>JAPDNY010000017.1:33896184-35309934 GCA_029375565.1 Gekko gecko | reverse complement strand
CCAGAACCAAGGGGAATCGGGCTGAAGGGGTAACCACGAAAGGTCTCTCTTCCCAGTGTTGCCCGAGTCCCACCCGCAAGGGCACAGTCACGTATTTGCAAGGTTCTTTCATGGTGGACCCATCCATTTGCGTAAAAATCAAGGGGTCAGTTAATTTAACAACTTTCGCCCCAAGTCCCGTTAGTAGTGTGGGGTTAATGAGGTCTCTCCCACACCCAGAGTCAATGAGAGCTCGTACTCTCACATGGGTCAATAGACCCGGGTCCATTAGAGTCACCGTGAGAAAGAAAAGAGAGGGGGGTTTGCTCACCGGGAGTTGCGCCTGGGGAGGTGGGACCTGCTGTTCAGCGCTGTTTACAGCAGGTCCGTCTCGTTTCCCTGCGGCACGGTCTCGCCATCGGATGAGTCGGATGCTTCACTGAGCGGCTTGGCTTGCAGAGCCTTCGCCCCCTTCGGTTTCACCACCTGTTTTGGTGTGGAGGTGTCAAACTTCTTCTTAGCTCCCTTCGGTGCTCCGGGTGCTGCAGACGATGTCGGGCAGTTCGCGGCGAAATGGCCCCCTTCTCCGCATTTGAGGCAAAGACCTTGCTTCATCCGGAGCTCCCTCGTGCCATCCCTCAGCTTCGGGTTCGGTGCCGGGGGTTTCCCTCTCGCAGCCGGTGCAGGGCCCCTGTTAGCCATCGCTGCGGCGTCGTCCAGTTTGATGGTTTTCAGGCGGTTCTCCATCGTGACGGCTGCTTGAACCCATCCGGTGAGGGTGTTCGGGTCTTGGTTCCTGGTGACTTCTCGGCGGATTTCCGCGTTGAGTCCCCACTTGTAGAAATCCACGAGGTTCCCTTCCCCTCGGAGTTTGGCGGCACATCTGCGGAACTCCGAGGTGTAGTCTCTCACCGATCGGCCCCCTTGTTTGAGGCTTCGGATCGTTGCCTTCGCTGCTTTGGTGGAATGCACATCCTCAAATTGCTCTTTCATGGCCCACATGAAAGAATCGATCTCTCTCAGCTCACGCCCGTCGACTTGATGGAGTCCCACATACCAGTCAGCAGCTGCTCCCTTTAGGTGGGCTGCTATGACATCAACCATCCGCTCTTCCCGCTGGAATAGGTGGCCCCAGGTCTCGATAAACCTCTCGGCTCGCACCAGGAAGAATGGGAATTTCTCGGGGTCTCCATCAAAATCAGCGTCCAGAAGTTCTGCAGGCTTGGGTGGCAAGAACCCCCAAGGGCGAGGGGGTGGTTGCCCAGGCGGCCCCTGCGGTCCTGGCCCCGCTGGTTGGTCCACCGGCCCGGCTGGCACGTTTCCCTGGTCTTGGTCCGGCGCCGGCCGTTGATCGGGGGGACCTGGGCTGGTGGTTCCTCGCGCCTCTGCCGCTCTCGCTCTTCCCGGATGCCCTCCGCGATCATCTGTGGGATGCGTGCGAGGGATTCATCTAGGAATCGCATCAGGCGGTCCTGGCTCGGTTCTTCAGTCCATCTCCTCCTCACCACGGCGCCTTCCAGGGTATCGGAGTCGCGGCCAGTCTCTTCCAGAGCTTCCGCCGTGATTAGTTTCCGGACCGACCTCTCGGGGTGGCTCATCCCCATGGAAGCTCTCGGGGTCCCGAACCACGCTTCGTGGGTATCAGCCAGGGGTTTCACCCAGTCACGTCTGCGTCCAACTCGGGTGGTCACCCCCCATAGGCCGCCCCATAGGGGTCTCCGTAAGGCCCTCCAAAGTCGTACTCCAAACCCCAATGTCTCGGCACGTGAGTGTCTGGGGTCTCTCGGGGCACGTCTTTCCCGGGAGGTTTCTTATCCTTTTCATCTTCTTCAATTGGGAGAGTGTCTTCTTCTCCGCCACTCATTTTGGAGTTGCGGGTTTAGGACCAGTCCCAAAAGTAATTGATGATTCTGAACAAACTGTCAGAAGTCCTAACTTAGTCAGCAAAACACCAGGCCTTGTGATGCAAGCAAGGTTAGCGTTTATTAAGCTGCAATAGATAGATCACTGGAACAGGTATCTTGTTCAGAATGACTTGGTTACAGAAAGCAAGCGCTTATACAAGGAAGGGGGTGAATGGGGACCCCCCCTTCTTCCATACAATGAATAACATGCGACTGGGAAATCGAAAGTTACTAAGCTAATGAAGTTCCCACCGCCCCCATTATTCACAGCTGCTACATCTATGCTAGCGATAGGGAAGCGCGCAGCCTGACTTGCCAAGGTCAGAACATCTAGGCTGCGAGAGATAGTAGTAATAGAAGCCACATTCCATTCTCACACCCGAGGTGTAAATCAACAACTCCCCGGATTCCAACCTCCCGCCTGTCACGCCACCAAGGCGCCTAGAGCCCACCTCCCTCCCTTCCATCCATCATGGCAGGGCTACCTGACATGGGGGCAGAGAAGGCCAGCCCTTGAAAACCCTCTCTGCTCTGGCCAGAATTTTGCCAGCCTTGGTAAGAGCAACAGGAAACTCTCCAAGTTTCTGCTGGGTGGCCCAGCTGCTCTTCCTGTGGTCCACTGAAGCCAGGGCTGTAGCTACTGTGGGGCATATGGGGCAACACCCCCTCCCAAATTTTCAATGCCCCCCACTGAATCTTAGAACCCACCCTACCAGAAATACCACGAAAACATGATTTCCATCTCTGAGTCCTTGGATAGAGAGAGAGAAGAAGAGGAAGAGATTGGATTTGTACCCCACCCTTCACTACCAGAAGTCTCAGAGCGGCTTACAATCTCCTTTCCCTTCCCCTCCCCACAACAGACACCCTCTGAGGTAGGTGGGGCTGAGAGAGCTCTTTTGAGAACTGCTCCTGAGAGAACAGCTCTGAGAGAACTTGTGAGTGACCCGAGGTCACACCAGCAGCTGCATGTGGAGGAGTGGGGAATCAAACCCAGTTCTCCCAGATTAAAGTCCACACTCCTAACCACTACACCAATCCAGCCACAGCTCTCTTTCCGGCTCTCTGAGGCTGGCCAGGACCTGGACACAGAGCAGAGGAGACCAGGGCTATTTTGGGGCAGAAACACACAGGAACGGAGTTCCGACAGGCTCCCGAGTTGGCCACGCGCAGCAGGAACTCTGCTTAGCATAATAGGCCACACCCACCATCAGAAACGCATTAGGATTGGCTCCATTAGGGCTGTGTGGCCTAACATGCAAAGGAGTTCCTGCTACCAAAAAAGCCCTGGGTTTTGACAATAAACAAGGTAAACAGAATAAGAAGCAAAAGGTAGGTGTGGCTGAATGACCACACTTCTGGTAACATGGAGGCGTGGCCTAATAGGCTAATGAGCTGTGCTGTCATGGGTGTGGCCTAATATGCTAATGAGTTCCTGCTGAGTTTTTTCTTCAAAAAAAGCCCTGGAGGAGACCATAGGTTTTCTGGTGGGGGTAGGGGGCTCTTACTTGTTTATTTCTCTGGCTCTTGTTTGCTTGCTTGCTTGTTTATTATTTTTGTGATGTTGGAAGTGACATCACACACCTCCGATGGCACCCCCCCCCCGAAAATTTTTGCACTACAGGCCTAATTGAGGCTGCCTGCAGACAAAAGCTTGGAAGGTCTTGCCGCCTGCACAAATGGGCTGTTGAGCAATGTTGCTCCAGACCGGAATTTAAGGGTAGTAGTAGAGGAGAGGATGCGGCAGAAGAGGGGGAAACAGTGAAAGCGGCCCAAAAGAGATGCCAGGAGGAAAGAAAAGCACCCAGAGAGAGGCACAAAGCCAGACTGCAGGTCAAGAGAAAGGTGGTGGGTAGAGGAGGGACGGCCAGAGAGGAGGAGGGAAACGGACGAGGCAGCAGACCCAGAGAAGCTGAGACGGTCCGGAGGAGTCAGAGACTGCTTCTGGGACCAGCTGACACACACTAGGATGGTATAAGGAGAAGACCGTGCCTTCAAGTCACAACTGACTCACAAGGACTCCCTATCAGGAGAAAGGAAGGACGTGATCTGAAATTCAGCTGTGCCCTCCAGCTGCCCCCTATAGGCTGTGCTCCTGATCTTTTTCAAGCAGGTGCACTATAGACCTTGTAGATTCCAACAGTCCAAAGTTCCCTGAGTTGCACAGAACCAGTTGCAACGTTCCTTCAACTCTGGCCTTGGATCTCGAGCTGCCCCACGGCTTTTTTTTTGTAAACTTCCATCAATAGACAAAAGCAACCCTTCCTCCGGAATTCGAGAAATCCACCTTGGCCCCGGTTTTCGCTTCCTTCCAGACCTTCCCTTGTAACTGAGGCATGTTTACAACCAACAGGGCCTGCCTGTCAAGGCCTCTGGAAACTGAGAGCGGAGACCGGGAGCCCTTTGAAAACTGCTCATGCTTTGCAGGCAGTGTGGCTTCCAGACTACGAGAGGCACAAGGGGAAAGGGGGGGATGTAAACATTGTTCTGCCATTCAGCCCGCTACATAAGGGCATTGAGCTGGACAAGGCTGGCGGGACCCTTGCGTTCCGTTCTCCCCGAGATTAGACACCGATATCCTTTCTCGGGGACACTCAATCCATCCGGCTTGTTTTCACTCTTTAACAATTAAGCACTGTGGGCTCGAGCTGGGCCTCTTTGCGCTGCTGATGGTGGAGGGATGCCGTTCAGGAACTGGAGTCCGCCACGTACGTTTCCCTCGTGGGATTCAGAGAAATGCAATTTTTTTAGCAGTCTAGAACTGCATAAAATACAGTCCCCCGCCATGCTTTCACCAAGCAGTGAACCACCCACTAGGAACTTCAACTGTTTCTGTAATTTGCACTTATGTCTTTTGATGAGTTTGGTTGTTAACAGCTGGGATTCAAAGAGCCCTCTCACACAAGTGGAAGGCACTTAGGCTTGCATGGGGGGGCAGCATAGACGGTGAGAGGGCCCCGGCCCCCTTTAATGGCAGAAGTACTTTTCTCCCTTTCTCGCAATACAAGAACTCGGGGGCACTCCACGAAATTGCTGAGCAGTCGGGTTAGAACAGGTAAAAGGAAGTACTTCTTCACCCAAAGAGTGATTAACATATGGAACTCACTGCCACAGGAGATGGTGGCAGCTACAAGCATGGACAGCTTCAAGAGGGAATTAGATAAGCATATGGAGCAGACGTCCATCAGTGGCTATTAGTCACAAGGTATAGATAGGAATTCTCAGTCTGGGGCAGGTGATGCACTCTATTCTTGGTGCTGGAGGGGGCAGCAGTGGGAGGGCTTCTAGTGTCCTGGCCCCACTGTTGGACCTCCTGATGGCACATGGTATTTTTGGCCACTGTGTGACAGAATGTTGGACTAGATGGGCCATTGGACTGAAACAACATTGGCTTCTCTTATGTTCTTAAGTTCTTATGGTTCCCTTAGCTATTGCTTTAAAAAACTCCTGGAGGGATGACTAGTCCTGTGCTTATATTCCAGGATCCCAGTGGCCGTCTCTGCCTGATTCGTCCCACCATGTCTCTTTAGGACTCTGTCCCTGGCTAAGGAGAGCAGTTTGGGGTTGGATCTGGCACCCAATTTCTGCTTGCCCTGCAGCTCTTGCACAAGCAAAAGCAAGAAAAAGATCCCAGTAGCTGCATGCATGAAGATGACCTTGTTGTGTCTGCACTCGCATGGGATCCAATGCTACCAATTTCTGAGTGCTCAGATATAGAGGGAGGGGAGTGTTAGGTGCCGCATGAAATCTTGTACTAAGTCTGTTTATGCTTTTTGCTTGTGCCCTGCTGGATCCAGGCCTTGGTCTCCAACTTTGCATTCCCTCCAGCTGTTTCCAGATCCACACATATTTTGACCCCAGGTAAGATCTTTCTTTAGCCCGCCAGCTACTTGCCTCGCCCTCCCTTGGTGGAATCAGATACTCCCTCCTGTCAGCCGGAACCTCTTGCCATTTTACTAAAATGAGTATCCAATACAAAGTTGATTGAATTGGTTTAGAAGGGTACAACTGTGTTCAGGATGGCGTTGTAAGAAGTCCGGCTGTCTCGATGTCTGCTACATATTTTCCATATTGTTCCAGAAAGCTCTGATTTAACTTCTGCTTTCCGTCCCACTGATGCCTGAAGAATATTAATTTGCTTATTAGCACAATATATCACATTCTACATGTCTAATCCTCCAGGTTTGGTAACTACGTTTGTTTCCAAAATTTTGACAATAGAGTCTGTGCTAATGGAATCCATTAACCAACCGGGGTTTCTGCGTTCTCTTCCCATGCCATTTAAAAAAAAAATCATGTTAGGAGTAAGAGGATGAATAGGGAAATGATAGGTCCTTTTAGGGGAGGTGATGGGCGAGTTTTAATGAGCAAGCTTTTATATTCTTATTTTGTTTTGTTCTTTTCCTGTAGAGGAACACAACAGGGAAGGGAGGGTGGGGATAATCAACCAGAGGGATTCTGATTGAGAATAAGTAGGGTCAGGGTCTGGGAACACCTGGTTGCTTTAGATCCATGGAAGTTCTCAGGACCCGATTCTAGGGTGTTGCAGGAGTTGGTGGATGTAATTTTGGAATCTCTCTTCAATTTTTGAAAAATTTTGGAGAACAGGGGAGGTACAGGGGATAGGGGAAAGGCTAATATTGTAGCTATTTTTAAGAAAGGGGGGAAAGATGACCCAGGAAAGATCCAGCCAGTTAGTCTGGCATTGGTTTCAGGAAAGATTTTTGAAAAGTACTGAGACTTACTAGTGATTTCAGCTCTCACATACTTTATTAGATGAAGAACAAGACAACTGAGCCGGCTCGCAGGCCGGCTTTTATTCCCAAGTGACCACACCCCAAACACACACACACCCGGTGATTCGCTATTTACATTGATTGGATTAACTCCTGCTCCTCCATTGGAGGGGAGTCAGGATCCACTAGTCCATTGTCCTTCGGGGCGAAGCTCAGGCCCTTCGCCTGGCCACATGGTGGACCGGTTAGAACCAGTCCAAGCACATGGCTGTCCAGAGCCCATGTTCTCCTGTGGATACATTACACCCCTCCCCCTTGGTCCGATAAACACCCGCACACATAGTCTTTCAAATAGCTGGGGGCCGCCGCTCCGCGTGGAGCGACGGGGCTCTGGCATGGGGGAACTGACAACCTCCCGGGCGGCTGTGGGGACTGGTGGCCGCTCTGGTGTTGGCGGCGCTGGGCTCACCATCTCAGCCGGCATGTCATTTGCAGTGGCTGTCAGTCCGGAGTTGAAGTCCACAGGGATTTCCTCAGGTGCGTCCGCCCCCGCGTCTGGTTGAGCTGGCTCGTCCCACTCCTCCCCTCATCCGGCTCCAGGGGTAGCACCCGGCGACGTAGCTGATCGATGTGGCGATGCAGGATCTGGCCGTCTTCCACCGAGACTTCGTAGGACCGGGGGCCACGGACCCGGACTACTCGGGCGGGAATCCACGGGGGCCCTCTCGCGTAGTTCCGTGCGTACACCGGGTCCTCTGGGAAGAACCCTCGCGCCGCCGCTGGCGTTTCCGTGCAGGGCTCCCGCTCAGGCGCTCGATCGGGATGTAACCGGTCCAGCCTGGTGGTGAGGCGTCGGCCCATCAATAGTTCCGCCGGGCTCCGGCCGGTTGTCGCATGGGGCGTCGTTCTCTGGCCGAACAGGAAGTGCGCCAGCCTGAAGTCCCAGTCCGTTCCTTCGGTCCGACGGAGCGCCTCTTTGGCCGTCCGCACCATGCGTTCGGCTTGGCCATTGGTGGCGGGGTGGAACGGGGCCGACCTGATGTGGCGAATCCCGTGCTGGCGGGTGAACTCCTGGAACTCCCCAGACGTGAAGGCCGTCCCGTTGTCGGTGACCAGGGTGTCGGGGAGTCCGTGCGAGCTGAAAATCCGCCACATCGCTCGGATGGCCGCCCGGGAGGAGGTGGATGGTACCGGCTCTACTTCTAGCCACTTACTGTAGGCGTCTACAAGTATAAAAAACAGCTGCCCCTGGAACGGGCCCGCAAAGTCGAGGTGCAGGCGCGACCAGGGGCGGTGAGAGGATTCCCAGGCCCTGTCTGGGGCCGTCGGGGGTGCGGGTCGGGAGGCCTGGCAGGGTTGACACCTTTTTACAATGCCCTCAATATCCCGGTCTAACCCTGGCCACCAGACATACCCCCGCGCCAGAGCCTTCATCCTGACTACCCCAGGGTGGTGTTCATGAAGGTCCCTCAGTACCCGTTCCTGTAGTGGTTTCGGAATGACCACCCTGCCTCCCCACATTAGGCACCCCTTATAGGTCGACAGCTCATCGCGCCTTGTGACAAAAGGCGCAAACTCCGGGTCTTGTCTAGCTGTCGGCCATCCCCTCCCCACCCAGTTCAAAACCCGACAGAGAACCCTGTCGCAGCCCGTGAGGCGGGCCACCTCCTTGACATGTACTGGGCGATCGGGCAGCGATTCTAGGAGTGCGATGACGTGGGCGGGGGCCGGGTCTGGGTCCGTTGCGGGCAGTGGGAGGCGGCTGAGCGCGTCCGCGTGACCCATGGCCTTTCCCGGGCGGTGGGTGAGGGTGTAAGAGTACCCCGCCAGGAATATGGACCAGCGGAGAACCCTGGGCGAGACCATCTGCGGCGTCTGTCGATCGGGCGCAAGGAGGCCCAGGAGAGGCTTGTGGTCTGTAAGGATCTCGAACGGGCGGCCATAGAGATAATGGTGGAATTTTTTAACCCCCGCCACTATCGCTAGTGCCTCCTTGTCTATCTGCGCGTAATTACGCTCCGCAGAAGACAGGGTCCGAGAATAGTAGGCGACCGGAACCTCCCGGCCATCCGGCAACCGATGCCCCAACACCGCCCCCACCCCGTAGGGCGACGCATCACACGCCAGAACCACAGGTAAAGCCTCGCAGAAGTGGTGCAGCACCCCGTTGGAGACCAACAAGTCTTTTACCGCCTGGAAAGCTGCCGCATGCTCCGGCTTCCAGGCCCACGGCGCCTCCTTGTCCAGCAGCCGGTGGAGGGGTTCAGCCACCGTTGCCTTTTGGGGCAGAAACGCGTGGTAAAAATTCAAGAGGCCTAGGAAGGCCTGGAGTTCCGGCTTGGACGTGGGGACCGGGGCTTGTGTGATCGCTTTAATTTTCTCGTCTGTGGGGTGGATGCCTTGTGCATCGACTGCGAACCCCAGGAATTCGATGCGGGGCACACCCAGGAGGCATTTCTCCTTCTTCACCTTGAGGCCAGCCTCGTTGAACCTCTGCAGGACCTGACGCAGCCGTTCGGTGAAGGCGGTGGAGTCCGGTGCCGCGATGATGACATCATCTAAAAAGGGCTGGACCCCTGGAATTCCTTTCAGGAGGGAATCCATGAAGGATTGAAAATCCCTGGCGCCACTGAAACCCCAAACTGCAGTCTATTGACCCGGAAAGCCCCCTTGTGGGTGGTGATGGTTTGCGCTTCCGCAGCGGCCGTGTCCACTGGCAGCTGCTGGTAAGCCTGCGCCAGGTCCAATTTGCCGAAAACTTTGGCCCCCGTCAGGGAGGCCAGGACATGGCTCACTACCGGGACCGGATAGGCGTGGTCCTGCAGAGCCTTATTTATGGTGCATTTGTAATCTGCACAAATGCGTATAGCCCCATTCGGTTTAATTGGCGTTACAATGGGGGTTTCCCAGCGCGCTGACGCGACCGGTTCCAGCACGCCTTGGGCGACCAGGCGGTCGAGCTCGGCCTCTATTTTTTCCCCGCATGGCTAGGGAGGGGGCCGTGCCTTTATGCGGATGGGTCGTACGTTAGGGTCCAGATCTAGCGAAATCGGGGTCCCATTGTACCTCCCCAGGGTCCCATCGAATACTTTGGGGAACTCCCGGCAAACTGCCTCCCAGTCAGCGGTCCCGAGGTGGTTTACTCCTGCTATTTGGAGTCCCAAAGGCCCAAACCACGACAGTCCCAGGAGGCTTGAGAGGCGCCCTCCACAACCAACAGGTCCAGCAAGCCCGAGAACCCTTTAAATCGGACTTGAAACTTGCCCCAGCCACGGACTGCCACTGGGTTTTTGTTAAAGTCCGTCAGTTTCAACCCCGTGGCTTGTGCAGTCGGGGTCCCCCTTGGGGCATAGCGTTTAAGGGTCTCCGCGGAAATTATAGAGAACGAGGACCCTGAGTCTATTTCCATTTGGCAGGGGGACCCCTCTATTTGGACAGTCACATGCACCTTGTCCGGGCTTTCAGGGGGCAAGTTACATACCGTCTGCCGGCGCTGTGTCGTCACGGTGTGCAGGCTTGCGGCGTCCAGCTGGGCAGTGGATCCCAGGCGCTTGCCCTTGGAGCGGCAGACTCGGGCGAGGTGTCCGGCCTTGTTGCAGGTCCTGCAGACGGCGTCCCGGAAACGGCAGGTCCGGCGCTCGTGAGCGTCGCCACAGCTGGCACAGGCAGATGCGTTGGGCTGGTTTGGTGGTGCGGGGGATCCCCTGTTGCGTTGGGTGCGTGGCTGTGATCGGCGGTTCACCTGTAGGACCTCCTCATCGTTCGAGTCATCCGAGGGGCCGGAGTCCTGGAGGCGATGGACCGTCTTAGGCCGGCGATCTGCGTGGGACTTCTCGTAGGCGGCCGCTTCTTGGATGGCGGCCTCCAGAGTGAGGTCGTCCCGGCTGACGAGCCTGCGGCGCAGCTTCGCCTCCTTCAGCCCCACCAAGAACTGGTTTAGGAGGGTATCTGCGAGGTTGGGGAAGGCACACCTTGTGGCTGTGCGGCGTAGTCCGGCCAGGAATTCCGAAGATGTTTCGTCGGGGCCCTGCATTCTCGCGAAGAACTCCATTCGTTCCGCGAACTTGGTGGGCTTTGGTGCCAAGTGGTCAGTAAACGCCTTGACCAGCATGTCGTAGGTGGCGGCCGCGTCTTTCGGCAGGAGGGGGTTTACCAGGTCCTTCAGGAGGAGGTGTGCCTCGATGCCGCAGTAGCGCAGGAGATAGGCCTTCTTCGTACCCGCATCCATGATGCCATGGATCTCGAAGTGACGCTCCAGCGTCTCGATCCAGGTCTCCCAGTGTGCGGGACGAGAGATGTCGAAGGCGGGGAAGCTCTCGTTGCTAGCGGCCATGGTGCTCACCCGTGGAGGTCGCGGTTCAGGCGTAGAGTTGGCGGCGTTGAAAGCGAGGCTGCTCTCGGGGTCAGCGGTGCTAGGGAGCGGTGCGGTGCCCAGGAACCGAAGAGGCGGACACGAAGCTCGGCGGCGGCGTTCGGTGCTTTCGGCGTTGGGGCGGTCAGCGGTGCTCGTCTCGTGGTCGTTGTTCATGGAGGGAGTTGGCATCCCATCCTCGTCGCCAGTGAAAAGTACTGAGACTTACTAGTGATTTCAGCTCTCACATACTTTATTAGATGAAGAACAAGACAACTGAGCCGGCTCGCAGGCCGGCTTTTATTCCCAAGTGACCCACACCCCAAACACACACACACCCGGTGATTCGCTATTTACATTGATTGGATTAACTCCTGCTCCTCCATTGGAGGGGAGTCAGGATCCACTAGTCCATTGTCCTTCGGGGCGAAGCTCAGGCCCTTCGCCTGGCCACATGGTGGACCGGTTAGAACCAGTCCAAGCACATGGCTGTCCAGAGCCCATGTTCTCCTGTGGATACATTACAATTTTAGAACACGTTAATTAGGGGGGGTCTGTTTGTCAACATTTGGAGAGACAGTGTGTGATCGTTAAATCTCAGCATGGCGTTTCTTATGTCAGACCAACCTGATCTTTTTTTATATATATAAGAGTTATTAGTTTTGTGGATCTGGGGAATGCTGTGGATGTGGTCAGTTTGGATTTCAGTAGAGCTTTTGACATGGTGCCCTACGATGGTCTTGTTGAGAAGTTGGTGAGATATGGACTAGGCCCCATAGCCATTAGGTGGATGAAGACCTGGTTGGTAGACTGTACCCAAAGGGAGGTAGTTCATGGTTCTCCATCGTCCTGGAGGGAGACGACAAGTGGAATGCCTCAAGGTTCTGTTTTGGGCCCAGTGCTGTTCAACAGCTTTATAAATGTCTTCGATAAAGGACTTCAGAATGTGCTCATCTGGTCTGCAGATGACACTAAACTGGGTGGGGCAGTTAATTACTCGGAAGGATAAGAAACGGTTTTGATTAGCCTGGCTAATTAATTTTCCGTTCACTCCCCCTTTAAGGATAATCTGGTTTTAGACGCCATCGAAATGGTTATTCGTACTTGAATCGGTTTTATTGCTTTTAATTCGTTTAAATCGGATAACTTGTATTTTGAATGTTGTACGCTGCCCTGAGCCCCAAGTATGGTTTAGAAATCGAACAAATATATAAATAAATTGGATGCAGCTTGACTTGGATAGGATGGAGGGCGGGGCCCAGGCAAATAAAACGAAGTTTAATAAGGACAAGTGTGGCGCCTGGACCGTAAAAATCAGTTATATAAATAGCAGACGGGTGAAACGTGGCTGGGTTGTACCACCCGTGAAAAGGATTTGGGAGTTCTAGCGGGCCCTAAGCTTAATATGATCCAGCAGTGTGTTGGCTCAGAGGTTAAGATACTGAGCTGCAGATCGGAAGGTCTGTAGTGTGGCACGAGACCCGACAGTGCTGCACGACGGAGTGAGCTCCCGTCTTTGGCCCCAGCTCCTGCCAACCTAGCAGTTCGAAAGCAAGAAATTGCAAGTAGATAAATAGGTACCACTTCGGTGGGAAGGTAACAGCGTTCCGTGCGCCTTGGTGTTTAGTCATGCCGGCCACATGACCACGGAAACATCTTCGGACAGCGCTGGCTCTTCGGCTTTGAAACTGAGATGAGCACCGCAACCCTAGAGTCGGATTCGACTGGCTTTCGAGCAAGGGAACCTTTACCTATAACTTAATAAGTGCATGAGAGAGACAAAGATGATACACAAATTCTGTTTGTGGTTTTACATCGGCTATGACTCATTCACACGTACCAAAGCCCACACATCTCAGAAGGCATCAGTCGACAAATGATGTAGATGGGGGAATCAGGCCTAGGGAACATGAGGAACACATGCCCTGTAGTGTCTTTGTAATGGGAAAACAATTATTATCTATTAAATTCGATTTTTTATACTGCCCAGTTCCCTGTAAAATAGCTCTACTGGGAGCCTGAAAGGTTTGCATCTGAAAGAATTTGCTTCTCTCTCTCTTATCTACAAACTTCCTCCTCCCCTGCCTCTGTATATATATATATTTGTACTATATATATATGTGTGTGTATATTATATATGTATGTATATGTATGTGTGTGTGTGTGTGTATAAAAAAAATTGGCCAAAGGGTCAGGAAGTTTTAAATTTTCCTTCTCATTAATTTAATCTCATAGTTCCCAGCAATTTCCATACATTTAATTTAAACTCACTGTGGGGGGGAAACCACAACACCATTAAAATGCAGAAATTGCACACTTTATAAGGGAACCATCAGTGGAATAGAGAACTGTTTACCGTCAGCTGGTCCCTGGGTCCTGGTGATTAGCTTCAGACGCTGCATTTCCCTGTCAGCTCTTTAAACGGGATTCCAGGATGCCACGAACGCCACTAAAACACAGGGTCCTTTTAAACACTGTTCCAAACCTCTTCCAGCTTCCCCAAAGGCAATGAAGGAACTGTCCCCGTCCCCAGCCAAAACAAAGCCTGCGTATCTTATGTCAGAAAGCAAAGGAGGAGTCTCTCGTACAGCTGTTTGAAAAGGGCCCAATCCACCTCACATTTACTTAGGTACAGGGCTATTTTTGGGCAGGAACATGCAGGAACGGAGTTCCGGCTGACTTCAGAGTTGGCCAGACCCACTACGGCCAAAACCTCTGGGTGGCTACAGAGGGAAGGCCTGGAGAGCGACCCCCCCCAATGACTCCGAGGCGGGCAGGCCGGGGGGGGGCCTGGAAGGATCAGGGAAGCATTTAAATGCCTCCCCGTGCCTTCCCTGGCCTGTCCAAGGGTCGGCTTGCCCGGGCTCCCCGCAGGCGTGGGGCGCCCAGGCAAGCCAAGGGAAGGTGGTTTAAACAGCCTCCCTTCCCCTCCAAGGGCCGGCTTGCCCGGGCTCCCCGCAGCTGCAGGGTGCCCAGGCAAGCCAAGGGAAGGCATGGGGGTGTGGCCTACTATGCTAATGAGCTGTGCAATCAGGGGTGTGGCCTAATATGTTAATGAGTTTCTGTTGTTGGGTGTGGCCTATTATGCTAATGAGTTCCTGCTGAGCTTTTTCTACCAAAAAAGCCCTGCTTAGGTACATGGTGGGTATTACCAGCACCTATGTTCAACTACTTTCTCATAGACTGGGGGGGGGGGGGCTGATCCTTCATGGCAGCAATAATTAATAGGACAGCAGAATAAGCACTCAGATCTTCTTTTTACCATGGTAAGCTTCTCACCGATGGCTGCTGGTGGTAGAACTGTGGCCATCCTTTCTCATGAGTGGTACCTGTCATCAGGAGGGGCTTCAAGGAAATGTATGGCATGTCTGGTTGATTGCCTCAGAACCAACAGAAATGTCTAGAACTCTCCTCCCCAAGTCCCTCTCACAAACACGACGGTGGATTAATCAGAAGTGGATTCATAAGAAGCATTGCTTCTAAATTAAGATGCATTCAATAGCGAATCCCTTTCTTAAATGAGAAGCTGAGTTACCCCTTCAAGCAAACCGACATTTTCACAGACTGAATGGTTTGTTAAAAGGTTCTCTCTCAAGCACAATAAGGATTGCAGAAATCCAGCCAACTTGGGGGGGTGGGGAGGAATTTTGGATGAGCAGACCCATGTGGAATTTGGAGAATTTGGATCTTCCACTCTGCTTTGTCCCAACCCTGGTTAGAGATTCGATGGGGGGGAACTCATATTTCGTGGCATTCTTTGGATCAGTTACCTCAGCCTCCTTACTGACAAAGGTCTAACACTGGGAACAGTAACTTATCACAGTCCTGGTTGGTTTACAAGAAAACAACTTATTGTTTCCTTTTTAATTGGGCTTCAGCTAGGGCACTGCGTAGTGTTCCCCCCATCCCCTTCATGAACATAAAGGAAATTCTGTTCATTGTTTTAGATTAATGGAAATGCCTATGCAACCCAAAGGTTAGCGAGCTGAGGTGATTCCCCCCCCCTTCCTCGTAACCTTTTGGTGTGTTTAATTTAAATTCTTCTTGCATTAGGTCTTTGTTCCTTTCACTATAGCTTTTTTCCTCCCCTGCAGATGTTTTCTTCAAGAAATTTACCCCGGTGTCAGAGTAATCGTCTTAGTCTCTACAGGATAAGACCCAGGATGACGTGGAAAGGCAGTACAGTCCTCATAAACTAGGGAATTCTGTGAAAGCTGGGGGAAATCTGAGGGTAAAAACAAGCTCAAACGCAATTGTCCTACCTTACTTAGGAAGGGATGTTTAATTTTCCAAGAGTTTGAAATGTTTTATCTCATCTTTCAATAGGGTTGCCAACTCCATCCTGGAGAATACCTGGGGATGTGGGATTGATTCTTCTGAAGGGGAGAATTCAGGGATGGTTTTCATCTACAATCTATAGTATAAAGTCTGTGCTCATAAGCTGCCATTTTCTCCAAGGAAACTGGAGATCAGATGTAATTCTGGAAAATCTCCAGGTTCCACCTGGAGGCTGTCAACCCTCTCTTTCAACCAAAGGGTCTCAAGGTAGCTTATAAAATCACTTTTAATACACTAAAAGCAAAATGGCAAACAGAATCATAACAAAACGTAACCAACAACAAAAAAGACAGCCAAATCAATCAGACAACCACCTAAGTTACATGGTATTAAGTGCGTACCCTTGTTTTCACATAAGGTAAATGGATGAAGGGGGAATTTCGTTTATTAGGCACCACCACCAAGAAGCCCCTACCTCCAGAAATACTGACCTTGTCTCCAAAGGCCAAGACACCCAGAAGCAGGCAAAAAAACAACAACAAAACCCTTATCAGTTGGGCAACATGAAGAAAAGTTAAAGATAGTCTTTCAGATGTCCAGGTCACAGACTGTGTAGGGTCAAAACCTGCACTTAGAACTGTATCTGGAAACAAGCTGATAGCCAGGTATACTCTTGGAAAAAAGAGCCAATGTAGTGGTTAGAGTTTCCAAAAGCAATATGGGAGATCTAGTTTCAAATCACCAATCTGCCATGGAAGTTTGTTCTATGGCCAGTCACACACTCTCAGCCTAACCTACCTTACGGATTGGTGTGAGGACTAAATGTAGGACAGAAGAGTGTCGTTAGCTAGGACAGGCAGGTGTAACGGAATTAAAGGTTAGTGGACAGCAGCAGGTAAACAAAGAAGCTGCTGAGTCACATGACTGAGAAGGGAAGGGTCCTTTTGGCTGGGAATTCTCACTGAGTGACAGATAACAGTGGACAACTGACAGTTGGGAGCTGACAGTTGGAATAGGGAGTTGAAAGAGAAGTTAGCAGAGAGTGGTCAGCTAACTGGATAGCTCTGAGGTAGAACAAAACCTCTGTGGCTCTGTGGAAACAGCCTGATATCAGTTTTGAGTAGAAAACTGGGGCTGAATAAAACTCTGCACTAATACTGGCTTACAAATAGGAAACAGAGAATGAGTATGAATGGGAAACTTTCTCAGTGGAGGGTGGTAAGCAGTGGGGTACCACAGGGATCAGTACTCGGTCCGATGCTTTTTAACTTGTTTATGAACGATTTGGAATTGGGAGTAAGCAGTGATGTGGCTAAATTTGCAGATGACACAAAGTTGTTCAGGGTGGTGAAAACCAGGGAGGATTGTGAGGCACTCCAAAGGGATCTGTTGAGGATGGGTGAGTGGGCGTCAACGTGGCAAATGGGGTTCAATGTGGCCAAGTGCAAAGTGATGCACATTGGAGCCAAAAATCCTAAATATAAATACACGTTGATGGGGTCTGATCTGGCAGAGACGGACCAAGAGAGAGATCTTGGAGTCGTAGTGGATAACTCGCTGAAAATGTCTACACAATGTGTAGCTGCAATAAAGAAGGCCAACGCTATGCTGGGGATTATTAGGAAGGGAATTGATAACAAATCAGCCAGTATCATCATGCCCCTGTATAAATCATTGGTGCGACCTCATTTGGAATACTGTGTACAGTTCTGGTCACCACATCTCAAAAAGGATATTATAGCATTGGAAAAAGTGCAGAGAAGGGCAACTAGAATGATAAAAGGGTTGGAACACCTTCCCTATGAAGAAAGGTTAAAATGCTTGGGGCTCTTTAGCTTGGAGAAACGACGGCTGAGAGGTGACATGATCGAGGTTTATAAGATTATGAATGGGATTGAGCAGGTTGAGAAAGAAGTACTTTTCTCCCTTTCTCACAATACAAGAACTCGTGGGCACTCCATGAAATTGCTGAGCAGTCGGGTTAGAACAGATAAAAGGAAATACTTCTTCACCCAAAGAGTGATTAACATATGGAATTCACTGCCACAGGAGGTCGTGGCAGCTGCAAGCATGGACAGTTTCAAGAGGAAATTAGATAAACATATGGAGCAGAAGTCCACCAGTGGCTATTAGCCATAGGGTATAGATGGGAACTCTCAGTCTGGGGCAGGTGATGCATTCTATTCTTGGTGCTGGAGGGGGCAGCAGTGGGAGGGCTTCTGGTGCCCTGGCCCCACTGCTGGACCTCCTGATGGCACCTGGTATATTTTGGCCGCTGTGTGACAGAGTGTTGGACTAGATGGGCCATTGGCCTGATCCAATATTGGCTTCTCTTATGTTCTTATGTTCTTACCCTCTAAAGGAAAGAGGAGAGTGAATAGAGAGTGAACAATATATCTGGTGGTCACAAACACCAGATACATTGCTCCAAAGGAACTTGTAGAGGTGGCTAAAGAAAGGGCTAAGGGTCTGGAGGAGTCTAGAATGCTGGAAAGGTGCCCAGTTGGACTCAAAGGGGCCAGACAGATAAAGTCCAAAGGTCAGCCACAAAACAGTTACTGGAAAGTGGGATCACAGGGTACTGAAGAACATCTGTGTAAAACTGAGAGTGATAAGTCTACAGCCTATATGAAGACAAAGTAAAAAGTTATATTCTACAAGGAAACAAAATATCACATGTAAATATATCCCATCCCCCTGTTGGGCTTTCTGAGAAATAAAGAAGTGTGCTGTTTGACTTTTACAAATACTGGTTTCTGACTTTCTGGCGAAAGAATTCTTTTGGGCAGTTGTCCTCCATACATCTATAAGTTATATACCAACCCCCCCCCCCGAAGAGACTAACGTTTATAGTGACCTGGTCAGGTACAGTATAGTGAGAACTGATCAGTCACATCATAAGTAAAAAATATTTTAAATCCAGTACAAATATAAGCCTATACAGGCAGTGATGCCACAGCTCGGTCACCTCAATGGCCGGGGAGAGGTCATTGGGTGTTATAGCAGGGCAGGGCTTATTTTGTAGAAAAAAACCAGCAGGAACCCATTAGCATAATAGGCCACAACCAACAGCAGAAACTCATTAGCATATTAGGCCACACCCCTGTGTTACCAGAAGCGTGGTCATCCAGCCACACCCACCTTTTGCTTCTTATTCTGTTTACCTTGTTTGTTGTCAAAACCCAGGGCTTTTTTTTGTAGCAGGAACTCCTTTGCATGTTAGGCCACACACCCCCAATGTAGCCAATCCTAATGCGTTTCTGCTGTTGGGTGTGGCCTATTATGCTAATGAGTTCCTGCTGGGTGTGGCCAACTCAGGAGCCAGCCGGAACTCCGTTCCTGTGCGCTCCTGCCCCAAAATAGCCCTGTGGCAGGGTATAAATGAAATACATAAATTAATTAACAAAATCTTGGTAGGATGTATTCCCTCCTGTTTATACCCACTAAAAACCCCCCACATGTATCCTAAACCAGCTGAATTCCCCCAAACACTTTTTGTAGACAGCCCCACGTAAACAACATTCTAGTAACCTCACCCAGACAAACTTGAACACTCCCTAGAAGAAGTATAAATTCAGGATAAACCTGAACTCTCCCTAGAAGCTAAAATGACTAAACTGAGGAGATTGTACTTTGGTCTCATTATTATGGGGAGACCAGAGTCACCGGAAAAGAGAATAAGAAGAAGAGTTTGGATTTATACCCCGCCCTTCACTGCCCAAAGGCGTCTCAGAGCGGCTTACAAACTCCTTTCCCTTCTCTTCCCTAGACAATAATGCTAGGGAAAGTTGAAAGCAGCAGGCAAAGAGACGGATTGACGCAATCAAGGAAGTCACAGCCCTCAGTTTGCAAGACCTGAGCAAGACCTCTTCATGATAGGGTGTTTTATTTATTTATTTATTTATTATTCAAATTTATATCCCGACCTCCCCAACGGGCTCAGGGCAGCTAACGATAAGGGCACAGAGCCATGATAAAACAGTTTAAAAACAAGATAAAACAATACAAAATTACAATAAAGTGCTGATGCTCTAAAAGTCCGAAGTTCCGAGATGGTTCTGGAAGATGGACCCAGAACGACGAAGCAGGTTCCAGGGCAACACTGCTTTCTGATCTTCGGCCCATGGCCATCATGCACCCCGATGGCATCCCCGCTCTGTGCGGTAGCGGTGCAGTGGTGGTACAGTGGCGGTGGCGGTTCCTACTCGAAAGCCTGGCGGAAGAGTTCTGTCTTGCAGGCCCTGTGGAACTGTCCAAGGTCCTGCAGGGCCCGGATCTCCTCCGGGAGCTCATTCCACCAGGTAGGAGCCGCCACTGAGAGGGCCCTGCCCCTAGTCACAGCGAGTTTGATGTCCCTGGGCCCTGGGGTAACCAAAAGATGTTGGGCCCCGACCATAGTGCCCTTGGTGTTTTGGCGGACCGTAGTGTTTTGGTGGACATTAATTCATGGGGTCACTATAAGTTGGAGGTGACTTGGTGGCACTTAAAACACACAAACACCCTGGTTGTTATCAGAGGGTGGCTAACACAAGCTGGATTATGTTTCTTTTTCAGGAAGGGCTGAAGCTGATGTGCTGACTGGAGTTGGCTAAAGTCACTTTGTACCCTCCGTGACCCTGGACTGGATCTAAAGGCAACACAATGCTGTAGGTTTATTTTAACCATGCTTAATTTGTGAAACCAGGGCTGTGGTCACACAAGCGGTTTGCTGAGGCCGTACATTGACTCTAAATAAGCTGCTTGAGTTTGGGATGCTGTGCACACCAGTTTTTATTGGAAAATATGCACATTTGCTTTTTATTAACACTGATTACACAGTGGCCACAAAGCTGGCACCATAGTATCACAGGTCTGCGGTCGGTCATTCACATTGGTAGAATTCACTTTCCCATGACTCCTCACCCAAACACTGGGCTTTGCAAGTGTGCATGTGCTTCCATGCAGGAGCACCACAGGCAGCTGACGGGGGAGCTAGAGTGCACCTCAGAGTAGGGTTGGGGGGGAAGGGATGCACCGGAAACAGAGAGGAATGATCACACTGCTCATGTGTTCCCATGGTGCGCCTGAGCAATCAGATGGAAGCACCTCAGAATTTTCTGGTGACAGAGTGCCGCATGACGGAGTGAGCCCCCGTCTCTAGTCCCAGCTCCTGCCAACCTAGCAGTTCGAAAGCAAGAAATTGCAAGTAGATAAATAGGTACCACTTCGGTGGGAAGGTAACAGCGTCCCGTGCGCCTTGGTGTTTAGTCATGCCGGCCACATGACCACGGAAACATCTTCAGGCAGCGCTGGCTCTTCAGCTTTGAAACGGAGATGAGCACCTCAACCCTAGAGTCGGATTTGACTTTCTTTCGAGCAAGGGAACCTTTACCTTTACCTTATCTAATCTGCACGGGAGTTGTTTTAGCGTGAGGTAGGGATGAGTGGGGCACAGGAGCCAGACGTGAGCATTCGATCACGCCCATTTGATCCGGAGGGGAGGAGGGGCTATGTTGGGCTAAACTGCTCGTATGACTGCACCCCAGACAATCATTTCAATCCTGCTTCATCTCGACAAATACAGGTTTCATTCCCTTCTCTCTGTTGCCTCGGAGGGATGTCTGCATGAAGACAGCATGAGAAAGCGTAGTTAAGGCTAACTGTGGTTAGTAAACTCCCTTTGGATCCTGCTTTGACAGACATCTGTCTAACAACAGTTGCAGTGCAATCCTAAGCAGAGTTCACCCTTCTAAGATCAGTGACTTCAATACACTTAGACGGGTGTATCTTTGCTGATGATGGCCCCATTAGTGAACTGCAGCCTTCAGTCAGACAATCCCGCTAAACCAGAGTTAGTTTAATTAAACCAGAGTTTTGTGCAGTGTCTGAAGCGAGTCATAAAGGGGTGTTACTCATTGGACAGCTGCCAGCTTCTAAGACTTCATATCTGATGACTGACAAAACACTTGAGAGATGCAAACAGGCCTGACATTTTTCAGGTGCCGCACTTTGAGGCAAGGCGCTCACATTCCAGGATGGAAATTTTCATCTCAAAGTCTAAAGGACAAACTCACAAATGTTGGCTGTAAACCTAGATCCACCATATGCTGGCATGACAAGGTTTTAAAATCATGACCTGAAAAATCTCCTGCAGGGCACCTGGGGAACCCAAGGAGGGGAGGCTGTAGGCATGGCCAACTTGAAAGCCAGCCGGAACTCCGTTCCTGTGCGTTCCTGCCCCAAAATAGCCCTGAATATAAGGCAGTTTTAGGTGTTCGAGATCGTTTTCGAGAACAGCAAAGCCCAGCCGGGAAATCAATGCCTTCAGCTCCAGAAAACACCCCCCTCCCCAGCATTCTGAGAGAAGTCAGCTGTTTTGAATCGTTCATGTGCAGAAAAGGCGGTCTTTGAATCCAGTAACTCAACCAATGTTAAGAGCGATCTATTCCCGGGGTATTTGTATTGCAGAGCGTTCAGCATCCGGGACGGAACAAAAACGGTGCTGCTCTCTAAATGCCCTTGTGAAATGTCCTAATAGCACGGAGCTCTCCAAAACGGGCCTCTCATTCATTTGCCAAATGAAATATGTGCCTCCGTTCTTCTGCAGATAAGAATGAGGGGTGAAGATGAGTCATGCTATTGAGTCAGGGGGTCCTAAAAGCAGCTTTCTCATGCTGTGGCTCCAGTAACTGTGAGGGAGGACATCATAAAAGGGGGGTTTTACTCAAAGAAGCAATCATCGAGGGTCCTGAACTGGGGATATTTTGTGCCAGCGGCCTCTCGGTCTGGAGGCGCTCCAATTGCGAAATCCTCTTTTTCGTAGTGATGTCCTGCCAAATGGTCTGTTTCATCCTACTAGTAATAAGCTCTCCCCCCACCCACCCACCCCCAGCTGGCATAACAACAGTTGTTTTAGAATTGAGCCGTGAGGTAAATACATCAGGGCAGTGCTAGTAATTTCTAACTATATAGCCAAAATATGTATTTAGTGAATTGGGTTTGGTGTTTGAGTTTGCCTGGCTTGAAATGCTCGAGTGTGTTACGAATCAATCACTGGGTCTCCCCTAGAAATTATTTGCTACCAAGCGGTTAGCATGATTCTGCCTGTATAGCTATCGGGGTTCCCCCAGACCTAAAGCCAGCTGATTCGGCACATGTACAGTTCTCCTTTAATGTTCATCTCTTCCTCTAGGTGAAATTCTTATTCATTGCATGACCAGGTGGCCCAAACGAAGCAGACTGTCTGTTTGGTAAGTGTCTTTCCTGTCTGGGTCAGTCCTTTGGGTTGTGTATGCATTTTGACAATCTTTTTCCTTTAAATGTAGTGGCTGTTTCTCCACCCAGGAATGCCTTCTACTGTTTCTGTGTGCATTTGTTAGGAAGCAAGGGTTTGTTGAGTTGGTTAAGCCAGTTTGGCGTAGTGGTTTAAGTGTGCAGACTCCGATCTGGGAGAACCGGCTTTGATTCCCCACTCCTCCACGTGCACCTGCTGATGTGACCTTGGGTCAGTCACAAGCTCCGGCACAGCTGTCCTTGAAAAAGAGCAGTTTCTGTCAGGGCTCCCTCAGCCCCGCCTACCTCACAATGTGTCTGTTGTGGGGAGGGGAAGGGAAGGGAGTTTGTAAGCCGCTCTGAGACTCAAAAGTGAAGGGCGGGGTATAAATCCAATCTCTTCTTCTTCTTAAACTTTCAAGACCCTCTCTGACCAAATAGCCCAGTTTGGCCCAAGCTCATCAGGGCTTGGGGAGGTAAACATGGTCAGCCACAATCACTACTTGGATGGGAGACAACCAAGGAAGACCAGGGTTGCTGTGCAGAGAAAGGCTATGGCAAACCACCTCTGTTTGTCACTTGCCTTGAAACCCCATTATTGGGATTGCAAGTCTTCTTCTTCTTCTTCTTCTTCTTCTTCTTCTTCTTCTTCTTCTTCTTCTTCTTCTTCTTCTTCTTCTTCTTCTCCTCCTCCTTTTATGCGATTTATATACCATCCTCCCCGCAGATGGGCTCCGGGTGGTTCACAACAGTTTCAATACAATACCATTTAAACAATAATTAAAATAACAATTAAAACAGTAAAACCATAAAACAGTAAACCGGCGACTAATTCTGATCAACAGTACTGATATTAAAATCCAGCCACTGATGTCAGTTCAGCAGTACCGATGTTAAGGTCCAGGCTGCTGAGGAGGAGGGAGCCAGGAAAAGAAAGGGACACCTGCCGCCTCAACCAAAGGTCTGGTGGAAGAGCTCCAACTTACAGGCCCCATGGAACTGCAATAGGTCCCGCAGGGCCCTGATTTCAATAGGGAGCTCATTCCACCCAAAAAGCCCTGGCCCTGGTTGAGGCTAGTCGGATGTCCCTGGGGCCAGGGACTACTAAAAGATGTTGATTCATAGACTTCTTCTTCTTCATCTTCTCCTCCTCCTCCTTCTTCTTTGCCATGCCTAGTACTGTGGAGAGGGTACAACTAAAACGTAATGCCCAGGGGCAGGGGTATTTTTGGGCAGGAATGCACAGGAACGGCGTTCCGGCTGGCTCCCAAGTTGGCCACGCCCAGCAGGAACTAATTAGCATAATAGGCCACACCCAACAGCAGGAACTCATTAGGACTGGCTACATTAGGGCTGTGTGGCCTAACATGCAGAGGAGTTCCTGCTACAAAAAAAGCCCTGGGGTTTTGACAACAAACAAGGTAAACAGAATAAGAAGCAAAAGGTGGGCGTGGCTGGATGACCACACTTCTGGTAGCATGGGGGTGTGGCCCAATAAGCTAATAAGCTGTGCTGTAAAGGGTGTGGCCTAATATGCTAATGAGTTTCTGCTGTTGGGTGTGGCCTATTATGCTAATGAGTTCCTGCTGGGCTTTTTCTAAAAAAAAAAGCCCTGCCCAGGGGGCAATACAGAATGTGAGTACATGTGGCAACATTAGCATGCATTCACCAAAATAGCCAGCTGAGACAGAACTCTCAGGAAACAGATGAGTTTTTCCAGAATACACACAATATACACAAAATATTACAGTGATCCTTAATTGGATTGAGGGCAGTTAATCTATTATTTGTCACTGCTACACCTGGGGCTTATCCCTGATTAAGGCAGTCCACTTTTTAAGGATATTACCAGTGAAATTCCAAGTTTTCGTTGTTCAGACTATTTCTCCTCCAATGCTATTGTGTATTGTGTTGGCCACTGCTGCTGTCGAATTAGCACCAGTGATATGTCTTGTTCCTGAACTAGCCCTATTCAACAACTGGAGAGCCAGTTTGGTGTAGTGGTTAGGAGCGCGGACTCTCATCTGGGAGAACTGGGTTTGATTCCCCACTCTTCCACATGCAGCTGCTGGTGTGACCTTGGGTCAGTCACGAGTTCTTTCAGAGCTGTTCTCTCATGAGCAGTTCTTGAAAGAGCTCTCTCAGCCCCACCTACCTCACAGGGTGTCTGTTGTGGGGACGGGAAGGGAGATTCTGAGCTGCTCTGAGATTCCTTCAGGCAGTGAAAGGCAGGGTACAAACTCAATCTGCTCTTCTCGCTTCATCTTTTCTGTGCTGGTTGCAGGCACAGACCAATGAGAAGCTGCAGGATTCTTTCTTCCAGGCCTGCTGCCCTAACTAAACCTTTGATCAATCTGGTATCTAGTTCTTCATCTACCTGCTTGTAAATATGTGAAGAACCACTAGTCTGGAGAACTTCTGAAAGCCAAATGTTGAGCTATGGGCCAGCGGAGATTTCCTGGCATTATAGGAGAGGGAGCAAAAATTCCCTCTGTCCACTTTCTCCACCTTATGTATAATTTTATATGCATCTATAATGTCCCAACCTGATAGTCTTTTTCTTTAAACAAAACAGCTTTAGGCTCTTCCGTTTCTCCTCAGAGGAAAAGTGCTTCAAAATTCAAATATATTTCCTGAACAGCTTCCAGACTCTCAGATTGTACTAAACGGGTTTGTCTCTGTTACTAGGTTTGTCATGCTGTCTGAAATCCCGCTGTCATAGTTACTGCTTGAGAAATGCGGTCGTGATGTTTATATGTTCCAAGAGGGCTTTTGTGAGGCTACCTCAGAGCGCTGTTCACTGGTTGGTGGTGTTCTTATTGTCTTTTTGGCCGTTTGCCACCCTTTGTGGGCAGTTTATGGGTTGCGTGTGAAATTCCAGCTGCAAAGACTCGCAGACCCACCGATGATAAAAAAAAAGAAATAAATCAGGTGAAACTGACACCTTCCCATGGCAGGATGTATGACAATGAAATCCAAAAAAAACATGACACCGAAACTATGGGGTCCAGGAAGAAATGAAGAAGAAGAGAAGAAGAGATTGGATTTATACCCCACCCTTCACTCGGAGTCTCAGAGTGGCTTACAAACTCCTTTCCCTTCCTCCCCCCACAACAGACACCTTGTGAGGCAGGTGGGGCTGAGAGAGCTCTGACAGAAACTGCTCTTTTTCAAGAACAGCTCTGACAGAACTATGGCTTGCTCAAGGTCATCCAGCAGCTCTCAGTGGAGGAGTGGGGAATCAAACCCAGTTCTCCCAGATTAGAGTCCACGCACTTAACCACTACATCTGAAAATTTGGCTTGGGACCTATACATGCACCAGAATGAGGTGGCAGAGTACTGGATGGGACATATCACTTCAGACTGTGATAAAAAGGAAGTCACATGCTTAATGCTCCCTCATGTAAAAAAAAGTGTAAACGTTAAAAATTAGTACACCGGAAACAAAAGTTCTATCTTAGCTCCAGCTGCCACGACTCCTGCTACAACTGCAAGAATTAGCTGTGCATGGCGTCAATATCAATTCCAAAAATCAGTAAATAATTAAAGGGGGGAAATCATTTACAGACTCCCGCTATGGCAAGAGGTCTCCTGCCTGCCTGCTGCTCCAAACAGCAGTGGGATAATTTTTTTAAAAAACATTGGTGTCAAATGCACCACTACGTCACTTCCAGGGAAAACCCAGAAGTGGTTAATGTTG
Organism: Gekko gecko; assembly: GCA_029375565.1. Lineage (NCBI taxonomy): Eukaryota > Metazoa > Chordata > Lepidosauria > Squamata > Gekkonidae > Gekko > Gekko gecko. Next base: position 35,283,733 of record JAPDNY010000017.1, on the reverse strand, counting down.
GAAATATATGTGTTGCAAGGTCTAAACTCAGTAATTCTAGGGTTGGTGTGTTTACCTTGTGTGCGGTTGTTTAGACTGACCTGGAAGGGAACCTGGCACAAAGCCAATGGGGAGAAAGCCCGGGAAACTGGAGCCTACTTACTAACAATCATTGGTTAAAAGTATTCAGGTGATTTCCTTCTAGGGGTCAAGAAGAAAGAGGCATCTCCATTACTGTTTGTGGTTGCAAGCATGTAGTCTTAAGTGTTTGTTGTTTTGTAGATTTCCCGCTTACCCTTCTGTTTAGAAATAAAGATTTTTACATGGAAAGAAAATGCCTCCTCTCCAGTGAACAAAGATCCATTGCAACCTCTGAATAGCTAACTATTTTTACCAAATTTTCCAGCAGTTAATCCCTATTATCTTATATGGGTGGCAATAAGAATTAAGGCGGTTGCAGAATCTATTGACTTCCCACTTTTTTACTGCTAAATATACCAATGTTGTGTTGCTGGTGCGGTCTGCGTACTGATGAATCTGGTCAGTCAGCATTGGAGGCTAGGGCATGGATACTTGCATTTAATCTGCCTCTAGAGCTATTTTTTCTGTGTCAATGGCTATCTGGCCTTATTGAAGGAGGATTTTTATACAGCATCATGGCTTAGGATCATGGACAAGCCTTTTATGTGTTTTTCTACGTACAGAGAATTCTTAGTGTTGGGGAATTTTGAAAAAACACAATCCTGCACCTGCGTTCCATTAGGCTACTGTGCTATTGATTGATTGATTGATTTGATTTGTATCCTGCTCCATTCCCCACAAGCAGGGCTCAGGGTGGCTTCCAGCAAGCCGACAGATCATGAGAAGGAGGGCAGGAAGGGTTGCACTAGTGCTTACACACCCAGGGAAATGCTGATCGCCACTTTGGGATCAGGAAGCAATTTTTCTCCAGGCCAGTTTGGCTGGGGATCCTGGAGGTTTTTTGTCATCTTCTGGAAGTGGAACAGGGGTCGCTGGGGTATGGGGGGAGGTATTTGTGAATTTCCTGCACTGTGCAGGGGGTTGGACTAGATGACCCTGGAGGTCCCTTCCAGCTCTATGATGAGAGAGCCAGTTTCGTGTAGTGGTTAAGTGTGCAGACTCTAATCTGGGAGAACCGGGTTTGATTCCCCAGTCCTCCACTTGCACCTGGCTGGATGACCTTGGGCAAGCTGTAGTTCTGATAAGAGCTGTTCTTGAAAAAGAGCCATTTCTGTCAAGAGCTCTCTTGGCCCCACCTACCTCACAGGGTGTCTGTTGAGGGGAGGGGAGAGGAAAGGAGTTTGTAAGCCGCTCTGAGACACTTTTGGGCAGTGAAGGGCAGGCTATAATCCAATCTCCTCCTCCTCCTCCTCGTCCTCTTCTTCTTCTTCTTCTTCTCCTCTAATTCTATGACATTTTAACATTTTACAATTTTAAAATCTAGATTATGTCAGTTAAAACCTAAAATTTCATTCCTGTATCAGAGGGTTTGTGTGTTCTATGAATGGAGTCTGTTACGTGCATGTGCATTTCTCAGGAGCTGGCGGATTGGAGCTTAGTCATGAATCTGCTTTGATATCTTTGATGGGTTATTAAGACTCTCCTCTTAAGTTACTCTGGATCTCTCATGTCAGTTCTTTGGGAAACTGCGAACCTAAGGGCTCGCAACACAGGTCCCCAGCATCACATGTAGATTGTTTGTTGTCATGTGTATTGTAATGTATAGAAGCAGCCTCTAGGGGCAGGTTTCTGCTTTGCATGTCCTTCAGTTTTGGCCCTGCAGGACTCCTGTATGGCAGTCAGTGGCCGAGCAAGCTGATATAGAGGCTGGCTGAAAGAAGACCCAGCCAGAGAGAGAATGGGCCAGAGAGCTACATAAAAACCATTCTTAAGTCGAAGCAAAGCTGACGTGTCCTGTTGTTCGTGATACCACATTGATTGATACCCCCTTTCTTCTCAATGGGAACCCAAAGTGGCTCACATCCTTCCCCTCTCCATTTCGTAGGGTTGCCAAACCCCCAGTCTGGCTGTGGGTTCCCCTGATTTGGGGGGCTTCAATCCACAACCGGCCAGCTGGCTAGCAGGGGAAGTCCCACCCCCGTTGCTGCGTGACACCCCTGTCATGATGACATCACCTGGAAGTGATGTCATCACATTGCCGACATCGGCGGGTTCCGCTCTAGTTTTTGGGCAAACTCTATGGTTTTGAGGGCAAAAAAGCCATTGAGTTTTGCCTGGAAACTAGAGCGGAACCCCCTGACGGTGGCGACACAATGACGTACTTCTGGGTGACATCATTGTGCTGCAAGCAGAAGAAGATCCCAGAGGCAGCCAAGAGCCCTTCGCCAGCAGCAAGATAGGACCTGGCAACCGTACCATTTCATCCTCACAATGACCCTCTGTGACTGGCCCAAGGTCACCTTGCAAGCTTTGGTGTTAGAGTGGGGATTGGAACTTGGGACTCACAAATCCTAGTCTAACCACTATACTACAATGAATCTATAATCTATAATGCTGCTGTTATATCAACAACAAAAGACTCTATAATCTATAATGGAGCTATCAACAACAAGTGAAGTATAAGGATGCCATCTCTGAGTATAATTTATCCAAGCCGGGGGGGGGCAGGAAGGGTAAAGAGCTCATCACAGCAAATGGGATAATTACTTTTTTCTGATACGGTTAATATCCTGGTTTAATGAACCCTCTGTATTTTGGACAGTACCTTAAATTACAGAATGACACGGAGTCATTAAATCAAAGGGCTTCAGAGCAGAGTATATATATATATACACACACACACACACACACACACACACACAGAGATTCATAAACACACGTACCCTCAGTTACCCTGAAAAAAACGGGTCTCGGAGGCTGCCAATATTATTCATATTAAACCTAGCAAAGCAAAAATGCTTTCATCTTATTTTAATTGAGGGTTGAGGCCCATATCTAAACTAATTATCTGTGCTATCTTTCTGTTCCAGATCATTGTGTCTTGAGATTTCATAGGCGAGGGGATATTATGCTGCGGGCAACAGTCCAAGTTTTGTGCTGAGCTTTCAAGCCGGTGCGTTTAAAAGCTGATGCCGTACAAAGGGCTGGAGCGGCCAGGGTAGCATTCAGCCGTTGTTAGGGTGGTACCTGGAGATCTCCCACTGTCAAAATTGATTTCCAGACAATCAAGATTATTGCCCCTGGAGAAAACGGCTGCTTAGAAGGGTGGACTTTGTGGCGTTAGACCCAGCTGAGGCCCCTCCCCAAACCCCACCCATCCCAGGCTCCGCCCTCCACATCTTCTGGTATTTCCCAACCCAGTGCTGGCAGCACCAGCCATTGTTGATGCCACTGTTTGTTTGTTTTTTAGTTGTGGTGGCAGCAGGAAGGCCGGGTACCCAATATGGTGCTAGGCACAATGACGTGGGTCCATTTGTGACCAGTGTTCCCTCTAAGCTGAGTTAGTGTGAGCTAGCTCACAGTTTGTTAGCCTCTGGCTCACACATTTTTGTCTTAGCTCAGGAAGGGATGGCTCCAGAGCAAACTAATTTATGCAGAAGCCAAATCGCTCGCTCACAACTTTAATGCCAATAGCTCACAAAGCTGAAGTTTTACTCAAAGGACTCCATAGCTTAGAGGGAGGCTTGTTTGTGACCTGCGTTATGTATAGTGTAACGTTGTCACACCCCCATAACTTATCCTGCGGGAAGAATCAAATGAGCCCATGGTTCATCAGCAGAGCACCTGCTTTGTTTGCAGAAGCTCTCAGGTTTAGAAGAACATGAGAAAAGCCCTGCTGGATCAGACCTATCTAGTCCTGATCCTTTGGACAGAAGATGCTGGGGATTAAACCTGGGACCTTCTGCATGCAACGCAGAGACTGTACCACAGTGGTGCCAAACTCGTTTGTTACGAAGGCCAGATCTGACATAAATATCACTTTTTCAGGCCAGGCCATGTGTGCCATAAAACGTAATGCCAGGTACCGGAGATAGAAACTGTATAAAGGACAGCAGCTGGTAAGCTCTGAGTTGGTGTATCCTCATTGCAAGGCCCCATGGGCTGGGAGCGAGGTGCAGAGGAAAACCCACATGGGCAGACTGCTTGACTGCTGCAGACGAGGTTGTTCCACCCATGCTCTGCCCACTCCCCTCCAGCAGTCTCCTGTTCCCTCCCTTGCACTAGTTGCTCGTGGGCCACATAAGAGCCCTGAATGGGCCGGTTCTGGTCCCCGGGTCTTATGTTTGACACCCCTGCTCTACCACTAAGCCATAGGCCCTTTCTAAATGCTTTAAGTCAGCCCCTTGGTCTATTAAGGTTAGTGTTGTCTATTTAAACGGGAAGCATCTCTCCTGTTGGAATATGCAAGGTCTATTGTGCATAGATAAAGAAGATGACAAGCATATCCTGCAGGGGGCAGCAGAGGGAACAACTAGTTAGCATAGTGAGATGAGGGACTTCCTGCTGTTTTCAAATAGTCTCTTTCCTGTCTCTTGATTGGCTCGGTTAGGGTTTTTCCCCAATCCTGCTGAGAACTGTTTTTTACTGACTCTATCCTAGCTAGTTAGACAGTTAGACTCCCCTTTCTCCCTCCTCTTTCTTTCAAAGTTTGTTCTCGCCTTAATAAATGGACTTAATTCTTTAAACAGCCTTTGCTCCGATTTACTACATATCTAGTAAAGGTCTTCCACGTCTCCAGCCTATCTGACCCTTTAAATTGCCTTGGGCATTGTGAAAAGTGAGATATAAATATTTTAAATTAATTAACTGGAGATGCCAAGGATTGGACTTGGGACCTTCTGCATGTCAAACAGATGTTCCCCCTCTGACCCATGTCCCCTCCTGAATAAGCCTATTTGTCTGACACATTTTATTAAACCTCTCTGGCATCAAATACCATCTGTATAGAATTTTATTTACACCCTGCTTTCTCCCCAATGGGACCCCAAGCAGCTTACTCCGTTCTCCTGCCTTTTATCCTGACAACAAGCCTAACCTAAAAGGTTAGGTTGAGAGTACGTGACTGGCCCAAGGTCACCCGGCAAGCTTCCATGGTAAAGCAGGGATTTGAACTTGGATCTCCCAGAGCCTAGTCTGACATTCTTACGACTATACAATAGTACACCACACTGGCTTTCGTCTCAAAATTTAGCCTAATGATTCACCCACCTTTTGTTTGGCAGTTGCTCTCTACTATAGCATGTGGTCTCAGCTTGTCTCTGGGTGCGTTCAGACAGCATGCTGGAGCAGTTTAAATTGCTCCGGTTCAATGCATTGTTGTTGTTTTTATCTAGAGAATTGCGATCACACTGACCTCCTCATTCTGGGCTCCCCGCCGTCCACAGGCAGGTAGAGTTTTTTCCCTCTCAGTCTGAGCATGCGCACAGGCAGCCCTCTCTAGAGCTAAAATTTTCACGCGGGCTCAGAACAGCGATTTCCACACGTCCCTTTAAACTTTAAATGAAGACTTCTCTTTAAATTTTTACCCTGAAACTGGCCTCCCTGAGATCCCGGACTTGTCTAAGTGCTAAAACTAGACACCATTTAAGCTTTTCTTTCATTAACTTAGGAGCGGAGCTCCGCTCAAGCGCACACCGCAAAGGCATAAAAAAAAATGGCGGACGAAAACCGGAAGCCTGGGGCAGCTTTCCAGGGGGGGGGGGTTGAAGCACCCAGAAGTGGCTCTATGGAGTGATCAGACGTCAGGAAAGTGCAGCTCAAAACCGGAGAATCAGGAAAACACTACTTGGTAAGTGGTATCAAAATACTCCGGTTTAAAGGGGGATTGCTCCAGAAAGCCACGGCTGGGGACGGGGCGCAGATGTTGGTTGTGTGAACCCGCATATAAAATCCGTTCCTGGGGCGTGCCGAAAGCGGCTCAAACGGAGTGTCTGAACGCACCCTCTGTGTGTTTTTAATATCTGCTTTGCAGAAAAGCAAAGTAATTGTCTTCAGTCCGTAATGGTCAAACCTTCGCTTTATCATATCATCCCTAAACCGAAAGGTAACGTAAGCACTGGAAATTGGTCCGAGGAATCATTAACTGGTTAGCTCTGTCTTATAAGCGGTGCTGATGGAGCTTGGGATATTAAATTCAGTATTCGTCTGAAGCAAAACGACGCCTCCCCCCCCCCTTCTGTTTCTAAGCTCACAAAGCCGGAGGGGGGGAGGGAGGTGTTCAAAAAAAAAGATCTGTCAAGCTTCAATACTCATTATAAATGACCTCATTTTATAAATAATGGAAGGGAAAACAATACATTCGACAAAAAATGAGATTAGAGGATGGGAGGAGAAAAGGAGATGGACTGCAAATGCTGGAAGGTCTGCTAGTTATTCCGGAGAAGATAAATTTTACTTTAAAAGGCCTCCAGTGGGGAAGTACAACTGTAAAGGATGAGCTAAGTAAACAACCAAGAAAAATCCTCTCAAAATCGAGGAGGAGGACCTCCTTTCCTGACATGTGCTACATTGAAATGATTACAGCATGTTTCAGCAGAGGAGCCTTTGTCTGTTTCGAGCAAGGTACAGAAAACCACAGGCCACCTGGGGTAAGGGCTCAGACATGTGTAGATGTCACTTCCTCTCTGATCATTGGGCTGATGTGAGACTCAAACCCTATGCAGACCATCGATCTGCTTGCTGACCTGCCGTACGGGGAAGAAGATGGGGCACGGGGGGGCGTGGCCCTGCCTGCACACAATCACCGAGCCATTTGTACAGTCTGAACATGTGTGCACGTCCCATGCCTGTACAACCGGTTGCCAAAGGTGAACCAGGGCGGGAAGTCTCGCACCCCCAGCCTACCTTCCCCACTGGCACTAAAATGGCCAGTGGGAGAAAGAAACTATCTTAAATGCTATCAGTGGTGGCGTGACATCACTTCCGGGTTTTCCCTGGAAGCGACATCAGCCCTCTCTAGGAATTCCTGGAAATGCTATGCTACCCCCACAACTTCTGCAAGTGGAAGTACCCTCCACAAGTGGTAAGGGTGCTTAGGATATAAGCCTGTATACCACTACAGTTGGGGGGAATGTAATATTTTTAATGCATCATCACGGAAAAGAACTCCCTGCAAGTAAAATACCAGCGTACCAAGGGGAAAGAGACATCACCCTGCTGACAAAAGTCCGCATGGTCAAAGCAATGGTATTCTCTGTAGTAATGTATGGCTGTGAGAGTTGGACTATAAGGAAGGCTGAGTGCCGAAGAATAGATGCTTTCGAATTATGGTGCTGGAGAAGACTCTTGAGAGTCCCTTGGACTGCAAGGAGATCAAATCAGTCAATCCTAAAAGAAATCAAGCCTAACTGTTCCCTGGAAGGCCAGATCCTGAAGTTGAAGCTCAAATACTTTGGCCACCAAATGAGAAGGGAGCACTCCCTGGAGAAGACCCTGATGCCAGGAAAGATTGAAGGTCAAAGAAGAAAGGGACAGCAAAGGATGAGATGGTTAGACGGTGTCATCGATGCAACAAACATGAAATTGAGCAAACTTCAGCAGACAGCGGAAGACAGGAGAGCCTGGCGTGATGTGGTCCATGGGGTCGCGAAGAGTCGGACTCGACTGTGCGACTGAACAACAACAACAAACCAAGGAGAATGGTCCCATTCAGCCCACTCCTTGCCCTGCCAGTTTGGTGTAGTGGTTAAGTGCGCAGACTCTAATCTGGGAGAACCGGGTTTGATTCCCCACTCCTCCACTTGCACCTGGCTGAATGACCTTGGGCAAGCTATAGTTCTGATAAGAGCTGTTCTTGAAAAAAGGGCAGTTTCTGTCAAGAGCTCTCTCAGCCCCGCCTACCTCACAGGGTGTCTGTTGTGGGGAGGGGAAGGGAAGGGAGTTTGTAAGCCGCTCTGAGACGCCTTTGGGCAGTGAAGGGCGGGGTATAAATCCAGTCTTTTCTCTTCTTCTTCTTGCTCCCTTTCTACTTGCAGATCGGGTTTTTAAATTCGGAAATGTTATGTACCTTGTGCGGCTTGGTGGTTCAGCCCATCCTACCAGCTGGAACTCTACCACTTCATTCCGTTGCGTGTGTGTAGATCCAGGCCTCTACCGTCTAACATGAAACACATGGGCTGTCCCTGACCTAAACCACTTGCGTTGCGTGAAGGCTTAGGAGTGCTAATCAGATTTGGTGAGGTATCCCCTCAAAGAATGTCGATGTCAGAATCTGCACATGTAAGCCTGTGGTATGTGAGGCAAGGAAGGGCAAAGAGCCGTGGCAGCGGTACAACCATCGGGACCCCCCTGGGATGAGGCTGGAGAGTAACCAAAAGTAGCGGAGCAAACGATTCCCTTTAGGATTGCATCATTTCATTCAAACTGAGTCACGGCAAGGAGTTTTGGGGAAACAAGTCAGAATTCATTACGGAGAAAGTGATCTCGGCTGTCACAGTCCTGACGTACTTTCTCCTGTTATACAAACACGATATGTGCAACAAGCCAGTCACAGATCTTGAGCACATCTGGACAAGCCTTGGGGGAAACGTAGCTGGGCTTTTCGGGAAATAAATAAATAATCGGGACGAATGCAGGACAAAGAAATGGGTGCGGGGGCAGCTCTTGAGACTTCTTGACCTGGCGATTCTCCAGCTGCCTTATTGGGACTGGCGGTAATTTGCTTGTGCCATTGCTATGGATATATTTATTTTTATTTCTACCCCGTCCCTCTTCCATCATGGAACACAGAGCAGCATAAAGGGTAGCGAGGACAAAAGGGAGGGGGCACGAACAATGTTGTAAGCTGCTTTGGGTCCCTGCTGGAAGGGAAAGCAGAGTATAATTCTCTCAACTCAGATGGTCTTCGCTTCAGCGAGTTGAGGCAATAAAGACCTTCCAGCTCTAACCTGGGATTTCGAGTTAAATCCATATTTGTAAATTTAAAATACTTATCCCCAATGTTTCCCGGTGGATCAAGCCAGCTCATAATGCAATTTTTTTTTTTTTTAAATCCAGAATACAGTAAAACCCCATTTACCTCCCTCGACAAGGAAATACTGGCAATGTTAAAAGCCCCATTTTAAAAGGCCACACAAATAAAATGACATTGCAGCCCGTTCCTCTCCCAAACTTCTAAAGAAGGCAGCCCCCGCCTCACCTCCTCAGAGAACCCATTCCACAAGGTAGGAGCTGCAAGGCCAGGCACCTGCTGGGTGTCTCTACTGGGTCTATGTTTCATAGACGGGGCCACAGCAGATGAGTCTCTGCCACGTTTTCTGAACAACCCGACCTTACCAAACTAGGTATGTATACGTCACCTTCACCTTCTTTCCTGTTGTCTGGAGTGGACAGGTGGCCTCATAAGCTGCAAAGAAGAAGACAGGGAACATTTCCAAATACTAAAACGTGCATTTCCTCCCCCCACTTTGGAACTAATATGGTGTCTGCATAGCGCGCTGGCTATCTGCTTCTTACCTCTGTTATTTTTTATTTTTTTATTTATTTCAATTTATAGTCCACCCTCCCTAGGGCTCAGGGCGGCTAACAGTCTTGGCCAGGCCTGTAGCTACTGCTAAGGCCCCCAACCGACTTACTGCCAAGGCCCCCGACTTCTCATCCAGCCCAGGCCCCCCGACTTCCAATTTTTTATTTTATTTGTGGTGCTCCCTTGGGGGTGTGCAGGGTGCCCCCCGACTTATTTAAAGGCCCCCTGAATTAAAAAATCCCGGCTACGGGCCTGGTCTGGGCACATGTGCCGGTTATTAAAACAATAAAAACAGAGTAAAAACAGTCCATTACAGCCTTAGAGCCACACGAATTCTCATATTGTCTTCAAGGCTCTACCATAACAAGATGGCATCCTAGTAATTCAGGATGGGCCCTAATTGATGACAACCATTCCAGGCAGTCCTAGCGTTCATTTATCCCAGGGCCATCTCACCACCCCGATATTACCCTCGTTGTTGTTGGTGGTGCAGTGGCGACGGCTCCTACCCAAAAGCCTGGCGGAAGAGCTCCGTCTTACAGGCCCTGCGGAACTCCCAATTCCTCCCCCCACTTTGGAACTAATATGGTGTCAGCATAGCGCGCTGGCTACCTGCTTCTTACCTCTGTTTTTTGTATCGGGCGAATGCTTTAAGCTATCCATAATCATAAGCTTGGCGCTCTCAATGGAGTTGACAGATGCCATCTCTTTGAGTCTCCTTATTGGCCCTTGTTCCGCAGAAAAGCTTGCAAATTGCTCAGATCTCCGCAAACAAAGCCACCGTTGGCTCTTGGGAACCTCTGGATATCCTGCCCTGATAACATGTGAATTGCTGAGAATTACCAGAGATAAAATATCCTTTACAACATCAAAGTCGCCAGTTTCCAAGCTGTTAGCTGCAGGTATGTGAAAGTTCTGACAGGCTGAAGATGGAAGGAAGAGATAAAGGGGGAAATTAACGGCCGGGGGGAGGGGGGAGGCGTTGGGGAATACAATCATGTGAATGGGGGGGTGGAATCTTTATCATTGCTTTGGCACTCGAGTTTCTGTGAGGGGGATTAGCACTGTCTCCTTGGAGGTGTGAGCTAAAAAGCATTGTGGGTTTGGCTTCAGGAACAGGCTACCAAACCCCACTCAGCTTCAGGGGAGGACAGGTCGCAGCCTCCAGTTACACAGAACTCAAAGCCCACAGAGTACCGATGCACCGCGCGCCATTCGAGATGGTAACCGATCTCGAAAGCTTTGATACTCCCATTTTTTGACAGCCGTTGGGCAGGGCGAGAGCTATTCTTTTCTAAAAAAAAAAAAAATGAGGGGCGTCAGATCTCTGCATTTGGAGGCAATCTTTCCCCCGAATGCCAGTTGCTGCCCAGGGTGGCAAATGACGGGCAAGGGCTATTGTTTTGCATCCTAGAGGCATCTGGTTGATAGCTGCAGGGAACAGGATGCTGGACTAAAGGGACCTTTGGTCTGATCCAGCCAAAGGTCTGGAATTAGGAGCTTATCTGGAAATTTGGCTCCATTGTTCCAGGTCTGCAGAGGGGAGCCGCAGCTGTTTGGGGCCCAATCCCCCAGGGAAATTCTCCTGCGCGAGCCCTGTATGCAAGCTGCACAACACCAGTGCTGTCTTTCCGCTGTGTCTCTTTATTTGCAATTCTGGTGGGAGGCTAGTGGTGCATTTCTTTCTAACCAAATTCTTTGTTAAAAAGAGCACAAAAAAGCCCCGCTCGTTTACAATCAAAATGAAGAGGAATCATTCATTTCCTTGTGTTTTGCATTTAATGGTCATACAGTTTGCCTTAAAAATAACATAATTATACAGAAGGGGCTTCCTTTTTTCCCCAAATTCCACCTTTTTTGATATAGCCAATGATTCCTCATTCTCTTCAAAATAGGAATTTCTCTTTCATTTCTCTTTGAGAGAAATGAAAGAGAAATTAGTGTATCCTTTGGTAACCCTTGCAGTTGTTTTATGTTATACACAACAGGGTCGTGCTTTAGAAGGAGGATAGGAAGCTTTGGGGAGTGACTGCCTGTTTGGCCAGAGAGCCTGGCGGGTCCCCCATCTTCTGGGCATAGAGCAGGGGTTACTGGGAGTAATAATAATAATATACTTTATTGTCATTGTACATAGTACAACGAAATTAAAAGTGCAATCATTTCAGTGATCTACAACAATAATCATGCGCGCTCACACAGCCATTCACAACTGCTTCATAGCTCCCCTAAAGTTCATATAACAACTAGACCACTGATGTCCCCAGTTCCAATCTCATGCAGCATTTAGGGCAATAATGGCTCTTGGATAAAAACTGTTTTTTAATCTATTTGTCCTTGTTTTAATTGTCCTGTATCTTCTGCCCGAAGGCAGCAATTCAAACAAGGAGTGTCCAGGGTGTGACGAGTCCTGCAAAATGTTCTTTGCCTTTTTCAAGCATCGAGAACTATACAGTTGTTCCAGGGATGGGAGAGGGCAGCCAATGATCTTCTGAGCTGTGATGGTAACTCTCTGGAGTGCCTTCCTATCCGCAGCCGTACAACTGGCAAACCAGGCACAGACACAGTATGATAAAATGCTTTCTATTGAGCAACGATAGAAAGACGTCAGTGTTTTCTCACGCAAGTTGTTTTTCTTTAAGAGTCTGAGAAAATAAAGCCTCTGCTGGGCCTTCTTCACCAGAGCAGTGGTATTAACGCTCCAAGTCAAATCTTGCTTAATAGTCACTCCCAAAAACTTGAAAGTAGCCACCCTCTCCACACATTCTCCGCCTATAAACAGTGGCTTAATTTCCGTTTTGTTCTTCCTGTAGTCCACCACCAATTCTTTGGTCTTGGTGGTATTGAGAATCAAATTATTTTCCCCACACCAAACACAAAGCCGTTCCACCTCATCCCGATAAGCAGACTCGTCGTTCCCAGAGATGAGCCCCACCACAGTGGTGTCATCAGCAAACTTGACGATAGTGTTGCTGGGGTGAGTGGGGGTACAGTCCTGTGTGTAGAGGGTATAGAGCAGGGGGCTCAACACACAGCCTTGTGGAGAGCCGGTATTAAGGGTAAGGACTGTGGACATATGAGACCCTACTCTAACCCTCTGTGGGCGGGCTGTCAAAAAATCCAAGATCCAGGAACATATGGAACTGGAGAGTCCAAGGCCCTCCAATTTGTGCACTAATCTATGTGGGAGGATGGTGTTAAAGGCAGAACTGAAGTCCACAAACAACAGCCTCACATAACTCCCCGGCTGCTCCAGATGTGACAGAGCAGTATGGAGAGTGGTAGTGATGGCGTCCTCCGTGGATCTGTTTGCCTTATATGCAAACTGGTGACTGTCCAGTGTGGATGGAAGGCACGAAATGATGTGACTACGTACCAGTTTCTCAAAACACTTCATCACAACCGGAGTGAGTGCGACTGGTCTATAGTCCTTTAGGCTGTTAATTGTAGACTTTTTGGGCAGGGGAACAATAATTGAGGACTTTAGGCAAGACGGAACAATAGACTGATGTAAGGACCAGTTGAAGATCTTAGTAAGGACCCCTGCCAACTGGTCTGCACATTCCTTCAACACCCATCCAGTGATGCCATCAGGTCCAGCTGCCTTCCTCGGATTCACAGACCTCAGCGTACGCCTCACCTCATGCTCTTCCACCCTAAGGTAGGAGCCACCGTGGGCTGATGACTGTAGTGTGGCTGTCCCCGGTGACTCCACATCAAAACGGGCAAAGAAGAGGTTAAGCTCCTCCGCCAATGAAGGAGGAGCTTCATTGGGAGGTATTTGTGAATTTCCTGCATTGTGCAGAGGGTTGGACTAGATGGCCCTAGAGCCCCCTTCCAACTCTATGAGCCTATGATTCTATGATTCTGAGTATCTACAGACTGAAATTCAGAATCCAAACTTCTAAAAAGAGAACAAGAAATGGATTGTTGGATTTCAGGAAGAAATTAGATAAAGAGGGATTCAGAGAATTTCTCTTAAGAACGCTGTTAAAAGGACTTTTCCCCCTACTGTATTTCTCTTAAATTAGCTAAAGATAATTTCCTAGGGGAGTGGCGCGAACTCTGGGAATGTTATGCAAACGGAGATGATAGAACAGAAAATACATTTTGCAAAGAGCCCCCAAGTCAGTAATAAATGCAATGTCAGCAGAAGAACTTTGAAACAACAGCAAATCAAAAAGCATTACAAAACAAAACAAAATATGCACCTTTGTGTTTTAAAGCCACAAAAACCTGGAAGCGTAGAGGGCAACTAGCATCTGTTTTCTTCTTCAGGCCCATACCTATTGGAGTTCCCTGATCTGGTCTAGCTCCGGATGAGCGAATATTCTGTCTTTCATTTCTTGTTACATTCATTTATGTTTCCGTCTGTGACTTCGGTCCTCTGCTTTTCATTGTGGGTTTTTTAGATTCCTTTGTACAACGCGTGCAAGTGGATGTGTGATTTAGAAATATTTATACATCAAATATACATCACTGACATGAGGTCCGACTCACAGGAGCTCAAATTCCAGATACATATTGCCAGTCTTTAAGAGCATAAGAACATACTTGTTTTATTTTTCGCATTTCTATCCCGCCCATCCCACAACGGGCGTCAGGGCAAGTTACAACATTTTAATAAATACAATAAAATTTAAAACACATTAGAATATATAAAATCAGTAGTCCTGCTTGCTGTAGGGAGAATTCGGCCCATTGATGTAACTGAGTATGGCTGGTTATCAGTGGGTGGGAGATTGCAATCTCGGGGGGGGCATATGTGGACGCCTGCTGCCTCAGCCCAAGGCCTGGTGGAACAGCTCCGTCTTGCAGGCCCTGTGGAATTGCATAAGATCCCGCAGGACCCTGATCTCAATAGAGAGCGTGTTCTTCCAAGTAGGGGCCAGGGCAGAAAAAGCCCTGTCCTGCTTGAGGCTAGGCGGACGTCCTTTGGGCCGGGGATCAACAGGAGATGCTGACTCTCAGAGCGTAGCGCTCTCCGAGGCATATATGAGAAGAGGCGGTCCCTTAGGTATGTTGGTCGCAAGCCATATAAGGCTTTAAAAGTAATTACCAGCACCTTGATGCGAATCCGATACTCAACCAGCAACCAATGCAGCTGACAAAGCACATGCCAAATGTGGGCCCGCACAGGTGTTAACATCAGCAGGTGTGCTGCCACATTTTGTACCAGCTGTAATTTCTGGAACATAAGAATAACCCTGCTGGATCAGACCAATAGTCCATCTAGTCCGGCATCCTGTCTCACACAGTGGCCAGGAAAAACCAGGAGGACACAGTCTAAGATGACAGTAAAAAACAAACAGCAATCTATAATCAATCTATAATATTATCGATATATAATAAACTCATTACACATTTTTGTTGTTCAGTCACACAGTCGAGTCCGACTCTTTGCGGCCCCATGGACCACATCACGCCAAGCCCTCCTGTCTTCCGTCGTGCTCCGGAGTTTGCTCAATTTCATGTCCGTTGCATCGGTGGCACTGTCTAACCATCTCATCCTTTGCCGTCCCCTTCTTCTTTGACCTTCGATCTTTCCCAGCATCAGGGTCTTCTCCAGTGAGGGCTCCCTTCCCATTTGGTGGCCAAAGTATTTGAGCTTCAGCTTCAGGGTCTGGCCTTCCAGGGAACAGTCCATCAAATGTGAAAAACCAATAACATATAATTATAAGAAGAAGAAGAGAAGAAGAGATTGGATTTATCCCCCACCCTTCACTACCCAAGGGAGTCTCAGAGCGGCTTACAAACTCCTTTCCCTTCCCCTCCCCACAACAGACACCCTGTGAGGAAGAAGAAGAAGAAGAGATTGGATTTAGACCCCGCCCTTCACTATCCAAAGGTGTCTCAGAGCGGCTTACAAACTCCTTTCCCTTCCCCTCCCCACAACAGACACCCTGTGAGGAAGAAGAAGAAGAAGAGATTGGATTTAGACCCCGCCCTTCACTAGCCAAGGGAGTCTCAGAGCGGCTTACAAACTCCTTTCCCTTCCCCTCCCCACAACAGACACCCTGTGAGGTAGAAGAAGAAGAGATTGGATTTAGACCCCGCCCTTCACTATCCAAAGGAGTCTCAGAGCGGCTTACAAACTCCTTTCCCTTCCCCTCCCCACAACAGACACCCTGTGAGGTAAGTGGGGCTGAGAGAGCTCTGACAGAAACTGCTCTTTTTCAAGAACAGCTCTCACCAGAGCTACGGCTTGCCCAAGGTCACATCAGCAGGTGCAAGTGGAGGAGTGGGGGAATCAAACCCAGTTCTCCCAGATTAGAGTCCACACACTTAACCACTACATCAAATTGGCTCTCAATATTTATAATAATCCTATAAATACCAAATCATGAATAAACAAAGTTCATCTAAATCCATTCCAATGATTAGTAATAATGGTGGGAAGTCCTGTCAAGGAATATTACAAGTTGACAAAGTATAAGAATTTTTGCAAGATTCTTCTGAAGCACAGAGATCCAATCCTGCCAGGCCTCCCTCTGTTGAAGCAACTGCTGAATAAGGAATAATCTCCGCTGTAAACAAGGTACTTCCAAGACAGAACGGAGCAGCAGAATTAGGTGCCTTCTCCTGAAGCTCATCATTCTAAATGACCCAACACCTAATCTCCACTGTAAACAAAGTACTTCAAAGATGAAGCACCCTTCAGCCTGGGCAAACAAAATAAGTGCCTTCTCCTGAGGCTAAGTGTTCTTGTGGCCAACCAGTCCCCCTGGACAGCCAACAACGGGGCATAGAGGCCAAGGCCTTCCCCTGAAGTTGCCTCCTGGCTCTGGGGTTGAGGTTCACTGCCTCTAAATGTGGAGGTTCCCCTCAGTCACTGTGGATAGTAGCCATTGATGGTCCATGAATCTATCGAATGCCCTTTTCAAGCTGTTTATTCCTGTCTCCATCACGACATTCTTGGGCAGCAAATTCCACATTTTAATCACTCTGTGTGTAAAGTAGTATTTCCTGAACCTACTGCCCATCGGCTTCATTGGATGCCCTCATGTTCTAGTATTCTGGGAGAGGGAGAAAAAATTATCTCTGTCCACTCTCTCCACCCCAGGCATAATTTGATAAACCTCTATCATGTCCCCTCTTAGTTGTCTCTTTTCTAAGCTGAAAAGTCCCAGACTCAATCCCAGAGCTCATAAGGAACGTGCTCCAACTCCCTCATCATCTTGGTTGCCCTCCTCCTTAAGATACCCCTGGACTTTTGTTTGATTACATATAATGTATCATGCAGCTTTGTTGATGTAAAGATGAAATCGAAAAATATGTACGTTTTATGGGGTGGCAGTAGTGAAAGAAGAAGAGGAGGAGGAGGAGTTGGTTTTTATACCCCGCCCTTCACTACCCTAAGGAGTCTCAGAGCAGCTTAAAATCTCCTTTCCCTTCCCCTCCCCACAACAGACACTCGGAGAGGTAGGTGGGGCTGAGAGAGCTCTTTCGAGAACTGCTGGTGGGAGAGCAGCTCTGAATGAACTTGTGGCTGACCCAAGGTCACACCAGCAGCTGCATGTGGAGGTGTGGGGAATCGAACCTGGTTCTCCCAGCTTAGACTCCATGCTCCTAACCGCTACACCAAACTGGCTCTCAGGAAATAGAAAAGGGGCCAGAAATAAAGTCTGGACTTCACTGAACACCAAGGGAAAGCAAAATGAAAATAAGGATTTTTGGGATGGAAGGATGAGAGATCCAGAGTCATAAGAACATAAGAACATAAGAGAAGCCAATGTTGAATCAGGCCAATGGCCCATCTAGTCCAACACTCTGTCACACAGCAGCCAAAATATACCAGGTGCCATCAGGAGGTCCAGCAGTGGGAGGGCACCAGTCGTCTGTCCTAGACATGTTTCCAGCTCAGGAGCTAGAAGATGTTTGCCTGGTTTCACTTGTCTCTTCAGCAGACACCACAGCTTTTATGGTGGCCCACGGAACAATCCATTCTGCACAACACCTTGAGCTTTGGCCAAGGGCTTCTCCAGTGCTGACCTTTCAGTTCCTCTTTGCCCTGGCCACCTGTAGATCAACCCTGGCGATTGGAGCTCCCGGGTCCCTGAAGCCATTTGCATCAAGCCAAAAGAAGAAGCCTGTGTGTCTGAGAACTGCTTCTACAGATAAAATACGTGCCCCCCACAAAAAAAGAAGAGTTTAGCCGTGTTTAGCTATCTCCCCACCACCACCACCAAACCGTTGTTTTAAAAAAATGGACAGTTCAAGCATGTGCTGGTAAACACTTGGCAATTCTACTCTGTGGGGGCTACGGAGGGGTCCCCACTGCGGCTTTTCCCTCTTCCTGGTACCTTGCTTGAGTCAGATTACCACTCTCACCCCCTCCTGGTTGTTCTGTTGGGGTGGGCTCCCTATGAAATAACAGCTCTTTACTGTAACCAAATATTTCCATTCAGGAAAGCCAGTTTGCGACCAGCAAAAGGAGCAGGCTTGCTTCATTCATGCCTGGAGCCTGGTGAAAGGTCCTTTGTTCCATGCAGGAGCACCTGGAGGGGATGTTGCTGGAGGCCTTGGGTCCTCTGGGTTCAAGACTCGGAGCAGCTGTGGGAGCCCCCCGTCACATTTAACCCCGCGGCAGCGAGGGGAGCACCCTTTACAGGAAAGAACGGCCTCAGCGGCAGCCAGTGGCAGTTTTCCCAGCCTGCAATAAGTCAGAGGAAGTGATGGATGTTGTGTTTCCTATAGGCTTACCAGGTTGCCTGCTGTGGGGGGGCAATCTCCCACCCCTATCACTGCTCTTCATTCCGGGGGGGCAAAACTGGGGGGAGTGGCATCATAGCCTCACTTCAAGTTGTACCCAGATGTGCCATCATGATTCTTCCTGGCCTTCCTGCCTGCCTGCCTGCCATCAAATTGCAATTGACGTATGGTAACCTCCTCAAGAGGTGAGCAGAGGCCGTTTGCCATTGCCCTCCCGTATGGACACAGCAAACCCTGCTCCTCCTTGGTGGTTTCCCAGTCAAATATTAACCACAGCCAAACTTGCCAAGCTTCCAAGCTCTGACAAGCTTGGGCTTGTCTGGTGTACTGGGGCTGCTCATGACACTCTAGGAATTCCCTAAATCTCTATGGTTTTCACCACAGAGACGGAGACCTTCCCAGAGCACTGAGACATTAGTTCCGGCTACAACAACCCCTTGCAGAAAACTGCCCTCACCCATCATGGTCTGCAATCTTTGAAAACAATTTAAATCCCCCTCCCCTCAAAAAATATAGTGTGTGTGTGTTGTGTGATTGCTTGACACACACATGTCTTTACACCGGGCATTAAGTACTATTACTGTTTAAAGAGTTTAAAGGAAAACCGCTCTGACTTAGTGAAGGATGCCTTACACTCCTTCTCTGGGGATTGTCTCCAATGACTATTGGCTGGTGGTACTGTCCCACCCCATTGCAAGGATCCGATTGGAAGGGAGAAATACCACTGGCCAGGAAATCAGGAGAGTCAAAGAAAAACAAGATGCCTGCTATTGTCGAGGACAGTTAACAGCTGAACAAGAAAAACAGCGCAAGATATTATTATTTTTTTGCAATGGGGGCAGTTTTTCATAATGCCTAAGGATCCTGGATTTGTGTTTACCATTCTAGAAATCACAAGACTGACCCCAAACAGTGGTTTTCATGTATATTTTCAGTTCAGGAATGGGGTGCACAACCATAATGTGGGCTAGTAATTCCCCGCCATGGGTGTGTGTGAATGGAAGTCCTGCCTGGCGGCCCAGGTGATCCCAGTGATCCCAGTTCCATGGCATTGCCTGCCATTGCCAGGCCTCCCATATCCACATCCTGCCCTCAGTCTGGGCACCTTGTAACTGAGGGGGCTCCCAGACCATCCTCCGAAGCCTGCCTACCTGCCACTGGCTTTCCTGTCTGCCACCTGCTACTCGGTCCCACGTACCTGCAAAGTTTGAGCACCTGCCAAGCAACAACCTGGTTTTGCAGGATCAGGGCGTCCTAGATGCAGAGCAGCTCTGCGGTTTGAAGTGGAGATGACGACTGATATCGAAATTAACATACAGGCAGGGAGCAAAATCGGGTCGAACGGTCTGTGAGGGCAAGGCCGGGCGGCAAGCAAAAAGATACACAGAGAGGTGAGATCAAACAGTGGCTCTATTTTTATCAGAGAAATGAGAACCCCTGTTGTGTTTGCAAAAGGCCTTGAGTTCAGTCACGGGCATCTCTGCTTAAGGGATCTTTGGGGTCAGAGGCTAGGCGAGGCCTCTGCCAGAGCTGTTGCCCGATGGGTTAGAGCCAGCATGGTGTGGTGGGAAGAGTGTCAGACCAGGATCTGGGAGACCCAGATTCGAATTCCCCCTCTGCCATGGAAGTTGGCTGGGTGACCTTGGGCCGGATAGACACACACTCTCTAGCTAACCAATATCACGGGGTTGTTATCTGAAGAAGTGAGCAACGACTCAGAAAAGCTCCTACCTTGCCACAAATTTTCTTAAACTTTAAGATGGTCCTGGACTATTGCTCTTTTCTACTTAGTTCTTGTGGCCCTTTCTTACACGCCCAAGGAGATGTCATATTCTGGGTGTGGAACAGCAGTCACTGTGGGTGTGGAGGGGGAGGTATCTGTGATTTTCCTGAAATGTGTAGGGGGTTGGACTAGAATGACCCTGGAGGTCCCTTCCAACTCTATGATTCTATGCAGGGCTATTTTGGGGCAGGAACACACAGGAACGGAGTTGGGCAGGAATGCACAGGCTGGCTCCTGAGTTGGCCATGCCCAGCAGGAACTCATTAGCATAATAGGCCACACCCAACAGCAGAAACTCATTAGGATTGGCTACATTGGGGGGGTGGCCTAACATGCAAAGGAGTTCCTGCTCCAAAAAAAGCCCTGGGTTTTGACAACAAACAAGGTAAACAGAATAAGAAGCAAAAGGTGGGTGTGGCTGGATGACCACACTTCTCGTAACATGGGGAGTGTGGCCTAATATGCTAATGAGCCGTGCTGTCAGGGGTGTGGTCTAATATGCTAATGAGTTTCTGTGTTGGGTGTGGCCTATTATGCTAATGAGTTCCTGCTGGGCTTTTTGTACAAAAAAAGCCCTGATTCTATGATTCTACTGCTACAGGCAGACTAACGCGGCTGCCCATCCTGATCTGTCATGGGGTACTGGTGAGGGGAAAACGTAGGCCAATTTGAGTCCCCGCTGAGGAGAGAGGTGGGATATAAGTGAAGTAAATAAATATATCAGTAGTTGTAAGTATGCCCTGGATAGCCCAGGATAGCCCAGACACATTAGATCTTGGAAGCTAAGCAGGGCCGAGCCTGGCAAGTATTTGGATGGGAGACCTCCAAGGAATACCGGGGTCATGACCCAGAGGTAGAAAATGGCAAACCACCTCCAAACATCTCTTGCTTCGAAAACCCTGTGGGGTTGCCGCAAGTCAGCTGTGACTGTGATAGCATAGCGTTGGCCTTCTTTATTGCAGCTACACACTGTCTAGACATTTTCATTGAGTTATCTACTACGACTCCAAGATCTCTCTCTTGGTCCGTCTCTGCCAGTTCAGACCCCATCAGCGTGTATTTATATTTAGGATTTTTGGCTCCAATGTGCATCACTTTGCAATTGGCCACATTGAACCCCATTTGCCACATTGACGCCCACTCACCCATCCTCGACAGATCCCTTTGGAGTGCCTCACACTCCTCCCTGGTTTGCACCACCCTGAACAACTTCAGGGATGGAGGGGTTAGTTGCCAGGAAGGGCTAGTTAGAGTCAAGATGCATATGTAACTGGGCGTTAAGTATAGCTGGGATTGGATTAAAGCAATGGGTAAGACCTGTGAATGGCAGCAAATTAGCATACAAATACAAGAGTTAGCAAACAAGCTTATACCTTGAATAAAAATTTGTTGGTCTTCAAGGTGCCACTGGACTCAAACTTTGTTTCTGCTGCTTCAAACCTACAGGGCCGCCCACCTGATGGGGCCATTGTGAGGATAAAACAAGGTCCAGCGAACCATGTTATGCTGCCCAAAACTCCTCAGAGACAGGGTGGGAGAAAGAAAATGCACTCTTATCGACAATGTGACGGCTTGAATTTCCTATCTGATGCCTGCCAAAATCAAAACGATTCACAGATGGCGGCTCGTCTAAAGCTGTCTAAACCCGGAGATAAACTATGAATCCATGTTTCTAATGTGGCGTGACAGACCTGGAAATCTGGACAACCGACAAATTGTTCTGTTTGGGTCAGCTGTATTCCGAAGCCACTGGGTATAAAAGAGACGTAAGAATCAAACTTGGTCACGGACAGGGGAAATAGATTTGGCTCAGCTTCGGGGTGGGTGGGTGGGGGCGATGCTATGTGGTATATCTAGAACAACCAAATGCTCCCCAGGTCTCTACGCATTGCTGACTGCCAGATTATGACACTGGATACTGTGTAAAATCCAAAGCAAGCAAACAAACAAAACCCCGAAGTAAAAGTCTGGGAGGGGTTGTGGCTGAGTGGAAGAGAATGTACTTGACATGCAAAAAGTCCCAGGTTCAATCCCAGGCACTTCCAGTCAAAAGGATCAGTTAGTAGGTGATATGAGAGACACGCCCCCCTCCTGAGGACCCAGAGACCCACTGGGTGCCTTCAGACGGCACGCTGAGAGTGTTTTAAACTGGTCCAGTTCTAACACGGTTTTTAAAAATCTGGATAATCACGATCACACCTCCTAATCCTGGCTCACCGTGCAGTCACATCGCTCCCCACCGTCTACACTACCGGCGCGCAGGAGTGTGTGTCGGTGTTGTTGTTTTTTAAAAAAAATTCTCAGTTTGCGCATGCGCATAGGCAGTCTTCCGTAGAATTGGAATCTTCGCACATGCGCAGAACAACTAGTTTCTCGCCAAGAGCAAGCCCTGAGGTGTCTCCAGCCGCTGTAACAGAACATTTCCCTTTAAACTTTTTTTTTAAAAAGATTTATTTATGATTTTTCCATTACAAAAGAGAAAAACGCAATTGCAGTATATAAATCAAACTTTGGAGTAAACATTATTTCTAAACCATTTGTTAACTCTGTGCCATCTTTTTTGGAAAGCTTTTTCATCTTTTCCTAAAAGTATCATATTCAGTTTATCCATTTCTGCCACATCACAAATTTTTATGATTTCTCTAGTAGGTAAGCTGTCGGTTTTCCAACATTTAGCAACAAGTATTCTAGATGCAGTGAGGATATATGATAAAATACATACATCATCACGTCTGAACCCATCTGGCATTATATTAAGCAAGTAAATTTCTGGTAACAATTGTAACTGGCCTCCGTGAGATCCCGAAC
This sequence comes from Gekko gecko, assembly GCA_029375565.1. NCBI lineage: Eukaryota > Metazoa > Chordata > Lepidosauria > Squamata > Gekkonidae > Gekko > Gekko gecko. The sequence goes on along the minus strand of JAPDNY010000017.1, from coordinate 35,261,009 downwards.
TCGTCTAAACGCTAAAACGAGTCACCATTTAAACTTTGGTTTTATTAACATGGGAGCAGAGCTCTGCCTATGCACATACCACTGACACTTTTTAAAAAAATGGTGGGCGAAAGGCGGAAGCCTTGGGCTTCCACAGCAGCTTTCGAGCGGGGAGGGGGTTGAAGCGCCCGGAAGTGGCTCAACACCACAGGAGCGATTAGACATCGGAAACTGCGGCTTGAAACCAGAGAATCAGGAAAACACCAGAGAGAGGAGTGGTATCAAAATACTCCAGTTTAAAGGGGGGTTTGAGCCGGAAAGCGACGGCTGGGGACGGTGCACAGATGTTGATGTGTGAACGTGCATATAAAATCCATTACTGAAGTGTGACGAAAGCTGATCAAACAGCCTGTCTGAACACATCCACTGTGTCAAACCTTGCTCTTCTTAGTTTGCCATAGATGCTGGGGGAGGGCACATTCCTGAGGGGAGGGGAGTGGATTGCAGTGTGGGTGGGAACCTTTCGCTTGTAGAGGCAATAATTTTCCTTAAGACACCTTCCTCTCACAGAGGAATGACCTTGAACCTTTCTGTGCCAGCTTATGCTTAGATAAAGAGATCGTATATTCCTGGGGGGGGAGGGTTTTGTCAACGGCTAGGCGGGACAAGTGCGATGTATGATTGGTTGGGGGAAAAGGGGTCTTGTTTGAATTATCTATATCTGCTAAAGTACATGCCAAAATCACTAGTTCTAACACAGTTCTGTTCTGATCTGGGTCTTGCATGTATCTCAATAAACATATCACTGCCAAAGAGAGTGTTGCTGAGAGAAACTTGACCAGAAGCCTGGTACACTGCCAGTCTGACCTTGATGGACCGATGGTCTGATTCAGGGCTTTTTTGGTAGAAAAAGCCCAGCAGGAACTCATTAGCATAATAGGCCACACCCATCAGCAGAAGCTCATTTACCATATTAGGCCATATACCCCATGTTACCAGAAGTGTGGTCATCCAGCCACACCCACCTTTTGCTTCTTATTCTGTTTACCTTCTTTGTTGTCAAAACCCAGGGCTTTTTTTGGAGCAGGAACTCCTTTGCATGTTAGGCCACGCACCCCCTAACGTAGCCAATCCTAATGAGTTTCTGCTGTTGGGTGTGGCCTATTATGTTAATGAGTTCCTGCTGGGCAGGGCCAACTCAGGAGTCAGCTGGAACTCCGTTCCTGCCCCAAAATAGCCCTGGTCTGATTCAGTAGCAGGCAGCTTCATGTATGTTCAAGACAGACAGAGAAACACACAGTCTATTTTGTTTCAAAAGAAAATCCCTACAATTGTCTAGCGGACAGTCCTTGATTCTGTTAGACTCTGGATCCAAATAATACAGTGAACACCATTCAAATGCATTGAGAGGCACCAGTAACCATTGGGGAACCTTTAATGTGGAGCACTGCATGATACAAAAGGAAACCTTCTCATCAGTTCCTCTTCTTATTTTAAGAAGAGACACAGGATGCCAATCAGACATGACCAGCTGAGCAAAAAGAAAAACAAAAAAGGGACATTCTTCCCTAAATTGTTTAAAAGGGGAGAGATGTGAGGCTGATAAGATTTCAAGAATGCAGCTTGAGTCATCTGTAATTATCTCAGAGAAACTCAGAGCGGAGACAACAAAGGGACGCTACAGATTTTGAATGGAGCGTGTTGGACAGGCGGACTTACCTTGTCTGAACGCTACAATCCATATGTGAGCCAATCACTGGGCCTCTTTGGTTCAGCTTTGAATGACTTGAATGTCTGCTGAGCAAATTGTTATTTCTTTAAAAATGCATGTGTATGAAAATGCTGTTGCTCCAGACAGATCATCGCTACGAACTACTAAGCTGAACACCAAATAGGTAAAGGTCTCCCTTGCTCGAAAGCCAGTTGAATCCGACTCTAGGGCTGCAGTGCTCATCTCTGTTTCCAAGCCAGCACTGTGTTTCCGTGGTCATGTGGCCAGCATGACTAGACGCCAAGGTGCACGGAACGCTCTTACCTTCCCACCAAAGCGGTACCTATTTATCTACTTGCAATTTCTTGCTTTCAAACTGCTAGGTTGGCAGGAGTTGGGACCAGAGACGGGAGCTCACTCTGTCATGCGGCACTCGGGTCTCGAACTGCTGAACTACCGACCTTCCAGCCTGCAGTTCAGCATCTTAACCACTGAGCCACCGCAGCTCCAAACAGCACCAAATAGCGGGGGTTAAAACCCCCCAATGAACAGCACTTTTCAACCAAAATTGTAATCAGTGGTGTAGTGATTAGAGTGGTGGATTGGGATCTGGGAGTCCCAGGTTCGAATTACCACTCTGCCATGGAAGTTTGCTGAGTGACCTTGGGCTGGTCACACTCAGCCTAACCCAACTCACAGAGTTGTTGCTGTGAGGATCAAATGGAGGAGAGGTGAATGAGATTTTAGGCTTCTTTGGGCCCCCACTGGGTAGAAAAACAGAGTATAAAACAAACAAATCAATCAATGAACAAACAAATGCAGCAAAATCGAGTTGCAAAAGATTGCCGTAGTGCTTTGAGAGTGTGTTATCCAACAATGTGTGGGCAGCAGACTATGAGAGGGTGGGCTCTCTTTTCATGTGGCGGGGGGGGGAGATGGGTTGGAAGCTCTCCTGATGCACATGTACTTCCAAACATTTAAATTTGTTTGTTGGATCAGTACAACCAGAGCTATACACAAAAATCTCCACCAAGATGTGCAGGGAGAAGTGCGTGAGTTGGCCTGTAACCACTCCTGCGCACTGCCATTCCAAAGCGATGTTTATTTTCTAATTATAGTTCAATTACATTTTACTCCATGAAAACTAATTAAAATCCACTGAAGGAAACACTTGCTGCCAAAGAGTCCTATTTTAAACCAACGCTTTGAAAAAATTAGGCAAATCTGGAACTCATGGACCAAAAAATGCTCATCGGTGTGGCTACAAAGAAAATTGGTCGTCGCCCCCCCCCCCCGCCCGCCTCTGCTCCTCAAATCCAGCCAACTTTTTCAAAGCTGAACTGTAAACCTGAAAACGTTGCGGTTTTCTTCAGGGGGAAAAAAAAGTGAAACACCAACACCATCCCAAATTGCTGAAATAAGGATATTTTTATATAAACTGGCTACACCCAAAGAAAAATACATGCCTGTTTCTCCCTGGTGTTTCTTACCTCCCCTTCTCCATCATGGAGATAAATTCCAGATTTCAATGATACGGGACAGAAAGAATAACAACAGTAATGCTAGGTGATCTGAACAAGTAAAACAACTCCCAGCCTCAGTCCCAATCCCCCACCCTCAAAAGACTGAGAAACAGGAGAAAAAATAGGTGGAAAATGGCCTCCATAGTATGCTCTAGGAATTTGCCCATCTCTCTATCACCTTTACCACAGAGATTAGGGGAAATTCCTAGAGCAGCACCTGAAAGTGTCATCACATCCTCCCCAGACTCCACCCTCCTCAGGCACAGCCCTCAAAATCTCCTGACATTTGCTGAGGCAATATTAATTTTATTAATTTCTAATTACCTGTTGGATCAGACAAAGGTCCTTCTAGTTTTCAGAGACCAGCCGGTCAGATGCCTCTAGGACTGTGATTCCCTAATGTGGTGCCCATGGGAGCCCTGGCATTTGGTGATGCCTGGCACCTTTTTGCATCTCCAAAGTATCTCTTCCTGAAAGCGAAGAGCCAGTCCTGGCTTTTCTCAATCTTCACTGCGGTAGGAAGTGTTTCAAAAGAGCTCAGGAGGTATCACCTTTATATATTGTATTTATTAGGGATACCAGCCTCCAGGTGGGGCCCGGGGATCCCCTGGAATTGCACCTCATCTCCAGGCTACAGAGATCAGTTCCTTTGGAGAAAATGGATGCTTGAAGGGGAGGGGACTCTATGGCATTGTAGCTCACTGAGGTCCTTTTCCTCCTCAGGCTCCATCTCCAAATCTCCAGGCGATTCTCAACCTGGATCTGGCAACCCCACTCCCCCTGGCAACCCTAGCACCCATTCGGAATACAGTTGCCATCCCCCAGGTCCCGGCGGGGGTTCCCCTGGTTTTGAGGGCTCCAATCCATTGGTGGCCAGCTGGCCAGTGGGGGAATCCACACCCCAAACCACGCCTCTCCCTCTCCTCCTGCAAGATTTAAAGGGCCCTTCAGCTGATTGGCAGGGAGCATGTGGCCCGCCAATCAGCTGGAGGGGCCTTTAAATCTCACAGGAGGGAGGGAGGGGGCATGCACCATACCCCCTCCCCCCTCCCAAGCATTTAAAGAATCCCTTTAAATGCTTTTGAGAAGAAGCGGGGGGGGGGGGCAAGCACGCATGCATCCCAAGCCATGAATTTGCAGTTTGGAACGCAGGGGCCAGTCCCCAACACGATGACGTCACTTCTGCGTGATGTTATCACATTGGGACTGTCCCTGCCCCTCCTGGAACGCCCCCCAAAGCTGGGGACTCGGAAGGACCTGGCAATCGTAATTCAGAAACAGCTGCCTCAATGGCAGAAGGGTGCTTGGCTTGAAACCTCGTAATATTCTGTGAATCCTCCCAGTGTTTTGTGATTGGGCTGAGCCCTCACAACAGCCACGGTGCAACTGCCTCAACAGCAGCCATTTTGTGTGGGGGGCCACCCGCCATGATAGATGTTTTGTTGTGGTGCCCACTCCCTGTTCTCCAAATTCCAAACGTGGCCGTAGGTTCAGTGAGGCTGGGGTCCCCTGCTGTAGAAGCTAACAGATGAGGCATGAAAAACAACCTTTCCCCCACATCCTCACCATCTGGTACCTAGATAGATAGCCTCTGAATACAGAGGTTCTATTTAGTCATGGTTTCTAACGTGCGCCCTTCAGCTTTACCTTCATTAATTCTTCTAATCCTTTCTTTTATTGCCTCGGTTCTTTTTTTAAACTTTGCTTTCCTCTCGTTCTGCCTTTCGAATGCTCCGGAATCTTTCTTCGCTCTCTTTCCCGCCTTCCCACCCCTACTCCGTCGCCATCCCTGTCTTGGTTTTTTGATGTTGGATATGATTTCATTCTTATACTCAGCTGATGATTAGTTAATTGGAATTTAATCGAGGGGCTGTCAGGCAACTGCGACTAGGTGACCGTGGCTGCCACCTGATCCGCAAGAACTAATGCGTGAAGTATAACTTCATCTTTATTTGGCTGGAATTTGATCTGATCAGCGTGTGGAAGAAGACAGAAATGTACAATGAAAACTGAAGCTTTAAAAATCAGCTCTGGAGTAAATGAAAATGAAAGAGAGAATGAATTCCTCTTGTTAATACCCTCTTCTGTACCAGTCTTGATTCTTTAGGACATGGGCCTAACCCTGATGTCTGTTTCCCAGTCATTATATTACCTTTTTTTTATTATTCTGCCCATCCTTCAAGGACGTCTGGATAGTGTGTGATTCACCCCTTCTATTTTCTCCTTGCAACATCCCTGTGAGGTAGGTTAGTCTGACTGTCCTAAGTTTAGCAGAGAAGCTTTGTGACTGAGTGGGGGAAATCTAGCAGCACCTTAAAAGATGAACAAAACTTATTTATTAAATTTATGAATCACCCCATCTCTCCTATCATAGGGCTCTGGGCGATACATGGGCCCTGGTCATTCGGGCCAGAAAACGCAGGGGGGAGGCGTGGCTGTTCGCCCTGGAGCAAAATAAGGTGCAGTAGCCCGATCACACAGGCCACCGGGTTGCCACGCTCCAGCTCTGAGCACTGATCACACTGCGCTGCTGCAGCGCGGCAAAAAAGCAGTGCAGCACAGCACGCAAGCCGCACTGGTGTAAAGTGTGCATGCGCTGTTGGGGGGGCAGGCCGTTGTTGGTGTCTTGCGTGTGTGCATGCGCTATTTGGTGTTGGTGCACATCCCATGGAAACTTACAACATCCGGAAACCCCAGGACATGGGCTGGCGTCGGAAGCCGCGGGATACTGGCACTCCCGCGATCAGACACCAGCCTTTGCCCCGGGGTTTCTGGAAACTAGTGCTTCGTCCCTAGTAGTTTTTTACTCTGCTTTTTCCACGGGAAGCCGTGGGTTGGCCATGGGAGTGCTACACCTCCCAGATGTGCCGGTGTGATCGCGCACGGAAACTCCACAGGGCTACCGTGCCTTCAGCAGGGCAAATGCTCCGTGTGAACGGGGCCATGATGACATAAAAACAATAACCAGATAAAACAATAGATCATATTACATTACATTTTAAAAGACAGATGGCGAATATTAATACTTGTAATTAATCATTCCCATATCCCAGACTGCCGGCCACTTTGCGGGCAGGGGGGAAAAGGTTGAAATGAGCATGGAAAACTGAAGAGGGTGAACATAAGAACATAAGAGAAGCCAATGTTGAATCAGGCCAATGGCCCATCTAGTTCAACACTCTGTGTCACACAGCGGCCAAAATATACCATGTGCCATCAGGAGGTCCAGCAGTGAGGCCAGGACACTAGAAGCCCTCCCACTGCTGCCCCCTCCAGCACCAAGAATAGAGTGCATCACCTGCCCCAGACTGAGAGTTCCCATCTATACCCTGTGGCTAATAGCCACTGATGGACTTCTGCTCCATATGCTTATCTAGTGCCAGCTAAGATAGAAACCATTGCTGTCCTCAACCAAAAGCCTGGCAGAACATCTCTGCCTTACAATCCCTGCAGAACTGCATAAGGTCCCACAGGGCCCCGATGGTATTTGGCAGAGAGTTCCACCAGGTTGGGGCCAGGGCCGAAAAGGTCAAGGACAGCCAGATATCTTTAGGGCCAGGGGCCGCCAGTGTGTTGTTATCCGTGGAGTGCTAGCATGAACTTTCATGAGTCAGAGCTCACTTCATCAGATGCATAGTGTGTATACCCTTAAGAGAGAGATTTATACTCAAAATTACAAGCCATAAAAAGGTGGGAGTGGGGAGCTATTACAAAGAGAGTTTGAGCCCAGTGGCATCTTTAAGACCAACAAAATTTTATCCAAAGTATAAGCTTTCGTGTGCAAGCACATTTCCTCAGATACAGTGCATGCACACAAAAGCTTATACCTTGGATAAAACTTTGTTGGTCTTAAAGGTGCCGACAGGAGATAAAAAGTCTCTGGTTCGGGATGGCTCATCTCAAAGAGATGAAGGGGTAGCTGTTATTTTTCTACAAGGAAATGGATTAGAATTGTCCACTGAGACTGTGGCTAACGATATGGACTGCCTGGCAAGGTCTCGAGGCAGCAAGAGGAAGGTTGTGGGCCTAACATGCATGGGAAACTATAGGTGTTTATACACAAATGCTAGAAGCGTCCGAGGTAAAATCGGGGCATTGGAATGCTTGGTGTTGGGGGAAATAGACATTCTGGGTATTTCAGAAATTTGGTGGGATGAGGAAAATCAGTGGGATACAGTGATTCCTGGTTATAAATTATATTGGAAGGATGGGGGGAGGGTTGGAGGTGGGGTTGCTCGGTATGTCAGAGAGGGTATACAGTCCAGTAAGATGAGAGGGTAAGTGAATTGGATTCGCTTCTGGAAATGCTATGGGTTGAAATAGTGGGCCCAAAAGGAAGCTTAACACTGGGAGTTTGTTATCACCCACCAGATCAAAAGATAGAGGAGGATTATAAAATGATTAATGAATTAAAGATAGTGGCTAGATGAAATAACTGTGTCATAATAGGTGATTTTAACTACCCACACATTGATTGGGTCAATATGTGTTCAAGTCGGGGGAAAGAGATTGAGTTTCTATACACTCTCAATGACTGTGTTATGGAACAGATGGTCACAGAACCTAGCAGGGGAGAGGCAATCCTGGATTTGGTCCTAATTTAACGCCCAAGATCTGGTGAGAGATGTAAAAGTGATTGTACCGCTTGGGAACAGTGACCATAATGTTATTGAGTTTAACATTTGTATAAATAGGGAGTTGCCCAAAAAGACTGACACAAGCACTTTTAACTTTAAAAGGGGTAACCTCTGATATGGGGGGACATGTGAGGAAGAAACTGAAAGGAAAAGTAGAAAGGGTCAAAACCATTGGGAAGGCTTGGAGAGTATTTAAAACTACAATCCTAGAAGCTCAGAAAAAATATATACCGCAGCTTAGGAAAGGCACAAATAGGTATAGAAAGAAGCCTGCATGGTTAACAAACAAAGTAATGGAAGCTGTAAAAGGTAAGAAGGATTCCTTTAAGTGGTGGAAAGCTAGTCTCATTGAGGTTGATAAAAGGGAACACAGGCTGTGGCAAATAAAATGCCAGTCTGTGATCAGGCAGGCAAAAAGGGAATATGAGGAACATATAGCAAAAAACATAAAGACCAACATAAAACTTTCTTCAAATACATTAGAAGCAGGAAACCAGCGAGAGAGGCAGTGGGGCCCTTGGATGACCAAGGGGTAAAAGGAGTAGTGAAGGATGATAGGGAAATGGCTGGAAAGATGAATGCATTTTTTGCTTCTGTCTTCACTGTGGAAGATGAGAAGTGCTTGCCCACTCCAGAGCCACTGATTTCAGGAGGGGTCTTGAAAGACCTGAGTCAGATTGAGGTGACGAGAGAGGAGGTCTTACGACTGATAGACAATTTAAAAACTGATAAATCACCAGGTCTGGATGGCATACATCCGAGAGTTCTGAAAGAACTCAGATGTGAACTTGTAGATCTCCTGACAAAAATATGTAATTTTTCATTAAAATCTGCCTCCATTCCTGAGGACTGGAAGGTAACTAATGTCACTCCCATCTTTCAGAAGGGCTCCAGAGGAGATCCAGGAAATTATAGACCAGTCAGTCTGATATCGATACCGGGTAAGTTGGTAGAAACTGTTATTAAGGAGACAATTAGTAGGCACATTGATGAACAAAACTATTGTGGCGGACTCAGCATGGGTTCTGTAAGGGAAGATCTTGTCTCACTAACCTGTTAGTGTTTTTTGAGGGAGCGAGCAAACATGTGGACAAGGGGGATGTTGTGTATTGGGTTTAATTCTATGCTGTTTTATGATGTTGAATTGCCTCTAGTATCCTAGTTCTCCCTTTCTGTTGGCTGTCTAATAAAGACCATCCATTGGTCCTGAAGCCACCTAAGGTAACCACTTGCAGAATGCTGCTTAGGTCCAATCAGATCTACTGTATATAGTTACACTGTATATCGTTCACTGTTGAAATCGTATAAGTTTGAGTGCTGCTCTTAGCAGAGCTGTCCAGTCGAGTCCGGAACTGAGCAATGCTTTTGAATAAACCTTCTTTCGTTTGACCATCATCTCCTGCCTCTTCAATACACAAAAGGGGACCCAATAGATGCTGTTTACCTTGACTTCCTGAAAGCTTTTGATAATGTTCCTCATCAAAGGTAAGCTCAATAGTCACGGAATAAAAGGACAAGTCCTCTTGTGGATCAAAAACTGGCTAATTAATAGGAAACAGAGTGAGTATAAATGGGCAATTTTCTTAGTGGAGGGTGATAAGCAGTGGGGTACCACAGGGATCGGTACTCAGTCCGATGCTTTTTAACTTGTTCATTAATGATTTGGAGTTGGGAGTAAGCGGTGAAGTGGCTAAATTTGTAGATGACACGAAGTTGTTCAGGGTGGTGAGAACCAGGGAGGATTGTGAGGCACTCCAAAGGGATCTGTTGAGGATGGGTGTGTGGGCATCAACCCTCAAGTTTCCAGCCCCATTGCCAGAGTGTTGCCCGGCGTCACTTCCTGGCGATGGCATCGTGCGGTGTGGGTGTTCCACAGAGGAATGTTCTGGCCGGGGACTGTGTGTCCCCCGCCGAATTACAGTAAGTACTTGGCAACCCTAATGGTAATAGTAATCAGAGCAGGGGAGGAGATCCATTCATGGACCTCCCACTGTCACATCTTCTGGGAGAACCATTTCATTTTTTTCAACCCTGCTCATAATTTTATCAACTGTCATGCCCCCTCAATAATATCTGTTTATCTTAAATCAGTCCCCCATTTTTTTCTAAACTTTTCCTGGTAGAGAAAGCCTTCCAAGACATGGACTCTTATATCAGATCAGTCAAGACCACTAGAAGTGTGCTAGTTTTTAAGGTGACCCAAGCCTTTTGCCAAACCTAATGGGTAGCCATGTTGGTCTGCAGAGGAACAGCTAGATTCGAGCCCAGGACCACCTCTGAGACTAGCGAATTTTTCAGGCTTTGAGTTTTCGAGAGTCAAATCTTTGACTCTCGAAAGTTCGTGCACCAAAAATCTCATTGGTCTCTAATATTACCAGACTCGAATCTGGCTGTTCTGCTAATGGCTGTTCTTCCTGGCATGTACTTTGTAGGACACACTAAAGTGTGATGTTATGCAAACTTTTTTTTAAGTTTGGGATTCCTAAATTCTCGTCGGCGGCCTGCCGTGTCCAACGGAAGGAGCTTTCCCACCAAGAAAAGAGAGGAAGAAAATCTCCTGATGAACACATCAGTGGGTTTTCCATACCAACTCACTTTCTTCTGTTCCCCCCCACACACACACACACCCGCCCCTGATTCCGCTGTGGCCCAGTCCCCTCTCCTGCCCCACCTCTCCCGCCCCAAAGGTTCCCTGAGCCCCCTTTGCTCCTCGTTAGGAAGTGTTAGGAAGTTGCTGAAGTGCGAAATGAGCCCCGCAAAAGCTCGTTGTCCTAATTAAACTTTGACAAGGAGAGTGACAAGAGGCATCGGAGGGGAAACAACGGCCACACTGTTTGGGAATCAGCCCTGAGCTGGGAAGACCTTTGTCCTCCCGAACAAAAGCACTTGTTTGCATGTGTTAAAGTCTATTAAACTTCATCAGGCCCAGGTGCAAACGCCCACCCCCTTCCCCGTCCCCCTCACCCACCCATCTAGAGGTCCCACTCCACCTACCAAGAGCCAAAGGCCCCTGACTCGGGGTGTCAGGAGCAGAGGTGGGGGGGTGCGCAGCTATTCCCCCCTCCTCCCAGGCCGACATCAAAGTGACTCCCTTGCTATGTAAATATTTTGCTCTGAAATGAATTATTGACAATAATGTATTGTTGCTGTTTTCACCAGACTCCGGCATGGGCCCAGAGGCATGCCAGAAGGCTGTGTTAATGAGGAGAGAGGGAGGGCCAAACTTCATTAACATGGGAGTAATGTAATCATTGGAAACCGGAGTGGCTAGGAGATGTGGATCTTGTGTTTGTGTGTGAGGGGGCATCTATGCTCTGCTCCAGCGAGCCCTCTGGAGTGTCTCCCCACCCCCCTTTTTTGGTACTTGCCTGAAATAGAGGTCGGATTGCTACTTCCTCGATTCTCGCTTGTATGCGGATTTATACATTTTATTTACGCTCTGCTCCTCCTCCTCCCCCTACAGTGGGAACCCACCACAGTTTATCACATTGTGCTCTTCTTCGTTTTATCTTCACAACAACTCTGTGAAGCAACTGGCCCAAGGCAGGACAATAGGCAGTGGTGGGGAGCTGGGGAGCTGGGGGCTGTGCCCCCTTATCAGTTCTGCAGCGCCCCCCCAATCTTCTGCGCTGCTGCAGCCAGGAGGCAGCCTTACCATCGCCGCTGTTCCTCTGTGATGCGGGTGCACCTGGGGGGGCGTCGCAGCTGCTGCCCGGATCACGCTTTCTGCAGCTGCTGCCTTGCCGCGGCTCGTCTCCCAAGAGGACGCTAGAAACGAGATCTCCTCCCACACCACAGGGGCAGTGGAGGGGAGGGAGAGCTTGCGCTGCTGCTGCGCTGTTCCTCTCCTTTTCCTCCACTGCTCCAGAAGCTATGTACATCCTGAGAAGGTCCTCAGAGGCGGGCGGGAGATGCAAACAGCCCGGTGAGGAGCTTCAAGTGCACGCCCCTACCCGACTTCTCTTCCCTCCCCTCAACCAATGACTGACCAGCCAAATGGGCAATTTAATTTAATTTTAACTTGTGCCCTTCCCCCCCAAATTCCTGGCCGCAGCCCTGGCCCCAGGTCACCCAGCGAGCTTCCATTTGAACCTGGGCCTTCCAGGTCCTAGTCTGACAGTGTTAACTGCTGCACCACACCGGCTTTGTTGAAGAAGCAGAACAAAGTCCGGAACAGCAGAATGATCAAAAGTTTAAAACCCACACGGCCCTTGTGCTGAACAGCCGAAGTACACTCTTTTTGAAAGAAGAAGAAGGAGAAGGAGAAGGAGAAGGAGAAGGAGAAGGAGAAGGAGAAGGAGAAGGAGAAGGAGAAGAAGAAGAAGAAGAAGAAGAAGAAGAAGAAGAAGAAGAAGAAGAAGAAGAAGAAGAAGAAGAAGAAGAAGAGGAGGAGGAGGAGGAGGAGGAGGAGATTGGATTTATACCCCGCCCTTCACTACCCAAAGGTGTCTCAGAGAGGCTTACAAATTCCTTTCCCTTCCCCTCCCCACAACAGACACCCTGTGAGGTAGGTGGGGCTGAGAGAGCTCTTGACAGAAACTGCTTTTTTTCAAGAACAGCTCTTATCAGAACTACGGCTTGCCCAAGGTCATCCAGCAGGTGCAAGTGGAGGAATGGGGAATCAAACCCGCTTCTCCCAGATTAGGGACCATGCACCAAACTGGCAGAATTATACATTGCAAACAAACAGCAGGGGCTGCTGCTAAAAAGTGCGGCCTGGTGTCCCATTCTCCTCCCCATCCACACCGTGAAGTTCACCATACAGCATCTTGTATCCTAAAGACTCGGCCAATCTGAAACCTTCCTTCAACTCGAAGAGCTTTCCTCTAAAAAGAAGTTTCTTTTCTTCTGGTGGAAAAGCTGCTTCGGATGGAGGAAGTTTCCTTAGATCGGAGGAAGGCTTCAATCTTGCTAAGCAGTGTGGTGGGATACAAACCTTTGTGTCTTCCTGGTGTCCAGACGACGTAGGGTCGCCAGGTGTCCTCCTATAGGGGGAGACTCCCACCAGAACCACCCCCTGACCCTTTACTGGGAAGGGGTTGCAGAAAAACTTATTATTGCATTGATGGCATGAAGTCACGTCCAGGGCCGACCTGAAAAGTGACATCATGCTGCCAGAGAGTTTCTGCTGACTCCTAGAATGGTGTGATTTCTCTTTGGGGGTTGCCCCAGGAAGGACATCACACTGTTAACACAATGAGAGCCCCCCGGTCTCCCATCAGGCTCCATTTGCTGGCTGGCAACCCTGGTATGACGTGTATTATCCTTCTATCTGACCTCTGGTAGCAAAAAGGATCAAGTCATAACCCCATTTAGTGGTCACAAAACTGTGCTCAGACCTTCAGTCTATGTTGATGAATGACGTGGGAGGGGGCTGGTGCCCACCAGGAGGTCCTCCTCTCCATCAACAGCGTGTCCAAGACCAGGATGGTGAGAGGGTTGGAATCCAAGTCTTACGAGGAAAGGCTGAAAGAGTTGGGTCTGTTTAGCCTGGGAAAGAGAAGGCTTAGAGGGGACATGATTGCAGACTTCAAATATTTGAAGGACTGTCATGTAAAAGATGGAGCAGATCTATTCTCTCTTGCTCCAGATTGCAGGATTAGATCTAATGGGTGGAAATTACAAGGGAGTCGTTACGGGCTAGGTATCAGGAGAAATATCCTAACTGTAAGAGTGGTGGAGCAGTGGAACAGACTGCCTCCGGAGGTGGTGGATGCTCCATCCCTGGATGTTTTCAAGCGGCGGCTGGATGACCATCTTTTGGGTATGTTGTAGGTATGTAGGGTTATCTTTTGGCTATGCTCCTGCGGAGTGCAGAGGGTTGGACTAGATGACCTGCAAGGTCCCTTCCAACTCTAACATTCTATGTTTCTATAATTCTATGTTCATTTGATGGTCTGCCCAGATCCTACGTGCATATCAACAGAAGTCTGCAGGGCTTTCTCCGTGTGATCACGAGTCCAAGCTGTGTGCAGAGGAACCAATTCGTATCTACCCATGCATGGGTAGGATCTATTCAGGTTTCAACTGAACACGTGTACCTTCCAGGTAAAATCCATCACCCTTCAAGAAAACTTTTGCTCAAATGAAAGCATGTTAGTTTTTCACAGGTGGATTGGGATAATAGAGTCATAGAGTTGGAAGGGACCTCCAGGGTCATCTAGTCCAACCCCCTGCGCAATGCAGGAAATTCCCAAATACCTCTCCCTCCACACACACCTCCAGCGACCCCTGTTCCATGCCCAAAAGATGGCAAAAAACTTCCAGGATCCCCGGCCAAACGGGCCTGGAGAAAAATTGTTTCCTGACCCCAAAGTGGTGATCAGCATTTCCCTGGGCCTGTAAGAAAGGGCCACGAGAACTAAGCACTGAGGCAGCCCTTCCTGCCCTCCCTCTCATGATCTGCCTACATTCAGAGAATCAGCATTGCTGTCAGATGGCCATCTAGCCTCTGCTTGAAAACCTCCAAAGAAGGAGAGCCCACCACCTCCTGAGGAAGCCTGTTCCACTGAGGAACCACTCTGACTGTCAGAAAGTCCGTCCTAATGTTTAGCCGAAAACTCTTCTGATTTAATTTCAACCCGTTGGTTCTGATCTGACCTTCTGGGGCAACAGAAAACAACTCTGCACCATCCTCTACATGACAGCCCTTCATGTACTTGAAGATGGTTATCATATCACCTCTCAGTCATCTTCTCTCCAAGGCTATACATACCCAGCTCCTTCAACCTTTCCTCACAGGACTTGGTCTCCAGACCCCTCACCAATTTCATTGCCCTCCTCTGGACACGTTCCAGCTTGTCTATATCCTACTTAAACTGATATTTAAATTGATACATTAAAGCAGCCCAGCAAGGCATCGCTGAGCCATGTTGCCTCGAGGTCTCAGCAGTGCCTCAAGGCCTACTCAGCCTGGACTATGACTGACCTCGATATCCATCATCACCCCTGTGGCCCAGCTCTGGATGAACTGGGCCAGCAGTGTTGCTGGTACCCACGGGAGCTATAGGAGCCTCTGCCCCTTAAGTCCTGACTGCCAAGAGCCCTCCAGGGGACTGACCCTCCAGAAACTTTCCAGGCCAGGCCATACCAGTCTTTTGGGTGCCACAAGACTCCCACTTATTTGCATTGCAACTGGCTAAAACGGCTGCCCTTCTGGTGTGATCAGAAGAAGAAGAAGAAGAAGAAGAAGAAGAGGAGATTGGATTTGTACCCCGCCCTTCACTACCCAAAGGTGTCTCAGAGCGACTTACAAACTCCTTTCCCTTCCCCTCCCCACAACAGACACCCTGTGAGGTAGAAGAAGAGAAGAGATTGGATTTATACCCCGCCCTTCACTACCCAAAGGAGTCTCAGAGCGGCTCACAAACTCCTTTCCCTTCCCCTCCCCACAACAGACACCCTGTGAGGTAGAAGAAGAGAAGAGATTGGATTTATACCCTGCCCTTCACTACCCAAAGGTGTCTCAGAGCGACTTACAAACTCCTTTCCCTTCCCCTCCCCACAACAGACACCCTGTGAGGTAGAAGAAGAGAAGAGATTGGATTTATACCCCACCCTTCACTACCCGAAGGAGTCTCAGAGCGGCTGACAAACTCCTTTCCCTTCCCCTCCCCACAACAGACACCCTATGAGGTCAGTCGGGCTGAGAGAGCTCTGACAGAAATGGCTCTTTTTCAAGGACAGCTCTTATCAGAACTATGGCTTGCCCAAGGTCATCCAGCCAGGTGTGAGTGGACAAGTGGGGAATCAAACCCGGTTCTCCCAGATTAGAGTCCGCGCACTTAACTACTACACCAAACTCGTGCCCTCCTAAAAACAGACACACCCCTTCTAAGTCCGTTGAAGTCCGTGGTCTTGGGATGGTTTCACTCTGCTTAGAGTAGCATGGTGAGTTATCACATGGGCTTTACTTTCCTGTGCATTTTTAGTACCACTGTGTAACTCTTGGGGCAGCCTTGGCGTAGTGAACGGGGCTGCCAGTCCCCTGGTGGTGGTGGGGAGCCTGTGGTCCCCAGCCCCTGTTGCCCACTACTACTCTGAGTGGCGGAGGGGCGGGAATCCGACGCCAGCTGCAAAGTCATGTCACTTCTTCAGGTAGCTCTAGGAACTGCCAGAGGAGTTCCTAGAGGTGCCTTTGACACTTCTGGGTTTTGTTGTTGTTTTTTTACCGGAAGTGACATTTTTTAAACTGGAACTTGAGGCTTTTATTCATTATTATTTATTGTTGAATTACTATTTATTGTTTTATCAATGTTGCAAGCCGCCCTGAGCCCACTTGTGGGGTAGAAAGGTAAAGGTAAAGATTTCCCTTGCTTGAAATCCAGTCGAATCCATCTCTAGGGTTGCTCATTTCCGTTTCCAAGCCGAAGAACCAACGCTGTCCGAAGACGTTTCTGTGGTCATGTGGCCGGCATGACTAGACGCCAAGGCACACGGAACACTGTTACCTTCCCACCGAAGTGGTACCTATTTATCTACTTGCAATTTTTTGCTTTCAAACTGCTAGGTTGGCAGGAGCTGGGACCAGAGACGGGAGCTCACTCCATCCTGCGGCACTCGGGTCTCTAACTGCTGAACTACCGACCTTCCAGCCTGCAGTTCAACGTCTTAACTGTTTGAGCCACTGCAGCTCCAAACTTGTGGGATAGTGTGGGATATAAATTGAATAAATTAAACTAAACTAGGATGCTGCAGCTGGTTTCGCAGCCCCCCTGTATCCGAACCCACAGACTTCCCACCGATTGTCAGATCACCCTAACTGAGAAAGGTGATGCCTCTGCCCCTTATTTACCACAACCAAGAGATGGAAGGAGATATTCTTTCAAAATAATTTGGCACGTGGCTTGGCTCACTTGCAGGAGAGATCTAGCAGAGGTCTCCTGGTCGCATTCTTGACCTCTTGGTGGTTATGGAGACTCGCTGATACATCCTACATCCACAACCTTCAAATCCTAAAGCCAGCCGTCATACAGCTAAATATAGCCCATCTCCATGCAATGGGAAACCCCAAAGGAGAAGTGGTTTTAAAAGGGGATCGCTGCTCACAGAGTGGGCAGCTTTGGGGGGAAAGGGTTTGGCAGGGTTTGTATCGCTTCAGAAACATGCAAAACCTATTGGACCAAATGGCCCCGTGGGAGAAAAGAGATACGTATGTACACGAGAAAAGGCCTCAGCAGGCAACTCATTAGCATAATAGGTCCACTGACTCCAACAGCAGAAAAGCAACCTAGCATATTAGGCCACACCCCATGACAGTGCACCTCATTAGAACATTAGACCACACCCCCATGTTACCTGAGGAGTGGTCATCCAGCCACACCCACCTTTTGCTTCTTATTCTGTTTACTTTGTTTGTTGTCAAAACCCAGGGCTGCTTTTGGATCAGGAACTCCTTTGCATGTTAGGCCACACACCCCTCATGGAGCCAATCCTAATGAGTTTCTGCTGTTGGGTGTGGCCTGTTATGCTAATGAGTTTCTGCTGGGCGTGGCCAACTCGGGAGTCAGCCGGGACTCCGTTCCTGTGCGTTCCAGCCCCAAAATAGCCCTATGTATGTACAACACTGTGGGAAGTGGTGCTTCTCCCAAACTGTTTGCAACTTTGTTGGAAGCTTTGTCTGGTTCCAGCCTGATTCCATCTAACCCAAAAGTAAACTTGGGATACCAGTTGGAGTAGGAAAGCAGAAAATAAAAGCTTACAAGGACGGGAAAGAGAGCGAGGGGTGCAAACTGGAAGATGAAAAAGGGGAAGAAAGAGGATTCATTCAGATGCTTTGGCTGTCACATATTTATTAAGAACCTAAGAGATGTCCCGCTGGATCAGGCCAGTGGTCCATCAAGCCCAGCATCCTGTTTCGCACAGTAACTGACCATTTGCCCTGGAGGGCCGGCATGCACGGCAGAGAAGCCAAGACCTCTCTTTGACCTTGCCTCTTAGCACTGGGTCTCAAAGGCTTCTTGACCTCTGAATGTGGAGGCTCCCTTTAGCCACCATGACTAGTAGCTATTGATGGGCCTTTCCTCCGCGGATCAGCCCAGTTTCCTTTTGAAGCCAGCTAGCCTAGTGGCCACCACTACATCCTCGGTCAGCGAATCCCACAATTTAATCACTCACTGAGTGAAGGGAAAAGTTCCTTATCTGTCCTTGAATCTGTTGCCCATCAGCTTCATTGGATGCCCGTGACTTCTTGGGTTTTGGGAGAGGGACAACCAATTTGGTGCAGTGGTTAAGAACACGGACGCTCATCTGGGAGAACCAGGTTTGGTTCCCCACTCCTCCATGTGCAGCTGCTGGTATGACCTTGGGCCACTCACAAGTTTTTTCAGAGCCCCAGCAGTGCTCGAAACAGTTCTCTCAGCCCCAGCCCCACCTACCTCACAGCCCCACCTGCCTCCCAGGGGGTCTGTTGTGGGGAGGGGAAGGGAAAGGAGATTGTAAGCTGCTCTGTGACTCCGAGTGAAGGGTGAAGTGTAAATCCAATCTCCTCCTTCTCTTCCTCCCTAGAGAATGATTTTATAAATCTCTATTGTGTCCCCACTAGGTGTCTCTTTTCTAAACTGGGAAGTCCCAGACCCTTCAGTTCCAGCTCTGCAATATCATTTTTGAGATATGGGGACTAGACCTATGCAAACGAAGCCACACCATAAATTAACATCTTACACCTCCTTGAGGGATGTAATACAGATCAGGAGCTGGAAATCCGAGGGCCACTCCAGTCCTTCCCTCCCCTGGGGCACCAGATGCCAGCCCTGAATTGCCAGTCCGGCACCTGGAGAAAGTGTTGGCTCCAACGCTCCCTCTAAACTATGGAGTCTTGTGAGCAGAAATCCTACTTTGTGAGCTACGGGCATTAAAGTTATGAGCGAGCCATTTGGCTGCTGCATAAACTAGTTTGCTCTGGAGCCAGCCTTCCTGAGCGGAGACAAAAACGTGTGAGCCGGAGGCTAAAGAACTGTGAGCTAGCTCACACTAACTCAGCTTAGAGGGAACACTAGTTGGCTCTGCAGACATCTCGGTGGCGAGGAGCCCCCCCCCTTCCTGTCGCTGTCTACAGAAGAATTATAGTCTCCTTCTCAATATCAGCTCCGGGAAATATCCTGAATATCTGAAGCGGGGGGGTGGGGGGTGGAAAGCTGAGAAGAAATATCCACGTCTTGTCATTGCCTCCGATAGAAAACGAAAGTTGTCCTTTGTGACAGGCGGTCACATAATCAGGAAATTCCTAAACACCTCCAGAGATGCCAGATGGAAGGAAGAGCTCGGGAACTTCCAGACCCCAACGGGAGCGAGCGCTGGAATGACTAAGATTCTGAGAAACTTGAAAAATTACAACAAATAAACAATCCAAAATGAGAGCGATGCTCTTCCTGTACGGTCTTGAACAAACAGGACCTGGGGCTTGCTTATTATGGCCGCCTCCTGATGCACCGTGAAGAAATCTATTCCCAGGAAATCCTATTTTCCAAAGGGACCTTTTGGCTGCCAGCATTCTAGGACTGCTCATGGGTTTATCTATGTGTGCTCACTGCGTGGAGGGGGAATTGAGATCACACCCGGGGAAGTGAGATCACACCTCCCCCTGCTTCCCATGTATTCATGCATAATGTCAATGGAACATATGCACGGGACACCCAGAGGGTCTCTTTACAGTCTCGTATAAACTCGTACAGTTTGGGGAACACAGGGAGTCCGATCCTAAAGAGAGTTACACCTGCCGACATCTGTTGGAGTCAATGGGCTTAGAAAGGTGCAAGTCCACTTAGGAGCAGTGTTCCCTCTAAGTTGAGCTAGTGTGAGTTAGCTCACAGTTTTTTAGCCTCCGGCGCACACATTTTCGTCTTGGCTCAGGAAGGAGGGCTCCAGAGCAAATTAATGCATGCAGTAGCCAAATCACCTGCTCACAATTTTAACGCCAGTAGCTCACAAAGTCGAATTTTTGCTCACAAGGGAGGGAGCATTGCTTAGGAGTCGCATGGGGGGGTTACACAGTTGTGACCAGTGTTCCCTCTACGCTGAGTTCCTTCCGGCTTACACATTTTTGGCTTTGCTCAGGAAGGAGGGTTCCAGAGCCAACTTAATTTATGCAGCAAACTTAATTTATGCAGCAGCCAAATCACTTGTTGACAACTTTAATCTTAGTAGCTCACAAAGTTGAGTTTTTGCTCACAGGGGTCTACAATTCTAATGAGTTCTAATGATATGATACAGTTCTAATGAAACCAGTATCATATCGTTGGCATCCAGATCTCACGATTTTGTTTCTGCTGAGTAAAAGGTTCCCTTGCTCGAAAGCCAGTCGAATCCGACTCTAGGGTTGCGGTGCTCATCTCCGTTTCCAAGCCGAAGAGCCAGCGCTGTCCGAAGACGTTTCCGTGGTCATGGGGCCGGCATGACTAAACACCAAGGCGCACGGAACGCTGTTACCTTCCCACCAAAGTGGCACCTATTTCTCTACTTGCAATTTCTTGCTTTCGAACTGCTAGGTTGGCAGGAGCTGGAACTAGAGACGGGAGCTCACTCCGTCATGCGGCGCTCTCGGGTCTCGAACTGCTGAACTACTGACCTTCCACAGCCTGCAGTTCAGCGTCTTAACCACTTGAGCCACTGCAGTTCCTTTCTGCTGAGTACGTTTTGTGCAATTCTGATCTCTTTGCTACTTGCCTTTCTTTTTGCAAAATGTTGGATATGTTTTTTGGGGAAATTACTCCCTATAAATAAGATCAAGGTATGCTTCGTGGGGATGTGGGGAAGCGGTGATTCGCTCACCCGGCTGCCTCACTGCCACTGTATGTGCCAACACAACTTGGCAACTGTACCTACCTCCATTCCGAAAGTGTGCTAGCTACTGCTTCCAGAGGGGCTTATTTTCAAGCAAGGATGCTTAGTATTTCTGTGGTGAGGATAACGGAGCAGTGTGATTCGCTGGGGCTCAGCCCTGGCATTTGTTTTGAGGAACGGCCGATATAACGTTAGAGAAAAATGCCCCTGAGCGGGTGCAAAGTGCCATGCCATCTAAGCCCTGAGAAACGAGAGCAGTCATTCTCAAACTATACGACAGGACAGGAACACGGGAGAACTGCCAGTGTGCTGTGAAAGACCCACTCATTGTATAACTAAAGGTCCTTGTAAGTCCAGAATTCCTAATCCCAGGTGATGCCACCTGCTGCCTCTCTGTCTGATTCATGGCTCTGAGGTTGCCATCTGCCGATCAGCCTGCACTCAGGGCAGATGGTTCCCCGCCGTCGCATCCACACAGGTGTTACCCAGGCAGCCAAATGACTTGCCCTGAGGAGGTTGTTTGGTGCCTCTGGATGAGTTACTGCTATACTTTCCCTTTTCACCTCCGATCACTGACTCACACAGCAGATGGACTGCTTCAAGGGCACACATCACACAGAGGAGGAGGGAGGAGGAGGAAGAGGAGACAGGCTTACAATCCCCTTTCCCTTCCCACAACAGACATCCGGTGAGGTAAGTGAGGCTGAGAGAGCTCTGAGAGAACTGCTCTTTCCAGAACAGCTCTGAGAGAACTGGGACTGGCCCAAGGTCACACCAGCAGCTGCATGTGGAGAGTGGGGAATCAAACCCGGCTCTCCCAGATTAGAGTCCACGCTCCTAAACCACTACACCAAACTGGGTCTCTCAACGCCAACGTTTGGTTGACGTTTGCCCCCAACTTTAATTCACTCGGGAAACAGGTATGCGTCGCCTCTCAGGAGTTCCGGAAACCCCAATCCAGATTGTCCTCCGCAGCGAATGAGAGGAACCGCTTCCAAATCCATTGTTGCTTTCAGGCACAGTTGAGCTCCTGGGGTCTATTACCCTGGCCGGTAGAAACGAAGCCTTGCCTCTGGATCCTCTGGGATCTCGAAGGCCGAAACCAAATCCAGGATCTTCATTCCAACGGCGCTGCAGACAGTGGCTGAAGGCTCCGGCTGGGACTCTGAGGCACACGGAAGGTCCCTTCGGAGGCGGGAGAAGCATCCCAGCTGGTGGGCAAGAGGCCAGAGAGAAGGAGAAGGAAGCCAAACAGAGCAGAGAGAATGTCTCTGCGCTGATCGATGCCGTGTGGGGGTGGGACAGAGGATGCAGCCTGGGACAGGGCTGGGGGTGCACACGGTTTTGATTAGGAGGGGTTAATCTGATATGAGATCATCCCCTTGCGTGTCGAGGGGGAAACGCACACACACACACACATGCTAGAATGCAGGTGATCTCCTCCGAGGTTTGTACGAAGGGGGGGGGGCTTGGCCTGCGAGCTCATTTTTAAGGCAATTATATGTCTGCGTCTCATCACTGCTGCGTATACGCCTGTATAGAAGATGCATATGCAGTGTAAACATCAAGATACGTGGAGCAGCGTCAGAGCAGGATCTAGGACACCCAGGTTCGAATCCCCGCTCTGCCATGGAAGGTCACGCACTCTCAGCCAAGCCTACCTTTTCCTGGGTGGTGGCAGCTACCTGGATGGTGGCAGCTTTCCCCCAGCCCAGCCTCTCCCCTCTCTTGGCTCCTCGACGCTGCCACCTGAGCACCGCCTTGCAGCATGTGAGGGCAACGGCGGCAGCAAGAGCTGCGCAGCGCGCATGCCCTTCTCCTCTTCCAATGGCCAGCATTCTAGTGATGGAGCACTAATGGTAGGCCATGTTCCCTCTAAGCTGTGGAGTCTTGTGAGAACAAAAAATTCTACTGTGTGAGCTGCTGGCATTAAAGTTGTGAGCAAACTGTTTGGCTACTGCATCCATTAGTTTGCTCTGGGGCCATCTTTCCTGAGCGAAGGCAAAAATCTGTGAGCTGGAGGCTAAAAAACTGTGAGCTAGCTCACACTAACTCAGCTTAGAGGGAACACTGATGGTAGGGCTGTTCATTCAGTGTCAAAACAGAACTCTGCCGCCTCCTCCTCTTTCTCCAGTTCTGCCTCGCTGGCTTATTGGCGTCGG
Source organism: Gekko gecko (assembly GCA_029375565.1). Taxonomy (NCBI): domain Eukaryota; kingdom Metazoa; phylum Chordata; class Lepidosauria; order Squamata; family Gekkonidae; genus Gekko; species Gekko gecko. The sequence continues at coordinate 35,238,217 of JAPDNY010000017.1, read as the reverse complement.
TGAAGGGGCACGAGATGTGGGCAACGGGGGGGTGGGCTGCCACCAGCAGGCACAGCAGCAGGAAGGGCACCCGAGGAGCAGCGCCGGCCTGGACTCCCTCTCCTCTCCTATCGGGCTGGCAGCCAGGAGGCCGGGCGGGGAGGGGGAGGGGTGGGCCCAGAGGCATTTCTGCGCCCCTCTGGGTTCTCCGCCCTAGGCAGTCGTCTAATTGGCCTAATGGGAGAGCCGGCCCTGGTTGTTGGGAGGATAACATGGAGGTGCAGAGACTGTGGTAATCCACTTTGTGTCCCCACTGGAGAGAGAGGCAGGGTATAAATGAAGTAAATAAATCACATATATATAAGATATAAAACGCACACACATATGGATGGTGCTGCAAGGCCACTTTTTACACACAGCTGCACGCATATTATTTCTTGTCTATCTTACTAGAATGTTTATATCTCATCTTTCTTCGTGATTCAAGGGGGCTTGCAGTAATAATCAAAACATTAGAAGTTAAAGCCAAAATAAGACAACAACATTCAAAAACCATCCTCCCCAAAAAGATGTCTGCTGCTCATATGTGCACACACATAACGCACATGGTATATAAAGCTGCCATATAGGTGCTTGAGGTTGTTTATATGGGCATGAGTATAAAGAGACCGCAACCAAGAAATCCGAAGGGGATGGAGGCCAGGAAGGGCAGCCACGAAGCAGAGAGAAAAGATCCTAAAGCGTAAGGATGTGTCGCTGGTGACCACGATCAAGGTAATTCATACTATGGTATTCCCCACTACTACGCAGGGGTGTGAAAGTCGGACTGTGAAGAAAGCTGACGGGAAGAAAGTGGATGCCTTTGAAATGTGGTCCTCCTGGAGGAGAGTTTTATGGACGCCGTGTGGACTGCCCACAAGACCAATAAGGGGGTTCTAGATCAGATCAAACCTGAACTCTCCGTACAAGTTAAAATGACTAAACTATCATACTTTGGTCACATCATGAAAAGACAAGACTCATCAGGAAAGACAATAATGCTAGGAAAAGTTAAAGGCAATAGGAAGGGGGGGTGAGAGAGAGAGAGAGAAAGAGAGAGAGAGGGAGAGAGAGAGAGATCCAATGGAAAGTGCCATCAAGTTACAGCTGACTTATGGCAACCCCGTAGGGTTTTCAAGGCAAGAGACTTTATTTATTGATTTGATTTGATTTGATTTGATTTGTATCCATCATACAGAGGCTGCGGTCACACACACTAAATAATCCAGTTTCAATCCACTTTCAATGCACTTTCCAGCTGGATTTCTACTCTCTGAACTAGCAAAATCCAATTCGAAAGTGCATTGAGAGTGGATTGAAACTGGATTATTTAGTGTGTGTGTGACCGCAGCGATAGTATGCAAAAACAGGTGAAACCGATTAAAATGCAACAAATAAAATATACAGAGTCTCAAACCAGCGCACCGACAGGTGAGATAGTTGGGGTTCCAAGCAGGTATTCAGATCTGATTCACTGCAGCACTGGAGGGGAGGCCCAATAAAGTGCGTGGGACGTCTGCCGCCTCAGCTCAAAGCCTGGCGGAAGAGCTCCACCTCGCAGGCCCCGTGGAACTGGCCAAGGTTCAGAGGTGGTTGGCCATTGCCTGCCTTTGCATAGCAACCTTGGACTTTCTTGGTGGTCTCCCATCCAAGTACTACCCAGAGCAGCAGGCCTTGTTTAACTCTTGAGATAGGACGGAGATGGGGCTAGCCTGGGCCATCCAGGTGAATGATTGGATTTTCCATATCCACAGTTATGGGTGTATCAACATTATATCTGGTGCAGTGGTTAAGTACGCACACTCTAATCTGGGAGAACCGGGTTTGATTCCCCACTCCTCCACTTGCACCTGGCTGGATGACCTTGGGCAAGTTCTGATAAGTTCTGTTCTTGAAAAAGAGCAGTTTCTGTCAGAGCTCTCTCAGCCCCGCCTACCTCACAGGGTGTCTGTTGTGGGGAGGGGAAGGGAGGGGAGTTTGTCAGCCGCTCAAAGACGCCTTTGGGCAGTGAAGGGCGGGGTATAAATCCAATCTCCTCCTCCTCTTCTTCTTCTATATAATTTTAAAAGTAAAATGATGGAGCCAAATTCAGTGGTCATGGTGACATTCATTTCAATGAGGGGGGCACCAAGATTGCTCAGTGCTTAGGGCACCAAGAGGGGGGCACCAAGATTGGTGAGTGCTTAGGGCACCAAGACTGGTCAGTGCTTAGGGCACCAAGGGGGGGCACCAAGACTGGTCAGTGCTTAGGGCACCAAGAGGGGGGCACCAAGATCGGTCAGTGTTTAGGGCACCAAGAGGGGGGCACCAAGACTGGTCAGTGCTTAGGGCACCAAGAGGGGGGCACCAAGACTGGTCAGTGCTTAGGGCACCAAGAGGGGGGCACCAAGACTGGTCAGTGCTTAGGGCACCAAGAGGGGGGCACCAAGACTGGTCAGTGCTTAGGGCACCAAGAGGGGGGCACCAAGACTGGTCAGTGCTTAGGGCACCAAGAGGGGGCACCAAGACTGGTCAGTGCTTAGGGCACCAAGAGGGGGGCACCAAGATCGGTCAGACCTTAGGGCACCAAGAGGGGGGCACCAAGATCGGTCAGTGCTTAGGGCACCAAGAGGGGGGCACCAAGACTGGTCAGTGCTTAGGGCACCAAGAGGGGGCACCAAGATCGGTCAGTGCTTAGGGCACCAAGAGGGGGGCACCAAGACTGGTCAGTGCTTAGGGCACCAAGAGGGGGCACCAAGACTGGTCAGTGCTTAGGGCACCAAGACTGGTCAGTGCTTAGGGCACCAAGAGGGGGGCACCAAGACTGGTCAGTGCTTAGGGCACCAAGAGGGGGGCACCAAGATTGGTCAGTGCTTAGGGCACCAAGAGGGGGGCACCAAGACTGGTCAGTGCTTAGGGCACCAAGAGGGGGGCACCAAGACTGGTCAGTGCTTAGGGCACCAAGAGGGGGGCACCAAGACTGGTCAGTGCTTAGGGCACCAAGAGGGGGGGCACCAAGATTGGTCAGTGCTTAGGGCACCAAGAGGGGGGCACCAAGATCGGTCAGACCTTAGGGCACCAAGAGGGGGGCACCAAGATCGGTCAGTGCTTAGGGCACCAAGAGGGGGGCACCAAGACTGGTCAGTGCTTAGGGCACCAAGAGGGGGGCACCAAGATCGGTCAGTGCTTAGGGCACCAAGAGGGGGGCACCAAGACTGGTCAGTGCTTAGGGCACCAAGAGGGGGGGCACCAAGATTGCTCAGTGCTTAGGGCACCAAGAGGGGGGCACCAAGATCGGTCAGACCTTAGGGCACTAAGAGGGGGGCACCAAGATCGGTCAGTGCTTAGGGCACCAAGAGGGGGGCACCAAGACTGGTCAGTGCTTAGGGCACCAAGAGGGGGCACCAAGATCGGTCAGTGCTTAGGGCACCAAGAGGGGGGCACCAAGACTGGTCAGTGCTTAGGGCACCAAGAGGGGGGCACCAAGACTGGTCAGTGCTTAGGGCACCAAGAGGGGGGGCACCAAGACTGGTCAGTGCTTAGGGCACCAAGAGGGGGGCACCAAGACTGGTCAGTGCTTAGGGCACCAAGAGGGGGGCACCAAGACTGGTCAGTGCTTAGGGCACCAAGAGGGGGGCCACCAAGATTGGTCAGTGCTTAGGGCACCAAGAGGGGGGAACCAAGACTGGTCAGTGCTTAGGGCACCAAGAGGGGGGCACCAAGACTGGTCAGTGCTTAGGGCACCAAGAGGGGGGCACCAAGACTGGTCAGTGCTTAGGGCACCAAGAGGGGGGGCACCAAGATTGGTCAGTGCTTAGGGCACCAAGAGGGGGGGCACCAAGATTGGTCAGTGCTTAGGGCACCAAGACTGGTCAGTGCTTAGGGCACCAAGAGGGGGGCACCAAGATTGGTCAGTGCTTAGGGCACCAAGAGGGGGGCACCAAGACTGGTCAGTGCTTAGGGCACCAAGAGGGGGGCACCATGATTGGTCAGTGCTTAGGGCACCAGTGAGCCTTAATCGCCCCTGGGTCCTGACAAACAGGGCAAATGTAGAGAGGCACTGAGATCTAGGGGAGATGTGTATGTCTGTGTGCGTAAACTTTGTCTCTCTCTCTCTCTCTCTCTCGGGTGTGCGCGCGTACTCGCGTTTAGCTCTGCCGTCGACCTGCCCGGAAAGCCACCAGGTGTCTGGGAGACGGAAGCGGGAGCCTCCCCGCCGCCTCTGCCTCGCTCCCCTCCCCAACAATCGCCGGCATTGTCTGCGAAGGGGGCTCCGGCGAGCCCAGCGGAGACCCCGCCCGGCCCAGCTGCTGCCGCCGCCGCCGCTGCTGCCTCCTCGGGGAGGCGCATCAGCCTTGCGCCGCTCCCACTCGCAGCCACCGGCCGGCGCGCCTTGGATCCGCGCTTTTACGCGCAGCCCCTCCGCGGGCCGCCTCCCTCCCTCCCTCCTAACCTGCGGCGGCCGGGGGAGCGGCCAGGCCGGCCGGGGAGCCAATGGGAGGAGGCCGCCGGGCATAAAGGCAACGTGCCTGTCAGCGGGGCGAGTGGGCTGGGCGGGCGAGCGAGCGAGAGTCTCGGGCATGGCCGCGCTCAACGGGGCGGTGGAGAACGGGCAGCCGGAGAGGAAGGGGGCTCCGCCACCGCTGCTGCCTCGGCCCATTAAGAACCTGGAGGTCCAGTACACCAAGGTAAGGCGGCCGCGGGGGGGAGCCGTCGGGGCGCTGGGAGGCGCAGGGGAACGTCTCCGCTTTTTGAAAAACAAGGAAGCAAGTCCCTAGTCCTCATTATGGTCTTGCGTTTCTTGTAAGGGAAAAGAAACCCCAATCCTCTCCGCGGTGGATGCTCCAATACAGAACAGCCAGTGAACTGATTTTCTCCCCCCGCATCCCCGCTTCCAAGTCCCAGCCAATTTATGGTGACCAGTTTTTCCCTCTCAGCTGTGGACTCTTGTGAGCAAAGATTCTACTTTGTGAGCTCCTGGCATTAAAGCTGTGAGCGAGCGATTTGGCTGCTGCATAAATTAGTTGGCTCTGCAGCCACATCCTTCCTGAGCGGAGACAAAAATGTGTGAGCCGGAGGCTAAAATACTGTGAGCTAGCTCACACTAACTTAGCTTAGAGGGAACACTGACCCCTCGGGGGCTTTCAAGGCGGAGAGATGCTCAGAAGTGGCCTACCTCTGGGTAGCCACTCTGGGGCTTCCGTGGTTGTCTCCCATCTAAGTGCTCAACAGGGCTGACCTTAGCTTCCAAGATCTGAGGAGGTCAGGGTGGAGAACTGCTACTGGTTCTAAAATTAAGCAGTAGTTCAGAGGGACCTTTGACATAAGCGCTGGTGAGTTAGTGCTCCTTTTTGTCCAAAGTGCTCTGTACATCTGACAGTGAACTCGGGCTCACAGAAGCTTCTGTCGGAAGAAGTTTTGTTAGTCTTTAGGGTGCCGCTGGGTTCCTGTCCCTGCTAGGATGCAATGTCGCACCAACCCCCCTCTGGAATTACCTCCAAACTATGCGCAGTGCAACTTCCGGCACCTGTGTGTGGTTTCTGGACTGCATTCCTTATTATAGGTGTCTCTTTCTAAAGGCATCTGGTCTCCGAAGTGTAGTTGACGATCCTGGCTGGTTATTTCTGTGTTGTTTTGTTTGCATAGGCGAGGAGATGGGAAGATAAAACAGGCCCTTGCTGTGTTTTGTGGCTGAGTGGGAATGTCAGATCCGGGCTCCCTTTTTGCTGGCTTGTTGTGCTCAACCCCCATGGGGTCATTTTTGAATGAATTAAAGTTCTCCCTGTGCTACATGTGTGATATTTAAAAAGAACTCAGCACACCTTGAAATGCATCACCTGGCAAGCATTATTATGTTCCTGTAAAGGGGTGGTCAGTGTTATCCTTCCCATAATTCAGCTCCCATCCCCTTAGGGTGGCTGTGTTAAGATCCGAAGTCAGGGCTTCGTGACTGACTTCTGGAGCTTTTTTTTTTTTTCATTCACTGCAGTGTGCCAGTTCTCACTAAATAAATCTATTCTCCAGCATCTTATAAAGGAACATGGACTTGACTGAGTGTTGCGGAGCAAAAACTAGAAATCCAGGGGCTTGAAACAGATCATTTCCTGTCACCCGGGGTGGCTTCTGTAATAATGTCACGCTGGACCTTCACAAGGAGATAAGACTAATAGCAGCCGTAGCCCTCTTTACGCCACAAGAGGAGCGAGCAAATGACTGCAGAAGTTTTCATGCACAAGGAAATGACGGGGTATGAATGATGGGGTAGAACTGAGCAGAATCTGTATGCCGGTTTGGCGTTTGTTATCGAAATGTTTTCTGGGGGACCTGTTCCTGTAGCCGGTGTGGAAAAGAGAAAAGGGTATCCTCGTGTGAAGGATTACTTAAAATAACGGAGTTGGCCGTGTTAGTCCGTTGCTGCAAAACAGTAAAAAGCCCAGTAGCACCTTTAAGACTGACAAACTTTATTGCAGCGTAACAGCTGACGAAGAGAGCGGTGCTTCTCCGAGGTTTATGCTAGAATAAAGTTTGTTAGTCTTAAAGGTGCTCCTGGGCTTTTCGCTGTTTTAAAATAACAGGGAGGCGATGCAATATTCGGTAAGGGCTTGGAATCTTGTCCTGAGCTTGGTGGAAAAGCTAGAATTGTAAAACTGGGCCTTTTGCCCATACGGAAGTAAAGCGACAGTCCAATGGCACCTTAAAGACAAAAAGCATTTATTTCAATATGAGCGGGTTGTGAGTCACCCCTCACTTCATCAGATATGTATAGCTGTGTTTTTTAAAAAAATAAAATAAAATGGACATAACGTTCCACGTGGGGATTATTCACAGCAGAGGATGCGTTTGTGAGAGGCCAAAAACGCTGAAACTTCAGTTCTGTTCAAGCCCGGCACCCACAGTCATTTTCAGTTAAAGCTGTGTCTTCCCATTTCTTCTCTATGAACAGCGATACTTTTTGTTCTTCTTGGAATTCACAGAGGAAAACAGTGTGCGAACCATTTTTAAAAAATTTGCCCTAATAAAAAATTAGAGGCGTGATTGAAATTTGGTGCTGGTTTCTCCACCCGCCCTCCCCCGGTCAGCATTTCAAATAGTAATGAGAACTGTAGGGTTTAGTGGGGTATCTAAACCCAGGGTCACAGGAGAAAACAGTGCCTGAGATTAAAGTTAGCTTGTGGAAGAAAAAAGGGGAAAATTATCTGTAAAATATGTCTACTGTGTAAGGAAGGATACAGCAGTTCCTGAAAGGTGAATGCATGTTCTTGGTCTGTATAAGGAGGCATTCTTCCAGCCAAAAAATCAAATGCATGTGGATCTTTATATGCACTCACAGAGAGAAACCAATTTGAAATTTGATTTAAAAATGCTTTGATAGCGCTGGGAGCCATCCAGAATGATAATAAATGCATCCAGAAACATTGTGGCATACCACACAAGTGTTTGGGAAATAAGGAATGAAAAGGCCAAGCAAACTCAAACCAGTGCCAAATGAACTATCGTGCTAAATACACGAAGACTGAAGTCATACTAGAGCTGTGGGAGGACGTCAGAATTCTGTAATATTTAATGGCTAAAGATTTATTTTTAGAAAGAGTTTGTCGGCTGCTTTGGATTTACCCATGAGCTTAGAAAGTTTATTTTTTAAGACAGTTGCAAATTGCAGAATCTCAACAGGCACACTTCTGAACACCTAGAAAGAAGGGGTATAAAGAACGAAAACTCAGATTTTTTTTTTTTTAAATGACATAGGTGGTAAATAAATTCTGATGGATAGGTGGTAAATAAATTCTGATGGCTCTGGGTTTCTTCTGGTTTTTAGCAGGAGGGGAGAATTTGTGTGATTGGGGGCGTCTTCTCCCTTTTTCTCCTTGCTAGCCTCCCACACAGGAAGAAACAAAAAACATCTCTAAAGTTTCTCTTTCATCAGGAACAGTGAGGTGCAGATTTATACAGCAGCCGACCGTGAATCAAGAATAGAGCACTGCCCCAAACAATCTTCAAGTAAAGGCAGACTTCACATAAAACACATACGAATACAGCATTTTGAGAAATGTCCGTTTCAGAACATGATGATCATCTTGCAATAAGACCGGAGCTGCAGTCATCTTTCCGGGAAAATTGAAACTCTGGGTTACCTGGCTGTAGTGTAGAGAGGAACCCGTCTAGTCAGCAGTAAATTTGTTGGCGGGAGCAAGGGGTGTGTCGGAAAGAAAGGGAAGTTGAGTGATAGAAAGAAGTAAACCTACAGAAGAAAATGACAGGGAAGGAGGACGGAAAAGCAGAGCAGAATGTAGCCAGGAGAGGAACTGGGAAGACTCAAGAACACGATACCATTGCTTACAAGTGCCTTTTGCTGAATCTTTGCCATCGCTAACCTGAAGGGGAACCAAGAGATTTCCAGTGCGTGTGAGATACTGTTGCTTTGCAGTCCTAGGTGCACCTACTTAGGAGTAAACCCAACTGGATTTAGGGGACTTTGTTCAGTATTCCAGGAAATCCAGTCCGCATGGAAAGGATAAAGCAGCGTGAACCTCTGACTGATTTAAAATATTTGCAGTGCAGCATTCCGGGACCCAAGGCGGGTAACGGTAAAAGTAGCAAGCAGTGGCTTGGATCCAGCAATGCGCAAGTGGAAACATAAGCAGGCTTAGCGCAATTCCGTTTGCTTAGGGCACTGACCAGTCTTGGTGCCCCCTTGGTGCCCTTAGCGCAATTCCGTTTGCACAAGAATGTTGTGCAACACCTGGTGCTTTCCACCTCTGAGCTGCAGTGCCCAGAAACTGATTGCACAAGATCTTGCACAAGCAGAAATGCAAGTGGGGACTTAATAAGAATGAGCTTAGCAAGCAGCTACTGCTTTCCCCCCCTCCCTTGTGTTTCCACTTGAGCAAGAGCTGAAGCAGAAGTTCTAGACTGGGTCCAACTCATTACAAGCAATTTTATAAAACCGACATGAAAAATAAAAACAAGTCATGCTCTGAATGGGAGGGTATTTCCACCTTTGTCCGGGCTCAGACTGCCCCAAAGGCCTCCAGAACAGTTCTGTTTTGCATACTTTCCAGAAAGCCAAGAGGGCGAGCGCCCCGACCTCTTCTGTGTGGGAGGGGGATGTCACAGAGACATGAGGCAGCCACAGAGAAGTCCTGAGCCCAGATGTGGCAGCATGTGCCTTAGACAAGGGGGGAACTGGTAACAACTGTGTGCTTGTAAAAAAAGTGGGCTATTTAAGCATTCGTTTAAATAGCACCACAGGGCTCCTGGATTGTCCCGTTAAGGAAAACAGTTTGGGGGGGTTAATTAGTTCTTGATCTGTCCACAATCCCGACTCCCGATTTTTAAACTTCATTTTTTTGCAGATTTTTTTTTTTGGTGGGGTAGACGTTTTAATTTAAAAAGAGATTACGTTGTGTGTTCTAACAATATGGTGGTGCATAACAACACTGGAAGATAATGCAAATCTAGAGTAATTTTTGGTGCTATTTATGCTACTGATTACTCAAGGAGATCATTTTATCCTCTGGGCATGTGAGCGATAGGTAGATAGATGGTAGACAGTATTCATCAATTGCTTGATCTGCCTCTATGGCTGAGGATTATCATCATCATCTGTAGCCTGCCTTTCTTACTGAGACTCAAAGTGGATTACGGATTTTGTTTCCTTACACTACACATGTTACAGTGGACGCATATATAAAAGCGTATCCTGCCTGGGCATGTGCACACACCAGTTTGTAAGAAAGCACCAATGCTATATCACTTTAGAAATGAATCCAGGGACCAGAACCTGGATAAATAAATGTGAAAGTTGAGTCATGGCTTCAGCTGTACATGCACTGAATGTAACATGAGAATGACTCAACACACGTATAAAGAAAAATCAAGTGTTTGAAAAAAGAACCAGAAATGTTACTTTTAGGGCTCAAACTCGAAGAAGTTAAAGTGACAAAGAGGACACTGTTATGGTATTTAATTACAACTGCAAGAATGACTTATGCTCAACTCTGGGAGCAGGAACAGATACCAGATAAGTGGGAATGGATAAAGGAAATGATTTTTATGATAGAAATGGACAAATGGACAAGAAAACTCAATGGAAAAGAAGACAAAGAATTTTTAATCAGACTGGAAAGACTTTAAAGACTATTTAGAATCCAGTTGGGATGTGAAAAACAGGTTGCTTTGCTTTGACAACTATTAAATATATCAGAAATGTTACCTAGTAGTAAGAAATAGAAAAGGAAAATATTGAAAATGAAGATTTGAATGTTGAATGAGACTCGAATGTAAAATAATGTTGATTGAAATATTAATGGGGGTGGAGCATTGCGGGAAGCCAGGGGAGGAGGGGAGGGAAAAAAACTATGAAAAAGGATATGTCAAGAATTGGTTATCAAGTGTGGAATGTATTAATATATCCTGTTAATAAAAATTTCTTTTAAAAAAAGAAAAAAGAAAAATCAAGTGTACGTTGACTATATGGGCATTTACTTTAGCTTCTGAACAGGACAGTGTTTGGTTTTCCTTTATGTACATTGAGTAATTCCCCTGTTGCATTCAACACATGTACAGCTCGACACGTGATTGAAACCACCCCTTTGTCCAGGTACCGTTCCCTGATTTCATTTCCAAAGAGAATGAGCTCTGGTTCTTCAATGCAAACAGGAATACGTGTGTACGCGAAGGTTGTACCTATGTCCATTGTAACTTGTGAAGAGGTCTGATTGTGACCAGTTGCACCTGTGTGCCATTCTTTGGCGTGTCTGCTTTCTAAATGCTGGTTGTGGTTGTTGTTTTTAAATATCCTTTGGCTAGGAAAAAATATGCACATGGAGCTATATGGCCTTAATTCCTCTAGTCATCTGCTGGTTCCCCAGGAGCAAAAATTAGCTCGCGCTTACCGTGAGCTCTTCAGCATGCTTACTGGAGTTGTTCCAAAAGAGAGAAATTTTCTCCTTTACTTACCCAGATCCATCCCATTACAGGGAAACACCTGAAAACTATTGTGCTTTTCTATCAGAGAAGCAATTTTCTTCTGGTTCTGGATACGACTGATGGGCTTTGTGCGGGAGAACTGTTCTGAGTTCCGAGTTGAAAGATAAAGATGGCCGGTGTCATTTGTGTACTTAGGAAGGTCAAATAATAAAAAGTTCACAATTTTAAAAAATACTCAACGGAAAGGCACCCCCAAAATCTAATGTTTGGATCGGGCCTGACTGGGGGGACCATCCAAAGCAAATAAATATATTTTTTTTCCTTGAGTGGGTCAAGAGAGACCCCATTTAAGTTTGTCTGGAAACTAGAATTTGCTTCATTAGAGCTCCGTTCTAAAGCCTTCTCAAGTTATTAATGATTTTTACCAGAGAGTGAAAAAAAGCAAAGAGTGGTGCCTAAGATTTGAAGAAGCAGTGAGGGAAAGACTCGGACTTCTGGGAACCAGGATTGGTAGCATGTGTTGTAACCCATGCAATTTGGAGAGGAATTCTCTTTTTGAGACCCCTCTGAAAACATCCATGTGAACATTCACAGTTGTATGTGGTGGATGAAAATGCTTACGTTGTTAATGAGAACAGTTCTGAAAAGCTCACCCGGCAGATCCTTCCTTTAGTGATGGCCAGTCTATGGCCAGTCTGACATCTTCCCCTGGAGAAGACTTCCTTGCAAAATATGATGGCCTAAACATTCACTCATAACAAGCTGATTCTTGACTTGGTTTTAGGGTTACCAACCTCTAGGTGGTATGTAGAAACAACAGAGACCACGGGAAGGATGCAAACAATAACAAAAACAACCATGATGTTATATTATGAAAATATATTTAGACTACTATTCTGTAGTGAATCGTATTTCTTCATCACATTATAAAAACGCACGCATACACACAATGGGAATTGCATATAATACCGTTTCACATAACAGCTTTCTCTAAGCGCGCTGCGTGAATACCGTCAGTTTACACGTCAACGATTCTAATCCGTGAATTAACACACAACATTCTTCCCACTTCAGTGAAGCAGATTCTTTCAGTGCTCAGGTTTCAGTGTTTCAGTGAAGTGGGAAGAATGTCATGTCTTAATTCACGGATCAGAATCGTTGACATGTAAACAAATGGTATTCACACAGCGCACTTAGGAAAAGCTGTTATGTGAAATGATATGCAGTTCCTGTTGTGTGTATGCGTATATTTTTATAATGTGGTGAAGAACTACAATTCACTACAGAATAGTGGTGTAAATATATTTTCGTAATATAACATCATGGTTGTTTTCGTTATTGTTTTTTAACCTCCAGGTAGTGGCTGGAGAGATCACAGAATTACAACTGGTCTACAGGTTACAGAGATCAGTCCCTCTGGGGAAAATGGCTACTTTGGAAGGTGGGCTCTATGGCATGATACCCCACTGAGGTGTCTCCCCTCCTCAAAACCCGCCCTCCACAGGCTCCACCCCCCAAATTTCCAGGTATTTCCCAACCCAGAGCTGACAACCCTACTTGGGTTAAGGTCTGATGATCTCTAGGGACCCCCATGAAGATTATACAATTCAGAATAGCATTTTCAGCTTCCCTTTGGGCCAGTTCAGATTATGACCCCGAAATCCCCGCGAACATATCTTGTGATCTATGATGGGCTGTTTTGTGGTTGATCTCTCTAGAGGGCCAAACTAGACGTTACGTCTGCCGTGAATAAGGTTGGGGGGTTCCCTGGCCTGTTTACAGATAGTTGTGACATCAGGGACCTGAATATGGAGTTCCGCAGTAGGGAAGATATGGGGTTGCCAACCTTCACGGGGGGCCTGGAGATCTCCCAGAATTACAGCTGATTTCCAGACTATTGAGATCAGTTCCCCTGGTGAAAATAGCTAGACTCAAGTCCAGTAGCATTTAGAGATCAACCGGATTTAGAGGGTATGAGGTTCTTGAGAGTCAAAGCTCCCTTCATTGGATAGCATTCTGACTTGCGGAAGCGTATGCCCTGGAAATCTTGTCAGTTGCTAAGGTGCTGTGGACTCAAATCTAGCTTTTTTTTTTGGAGACGGACACCCTCTGAAACTACCTAGTGAAAGTGACTGCTTTAGAGGGTGGTCTTTGTGGCATTATATCCTGCTGAGGTCCCTTCAAACCCCAACCGCCCCAGGGTCCACCCCCAAACTGGAGTTGAAAACACTAAGCAGATAGGGAAATTTCTACTTGGGAAAAAGGCGTGGGAAGGAAGGCTGAAACGCCTTCTCCCTCCACACCGTACTCCTGAGCCAAATCGGGTCCCAGGGTGCATGGGAATGCTAGTTCCCAAATGTTATGTTTGTTCATAAAACAAATTGGGGAACCCTGAACCAACTCATTGCGACTTTAATGTCTGCTTTGTCACTAAGAGAATAAATGTTTGTTGACGATCATTCTAAAGCATGAAAGAACGTTAGTGAGCTCTGAATGGCACCATTTGCTTTCCTGCAGTCTTTTCAGACTATCCAAGCAGGGAAAACATGTGCTATCTGTGAGAATGTGGTGAAAGAGATCATGGGGCAAGCTGTGTCCTGGCCCTGGTGTGTTCACACAGAACATACTGGAGTCCAAACAGTACAAGACTTTCTCTGCACAACTGGCAACTCAGGACATTGGTAAAAAGGGTACCGCCATCATCCAAACCATATTTTGACGATAATTGGGCTCTCACTCTGGTAAATCGGTCTTTGTTCCTAGAGACCTACCTCTTCTCCTTTCTTACTTTTGGGCAGGTTTTTTTTTTTACCGTTTCATCGTGAAATGAAGAATAGTTAACATGGAATTACATGGAGAACAAGAAATGCAGTTCAGTCATAAACCAAATACAGAATAGTTCTTCACAATCTCTAGCTAAGAGTCAGTTGTCGGTGAACTGGTTGTTTACACAGGAGGCCTGTGCAGCTTTTGGTTAGCAAAGTTCCGATCTTACGGTCTCCAAGATCTTGGAGACCCTCGACATTATCCAAAACTATCTGCAACAACAACTTTTCCCCACCTGTCTTTGTGAGGATCAAATTGCTGAAGAGGTCCTGCTTGTATATGAAAAGGGGTGTTCACTATGAGGTTTCATTTGTTTATGTTTTTATTTAACTACTTTATATATACTTTTTTAAAAATGCTGTTTTAAATTTGAAAAAAAAATGTTTTGATGTTTACCGCCTTGGGGATCCTATTTGGGGGGATATGTGGTGTAGAAATGAAATGTTTTCAGTAAATAAATATGCTGCGTGTCATGTTCCTGCCCGGGATCTAAGATCACAGAGAGACACGCTCTTGACTGTACCATTGATGAAAGAAATTCATCTGATGGACACACGAGGGAAGGCTTTTTCAGTGGCAGCCCCACAGTTATGGAACACTTCCCCACGGGGGTGCACCTGGCCCCCCCACTTTTGATCTTTAGGAGATGATTGGAAGATAGTTTTATTCATGACTGGTGTTCCCTCTAAGCTGAGTTAGTGTGAGCTAGCTCACAGTTTTTTAGCCTCCGGCTCACACATTTTTGTCTTAGCTCAGGAAGGAGGGCTCCAGAGCTAACTAATTTATGCAGCAGCCAAATCGCTCACTCACAGCATTAATGCCAGTCGCTCACAAGACTCCACAGCTTAGACGGAGCATTGTTCCTGATGGCATTGGCTTAGTTCTTCTGCCTACCGGCAGTTTAGGATCTTTGATTTTAACTTGTGGCTTTTATGTTTTGAATCGGCCATTGCCTCTGTCTGTGACCTTATCGCCCTCTGAAATATTTATTTGGATGGAAGTCTGGTCCTTAGCGCCAATTATCCGGTTGCTAGCAGCGCATTTACGAGGCTCATTCCAGCCTGAGCGTGTGAAGAGGAATTTCTTGCTGCACCTCACCAGTAGCAAGATCTAAAAACTCACCGTGCAGGACGACACTGGGGAATTTGTGGCTCTGTATGCGCCTAGTAAATGCTCTGCTAGCAACCGGATCGTTGTGGGTTTTCTGCATTTTATTGTCTTCCATCATTATTTACATTGTGAGCCACCGTGGGGTCCTGTAACGTAGAAAGGTGGCTAATAGACATTTTAAACAAATAACATTTCAGTATGGGTTGGGGAGGGGGAGTGAAATCTCCACTCACGGAAAATGAACGTGTTGGGAAGAAGGGCTTTCTTTAGTTCTTCGTGTAACGTCGACCCCTTTCTCTCTTCCCCCACCCCCCTTCCTCTTCAGATATTTATTAACAATGAATGGCACGCATCCAAGAGCGGAAAGAAATTCTCAACCTATAGCCCTTCAAGGGCTGAGAAGATCTGTGACGTGGAAGAAGGAGACAAGGTCTGGTTAGTTTCTTCTCCACGGGAAGTTCTTGCTGGGGGTGCAGAAATGCAAGGAGGCCGGCTGTAGACTTGGCAGCTCGATCGCACATCCTCTCAAACAAAACGAGGAGAGAAGCGCCTTGTTGATAGCCGGTCTGGTCTCCGGCTGGATTCGACCTGACATTGTTTCTCTGGGATAGAGGCGCTCCTAGGCCATATCTGCATTAGTCTTTCCCACCAGTGTCCCTGCCTTTTGACTCCGTCTCCAAAAAAGCTGTCCACATTTGGTGTCGTTTTCACACCTCAACAGTGCTAGCGTACTTTTGCAGGTCCACATAAGTTTATCACCCTTTCGGGGCGGCTCCACTGTCATTGCGCCTCCGCACTGCTTTAAAAGAATCTTCTCCAAGCAACTCTTCAGACAAGCATAGAGAAAGATGCTGTCACAGCAGCACGCAACTGATTTAAAATGCAAATGCAGTTACGGCCCTAGAGCTCTAAACCGGAATAGGTGTGTGTGTATGTGTGGGGGGGAGAACTTGGGACCAGTCTTCGTTACATTATCTTCACCGCAGCATTTTCTTTTTAACCCTTCCCTTTCTTCTTAGAGCAGCACACGTGGTTCTCCCTTCTGTTTTATTCTCACAACAACCCTGTAAGGTTGATTTGGCATAGGGTAACCGGTCCTGGGTTCCGATTGTCAAAGCTGAGGTCCGAACTGATCTTTTGGCCTGGTGTTCTAAACGCGACACCATTTCTTTGGTTAAGATTTTTTTAATGGCACCATAGGGGGCAATTATTTTGGCTTAATGAACACCCCCAAAGTCTTGAATCGAGGTCCAGGGGTTCCTTTTATTGCCGAGTGGTGCTTGTTCGCACGGGGATCTGAGTACCCCAGTCTTGAAGAAGAGAAGAGACTGGATTATACCCCGCCCTTCACTGCCCAAAGGCGTCTCAGAGCAGCTTACAAATTCCTTTCCCTTCCCCTCTCCACAACAGACACCCTGTGAGGTAGGCGGGGCTGAGAGAGCTTCTGACAGAAACTGTCCTTGAGAGAACAGCTGTGCCAGAGCTTGTGACTGACCCAAGGTCACATCAGCAGGTGCAAGTGGAGGAGTGGGGGAATCAAACCCGGTTCTCCTAGATAAGAGTCCGCGCACTTAACCACTACACCAAACTGGCTCTCTTGTCAGAGCTCGGAAGCTAAGCAGGGTCAGCCCTGGTTAATACTCGGATGGGAGACCACCAAGGAAATCCAGGGTCGCTGTACAGGGGAAGGCAGTGGCAAACCACCTTTGAGTGCTTCTTGCCTTGAAAACCCCATGGGGGGTTGACATAAGTCCACTGGGACTTGATGGCACTTTTCACCTCCATCGATTTGTTGTTTAGTCGCACAATTGAGTCCGACTCTTCGCGACCCCATGGACCACATCACGCCAGGCCCTCCTGTCTTCCATCGTGCTCCAGAGTTTGCTCAATTTCATGTTCGTTGCATCGGTGACGCTGTCTAACCATCTCATCCTTTGCCGTCCCCTTCTTCTTTGACCTTCAGTCTTTCCCAGCATCAGGGTCTTCTCCAGAGAGTGCTCCCTTCTCGTTTGGTGGCCAAAGTATTTGAGCTTCAACTTCAGGATCTGGCCTTCCAGGGAACAGTTAGGCTTGATTTCTTTTAGGATTGACTGATTTGATCTCCTTGCAGTCCAAGGGACTCTCGAGAGTCTTCTCCAGCACCATAATTCGAAAGCATCTGTTCTTCGGCGCTCGGCCTTCCTTATGGTCCAACTCTCGCAGGCATACATTACTACTGGGAATACCTCCATCCAGGGCTCTTTTTGTAGCAGGAACTCCTTTGCATATTAGGCGACACACCCCTAAAGTAGCCACCCCTTACAGCAGCCCCTGTAAGAAGAGCTCTGTAAGCTCTTGGAGGATTGGCTACATTAGGGGTGTGTCGCCTGATATGCAAAGGAGTTCCTGCTACAAAAAGAGCCCTGCCTCCATCAATATGGTTCCTTAAACTGCAGTTTCCCAAACACACACACACAAAACGCATCCCGCTGATAGTTGTATCTGGACTAGTAAGGATTTGGTACAGTCTGTGTGTGGTTTGTGACTGACCCATTCTCCCAAGTCCACCACTGATTGCCTGCAGGAGAGAACATGGGGCTGTTGTGCAGTTGCCTGTCAGACCCCCATACGTCCTCACTCCCGACAACGCTCTTCAGGTGCAAGATTTGTTTATTGAGATACGCAGTCGATACAGGTGTAAGCCAACTTGTGTCAGAACTGGGGGGAATTGGCACCAAGCCCACTATTACACCCACTTCAAACTACTCCCCCCTTATGCAAAGGTCCAATCACACTGGTCAGTCATCCCAAGTCGATGTGTGGTTCCCCCCCCCCACGCCCTACAAAGTGTATCTGTAGCAGCGCTCCTGGCAGCGAAGGCTTCAAGGACACTTCGTCTTCCCTCTTCGGGAGGCAACTTGGGAAATTGTTACAGGTGTGTCTAGCAAAGCGCGTTCCCACCCATTCCTTCCCCCATTCACTCCCCTCCCCTTCCAGCACAAAGCGAAAGCATCACAGAGAACAGAAATCAACATGGCAAACAGAAGTACTGAGTTTGACATTGCCCCATTTGCACAAAATGCCCGCGGCTGGCAGGCCAGCCTGACCACTAGGCAAACCGAAGTGATCCCCTAGGGTGCCGGAATCTGGAGAAGCAACGAATGTGCCGTTGAGTCACCAGCCAACAAATGGTGACCCCATCCATGAGGCGTTCCCCGCAAGAGGTGAACAGAAGTGGATTGCCTTCTTCCGCGTAGTGGCCCCAGTCTTCCTTGGGATCTCCCCCCGAACTACTGGTCATGATTGACCCCGCTTATTTCCCAAGCCCAGAAGACCTTGGGCTAAGCCGGGCTGAGCTGCTGGGGTTTGAGGGGCACCAAGAAGGCGAGGGGAGCCTCCTTTCCCATCTTGAAGGGAAGCTCGGTGTTAACTGGCTTCTAGAATCTCCGTCTCTGTTGACGCTGGTCTTCCAGAGCTGCCAGGGTGGAACACGGAGGGCTTTTGAAGAATGTATCTGATTTTATTTTTGCATATTTTTTTTAGTTTGATGCCCAGTAAAACAGTCTTGGAGGGGGAAATTCTACTTTGTGAGCTACTGGCATTAAAGTTGTGAGCAAGTGATTTGGCTGCTGCATAAATTAGTTTGCTCTGGAGCCCTCCTTCCTGAGCTAAGACAAAAATATGTGAGCCGGAGGCTAAGAAACTGAGCTAGCTCACACTGACTCAGTTTAGAGGGAACGCTGGTGGGAACCCAGACCGGCTTGTATAATTCATCTTCTCCAGTTAATCCTCACAACAACCCTGTGAGTTAGACTGAGATTCGGGGGGGGCTAGCCCAAGGTCACCCAACAAGCTCCCCTGGCAGCGTGGGGATTCGAACCTGGGTCTCCCAGATCCTAGTCCAACTCTCTAACCACTGCATCGTGCTGGCTCTCTTACAAAATACATTCCACAACACTAATAAACAATTCCTCGTATCTTCATCAGAATCGCGCAGAAGGCTTTTATTTCCCCCCAATCAAAACATGAGAATTTTGCCCTGGTCGATAGCTTGTGATGGAGCTGATCTTCCGTTCCCCTGCCAGCCACAAACTCTAATTGCATATTAAGCCTCAGTATTGCAACATCTATGTAATCCAACACTGATTAAGAGCTGGGTGGATTAAGAATGGAATTTCAGCCTTGCCCATAGATTTTCCTTGTTCTTGAGGGTTCCAGTTCGGACCTCTCTCTCTCTCTTTTTTTAATATTATTCTTGTAACTAAGAAGTTACGTGGGCCCGGCCTGACATTTCGATTGAAAGATTCCAGCTGAGTTTGGCCACTTGCGTAAGAATGACTGCACGGCGTTCCAAACCACATATAAAGGTATTTAAATAATCTAAATGCTGCTTAAGTCTATCTGGATCTTGGCAGCATGTGACCAGGGAAAAGGAGTCTGTCTGTTCTGGTCTAGAATTACGTCCATCTTCTCCGCTTTGGGGACTCGCTCTCCCTGCACATCCTAACCCACAAGTCTTATTTTGCTCCACAACTGATTGAAAAGTCCTCGAGGGGCTGCTCTAGTTTATTTTCATATTGTGGTTTAGAAAAACAACACTGAAGGAGAGATGCTATGTTAAAGCATGAAACTGCTTGAATCTTATTTATTTATCATTTATTTATTTTTCGCGGTTCAGGGCGGGTCACAACGTTTTGATAAATACAATAAAATTTAAAACACATTGAAATGTATAAAATCAATAGTCATGCTTGCTGTACGGAGGATCCAGCCCATTGATATAAGAACATAAGAGAAGCCAATGTTGAATCCGGCCAATGGCCCATCTAGTCCAACACTCTGTCACACAGTGGCCAAAAACACCAGGTGCCATCAGGAGGTCCAGCAGTGGGGCCAGGACACCAGAAGCCCTCCCACTGCTGCCCCCCCCCAGCACCAAGAATAGAGTGCATCACCTGCCCCAGACTGAGAGTTCCTATCTATACCTTGTGGCTAATAGCCACTGATGGACTTCTGCTCCAGATGTTTATCTAGTTCCCTCTTGAAACTGTCCATGCTTGTAGCTGCCACCACCTCCTGTGGCAGTGAATTCCATGTGTTAATCACTCTTTGGGTGAAGAAGGACTTCCTTTTATCTGTTCTAACCCGACTGCTCGGCAATTTCATGGAGTGTCCACGAGTTCTTGTCTTGTGAGAAAGGGAGAAAAGTACTTCTTTCTCAACCTGCTCTGTCCCGTGCATAATCTTATAAATCTCGATCATGCCACCCCTCAGCCAATGTTTCTCCAAGCTAAAGAGCCCCAAGTGTCTACTGCTTTTTATTGAGCAACAAGATTGTCTGTGAACAGTACCCTGAGGAACTTGAGAAAAGTGGTATAGATTAGGCAGGGCTTTGGATGTTTGAGGTGCTGATGGCTGACCCATCCCTATTTTTGATTTGTTTGTTTCAAGTTAGATACTGGATGTTTGCTGAATAAACCAGGCAGTGCGTGCTGGTATCTGTTATTTTCCCCTTACGTCTGTTCCCTGTTCTGTCTGGCTCTGCCAGAAACTCACCAGGTTCTCTCTACTGGCTGGTCAAAGTCTTTCCCCTGGTTTCACCCATTAAGCAGAGGTCCGTGTGGTGGTTAGACGAGGATCTGGGAGACCCAGGTTCGAATCCCCACTGTGCCATGGAAGCTCATTGAGTGATCTGGGTTTAGTCGCATGTCTGCAGCCTAGCCTACTCCACAGGGTTGTTGGGAAGGTGAAAGAGAAGAGAGGAGAATGATGTATGTTGGTTTGGATACCCATTGGGGAGAAAACTGGGGGTGTAAATGAAGTAAAATGATAAAACTAGTCTGGGAACTCTAAATACAGAGCGGTGCTGATGGAATTGGCCATTCCTTGCAGAGAAGAATTTTTTTTTTCCAAAATGCAAATAGACCAAAGATCTATCTGGAATAAGCCCTGAGAAATGGAAGGGCTTGTTGGCAGAGGCTGGAGTGGACTGTAGGATTGCCAATCTCCAGGTGGGCACTGGGGATTTCCAGGCAACAGAGATCTGTCCCCTGGAGAAAATGGCTGCTTTGGAGGGTGGACTTTGTGGCATTGTACCCTGCCAATGTCCCTCCCAACCCCCAAACCTTCCCCTCCCACAAGTCTCAAGGAATCTCCAAACCCAGAGTTGGCAACCCTGGGAGTAAGATGAAAGCAATCGCTGGTTTTTGGCAGGTCTGGCAGCACAGCCCCACAGTTTCACGTGCTCTCAAGGGTAAAGCCCAGTAAATTTTGCAGTTATTTTTGCATCCAGTTATACCTGGGTGAATGGAAGTTACGGCTGAAGCTTTCTCTTCCCATAAGATCGTCTTAAACAAAACCATAGGTTGACAGGGGGGTGGGGACTGAGAGGGCAACTCCCACATGGCACATTAACTTGGGAATCACAGGTCTTTCACACCCAACAGAAAGACATTAGCATATTAGGCCACACCCCTGACAGCACAACATATTAGCATATTAGGCCATGCCCCCATGTTGCCAGAAGTGTGGTCATCCAGCCACACCCACCTTTTGCTTCTTATTCTGTTTCCCTTGTTTGTTGTCAAAACCCAGGGCTCTTTTTGGTAGCAGGAACTCCTTTGCATGTTAGGCCACACAGCCCTCATGTAGCCAGTACTAATGAGTTTCTGCTGTTGGGTGTGGCCTATTATGCTAATGAGTTCCTGCTGGGTGTGGCCAACTCGGGAGCCAGCCAGAACGCTGTTCCTGTGCGTTCCTGCCCCAACATAGCCCTGTTATTACTGCAATTGCTCGTTGGCAACTCATTACTGTATGTGAGTACAAATCCGTGCTTTCTCTCTTCAGGGATGCTCCTGCCATCCCCTTATAGCCCAAGTTTCTTTTGTTGGTTTTGTAGGCAGATGTAGATAAGGCGGTGGAGGCGGCAAGAATTGCTTTCCAAAGAGGGTCGGCGTGGAGGCAAATGGACGCCACCAGCCGAGGGAGGCTCTTACACGAGCTGGCCGATCTCATTGAGCGTGACAGAGTTGTGCTGGCGGTAAGTGAACCATCGCTGGAGGCGGGTGGGTACAGAGAATGGTGAGCCAGACGTGTTTGACCAATTTGGCTTGGCCTGGAATCCACAAGTGGTTTGGTCCAGAGTAGATCCATTAGTGTGTGGCTCTGTTTCAAAGAGAGGGGGGAAGTTGTAAAGCATTTTAACTTGTTTTCTTGGCATGATCCAGAGAATAAAAGCTAGGCTTTTAAGAGGTGAGGGGGTAGAGAACTGAGAATCCGAAGAAATCAGCCAAGTAAAATCATTTGAATTAATTTTTTTTTTTTTTTTTGCTGATAGACAATGGTATTCGAGATTTTTTTTCAAACTGAAAAGGCTTTAAAATATTTTATTTTGGGGGGTGGGGGAAGTTCATACCCTGCCCTGCCACCTAATCTAGGTATCCAGCCCAAATTTTAAACCAATCAACAACACACTTTAAACCAACCAACAACAATTTTTGTGGGGAAAAAACCCCCAGAATAAAATTAAAATTTCAGCCCCCTCAGTAAGAACCCTAACAAATAAATCTAACATCCAGGTAAGACTATTGCAACACGCATTATGCAGGGCTACCCTTGTACGTGATCCGGAAGGTGCAGCTAGTCCAAAATGCAGCAGCGCGCCTAAAGACTGTGATGTCTCCGCAGGCACACATTTGGCCGGTGTTGTGCCGATAGAATTCCAGATCCGTTCCAAGGTGTCGGATACCATAAGTTTTCGAAATGCCATCTTGTGATCAAGTTGGACTTCAGAATAGTTGTTTGGGGGCTTTTAATCTGCTTTATTCTCTGTATATTGTATTTCTGGATTGTATCCTGCCCCGAGCCCCCTTGCAGGGAGGGTGGGGTAACAGTTGAATTAAACAAATAAATAAAATTGAATGCTTCCAAAAGCCGGGATGAACACAGATGTTTTTAACTGGCATAGAGAAAGTGCCTGGCGAACATATGTGGGATGATGTTCCAGAGTCTGGGGAGGATCCATTCCACAAATTGGTTCCACGAGTGGAAGTGCTCTTCTCTGGCAGAAGGCACAGGGAATTCCAGGTTAGGATGTTCCTGGAGTCTTGTAGGTGGAGCTCGAGGAGAGAGCGTGGTTTGGGGAAGGACCCCCGTGGGGTATAACACCGTAGAATCCACCCTCCGAAGCAGCAATTTTCTCTTGGGGAGCTGACCTCAATCATCTGGAGAGCACTTGGAATTCTGGGAGACTTCCAGGCCCCACCTGGAGGCTGGCAACACTAGAAAGGAGGCTTTCCCCAGTGATGGGAGGAAAGTTTTCTTCTGTATCAGGAACGTCTGTAGAATGAGAGCCCCCTCCCTCCAGTGGGAAAACGGATCCACAGGGCCAAACTCCCTGGGTGCCACCGACCCGATTTAAATCTTAAATGTCGGTTTTATGTTTTGTATGTAACCTATTTTATGTATCTTATTGATATTGTAAGCCGCCCGGAGCTCTGTAGGAAGGAAGGTGGCTAGTAAACATTTTGAATAAATAAGTAAATTTCCAGCACCTCATTTTTGGAGCCTTGGTAGAAGTCCTTAAGGGCCAGGCTGTTTAGATGGAAGCCGGCAGTTCTTTCGGCACCAGATGGAGGTTCCGCCCACAAGCTGAAGTTAAAAGGAACCGTGATGAATAAACCAACAACATGCGTTTCAGATCCTGATTTGATAGGACATAACTAACCGTAGAAACCAGTGTTCATTGTTAGTTTAGTTAAACCACAGCTTTGCTTGATGGGTTGGGACTGTGGCTCAGTGGCAGAGTCTCTGCTTGGCACGCAGAAGGCCTCAGGTTCAATCCCTGGCATCTCCAATGAAAAGGCTTAGGTTGGGGGTGATGTGAAAGACCTCTGCCTGAGACCCCGGAGAGTTTCTGCCAGACAAAGTTGACAAGCCTCATCTTGATGGACGG
The DNA here is from genome assembly GCA_029375565.1 of Gekko gecko. Taxonomy (NCBI): domain Eukaryota; kingdom Metazoa; phylum Chordata; class Lepidosauria; order Squamata; family Gekkonidae; genus Gekko; species Gekko gecko. The sequence goes on along the minus strand of JAPDNY010000017.1, from coordinate 35,214,423 downwards.
AAGCTCTGATTTGGTAGAAGGGCAACTTAATTATAGCATAGCCAGTTGTGTAGAAGGATCAATATAGCCAATTAGGCTTTTTTTCTGGGGGAACGTGCCGGAACTCCATTCCAGAATCTCTTCCGCTGTGGTTTGTCTTTTTTTCCCTGTTAGTTGTACTTTTGAAAAACTTAATAAAATACAAAGTTAACAAAGAAAAAAAAACGTTCATGAGTTTTCAGTATACAGATTGAAAACTTTATTTCCCTCGTGAGAGTTCTGGCATCTCTTTAAAAAAATAAAAAATAAAAAAAGCCCTGGTCGAGGGTGTTGGGAGATTTACGCTCCGTTTTCCAAAGGCTTAATAAAAACTGTGTTGGACCTTGATTCAGATGAGGGTTGTGTGAGGAAGGGGGGGATTTAACTTGCCTTCTCTCCAGTGCAGCGGACTGACCAAAATTGCCTCCATCCCCCCAATGCTCAAAGGGGGGTGTGGAGATGGGCAAAAAATAGGGTTGCCAGATCTGGGTTGGGAAATACCTGGAGATTTGGGGGGTGGAGACTGGGGAGGGCGGGGTTTGGGGAGGGGAGGGGCCTCAGCCGGGTTCAGTGCTATAGAGTCCACCCTCCAAAGCAGACGTTTTCTCCAGGGGGGACTGGTCTTGATTATCTGGAGATTAACTGTAATAATGGGAGGTCAGAGGAAGACGGGCAGCAAATATGGGATGATTATAGCAGAAATTCAAAAATTATTTCTCTAAATACTCGAATGTCTAAAATTATTATGAGATGGTATACTCCACCTATTAGACTTCACCGTATAAATAACTCCTTTATAATCCTTTATGCACGAAACAATGTGGTATTAAGGCTGATTTCATACACTGCTGGTGGACGATTGTTTTAGAAAAAATTAAGGAAATCACTAATGTAGACTCACCTTGTTCCCCCGAAGTGATTCTGTTGGAACGATGGTCTCATCCTAGAAAAGGCAGGAGAAGAGAAGAATTAATGGCATATTTTTTAGCAGCCGCACGTTCTCTTGTGGCAACAAAGTGGTTAGAAAAGAAACCTTCTACTTTATCCGAATGGTATAATCGAATATGGGAAAACTTCATCATGCATAAAATGTCTTTTAAAGTGTCTAATGCGTCACCTGATAAATACCTGATAAATAAAGTTGTAGCTGTTTGGTGTCCTGTTATAAGTTTTATCTGGAGCTGCAGTGGCTCAAGTGGTTAAGACGCTGAACTGCAGGCTGCGGAAGGTCAGTAGTTCAGCAATTCGAGACCCAAGAGTGCTGCATGATGGAGTGAGCTCCCGTCTCTAGTTCCAGCTCCTGCCAACCTAGCAGCTTCGAAAGCAAGAAATTGCTAAGTAGATAAATAGGTACCACTTCGGTGGGAAGGTAACAGCATTCTGTGCGCCTTGGGGTTTAGTCATGCCGGCCACATGACCATGGAAACGTCTTCAGACAGCGCCGGCTCTTCGGCTTTGAAACGGAGATGAGCAGCTGCAACCCTAGAGTCGGATCCAACTGGCTTTTGAGCAAGGGAAACCTTTACCTTTGCCTATAAGTTTTATGTTGGATAACAATGTTATTCCTGATAATCCACAATACAAAAGAATGGTTTACTTTTGATTTGTATCTGAAAATAATGTTATATGTTGTTTGTTCAAAGTTAAAAAATGTATGTTGTTGATCGTAACTATTGGGAAAAAATTTAGTTAAAAAAACCCCTGTAATAACGGGAGGTCTCCGGGTATCACCTGGAAATTGGCAACCCTAGCAGATGAGGGTGTCTAATCCTTTCCACCCTTGGGTGGCCTGGGCTAGCCCACACTCCTCAGGTCTCGGGCGCTAAGCAGGGTTGGGCCCAGTTAGCACTTGGATGGGAGGTCGGCAAGGAAGTCCAGGGTTGCTACGCAGAGGCAGGCAACCTCTGCTCATCTCTTGCCTTGAAAACCCTCCATGGGCTGCCATAAGTCAGCCGCAAGCTAGAGGGCTCTTCCCACCCCCAAGTGTTTCCCCCTCTAAGGTCAATGGCGTTGCAGGTGTGGAGAGGCGACCGTCCGCAGGGGCAGAACGGATATATCCCGTCTCCCTTCCCCATGTAGCCATGTTCCAAATCTTCCTCTCTCCCTGCCGCATCTCCTGTTGGTGATTTTGGAACACCGAGATAATCTGGTTTCAGAGGGCAGCCCTGTCGGTCTGCAGTGGAAGAGCTGGATTCGAGTCCAGTCGCACCTGAGAGACCAAAAGAGATTTTCGGGGTATGAACTTTTTTTTTTTTTTTTGAGCGTCAAAAGTTGCCTTTGTCGGAGATGAAATGGAAAAAGTCCGAAGAAGAAGAGATTGAATTGATACCCCACCCTTCACTTGGAGTCTCAGAGCGGCTTACAATCTCCTTCCCTTCCTTTCTGCACAACAGACACCCTGTGAGCAGTGTTCCCTCTAAGCTGAGTTAGTCTGAGCTAGCTCACAGGTTTTTAGCCTCCGGCTCACGTATTTTTGTCTCAGCTGAGGAAGGATGGCTCCAGAGCGGTGTTCCCTCTAAGCTGAGTTAGTGTGAGCTAGCTCACAGTTTTTTAGCCTCCAGCTCACACATTTTTGTCTTGGCTCAGGAAGGAGGGCTCCAGAGCGGTGTTCCCTCTAACCTGAGTTAAGTGTGAGCTAGCTCACAGTTTTCATAGCCTCCGGCTCACACAATTTTTGTCTTGGCTCCAGGAAGGAGGGTTCTCCAGAGCAAACTAATTTATGCCAGCAGCCAAGTTGCTCACTCACAATTTTTAATGCCAGTAGCCCACAAAGTAGAATTTTTGCTCACAGGATTCCACAGCTTAGAGGGAGCACCGCCTATGAGGTAAGTGGGGCTGAGAGAGCTCTGAGAGAACTGCTCTTGAGAGAACAGCTCTGAGAGAGCTGTGACTGACCCCAGGTCACCCAGCTGGCTGCATGTGGAGGAGGAGCGGGAAATCAACCCCCGGTTCTCCATATTGGAGTCCACCACTCTTAACCACTACACCAAACTGACTCCCAACAAGTGTGCTTGCACACAAAATGCCATCTATAATTATAGTTGTAATTATAAGGTAAAGGTTCCCTTGCTCGAAAGCCAGTCGAATCCGACTCTAGGGTTGCGGTGCTCATCTCCGTTTCAAAGCCGAAGAGCCAGCGCTGTCCGAAGACGTTGTAATTATAATCTGTTGTTAATTGGCGTATTTTTAAATATGTTTTATGTATGTATTTATATTGACTGGAAGCCGCCCCGAGCCTGCTTCGCGGGGAGGGCGGGGTATAAATCTCATAATAAATAAATAATAAATAAATAAAAGCTTGCACCTTAAATAAAACTTTGTTGGTCATAAAGGTGCCACCGGACCCAAACTCTGTTCTGCTGCTTCAGACCAACACGGCTGACTACCTGACTCTACCTTCTTGGAGCTGGGAATGAGTTGGAGATAATCTCTGCCTTGTATCATCCTGAGAAACGTTTCGGACAAAACCCCTTTCTATGCGTGTCTTTTGTATTTTCCCCTCCAGACCTTGGAAACGATGGACACTGGGAAACCGTTCCTCCAGGCTTTTTTCATCGACTTGGAAGGATGCATAAAGACGCTCCGGTATTACGCCGGGTGGGCTGACAAAATCCAGGGGAAAACCATACCCGTGGGTAAGCAGAGTCAGAGCTGGTGCACTTCGGGAGTCCTTTAAATCTACCAAGGCCTCAGTCATACGGGCCAGAAAACGCAGGGGGGAGGCGTGGCTGTTTGTCCCGGGGTAAAATAAAGCGGGGTAGCCCGATCACACAGTCCCCCGAGTTGCCACGCTCCTGCTGTTAGCGTCGATCACACGGCGATGATGAAGCGTGGCAAAAAAGCGGTGCAGTGCGATCACACATATTGCGCTGTTTGTATATGCGCATGCGCCGTTTGGGGGCGGGCGGGCTGCTGTTGGTGTCTCGTTTGTGTGCATGGGAACAGAAAGGGGAGGGAAGAAAACTGAACCCAAAATAAAGAGTTCAGTACCTGGAAAGGTTAGTCCAAAACAAAAGAGGGCCAAATTTAACATCCACTTCAAAAACATACAAAAACATACCTGTATTTATTAAACACAGATTAAAACATTATATAGGGGCCCATTCATACCTGATAAAGAATGGTAAAAATATACACAAGGGCTGATAAGATAGACCTGACGCGTTTCGTTTGTGCGCATGCCCCGTTTGGCGTTGGTGCGCATCCTGTGGATGCTTACAACATCCGGTTTGCTCCGGGAGGTGGCCGGCGCTGGATGCCACGGGATACTGGCGCTCTCCCGATCAGACGCCCGCCTTTGCCCCACGTTTTCCAGAAACTACTGCTCTGTCCATGGTGGTTTTTTACTTCACATCTTTGGCGGGAAGCCACGCGTTGGCCACGGGAGTGCTACGCCTCCCAGATGTGCTGCTGTGTTTGTGCCCAGAAACTCCGCAGGGCTACCGTGCCTTCGGCGGGGCAAATGCACCGTGTGACCGGGGCCCAAATTGAATTAGTGGGAATGAACAGAGCCACTATAAATGGAGTTACACCCTAGTAAGTCCACTGACTTCAGTGGACTCAAGAAGGGTGTCGCTCCATTGAGGCTGCATGGCTGCTGTCCTGAGCAGTGCACTTGGCAGCAGTGCAGTTCAATGGTTAGAGTGTCCGAGTAGGATTTGGACAGGGCCAGCTCGCTCACTAGGCGACCTAGGCGTTCGCCTAGAGCGCGCTGGCCCTTAGGGGTGCCAAAAGCCCCCCTCTCCACCTGAAAACCCTACCCCTTCCCTGGCCTGCCAGCACGCCCCGCAACTGCGGGGCGCGCAGGCAAGCCAGTGCTCAGCAGAAGAGCTGGGGGTTTAAACCCTCGTCCCTTCCCTGGCTTGCCAGCGCACCCTGCAGCTGTGGGGCACGCAGGCAAGCCGGCACTCAGCAGAAGAGATGGAGGTTTAAACCCCCGCCTCTTCCTGGCTTGCCGGCGTGCCCCACAGCTGTGGGGCACGCAGGCAAGCTGGTGCTCAGCGGAAGAGACCAGCTTGAGGTGCCCTCCCCTGTCTCCAGGCCCCACCGGGAGGTTGGCATTGCCGGGGGGGTGCGGGCGCCACCAGCTGGCCTCGCCTAGGGCGCCCAGGCACCTCTGTCCGGCCCTGGATTTGGAAGGCCAGTTTTAAAATCTCCCCTGGTCCGTGAGGCTGTCACTGGTGACCCTGGGTCAGTTCTTCTCTCTCCGCCAAAAGTACCTCTCGGGGTTGTTGAAAGGCTGAAATGCAGAGGTGGAAACCATGTCAGCCATCCCGAGCTTTTGGAGAAAAATACGTCGGTGGGACATCCTGTTGAATTCACGGGGGTTCTTGCCCATTGGCGTAGACGGAATTCAGGTGCAACCAGACTTCCAAAAGCTTAGATAGAACCAGCAAGTGAACCTCTCCTTCCCCTTATAAGTCTGTCTTAAATGACATTTCTTAGAAGTCCCCTCTGGTTCTAACAAAGCTGCTCTCAAGGAGGCGGTGGGGCTGGGTCTGTAGTCCGGGATCCTAAAGCCCGTGCACATGAGCACTTACCACTTGATGGCATGGTTCAGTGGGTCAAATGCTGAGCAGACCAGTGTGCTGCAGAGAACAGGGTTCAGATCCCCACTCTGCCTCTCTAATCAGGACTCTCCTATTCTAAGAAGACGATCTCCCCACGGGTAGGGGCTGCCGACCTCACCGTTCCCATTGAGGCTCAGGCTGTAGCAACAGTCCTTGCCGAACAACTCAAGGTGGCATTTTTCCAATGCCTTTGTGTTGCTCCCAGCCAGGGCTCTTTTTGTAGCAGGAACTCCTTTGCATATTAGGCCACACACCCCTGATGTAGCCAATCCTCCAAGAGCTTACAGTAGCCCCTGTAAGGAGAGCTCTGTAAGCTTTTGGAGGATTGGCTACATTACGGGGTGTGTCGCTTAATATGCAAAGGAGTTCCTGCTACAAAGAGAGCCCTGCTCCCGGGCAGTGTTCCCTCTAAGCCGAGTTAGTGTGAGCTAGCTCGCAGTTTTTTAGCCTCCGGCTCACACATTTTTGTCTTAGCGCAGGAAGGATGGCCCCAGAGGCGAACCAGTTTATGCAGAAGCCAAATGGCTCACTCGTAACTTTAGTGCCAGTAGCAGCTCACCAAGTAGAATTTTTGCTCACGAGACTCCGCAGCTTAGAGGGAACATTGCGTCCCAGGTCCTCCGCCACTGCTCCCTCCCCCTCCTCCTGCTGGACCGCCGCTGCTTCCCCCGCCAGCATCCCGGGCTCGGTACTGCACCCTCCGGCTCCAGCAGCAGCTTGGCCCAGGTGCACTCCTAAGCCCCGTCACCCTGGAGGAGGGAGGGGCTGCCCCGGGCATCTGCCATTCCCATCCCACAATCACAGCCAACAGCCCTAGACATGTCACCCCCGCGTCACTTTCCCCATCCCATCGCTTTCCACTTCTGAAAAAGAGAGAGAGACACTGTCATCACGGAACAGCAGGTCCAGCCCAGGGCGTCCGCCCCGTTGGCCTGAAGGCAACACGAACAACAAGCCCACTACTCTACCGCCCCCGCAGTGGGGGGAAAAAGAACCCCCTCTCCACTCTGCCACAGATACTGGCTGGGTGATCTTTGGCCGGCAGTACTGCCAGAACCCTGCTCCAGGTGGGGGTTTCCCTGATTTTTGGGGCTTCTGGCCAGCTGGCTGGTGGGCAAAGCCCTGCCCCCATACAGGGACATCGAGTGGAGATGTCCCCGACGTGATGACATCACGCGGAAGTGATGCCCTCACATCCGGACATCGTGTGGCCATCCTCTGCTTTTGGGCAAAACATTATGGTTTTAGGCCAAAAAATCCCTTAAAAGTTTTGCCCAAAATGCAGAGCATCGCCGCATGACGTCCCTGACATGATGATGCCAGTTCTACATAATGTCATCACACTGGGGACATTGTGCGGTGTCCCCGCCCACCCCCAGAACACCCCCACCAAATCCCCCTGCCGGCATGCCAAGGGGACGTGGAAACCCTATTGGCCAGTCACCATGCCTACCTAACCTACCTCAGAGGGCTGTTGTTGCAAGGATAAAATGGAGGTGAGGAGAACTATGCGAGCCTCTTTGGGCTCCCACTGGCCAGAATGGCGGGGTATAAACGCAGCCCCCTGGACTTGAGGTCTTCTATCTTAACCCCCTGAAGAAGCTTCCAAGCTATATGCTGTTCACTTTTTCTTTTGTCCTGGTATTCTGACTCCTATTAAATTCATAACTGAGTTTTCTTCTAAAAAATGTTTTGCAGATGAGAATTTCGTCTGTTTCACCCGACATGAACCTGTGGGTGTCTGTGGGGCAATCACACCGGTGAGTAGAACGTTTGAGTTGCTGGCCTAGTATGTTGAAGGCGCCCTTCCTGCCACGGTTTTGCTGCCATTTTGAAGGTCTTCTGCTCTGTTGCAATTTACTCCTCCATTTCTTGATTTAGAAGGAAGGTGATGTAAGGCTAAGCTAGCCATTTGCCTGTCCTTGGCCCCAATCCTGGGGGATGGGGGAGAAAAAGTGGTTATAAAATGGCCCCTGTGGTGTCACTCTAGGAATTTCCCCGTGTCTCTGTGCTCTGACTTCCCTAGTTAAGAACATAAGAACATAAGAGAAGCCAATGTTGAATCAGGCCAATGGCCCATCTAGTCCAACACTCTGTCATACAGCGGCCAAAATATACCAGGTGCCATCAGGAGGTCCAGCAGTGGGGCCAGGACACTAGAAGCCCTCCCACTGCTGCCCCCTCCAGCACCAAGAACAGAGTGCATCACCTGCCCCAGACTGAGAGTTCCCGTCTATACCCTGTGGCTAATAGCCACTGATGGACTTCTGCTCCATATGTTTATCTAATTCCGTCTTGAAACTGTCCATGGTTGTAGCTGCCACCACCTCCTGTGGCAGTGAATTCCAAGGACCGTTTCGGTATTTTTTTTGTTCCTAGTAAATCATCACCATTATCCCTTTGTTGGCTTTTTGGGAGATCTTTCTTGACAAGTGTTGTTAGAGCCCAAATTTCAACTCCTTCCACCTGAATGGCAGAAGTTCATGTCTGAGCAAAAGCTGTCTTTATGTGCATGTATGCATGCATCAAAGTGCATAGTGCCAGCACACTGCTTCCCGTCCACTACCCTGTAACCACTTATCACTTCCTGCCCCTAGTTGCTCTTATATTAATGGAGGAGAGGTCCATCGTTGGCTACTAGCCATGTTGAATAAAGAGACCCTCTATACTCAAAGGCCGTAAACCACTGAAACCCACTGTTATCAGGAGTGGGCCTTGGTCCATATGCCCTGTTGGTTGACTCTTCCGGGCAGCTGGTTGGCTGCCGTTTGAAAGAGTATCCTGGACTAGACGGACCACCAGTCTGACCAGCAGGGCTCTCCTGACAGTCCTTTGAGCTGCAACAATTCTATTCTAAATAAAACCAGGTCTGATGTAAGAGTCAACGTTCCATTTTTATTCTTTAGTTTTAGAAAGGTACGGCCTGTTGATTTATCCACCTGTTTCTGAAGCCAGTGCAGAGTACAAAAAGTAAATGAAAACCATGTACAGCAGATGGGGGAAGTTATTTGGTGCCGTAACAGGAAAGCGCTTGAGCGGCCTGGCAACCCTTGGTTTGAGAACTGGTGGACAAAAACTACACAAGTGTGCAACCTATTTGCATCTGCGGGGTTTAAGGCTGCTTCGCCCAGCTTTCTGAGAGGTATCAGCTATCCCGGGGGAGGCCGGGGGAAGGAGCTGGTCAGCCATTCTTTCTGCACTGGGCACCTCCTACCGAACTAGGGTTGCCAGGCAGCACGTGGCAACTGGTGGGAGTGTCGTGGGCAGGAATGGGGAGGCACATCACTTCCAGTGCCACATCACTTCCAGTAAAAAAAAAAAGGTAGTAACATCGGTAGCTCTAGGAATTGCTGAAACCTCCAGAGCTTTTTTTCCGAGGGAATATGCCGAAGTGGAGTTCCAGAACCTCTTTGACAAAATTCTTTTAAAAAATGTTTCAAAGTTTGTGAGTTTTCAGTATACACATTGAAAACTTAATTTCCCTCTTGAGAGTTCTGGCACATCTTTTTTTTTTTTTTTAAAGCCCTGGGATGCTCTATGGTTATTTTACCAAAAGTGATGCTGGCTTTGCTGTTTTTTAAAAAAAAACACTTGGAGTGGCAGCAGGTGACAGGAACAGGGAGTAGAGGGTCCCCCCACCCGGGGAATGGGACCCCTGCACCTGACAATGCTGTGGGGACTTCAGTATGGTTGAACCACTCTTCCGCTGTGTACTTAATATCACGGTTAATCCCGTGTTTCGTGGGTCCGCTCTGATTCTGCTGCAAGGGAAGATCACCGCTAGCAATTAACTCCGCTTAATCGACAGCAGGTATTTTCCTTGGCAAAAGATGATTGTAACTAGGCTGAGAATGTTTACACAGCTGTTGGAATAAAACACCACTCAGGGTATTTCCTTACTGCGGCTGGGATGTGGCCAACATTGTGTTAGAGTAGACAAAGTCTGACATCTGATGTCCCTAAGAAAATAGCAATCCAACACTGATTTGGGGAGGGAGTATATTTGAAAGCAGACTTGTTCTTTTGTTTCCCTTTTGTCCGCGTGATAAATGGGACATGCGGGGACAGACCAATTTACCGAGGCCTGCACCGTCTTGCTGGTCAGAGTGGGCCTCTCCCAGCCCTTCTGGAGACCCTTTAAATAACTTTCAGGACACTTTAAGTAACTGCACAGTCCTATTGTTTTGACCCCCTCCTGGGACAGATTCAGGAACAGGCTTCCCACAGGATGAACAGGAGAAGCTAAGGACCACCCTGAGGGAGGAGCAGGAGGCTTGGGTGATACCCACCATGGCCAGACTGGACCAAGACCCAGAATCCCCGGATTCCAAGTAGGGGTCCCACTCCCTTGGTGGTGGGAGATCCACCAGTCAAGTTACCTGTTGCTGCTATGAGTGTCAGTGGAAGAAAAGTTTCTAAAAATCCCAGTGTTGTATGTGAAGTTATGTCACTTCTGGTGAAAACAGGAAGTGACATAAGGTAGCTCTAGGAATCACTGGCAACTCTATGGCTCCCAGTGATTCCTAGAATTTCCAGGGACTCCTGGAGCTGCCTTCTCATTTTTTGCTCAGATTGATGTGGTAGCGCAGCTGGCATTATGCCGCTCCCATATCTCCCTCCACAACCCTCCTGCTGGTTGCAGCAACCCTAACTCTAATGCCTCAGCCAGTGTGTTCATGTTAAAACTGAACACACACACGAAACTGCCTTGTGCAGAATCAGACTCTTGGTCCCTCAGAGTTAGTCTTGTCTACTCTGACTAGCAGTAGCTCTCTGGGGTAGAGGTCTTTCACATCACCTACCACCTGGTCCTTGCAATTGGAGATGCGATTGAAAATGCCCCTAAATAACCCTTTTTGCTTCATGTCTTACGTGAAAGTCAAAGTCGCTAGTTCATTGAACTCTTCCTTCTCTGCCTTGGATGTGGGTTTCATAAATGTCTGTTTTGTGATTGAGCTTCTCCCCCCAAGAGGCACCTTTGTTGTTGGCTGTCTTCAGATGAAAGATGCTGTATAGTTCTGTCTGCTGTCTCAGCAGTTGTGAAGACAAGCATTGCTACAGTGGCACCTAGGGACAGAATGAAGTATTACACCCCCAAAAAAGATGACATTCATCTGTTCCACCGAGGGAAGCAGCATAGTTTTTGGAAGTCTCTGACATCCTAAACACAGGGCTGTCCCCAGTAAATGAGGGACAGTTGGAGTGCAAGCGACTGCTGAATGGTAAATGATATCACTACACCACAATGCTCTTCTCTTCTAGTGGAACTTCCCATTGCTCATGTTGATCTGGAAGATGGCACCAGCTCTGTGCTGTGGAAACACACTGGTGGTTAAACCTGCTGAGCAGACACCCCTCACGTCCCTGTACATTGGGTCTTTAGTCAAAGAGGTAGGTTGAACTCATGCCGTCTACTGAAGTCAGATAATTTGTTTTGCAGTATTGTCTACTCTGATTGGTAGACGTTCTCCAGGGCCTCAGGTAGAGTCATTCACATCACCTCCTACCTGAACCTTTTAACTGGAGATGATGGGGATTGAGCCTGGGAACTTAAGCAGGTATTCTACTGCTGTGCTAAGCAGTCTTCTTAAATGGAGCCGTCTTCTCTGAGCCTGACCCTTGGTCTATCCAGGTCAGTATTAACTACTCTGACTAGAAGCAGGTCTCGAACCGAGGTCTTTTGCGTCACCTGCTACCCAGGGTTGCCGGACCCCTGATCAGGGTGGGGGTTCCCATCCCCGAACAGCCCCCTCCCGTGTCAGTGTCATCGGCGTGATGATGTCACCCAGAAGTGATGTCCTCATGCCAGGCACATTGTGTGGCGACACTCTAGCGTTTTGGCCCAAACTTTATGGTAATCATAGAGTTTTGGCCAAAATACTAGAACACCACCGCACAACATGCCCGGAGTGATGATGTCACTTCCGGGTGATGTCATCCTGTGGTGTGTGTACTTTACGTGGGCACCAGAAAATCCAGGAATGGACCCGGGAGCCCCCTGCTGGAAAGACCCAGCAACCCGACTGCTACCTGATGCTTCAAGATGCCAGGGATGGATCCTGAGACTTTCTGCATGCAAAACAGATCCCAGCCATTAGAAAAAGTTAAAATGGATAAGAGAACTTTGCTATGGGTATTTAACAGCAACCGCGAGAATGACTTATGCTCAGTTCTGGAAGCAGGAGCAAGTACCTGACAAATGGGATTGGATAAAGAAAATTATTTTTATGATTGAAATGGACAAACTGACAAAAAAATTGCACGGAAAAGAAGATGAAGAATTTCTAGCAGAATGGAAAGATTTTAAAAGACTATTTAGAGTTTAATTGGGATGTGAAAAATAGATTGCTTTGTTTTGACAACTACTAAGAATAGTAATGATGTAAGAAAAGGGACTGTAACAGAAAAGTTACCTAATAGTGAAAAATAGAAAAGGAAAATACTGAAAATTAAGATTTGAATATTGAATATGAATTGAATGTAAGAAAATACTGATAGAAATGTTAATGGGGGTGGAACATCGCGGGAAGTCAGGGGAGGGGGGAGTATAAACTTTGTGAAAAGGATATGTTAAGAACTGGATATTAAGTATGGAATGTATAATTATATCCTAATAATAAAAGTTTTTTAAAAAAACAAAACAGATCCCAGCCCTTCAGCTAGCCTTGTTGAGATGCACTAGCCATACATTGTGGATATGCTCTGTTTCACCATGTATTCGAGAGCCAGTTTGGTGTAGTGGTTGAGTGGGGACTCTAATCTGGGAGAACTGGGTTTGATTTCCCACTCCTCAACATGCAGCTGCTGGTGTGACCTTGGGTCAGGCTTAAGTTCTTTCAGAGCTGTTCTCTCAAGGGCAGTTCTCAAGAGAGCTCTCTCAGCCCCACCTACCTCACACGGTGTCTGTTGTGGGGAGGGGAAGGGAAAGGGATTGTAAGCCGCTCTGAGACTCCTTTGGGTAGTGAAGGGGTATAAATCCAATCTATTATTATTATTGTTATTATTATTATTATTATTATTATTATTATTATTATTATTATTATTATTATTATTATTATTATTATTTCAAAGCTAGAATAAAGCATTCATGTTTCTTTTCAGGCAGGTTTCCCTCCAGGTGTTGTGAACATTGTGCCAGGGTATGGCCCAACTGCGGGGGCTGCCATATCCAACCATCCTGATGTTGACAAAATAGCTTTTACTGGGTCAACAGAGGTAGGTAAACTGACTTCTTAAAGCGAAACTCTTCCTGTGTGTGTCCTTCTTAGCAAATGCTGTAAATACAACGTTGACATGAATTGTGCTTCCCAGCCACTGCTTCAGACCAGCACATTTCACAAGTGTTATTGAATATTCTGCTCTGGCTGGCCATGTCTTTGGGGACGTTCTGTATGGCTTTACACTGGACCGTGTGCAGTGCACAAAACCTAAGCATTTGTCTAATAAGTCAGCGTTTATCTATGTATTTTATTTATACCTCACCTTTCTCCCCAAGGGGGGATCCAAAGTGGGTTGCATCCTTCTCCACACCTCCATTTTTATCTTCACAACAACCTTGTGAGGTAGGAGAGGCTGATACTGTATCACTGGCCCAAGGATACCCAGTGAGCTTCCATAGCAGGGTGGGGATTTGAACCTGGGTCTCCCAGGTGCTCGCCTGTCACTCTTGAGCACTACACCACACTGGCTCTCTTTATGCCAGCAAGCTGGTCATGGAACACCCATAAATGAGGTTATTTTAAAATCCATCCCCTCTCAAGGAATAACTTCAGTGCTGACATTTGTAAATGAAGAGACTCTATCTTAATCAAAATCACTGAACAATGTTTTTGGATGTACTCAGGGCTTTTTTCGCAGAAAAAGCCCAGCAGGAACTCATTAGCATAATAGGCCACACCCAACAGCAGAAACTCATTAGCATATCAGGCCACACCCCTGACAGCACAGCTTGTTAGCATATTAAGCCACACCCCCATGTTACCAGAAGTGTGGTCATCCAGCCACACCCACCTTTTGCTTCTTATCCTGTTTACCTTGTTTGTTGTCAAAACCCAGGGCTTTTTGGTAGCAGGAACTCCTTTGCATGTTAGGCCACACAGCCCTAATGTAGCCAATTCTAATGAATTTCTGCTGTTGGGTGTGGCCTATTATGCTAATGAGTCCCTGCTGGGCGTGGCCAACTTGGGAGCCAGCTGGAACTCTGTTCCTGTGCGTTCCTGCCCCAAAATAGCCCCGGATGTACTGATTTTAAGAGATAACACAGCCAATGCTCCCTCTAAGCTGTGGAGTCTTGTGAGCAAAAATTCTACTTCATGGGCTACTGGCATTAAAGTTCCAAGCGAGCGATTTGGCTCCTGCATTAATTATTTTGCTCTGGTGCCGTCCTTCCTGAGCTAAGACAAAAAATGTGGGAGCCCGGAGGCTAAAAAACTGCAAGTTAACGTTGCCAGTTACTAGTTATACCAGTGAATAAACACACGTACCCGATCATTAGCGTCAGTAGCCCTGTTCCCAAATTACGTGGATTGCACATCTGTAATTCACTGTAAGGTGTACTTGATTTCTCTTTATACATGCATTGGGTAACGGTTATGCTCTGTTCAACTCACATACAGCTCAATGTGATTCAGACCCCACGTTTACTCAGGTACTGGCCTCAGTTTCATTGGTAAAGTGAGCACATGTTGGCTGTTTCTTTCAGGCAGTGTAGACGTGTACAAGCAGAAGAGCAAGAATCGAGTCCACCAGCATCTTAAAGACCAACTGGATTTCCGGGGTATGAGCTCTCAAGAGGCAAAGCTCGCTTCATCCCCCTGGAAATCTGGTGGGTCTCTAAAGTGCTTCTGGTCTTGAATCTTTCTCTCCTACTGCAGGGCCAGCTCAGCTACCCATCTATCTGTACAGGCAGGGTCTGTGTGCACTCACTGTAACTTTTGGAGAGACCTAATTTCCACGGCTAGTTGCGTGTTAATCTGTGTCCCCAAATCCCTTTCAGTCTTAGTTCTACTGTGTGTGCTTTTGGTGTCGTGAATAGGAGCGGGAGAACCGGGTTTGATTCCCCACTCCTCCTCCTCATGCAGCTGCTGGTGTGACCTTGGGCCAGGCATGAGCTCCTTCAGAGCTTTTCTCTCAAGTGCAGTTCTCAGTCAGAGATCCAATCTCTTCCTCCTCCTCCTCCTCCTGCTTCTTTTGGGTCTTTCTCCTGCTGTCCCCAGCTGATTTTTCCACCTTGACCCTTCCTGTCTCTTTCCCCCCGATAAATACAACCTTCCCTTTATTCCACCTGCAAGGTTGCCACATGTTCTGTCTTTGCACAAGGACACTTGCGTGGTGGCTGCAGGCATCCAGGGAGAAGCTGGTCTTGGTTGCAGGCCAGTCTGCGCGGTGCAATGCCTGTTTTCAGCAACCACAGTCTGCTTCTTTTCCAAACCCTCTTGTCTGCCCTGGAGCACGCTGGGTTTGCACTTGAGGACTTAGCATCCTGATTGACATATGGCCAGTTCATCTGTTGGAGCATTCTCCCCGTGCTCGACAAGACCTTTCATAACCGCGCTGAACAGCTCTTGGCCGTTGAAGAACTCTCTCAAAATCCAACAGCTTTTTTTTAAGGCTGTGGGGGGGGACATGGAAACCTTTTGCATGTAAGAGTGCCATCTACAGGTTGTGCTCTGCATATCTTTTCATGTGGTGATGGGAAATTCTGTCAAGCAGGGCTTTTTTTGGTAGAAAAAGCCCAGCGGGAACTCATTAGCATAATAGGCCACACCCAACAGCAGAAACTCATTAGCCTATTAGGCCACACCCCGGACAGCACAGCTCATTAGCCTATTAGGCCACACACTCCGCGTTACCGAGGCCAACTGGGGAGCCAGACGGAACTCCGTTCCTGTGCGTTCCTGCCCAGAAATAGCCCTGCCGTCAAGTCACAGCTGATTTATAGTGACCCCAGAGGGTTTTCAAGGCAAGAGACGTTCAGAGGCGGTTTGCCATTGCCTGCCTGCACACTGCAACCCTGGTATTCCTTGGAGGTCTCCCATCCAAATACTAACCCTGCTTAGAGATCTGATGAGATCGGGCTAGCCTGGGATTCATAGTTATTGCACAAAATTAGTTATTTTGTTCTCTTTACTATATAGACTTCCTTTCTTGTTGAGACTCAGAGTGGATTCCACAGTGTAAATTAATGCAATCAATAGGAAGAGGCATCTAGTAAGGCCAGAGTTTCAGAAATCTGAAACAAAGCATAAAGTATTAAATCTGATACATTAGACAATGCAAAAAAAGGCATTACATATGTAGAAAACAATGCAGTGGAGAGCAAGATACTGCAGACAGCAGGGCTATTTTGGGGCAGGAACACACAGGAATGGAGTTCCGGCTGGCTCCTGAGTTGGCCACGCCCAGCAGGGACTCATTAGCATAACAGGCCACACCCAACAGTAGGAACACATTAGGATTGGCTACATGAGGGGTGTGTGGCCTAACATGCAAAGGAGTTCCTGCTCCAAAAAAAGCCCTGGGTTTTGCCAACAAACAAGGTAAACGGAATAAGAAGCAAAAGGTGGGTGTGGCTGGATGACCACACTTCTGGTAAAAATGGGGGGTGGCCTAATAGGCTAATGAGCTGTGCTTTTAGGGGTGTGGCCTATTATGCTAATGAGTTCCTGCTGGGCCTTTTCTACAAAAAGGGCCCTGGCAAACAAAAAATACATATGGGACACAGTAATGTAGTCCACCGTCCCATTTCTTATATAAAAGCACCTTCCTGAACAATTTCATTATTATATAGCCCTATGACCTTTATAAAAAACCCTCTCCTGTGGAGAGATCATGGGGAAAGGGGTGAATCAGGCCCATAGAGCTGGGGGAAGGATTGCGTGGTTAAGACTCCCTGCCCTCCCCCCCAACACACCCCATTTCACTGCTAGAAACAGAGCTGTTCTCATGAGAAGGTGCTACTAGCCACAGCAGGGGAGAAACAATAATTTGTCCTTTTCCTTTCTTCCCCCTTTCACTCGGCTAAAGCTCACTTGGGGGCCGGGATTTGGTGTAGTGGTTAAGTGAGCAGACTCTGATCTGGGAGAACCAGGTTTGATTCCCCACTCCTCCACTTGCACCTGGCTGGATGACCTTGGGCAAGCCATAGTTCTGATAAGAGCTGTCCTTGAAAAAGAGCAGTTTCTGTCAAGAGCTCTCTCACAGGGTGTCTGTTGTGGGGAGGGGAATGGAAAGGAGTTTGTAAGCCGCTCTGAGACACCTTTGGGTAGTGAAGGGCGGGGGATAAATCCAATCTCTTCTTCTTCTTCTCTTCTTCTTCTTCTTTCCCCTCAGTGTTACTCAGATAGAAGCTATGCTTGAAGGCTGCTGCCCCAATCTAAACTGGATCCAGCCCCTTCCCTCTGTGGGTAGCCTCTTAATAAGAGACCCCGGTCCCCCAATCACAGCCAGCCATTCTGCCCAGGCACAGAATAGGGAGAGATGACCAAAAGGATAATAAGTATCTCAGACTGCCTTTTTACACAGTGATAATCTGGCATTTTCTCAATATCTTGGGGGCTCCAGATGCCTAGCTATCTAACAAGGGCGTCTTTCACATTGCCTTAAAAATCCACTTGCATTACCTGATGTTACCATGTTATTTTCTCATACTCACCCCAGCACTCTCTCATATCTTCCCCATTCCCCCCATTCTTAATAAAACTAGTTTTTCCTGCACTTTCCACCCCCCAAAGAGAAATGTATTCTCTGCTCTGTAATCTGAACTAAAATTTTCACATTGGCGACCTCTGGCACAGCCCCCCTCCCCAGCCCACCAAAATCCGTGTCTTTTTTAAATCTTCCCCTTGCAGGTCGGGAAGTTGATCAAAGAAGCCGCTTCAAAAAGTAACCTCAAGAGGGTGACGCTGGAGCTTGGTGGGAAGAACCCTTGTATCGTCTGTGCCGATGCTGACCGTGAGTCTGTGGCGGGGCTTGTATCAGAAGTGTTAAACGGTTTCCTGCAATGGCACCAAGTTTGCCAACCTCCAGCCTTCGTCCCCCACCTCCTAGACGCATACACTAGGGTGTGGGTTTCACAACTAAGCCAGGAGCAGCTCTGTGGTGTGGTCTGAGCAGGGCTTTTTTTGGAGAAAAAGCCCAGCAGGAAATCATTAGCATAATAGGCCACACTCAACAACAGAAACTAATTGGCATATTAGGCCAAATCCCTGACAACACAGCTCATTAGCATATTAGGCCACACCCCATGCCTTCCTTTGGCTTGTCCAGGCACCCCGTGGCTGCAGGGCACTTGGTCAAGCCAGCCCTTTGATAGGCTGGGGAAGGCATGGGGAGGCATTTAAATCCCTCCCCAATCTTTCCAGGGCCCCCCTGGCCTGCCCGCCTTGGAGTCACTGCAGGGGGGTAGCTCTCCAGGCCTTCCCTCTGTGGCCATGCATGCAGAGGTTTTGGCTGTAGTGGGCGTGGCCAACTCTGAAACCTGCCAGAACTCCATTCCTGTGTGTTCCTCCCACTGCTGCCCCCCCCAAGCACCAAGAATGGAGTGCATCACCTGCCCCAGACTGAGAGTTCCTATCTATACCTTCTGGATAATAACCACTGATGGACTTCTGCTCCATATGTTTATCTAATTCCCTCTTGAAACTGTCCATGCTAGTAGCTGCCACCACCTCCTGTGGCAGTGAATTCCATGTGTTAATCACTCTTTGGGTGAAGAAGTACTTCCTTTTCTCCGTTCTAACCCGACTGCTCAGCAATTTCATGGAGTGCCCACGAGTTCTTGTATTGTGAGAAAGGACCTCTTTCTCAACCTGCTCTATCCCATGCATAATCTTATAACCCTCGATCATGTCACCCCTCAGCCGTTGTTTCTCCAAACTAAAGAGCCCCAAGCGTTTTAACCTTTCTTCATAGGGAAAGTTCTTTCATGTTCTAGCCATTGTTCCCTCCAAGATGAGTTAGTATGAGCTAGCTCACAGGTTTCCAGCCCCCAGCTCACATATTTTTGTCTCAGCTCAGGAAGGAGGTTTCAGAGCAAACTAATTTATGCAGTCGCCAAATTGCTCGCTCACAACTTTAATGCCAGTAGCTCACAAAGGAGAATTTTTGCTCACAAGACTCTACAGGTTAGAGGGAGCGTTGGTCCCAGCCCTGTATGGTATCCATTTTACGTAGCACACTATATTAAGAGGGGCCAGTGCTCAGTGGTTAGAGGTCCTAGATTCAGTCCCTGGCATCTCCTGTTAAAAGGACCAGGTAGCAAGTGATGTGAAAGGCCTCCACCAGGAGATCCATTGCCAATTGGAGCAGTCAGTACTGACAATTCTTAGTCCCTGCTGGGAAGCATTTACTACTCTGTGCCTAGTGTTACCGTAGCAACAAGACAAGGCCCCTGCCATTGTAAACCCTGTTTCCTTTACCTTTTCCCTCTATTCTTGGCCTCTCCTAGTGGACTTAGCAGTCGACTGTGCCCACCAAGGGGTCTTCTTCAATCAAGGCCAGTGCTGCACAGCTGCTTCGCGGGTCTTTGTGGAAGAGCCAGTCTACCCAGAATTCGTCAAGCGTAGTGTGGAATATGCCAAGAAACGGCTCGTGGGGGACCCGTTTGATGCCAAAACCGACCAAGGGCCACAGGTAAAAGCACCCATGTAAGCAAGCGTGTTGGTTCCAAGTTTGTGAAGATTTCAGATTGCCAATCTAAACTGGATGTTATTCGTCGTAGGCCCGATTTCAAGTAAAGTGATACAGGGACAGGGGTTTCATACAGCAAATTTCCTTGTGTTAATGAGCCATCTTTGGAGCGCTATGGTCATTCAAACCGTGCCACTTCTTTCCCCTGCCCTTTTTCACTATGCAGTCTTCCTTGGAGCTTTTATTTAAACGTTCTAAGTTGAGCGCTATAGCACTAAACCAGTATAGCACTTCAGTGCTATAGCGACACCATTAACCTAGAATGTTTCCAAAAAAAAGTCTGTGGAAGATCACATGGCAAGAAAGGGCAGGGGGAAAGCGGCATTGTAGGAAGTGCTATGGACGTTTTAAATGGCACAGCATAGCAATCTAGAAGCACAACAAAAGGACAGAAAATGGAAGAAAGCAGTTTCCCTTAAAAGCAGCTCAACCGTGCTTTGCTAACCTGACACAATTGGGTTTGTATGAAGAGATAAATAAATTCCGCTAGAAGCCGGTTACTAAAATGGGCCTGTCTGAAATGACAGAAAAAAATCCATTAGCAACCAGTTACTAAAATGGAATACAAAGGCAGTTTGAAAATGTCCTTGGTCTTTGTAACATCCCGCTCTTTCCATTTAATGCCTGTGTCGTCAAGCTGCGCCTGTGTAACATCATTCGTCATTATATTCATATTTAGGGTTTTGCATGAAGTTTTTTGATGCCCTCCTAGGCAGAGATACACCTCTCTAAATTGGTTGACCTCCGTGGACTTGGAAAGGCATAATCCTGTTTAGGATGGCACTGTTAATCACCTAGCATTATTCTCGTTGTTTGCTAGAGGGCGCTCTACCATTATATTCTAGCAGTGCTTCCGGGGCTGAGGTGCACATTGGCTCAAGTTCAGACTAGGGGTGTGCATTTGGCTAAATCGGAGCCGAAAAAATACCTGGAAAATACTCTTATCAGTATTTTTCAGGTATTGATTTAGCCGAATATAGTTTTTGGATATTGTTCATCTATCTGAAATGACCAAGTGCTGAAAATCCTGAAAATATTCAGGATTTTTGGGACCACTGGATAAATGAACAAAGGGCATTTAAAGGGATCGTGATCCTTTTAAATGCCCTTTATTCATCTGTCTAGCGGTCCTGAAGGGGGCACCTTCTTTGGGGACCCGTAGACTTGGAGCCCGTCATCCAATCTTTTTTAAACTTTGGGATTTTTTGAGGAGAGGCACCGGCAGCTATGATGCAAATCTGGTGCCTCTATCTCAAAAAACAGCCCCCCAGGGTCCCAGATACCCCCAGATGGATTCTCTATTATACCCTATGGGGACCATTGTCTATTATGGTCCCCATAGGGTATAATGGCGCAGAAAAAAATCAGGTTTCCCAAATATTTCCCGAATCTGAATAACATACCAGTGTTGGGATTCAGGAATATCGGGAAACACCAATATTTTTTTGGTTCAATATACCCAAACCCAAAAAATACTGTGGAGGGGATTGTACACCCCTAGTTCAGACAACACACAACTGTGGTTGAATTAAATGAACTGTGGTATGGTTGTCTGAATGCAAGACGCTCCAGTAGCTGTGGTTCATTAGGGACCAGGTAACCAGGCTCTGAAGTTGGTGTATTAATCTTTATGGCTTCATGTAATGTCTGAATGCATTAATAATGCATTTATCCCTTGACACAGAGAGTCCTCCATCTTTCTGTGTTATACCTCTGAGGATGCCAGTCACAGCTACTGGCAAAACGTCAGGTCCTACAATGCCATGACCGCGGCCACACAACCCGGAAATCTACACCAACTAATTATTATTTCAATTTATATCCCGCCTTTGCCGGACAATCTGGCTCAAGGCGGCGTACGAGACGCTAAAATGCGGTAAAACAATAAATACAATAAAATTCACATGAACAACATACAGTGCTAATAAGAACAATACAGGTGATGGTGGCATTCAATATACAATCCAACGGTGGAAGGCAGTATCCAACGGTGTATCATAAGGGGACGTAGGATGTTCCAGTGGCACGTTCATTAGTGGCGGCTCCTAATCGAAAGCCTGGTGGAAGAGCTCCGTTTTACAGGCCCTGCGGAACTGTAAAAGGTCCCGCAGGGCCCTGATGTCCTCCGGGAGCTCATTCCACCAGTGTGGAGCCACCACCAAAAAGGCCCTGGCTCTAGTAATGGCCAACCTGGCGTCTTTCGGGCCAGGGAGAGAGTCAGGCAATTTTGCGACCCTGACCTCAGTGCTCTCTGGGGCACATATGGGGAAAGGCAATCCCTCAGGTAGACAGGCCCCCGACCATATAGGGCTTTAAAGGTCAGAACCAGCACCTTGGAACCAATCCGGTAAGCTATGGGCAGCCAGTGCAGTGCCTTCAGCCCAGGCTGGATGTGGTCTCGTATAGAGAGACCCGTCAGCAGCCTGGCTGCCGCATTTTGCACTAGCTGCAGAGGAGGAGTTAGAGGAGTGGACCATACTCATGCGACCACACGAACGATCGTTTGTTTAATTAAATCGCGGCTTGGCATTTCAGTTTGGACTGAGCCAGTGCGCAAAGGGGACATAGGTGTGCTTCGAAACACTTTGGCTGTAGAAGTACGCTCATTGGAGAGGAAAGATCGGCTTCTGCTCCCTAGCACGTGGAATGAGGCTAAAATTGTAGACTTCTGCAAACAGGCGAGAATCTGGTACCAACAATAGCTGCACTCTCCCCCCCCCCTCCTTTTTTGTTTTGTAACAGATTGACCAAAAACAGTTCAATAAAATCTTGGAGCTCATTGAAAGTGGGAAGAAGGAAGGAGCCAAGCTGGAATGTGGCGGCTTAGCCATGGGAGATCGAGGCCTGTTCATAAAGCCCACCGTTTTTTCGGAGGTCACGGACAACATGCGCATTGCCAAAGAGGAGGTATGGCCCAGCAGAAGTCTCCGGCACTGGGATACCGGGATAATATATATGTTGCTTGAAACAGTATAAAGCTAAATTAGAAATCAGTTTCACTGGATTACAGCAGTCTGATTAGCCCAGTTTAGCTGGAGTTAGCTTGGAAGCTAAGCAGGGTCAGTTGTGGTCGGTACTTGGATGGGAGACCACCAGGAAAGAGGAGGTATGGCCCAGCAGAAGTCTCCGGCACTGGGATACCGGGATAATATATATGTTGCTTGAAACAGTATAAAGCAAAATTAGAAATCAGTTTCACTGGATTACAGCAGTCTGAATAGCCCAGTTTAGCTGGAGCTAGCTTGGAAGCTAAGCAGGGTCGGTCGTGGTCGGTACTTGGATGGGAGACCACCAGGGAAGAGGAGGTATGGCCCAGCAGAAGTCTCCGGCACTGGATAGGAGACCACCGGGGAAGAAGGGAGTCGCTACATGGAGGAAGGCGATGTCCAGACCGCCTCTGCTCATCTCTTGGAACCCCCCCTAGATGAGCTCTCCATGAGTCAGTTGTGACTTCATTAGATCAGCTTGTTTCTGTCAGGTTCAAAAGCCAGTAAATCCAAGCATTATTCTTAAAGTAAAGATAAGCTTTATTGGAGTACCGTGCTATAACCCACAGTAACAAGGTTATAGTCAGGAATGGTGGGGCATGTTGCTCAGGCATAGTTATAGTGTGATGCAAAAGCGCAACTAGCAAATGAACTTTTAGCGCGCGCACGGGAAACTCCCGGCGGGAGGGTTACTTAATGGTCGGGAGAACACTCCCCCACCCCTCGGATTCACAGGCCTGGAAAATTCCCGTAGACACAAGAATAGCCCAAAGCCTGTACTCAAGGCCACTGTGATAAGACCAAGCGGCAGTAGCGAGGCTCCCACGTTGCAGCTGGCAATGCTACACAAGCGCATAAGCAGAGACAAGATAGGGAACAGGGAACAATGGATTCAGTGTGCTGCTAGACTCAAGTTGCCATTTCTGACAGTTTCGTTGAAAATATAAGAGCCTGGCTGGAGGAGGCCGACTGTTCTGCACCCTGTTGGCAACAGCGGCCAGAAAAAAATACTTCCTGGAAGCCTACAAGTACACCAATGTTCTCCCTCAACAGATGGAGTCCAGAGGTGCATTAACTTGGATCTCTTGATGCGTAAGGGCTGTGGCTTAGTGGCAGAGCACCTGCTTTGCATGCAGAAGGTCCCAGGTTCAACCCCCAGCATCTTCAGTTAAGAAGATCAGCTAGTAGGTGACTTGAAAGACCTTCTCTTGAGACCTTGGAAAGCCCTTGCCGGTCTGAATAGCCAAGACAGATGTTGACGGGCAACATGTGTTCATTTATGCTCCGAGAATTTGTCTAATCCCCCTTTAAAGCCATTGGTAATCAGTGTTCCCTCTAAGCTGAGTTAGTGTGAGCTAGCTCACAGTTTTTTAGCCTCCGGCTCACACATTTTTGTCTTCGCTCAGGAAGGGAGGGCTCCAGAGCAAACTAATTGATGCAGTAGCCAAATCGCTCGCTCACAACTTTAATGCCAGCAGCTCGCAAAGTAGAATTTTTGCTCACCAGACTCCACAGCTTAGAGGGAACATTGTTGGTAATTACCCTTGATTTGCGGCAAGTTTGTTATTGAAATAATGGCTTCGGCACCCGATACTGGGAACTGTGGTTTTAAGAGCTGGCTGCATGCAGATATGCAGCATACACCCGCCCCATAGGCACAGGATTGGTAGCCTTGCGCTACCAAATAACCAATGATGGTTGGCCACATTTACCCATATTGTGCTGGGGGGGTGGGGGGAGCAGGGGCAGGACCAGCCCTGCCCTTTAGGCAAGGATAGATGGATTTCTCAAACCAAGGGACATGTGTTACTCCCAGGGCTATTTTGGGGCAGGAACGCACAGGAACGGAGTTCTGGCTGGCCCCTGAATTGGCCACGCCCAGCAGGAACTCATTAGCATAACAGGCCACACCCAACGGCAGAAACTCATTAGGATTGGCTACATTAGGGGTGTGCGGGCTAACATGCAAGGGAGTCCGTGCTCCAAAAAAAAAGCCCTGGGGTTTCGACAACAAACAAGGGAAACAGAATAAGAAGCAAAAGGTGGCTGGATGACCACACTTCTGGTAAGATGGGGGAGTGGCCTAATAGGCTAATGAGCTGTGCTGTCAGGGGTGTGGCCTAATATGCTAATAAGTTTCTGCTGTTGGGTGTGGCCTATTATGCTAATGAGTTCCTGCTGGGCTTTTTCTACAAAAAGAGCCCTGGTTACTCCTCTAGCATTTCTCTCTGTTCCCGTTTCTACCCTTTGCACCCGTACTCTGCTCCAAGCCTCAGAGCCATCTCTCACTGGTGGTAGACAGAGAAGGAGCCAGAGCCCAGGAACACCTTGAAGGCTAACAAAATATGTGGCAGGGGAGGCGCTTTCGTGAGTCACGGCTCACTTCAAATATCTGAAGAAGTGAGCCGTGTCTCAAGAAAGCTCCTCCCCTGCCGCAAATTTTATTAGTCTGCAAGGTGCTCCTGGATTCTTGCTCTTTTCTACTGCTACGGATAGACTAATGCGGCTACCCATCTTGGAGGCAGACGGGCTTTAAACAGGTAGACCTGGATACCGGCACCTCCTCCTAAGGGGCTACACATGGCTTTTTGCTGGCTGCTTTTGAGAGTTCCGTGCGCCTTGGTGTTTAGTCGTGCCGGCCACATGACCACGGAAACGTCTTCAGACAGCGCCGGCTCTTCGGCTTTGAAACGGAGATGAGCACTGCAACCCTAGAGTCGGGTTTGACTGGCTTTCAAGCAAGGGAACCTTTACCTTTACTTTACCTTTGAACCTGAATGCAGGAGGTGGTTTCCTGCTGCACCGCCAATTTAAGCAGTCCTTCCATTCACAGCCCCAATCTGTGGCTTCCCAAAGTGGGTGGTGGAAAGTGCTGCCAGGTCACAGCCCACCTACGACAACCCCGTAGGGTATTCAGGGCAGGAGATGGACAGGAAGCCTGCCGTTGCCTGCCTCCGTGTCACAGCCCTGCCCTTCCGTGGTGCTCTCCCACCTGAGTGGTAGCCATGGCTGACCCCGCTTTGCTTCCAAGATCTGACGAGCCTGCCTACCCGCCCAGGAGAAACTGCGATGTTTCAGTGCTAGGCCAACCTCAGGGGAAAAACCGGCCTGAACGCTTTGCCCAGAACTTTTTTTGTAGGAAAAAGCCCAGCAGGGACTCATTAGCATAATAGGTCACACCCAACAGCAGGAACATATTAGCATATTAGGCCACACCCCCATCTTGCCAGAAGTGTGGTCACCCAGCCACACCTGCCTTTTGCTGCTTATTCTGTTTCCCTTTGTTGTCAAAACCCAGGGCTTTTTTTGGAGCAGGAACGCCTTTGCATGTTCGGCCACACACCCCTAATGCAGCCAATCCTAATGAGTTTCTGCTGTTGGGTGTGGCCTGTTATGCTAATGAGTGCCTGCTGGGCGTGGCCAACTCAGGAGCCAGCCAGAACTCTGTTCCGGTGCATTCCTGCCCCAAAATAGCCCTGGTTTGCCTAATAGCTGCTAGGAGACTCTTTCCCCCCAAGAGAGAGGGAGCATCCATCAAAATGGTAAAGATAGGAGAACAAACCACCCTTTACATTGCAACCATCTGTACCAACAAAACAGAGATGCTACCAGTCAAGGATTGTGCAGGATAGGGAGAGAGATCTTAATTTTGGAGAGTTTTAGGTTTGGGTAGACGTGTCCACTTATACCTATTATGTATATCTTTTTTTATTATATTGAACAAATATTTTAACGTGGGTTTGAGGACCTAGCAGGGTCGGCCCTGGTTAGACCTTGGATGGGAGGACACCAAGGAACTCCAGGGTTGCTAGACAGAGGCAGGCAACAGCAAACCGCCTCTGTCCATCATTGTTCGACTTATGGTGCCTCCATAAATCATAAAGCATTTCCCATCACTGCTATATATAAACCAAAGGCCCAGGAATCTGTATTATTATTATTATTATTGGAAGGGGTTTACTTGTTTCTTCAAACACCAAATGGCTTGGGATGGGAGCCTCAACCATCTGGTCTGTTCCATTTAGACATGTGCGCTCCCATGCCATCCCATGCGCTTTGGGACCAATGCTTCCTTTAAGCTGTGGAGTCTTGTGAGCAAAAATTCTACTTTGTGAGCCACTGGCATTAAAGTTGTGAGTGAGCTATTTGGCTACTGCATAAATTAGTTTGTTCCGGAGCTGCCCTTCCTGAGCTAAGACAAAAATGCAGGAGCCAGAGGCTAGAAAACTGTGAGCTAGCTCACACTAACACAGGTTAGAGGGAACACTGTTTGAGACCCGTAGCTCATTCAAAGAGGACTGAGGGTCAGCAAAACAGCATCAGAAGAGTGCAGCTGCAGGCACAAATGGCTAGACGGAGCAAAGGAAGCTTTAGTTTCTTTATCAGCATAGGTACATGCTGTCAAGTCTCAACTGATTTATGGCAACCCCAGCAAGGGGCTTTCCAGGCAAGTGAGAAGCAGGGGTGGTTGGCCATGGCCTTCCTCTGCAGAGCCTTTCTTAGCAGCCTCCAGTCCAAGTACTGACCCTGCTTAGCTTCTAGCTTATGGCAAACCCCAGCCAGGGGCTCTCAAGGAAAGTGAGAAGCAGAGGTGAATTTGCCAGCACCTTCCTCTGCAGAGCCTTCCTTGGTGGTCTCCCATCCAAGCACCGGTTGGTGCTTTGAAATCTTAGCTTCTGAGATCTGACAAGATCGGGCTATACCAGGTATGTCCAACAGGTAGATCGTGATCTACCAGTAGATCGCAGAGGGGTCAGAGGTAGATCACCAGCCCCACTTGGTCTCCTGGTTTGCTGGACAGGTGTTTGGGTTTTTTTGACGTTTGCTTGGCGGTGTTTGATTATTGGTGCCAGTATGATGAATTCTTATTTTTACTTTTAGAACTGCATGTGTGGTTTTGGCAGGGATATTTTTGGGCAGAAACGGAGTTCCGGCTGGCTCCCGAGTTGGCCACGCCCAGCAGGAACTCATTAGCATATTAGGCCACACCCAACAGCAGAAACTCATTAGGATTGGCTACATGAGGGGTGTGTGGGCTAACATGCAAAGGAGTTCCTGCTCCAAAAAAAGCCCCTGGGTTTTGACAACAAACAAGGTAAACAGAATAAGCAGCAAAAGGTGGGTGTGGCTGGATGACCACACTTCTCGTAACATGGGGGTGTGGCCTAATATGCTAATAGATTTCTGCTGTTGGGTGTGGCCTATTACACTAATGAGTTCCTGCTAGGCTTTTTCTGCAAAAAAAGCCCTGGGTTTTGGCATCATCCAGAGGTCTTCAGTTCCTGTTGATCTTTAATATTTTGGGACAGTGACAGTTTTGGACCAGATTCAGCCAGTGTTTATACTAACCTATACTAACCTGGCACCCCAGCCATCCCAGTATAACGAAGATGAGTGTTCCAAAGAAGGTGCATTATAAATGGGGGGGAACGGGACGGTGGAACCCAACTTTAGTGGGTTAAAATCTAATTTGAAACTTTATTTTCATGGTGGTAGATCACTGGCACTTTTGGCCAGAGAAAAATAGATCGCTACCCATTCGAAGTTGGACATGCCTGGGCCATACCATGCCACCTTCCCACCCCCTCTCTATCAGCGTGGCCCCGTTTTATTCTGTGAGGGTTAAGGACAGGCTTGTCTGAGGCTGTTTCTGTTCTGGTACGTTACTCCTGATTAAAGCACTTGTTTAGAAAACGGATTGCTCACTTAATGACAGCAACCTGGAAAGAATGCAGAACTTGGCCAATTTTGTTTTGACAACGGCAAGCTCGCTGCAAGAAGGTTTTTTAGGCTCATGGTATTTGCAAACTCGAAATAGTTGTGCTTTGATTACTCTGCATTTGTGTCTTGTTAATTGCTCTCCTTTGCATTTTGAATATACAGCTAAACACAAGCAGGCTGCTAAGTGACAAAACTTAAGCCTTTTCCTTAACCAAAGGAGTGATAACTTTTACTTAGCTCATGTGTCTTATTAGACACACTGGCATCTGGAGTGAGTTAACATGCAAGCCGAAATAATCCATGTAAAAGGCAGGTAGTTAATCAGTTGGCCCCTTTGTGATATTGACAGATTTTTGGACCGGTGCAACCCATAATGAAGTTCAAAAACCTCGAAGAAGTCATCCAGAGAGCCAACAACACGGAATATGGGCTCACTGCTGCTGTGTTTACAAAGAACTTGGACAGGGCCCTGACGTTAGCTTCGGCGCTGCAATCCGGGACAGTCTGGTAAGATTTCTTTTCTCTGCAAAAGACTGGCCAACGCAGGCTGTCTTACCTTCGATCCAGACTTGCTGCTGTAGAGGTATAAAGTAGCAAAAGAGTGCATTTGCCCTGCTGTGTCCGTGGACCAGGTATTCTAGGGATTTTGCCAGTATGCAATAGAAGGCCAGTTTGGTGTAGTGGTTAAGTACGCGGACTCTAATCTGGGAGAACCGGGTTTGATTCCCCA
Source organism: Gekko gecko (assembly GCA_029375565.1). Taxonomy (NCBI): domain Eukaryota; kingdom Metazoa; phylum Chordata; class Lepidosauria; order Squamata; family Gekkonidae; genus Gekko; species Gekko gecko. The sequence continues at coordinate 35,185,708 of JAPDNY010000017.1, read as the reverse complement.
CTCCTCCACGTGCACCTGGCTGGATGACCTTGGGCAAGCCGTAGTTCTGATAAGAACTGTTCTTGAAAAAGAGCAGTTTCTGTCAGAGCTCTCTCGGCCCCACCTACCTCACAGGGTGTCTGTTGTGGGGAGGGGAAGGGGAAGGAGTTTGTAAGCTGCTCTGAGACTCCAAGTGAAGGGCGGGGTATAAATCCGATCTCCTCCTACTACTCCTTCTTCCTCCTCTGAATAGGGTAGCCATTCCCCGGGGGGGGGCAAGTGAACCCCCTGTTTTTGCGGGCTCCTGCCCACTGGTGGCCAGCTGGCCAGTGGGAGAAAATTCCCCCCACCCCACCCCAAACAGCGACGTCATGTGCGACACGCTGACGTCACCCAGAACTGATGTAGGCATGTTGGTAACATTGGGGGAGACGCTCTGGTTTTGGGACAAAACTCTATGGGTTTTGAGGGCAGCTTTACCATAGAGTTTTGCCCCCAAACCAGAGTGTCACCCACAACGTCACCGGCATGCCTACGTCACTTCCAGGTGACGTATGCCGGTCGTGCAGCGTCCCCGCCCACTCCTGCAACACACAAACCCAATCCCCCCTGCATGCACAGCGATCAGAACTGGCAACCCTACTTGTGAGGAAGGCTCTACTTCACGAAAGCTCGTGCTGGAATCCCTGCTGTGAATCTTGAAGATGGCCACAGGACTCCTGTTTTATTTTACTGCTACAGATTAGCATCGCTTTCCATCAGGCTGTTCTCTCTTGATCTGAATGTGTGTGTGCCCCCCCCCCTTTCTTTGTTTTTCTCACAGGGTGAACTGCTACACTGCCCTTTACGCACAAGCTCCCTTCGGTGGCTTCAAAATGTCAGGAAATGGCAGAGAACTGTAAGTCGGGCTTCCCTTTAGTAATCTAAAAAGGGGGCTGGGGATGGGAACCCTAAACTGCAGTTGCATCCAACTCGGTTCGTCTTAGAACAGCACAACCATTTCGAATTTCGTCTTTGCAAAACGTTTTCTGGGTTACTTCAGCGGACCAGGGAATATCTGAAATAAATGGGCATGCTGTTTTGTACCCTGCTTTCTGCATGTGCTCTGAGCCGTGAGACCTTCAGGGATTCTCTGCTTTGAGAATTCCGTCTCTGAGGACAGGGCCCGCTGCTCCGTGGTCCTGCAGAACTTCTCGGTGAGGAAGGTGTGCCTGTTTCCGAGGCCTTCTGGGGGCTGGCAGAACAAAGCAGCATGGACTGACTTGCTGCATCTGCTTCAGAAGCATTGCTTAAAACGCTTTTCGGTATTGGTAGTTGGCTGGGGTTGTCACCAACAAATAGATAAAGGTAAAGGTTCCCTTGCTCGAAAGCCAGTCGAATCCGACTCTAGGGTTGCGGTGCTCATCTCTGTTTCAAAGCCGAAGAGCCAGCGCTGTCCGAAGACGTTTCCGTGGTCATTCCGCAAAATTCCGCAAAAACGGGCTACAAACAACTTTATACCGATATTGAAACCTGAAACATATATTGGAAGGTCAACAAAGTTATCGTTGCTTCACTGGGTTGTTGTTTCATTCCTTCGATGTTATTGCTGTAATCTTATTCCTTTCCTTTAACGTTGTTGCTATAATGTCAGGCTTGTCAGAGATGTTTTGTTAATGTGGGTGATGTGACCCAGCGATTAGGATTCACCCAGTATGCATCGTTGTTGAGAAATTGACCTGATATGTTTGTTTAAGGTTCTTTGGCTGTTACATTTTTTTCGGTTTGGAAAAAGAAAGACCATGGAAACGGTAGATTATTTCGAAGACCACCGTCACAACAAACAACATTATAGTGACAACGTTAAAGGAAAGGAATAAGATTACAGCAATAACATCGAAGGAAAGAAACAACAACCTAGACTTTGTTGACATTCCAATATATGTTTCAAGTTTCACTATCAGTAGAAAGTTGTTTGTAGCCTGTTTGTGTGGTTGGCTATCTATTTGTTGTTGAGTTCTACTGTACAACTGTGACCTTCTTTTTGCACTGCTTAAGGTTGTCACCAACCTTGAGGCTGGGGGGCGGGCTGGAGATCACCTGGAATTACAACTGATCACCAGACAGATCAGTTCCCCTGGAGAAAATGGCTGCTTTGGAGGGCGGGCTTTATAGCATGTCTAGGAGCAAGGCCCGTTGTAGGAACAATGCAACGAGCTCTAGAAAGGGGGTGAAGTGTGGTGAGGAAGGCAGCGGCGGCGCAGGCCAGGTCGCCTCACCCCGTGGCTGGAGGGAGGCAGTAGGCCGTGGCGAGGCCAGGCGGGCCCATGCTGCTGCCTCCCAAGACGTGGATGTTTGGCTGCCTGCGGGCACCGGAGGGTCCATCCAGTCCAGCGCCGCCTTGTGGACTGCGGGTGAGAGGCTAGTGGGGGCTTCTGTGGGCGGAACTGTTTTTGCGGGACTTAGCCTACACATGGCAACGCAGCCACCAATGGATGGCGAGACGGTTTGATTGACAGGTCTCCAGGCCATAGGCTGTGGGGGCGCGTGGACACGAACAGTGCTTTATAATAAGGAGGGATACCCCAAACCCTGCCCTCCCCAGACTCCACCCCTAAATCTCTAGGAATTTCCCAACCTGGAATTGGCAGCCGTGTGGTACAGGAGCTGCTGCCATTTCCGGCTTGTTGACAGGGCATAGAATTGTAGAAGGAAAGAGGCCTTACAGCGAATGCAGTATTATAAAGGTAACGTTTCACTGGAATACCCCGAGCGAGTGTTGACCACCACAGAGGTCCACAGATGCTTCTAGGGGCTTTCCTTCGTTTTCAAGGATCCCACGTGTATTTCAGCACCACGTTTTGTGAAAGGTCAGTCCTCAGGACAGGCCTGTTTTCGTGGGCAGAGAGGCTCCAAGGAGCTGCATTACCCTTCTCCCTCTTGCCCTGTAGGACCACTTTCATCCACAGCTTAAGATCCTTCCCATTTTTCTCTTGCAGCGGTGAATATGCTCTGGCAGAATATACAGAAGTGAAAACAGTGACTATAAAACTGTCGCAGAAGACTCACTGAACAAGAGAACACCAGGAGACCTAAAATTCTGACACTCTGAATGTTAATGTATGGACTGGAGGGGGGGGGAATGTGCTAAAATTCACAGAGAGAACAAAAATAGATTCTTTAAATAAAACTGGGGGGGGGGGACACCAAACCGACACCATATTATTTTACCTTTTTAGGTAACCTGTTTTGTCAATTGCGTATTCTCAAACGGACTACCTGCACAAATGATTGTCTTAACATTATCTCGCACGTGGCTCTGTACTTTAAACCTGTAAATAGATTGACGTGCGTGGCCCACGGTCGTGGCTGAAGGCATAGCCCAGACTTTGCTGTAGCCACAGGTCGACAGCCCCCTGATCCCCGGAGCCCGTGCTTTTTAACAGTGGCAATACCCCCTTCCCCGAATCTCACATGCTCTTTCCTGACCCTTTTAAAAACTGTGTTCTTTTTTTAAAACCCCGATACACAAAGCACTTTCTCCAAATGCGCTCTCTCTCTCTCACACACACACACAAAGACACACAATCAAGGCCGTATTTCCTGGCTTATTTTGCACCTTCTGTAGAGGCCAGCCCAACCTTTCCCAGACCACCCCCTTCACCCTACCTGTTCTTCCTCCACTTGGCCTCATGAGTGATCTACAAGAGTCACAAACCACTTTGGGGTTCCCACCCCACCGCTGGAGAACCACTCTCAACTCCCCCCTCCATGAAGTAAATATCCCTTCCTCAGAGAAGACTTTCTCCCCCCCCCCATCCTCCACTGCAAAACCTGTGTACCGTACCTATTTTTAAAAATGTAAATTTTCTATTTTTGCAGTAAATTTTAGTTAAGGAGCTCCGCCTCTCGGTTTTACTGTTGCGAGACATTGTGCGCTTTCCTTTTTTTAAAAAAATGCTGAACGAAGCGTGAAGGGATGCGATGCGCCGGCTAGTTCTCCCGCACAGTGGCTGCGGCCTTGGTTCCGTTCCTTTCCGTGTGCAGAATGCTTCTCGACGGATCGTGCCCAAGGAAGAGAAAGTCAGACTGCAAAACCAGGCAACGATAGCCCGTCTTCTTATTTTAAATCAACCCAGTCCTAATGCTGCTGTTTTCCACATGGGGACAGGCTTGGGTGGTTCCCCCCCCCACCCCTGCCCATGGCCTCCGCATGGCAGGTTTCCCAGCCCAGGTCCCCATCAGCAGCCATACCCCTCCTCACCAGCAGGGGGGGCCTTTTGATTTTTAAATCTGTAGCTGAATATTCTAACAAGCTGGAGCCGTAGAAAAGAGCAAAGAGTTAGGCAGCACCTTAAAGGCTAACAAAATTTGTGGGAGGGTGCATGCCGTGCCATAGATTTAGTCTTTAAGGTGCTACAGGACTTCTGCTCTTTTCTCCTGCTACAGACCAACTAACACGGAGACTCATCTTGACTCTAACAATCTGTGTATCAGGTTCTCGAATTCCCAGGATTCTTTTTTTTTTTTTTTTTGAAGTAAGTCTCTGTCTCCCCTTTTGTTGTGGAAAGAGGCTCGAGACTTTTAGAAATGCAGGCTGGGACATGAGAGCGAGTGTGGTGTAGCGGTTATCTGACTAGTATCGGGAAGACTCAGGTTCAAATCCCACTCATGGCATGGAAGCTTTTTATGGGCGACGCCGGTCCGGTCCCGCTCTCTCAGCCTAACCTACCTCACAGGATTTTTGTGAGGAGGAAATGGACAAGAGGAGAGTGATGTAAGCCGCTTTGGGTCCCCATTGAAGAGAAAACTGGGTACAAATGAATAAGACAGATAAATCCAGAGACCTTCATACACAGATTATTATAACGATATTCAGTTGCATGTAAAAAAACCAAAAAAGCCCACCCTGGAAGGAGGCAGGGAAAATGGCGGCCTCTGGGTGAGATTAATCCAAATTTTTCCCACCCACACAGCAACCGTCCAAGCTTTGCTGTGATCTTTCCCAAAACTTTGCAATACAATGGGCTTGGGAAAGATCAGGGAAAAGCCGGGGAAACCCTAGGAGGTATATGAATGCACCACAGTGCCGGGGGAGGGAAATCTACCTCCCAGCCACACTGAACCCAGGTCAAATAATCCATGTGGAAAAGATCCCTGCCCGGAACATTCCATCTTCCTCAGTGGCTGCCACTCTACAATCAGTTTTACATAAACGTTATCCCTTTCCACTGAGTTCTGTCATGGCTCTCTTCAGACACAAGGTGAAACTGTAGTTTATTTGAAGCTCTGGTTAGTTTGGGAAACTGGATTTGGCTCCCGGACATTCGCTTCAGTCTTTTATCTCGACCAATGCGGGTTTCGTTGCTTTAACTCTGACCAGGCTACTTTGTAGTTGTGGCAGCGCATGAGAATGGTGCCGAAGAATGAGCTAGGACTGAGACACGACATCCGTGTTTATACCTCAAGAGCAACCAGAGTTAAGACTTAAGATCCATAATTTTGGAACCTGGTTTGACACACTGTAATTAAGGTCCACGTTCAGACAGGCTAGCCACAGTCATTTTTAAACTTAACCACAGTTTCATTTTATGCCTGAAGCCATCGTATCTTGTAACTGCTTCATGTAACAGAGGTTAATTTTTTTTTGTATACACTGAATTTTTCTACGTTTTTATATTCAGATAGCATTAGGCACTAATTGTAAAATAAAACCCTGTAGAGCTTTTCTATTCTATTTGCATGTTAGCAGTTTTTATAATGAAATATTACTTTAAGATTGTCGAAATATATGAATATAAATATATTTATAAACTAGAATGCAATTAATCTATTTTTTATCACTGGCGGTACGTGGAAATGTTATACTTTTTTTTTTTTTTTTACAAAAGGCATCCTGTTGTAATATTAGTGCCTTGATTCTTAATAAAACTCCAAATTTTTGTGATACGGCTCTTCAATACTGTGCGGGAAGCTTTTGGATATTAAATTAATGCCTTTTCAACATGCATATAAAGCTGCCTGCGTTGGACTCTTTGGCCATGATCCTAAGGACACTTCTAGAAGTAAGCCCCATTCAGTCATATTATGAGTAGACATACTTAGGAACAGGGCTATTTCTGGGCAGGAACGCACAGGAACGGAGTTCCGGCTGGCTCCTGAGTTGGCCACGCCCAGCAGGAACTCATTAGCATAATAGGCCACACCCAACGGCAGAAACTCATTAGGATTGGCTACATTGGGGGGGTGGCCTAACATGCAAAGGAGCTCCTGCTACAAAAAAGCCCTGGGGTTTTGACAACAAACAAGGTAAACAGAATAAGAAGCAAAAAGTGGGTGTGGCTGGATGACCACATTTCTGGTAACATGGGGTGTGGCCCAATATGCTAATGAGCTGTGCTGTCAGGGGTGTGGCCTAATATGCTAATGAGTTTCTGCTGCTGGGAGTGGCCTATTATGCTAATGAGTTCCTGCTGGGCTTTTTCTTCCAAAAAAAGCACTGAGTAATAATTTGCAAGCTGCTTAGGAATGCTCCCATGTTCTATCGAGGCAAGTATTGCCTACTCACCATCCTTCACTGGGCTGCGGCTCAGTGGCAGAGCATCTGCTTGGCACGCAGAAGGCACAAAACCAAAATACGACCCACAGTAAGTAGGAAGAACCAAAAATCAACAAATACCGTGCGACAGACGATTACAAAATATCTCAAATAAATATAAATATATAAAATTATATAAATATATTAAATTATTTTGTAATCGCCTGTAGCATGGTATTTGCTGATTTTTGGCATGCAGAAGGCTGCAGGTTCAATCCCTGGCCCTTCCGGTTAAAAGGACCCGGCCACAGGCGATGGGAAAGACCACTGCTGAAGACCCTGGAGAGCTGCTGCCAGTCTCAGTAGCCAGTACTGATCTTAATGACCAATTTATTTGTTTTTTTATTTATTGGATTTATATCCCGCTCTCCCCACAGATGGGCTCAGGGCAGCTCACAATTAGTGGCAATGCATGCCAGAAATCTATCACTTATAAAAGACATAAAACAAGATAAAACAATCAGATGTTACATAATTAAAATGCTTGCACCGATGGTCATTCGGTAAGTTAAAGATGGCGTGCTGTGACATGTAGCACTAAAGTCCCAATTCAACAGTAGTCTGGTCTCCCACGATGCTGTGGGTTGGTCTCAATAGGTAAAGGTAAAGGTTCCCTTGCTCGAAAGCCAGTCGAATCCGACTCTAGGGTTGCGGTGCTCATCTCCGTTTCAAAACCAAAGAGCCAGCGCTGTCCGAAGACATTTCCGTGGTCATGTGGCCGGCATGACTAAACACCAAGGCACACGGAACGCTGTTACCTTCCCAACAAAGTGGTACCCATTTATCTACTTGCAATTTCTTGCTTTCGAACTGCTAGGTTGGCAGGAGCTGGAACTAGAGACGGGAGCTCACTCCGTCATGCGGCACACTCGGGTCTCAAACTGCTGAACTACTGACCTTCCACAGCCTGCAGTTCGGCGTCTTAACCACTTGAGCCACCGCAGCTCCTTGGTCTCAATAGGTCCAGTCTAATACCACAATGTTGGTAGCAGTAGTTGGTATTAGTTGCAGCTCCTAATTGAACACCTGGCAGAAGAGCTCTGGAACTGCAAGGTCCCGAAGGGCCCTGATCTCCTCCGGGAGCTCATTCCACCAGGTAGGAGCCACCACCGAAAAGGCCCTGGCCCTAGTAGCAGCTAGCCTGGTGTCCTTAGAGCCTGGTATCATTAACTGGTGTTGCGACCCCGACCGAAGGGCTCTCTGGGGAACATATGGAGAAAGGCGGTCCCTCAGGTATGTCGGACCCTGGCCATATAGGGCTTTAAAGGTAAGAACCAGCACCTTGAAGTGAATTCGGTACGCTATTGGCAGCCAGTGCAGTGCCTTCAGCACGGGCCGGATGTGCTCCCATCTAGGGAGACCCAGCAGAAGCCTGGCCACGGCATTGTGCACTAGCTGTAGCTTCCGGGTTTGCACCAAGGGCAGCCCCATGTAGAGAGCGTTACAGTAGTCTAATCTCGAGGTGACCATCATGTAGATCACTGTAGCCAGGTCGTCGCAGTCGAGGAAGGGAACCGACTGCCGAATCAGCCGAAGGTGGTAAAGGGCCGACATAGCAATGGCTGCCACCTGGGCCTCCATTGTTAAGGTGGCATCCAGGAGCACTCCCAAACTCTTCACCTCCGACGCTGGCACCAATGGTGCCCCGTCGAAGGCCGGGAGTGGGATCCCCCTCCCCAGACTACCCTGACTCATGTCCAGGACCTCCCTCTTCGCCAGGTTTAGTTTCAGCCGACTCAGTCTAAGCCACCGAGCCATGGCTTGCAATGCCCGGTCTAGGTCTTCCAGACTGGAGTCTGACCAACCGCCCAACATCAGATAGAGCTGGGTGTCATCGGCGTACTGGTGACATCCCAGCCCATACCTCCAGACAATCTGGGCAAATGGGGCACATAGAGATGTTAAACAACATCGGGAAAAGCACTGCCCCCTGAGGTACACCACACACCAGTGGGTGCCTCCTGGACTGCAGTTCCCCCAGCACCACCCTTTGTCCCCGACCCTGGAGAAAAGAAGCAAGCCATTGCAAGGCAAGCCCCTGTATCCCCATGTCGGTGAGGCGGTGGGCCAGCAACTGGTGGTCGACTGTGTCGAACGCAGCCAACAGGTCCAACAGCAACAGTGCCACCGAACCGCCTCGATCCAGATGTCTCTGGAGGTCGATCTAAGACGGAAGGGATCTAAGACGGAAGCGTCATCCAGAAAGCCCTGTAACTGTACTGCCACCACCCTCTCGATCAATTTGCCCAGATTGTTCCTGTGACTGTCCAGAGTCAAGGCCTTTCCCATGACTTGCTAACCGGTCTTTCTAAACGGAGATGCCGGGGACCAATGCTCCCTCTAAGCTGTGGAGTCTTGTGAACAAAAATTCTACTTCGTGAGCCACTGGCATTAAAGTTGGGAGCAAACAATTTGGCTACTGCATAAATTAGTTTGCTCTGGAGCCCTCCTTCCTGAGCTAAGACAAAGATGTGTGAGCCGGAGGCTAAAAAACTGTGAGCTAGCTCACACTAACTCAGCTTAGAGGGAACACTGCCTGGGACTGAACTTGGGACTTCCTGCAAAGCGGACCCTCGGCCACTGAGCCTTTGTTTCATTATGGACTCTTAGAGGGAAAATCGAAATTATCATATGGCGTTGTGGGTGGAATAGCCAGGAGATCGGGGGGGGGGATGTTTGGCTGCCGAAGCTGTAGCTCTTTTTGGCACCACTAGGTGGCAAGCTAGGCTTATTTTTAGTCTGAGAGTGCTGTGACTCGCCTACAGTCATCCAGCTAGCTTCAAGTGGGGAAGTGGAGAATCGAATCCGGTTCTCAAGATTTGAGTCCGCCACTCTTAACCATGACACCAAACTGGCTCTCTCTTAGAAAGAGACCGTGGGGTTTCCTGGGAGTCTCACCCCCCAGACCTTTTCATTCCTTGGCTTCGCCTAAACATCAAGAGCTCTCCGTTGGGACATGTTCTCGTTCCATCTGAACCTCTGTCTTGGCCTTGTCCTCTCCAGCAGTCTCTTATTTTACCAGACCATCAGAAAGCTTGTTTGACACCGTGGGCTCAGGAAATGGGGTGCACAGAGCCTTCTGAGCCGTGGCCGATGTGTCTACGTCTGCTGACTCTGCCGCTTCCACTCAGAGACCAATTTGATTTTTGAGACCGAGTTTGGATACAGGGCGGGTGTCGGTGTGCGAGTGAAAATAGGACCACACGACCCCCGGTTTGCATGTTTGATTTGGGGAAGCCACCCCCGGTTTGCAGTTTGATTTGGGGAAGCCACCCCCGGTTTGCAGTTTGATTTGGGGAAGCCACCCCCGGTTTGCAGTTTGATTTGGGGAAGCCACCCACGGTTTGCAGTTTGATTTGGGGAAGCCACCCACGGTTTGCAGTTTGATTTGAGGAAGCCACCCCCGGTTTGCAGTTTGATTTGGGGAAGCCACCCACGGTTTGCAGTTTGATTTGGGGAAGCCACCCACTTCTGCCTGCCGGGTGGACCTGGCCCAGTTCCAGCAGCCACACCCCCAAAGTGGTACTATATGTCAGCGGCTCTTTTTTGGTGGAAAAAGCCCAGCAGGAACTCATGAGCACAATAGGCTGCACCCAACAGCAGGAACTCATTAGCCTATTAGGCCACACCCTGACAGCACAGCTCATTAGCCTATTAGGCAACACCCCCATGTTACCAGAAGTGTGGTCATCCAGCCACATCTACCTTTTGCTTCTTATTCTGCCCCCAAACAGGTTGCCCCTATTCCCTCCATTGTTCTCTATGGTGGGGAAAAAGTTACTTGGAGGGAACAATGGAGGGAATAGGGGCAACCTGTTTAGGGGCCCATAGAATTGGACCCCCTGATCCGATGTTCTTGAAACTTGGTGGGTATCTTGGGGAGAGGCTCCATCAGCTACCCTGTGAGTTTGGAGCCTCTCCCTCAAACCCCTTCCCCTCCAGCCACCAGAATATACCCTATGTTTTCACCACTGACTTCAATGGCCCATAGGATATAATGGGGCTGAAATTGACATTCGGCTGCCTGAAAGACTCCCTGGGACGCCGGCTGGGGGCGGGGCTTGGCTCCTGAGCTCCCGGAGCTGCGTTCAGGTGCGCTCCCCCCCCAAAAAGACCCTACAGAAAATTATTCTTAAAACATATTTCATAACCTTCACAACAACTTAAAAGACCTTAACTTGGCAAGAAATTACTATTGGAGAAATCTGAAAAATGGAGCCCTAGAAACACAGGCGGTAGAACGGATTGGAGGGATTGGGTCTATCCTATGAATTCATGAGGATCCGTGTAGATTCATTGTCTACACAATGTGTAGCTGCAATAAAGAAGGCCAACGCTATGCTGGGGATTATTAGGAAGGGAATTGATAACAAATCAGCCAGTATCATCATGCCCCTGTATAAATCATTGGTGCGACCTCATTTGGAATACTGTGTACAGTTCTGGTCACCACATCTCAAAAAGGATATTATAGCACTGGAAAAAGTGCAGAGAAGGGCAACTAGAATGATAAAAGGGTTGGAACACCTTCCCTATGAAGAAAGGTTAAAACGCTTGGGGCTCTTTAGCTTGGAGAAACGACGGCTGAGAGGTGACATGATCGAGGTTTATAAGATTATGAATGGGATTGAGCAGGTGGAGAAAGAAGTACTTTTCTCCCTTTCTCACAATACAAGAACTCGTGGGCACTCCATGAAATTGCTGAGCAGTCGGGTTAGAACAGATAAAAGGAAATACTTCTTCACCCAAAGAGTGATTAACACATGGAATTCACTGCCACAGGAGGTGGTGGCAGCTGCAAGCATGGACAGTTTCAAGAGGGAATTAGATAAACATATGGAGCAGAAGTCCCTCAGTGGCTATTAGCCACAGGGTATAGATGGGAACTCTCAGTCTGGGGCAGGTGATGCACTCTATTCTTGGTGCTGGAGGGGGCAGCAGTGGGAGGGCTTCTAGTGTCCTGGCCCCACTGCTGGACCTCCTGATGGCACCTGGTATATTTTGGCCGCTGTGTGACAGAGTGTTGGACTAGATGGGCCATTGGCCTGATTCAGCATTGGCTTCTCTTATGTTCTCTTATGTTCTTATGTAGATCCGACTTTTACCTTTTTCCTGGGGGATTTACGGTTGCCAACTCTGGAAGTAGTGGGGGGACAGGAGCGGGCTTCCCGCTCTTGCTGTTCTTTCACTTTAAAAAACAAAAACCAACCCCTGCTTTGCGCACAGAAAAGTAGCGCAGCAGGCAGCAAGTTTGCACCAGTGTTCCCTCTAAGCTGAGTTAATGTGAGCTAGCTTACAGTTTTTTAGCCTCCAGCTCACACGTTCTTGTCTTCGCTCAGGAAAGATGGCTCCAGACTAAACTAATTTATGCAGCAGCCAAATCGCTCACTTATAACTAGTTTAACGCCAGTGGCTCACAAAGTAAAGTTCTTGCTCACAAGACTCCACAGCTTAGGGGGAACATTGGTTTGCACTCCACAGGTTTTCTACTTGCATGGATTTTACTTTACAATACAATAAACCTTTAATGGCATATAAATATTAAACATTAAAAACAAGGACAGTAAATAACACAATCAGCTAGAAGTCTGCGTTAATTTATAAAATCATAAAACATAGTTTCCCAAATTTTTCACTCTTATCACGTCAACTAGAAAATTGGCCACTGCCACGGTAATCTCTGCTGATATATCATTCAGTAGAAATTGACATTTTATTTCATTGGGAAGGTGATGTTTACCATGCAACCAAGTGTTTAACCATTTTTCCCTGGCAGATACATGCCAGGAACAATCCAACAGTATGTGATCAATTGAATCAAGAGAATTAGAACTGGTCTAATATACACTGTGTGATGCAGAAAATATTAAAAATCCCAATTGGGAGAAGACCGGAACTTCTTCTCTTAGGTTTGACAATGGAAAGAATTCCACAGGAAAAAAGGACATTATTATGGTATATGATTACGTCGGTGAGAATGGCCTTCGCTCAGCAATGGAAAGCGGAGAAGGTGCCGGATATACATGATTGGTTTAGAAAATTGCTGTTTTTAGCGGAAATGGACAAAATGACAAAAAAAGCTAAATGGACAAATGGCAGAACAGTATATAAAAGATTGGGAAGGTTTGAAATCATATTTGGAAACTGAATACAGAATGAAGGGGGAAATGTACAATTTAGATTTGTATGGATACTGAATGAGAAGTGAAATGAATTCTGAATTGTATTATACTGTTCTATGAAAATATGTTGAAATTAGTTAGGTGTTTTATATATTTGAAATGTGTTACCTGGTTTGTCGATTCATATAAGTCTAAACCTGATTACCGTCTAAGATATACTTTTTTGTTATTAGCAGTGTTGGAAGCCTATTAGGGGGGTGGGGGGGATGGGATGGAAATTTTTTCAAATTGTATTGGTAACATTGTTGAAAATGTTGAGCGCATCCCAATAAAATTTTGTTTAAAAAAAAAAAAAGGAGAGAATTAGAACCACAGTCACATCCCCGTTCCTGCTTAGGAATATTTTGAAACCTACCATACAATAGTTTTGAAGGAAAAGCATTTACTGGAGCAAGGGAGAAGGCTCTTGGATGGCTAGGGCTATCAAGATTATACAAATACAGGGGGATACATCCCACAACATTCTTAAGATTTAATGTAGCTGAAGAACAGACAGGGGGGATTTTACTTTAGAAACAATGAACAGGACAGGGTTCCAAAGTGTCCTCCTCCTCCACGGGCGAGTGGCGCCGTCTCCCCCCCGCTTCCCCCTTGCACGTGTGAACCAAGCCCCGCCTCGACGGAAAAGGCCGCCCCCGCCAAGCCTCTCCGCCGGCGCCTTCCTGCTTCTGCCCGGGCCGGAGCCAGGGCCCGCCTCGCCGCCTCTCCCCACCCACCGCCCGGCCAGGGGAAGTCGCGGGAGAGACGCGCGGTCGTCTGGAAGGGGCGTCCCCGCGCAGCGCCTCGGAACCCCGCGGAGGAGACTGCAGGTAGCCTCGCCTAGTGGGAGGAGCGCCCCCTCCCGCCCCGACCCTTCCTCTGCATCTCCAGGGGGTGCTTCTCTTGCCCAACTTTCCGAGCCTCGCGTGGGAGGCGTTGCTGGAAGGCGCTGCGGAGATGGTAGGGCGTTCACACGTGCGCCGTGACCCGGCTCTTGCTGGCTTTCTGCGGCGAGCCGGGCTTTGCGTTTGGTGTGGCTGGTTCTTGTTGCGCACTGCAGCCGGGGTCAGGTTTCCATCGCAGGCTTTGGCTTTTCTCTCCCTCCCTCTCTCTCTCAATTCCTTTCGGATTTCTACCCCCAGGTGCTAGCAAGATTGCACTTTTCTGGGATTCGGGGCTGCCGTTTGCGGGGCGGGGGCGGGGGGCGGCGGCTGCCCCCGTGTCTTCTAGTCGCGCAGGTGAAACGTTCCCTCCCCCATCGCCGATCTTGCCGGGAACAGCTCAGTTTTTGCCTATAAAATTGCCATTGACTTCAAGGCACAGAGCCAAGAAGGGGCGGGAAGGGGCGTGTAGGGGAATGATTTGAGCCTTTCTGGAATTGATGGGAAATGGCTGTTGGGTTTCTGCTAGCAGAGTAGCCTCCGTCTGCGGGAGAGAGAAAAAATGCTAGGGGAATTTTCCGACAGTGACTTGTTCTTGCTTCCAGATTTCTTTTGCAAAACCCTCAGATTGTGGGGGGTGGGCTGCCTCGTTTGGCAGCTGAGGAAGCCCCCATCTTGTTGCTGCGCATTTGGCAGCACGAAAAAAACAAAACCGTTGGGTGCTTACAAAACAATGTGGGTGGACAGAGTTAGGGTGTGCTCCCTTTAGGAGTTCCAAGGAACCTTTTTTATGACAGCTTGTGCTGCCTGCCCTGGCTAGGCTAGGTCAATCTGGTCAGATGTTGGAAACTGAGCAGGGTCAACCCTGGGCTTCCCAAGAACTTACTGTAATTCGGTGGGGGACGCATACTTCTTGGCAGGACCATTCGGGGGAGACCTGGTGCACAATGTCGTCACCAGGAAGTGATGCCAGGCAACGCTCTGGCAATGGGGCCGGAAACTCAATGGTACCATCAAGTTTCCAGCCCCATAGCCTGAGCGTCGCCCAGCGTCACTTCCTGGCGACGGCATCGTGTGGCATGGGTGTTACAAGGAGGAGTGTTCCAGCCAGGGACTGTGTGTCCCCCGCCGAATTACGGTAAGTACTTGGCAACCCTAGTCAACCCTGTATAGTACTTGGATGGGAGACCACCCCGCAGGCTCGTAGCTACATCAGGGCATCTCACGGCCTCCCCCCCCCGACTTACTGCCAAGGCCTCCTGACTTCTCATCCAGCCCAGGCCCTCCAACTTCCATTTTTTAATTTTATTTGTGGTGGTCCCTTGAGGAGGGGGGGTGCGGGGTGCCCTCGACTTTTTTAGAGGCCCCTCAAATTTAAAAATCCTGGCTACAGGCCTGCCACCCAGGGAGTCCAAGGTCTCTAGGCAAAGGCAGGCAATGGCAAACCTCCTCTGCTTGTCCATGGCCTGGGAAACCACATGGGATTGCTGTAGGTCATCTGGAACTAAATGGCACTTTCCACCACCATTCAAACCCTGCCTAGCTTGACCTCATCAAGGCATGGAAGTTAATCAGAGTCAGCCCTGGTTACTACTTGATTGGAAACCACCAAGGAAAGGGCAAGAGCCAGGCAACTTGACACCGTTTCATTATTGCCCTGACCTGATCTCTTGGGCACAGCTGGGCCGGCCCTGGTTAGTGTTTGGGTGGGAGACCACCAAGGGATTCCAGTAGGGTTGCCAAGTACTTACCGTAATTCGGCGGGGGGGACACAGTCCGCGGCCGGAACATTCCTCCTTGGAACACCCATGCCGCACGATGCCGTCGCCAGAAAGTGTCGCCCGGCGTCACTTCCTGGCGACGGCATCATGCGCTGCGTCTCACCCCCCCCCCCCGGGAATGGTCATGCCAAGAAGTATGCGTCCCCCGCCAAATTACGGTAAATTCTTGGGAAGCCTGGATTCCAGACTTGTTTTGCAAGAGGCAGGCAATGGCAAGCCACGTCTGAATGTCTCTTGCCTTGAAAACCCTGCAGGGTCATTGTAAGTCTGCTGTAACTTGAGGGCATTGTTCGCCACCACCACCCAGCCAGAGTGTGTGTACTAAGATGTAATTCCTGTTGTATTTGGTGGGGTTTTACTCCCAGGAAAGGGTGCGTAGGATTGAGGCCTTTCTGCATGACCTCCCATTGACAAATGATAAAAGGCCACCATAGCTAATCCAGCATAGTAAAATCGTTAAAATGCTCAGAAGTGGATTAAGAGCGGGGACTCTAATCTGGGAAAACCAGGTTTGATTCCCCACTCGTCCACATGCAGCTGCTGGTGTGACCTTGGGTCAGTCATAAGTTCTTTCAGAGCTGTTCTCTCAAGGGCAGTTCTCGAGAGAGCTCCCTCAGCCCCACCTACCTCAAAGGGTGTCTGTTGGGGGGAGGGAAAGGGAAAGGAGATTGTAAACCGCTCTGAGACTCCTTCAGGTAGCAAAGGATAAATCCAATCTCTTCTTCTCATATTTTGCTCAAATCTTGCTCCAGTAAAGGATTTCTTGTGCTTCCTGTTTTTCTGGACACATCTTGAGTGCCGATATTGACAGGAAGGCTTTAAATAAATAATGAGCAAAGGTGTCGTATTGGGGAGGGTTTTTTGGTCCCTCAGTGAAGTCAAGTCAAATAATCACATCAAACCACCCCCTATTCCAATGTAGAAAACTCCTTCACATCCTAGCTGTGTGCCAGGCGCCTTTTTTAAAGACACGAAGTTTCCTTCCCCTATATGATTTCTCACCCACCCCCAGTCTAAAATGTTCAGGAAGGAATATTTTTATATGTTTGGGCCTGTGCTCTGGTCTCTTATGATGTAAACTCCCCCCCCCCCCCAGTGCTGTTTTCAGTGGTGAACAATTCTGCCATCCCCGCATTTCTGGTGTTCTTTAAAAGAGGTGTCCCAAACATGGTGCTCACCGACACCTTTCTTGGCTCTCCCCAGGTGTTTTTAGAAAGTGGGTGGGGCCAGGTATGGCTTCTGCCCTGCGGGACTTCTGATTGGCCCCTGGAGATCTGACTGGCTGAGCAGATATTTTTTAAAAAGTTGCTTCGGCAGCAGTTGCCACCACAACGCAAGCATTTTTGGGTAATCTCGTGTGTAGGCAAGGAAATATTTTTGAACAGTCTGTTCATTCAGAAAGGCATCCTGTTAATCAGCGTGTCTGCCTGAAATGCTGAAGCGTTACTTAGTAGAGATTTGACGCCCCCTCTGTGGAATTTTGCGGCCGGCTCTGCTTCCAGTGGGACCCATTTCGTAGTTGCGCCCACGAACCTGTCCCAGAATTCCAAGGGTTCCTGCAGGCTCAGAAAGGCTGGGTACCTCTGCTTTAAAGTATCTGAATGCTCTTACCATGTGCAACCGCCCACCCCCCATTTTTTGCTGTAGGCCAATGCTTATTAGACTACTTGCCTTCAAGTGAACACCATTGTATCCATTTCCCGGCTTGGGACCCACCATCTGTGATACTTTTGGTGAGATGTTCATGTGGCCAGCGTGTGCGGACTCTAATCTGGGAGAACCAGGTTTGATTCCCCACTCTTCCACTTGCACCTGCTGATGTGACCTTGGGTCAGTCACAAGCTCTGGCACAGCTGTCCTTGAAAAAAGAGCAGTTTCTGTCAGAAGTTCTCTCAGCGTGTGTGTGGGGGGGCAGTTGTCTGTTGGCTGGACCTGCAGGGCCTTATTCTTGTCCCCTGTGGACAGAGGATGCCCAGAACATTTTTTGGTTTGGAGTTACAAGGGACTCTTGGGTGTGATGGGTGAGCTATTTCTGCAGAGAACTTGGTCCTCCCTACAAATCTACTGCTGAGGAACACCTGATAAGTTGTTTGGGATCTCCAGAAAGCCCTAGAAAGCTAGTTTGGTGTAGTGGTTAAGTGTGCGGACTCTAATCTGGGAGAACCGGGTTTGATTCCCCACTCCTCCACTTGCAGCTGCTGGATGACCTTGGGCAAGCCATAGTTCTTTCAGAGCTGTTCTTGAAAAAGAAAAGTTCCTGTCAGAACTCTCTCAGCCCCACCTACCTCACAGGGTGTCTGTTGCAGGGAGGGGAAGGGAAAGGAGTTTGTAAGCTGCTCTGAGACTCCGGAAGGGCAGGTATAATCCAATTCTCCTCCTCCTCCTCCTCCTCCTTCTTTGGAATGGAGTTTGAAAACCTCCCCACTAGGCTATTAATGTTAAATTTATTGTTATTTAAAGTTTGTATCATGCTTTATTTCCCTAATTGGGCCGTCAAACAACTTATCACATTGTTCTTCCCTCCTCCACTTGATCTTCTCAACAGCAACCGTGTGAGTTAGGCTGCAAGATTGTGACAGGCCCAGGGTCGCCCAGTGAGTTTCCATCGCAGAGTTGGGATTCAAACTCAGTTGTCCCAGGCCTTAGTCTGACATCGTGACCACAATGCGGCTCTGTCTCTCAAATTCCTTCACCTTCCCACTTCGCCTTCTCTTTACAATCCCTAGTTGTTTTCTCAACCCTTTCTGGCTTGTCAGTCTTTTTGAATGACAAGCCCTTTTCAGTTGTTCCAGTTTTGAACTCCTGCCTCACGGATGTGGAGAGCACTCTATGTGTGATCATCACAATATGTGTGCTTAACGTTTTGTGTGAATAGGGCAACACAAGTATTCTCTGCTTTTATTTTGTACACGCAAACATAAACCCTCACAAATCTTGGCTTCCAACTGTTTGGCACTGGAACTGTAAAATACACACGTTATCCTATTTACACAAAACGGCAAAATCATAACAACTGAAATGTGTCCGGAAGGTAATACTGGTACCAGATTTTTTAATTTTGTTATTGTTATTATCTGCTTCATTTATAGCTTGTCTTTTTCACGGGGACTCCAGGTGGATTTCAGAATACGGAAGATAATTCAGTCGGACAGAAAGATGCCGTAAACACTGCAAGGAGGACTAGGGTTACAGAAACTGGAAAAAAGTCAATAAAAGCTGTCTAGGGCAACAATAATTTTCGAAGGCACGTTGAACCTTAAGGAAGAGAAAGGGTTATGAAAGTAGAGGATGTTGTAGTAAAGAAAAGGAGTTGATACAGACAATAAACATGGCAACAGGCCACGGTATTTTGTCCCTTTTGGAATCAACCTCCTGACCTGTTCCATTATATTATGGTTCTAGTCCCTTTATAAAATATATTCCCTGAATATTTTTTCTTCCTAGTTGTAATTATATAGTGCCTGAATATTTCTTATTAATAACTTCTTAGCACCATAACTGCTCTTTATTTAGCTAAATAAGGTAATCCGGTGGGAGGTGTGCCAGTGCCCATCTGTTTTTGTCAGGAAAGCTTCGTTGGACTTTGGTGTTGAGCCCCAGATGGGTGCCGTCGTGTTCCGTTTATTAGAGTTTTTGAAGGACTGAAAATTTGCTTGTAGGTCAGGCCAGTTCTGGGCTGGGTCTGCTCTTATTTACACCATCTCTGAGTCACCCAGTGGCTCAGGCCCCAAGGTTACACAATCTGACTCATACTCTTCTTAAAATACATGGCTCACAATCCCTGTTCCAGGGTTCCCAGCTTCCACATGTGGTCTGAAGATCTCCAGGCTACAGAGATCAGTTCCCTTGGAGAAAATGGCTGCTTTGGAGGGCGTAGTCTATGGCTGGGAAGTCCCTCCCCATGTTTCACCCTCAAATCTCCAGGAATTCCCCAACCTAGAGTTGGCAACCCTACTGTTCACCTGTTACAGTGAACACATGAACATCCTGTATGTACATGCAAATGTCTGTTTGGAAGCCAACACGCATTCACTTGACAAATGAAACTGGGGACCAGTGCCTGGAGAAATGTGAGGTTTAAATCATGTGTCAAACGCCACATGTGTTAGAACCTGAGAATTACCCAACACACATATCAAGGAAATTCAAATGCGTGGGACTCATGGATTGTACCTGCATTCACTGTATCAACATCCTTATTGCACCTGAGCTGGTTTATGGTACCCATTATCTCCTCGAAATAGAAAACCTTTTAACTTCAAGCCAAATGCAAGTCGGTTATGAAAGAACTAGAAAAGCTGTTGCCCAGTATGTACAAGTCAGCGTCTCATATAGTGGGACGATAGTTGCCGTTCCTCTTTCTCATTTCCTGGTCCTTCACCCTTAGCAGTGGGTTGAGATACACTAATTAGGCAGTTGAAACCTTCTGTCGCCCCCATCTTCATGCCAGAAAAAGACTGCAACCAAAAAGACAAAATAAAATTGGGTGGACGGCATGTATCGGTGGCTGAGGATGATTGGCTGTGGTTAGAGAAGCGCCAAGAATAGAGATGTCGAGATAGGGGGTTCAGGTGAGATGTCTTCTTGCTTTTTGAAGACAACAGTATAGAAACTTGACCTGGAAGAGACATCTTTTTCTGGAGGGGCGGGGATTCCAAATGTGCCGTTCCTATTGATTGCAGGAAGATTTGGAATAGTTAACGCAATTGGTGGCTTGGTGGACGCTTGCCTTCCCTGGAGATCAGTTGATTTTTGTAGGAGGGAGAGCCGGATTGGACGGTTGCATTCAGTGGCTGGCGGAGCAGATAGATTTGACTGGAAAGGAGAGTTGTCCGTTTGCCTCCGTCCAGTTTGGAGGGAGAGGAAACTGCCTGAAGGATACTGGAATGTGTGAAGAGAGAGAGAAATGCTGTTAACTGCCTTACCTGTTCAGAGCTAGGTTTTTCACCACGCCACCCAAGTGACTTTGGAGGGGAGTATAATCACGACTGCACCCTCTTGGGCCAGCTACATTGCTGGCAGTTTTCAGGCCAATCCTGGAGGGTATGGGCGTACCTTGCTTGGGGTGACAAAATACCTTGAATGCCAGATCAGAACTGAATCAAGGAACCTCTGGATACCGAATCATAAACTACAATGTATATATTTAATAATCCCATAGGATTAGGGAAAGGTGATGTTTAAAGATAAAGTTTGGAGATGGCTGTTTCCAGCATGAATTGGTTACGGTGCTTTGTTGGGCCTACTGGAGTTCTCTAAAGCTCTCTTGTCTGTTTTGCTCGGAGGAACTAGGGTGCAGGGAGACACCAAAGGCCCCGGCGTACATCCGCTTGCTCACCAGCACGACGAACAGCCATAATGGCAAGGAAAGGCCTTTAAAACCATAGCCTGAAATGTCATTTTTAAAAATTTAGTTATTTATCTATTTATTATCTCAATTTATACCCTGCCTTCCCTGCAGGCAGGCTCAGAGCAGCTTACACTAATTGGTACCCTGTACCTGCGGTGGCTCAAGTGGTTAAGACGCTGAACTGCAGGCTGTGGAAGGTCGGTAGTTCAGCAGTTCGAGACCCGAGAGTGCCGCATGACGGAGTGAGCGCCCGTCTCTAGTTCCAGTTCCTGCCAACCTAGCCGTTCGAAAGCAAGAAATTGCAAGTAGATAAATAGGTACCACTTCAGTGGGAAGGTAACAACGTTCCGTGCGCCTTGGTGTTTAGTCATGCCGGCCACATGACCACGGAAACGTCTTCGGACAGTGCTGGCTCTTCGGCTTTGAAACGGAGATGAGCACCGCAACCCTAGAGTCGGATTCGACTGGCTTTCGAGCAAGGGAACCTTTACCTTTACCATAAAACCATATACAAAAATTAAAGCAGTAAACATAACATATAAGCATTAAAACAGTCCAACAATTAAAGTGCTAGTGATGGTCATCTTTGAGTAATTCAGATGGCATACTAACAATGTTCACCCACTTAGTGATCTTCCGCATAGTGCAATGATATAACGCAATCCCCAGGCCAGAGCCAACCCATAACCACAGATGGTGGTGGTGGTGTGGCAACTCCTAATTGAAAGGCTGGTGGAAGAGCTCCGTCTTTCAGGCCCTCTCCCTCTCCCCAACCCCAGTGGTCTTTTTTTGGTAACATCCATCCTGAGGAAGTGTTCTGAAGAACTTGAACACTTCCACTGATTTTGGATGGGCACAGCTGTAAATAACTTCTACATCTGGGAAGGCCGGCAAGAGAGGGTTTTTTCCAGAGGAACTTTGACTGAGGGTAAACTGCCGAGTCAGATTTGGCCGTCGTGTTAATGCCCGTGTTTGCTTTTCATTTGTGTAGCGTTTTCTAACCTGTGTGTGGTTTTTAATCCTTGATTTTATCACTTGTAATGGTTTTTAAGTTTTTGTTTTCCCCTTGCGTTTGTGTTCTTCTCAATAATGCTTTTGTGTTCTTGCGACTTGCTGGAACGGGTTTACCTGCTTGGAGCCAAAGCCGAGAGGGTGGCATAGAAATGTTTTGAGTAAATAAATAGTATCAGTACCATTCTAAATTGGATTCGTTGTGAGCCAGAATTTGATACAGTTCCCGTGCCTACGGGCTCTCCGTGGTATCTGGTTTGGCGGTCTCTTGTAGAGGGAAAACCAGAGAGTGTGAAGATTTAAAAATGTACCCATGTGGACTTGAAGTGGGATTCCACAAGACGTGTCAAACTGAGAAATTGTGGGTCTGGCCAAGCCCTGCCTGCAGAATTTCCACAAGTCAAAGACGCAAGGGCAGGGCCAGAAAAATGGTGGAAAACAGGGCTGTGCGAAAGCCAGGATAAATGTCACAGCATGCTGAAGTGGGTGGAACGGCTGAGTTATATCGATTGTCCCCTTTTTCAGTCTAGGTCAGGAAGACTGTTGTGTCTTTACTGGCCACCTTCCAGGTAGAAACCAAAGTTGTTCAGCCATATTGGTGCATACAAAATCCAGAACTGAGAACAAAATCCATGTAATACCTCCAGTTGGTCAGCCGTGTTGGTCTGAAGCAGTACGACAAATTTACAGTCCAGCGGCACCTTTAAGACCAACAAAGGTTTATCCAAGGCATGAGCTTTCGTGTGCAAGGCACGCTTTCTCCACGGAATACCTGTTATTAGGACCATCCAAACTGACACCATGTCTTTTGTCAGTTTTGTTGGTCCGAGTAAGATGTGCTGCAGAGGTCTTGCGGCTGGCAGGCAGACAATTCAGCTGGCACGGCATCTCCTCACACGGATACGCCGTGGCCGAGAACGGTGCCGTTGTTACGTTTCTGGACATTATGCAACTTGTAAAGGCTGGGGAGGAGGGCCCCTCGCCATTTTTCCCTTCAGCCCCCAGGAATGAAAACTCATGACTGCTGTTTAGGGGGGTGCGCAGCCCACGCAGCCCAAGCCTTTGCTTCCTCTCTCTCTTCCATCTGTGTTCTGCCACTTCCTGCCCTGCCGCACCGTCGGCGGGGTTTTTGTGGTTGCTGCGGAGCCGAAGAGCTGCCGGTTTCGTTCAGCTGTTGTGGCTCTCGTTCAACATCGCCTTCTCCCCCTCCCCGCCTCCATCTGGCTGGCCAACAGTTGTGGTGACTTGGTGGGATGGAATGGGATGTTTTTGATAGATTCTGTTGTGTTGGTCTGGAGCAGCAGAACAAAGTTTTGAGTCCAGCGGCACCTTCAAGACCAACAAAGTTTAACTCTGGGTATAAGCTTTTGGGTACACGCACACGAAAGCTTCTACCCAGAATGCAACTTCATTGGGCTTAATGGAATTCATTTAAACATTTCATGAATGTACAGCCTCTTGCTGCGTAATTAAAAACTAATCCTTATTTCATGATGAATAACCTTTGTACCGTAATGTATCTTAAATAGAAAACTATCTTTAGATAGATTTTTCCCCCAAAAAGGAATTTAAGGGAGAAAAAAAATCTGCATTCAATTTTAAAAATCTGATTTAAATTTTAAAAATCCATTAAAAAAATTATTTGGTTTTTACCCACCCTGGTCTTAAAGGTGCTTACAGGACTCGAACTTTGTTCTTCGACAGACCAGTTCATGTGATCCTTACTGGACGCCTGCTGCTTCTGTTTCAAAGTCCTTGTGGTGGTTCGGCTTTTGCTTAGAAGTTCAGTGGGGGGGTTGCTTCTTCCAGGTAAGTGTGTGCCCTTTTTTTCTTACGGGCAGAAACGGCACACAGGTCGGCAGAAGTGGCAGCAGCTGTCCCCTCTGCAGTGCAATTGGCTCTGTTTTTGGAATCGTTACCTTCTTGGCTACATGTAAGCTTTGCAGTGGAGCCCATAGCTGCTCTGAGACCCACAGTGGTGTAGTGGTTAGAGTGCTGGACCAAGGGCTGGGAGACCCAGGTTCAAATCCCCACTCTGCCGTGAAGAAGATTGCTGGGTGACCTTGGGCCAGCCATGTGGTCTCGGCCTAGCCGACCTGGCAGGGTTGCTGTGAGGATAAAATGAAGGAGAGGAGAATGGTATAAGCCTTGGGAGAAAAGTGAGGTGTAACTAGGCTTCCCAAATACTTACCTCGTGCCCACAGGGGACAGATATGTCCTGGCAGGACCATCCCCGGGGGAAGGAAAGACGCGCCACATGATGCCATTGCCAGGAAGTGACGCTAGGCGACGCTCTGGCAATGCGGCCGGAAACTCAATGGTACCATTGTGTTTTCAGCCCCATTGCCAGAGCGTCGCCTGGTGTCACTTCCTGGTGATGGCATGGTGCGCAGGCCTGTAGCTAATGTGGGGCCCACGGGGCCTGGCCCCCTCATGTTTCTTCCGGGCCCCCTCCCTCCTGGGCTGGCCCCCAAATTGAATTAATGTAATTAACTTTGCTTTAATTAGCTGTGCCCCCCCCCCGAGGCCCCCTCTCCCAAAAATCTTGGTGCGTAACAGGGAGGAATGGTACGGCCGGGGAGCATGTTCCCCCGCTCCCGTGCGGTATGTACTTGGGAACCCTAGGTGTAACTGAAGTAAGCAAATAAATAAAACATATGTACAGCCATCATAGATAATATGCTGCTGCAGAGTGTCCCTTCGTATTCAGATGTGATGCTTTTTCATTATATCAGGCTGTGTTGGTCCTGGGTACAGACATGCCTGGGTTAAACTTCCCACCCCCTGCTCTTGTCTCCTGGTTGGGTGATTTGGAGCCATCGTGCAATAGTTCTTCCCATTTCTGGCAGCATCTGCTAATAAAGTTCAGAGCCAGAGGAGAAACAGGCCCAAATCACGCAAGGCTTTGGCGATCCTGTTGCGTTTAAGTTCATACTTGGGTTTTAAGTATCTCGCTCGACAGAAACCTGGATTGTGAGCCGCTGGATGGCATCAGCGTAGAAAGCGCCAGGGAATGTATATATTGTCAACCCTCTCTTGAGCTTCTGTGCCGGGGACCGAAATATGTTGAAATTTGCATTCTGAAAACGGAAACCAGGAAGTAGAGGAGCGGAGGCTTGCTGGTTATGTGCCTGTCATAAAGGCGGACCCTGAAGCAGCGGTGCATGACCAGATGGGGAAGGCAGACCCTTGTTTAAAAGAGGAGAGAGTATTTTAAAGCAGAGCTCTCCGCAGGCAGGATGTGCAAGCACCGGCAGGTGAGCGCAGAGACTTGAGGTATTCAGAATGTTAATAGCTGAGCCTAGCAGAGCGTTGAGGGTGGGGTGGGGTGAAGATTATGCATAAATTACTGATTAGGAAGTAATCTCTGATAGAGAGGCTGAAAGGTTAATTGAAAATAATCAAGGCTCCATTGCTGAGACTTCCTTTTTAAACTTCTGCAAAACAGAATTTCCTGTTTCTTGCCCTGTGGGCAACAACCCCTGGTCTCCAGTCACTCTTTTCTGTCCTTCCTTGTTTAGTTTTTTGCTTATTTGTGTGGATCTTAAACTCACAATGTTGTAGTGCTGCTCAACGACAGCACAAAAGCGCACTAAAGAACCGAAGCGTGACTCACTCCAACGTGTTGAATTCGAGTCCGGTGGCACTTTTCGAAAGTTTCTACCCTGAAACTGTCGTTGGTCTCTAAAGCGCCGCGGGACATGATCCTTAACTGTTCGAATCTGACTAGTCTGCAACATATTAGTATTCCTGCAGGAAATTAGCTTGTCACCAATACCATGCCGGGCAACGCGTGGAACAAAGAAACAAGGGGAATATGAAGTTGTAAGACTGTTTTTAAAAAAATTCCTAGACTGCTGATAAAATACATCTCTCTCCTCTTTTCAACAGGACAGCTTCTTTCTGGGCCACAAGAAGAGTTCATAACATGAGCTGAACCGTTTATCTGAGCTGGATTCGCCTCGCCTGTTTTTAACACCTCTCTTTTGGATATTAAATGTATCGGAACATCAGCTTTGCCAAACTTCCAAGCCAAGAATGTATTGGTCGGTGGGATCTGGCGGTGACGTCAGCGCCAGCCGCATGGAGGCGCAAGATGGTAAACTAGAGAAGTTTGATTTGGTCCTTTGCTGTTGATGTGCTTATTTTATTTTATTTATACCCCGCTTTTAGAGGAGCTGCGGTGGCTCAAGTGGTTAAGACGCTGAACTGCAGGCTGTGGAAGGTCAGTAGTTCAGCAGTTCAAGACCCAGGTGCCGCAAGACGGAGTGAGCTCCCGTCTCTAGTTCCAGCTCCTGCCAACCTAGCAGTTCGAAAGCAAGAAATTGCAAGTAGATAAATAGGTACCACTTCAGTGGGAAGGTAACAGCGTTCCGTGCGCCTTAGTGTTGAGTCATGCCGGCCACATGACCACGGAAACGTCTTCAGACAGCGCTGGCTCTTCGGCTTTGAAACGGAGATGAGCACTGCAACCCTAGAGTCGGATTCGACTGGCTTTCGAGCAGGGGAACCTTTACCTTTACCTTTTCTCCCTGATCGGGGTCCAGAGCGGCTTATCACATTGTTCCTCTCTCCTCCGCTTTATCCTCACAGCCTTCTGAGGTAGGTTAGGCTGAGAGGTTATGACTGAGCCAAGGTCACCCAGCAGACTTCCGTGGCAGAGTGGAGATTCGAACTCGGGTCTCCCAGATCCTAGTCCGACTCTCTACGGCTGTGCCACGCTGGTGGGTTTGTTGGGGTAATTAATTAATAATCGTATGGCAGTGTGTGTTGTGTAGCCAGGAGATCCGAGGATTGTCTGGCAGCCAAAGTTCTAACTCTTCAGCGTTCTGCACCACTAAAGTGGCGAACTAGAGTTTTTGGTGGGCTGAGAGAGCTCTGAGAGAACTGTGACTGACCCAGGGTCACCCAGCTGGCTCCATGTGGAGAAGTGGGAAATCAAACCTGGTTCTACGGATTAGAGTCCTGCCATTGGGTGGTGCCATTAGACAGGATGCTGGCAGGACCGAACCTGAGTCCCTCCTGTCTGTCCTTTATACAGTGTGTGTGTATGTGAGAAAGGGTTCGAGAGAAACACGATGAGAGAGAGAAACCGCAGAAGGAGGAGGAGGATTTGTACCCCGTCCTTCACTCAAAGTCTCAGAGTGACTTACAATCTCCTTCCCTTCCTCTCCCCATGACAGACACCCTGGCTGTGATCACACACACTAAATAATCCACTTTCAATCCATTTTCAGTGTACTTTCCAACTGGATTTCGCCAGTTCACACAGTAAAATCCAGTTGGAAAGTGCACTGAAAGTGGATTGAAAGTGGATTATTTAGCGTGTGTTGTGATCACAGCCCCTGTGAGGTAGGTGGAGCTGAGAGAGCCCTGAGAGAACTGCTCTTGAAAGAACAGCTGTGAGAGACCTGTGACTGACCCAGGGTCACCCAGCTGGCTGCATGTGGAAGAGAAGTAGGGAATCAAACCACGTTCTCCAGATTAGAGTCTGCCATTCTTAACCACTACATCGAACTGAACAATAGTAGAAACTTTCACAGGCATTTCTTCCCAAAACTGTTTTTCCCAGTCACCTGATGGGAGGGCAATGGCAGCTGGGGAGGTTGTGCTGGGTCAAGGTTCCACTTCTCCATCCTTGCTTTTGGATTTCTCTGCTTCCTCCTCCTTTTGAGGAGATCTTACAAATGTTTGGACTCCAGGCTTTTCCTTGTCGCGTGTGGCAAAAGCGGCATCTCTTCTGCTTGTCACATAGCGATGCGCACCCTCCTGCTATGGCGGGAGGCCTTCCACTGGCAACGCTTGTTGCTGTAGGGGCTGGAGGAGAAATTAAAAAAGACAAAAGCACCAACATTGCACACTGTGTGACATCACTTGCGATGAAAACCCAGAAGTAATGTCACATTGCTCTAGGAATCACTTTAATCTCTATGGTTTTACCATAGAGGTTCCAGCAATTCCTAGAGCGACGTGACCTCACTTCCAGTTTTCCCCCAGGAGTGATGTCAGGGTGCATGTGGTGCTGCGTCTCCCCGTGACCCTGCCTACCCAAACTCCCACCCATTGCCAGTCCTGGCAAGTCTGTGGGTTATACAGCGGCTAATAGCTTAGATCCATGTGGCAGCCATGTTGATCTGAAGCAATAGAACAAAGTTTGCGTACACATAGTCATAGCTGGAATAAAACTTTGTTGGTCTTAAAGGTGCCGCTGACCTGCAGGCTGTGGAAGGTCAGTAGTTCAGCAGTTCAAGACCTGGGTGCAGCATGACAGAGTGAGCTCCCGTCTCTAGTTCCAGCTCTTGCCAACCTAGCAGTTCGAAAGCAAGAAATTGCAAGTAGATAAATAGGTACCACTTCGGTGGGAAGGTAACAGTATTCCGTGACGGAGCTATGCTCCACTTTAGTTACCAACCTCCCGGTGCAGCTTGGAGCTCTCCTGGGTTCGTAACTGATTTCCAAAGATCATCTCCCCTAGAGAAAACGGCTGCTTTGGAGGGTGGCCTCTGTGGCATTACACCGTGCTGAGGTCCCCTCCCCTCCTCATAACCCCGCCTTCTCCAGGCCCCGCCCAAAATCTCCAGGAATTTCACCAAACCAGAGCTGGCGACCCTCTACGTCTCGGGCAGGGATCCTTCTGAGCACAGAAACACCCTGTTGGATCCAAGCCCAAGTCCTTTCCAGGAAAAGTTGGTGGCAGCTGCAAATTTCTGACCGGCTTCCAAGGCCAACCCAAATTTGTGGGGCCCTGGATTTCCCCTGCCAACCTCCCATCGCTGGCTGTGGTTGAGAGCCAGGCACCTTGTCTGGGCCTCCGGGGGAAAAGTCCCTCTTTAGTTTCAGTTTCCCATCTGGTGGCCCGGATGATGTCATTCACCAAAAGAGAGGAAGCTGGGAGTGGAGGGAGGAGAGAGGGAACCCTCGGCTACTTCCTCTTCCCCCTCATCTGCCCATCTCTGTGATTGGCTGATTTCACTCCTCTCTTAACCCTTGATCGTCTCAGCATGCAGGAAGAACCCGGTTCAATCCCCAGCATCTCCAGTTTATTTTTATGTGTTGATCTTATGCATTTAAAACCTCACTGTGCTGCCTTTCCACCCAACTTAGAGTCCCCCAAGGCCATGAACAGTGATAAACGTAGATTCTGGTGGGTTGGTCTGAAGCGGCAGAACAAAGTTTGAAGTCCAGTGGGACCTTTAAGACAACAAGGTTTAATTCTGGGTATAAGTTTCCGTGTGCATGCCCACTTGTATCTAATAAAGTGTGCGTGCACACGAAAGCTGATACCCAGAATTAAATTCTGTGGCATGTCCATGTGCATGACCCCTCAATCATTGTTTCTCAAAGCTAAGATCCCCGAATGTGATAACCTTTCTTCATAGGGAAAGTCTCCTCCTCTTATTATTGCAGTTGCCCTTTTCTGCATTTTTTCCAGTGCTATAAATATTCTTTTTGAGGTGTGTGTGGAGTGAGCGGTCCAATGAGGTTGCACCATCAATTTATACATGTACAAATGATGTTCCTTTTGGTCTTTTGGGGTTTCTGTGTGGCACTGTGGCATGCTTGCACTGCCACAGTGCCACTTGTTCTGGAGTGTGCCACTTGTTCTCACGGCAAACAAGCATCTCCCAAGACAGTTCATTTTCCCTGAGATTCTCTGGGAGAGTCTGACTGCTGGGTAGCTGCCTGCTTGCCTACCTTAAGTGCTGCTGGCTGGGTTTCCCCATTGGAAACAATGGAGGTAATGGGGGTAACCTGTTTGGGTGCCATAGAATTATGCCCATTGGTCCAATTGCTTTGAGACATGGGAATGTATATGGGGAGAGGCTCCTGAAGCTACCCTGAAAATTTGGAGCCTCTCCCTCAAACCCCCTCCCCCCCAGAGCTATTAACAGCACCATGGGGAAAAAGTAACTTTTTCCCCCACCATAGAGAACAATGGAGGGAATGGGGGCAACCTGTTTGGAGGCCCATAGAATTGGACCCCCTGGTCCAATGTTCTTGAAACCTGGTGGGTATCTTGGGGAGAGGCTCCAACAGCTCCCCTGTGAGTTTGGAGCCTCTTCTTCAAGCCCCCTCCTCTCCAGCCCCCAGAATATACCCTATGTTTTTGCCATTGACTTCAATGGCCCATAGGATATAATGGGGCTGAAATTGACATTTGGCTGGCCAAAAGACTCCCCAATCAGCTTGTAGGGCCGAAATTGACACGCAGGAGCCTTTCAGCCCTCAGAAGCTGCCAGAGCTGCGCTCCAGTGCACTCCCCCCCCGCCCAAGACCCTTGCCCAGAATGCAACTTTGTAGGTCTTAAAGAGAGCCAGTTTAGTGTAGTGGTTAGGAGCACGGACTCTAATCTGGGAGAACCAGGTTTGATTGCCCACTCCTTCACATGCAACTGCTGCTGTGACCTGGGGTCATTTACAAGTTCTTTCAGAGCTGTTCTCTCACAAGCAGTTCTAGAAAGAGCTCTCTGAGCTCCACCTACCTCATAAGGGTGTCTGTTGTGGGGCAGGGAAGGGAACGGGGATTATAAGCCACTTTGAGACTCCTTCGGGTGGTAAAGGGCGGGGTATAAATCCAGTCTCCTCCTCCTCCTCTTCTTTTTCTTCTTCTTCTTCAAGGTGCCCCTTAGTGATAAACATAAACCGCTTTTAAAAATACACACATTAAAAACAAACAAAATACACACATTAAAAACAAACAAAATACACACATTAAAAACAAACAAAATACACAGGGCTTTTTTTGTAGAAAAAGCCCAGCAGGAACTCATTAGCATAATAGGCCACACCCAACAGCAGAGACTCATAGGCCATACCCCTGATAGCACAGCTCATTAGCGTATTAGGCCACATCCCCATGTTACCAGAAGTGTGGTCATCCAGCCACACCCACCTTTTGCTTCTTATTCTGTTTCCCTTGTTTGTTGTCAAAACCGAGGGCTCTTTTTGGTAGCAGGAACTCCTTTGCATGTTAGGCCACACACCCCAAATGTAGCCAGTCCTAATGAGTTTCTGCTGTTGGGTGTGGCCTATTATGCCAATGAGTTTCTGCTGGGTGTGGCCAACTTGGGAGCCAGCCGGAACTCCGTTCCTGCGCGTTCCTGCCCCAAAATAACCCCGAAAATACATAAATGGGGGGAGGAATCACTAAGGGAGCACCAAACTAAGCAGAAAAGTCTTCGCGTACAGATGGAAGATAACAATAGAGGGAAACAGGCAATTCCCTGGTGAGGGAACTGCATAATTTTTGGTGCTATGACCAAGAAGGCCCTTTTTCAGGTTGACACCCATCTAGCCATTGAGTGGCAGGAGAAACCCAAAACAGTATCACTGAGCGGGACCTTGGTGATTGAGTAGGTTCACATGGGAGTAGGTAGTCATTAAAAAGACCACGTTGCAGGTGATGTGCAGGACCTCCACCTGAGATCCTGGAGATCCACTGCCGGTCTGAGTAGACGGGACTGATCTTGACGGGTCTGATTCATAGTCCTGTTCACAAGTTACAGTGAATGGATGTACATCTCACATGTCTGTCCCTACACCTGTATGTAAAAATGAGGCAACATGCCGTCATTTTGCTAATGAAAAGAAGAGACTAATGGCTGGATGAATGTGGGTTTTAAATCACATGGTTAGCTGTTTATGCATTGAACAGAACATGAAAACGACTCAACACAGTTATGAAGAAAAACGAAGCTTTCACTGTACAAGGATTATTATCCACGTGTTTAGTATAATTATTGACTGGGGGCCAGTGTTCCCTCTAAGCTGAGTTAGTGTGAGCTAAAGGTAAAGGCGAATCCGCTTATCGCCAATCAATCAATAGTTTATTGCGGTCAAAGACCATAATACAGTGAACAGAGGTAATGTAACAGCCGGTGCTCATCTCCGTTTCCAAGCTGAAGAGCCAGCACTGTCCAAAGAGGTTTCCATGGTCATGTGGCCGGCATGACCAAAAGCTGAGGCGCACGGAACGCTGTTCCCTTCCCACCGA
This sequence comes from Gekko gecko, assembly GCA_029375565.1. Taxonomy (NCBI): domain Eukaryota; kingdom Metazoa; phylum Chordata; class Lepidosauria; order Squamata; family Gekkonidae; genus Gekko; species Gekko gecko. Next base: position 35,153,975 of record JAPDNY010000017.1, on the reverse strand, counting down.
AGCGGTACCTATTTATCAACTTGCAATTTCTTGCTTTCAAAGTGCTAGGTTGGCAGGAGCCGGGGCCAGAGACGGGAGCTCACTCCGTCACGCGGCACTCGGGTCTCGAACTGCCGAGCGACCAACCTTCCAGTCTGCAGCTTCAGCGTCTTAACCTCTGAGCCACCGCAGCCCCTCTGGGCTCACAGTTTTTTAGCTTCTGGCTCACACATTTTTGCCTCAGCTCAGGAAGGATGGCTTCAGAGCAGACTAATCTATGCAGTAGCCAAATTGCTTGCTCACAACGTTAATGCCAGTAGTCCACAAAGTAGAATTTTTGCCTGCATGATTCCATAGCTTAGAGGGTGCATTGGCTGGTGCTAGGTTAAGGCAAGTTGTTGGATCTGATGAACAGGCAATGGGGTAGTTGGTCAATAAGGCCCCACTGGTTCATCAGTCACTTCCAGTCATGATTTGCAGGCTCTTTGGGAGCACTCTCTCCCATCCCCATCTGACTTTGTCTTTCTTCACCTGAATGTCTCTTGGGTCATTACGGTTGCTCAGTCTAGCGGCTATAAATCCCTCTCTCCCTGTTCCCACCTTTAGTGTCAACCAGTAGGCAACATCTCAGCGTGTGACTGCATCGCCGTTTGTGATTGTGGCGGTTGTGATCCGGCCAATGGCACCGAGATCTTCTCCTTTCCTGCGGGGAGGGAGCAGCCCGAGACTGCCACCTGCCTTTTTAAATTCTGTTTCGTCTTATTATTTAAATTGCCGCCCCCCCCCCCTTCCCCTTCGCCAAGAGGCGTTTGTTCTCACCACAAGCGTGGGCAGAAGGTGTTCCCGATCCTGGCTGGTGAGCAGTCGGCAGTGACTCCCGTGAGAGCGGCTGGGGGGGTGAATTTCTGCGATCGTCAGGAAAGAAATGCCGGCTGTTGCGTTGCAGTACCCTCTTTGCCAAGGACCTTTGGCACGGGGCTCCCAGGGAACTCAAGCGGACCGTCCCTCTCCTTCCACGTACATGGATTATATTGAATCACTCTTTGGCTTTCTGTTTCCTTCTTGCAGTGAGTGCGTTTTAGAACCATTTGTGTTTGTGTGTGAATTTATGACTTAAACTGCGACTGTAATAATTCTCTGGCTGTTTGCCTTGAAACCACATAGTCGGAATAGTATTCATTGCAAAACCCGTTTATCTTGCTTGGGTCTGCCCGGGGCACGTTTTCAAGCCATTCCCCCAAACTGAGTGTTATATAGAATGCACGATTGTTCTCTGTTGTCACAGAGATGCCATCAGGGTCTGTTTCTCTTTCAAATATTGCTCTTTTTTAGCAGAAAGGTAGGTAAGCAGTAATCCTACCGTTCTGTGAATGCTGACTCAGGAGTACTTCCAAATGACCCTGCATGGCTTTACTTCAAGCCCGTAGCCGGGGGACATTTTAATTCTTTGGGGGGTACTAGCTAAATCAATTAAAGGTAACTCATGTGCTTCAGGCAGCCCCAGAGAGAGGTGCAGTGCAGGGGGAGGCAGGGAGAAGCGGCAGCACAGGGGGAGTTCGTGGCGGCCGCCGCATCTTGCCAGAGAGTTGGGGGGGCTGGGCTGAAAGGAAGTTGGGGGGCCTTGGCAGGAAGTTGGGGGGCGGGCCCCAAAATGCCCCATGGGCCTGCTTTACCTTGGAATAAACACACACCCCTTGTGGTTTATGACTGTATATGAGAGCCAGTAAAACAAGGTAGCTGTCATAGAATTATTTGTCCAGATGTTCTGCTTGTTTTAATTTTATTTTTGCTGGCATGCTTTGGTGGGCTTTGCCCAGGTACCCTGCCCACCCCACAAAACGGCGTAACGGCTGCCTCTTCCATTCGCCACGGGATGTCTTGTCAACCCTCCGCCGGCATGTCTCTGTGTGTGAAAAGTGACGTCAAGTCACAGCTGTCTTGCGGCCACCCTGTGGAGTTTTCAAGGCAAGAGGCATTCAGAGGTCTGTACCTGCCTCTGCGTCGTGACCCTGGTATTCCTTGGAGGTCTCCCATCCAAATACTAGCCAGGGCCGACCTTGCTTAGTTTCCGAGAGCTGATGAGTTCGGACTTGGCTGGGCCATCCATGTCAGAGCATGCGTTCGCATGCTGCTCCGTTTTCAGGGTTGTTCCCGTAAGAGGCAGCGTGGCGTTGTGGTCAATGTGTTGGACTAGGATCTGAGAGACCCACGTTCCAATCCCCCCTTTAGCAGAGCACAGGGACCTCCCCTGTATGCGAAACAGCCAGTCCTGCCTGCGTGCAGGAATAGTTTTGAACCGACGGGAGCGTTCAGCCGTGCAAGCGCCCACCTGCAGTCATAAGTGGTACAGCCCAGACACACGCTTGCCAGCCACCTCAGCATGGACCAAATTGGACGAGATGCTGGAAGATCTTTGAAAGGCCTTGTCTCTTGGGTCGTTACTGATCAATTACAGCCACAGGGTATCTGGTACAGATTAGAGGATAGTGTGTGGGGGAAGGTAGGGTTTAACCTTTCTCCCCCTGATTTTCTCTCATCCAGATTAACACCCCCATACATGCTGTGGTTAGCCCTGGATAGGACTGCTCTGGGGGAGGGGGTCCCTGTCCTCTTCCTAAAAATAATGCGACAGGTCTGTTTCAGTTGACCCTACCATGCAGGGGAACACTTAAAATATCTCTCCCCGTTATGCCATAGTCCTGAGCAGAATTGGGGCAGAATGTGGTGTCTGTTACCCTTTGGTGTAGTGGTTAAGTGTGTGGACTCTAATCTGGGAGAACTGAGTTTGATTCCCCACTCTTCCACTTGCAGCTGCTGGATGACCTTGGGCAAGCCATAGTTCTGTCAGAGCTGTTCTTGAAAAAAGAGCAGTTTCTGTCAGAGCTCTCTCAGCCCCACCTGCTTCATGGGGTGTCTGTTGTGGGGAGGGGAAGGGAAAGGAGTTTGTAAGCCGCTCTGAGACTCCAAGTGAAGGGCGGGATATAAATCCAATCTCCTCCTCCTCCTCCTCCTCCTCCTCCTCCTCCTCTTCTTCTTCTTCTTCTTCATGCTCAAAAGACCTGTCTGGGATGTGGAATGGCATGGTGTAGCCCAGTCTTGTCAGATTCCAGAAGCTAAGCAGGGTCAGTACTTAGATGGGGGACCACCGATGGAGACTCCGTAGTGGGTGGTGATGGCAAATGACCTCTGCTCCTCACTGGCCTTGAAAGCCCCTTGCTGGGCTTGCCATAAGTCAATTGTGGCTTCTCAGTACTTGCATACATCCAAAGATCTATCGGATGGCTTTCCCAGGGTCACGTTTGTTTTGACCCTACCTCGATATCTTGCCAGAGGACAGAATTTCATTCAGCGCGGAATACAAATAACCCCATGTGTGTCTCCTTTCAGGTACTATTGCTAACAATGGAGATGAATTCGGGGGGGGGGAATCAACCACTGGGAGTTGCCTAGTAACTGGCGAAGCTGTATGCTTTGATTGGCAGCCCTGAACTAAAAAGAATCTGGTCTTTTAAGACAGCCCGAGATGTCTCTGCAGATTTCTTCTTGTTCATTCCTGCTTTTGTGGACCCAGGAGCCCAGTTAAGACAGGGTGTTTGGAATTTGAAGCTCTCCCCTCCCCCCATTTTCTTGCCTGCAATATATTTCTATCCTGCTTTCACAATTTTCTTAGGCTGGGTTCAGACGTGAGGCAAAATCATGGCTCGGTGAAACTCAACTCTGGGTTTTGTGATTGTCTGAATGCAGGCCACTCCATTAATTACAATTAATTAGGGCCCATTATGCCAGGATCCAAAGCTGGTTTTGTAATCCCTGGTTAGGTTTAAACTGTGGTTTCGCATAATGTCTGAATGCAGGCGTCCCGGCTTAAACCTTGGTCTGGTTTATTTTGTGGTGACACTGCCCCAGGCTACACAATGAATTTGTCAAGGCAGAAACCAGGATTTGCATGATTTTTCTGTGAGCTGAGTCCCAGTTTCACAAACTAACCATGGTTTGGGGTGGTATTTTCGAAAGCAAAGTAATAATATAGAGGGGATACAAAAGGAAAAGAGGGATTATGTAAAAAATTATATATGTCAAAGATTATTATACATTACAGGATATATAGAACGGAGAAGAAAATATTTCTCCCCCAAATCCCCTTCATTACAATTTTTAAGACATTTTCTGTAGAATACAATGGTCCTTACTTCAAACATTTTAAATTTCAAATTCCATAACTTATCTGTTTTGCAACTATATTATTAGTTTTACTGTTACTACATATTCTATGTTACATATTTTGTCATTTATACATACTAGGTATAACTTTTAATATTCCAAAAATAAAGGAAAATCTATTCGATATCCCACAATAAAAAAATAAGATGTTTTTGTTCAAAATTCACTTCCTTATACATTTATATTCAAAACTTGTTCTCATTCTGCTTCTACATTATAATATGTTTATATGCATTACAATACATTTATATACAGTTTTTAAACTGTTTCTCATTCTGAATTTGTCTCCTGCTTGCATAATAAACACTCCCTCTCCTCAAATTTTGGAATTGACCTGTTTCTCAAATGGGTTGTTAATTTCGCTATTACTGCATAATCGGCCAGTTTATTTTCTCATTCCTCTGACCTTAACTGGCCAAGGTTGAAAATAAACCAGGTTTTTGTGTTACGTTCCAACCATGCCTTAAATGTTGTTTCAGCACTGGGACCAGAGAGCCAGTTTGGTGTAGTGGTTAAGTGTGTGGACTCTAACCTGGGAGAGCCGGGTTTGATTCCCCACTCCTCTACATGCAGCTGCTGGGGTGACCTTGGGTCAGTCACAAGTTCTCTCAGAGCTGTTCTCTCAAGAGCAGTTTCTGTCAGAGCTCTCTCAGCCCAGCCTACCTCACAGGGTGCCTGCTGTGGGGAGGGGAAGGGAAAGGAGTTTATAAGCCGCTCTGAGACTCCAAGTGAAGGGCGGGGTATAAATCCAATCTCCTCCTCCTCCTCCTCCTTCTGGGTTTCCACTCCTCAGTTCCAGGAAATCCCGGTTATCCCTAATTTGAAAGTCCCCAACTGAGTGCCACCATCATGCCTGCCAAGACCTTTTCTGGCATCCGTCAAGTGTTTTTAGAAAGTGAGCTGGCCCTGTCAGAAAGCTTGAAGAGGGCATGTTCTCTGTGCCACTGCAATAACTTGCCAGTAGAGGGAGCTGTTGCCACTCCTCTGCTGCACTGTAGTGACCCCAATGCAGATGGCCAGAGGATGGTATTGCAACGACCCACTTAGCAGGGACCAGATGCTAGAAAGGGCCAGGAAGGTGCTGTGCCTGTCTGTTGTCCCCTAAGTAGCCTTTCTCAGAGAGGGCTGTCAAACCCACAGTGGGGGTTGGTGGGATCTCTTGCCCTCTGCTCCCATTGCCCCCCACCACCACTTCAAGCAGTAGTGGCAGAATTTTTTTTAAACCCAGCAGCATTGTGTGTTGTGTGTGTGTGCTTAAAACATGAGGAAGTGAAAGTCAAGGAGGAAGTACAAGCCCAGAAGTGACATGGGGTAGCTCTAGGAATCACCAGAAACTCTACGGTAAAACCATACCTTATCATACCTGGTGATTCCTAGAGGTACCCTGGATCACTTCAAGATTTTTCCTGGAGATGATATACTGCCACAGCTGGCGTCATGCCTCCCCATGCCTCCGCCCACAACCCTCCTGCCAGGTGCCACTGTAGTTTCAAGTTGGTGCACTGTCAGGGGGTGAGGGTGGCAGTGAACCCCAAGATGGTGCCGATAGCAAACAGCCAGTCCTGGCTTTCCTCTGCCTCTTTGGAGCAGGAGAGTCCAGGAGGCGTGGCCTTTGGGTCTGTAGGGGCTACACATTCAGAAACAGCATCAGTGGGGGATGCTGGACTTATTTGTGTTTGGTGCCAGCAGCCATTTTGAGATTGCTCCCTGTTAGGATTGCCACCCTTCAGGTAGGGCCTGAAGATCTGCTGGAAGGACAGCTGATCTCTTGGCGACAGAGATTAATTCTCCCAGAGGAAATGGCTGCTTTGGAAGTGGCTTGCATGGCATTATACCCTGCTGAGTTCCCTCCCCTTCCAAACCCAACTCTCCTTAGTCTTCACCCCCAAATCTCCAGGAATTAACCAACCTAGAGTTGGCAACCTTGTGGCAGCCAATTTGTGGTGGCGCCCAGTCTTCTTTCAAGCAGTGCATATGGGCCCCGGGCAGGTGAGGCCAGCAGGGCTTTTGATTGGCTGTGCAACATCTCGCTAAACAGATCTGCTGCCTTAAAAGTTGAAGAATTATTGTGAGAGTCATTTGCTTCCTGAAATCTTGCAAATGGCCTCCCCTCTTGTGGCACCTCTTGTTGTTATTGCCCTGTGCCAGAATTGTAAAGGGACCGACAGGCTCCCAAAAGTTTGGGGACGCCCCTACTCTAAATAATAGTTGCCCTCGATCCCAGACTTAATGCTAATCTACAGTTAGAGAAAACTCCTGGTTGGGTAATTCACGTGGGAAAAGAGAAAGGATTCTAGATGAGTAGTTGTTTCAAAGTTTATTTATTTAACGGCTTTCGCCAGCTTATAATGCAAGGAAGATGGGCAGTTGTGTTAGGCTGCGGCAGGAAAATTCAAACAAGTTGTCAAGTGGCTTCTCAAAGACTAGCATAGTTCAGTCCAGCACAAATCAGAGTATGAGATGCTTATCCTGGAATAAATGCTGATAGATCAAGATGGGTTACCATCTGAGTCTGTAGCAGTATTTATTTATTTGACTTTTATCCCGCCCTCCCACCGAGGCGGCTCAGGGCAGCTTACAAGCAGTTAAAACCAGTATACAATTTAAAACAATATTACTACATCGCGGAGCTGCGGTGGCTTAAGTGGTTAAGACAATGAACTGCAGGCTGTGGAAGGTCAGTAGTTCAGCAGTTCGAGACCCAGGTGCCGCATGATGGGGTGAGCTCCCGTCTCTAGTTCCCGCTCCTGCCAACCTAGCAGTTCGAAAGCAAGAAATTGCAAGTAGAGAAATAGGTACCACTTCAGTGGGAAGGTAGCAGCGTTCCGTGCGCCTTGGTGTTCAGTCATGCCGGCCACATGACCACGGAAACGTCTTCGGACAGCGCTGGCTCTTCGGCTCTGAAACGGAGATGAGTACCGCAACCCTAGAGTCGGATGCGACTGGCTTTCGAGCAAGGGAACTTTTACCTTTTTTACCTATTACTACATCTAGAAACAATACAATCAGTACTGAGTTACATTAAAATATGGCAGCATTCTGTATCAAGTGCTGTATAAAGTGCTGTTGCTGTTGCGGTATTGCCGGTGTGGCAAGCATATTAAAATGCTTGACGGAAGAGCTCGGTCTTTACTGCTCTACAGAATTGTTGCAAATCCCGTAGTGCTTGAATTTCAGCCGGGAGCTCATTCCATAGCTTCGGTGCAGCTAGAGAGAACGCCCTAGTTCTTCTTGTTGTTAACTTGGTGTCCCGTAGGCCAGGGGGGACCAGACGGTTTTGAGTCCCTGAACGCAGTGCCCTCAGGAAAACATGCAGGGAAAGGCGGTCCCTCAGGTAGACAGACCCCAGACCATTCAGGGCTTTAAAGGCCAAAACCAGCACCTTGAAGCGTATCCGGAACGCTATTGGCAGCCAGTGCAACTGCTTTAGTACAGGTTGGATGTGCTCCCGCATGGGAAGTCCCATCAACAACCTGGCCGCTGCATTCTGCACCAGCTGCAGCTTCCGGAATTGCCCCAAGGGCAGCCCCATGTAGAGAGCATTGCAGTAATCCAGCCTCGAGGTGACCATCGCGTGGATCACTGATGCCAGATCATTGCGTTCGAGCCAGAGTCCAGGCAGCACCTGAAAGACTAACAACATTTGTGGCAGGGGAGGAGTTCCCATGAGTCACTGTGATCAATGACTCTCAAAAGCTCCTGCCCTGCCACAAACGTTGTTAGTCTTTTAAGGTGCTACTGGATTCTTGCCCTTTTCTACGGAATAAACGCTGTTATAGTCTTCAAGGCGTCACCGGACTTCCGTTTTAATTTGGGAGCAAAGCTGACTGTTTGGAGGTCTGGAAAATATTTCCTTGGAGGCGAGCCCTGCACAGACCGAAAACTGCCCCCGAGCCACAAACTTGGCAGATTTTACCGTTCCTCTCGACAGGGAAGTAAGAAATTGCTGGTCGGAAGTGTCTTTGTGCGAGGGTGGAAGAGCCTTTTTCAAAAATTAAACCTGAACACAGAAGACAGGTATAGCAAACGCCCGGTGGTCTCGAATGTAGCCTCAGCAGCGTTAAAATACTTAAAATTAAAAATTAAAATGACCACGCAATGGAGTATGATTCATATGTGAAGGGGAGGCAGGTGACTGAGTAAATTTAGCTCATATATTCCTGGCCTGTTTTGCAGCTTTCTCTGGAAATCTGTGCATTTTGTATTTATGTAATCTCCAGAACCCTGGCAGAGCTGGTCTGGAACTTAAAGCCTGAATTGTTGATTTTGCTGTCCGAAGTGTGATTCATTTTGAAGATTCATTTCACTTGGAGCTAATTTCATTGACCTTGTATTGGGGGGCTTGGGGGTAGCAAAATATTGTATGCGTTTATTATAATGGTTTTATAATATCATTTCATCATGTAGCTTTTAAGTGGTTAGCCTCCTCGGCGGCCCCTTGTAAGGGCAGAAAGGCAGGATATAAATTTTGTAATGGATAAATGGTCCTAATGAACAAAGATGCAGGACAGTAGAGACTAGAAATTATAGTTAAGGTTAAAGCGGCCAACTCCAGGTTGGGGAATTCCTGGAGATTTGGGGGTGGGCCTGGGTGGAGAGTGGCATTTGGGGAGGGGAATGGGGTATCGTGCCTCAGAGTCCATCCTCCAAAGTAGCCATTTCCTCCAGGGGAACTGATCTCTGTCACCCGGGGATCCGTTGTAATTCCAGGAGATCTCCAGGCCACGCCTGGAGGTTGGCAACCCTACTTGAGGGACATCTGGATTTCTTGAGTTTTCTTCGCTTTTGCCCGCTCGTGACTTTTTAAGCAAGTCAGCAGTCTGGTACACTTAGAAGTGTGCGGACATTGTCGTGTGATACCTCAAATATTTGGAATTCTAGTGGCCAGGAAGTAGAGCTACATTGCTTTCTTCTCTGTTAATAATCTTATTTGGCATAAGGAGGAAGTATACCCAGAACTGTTTGATTTTTTCATTTTTATTTTTTGCTAATACTATGCAATATTAGTGTAATGCTTGTAATGTACTGTCCAAAGCTCCTGAAGAGTATTTATCCTGCCATTATGAATTGGAAGGCCAGTGTGGTGTAGCGGTTGGACAAGGTTTATAGAATCATAGAGTTGGAAGGGGCCATACAGACTATCTCGTCCCACTCGCTGCCCGGTGCAGGACCAGCCTAGAGCATTTTTTTATTTTTTATTTTTTTTTACTTTTGAAGTGTTTATTAAGATCAAGTATAACATATCAAAAAATACAATTAATGCAAAATATTATGTAGAAGTCTTGCAAATCCAAAATTACAATCCCATCAATCAGTCACCAACAAAACAGTAACATACACCTACAAATAAACATAATAAGATGATATCAGTTCCGTTCACCTATACCAAAGTGCTGTTTAAACCATATATTCCAATAGCCTAGAGCATTTCTGACAAATATTCGTCCAGTCTTTTCTTGAAAGCTGCCAGTGAAGGGGAACTCACCACCTCCCTAGGCAGCTGATTCCACCTTTGGACCACTCTGACAGTGAAAAAGTTTCCCCTAATATCCAGCTGATACCTTTCTGCGTGTAATTTAAACCCATTGCTTCGAGTCCTATCCCTGTTTGGGAGATGCGGGTTCGAATCCCTATTCTGCTATGGAGCCTTCCTGGGAGACCTTGCCAGTCCCATGCTGTCATAAGAACATAAGAGACCATAAGGGAAGTCAGTGTTGGATCAGGCCAATGGCCCATCCAGTCCAACGCTCTGTCACACAGTGGCCAAAAAAACCAGGTGCCATCAGGAGGTCCAGCAGGGAGGGAGGCGAGAGGTGGAAAGAAAGCAAATAGATGGGAAGGAAGGAAGGAAAGAAGGGGGCGGGAGAGAGGGAGGGGAGAAATGAAAAGAAAGAAAATAGAAATCCCTCTCCATAATTTATCCAGGAGTTCAGGGGAGAGTTGGTCTTGAATGTATGCATTTAAACCCTTCAAGGTTTCACTTACCCTCCTCCCCCTGCACTGGTTGTGTGTGCGATTTCAGTGATTGTAAACTGCTGATTCCTGGCTTTCCTAATATCCTCTCTCTGTCAAGGGAAGGGGTGGAGCTCAACAAAGAACTCAGAAGAGTCTCCTCTCGGAGGAAATAAAGGGCTCTGGTTAAGTAGCGAACGTGGGAGCAGGAAAATAACAGCAGTGGCATGAGGCTGCAGGAAAGGTGCCCGGGCACCCAGCCACCCAGAGAGGGCCAGGACACTAGAAGCCCTCCCACTGCTGCCCCCCCCCCCACCAAGCACCAAGAATACAGAGCATCACTTGCCCCGGCCTGAGAGTCAGCCAAAGGGTGGCCCTTCACAGGGTGGTGGTTCTGAGAATAAACTGGAGGAGAGGAGAAGTGCGTCAATTGCTTTGGGTTCACATTGGGGAGAAAGGCAGGATATAAATGAAGGAAATAAATAAATAAGAAATTATGACCCCGTACATTGAAAACTAGCCTGTCAAGGCGACAGCAACTTTATGTCCTACGTATGTTCTGATGGGAAAACAAAAAGAGTCCCTTGCAGGGTAACCCAAATTCCATGCCAAGGTAGAAGCTGAATTTTGCAAACTGATTATGTCCCTTTTACATTGTCAGGGAAAGGGATTAGGGGCCGCGCCAAGTACCAGAACCTTAGCCCTGACTGATGAAAGTCCTGCTCTTCAACCTCCCTTCACCAGAACTTGCCTGTGTGCTTTCCCTGGTATTCTTGAGGCCTAGAAACATTTTAAAAAAACCCTTGAGTGTTGTGAATTTTGGAAGGGTATTTTGTGTGTGTGCACGCACGTACATGCAAGCCTGGAAATCATGGTTGACTTCTGGCGACCCTTAATGGGGCTAGGAGATTTCAGAGAGGTGGCTTATGTTACCTGCCTCTGCGTCCCGGCCCTGTTGGTCCTTGGAGGTCTCCCTTCCAAGCACTTGCCAAGTTCAGCCCTGCTTAGCTTCTGAGATCTGATGAGATCGGGCATGTCTGGGCAATCCAGGTCAGGGTGAGTATTGTGATTTTGGGCATGGGGCATTTGTGAGGGATCAAAGGGGAGGCGAGGAGAATGAGATCTTTGGGTCTTTGACTAGGGAGGAAGGTGGGGTCGGGATGAATCACATAAATAAGATAGGAAAATAAGTTGCGAGGTTCCTGAAGTTCAGGCTAGGATTTTCTGTTGGGTGTGGAGGAGACGGGGTACAGATAGGGTTGCCAACTCCAGGTTGGAAATTCCTGAGAGATTTGGGGGGGGCCTAGGGAGGGCGGGGTTTGGGGCAGGGAGGACCTCAGCAGAGGTATAATGCCATAAAACCCACCCTCCAAAGCAGCCATTTTCTCCAGGGCAACTGAGCTCTGTAGCTGGGAGATCAATTTTCATTCTGGGCAGGCCCGTAGCCAGGATTTTTAAATTCAGGGTGCCTTTAAATAAGTCAGGGGGCACCCTGCACACACTCCCAAGGGAGCACCTGGGCTGGATGGGAAATCGGGGGGGGCTTGGTGGTAAGTCAGGGGGCCGGGCCCCGAGACGCCCCACGGTTGCTACAGGCTTGATTCTGGGAGACCTCCGGCCCCACCTGGGAGTTGTCAGTCCTGTACCATATAGGGATGTGGGACGTGTAGCGGGGTGAGCCATGGCCCAGGCAACAGAAGCAGGGTAAGACATTTGGCAGGAGGAAGGATTTGATTGCTGATGCAGCCTGTTTTCGAGAACCTGGCGTCTTCGGCCTTCTCCGCGCCCATCAGATCCTTCTTGCTGAGTTTTCGGGAGCTTTGATCGAATATTCTGTTTGTTCAGGGAGCCTGCCTTGGAAATGCAACATGAAAGGACCCCTCAAGGGGGAGAGGCGTTGCTTACCTTTGTGCATCTTTAATGAAGGCATCCGAGAGTGTGGGTGGATGAAAAGGGAGGGGGGGGGGCGCATGACTGAAGACGAAGGGAAATTTGCTTACGTGGAAGAATATGTGCAGATTGAGGCCAGGGACGTGCAAACGTTTCCTGTCCTGAAAAACACAAAATGCTCTACAGGTGACAATAGCACTACAGATGAGATTAGAGTTAGATGAACATGCTAAGGGAGGAGCTTTCCTGAGGAGGTTCTTTTGTCTATGGATTGTTTCCTGAGGAGGTTTCCTGTTTCCTGAGGAGGTTCTTTTGTGTGTGTAATGGCTATTGAAACTCTAATCTCATCTGTAGTGCTATTGTCACCTCTAGAGCATTTTGTGTTTTTCAGGACAGGAAATGTTTGCACGTCCGTGGCCTTACACTAACTCAGCTTACACACAAAAGAACCTCCTCAGGAAACAGGAAACCTCCTCAGGAAACAATCCATAGACAAAAGAACCTCTTCAGGAAAGCTCCTCCCTTAGCAGGTTCATAGCCTGGAGAACTCCTACAAGACAATGACTCAGCCCCAATGCTCCCTCTAAGCTGTGGAGTCTTATGAGCAAAAATTCTACTTTATGAGCTACTGGTATTAAAGTTGTGAGAGAACGATTTGACTGCTGCATATATTAGTTTGCTCTGGAGCCCTCCTTCCTGAGCTAAGACAAAAATGTGTGAGCCGGAGGCTAAAAAACTGTGAGCTAGCTCACACTAACTCAGCTTAGAGGGAACACTGCTCAGCCCTACCCCACCTTCCAGGGTAGACATAAATTACCTGCCTACCATTTTTCTGCTCGCCTTGACACGGAGAGTACTCCATCTTTCTGTGTGATACCTCTGAGGATGCCAGTCACAGCCACTGGCGAAACGTCAGGTCCTACAATGCCAAGACCACGGCCACACAGCCCGGAAAATCTACAGCAACTAATCTCTCGATGACTGTCGCTGGACTCTAGCTGGGATGGTTGGGTGCCTTCAAAGGTGACGCTTGAGCTCCCAGAAGAGGACCCTGAGCAAGAAGCTGTGACTGTTTGTTGTCATTGTGATGGAGAGAGATACAGTTGGTCAGCCATGTCGGTCTGAAGCGGTACCACAAATTTAGAGTCCAATGGCAGCTTTAAGACCAACAAAGGTTGATTCAAGGTATGAGCTTTCGTGTACACTACCTTGAATCAACCTTTGTTGGTCTTAAAGGTGCCATTGGACTCTAAATTTAGTGTGTTGGACAGTCAGACTAAGATCTGGGAGGTCCAGTTTCGAATCCCCACTCAAGCCATGGAAGCTCACTGAGTGACTCTGGGCCAGTGGTACGCTCTCTGCCTAACTTGCCTTGCAGGTTTGTTGTGAAGATAAATTGGAGGTGAAGAGAGCAGTGTAAGTTTCGGGTCCCCATTGGGGAGAAACATTGGATGAAATAAATAAAATAAGTAACACCCCCCCCAATTCAAATAAGAAATTATCTGTCCAGCAACTCACAATCAAGAACAATATTCAGGGTCCCGTCCCCCCAACAGAAAACATCCAAGGGATTAAAAAAAACCCAAGTGAAATCAGGGGAGATAACAGGGTTTACAGAAACCAGATTAATAGTGCCATCCTAAACATGAGTCACTCCCTTCTAATCCTGTCAGAGTCCGTGGTCCTAGAAAGGTGAAACTCTGCTTAGGATGGCAGGATAAATCCTGTCACCTTTGGAAGTCGTCGAGTTTTGGGGGTCTGCTGAAACCAAGCCTCTCTTGGAAACGGCTTCCTCAGCAGCCCAGTGACCGAAAATCAAAACAGCAAAAGATTAATCTGATAAACCCGCGGCCACAGCCATCTGGTGTTGGGGAATTTGATGTCTGAGGTCACCCTGGGAGCCTTTCATTCCCGCCTCCCACTTTAACTCAACCGAGAGCCCAAAGCTTGGATTTCTCTGCAGTGGGATGCAGGGATGTGCGTTACCACCAGAGGAAAGGAAATCTGATTATTTCAGGCAGAGACTTCCTTTTCAGGCAGAGGAACAGCCCGACACTGGCGAATGAGTACCCGGGACATACAGTATCTGAAGGGTTAACGGTCCCAAATGTTTTCCGAGCGTAGGTAGGCACTTTGCAGATGCGGTTGGCTCAAAAATTGACTTAACGCTCAGATCGCTTTCAAGGCTTGGAATACACATCTCCGAATAATGACAAGGTGCGTACCAACGGTGAGGCAGTGCTTTTGAAGCTGTTTGAACAGATTCCTTCCTTGTGTTTTCCTCTGCCTGAGTCCTCAGCTTTCTTCATGGGATAGTAAAGAAAAATGATCTGAAATCTGCTTTTAACCAACCTTTTACTGTGGAACAGAGCCAGTGGGAACTCTGATTCTAATAGAGCAATCCTAAATGGAGTTACACCCTACTAAGTCCATTGAAGTTTATGGGTTTAGAGAGGTGCAACTCTGCTTAAGACGGTACTGTAAATTGCTTGTGAGAGCTGTGACCTTTGGACCAAAAATTTAAGCAGATCTCATTCAAGAGAGCGATACTGCTGTTGTTTCAGTGTTCATGCAGTAAAGGTGTATAATTTTGCAAAGTACGGTTTTGTCACATTCCACTGTTCTAAGTCCCTTTTACTGTTGACTGTGCACAGACTTCGGAGCATCTTGCAGGAGAAGCCAGTAGTCACGTGAAATTCCCAGTCCTCTTCTCCTTGAATGAACATTTCCATTAGAAGCTTGTCTTTTTAAAACCCGTGCTTTCTTTGCTCCACTGATTTAGCTCTGCAGTATAATTCTGGGTGTTCATTTGCGCTGTACTCTTTGCTGACTTCTACACGCGCATGACATCGTGATTTCATTTGTTTTCTCTTGTCCTTTTTGCAGTTGCTGTTAGGTGTTTTAGTCCAGTGGATGTTGGGTTTAAAACACGGCAACAGCCTGGGAGAACCAAAATGGTACTTTTAAAACAATGTTTCTGAACAAAGCGCTAATGCTCCCTCACCCCATCCTATCACCACCATTAAGAAAGATAGTGGAAAGTGCCATCAAGTTCCAGCTGCTTTATGCTAACACCGTAGGATTGTCAAGGCAAGAGATGTACAGAGATAATTTGCCATTCCCTGCCTCTGCCGAGCAATCCTGGGCTTCTTTGGTGGTCTCCTAGTCCGTTCCAAAGACTTATAAACAGAGATTTATGGTAGCTGCCCTGTAATTAGAGAACGCTGGCATGTTCACCAAAGTCTGAACCTGTGCAGCTACCATATGAAGTTTAAGATTTTTAATTTTTTTTTGGTCTTTCAGTTTGCAAGTTTAAGTTGAGGAATTAGAGGTGTATTGGATTTTGGTTTGTTTTGACTCAGTTTAGGCTGATCCTGGCATTATATACACATTTTCCTATGTTATGTCTCTATTAATTTGGCATCATTTTATTTGCTTCTGCTAGCTGTGTTGCTGTTACGGACACTAAGTGCAATCCTAAACTGAGCTGGACCCTGTGACGGACCACACTTTTAAAAGCTTAGAAGTGCTGTGTAAATAGATAAAGGATCGTGAAGGGTTAATTCTTCACAGAGCGAGGGTGCCTTGAGTGACAGGCTATTCCAAGAGATCTGGATGGTTAGCATCAGCTGAGCAGAGAAAGACGTCTGAACTGGATGTGGAGGAGAGATGCGGCCTGATTCCAGACCTAGCTGAGAAGAGTCAAGTACTGACAGTTTTGGAATTGAGCCGTCACTGAGAGCAGTTTAACACAGACAGGAGAACTGGGGAAAGTTGGCAAGGAAGTTTGAGAAGTAGGCAAAGTAGGTACCTGGGCTGAGGCAGCAGCCAAAATATTGTACTGTGACAGCGTGAAGTCTGTGTGCTTGGAAGAATATAACTCTGTTTAGGATTGAGTGATTAACACATGGAATTCACTGCCACAGGAGGTGGTGACAGCTACAAGCATGGACAGCTTCAAGAGGGAATTAGATAAACCTATAGAGCAGAAGTCCATCAGTGGCTATTAGCCACAGGGTATAGATGGGAACTCTCAGTCTGGGGCAGGTGATGCACTCTATTCTTGGTGCTGGAGGGGGCAGCAGTGGGAGGGCTTCTAGTGTCCTGGCCCCACTGGTGGACCTCTTGATGGCACCTGGTATTTTTGGCCACTGTGTGACAGAGTGTTGGACTAGATGGGCTATTGACCTGATAGAACATTGGCTTCTCTTATGTGCTTATGTTCTTATTGCACAGGAAAGCATTTTGCAGATTAAAAGCACTTGCAGCTGAAAGAAAGCCCCTGTCCTTGATCACGGGGATTTCTGTTTGGTTCACTGCTACCTTTTTTGACCAGATGTTGCCTACAAATTTCCAAGACTACCTTTGCAGGCATGAAGACCAGAAAGGTGTTTTTTTAAAAAAAAAAGTGAAAGAAGGTAGAGATTCTCAGGTAGATGTGCCCAGTCCTTTCACTTCCGATATTTAGGAGGCCATTGGAGATGGTGTCATTTAGGACGGCATTTGATTAATTTAGTTTTTCCTATTTATTAGCTGTCAGGAATGGTGATTTTAAATTGTGGGGTTTTAAAATGTATTTTTGTGGTTATTGTTTCGTTTATATTGTAACTCACCTTGAGTTAAAAAGGTGGCTAATAAAGGTTTTGAATAAATAAATATTTGCAGCCCAGCAAATTGCTCATGTGTTAGTGCTTGGGTGGTCTGAAGTCAGACATCCAGAGCTAGGCAAGTGAAACATTAATTTGCAAACATCCAGGATGTAGTGAAATTCTTTATTGCTTTGGCCTCTGCCGCTCGCCAGTCCTTGGGGATGTTTCCGTATGTTGACACAGCCAGCCGTTTTTGGTCTGCCCACTTCAATTGCAAGCCCTAACAATTTGTTGGTTTCTCTGATACCGTTTCTTTGTCATTGATAGGTACATTCTGATGTGCAAACAGCATCGGAAAACGTGAACATTTTATGGAAAAAATCATTTGACACAAGGAAACAGCCAGTGTCCCCCCAAAAGAGTCCAAAACGGACTCAGTTTGTGCACGGGGGAAAGTGAAATCTAAACAGGGTGGGATTTTTCAGATGAAGCCATTGGAGTGAGAAGTTCAATAGCTTCGGAATAGCGGACTGCGTATCTTAACCGTCTGATCCTCCTGGGCTCTAATTCAGCAAGCTTATCCAGGGTTCTGTTTACCCGGAACTCAGCACTCTTTTAAGTCTCTAACATTATTGCGGGTGTTCAGTAGCGGCCTCTGTGATAGGCTGGTTATTGTGTGGCCATTGGATTGGTCAAGCTGGATTGGGGGAGGGGCCGTGGCTCAGCGGGGAGAGCATCTACTTTGAATGCAGGAATGGTTCAGTACTCAGTGGGTGCGGTCAGACGGTGTGGTTTAAACTGGTCCGGTTCTGACACATTTTTTTTTTAATCTGGATAATCACGATCACACTCACCTCCTTATCCCGGCTCACTGCGCAGTCACATCGCTCCTTGCCGTCTACACTACCGGCGCGCGGGAGCGTGTGCTGGTGGTTTTTAAAAAAGTTTTCTCAGTTTGCACATGCACATAGGCAGTCATCCGTAGAACTGGAATCTTCGCGCATGCGCAGAACAACTAGTCTCTCGCCAAAAGCAAGCCCTGACATGTCTCCAACCGCTGTAACAGAACACTTCCCTTTAAACTTTTGACCCGAAACTGGCCTCCGTGAGATCCCGAACTTGTCTAAACGCTAAAACAAGTCACCATTTAAACTCCGGTTTTATGAATATGGGAGCAGAGCTCCGCCTATGTGCATACCGCTGACACTTTTAAAAAATGGCGGGCGAAAAGCGGAAGCCTTGGGCTTCTGCGGCAGCTTTCCAGAGGGGAGGGGGTTGAAGCACTCGGAAGTGGCTCAACGCCGCAGGAGTGACCAGACATCGGAAACTGCGCCTTGAAACCGGAGAATCAGGAAAACACCAGAGGGGGGAGTGGTATCAAAATACTCCGGTTTAAAGGGGGTTTTGAGCCAGAAAGCGACGGCTGGGGACGGTGCGCAGATGTTGGTGTGTGAACGTGCATATAAAATCCCTTACTGAAGCGTGCCGAAAGTGGTTCAAATGGCGCATCTGAACGCGCCCAGTGTCTCCAGTTAAAAGGGCCAAGCAGTAGGTGATGTGAAAGGATATCTGCCTGGGACCCTGGAGAGACACTGCCAGTCTGAGTAGACAAGGCAGACCTCGATGGACCAAGGCACTTTCATGTATATGTGTGTTCATGTATGACCCTGCGTGCTCCAGACTTGGTCGGTCGCCCACATTCCTGGTTTGGCTCTGATGCTATGCTGGGACCTCAAATTGTCATTTGCTTGCAGCCAGGATAAGCTCCAGCTTTTCCGCATCGTGTCGCCTCCCCTTCTGCAAAGGCAGCGATGGCATTCTGGCACCTTTCCGCCCTTTGGCTCGTCTTTCCATTTGTCCTTCACACATTCTCCGAGGCTGGAGGATGTCCCTGCAGGGATTATCGAATGCCTTTGCAACTTAATGGTGCAAATCCCTGGAGCCCTCTCGGATGTCTCCCTGATTTGAACTGCCGCTTGAATAATTAAGGAGGAAGGCTGAGTCAGTCTCAATCAGGAATTCAATCGGCATTGTTCCAGGGTCTTTACTAACAGCTGGAGAGTGTGCCAAAGTGGTTCCTTTATTTCTGGGTGTCTTAAAACCTCCCTGCGATGTTGTCCTTTGCAAACAGGCACTGTGTTTTATATGTTTATAGAGATGGTCTGTGTGTGAATTCATCTTTTAAACATTATTTTATAAAGATTGTATTTACCTCTTCTATTTGTTGTTGTTCAGTCGTACAGTCGAGTCCGACTCTTCGCGACCCCATGGACCAGATCACGCCAGGCCCTTCTGTCTTCCGCTGTCCGCTGAAGTTTGCTCAATTTCATGTTCGTTGCATCGATGACACTGTCTAACTATCTCATCCTTTGCCGTCCCCTTCTTCTTTGACCTTCAGTCTTTCCCAGCATCAGGGTCTTCTCCAGTGAATGCTCCCTTCTCATTTGGTGGCCAAAGTATTTGAGCTTCAGCTTCAGGATCTGGCCTTCCAGGGAACAATCAGGGTTGATTTCTTTTAGGATTGACTGATCTGATCTCCTTGCAGTCCAAGGGACTCTCAAGAGTCTTCTCCAGCACCATAGTTCAAAAGAATCTATTTTTCAGCGCTCAGCCTTCCTTATAGTCCAACTCTCGCAGCCATACATTACTACGGGGAATACCATTGCTTTGACCATGCGGACTTTTGTTGGCAGGGTGATGTCTCTGCTTTTTATCATGCTGTTTAGGTTTGCCATGTTTATCCCTAATGGTGACTCAGAGTGGCCTTCCATATTTTGCCGTCCTCCATTTTATTCTCACACCAGCCCTGTGGGGTAGGTCAGGCTGAGAGCATACAACCGGCCCAAGGTCACCCAGCGAGCTTCCATTGCACAGTGGGGATTCGAACCTGGGTCTCCCAGATCCTAGTGTGACACTCTAACCCCTCCAACACACTGGCTGTATAACGTGGGGTATTTTGACAGATTGATGAGATCATGCCTGCAAACTGCTTTGAATGCTCTATTTATAGACAAGCTAAGTAGCAGACAAGGAAAACCTGGGGACTCAGTGTAATAATAATAATAATTTGAAGTATAATAACTTTTGAAGCTGCTTTTGGCCTTGGTCTCCAGGTAAGGGCACCTTCAGTCTTCATTTAGGATCCGTGTGTTCTCTTGTCAGTATCTGAGGGAACCAGAGGGCAAGACAATGTCTTGTGGAAAGTACCTTGGGTGGAAATTTCAGGAAGTCACCGTGGCCGCCTCAGTTTCGAGTCCCTGTTCAAAAGTGCTGTGAGCGTGCTGAGCGGTTTTCTCTCAGCCCCCGTGTTATGGGGGGCAACCGTTGGGCGGGTGGGTTTCTTTCATTTCACAGAGGCCCCTGAACAGGACAACAGGTTCCGTTTCAAAGAGTCAAACCTTAGAGGAAGTTGCAGTCACGGTATGATAAGAATGACAAAATCCAGGAGCTCAGAATGTGCGCCCTGCAGAATTAGTTCACTTCTGTATGGAGTGACCGTGGCTCAGAGGGAGAGCACCGGCTTAGCGCGCACAAGGTCCCGGCCCGGGTTCAATCCCCAGCGCGTCCCATTAAAAGGATCAAGTAGGAGGAGAGATGAAAGGTCTCTACTGAGACCTTGGAGAGATGCTCCTTCATTCACACCCTACTTTTCTCCCCAGTTGGGACCCAAAGTAGCTTACAACCTTCTCCTTTTCTCTGTGTTACCCTCACAATAATCCCGTGAGGTCAATTAGGCTGAGAATGTGCCTGGCCTGAGATCGCCCAGTGAGCTTCCATGACAGAGCGGGCATTTGGATCTGGGTCTCCGAGATCCTAGCAGGGCCACCAAGCTCCCGGGGAAAGCTTTATTCCTTTGCCATTTTCTCTTTTCAAAATTCCCTGGTTTCTGTGCATGCAGTATTAAACTTTGTAGGCCTTAAAAGGTGCCACCGGACTCAAACCTTGTTCTACCTCCTACCGCTTCTTAATTTATTAGTTTTAAGCAGATTACAAAAATACAGAAGAAGCTAGACCCCAGTTGAACAGCTGCGAAAATCTATCACAGATGCATAACATTTTGCAGCTAAAAGAGTGACAAGGAGTGATTACCTTCTAATAAAAGAGGTGATGTCTCCGTATGATCTATATTTTGGAGCAAAGGAAGAACTAAAAGATTTCTAGGCTCCGAAAAACAAATGCATTCAAAGGTCACATGATACAGGGTGTCTACACTACCTGCACCACAGTCACATGCTCTATCAGAGTATGGTAAAGATATCTCCCCTGCAGAACTCTAGACGGTAGGGCATTAAGGCGCGCCAACATCAAGGTACGCCTACAGCGAGGCACAGTCAAATGTGAGCAGTAATCGGAAAGCTCTCCAGGTGGAAGAATACCAACAAACCGAGTAGAACAAACACGTTGTGCTCTGCAGATTGTACTGTTATAAAGGTAAAGGTAAAGGTTCCCCTGCTCGAAAGCCAGTCGAATCCGACTCTAGGGTTGCGGTGCTCATCTCCGTTTCCAAGCCGAAGAGCCAGCGCTGTCCGAAGACGTTTCCGTGGCCATGTGGCCGGCATGACTAAACACCAAGGCGCACGGAACGCTGTTACCTTCCCACCGAAGTGGTACCTATTTATCTACTTGCAATTTCTTGCTTTCGAACTGCTAGGTTGGCAGGAGCTGGAACTAGAGACGGGAGCTCACTCCATCTTGCGGCAGTCTCGGGTCTCAAACTGCTGAACTACTGACCTTCCACAGCCTGCAGTTCAGCGTCTTAACCACTTGAGCCACCGCAGCTCCTTGTACTGTTATAATCATACTTAAATAGACATTTCTTGCCTTCCGGTCTGGAAACTGAAGAAAGAAAGTCCGAGGAAAGACTGAGGAACTGTAGTCATTGCTCGACAAATTTATCCCAGTGAGAAACATAAGAGTCCTCTCTGACTGAGCCGAGGTAGCCCTCTTGGATGTCGGAGTGTAAAATTTTAACTTTAAGGGCAAAAGCCTTCAACCAGGCCCAGGCTTCAAGAGGTGGTTGTCCCAATTCAGCTCGGAGGGCTACCCTCGGTACACAGTTTGGAATTTTGCAGATGGAACACAGGAATTTAAGAAGGACCGAATCAAAGGACCCCCCCCTATTCTGTCAGTCCGGATACCAGCCCTCTCCTCTCCTGTCGTCTTCACACAGGTCCCGTGGATATGGGTGTCAGGCAGTCCGCAGCCAGCGATCTCTCCGCCGACCAGTCTCCCGTGACAGAAACTGTCCAGGGCGCTTACAAAAGTGGGGAATTCGCCAAAGCCCAGGAGCTGATTAAAACAGCATGTCAGGAGAACCTCTTACAAGTGGAAAAGGTAAGGGGGGGGCAGGGTTGATGGTTCTGGGCCGGAAAGCAAAGGGAAAACAACTTCTGTGCTTCAGAGAGCAGGTGATTTTTTTTCTGTAAATTCAGGACTTTTGAATAGGAGAACCGGTGCGACCCAGCGACCTCCTGTCTCTGTATAAGCAACAAACTGTACATGCCTTTCCTGTTGCCCGACAAGTGTTTATGAAAAGTGGGTGGGGCCAGGTGAGGTTTCCCCCCCCCCACAAGGCTTCTGATTGGCCGTTGGAGATTTGCTTGGTTGTGCAGATTTTGTAAAAAGTCGCTTTGGCTGCAGCTACCGCCACAGCAGAAGCATCTATAATGTGTGACTGAACGAAAGCTGTGGTGGCCATTTTGTGACTGAACCCGCCACACAATGTCGGAATTCTGTAATTGCCCACAGGCTGAAAAAGCTTGAGGACACCCGGCTTAGGGCAAATGTAGTTGTTGTTATTATTATTTATTTGATTTATTAATTGCCCTATCCCAGCCTGTGCCGGGCTCTGGGCGGACTCTAATCCGGGAGAACCAGGCTTGATTCCCCACTTCTCCTCCATATGCAGCTGCTGGTGTGACTTTGGGTCAGCCACAAGTTCTCTCAGAGCTGTTCTCTCACAGGCAGTTCTTGAAAGAGCTCTCTCAGCCCCACCCGCCTCACAGAGTGTCCTGTTATGCGAGGGCACTTGCAGAGGAGAGTCAGAAAGGACGTGGCTGCTTCACTGTTCCCCTGTAAATGCCTCTGGTGTTTCCAATGCCATAGACAGGCTCCAAAACCCAGAGTAGGCCCAGCAGAGCAGGGATCTCCGACGTAGTGCCCACCAACACCTTTCCTGGTGCCCCCCCAAGTATTTTTAGAAACTGGATGGGGCTTTTGCTGAGGAAGGCTTCTGACAGGTCATTGGAAATTTAGCGACAGCCACCATCACGACACGAAAATCTTCACTGTGTGACTACAGAGATAAGCTGCAGCCCACCACGCTGTGTCAGAATTCCAAAAGTGCCCACAGCTCAAAAAGTAGAGGGTCCTGTGTGGGGAGTATTTGTAGGGTGGAATCGGTAGGTTGAAGCCCCTCTTACTTGTCTAGTCTCTCCAACAAATGTCTCCTGTCGATCGTTGCACTGTCTCAGCAAACACAGCTCGGTCCTTTATTACTACACCTTCGAGTAAACCGTCTAGATGAGAGGGCTACATCGTGGCCTTCAAGGAAGACTTGGGTTCCACTTTGGAGGAAGCCACATTGAGAGGGAAATGAACGTTCGGGTGTGTTTTTGTAAGAAAGAACAAATTGGAAAAGGACCATGGGTGGGCAGTAGAGAGAAGAATAGTGGATCAGTTCCCATCAAGAATTGTGTTAGCATCCATGGAATGAACACAGCAATTATTGAAATTTGATTGATTTCATTTCCCATCACTGTTGCTGTTCCTCTGACAATGGGGAGTGGAAGGGGTTTTTTTATTATTCAAAAGTGCCCACCAGCATTGGAGAGCACCATAATATTTTAATTTTTTTTAAGGGCTATATAATATCATGATTTCTCATGATATCCTTGAGGATAAGCTGGTTATGTGTGGGCTGGATGGTGCAACTGTTCGATGGATTCATGGTTGGTTGAAAAATCATACCCAACGAGTGCTCATAAATGGCTCTGCGTCTACATGGAGGGAAGTCTCAAGTGGAGTGCCGCAGGGCTCGGTCCTAGGCCCAGTGTTGTTCAATGTTTTTATAAATGACCTGGAGGAAGACATAGAGGGGTTGCTTATCAGATTTGCAGATGACACGAAGCTGGGTGGGATTGCTAATTCTGAAGAAGACAGAGTCAGGATTCAAAATGATCTAGATAGGCTGGAACAGTGGGCTGAGGCAAATAAGATGAATTTCAATAGAGATGTGCAAAGTCCTACACTTGGGTACAAAAAATCATAGGCACAGATATAGATATATGACAGCAGCACATGTGAGAGGGATCTAGGTGTTCTGGTTGATCACAAGCTAAACATGAGCCAGCAGTGCAATGTGGCTGTGAAGAAAGCTAATGCAGTCTTAGGATGCATTAACAGAAGCACTGTGTCCAAATCACGGGAGGTAGTAGTTCCGCTCCATTCTGCTATGGTCAGGCCTCACCTGGAGTACTGTGTCCAGTTTTGGGCACCACGTTTTTGGAAGGATGTTGGCAAGCTCGAGTGTGTCCAGAAGAGGGCAACCAGGATAGTGAGAAGGTTGGAATCCAAGTCTTATGAGGAAAGGCTGAAAGAGTTGGGTGTGCTTAGCCTGGGAAAGAGAAGGCTTAGAGGGGACATGATTGCAGTCTTCAAGTATTTGAAGGGCTGTCATGTAGAAGACGGAGCAGATCGATTCTCTCTTGCTCCGGATTGCAAGACTAGATCTAATGGGTGGAAATTACAAGGGAGTTGTTACCGGCTAAGTATCAGGAGAAACTTCCTAACTGCAAGAGTGGTTGAGCAGTGGAACAGTCTGCCTCGGGAGGTGGTGGATGCTCCTTCCCTGGACGTTTTCAAGCGGAGGCTGGACGACTATCTTTCAGGTATGTTGTAGGGTTATCTTTTGGCTATGCTTCCGCAGAGTGCAGGGGTTGGACTAGATGACCTTGAAGGTCCCTTCCAACTCTAACATTCTATGATTCTAAAACTGCAGAGCAGAGGACGCCAAACATGTTATATGACTGGCCATCTGGAAAAAGAAGGAGCACCATCTCAGACAAACATGTTAGGAATGGCTTGTTAGCACGAAAGCACAGTGGGTTTCAGTTCATTGGGACTCCTGTGCTCTGTTCTTTTGCTTTCCCTCAGTGCCATCTGTTGAGCATTTCGGCTGCCTACGGGGACACGCAAGCTGTGAAGTATTTGCTGAAGGAAGGTTGTGTGACATTACCCACAGAACCAAACGACGACAACCCGGCAGTGCTGGCAGCATATTTTGGGCACCACAATGTCGTGAAGGAACTACTTGATTCTCTTCTCGGTAGGTTAAGGCTGCAGTCACACGAGCAGTCCACACTGATATAGTTGCGTTCCCTTTGCGTATTTAGAAGAAGAAGAAGAGATTGGATTTATATCCTGTCCTTCACTACCCAAAGGAGTCTCAGAGCGGGCTTACAATCTCCTTTCCCTTCCCCTCCCCACAACAGACACCCTGTGAGGTAGGTGGGGCTGAGAGAGCTCTTTTGAGAACTGTCCTTGAGAGAACAGCTCTGAGAGAACTTGTGGCTGACCCAAGGTCACACCAGCAGCTGCAAGTGGAGAAGTGGGGAATCAAACCTGGTTCTCCCAGATTAGAGTCTTCCCACCTAACCGCTACACCAAACTGGCTCTTTTTAAAAAGCACGATCAGGCAACAACATCTGCCTTCCATACCCCAGTCGTCAGCACCCAGGTCCGGCCTGTCCTGGAAGCAGATTTTGCCGACACCGGGAAAGTGCAGTCTTTACGTATGCCAGCACTTCCACTCTGCTTTTCCCGATGTCTGAACCCCTGTGTCGTGAATGGATGCTGGATGGGAAGTGTGAATGGTCACTTTAGGCAAGCCATAGTTCTCTCAGATCTGTTCTCTCAAGGGCAGTCCTCGAAAGAGCTCTCTCAGCCCCGCCTACCTCACAGGGTGTCTGTTGTGGGGGGGGGAGGTGAAGGGAAAGGAGATTGTAAGCCGCTCTGAGACTCCAAATGAAGGGCAGGTTATAAACCCAATCTCTTCTTCTCTCTTCTTCTTCTGTCTCAGTCATTGATGCATTTAAAATTAAAGCGGGGGTCCTCTCGACTCCAGTTTCCTTGCCAAAAGAACCAGATGGCTGAACTGGCCGTCCTGTGGGCAAACAGGATTCAGTTTGTTCAAAACATCCCCTTGTTTTGGAAGTGACTTCACAACACCAAGGGATCAACATTTGACATATTGACACCTTGCTGAGTGCACGTCTGCCTTCCTCTCTGAGACGGTTTGGTGCCGGTGGTGGGAAATGCCGTCAAGTCACGTCGGACTTATGGAGACACCCCGTAGGCTTTTCAGATCGAGAGGTGTTCAGAGGTGGTTTGCCATCGCTTGCCTCTGTGTAGTGACCTTGGACTTCCTTGTTGGTCTCCCATCCAAATGCTAACCAAGGCTGATGCTGCATAGTTTGGTTTGCACCATTAAAAAAAGTGCAATTTAATGCGTGCCACAAACAATACAGTACGGCTGGAGTAGAAAATAAGAGATCAGTGCAGTAAAAAGAGGGCAAGATACAGCAAACCATGCAATAAAGCGAGATTGCAAGACTGGAGAACCAAAAAAGAACACCCTATCCTACATACATAAACAAGGCAAGAAAACTGGATTCACTGCCACAGGAGGTGGTGGCAGCTACAAGCATGGGCAGTTTCAAGGGGGAATTAGATAAACATATGGAGCAGAAGTCCATCAGTGGCTATTAACCACAAGGTATAGATGGGAATTCTCAGTCTGGGGCAGGTGATGCACTCTATTCTTGGTGCTGGGGGGGCAGCAGTGGGAGGGCTTCTAGTGTCCTGGCCCCACTGCTGGACCTCCTGATGGCACCTGGTATTTTTGGCCACTGTGTGACAGAGTGTTGGACTGGATGGGCCATTGACCTGATCCAACATTGGCTTCTCTTACGTTCTGATGTGGAGCCTAACGGCCCTAGAGGTCCATCAGTGGCTGTTAACCACGAGGTATAGATAGGAACTCTCAGTCTGGGGCAAGTGATGCTCTGTATTTTTGGTGTTTGGGGGGAGTTCAACAGTGGGAGGGCTTCTAGTGTCCTGGCCCCACTGCTGGCCCTCCTGATGGCACCTGGTATATTTTGGCCACTGTGCGACAAGAGTGTTGGACTAGATGGGCCATTGGACTAGATGATCCAACACTGGCTTCTCTTATGTTCTTATGATTATAAAGTAAGAGAACAGTGCAATGGAAACACGATAATTCAGACAAGAAACTGTGCTGCGAAAACTGCCTGAAATGTTCAGATAAGCTAAAAGCATGACCAACGGCCTGTGCATGTTTGTTTCTCAACAGCTCCGGTCAACTCCTTGCAGCTTTTGAACTGGATGCTGGCCATTGCTTGCAAGAGGGGTCACCTAGAGGTTGTCCGGCTCTTGGTCCGCATGTACAGTGCCGACCCGGACACCTGCGCCGTGCGGAAGAATGAGTTTCCAGCCCTCATCAGGCTGCCTCTCTATGCAGCGATCCAAGCAGGTATGCAGGGCTACACTTCGTTCTCTTTAAAGGGGCTTCTATTCTCACAGTTTCAAAGCACCTCCGACTGCAAAGCCCTTTTTCTTTTAAGGCAACTCTAAACTGCGGTGGCTCAAGTGGTTAAGACGCTGAACTGCAGGCTGTGGAAGGTCAATAGTTCAGCAGTTCGAGATCCGAGATTGCCGCAAGACGGAGTGAGCTCCCGTCTCTATTTCCAGCTCCTGCCAACCTAGCAGTTCGAAAGCAAGAAATTGCAAGTAGATAAATAGGTACCACTTCGGTGGGAAGGTAACAGCGTTCCGTGCGCCTTGGTGTTTAGTCATGCCGGCCACATGACCACGGAAACGTCTTTGGACAGCGCCGGCTCTTCGGCTTTGAAACGGAGATGAGCACCGCAACCCTAGAGTCGGATTCGACTGGCTTTCGAGCAAGGGAACCTTTACCTTTACTTAAACAGAGTTTATACCCTTCTTCTTCCAAGCCTGCACTTCAGTGGACCTAGAAGGCCATAACTCTGTCTGGGATTGCACAAGAAAACATTTGTCTTTTAAGCGTGAGGCACGTTCAGACAGACAGCGCCATAGTTTCTGAGCTGCACCCAGTCTTTGCGTTGGCACCCAGATTGGAACTCCTAACCTTACTCCATTTGCTGGGTGCCTGCGTAGAGTTGAGGTGGGGCATCTAGCCTGACACAATAGCACTGGTGTGCTCCTCACACCCAGGTGAGAGGCGCCACTAAGGAATGTTTTAACTGCAACAGACTAATACATCTGCTGTTCAGGAATACTCAGTGGCCGCCGTGGCCTAAGGATCACTTTATCCGTTGCGCAGAATTGAGACAGCAAAGTGTGACCGTAGGATTTTGGATTGCACCGCTTTGGATGGAGTTGTGCATGTCAGAGTTTTGAATGTCAAAAACTCCCTGCATGCAGTGAGCTAGCCCAGCAGGGAGAAAGCAAAACATTCCTCCCTCTGATGCTAGTTCATTAAATTTGGGGAGGGTTTGTTTTTTAAAACATGCGTAAGCATTCCAAAAATTATAATTTGCAATCTGAAGTGGTCATCTGTGGAGTGCTAGCATCCACAGTTTGGTGCAGTGGTTAGGAGCATGGACTCTAATCTGGTTCTTTCAGAGCTGTTCTCTCATGAGCAGTTCTCAGAAGAGCTCTCTCGGCCTCACCTACCTCACACGGTGTCTGTTGTGTGGGGAGGAGAAGGGAAAGGAGATTGTAAACCGCTCTGAGACTTTGAGTGAAGGGTGGGGTACAAATTCAATCTCTTCTTCTTCTCATTCTGCATAATATGCATAATCTGTAAAACTGGCTCTCAGATTTGGTCATAAACTGAAGCTTCGCCATCTCCTGGCAGGCCAGATGGGACCTCTAACAGGCCTACTGAGAAGTTCCGTTTTCTTTCAAGCCTACTAATCCTTGGACCAGTGTGGTGTCCTGGTGAGAGTGTCAGATCTGGGTTCAAATCTGCACTCTGCCGTGAAGGGTCACTGGGGTGGGCTTGGATCAGTCATGCTCTCTCTCAGCCTAACCTGCATCCCAGGGTTGTTGTTGTAAGGTTAAAATGGAGGAGGGGAGAAGATTGTTATAAGTCACTTTGAGATTCCACGAAGGAGAAAAGCGGGAAATCGAAACAGCCAAGCTGTGGAAAACAAGCTTATTTCTTTACTTCATTTATTTATTTGGTGTAGTGGTTAAGTGTGCGGACTCTAATCTGGGAGAAACGGGCTTGATTCCCCACTCCTCCACTTGCACCTGCTGATGTGACCTTGGGTCGGTCACAAGCTCTGGCACAGCTGTTCCTGAAAAAGGGCAGTTTCTGTCAGAGTTCTCTCAGCCCCACCTATCTCACAGGGTGTCTGTTGTGGGGAGGGGAAGGGAAAAGAGTTTGTAAGCCGCTCTGAGACACCTTTGGGCAGTGAAGGATGGGATATAAATCTAATCTCTTATTATTATTATTTATCTATCTGCCTATCAAAATTTATACCCTGCCATTCTGCCCTCATATGGGCTGCCGAGACAACGAACAAATGAAAACATACGTAATAAAATTGCATTTAAAAACCATTAAAACCAGCAAAAAACATTAAAACCAGAGCTAGAATACATACAAAAGCATAAAAATTTTTGTTCACAAGCTTTTTGCTTAAAAAGATAGTGAAACATTTCCATAGAATTAAGGGTGGGGCTGCACTTTGGGGCCTTAATATACACCAGGCCTACACACACATGGCCTGTCTTTCTTGTGAACATGTTCTCTGCTTTGTTTGGCAGGGCATGAGGACGTCGCTGCCTTTTTGCTTCAGAACGGGGCCTTCTTTTGTTCCTACATCCTGATGGACTGTCCTGGTGAGAGCAAGAAACTTCTACGCAAATACTTCATTGAAACAGCAACGTCAACCAGGAGTGCTCCAGCAATACCAGTAAGGAGCTGTGGGCGAGTTGGGAAAGCGGGCATTTGGGGAAGCCAGGGTGGTGCAACGCTTAAAATGTTGGATTAGGATCCCGGGTTCAGCTCACCACTCTGCCATAAAAGCCCACTGGGTGACCGTGGGCCAGTCACACGCTTTCAGCATAACCTACCTCACAGGGTTGTTGTGAGGATAAAATGGAGGACGGGAGAATGACGGAAGCTGCTTTGGGTTCCCGTTGGAGAAGAAGGTGGGTTTAAATAAAAGAGAAGAAGAAGAAGAGAAGAGATTGGATTTATACCCCGCCCTTCACTGCCCAAAGGCATCTCAGAGTGGCTTACAAACTCCTTTCCCTTCCCCTCCCCACAACAGACACCCTGTGAGGTAGGCGGGGCTGAGAGAACTTCTGACAGAAACTGTCCTTGAGAGAACAGCTGTGCCAGAGCTTGTGACTGACCCAAGGTCACATCAGCAGGTGCAAGTGGAGGAGTGGGGAATCAAACCCGGTTCTCCCAGATAAGAGTTCGCACACTTAACCACTACACCAAACTGGCTCTCCAGTAAATAAACAAATGTGATGCCTTCCGATAGCAAAACACCCTGAATGGCAAAAAAAGGAGAGAAGAATCCAAAGCCCTTTGTTCATATTGTGAAATCGGTTGTCCGTGCGTGTTTCTGCCTGCAGTCCAAAACCTTAGAAGCAATGCTTCCTCTAAGCTGCGCAGTCCGGTGAGCAAAAATTCTACTTCATGAGCTACTGGCCATTAAAGTTGCAAGCGAGCGATTTGGCTGCTGCATAAATTAGTCTGCTCTGGAGCCCTCCTTCCTGAGCAAAGACAAAAATGTGTGAGCCAGAGGCTAAAGAACCGTGAGCTAGCTCACACTAACTCAGCTTAGAGGGAACACAGAAGCCCGACTTTTGCGAGCAGCAGAAAAAAATTGAGCGCCTCCGCGATTCCTCCCTCCTCCTTTTTCATCTGAATCGAACGGACGGCTCCTGTTTAAAAGCCTCTTCTTTCTTTCCTCTCCAGGCTCTGCATGTGAACTGGTCGAACCTCCGTCTCCCTTGGGTGGAGCTGGATTGGCTGATAGATATTTCCCCCCAAATAACTGAGCTCGACCTCTCGGCCAACTGCTTGACCGCCCTCCCATCTGTGATCCCTTGGGGGCTGATAAACATCCAGAAGCTGAACCTCGCCGATAACCGACTGCACGAGATCTCCGATGTACAATCTTCGGATGGCATTCTCTGCTCAAAGTGCGTGCCGGTGTCCCTAGAACGGCCACCTGCTACTGATTTTCTTTTTGGTATTTTTGCATTTTGTATGTGGATGTGTGCCCATTTCTGGGAGACATGGCGGTCTCTAATGACCCCTACTGGGGCACGGAGGTCGTTTAGAGAAGTGGCTTGACAGCCTGCCTCTGCCCTCCCAGCCCTGGTATTCTCTGGAGGTCTCCCACCCAAATACTTGCCAGGGTCGGCCCTGCTTTGCTTCTGAGATCTGACGAGATCGAGCTTGCCTGGTCTAGCCAGGTCAGGATGCTTGCTACTGATTTTTGACAATGTTTTGCATTGAAACAAGCTGAAAACAACCTCAGTTACTCACTGCAAGGGAGGGGAAAGCTTCTCTACCCGGCTTCTCCCCAGTTTGAACCTCAACACAAGCTTTGCAGGTTCGGTGTGTGTGTGTTATGTCCCCTCAGGCCTTTCCTCATGTCTTGCAATGAGTGGTTGAAGTGTAGAGTCTTCTCAGTCGGAACCTTAGAGGAGGAGGACAGGATCTTGCCCGGGTGGCTTGGAGGCTGACCACCCTACGTTGTTTATGGGACTGCCCCCATGTCCTGGTGGCTAGATGTGCACGATGGCTTTTAAGAACTTAAGGAGAACCCTGCTGGGTCAGACCAGTGAGTGAAGGGGCCTCAGTGTAAGAGAGCTGGCTGTAGCTGAAGATTTCTCCAAGGACATGTTTAATTTACTCTGGTGGTGGGCTTTGCTGTGGTAAAACAGCTCTTCCTCAGCGAAATGAGATCGAGCCAGTCCACCTAGGGGCCTGTACTTGCCTGAGCTGGCATGACAGGTTACGCCATCTTGGCTACTTTATTGACCGCACTTTAATCGAAACCGCTGAATGTTTAAGTGCCTTGAACGTTTTAAATGTTTTAATAGTGTTAAATGTTTTAACTATATATGAACTTTGGCACTCTGTGCCAGGCAATGTAAGCCGCCCTGAGCCCGCTTGCGGGGAGGGCGGGTTATAAATATAATAAATAAATATCTAGTCCAGCATCCTGTCTCACACAGTGGCCAACCAATTCCTCTGGAAGGCCAACAACAGGGCAGAGAGGCCACAGAGTACTGAAACTTCATTTCTGGATGCGTGGGACCCTAATTCCAAACCATAGTGGACTTCATCCTGTTCCCCCCAAGCCGTTTTCCCAACCTAGTGGTGGAAAATCAAAAGTGTTGTCAAGTCAAAGTCAGTTTATGGTGATCATGTAGTGTTTTCAATGCAAGAGATTAAGAGAGGTGGGTTCCCATTGCCTGCCTCTTCAGAGCAAACCTGGACTTCCTTGGTGGTCTCCCATCCAAGTGCTGACCAGGGCCAACCCTGCTTAGCTTCTGAGATATGATGGGATCCAGGCCAGGGCACTACGGAGGCCCCATTGGGGAAGCTTATGCAGACTTCCCCAACAGGAGGAAACAGCAACTCCGTGAGGCCATTTCATGTCTGGAAAATGGCATGCTATGATCCCAATTGAAATTGGGGCTTCTGCATACCTGGGTATTATATTTCAACACTGACTTCCCAGTCTGGTCCACAGGATCCTGAGGGGACCCATAAATAACACTGTGTAGTTAGACCTCAAGAATGTGGGCGAGGCTTCATGGCCCAGGGTGCTCTTTCCAGTTCTTTATTTTTCCTCCTGTGGATCTTTTATTTAACTTTTTACCTTTTCAATCCACAGGTTACTTGAGATCGACGTGTCCGCCAACAGGTTCCAGAGCCTTCCTTCGGGATTCTTGCACCTTTCCCGACTCCAAAGGCTCGTTGCTACCAAAAATTATCTGGAAAGGTTGTTTGAAGAGGAGAACGGTGGGTGTGCCCTGCAATTTCTGATTGACTTAAGCCATCCTTCTGGGGGTGGGCTGTTTTTCTTCTCTTACAAACTTGGGATAAAATTGTCAAGACAGTGTCGGATTATGTGGAACCATGGGACTGGTGCTGAAAAGAGCAGTCCCTTATCTAGCGTAAGTCACCCTCTGTGCAGTCCTAAACAGAGGTGACCTTTCTAAATCCTACAGGCTTCAATGGACATAAGAAGAGCCCTGCTGGGTCAAATCAGGTCCGTCTAATCCAGCATCCTGTCTCACATGGTGGCCAACCAGTTCTTCTGCTAGAAGAACTGCTAGACCAGTCCTCCATGGATTTGTCTAATCCCATTTTTAAGCTGTCTATGTCTGTGGCCATCACTACCTCATCTGGTGGCGAGTGCCGCATTTTAATCACACTCTGTGTAAAGAAATCTGTCCTGAATCTACTGCCCAACATGGGTGCCCTCAAGTTCAAGGGTTTTGTGAGAAGGAGAAAAAGTTCTCCCTGTCCCCTGTATCTACCCTAGGCATAGTTTTAGAAATCTCTATCATTTCCCCCCTCTGCCCCATTTGTCTGTTTCCTAAACTGAAAAGGATGTAGAAGAATGTATCTTTGTTTATTTGACCCGGAGTTTCTCTGTATTACCGCTGGAGGGGGGCTGGATCACAGCACAGATGCCAGCGTGCCCAGACAGGATGAGAAGAGAGCCTTGCACATCTTAATTATTTACTTTATTTATAATAAAACATTTATTAGCCACCTTCCTACTGTGAAGAAAAATTCAGGTGGATAGCCGTGTTGGGTCTGAACAAATTTTGAGTCCAGTGGCACCTTTAAGACCAACAAGCTTTGAATAAAACTTTGTTGGTCATAAAGGTGCCATTCTCTACCTTGAGGAACTCAAGGCAGCTTACCGTGTAAATGAAACAGCAGTGATTAAAAAAAATACATTAAAACACCCCACAGTCTTCTCTTTGCGGCTTTTCCTCAGTTTGTCTTGTAACTGTTGTTCACTATTGACTTCTTAGGCGGAAGCCGACTCAAGCTGTCTCCACAGTTGGCCTCTGCCCCTCCAATCCTCTTCCTCAGCCATCTTTCTTCCTGGCGGCGACATCTCTTTCGGATCCCCCAACCTTCTCTTTCGGATCCCTCTTTTTCCAAACGCACTCCATTGTTTCCGTCTTTCCCCCCTCTGCCCTCCCAGCCTAGCTTTCAGTAGACTGTGGTATAAATAAATAACATAGTCTGGATAATTTAGTTCAAAGCTGTCTAAGTAGGCCAGTCAAATGATTTCAGGTGGGTAGCTACGCTGGTCTGAAGAAGAAGAAGAAGAGCAAAATTCGAGTCCAGTGGCACCTTACAGACCGACAAGATTTCTGTGGCATAAGCTTTTGAGAGTCACATCTCCATTTTGACTTGCGAAAGCTGATCCCCTGGAAATCTTGTTGGTCCCTCAGGTGCTACTGGACTTACGTCTTGCTCATTCGAGTTGTCTGAAGCCAGTTTTATTTCTATATGAATTCACAACCCTTGCAAGGCATTAACTTTTAAGCAGTGTGTAGGGTTCCCAAGTACTTACCGCGGGGGAGCGGGGGACACATGCTCCCCGGCCGGACCAGTCCTCCTGGTAACGCACCATGCCGTCACCAGGAAGTGACACCAGGCGACGCTCTGGCAATGGGGCTGAAAACTCGATGGTACCATCGAGTTTCCAGCCGCATTGCCAGAGCGTCACCTAGCGTCCCTTCCTGGCAACGGCATGGTGCTCCGCGCCTGTCCTTCCCTCCCCCGCCGGCAAGCCTAGCGGTGTGCCACTCTGGAACCCCTGTCCAAAAGCCAGCACACTCAACTGCATTGAGAGCTTCGGCAATAGCTGTGGAATACCGCACTGTCCAGAAGAGAGGACCCCAGTTCCTCTCAAGGTTGGCCCTAAATTAGAGCCTCTAACAATTTGTTGAAATTTGTTCTATGTGTTTGGGTTTTGTTTTTGTTCTTTTTAGCAACTAACTGGATAGGCTTAAGGAAGCTGAGCGAGCTGGATGTCTCAGACAATCGGTTGGTGGAGCTACCCACTCAATTTCTCCACAATTTGAAATCTCTGAACATCCTGAATGTGTCCAAGAATAATCTGAAAGTGTTCCCTCAACCCTGGGTTTGCCCCTTGGTAAGCATGTCTTTGTTAAGTTGCCACACAAATTACTTGTTTTATTTATCTACTCAATTTAACCCTGCTTTTCTCCCCAGTGGAGAGCCAAAGTGGCTTGCTTTCATTCTCCTCTCATCCATTTTATCCTCACAACCACCCTGTAAGGTAGGTTAGGCTGAGCGGGTGTGACTGGCCCAAGGTCACCTGTCAGGCTTCCATGCCAGAGTGGGGATTCGAACCTGGGTCTCCCAGATCCTAGTCTAACATGCTAATCACTACACTAGACTTGGCACAGTAGAAGATTCTGGATCTTAAGCGCTGGTGTTGGGCTTGTTCCAGGAACCTAAATTTACCTGGTCAACGGGGCAGAGTTGATTTGTTTTTAGCCAGTTTGATTCTGGCTCAGCTTTTCAGTTCTAATTCCAGCAGGGAGTCTAGTTGGAATCCCATCAGCCCAGATCTGGTTAGAAAAACATCCTAAACACAATGGGTTGGCTCAGCCAGGTTTTTCATTTCTTTACTTCGGACTCTGTGTCATATGGCTTTTGTTCATGCCGGTCCTACAATCCCCAGCATATGCTTTTTGGTGGTCGAAAGGGACATCCTCCTCCCTTTCTCATCAGTGGAAAAAGCTGGTTGGATTAACCCATTGACTTAGAAATAGGAACTGATATCCAGTTGCCAGAGAATGTGGTTAATGTTTAGCAGTGCTTTTTTGTTTTGTAGAAAAAAGGTGCCGGTACTCGTATATAAAGTTTCACCAATTTCCACCTATTCCAACCCTCAGGACTTGGGATAGCCTTACCAAAAGGTGCCAGGACTCAGTACTGAAGAGTACCACCACGGACTAGGATCTGAAAGACCCAGATTCGAATCTCCACTCTGTCAGCGAAGCTTGCTGGGTGACCATGGGCCAATCACACGCTCTGAGCCTAACAGGGTGGGTGGTTGTGAGGATACAGTGCTAGAATGATGGGTCCCCATTAGGGAGAAAAGACGGGATATAAATGAAGTTGTAGGGTCTCCATAAATCAGAAGTGACCTGATGAATGAAGTACATAAATAAGAATCATGCGGTGTAACTTTCCCATCACCTTGGAATGTAGGTTTGTGGGAATGCTCCTTTGTGGGGGTGGGAACCCTGTGTGCAGAAAACTAGCCTGTCAAGGCGAAAGTAACTTTATAACCTCCTATGTTCCAAGTTTTTTAAAAATTGAAGTTTATTTCCAGGGTAACCCAAACTCTCTGCAACAGTAAAAGCTGAGTTTTGTAAACTGATGATGTATATTTATGTTGTCCTGGGGAAAAAATAAATAGCTGTGCACAGTGCCTGTATGCTTTTCTGGAATTCTTGAGGGCTAGAATCTTTAAAGACAAAACCTGAATGTTGTGTTTTTGAGCACGGAGAATTCCAGCCGAATATGAACAATTTCTTTTCCTTGCATTTCTAGAAATGTTGCAAAGCAGCTAAAAATGCCTTGGAGTCCCTGCCAGATACCTTGGCTGTCTTCTGGAAAAATCACCTGAAGGAAGTTGATTTTTCTGAAAATGCCCTGAACGAAGTCCCCCAGTGCCTCTTCCAACTTGAAGTAAGTGTGTGGAAATCTCTACCTGTATCTGAAAAAGTAGATTCAGGTAATCCTCCCCCCTCCCAGAAGGCAATGATTCCTTGTTGTCATCATTGAGTAGTAAAGAGGTTTGGTGGAGTTTAGTTCTCTGAAGGGGTCCCGGTACATAAAGGATTCCCTGGATAACATTTGCAAAACTTCAACTTGCTAAAATGAAGATACCTGCTGAGCCTGTTTCGTGCCATT
Source organism: Gekko gecko (assembly GCA_029375565.1). Lineage (NCBI taxonomy): Eukaryota > Metazoa > Chordata > Lepidosauria > Squamata > Gekkonidae > Gekko > Gekko gecko. The sequence goes on along the minus strand of JAPDNY010000017.1, from coordinate 35,117,315 downwards.
CAGACAATGTTGTGACACTGGATTCCCATCAAGTGCAGAATTTCACCCACGGTGCCATGTGTTCACATCTGATGCTGTGCTGTAGACCTGGATTATTGACAGGCCGTAACCAGAACGCAGATAGATACAGCATCTTTGGCACTCAGGTAAACATGGGGGCTGCTACGGCTTCCTGTTTTCATCACCATTTAATCCCACCTGTCTGCCAAAAGAGTTTGGGGCAGGATACATGAATCTTCCCTCCTTGTTTTGTTCCCCTCAAAACAACCCAGTGGAAATTATATCCCAAAACATCAAATTTTGTAGAAAACCGGTCCGCCTTCCGGGAGTACATAGCACACTCTGTCAACCACATAACCGCACATACCTACAAATACTGAATTCCTAACACACAAACTCTGCAACGCGTAACTCATGATATGTCACGTTTGGTCCTTGCAAAAGCTGTTCATGTTATCTGTATCCTCTCCTTGACACATTCTTACCACACATTAATCTCCACACAAGCAAGCCAGGTAGGACGTTTATTATGTTCTGATTATCTTCTAAATCATCTATGTTACATTCTATTCTACTGACACTGATGTATTGTTATGACACGTCAATCATATCTTTGGTCATAGTTGTTACTTGTAGAAATCAGATAATAATTGCATGGCCTTTGTTTGTTTTTTGAAAATTAATAAAAATAATTTAAAAAAAGACAACAACCCAGTGGGGTGGCTCAGACTGACCAGGTTGTGACCAGGTGGGCATTTGAACATGGATCTCCCCAGTCCTCGCCTTGCACTCTACCTGCAGCAGCATGCTAATTAGAAGACAAAATGGAGAAAGCTGCAGCTCCATCTTCCTGTCAGACAGGGGTCATTTCCTGCAGGAGCGCACAGGAACGGAGCTCCGGCAGTAAAGAGCCCAGGGAGCGGGCACATGCAACAAGCCCCGCCCCCTGCTCCCAGCAGCCCCTGGCCACAAGGAGCAAGAAGCAGCCAAGTAAGTTGCAGAGCCCCCCCTTAGCTAGCAATCCAAAACAGTCCAGTGGAGCCTGAGCGGTGGGTGTTGCCTTCTGACACACTTCCGGTGATGTCAGGGGGTGTGGCATATGCAAATAAGGTATGCTAATGAGTTATGCTAATGAGCTTCTCCACCTCTTTTTCTACGAAATGACCACTGCCCAAGTGTTGAGAGCCCCATCAGGTGATGGGTTTCCATGCTGGTGATGGCAGCCTCAGAGTCTGGCCAGCTGCACTCTCTCCCAGAATCCACAGGCGCCGCAGGCTAACCAATGCTCCCTCTAAGCCGTGCAGTCTTGTGAGGAAAAATTCTACTTTGTGAGCTACTGGCATGAAAGTTGTGAGCGAGGGATTTGGCTGCTGCATAGATTAGTCTGCTCTGGAGCCCTCCTTCCTGAGCTAAGACAAAAAACTGTGAGCCGGAGGCTAAAAAACTATGAGCTGGCTCACACTAACTCAGCTTAGAGGGAACACGGAGGCTAACCTGTTTCCTGTTTCCTGTGATGCGATTCACAGCCGCAGATGGGAGAAGCTTTTTAAAAACTTGAGTTGATGCGAAGAGGAGGAGGCCAGCTGCGTCCTCCTTGTGACTTGCCATGCCTAGGAATACATGACGCTTTGGTGTAGTGGTTAAGTGCGTGGACTCTAATCTGGGAGAACCGGGTTTGATTCCCCACTCCCCCACTTGCACCTGGCTGGATGACCTTGGGCAAGCCCTAGTTCTGATAAGAGCTGTTCTTAAAAAAGAGCAATTTCTGTCAAGAGCTCTTTCAGCCCCACCTACCTCACAGGGTGACTGTTGTGGGGAGGGGAAGGGAAAGGAGACTGTAAGCCGCTCTGAGACACCTTTGGGTAGTGAAGGGCGGGGTATAAATCCAATCTCTTCTTCTTCTTCTACTTCACAGGGTGTCTGTTGTGGGGAGGGGAAGGGAAAGGAGTTTGTAAGCCGCTCTGAGACACCTTTGGGTAGTGAAGGGCGGGGTATAAATCCAATCTCTTCTTCTTCTTCTACCTCACAGGGTGTCTGTTGTGGGGAGGGGAAGGGAAAGGAGTTTGTAAGCCGCTCTGAGACACCTTTGGGTAGTGAAGGGCGGGGTATAAATCCAAGCTCTTCTTCTTCTTCTACCTCACAGGGTGTCTGTTGTGGGGAGGGGAAGGGAAAGGAGTTTGTAAGCCGCTCTGAGACACCTTTGGGTAGTGAAGGGCGGGGTATAAATCCAAGCTCTTCTTCTTCTTCTACCTCACAGGGTGTCTGTTGTGGGGAGGGGAAGGGAAAGGAGTTTGTAAGCCGCACTGAGACTCCTTTGGGTAGTGAAGGGTGGGGTATAAATCCAATCTCTTCTTCTTCTTCTACCTCACAGGGTGTCTGTTGTGGGGAGGGGAAGGGAAAGGAGTTTGTCAGCCACTCTGAGACACCTTTGGGTAGTGAAGGGCGGGGTATAAATCCAATCTCTTCTTCCTCTTCTTCTACATGGAAGCCTGGCTTCAGACCTTGAAGTTTGGGCTTGCGCCTCCACTTTATACCTAAATGCCCTAGTCTTGTGTGTATGACGTTGTCTGACTCTTTTTCAACCAATTGGTCACTTTTAATTTTGCAGAAAATCAAGTCAGTTGGCATTTCACTTGACTCACTTGTTTTCATGCTGGAGAGACCACATTAGCTGTTAGAGTGCTGCGCCGGAGGCTCTTGGATACTGAGAGACAAACTTTATACTCTTTAGCTAAGAGGGTGTGTTCCCCACTTGTCTATGATATGGTGCCTGATTATGGGGTTCTGGCTGCTTATTCCTTGCACCCCAAATCCCTGCAAATCCACAGAGCTTTAATGCTCACAAGGTTCAATGTTCCGCCTCCAACAGTCCTGTCTGGCAAATTCTTGAGAACTCCTCATCAGGGAAGACTTTGTCCGTGTAGACCTAGAGCTCCTGAATGTTTATCTCATGTTTTGCTTTATTGTGATTTTTTAGACTAAGTTGAGGGACTCTTTAATTAGCCCTATTTTAGACAAGTTTAACGACCATTCTGATAAGCAGCTAGATTCATACGCATTTGATGTAGTCAAAAAGGGTGAAGAATTGTACCCCCAATATCTCTAGATTGCAGCTGTCCTATCTCCCAGTGCATGCACTTATTTCCTGTACGTGACCCAACGGGAGACTGAGAAGACCATGCCGGAGTTGCAGTTGACCGTGTAAACTGGCCACTCAGTTCCTCCAGGTTAGGTAGTATAGAATTCAAGTTAACCAGTGCTAAATCCACACTGATGTGTAAAATTGCTTTGATTCCCTGAAATATGGGAAGAGGCCAGCAGTCTGAACACTAGATGGTGCTCCTGTGGCATCTATTTTTCCCCTCCACGTCTTTCGACCAGCCCAGTCCTGCTCAGCATAATGAAATCCCCTGACTTTTAGAAACCGGAGCCCTTAGCAAGCTTGTTGCCACCTCTCTCCAGCAAAGCCTTGCAAGAAAAGCTTGTCCTTCACTGACTGAAAATCTACAGATGTTATGGATTTTTGTATTTTTACAGTAGACTACAAAACCAGTGACACAGACTGACTGTGAGAACCATACATGTGGTGGGAGAAAATATGTAATATTACATATAGGTGATCTTATATGAGGGAATTTCACATTACCAAGTTTCAGCCGGTTTGAAGCTGTTTTTGATCCGTTTTAAAAGTAAACCGATACAGGGCTGCCATTTCACACATGGCTTTCCCCTACCGGAAAAGAGCTGGATCAGAAGCGGTTTGGCAATTCAGACTGCACCGCTTTGTTTTCCTGCCGTTTCCTGCCCGCGCCGTCTTTTTTTTTTTAACATTCGCTTTAGAGCGCTATAGCTCTATAACACAACCTAAAAACAGTGATGGGATCGCTATGGCGCTGTTTTGGCATTGTGTTATAGCACTATAGTGCTCTAAAGCAAACGTTTAAAAAAAAAAAAAAAGCTGGAGATCGCCCGCACGGGCGAAAAACAGTGGGAAAAAGCATTTCGGATCTGGGAGAAAAAACTGAAGACTACTTGGAAGCAGTTTACAGGTAAAACAATTCAGTCCCATTTCCTGAACGGGACAGAAGCATTTGTTTATGAAAGTACAAATATATTCCGGTAGGGAACCGGTTCTAAAATGGTTCTGTCTGAAATGTCAGACCAGAAACCGTTTGGGAACTGTTCCTGAACCAGAATATCCCCCAGTATGTAATATTGGAGAGATGGCAATGAAAACATTAGCAAACAGTCTTCGTTTTGACTGGGGGGCAAATGGAATCCAACAAGCTGGGTGGAACTTCCCCAGAAATTCATATTTCAGTTCCAGAAGAACCCAATCTTGACTTGAATGTAATCTCCTTGGGGCAAGGACCTTGACATTGCAAGGGAAGAGTTGCTGAATGTGCATTGATGTCATTGTATGAATCATGGATCCATTATGGAAAAGGCTCTCAGAGAAATACTTGGAGATCTAGATTTTTAAAAATTATTATTTGCTGCTCTTTTAATTCCTCCTTTTTTGATACGTTGACTTATTCTGTTTGATTTCTGCTGGGTCAACTGTTGTAAGCTGCTTTGGAAAGCAATTTTGATTGGAAAAGTGGGATATAACTGTAAGAAAAATAGGTAAACTGTATTGCATGAGTCTAAAATGGTTCCATTGAAATGTACTGGTACAGACAACTCCCCCCCCCCCCAACATTGACTCTTCAACCACGTCCCTTTCCCTTTTAGGCTTTGGTATCATTGAAACTTTCAGGAAATCAGTTATCCATCTTACCTGCTCAAGAAAAGTGGTCTTGCCGGCAACTGAAGACTTTGGATCTCTCGAAGAACCAGCTCGGGAAGTGAGTTTGTTTATTTCACTTAGGGAATTTCTATGCCGCCTCTCCAGAGTCTAGCTTGAAGCAGCTTAAAAAATAAAAACAACTTAAAATTGTAAAAAACGCATAGTAAATTATCCATATACAAGAAGATATTAACAACAAGCCAAGACTGTAAAAACAGCATAAAACAATCACTAAGGAGCCCCCAAAATATCTGTAAAAGAAGACCTCGGGTTTGAAACAGATCACAAAAGAGTTTAAAAGGTAAAGGTTCCCTTGCTCGAAAGCCAGTCGAATCCGACTCTAGGGTTGCGGTGCTCATCTCCGTTTCAAAGCCGAAGAGCCAGCACTGTCCGAAGACATTTCCGTGGTCATGTGGCCGGCATGACTCAACACCAAGGCGCACGGAACGCTGTTACCTTCTCACCGAAGTGGTACCTATTTATCTACTTGCAATTTCTTGCTTTCAGACTGCTAGGTTGGCAGGAGCTGGAACTAGAGACGGGAGCTCACTCCATCATGTGGCACTCTCAGGTCTCGAACCGATGAACTACTGGCCTTCCACAGCCTGCAGTTCAGCATCTTAACCACTTGAGCCACCGCAGCTCCTTAAAAGATAAAAGCCCTTAGTTAAAAGCCCATATTAAAAGTTCCCACTGTTTTGATACTGCAGAGCGGGCTTCTTAACATTTCATTCGCCTTTGTTTTATATTTGAGCCACAGAGCAGACGAAGGAACCAAAACGAAGCTGATGTCATTTTTCTCGACGAGGAACAGAACTCGCGCTGGCGCTGAGGCAGGTACGGTGGTGTGGGGAGGGAGAAGCTGGGAGGGAGCGGATGGTTAAGGGAGGGGAGCTGTTTATACAAAGCCAGGATTAGAAGTTTAATTAGTTTGCTTTTCAGCTCTGGATAACTCCCCCAACACTGTAAAACAACAGAAAGCCAGTGGTAGCAGCTCACTTTGCATGCAGAAGGTCCTGGGTTCCACCTGCCTCGCCTCCAGGTGAAGGACCTCAACAACAACAGCCACAAAATCCATAGCAAGACTCTGGGTTCAACTGAACAACACATGTCACATGAGTTAGTGTCCTCCCGCCTGACTCCTGTCACATGTAACAGCAGGGGACTAACGTACCAAAGTGTCATAGGGCCAGATTTAGCTCTCCCCCGCCCCATTTTCCTGATGCTTAATTTGTTCCCCCTAGACCATGCTACATCTGCATCAGAGAAGATAAAGTAGTCTGACCTATCTACAAGTCTTGTCTGGGTGTGTAGAGTCCAGAGAACAGGACACTTAAGGAAAGCTGGACTACGAACACAAGAAGTCAGACCCTTGATCTGTCATTGTCTGTTCTACTGGCAGTTGCTCTCCAGGATCTCACATAGCGGTGTTCCACCAGGGATTGGACCTGGGACCTTCTGCATGCAAAACAGGCCCTCTACCAATGAGCTGTGGCCGCTCCCCCCACACCTGCCTCCTGTTTCCCTGTTATAGGATGAAACCAATGTTCCCTCTAAGCTGCGGAGTCTTGTGAGCAAAAATTCTACTTTGTGAGCGACTAGCACTAAAGTTGTGAGCAAGCGATTTGGCTGTTGCATAAATTAGTGTGCTCTGGAGCCCTCCTTCCTGAGCTGAGACAAAAATGTATGCGCCAGAGGCTAAGAAACTATGAGCTAGCTCACACTAACTCAGCTTAGAAGGAACATAGGATGAAACTGCTGTTGGTTTCCACATTTTTTTAACTCAGTATCAGAATTAAGGGAAACACCTCCTGACCTGGATAGCTCAGGCAAGCCCAATCTTATTTTATTTATTTATTTATTTATTTATTTATTAGATTTATACCCCGCCCTTCCACAAGGGCTCAGGGCGGCGAACAAGAGGCCACAAGCCATACATTGCTGACAACACATAGGGCAATGACATATAAAATATATAAAAACACTAAAATAAACATCAATAAAACCATTAGAACAGCGGCAAACAGAACAAGTAAACTCAATTAAAACCAGTCAACTCAACACTCTGGCGGCATGTTACCCCTGCCCCCCAAAAGTCCCACCAACTTATAATCTCATCCCAGGGCCAGGATGCCTCGTGGTATCCCACAGTGATGGTCCAATCGTGGTGGCAGCCCCTACTCAAAAGCCTGGTGGAAGAGCTCCGTCTTGCAGGCCCTGCGGAACTGCACAAGGTCCCGCAGGGCCCTGATCTCCTCTGGGAGCTCATTCCACCAGGTAGGGGCCGCCACCGAGAAAGCCCTGGCCCTGGTAACAGCATATTTGACCGTCTAGGGGGCTGGAATAACCAGCAGGTGTTGTCCCCCAGACTGTAGCGCTCTTGGGGGAACATATGGGGAAAGGCGGTCCCTCAAGTAAGCCGGACCCTGGCCATATAGGGCTTTAAAGGTAAGCACCAGCACTTTGAAGCGGATCCGCCGGTACGCTATTGGCAGCCAGTGCAGAGCCTTAAGCACCGGCTGGATGTGATCCCACCTTGTGAGCCCCATCAACAGCCTGGCTGCCGCGTTCTGCACCAGCTGCAGCCTCCGGATCTGCGACAAAGGCAGCCCCACATAGAGAGCGTTGCAGTAGTCTAGCCTCGAGGTGACCGTCGCATGGATCACAGTGGCCAGGTCATCACGGTCGAGGTAGGGAACCAACTGTCGCCCCAGCCGAAGATGGTAAAATGCTGACTTGACAGATCTCGTCAGATCTCGGAAGCTAAGCAGGGTCAACTCCGGCAAGTACTTGGATGGGAGACCTCCTTAGAATACCAACAGTCGGGGAGCAATGTTCCCGCTAAGCTGTGGAGTCTTGTGAGCAAAAATTCTGCTTTGTGAGCGACTGGCATTAAAGTTACGAGCGAGCCATTTGGCCGCTGCATAAATTAGTTTGCTCTGGAGCCCTCCTTCTTGAGCGAAGACAAAAATGGGTGAGCCGGAGGCTAAAAAACTGTGAGCAAGCTCACACTAACTCAGCTTAGAAGGGAACACTGGTCGGGAGATAGGCGTTATTCAGCTGCCTTGACTTCCAGGTGCACACAGTCACTAGCAGTCACCATGACTTCCAGGTGCGCACGAACGCATACACATGAAAAATATTTTAAAAATAAATTAAGGGAAACACAGCCTGGTTTTCTTGACTGGCTTAAAAACCGCCACGGCCATGCGCTTCAGTGCTTTTCTAAGCACTTTGTGCACCTCGAATGCACTTGAAATAAAGCTGGAGATGTTGTGTGCCGGTGGTTTCGGGGAATGTGTAGATGACTCTCCAAGGGTTCTTAACGAGTTCTTAACGAGGACCTCAGAGGCATTGTCATGCGCAGTGGGGTGAAGCGAGGCTCAGCTGGGCTCTTGTTGAGCAAGCTATTGCAGGAGCTAGGATGCATCATGACCAGGGGTCTTTTGGGGGGGAAGCGCACCGGAGTGCAGCTCCAGGAGCTCAGGAGCCAAGCCCCGCCCCTAGCCGGCGTCCCGGGGAGTCTTTCAGGCAGCCGAATGTCAATTTCAGCTCCATTATATCCTATGGGCCATTGAAGTCAATGGTGAAAACATAGGGTATATTCTGGGGGCTGGAGGGGATGGGGTTTGAGGGAGGAAAGTTAATTTTTTCCCCACCAATGGAGAACAATGGAGGGAATAGGGGCAACCTGTTTGGGGGCCCATAGAATTGGACCCCCTGATCAAATGTTCTTGAAACTTGGTGGATATCTTGGGGAGAGGCTCCATCAGGTACCCTGTGAGTTCCTGATTCCTGAGCTGGGACAAGAAATGTGTGAGCCAGAGGCTAAAAAACTGTGAGCTAGCTCACACTAACTCGGCTTAGAGGGAACACTGAGATTCGTGACTATGCGCAGTCATCGTGGCAGCAATTTCTTCTGTCGTTGAGCAGATAGATACTCCCAGGAAGCACGGTGTGCAGTTAAACATTACTTTAAGTGTTTCCTGACAGTAAAATAATGCTTAGGCGTAAGAGTGGGCTGCAAGCGTCATGTGATTTGTTACACCACGGCACAGTGATCTTTCTTTCATTTGCTCTGTTTTTGGCCTCTCTTGTTCGCCCCTCTACCAGGTTCTACCTTGGAATTTCCTGAATACCTCTGTGACTCTCTAGAAGTCCTCTATCTGAATGACAACCACCTAGACGCCGTCCCCCAATCGGTCTGCTTCCTCAAAGGGCTTTCGGAGCTTTACTTAGGCAAGTAAGTGAAGGAGAAACCTCCAGAAATCCAGCACAACCTGCAATGTTGCTAGTCTCCTCAAAACCCTTGTTGCTCCAGCCAGAATTCCTGGGATTGTTTTGCTACAGAATTATATGTTTCAGCTGGCAGTTGAGGGAAGAGACTGTCTCTGTGGCAGAGGACACAGTTGGCATGGAGAAGAGTCCAGCTCAATCAGCTAAACCAGACCTTCAATCCATCAAAATCAGTATTGTCTACTCAGACTGGCAGCGACTCTCTAGGGTCTCAGGTAGGCTTGCCAAGAACTTACTGTATTTCGGCGGGGGACGGATACGTCCTGGCAGGACCATCCCTGGGGGAAGGAAAGATGCGTGCACGATGCCGTCGTCAGGAAGTGACGCTAGGTGACGCTCTGGCAATGTGGCTGGAAACTCGATGGTACCATCAAGTTTTCAGCCCCATTGCCAGAGCGTTGCCTGGCTTCACTTCCTGGCAATGGCATGGTGCGTTACAGGGAGGAATGGTCTGGCCGGGGGGCATGTTTCCCCCGCTCCCATGTGGTAAGTACTTGGGAACCCTAGTCTCAGGTGGAAATTCTTCACATCGTTTCCTACCTGATTCTTTTAACTGGAGATGCTGGGCCTTGAACCTGGGACCTTCTGTATACCAAGCAGACGCTCTGCCTCTGAGCTATGGCCTCTCCAGGTAAAGGAACGTTTCAGGTAGCAGGTGCCCGGCAAGATCCTTTCTGGGCCTGAACGCCATGGCCAGATGGAGTGCTGAGCAAGAGACCAACAGTCTGATTTACTGTAAGGCAGGTTTGGATGGTGCTCTTCATCCCAGGCTGGCTCAAACTTGCTCTACAAGCAGAGCTTTTTTTCCCCGGGACAGGGTTGGTGTGATTGCTGCAGTAGCACCCTGCCTGCAGAAATGGTTTTCCCACAAAGACCAAGTAGGCAAGTGAAGATTCCCCACCTCTCAAGAAATCTCGCTAGCCTTTATCGTCGTTCTTATGTTTCTGTTAGAATTTCTTGAGGCTCAGTCTAAGCCAGAGCTATCCAGCGTTCCTTCGGTGTTTTGTTTAGGGGAAGTTTAGTGCCAGCTCTCCCCATCTCAGAAAGGCCATCGATAAGAGGGGTGTGTTTTATGTTGTTGGGTTTTTTTGCATAGTAACCGGGGCATTCAAGAGCTCCCTCCTGAACTCGGGCAACTGTCTAACCTTTGGCAGCTGGATATCGAGGAGTTAACTATTGCCAACCTGCCGGCTGAGATCAGAAAGGAAGGTGAGCCTGCCTGTCCCCCGTGCGGTTTGAGCAGAGATGGAATCCAAACCAAGTTTGTGGTGTACTGGTTAGTATGCCTGCCTAGGAACTGGGAGACCCAGGTTCAAATCCTCACTCATGACATGAAAGCTCGCTGGGTGACCTTGGGCTGGCCATGTAACTCTCAGTCTAACCTGCCTTGGAGTCGTAGTAGATAACTCAATGATCTTGGAGATCTTGGAGTCATAGTAGACAACTCAATGAAAATGTCTAGACAGTGTGTAACTGCAATAAAGAAGGCCAACACTATGCTGGGGATTATTAGGAAGGGAATTGAAAAGAAATCAGCCAGTATCATCATGCCCCTGTAGAAATCATTAGTGCAACCTCATTTGGAATACTGTGTACCGTTCTGGTCACCACATCTCAAAAAGGATATTATAGCATTGGAAAAAGGGCAACTAGAATGATAAGAGGGTTGGAACACTTTCCCTATGAAGAAAGGTTAAAACGCTTGGGGCTCTTTAGCTTGGAGAAACGACGGCTGAGGGGTGACATGATCAAGGTTTATAAGATTATGCATGGGGTTGAGCAGGTTGAGAAAGAAGTACTTTTCTCTCTTTCTCACAATACAAGAACTCGTGGGCACTCCATGAAATTGCTGAGCGGTCGGGTTAGAACGGAGAAAAGGAAGTCCTTCTTCACCCAAAGAGTGATTAACATATGGAACTCACTGCCGCAGGAGGTGGTGGCAGCTACAAGCATGGAGAGTTTCAAGAGGGAATTGGATATACATATGGAGCAGAAGTCCATCAGTGGCTATTAGCCACAGGGTATAGATGGGAACTCTCAATCTGCGGGAGGTGATGCACTCTACTCTTGGTGCTGGAGGGGCTTCTAGTGCCCTGGCCCCACTGCTGGACCTCCTGATGGCACCCGGTATATTCGGCCACTGTGTGACAGAGTGTTGGACTAGATGGGCCATTGGCCTGATTCAACATTGGCTTCTCTTATGTTCTTACCTCCCTGGCCTGATTCAACATTGGCTTCTGTTATGTTCTTATGTTCTTACCTCCCAGGGTTGGTGTGAGGATAGAAGGGAGGAGAGGAGATCAGTCTGGGGCAGGTGATGCACTGTATTCTTGGTGCTGGAGGGGGCAGCAGTGGGAGGGCTTCTAGTGTCCTGGCCCCACTGCTGGACCTCCTGATGGCACCTGGTATTTTTGGCCACTGTGTGACAGAGTGTTGGACTAGATGGGCCATTGGCCTGATTCAACATTGGCTTCTCTTATGTTATGTTCTTATGTTCTTATGAGAACGATGTACTCCACTACCACAGCTACTATCTTGTGACCAGTGGTGGTTTGGCATTGGAGTTGTGCATGTGTGTTTGTCTGTTGGATTTTTATCCTCTCCCCACCCTTTAATGAGCTCAGGACAGCATACAGAGTTTCATTTCCTTCACCACAACCCTCCGCGGTAGGCTAGGCTGCGTGAGACTAAGTTAGGCCCGAGCTCACCCAGCCGGTTTCATGGAAGAGCAAAGATCAGAACCAGCCTACCACTTTAACCATTAAACGACACTGGTTGTCCCTGGTATATCTCCGTAGTAGGGGGGGAAATACTAACCGAGCACCCATGGCTGGTTTTTGTCTTTAGCCAGGCTTTCAGCTGTCAGGGAAGAAATAATAACTAGAGTGCGATCAAGTTCGAAACTGACTTATGGGGACCCTTCGTGGGGTTTTTGAGGCAACGGATAAGCAAAGGCGGTTTGCATTGGCCCTCCAGCCTCGGTCTCCCGTCCGGGTCCTAACCAGGACCGGCCCTGCTGAGTTTCCGTGCTTTGATGAGCTCGGGCCAGTCCGAGACTATTCATGCAGCTCCAAGAGGAAAGGCAGGGTACAAATGTTTTAATTAGTAAATAAATAATTTAATTTGCACGTTGTCGAAGGCTTTCACGGCCAGAGTTCATTAGTTGCTGTAGATTTTCCGGGTTGTGTGGCCGTGGTCTTGGCATTGTAGGATGCCAGTCACAGCTACTGGCAAAACGTCAGGTCCTACAATGCCACGACCACGGCCACACAACCCGGAAAATCTACAGCAACTAATTTAATTTGTCTCTTTTCATCTGTAACTGAGGACTGCGGGGAACACACAGGATTCTTCGGACCGCTCGAACTGAGCGTCCGTCGGTTCTCCGATTCTCATTATTCTCAGATAAATTATTTTATCTGTTTCTGCCAGTGATGTTCCGGAGGGCTCAGCCCTGCGGATGCTTAACATGCTGTCCCTCCCAGTTTGTTTGTTTTTTAAACATTTGAATGAGAGATTTCTCTCCCAGTTCCACTGGTGTTTTTAATTGAAGCTCCCCGAGCGATTCTTGAAAAACCTTTCTGTGCCGATGGCTTCCGGTCTGATTTTTTTCCCATCCCCTGCCAGGCCCCAAGACCATCTTAGCTTTCTTACGGGCCCAGCTGCGGAAAGCGGAGCCATGCAACCTGATGAAGATGGTCGTGGTGGGCCCCCCGCGGCAGGGGAAGTCTGCGCTGATCGAAATCCTCCAGACGGGAAAAGCCTCCCAAACGATGCCCAGCGACGCCACCATCCGGACCATGAAATGGGAGCTTCAGAAACCCACCGGATTAAAATCGAAGGTCAATAGAAACAGGAGGCGAAGCTTATACCGGGCAGGGGTGGGGAAATATTGGCGCCAAATTTGGTAGAGGCACCTATCCCAGAGTTCAGATTCATGGCTGACGGCTGCTCCTGTCTGACTTAGTGGCAAAACAAACCTGTTCCCGGAACCAGAAACATGTTGAGTTCGGGGGGAAGGCAGTATTGTGCCACCTTCCCATAGATAACCAGAGGAAAGTGCCAGCGTGGTTAAGACAGTTGGACTAGGATGCGGGAGACCCAGATTCAAATCCCTACTTGTGCCCTGGAATCATACAGTCATAGAGTTGGAAGGGACCTCCAGGGTCATCTAGTCCAACCCCCTGCACAGTGCAGGAAATTCATTCCACACACACCCAGTGACCGCAGTTCCATAACCAGAAGATGACAAAAAACCTCCAAGATCTCCAGCCAAACTGGTGTGGAGAAAAATTGCATCCTGAACCCAAAAGCTCGCTGGGTGTCCTCAGGGCAGTCACACTCTCTCAGCCTAACCTACCTCACAGGGGTTTTTGTAAGGGTAAAATGGAAGACGGAAGAATGATGTAACCCGCTTTGGATTCCCATTGGGGGGAAAGGCCGGGTAGAAATGAACTAAATAAACGAATAAGGAAGGATCTCCACACAGCCAGAGTCAGGCCCGGACTGTTCCAGAAGGAAGTGAAATCTACTGAGTGAAGAAACCTTAGCAGTCCTGTTCCTCACAGGGTGTCTGTTGTGGAGAGAAGAAGGGAAGGAGATCGTAAGCCACTCTGAGACTCCGAGCGAAGGGCGGGGTATAAATCCAACTCTCCTCTTCCTCTCCAGCAGTGCCGGTTGCGCTACCCCCAAGTGGTGAAGTCATTGGCTTAGATTTCCTGTGTGGAAGTGCAGGCCACCCGCATCAAGAGCTCCTTTCTTCGGTCAGAACATTGACGCCCATTGTTGCCCGGCCGTCACACATTGCAAAGATGCTCGGGGCACGAGTTCATTATGCATTGACTGTTATCTCTGTGTGGTTTGCTTTAGCTGCTATTGTGGCGGGGGGGGGGGGGGTTGTTCTCTCTCCCCTCCCTCCCCCCCACTGAATGTTTCTCTTTGTCCAATTAGGTTGATTCAGTGGAGTTTAATGTCTGGGATATCGGCGGCCCCGCCAGCATGTCGACAGTCAATCAGTGTTTCTTCACAGACAAAGCATTGTACGTTGTCGTCTGGAACTTGGCACTGGGCGAGGAAGCCATTGCAAACCTTCAGTTCTGGCTGCTGAATATTGAGGTAAGGGGGGCGTCATTTCTGGTGTGCTGAGAAGTTGTAGGTATCAGTAGAGGCGTTTTAGCGTGCCGTTGATCAAACTCGGTTAGAACCGTGGTTGGGTTTGGCTGTTCATCTTGGACTACTGACGACCGGTGCATCGAAACCAGAGATGCCCTGGGCTTGCATTGTCCCAATTGTCTACTGCACAAATACCTGTTTGAACACCACACCTATATAGCCGTCTTTCAGTCTGCATGACTCGGCCATCTGAGAATTGGCAATGGTATGGAGGTTTGATCCCTCTCAGGGGCAGTGAGTTCCATGGACTCCCAATGGAGGGCCAGTCTGGTGGCGTGGTTAAGGGCAACAGACCGGGTTTGATTCTCCACGCTTCCACATGCAGCCGCTGGGTGACCTTGGGTCAGTTACAGTTCTCTCAGAGCTGTTCTCTCAAGCAGTTCTTGAAGGAGCTCTCTGAGCCCCACCTACCTCACAGGGTGTCTGTTGTGGGGAGGGGAAGGGAAAGGAGATGGTAAGCCGCTCTGAGACTCCGAGTGAAGAGCAGGGTATAAATCCAATCTCCTCCTCCTCTTCTTCTTCATCTTCTTCGTCTTCTTCTCCCTCTGGCTGCTTCCACATCCAGGGTTTTGTCTTCCCCAGTTCCAAATGGAGATACCTTATTCTGGAGTTTCCATATGATGTTCTGGTGCAACAGCCCCATTTCCAGGTTTTCTCCACCCTCAAGATGCTGTTTCCCAAACCTGCTTGACTCCGCTCTGTTTAGAAAGAACACAATTCAAGAACGTTAGCATGCTCTCTGGAAGTAATAATGTGCACTTCTCTGCCCTGCAAATATTCTGCCTGTGATGGCCCAATTTTCCTACCATCAGTTGTGTTCCCGTCTTTTGGAGGGGTGCTGCTACACCACCAGAAGGATTTCCAAGGGTCTTTAGAAAGATCGGTAATTGTCGTAGTGCTATAATGATCTGTTGCCGCTTACTTACTTCCAGTGTATTCATGTATTATTTCACTGTGGATTTTATAGACAAGCGAGCGTGGATTTACTGAAACCCATTCTGGCAGATTAAAAAACTGGTTTCTGAGCAGGAAACTCTTACATTTTTAAAGTCTGGGGTTGACCAAAAAAATCCCTGTTCAAAGTAGCTAAGTTTTTTGTCCTCTGCTATAAAACTACTTGAGCTGCGGTGGCTCAAGTGGTTAAGACGCTGAACTGCAGGCTGTGGAAGGTCAGTAGTTCAGCAGTTCGAGACCCGGGTGCCGCATGACAGAGTGAGCTCCCGTCTCTGGTTCCAGCTCCTGCCAACCTAGCAGTTCGAAAGCAAGAAATTGCAGGTAGATAAATAGGTACCACTTAGGTGGGAAGGGAACAGCGTTCCGTGCGCCTTGGTGTTTAGTCATGCCGGCCACATGACCATGAAAACGTCTTCGGACAGTGCTGGCTCTTCGGCTTTGAAACGGAGATGAGCACCACAACCCTAGAGTCAGATTCAACTGGCTTTCAATCAAGGGAACCTTTACCTTTACCTATAGTGTGAAATTGACACGTACCACCAGGGCAAAGGGAAGAGCGAGCGCGGAGCAGCGGCTTGTGGGAAATCGGCCAGAGTTTAATTCCGGGTATAAGTTTTTGTATGCACACACACTTCTTCAGATACATTGAAATTGAAGTTACCAGTCCATACATCTAGGTAGAGGGGGAGCGGCAAATTCGAATGCAACATAACGAAGATGTTTAACAGATTCAGGGACCAAACAGGAATAACACACTTAGTTTATATAGTTACCCTTTGTTTGGGTTTAATTCCGGGGAAAACACAGTGAAGGAAATAAATATATCAGAATTGGAGATTGATGGGCAGACGTACCCTTCTTACTTGCGGAATGCTGAGAGTATTTGACTGAGACCCTGCCGTTACGCTCCATCCGCCTCCTCTCAAGTGTGGAGGTGTTTGGTCCTTGAATCTGCTAAACATCTCCAGTATGTTGTATGCTAATTTGCTGCTCACCCTCTACCTATATGTATGGCCTGGCAACTTCCATTTCAGCATATCTGAAGAAATGTGTGGGCATACAAAAACTTATACCCGGAATTAAACTCTGGCCGATTTCCCACAAGCCACCACTCCGCGCTCACTCTGCATATGAAAGCTTATGCCTTGAATAAAATTTGGTTGGTCTTAAAGGTGGCACTGGAGTCAAAATTTTTTCTGGGTCTCTCTTTTCCTTCCTCTACCTGCTTCTGGATAGGTGCTGTTGGGTACTAACCAAGTCCTGGAACGAAATCCACAAAAGCTCCTGGCCCTCAGATGTTTTATTACTATGTTTATGGGACAGTGACAGACTGGCAGCTGATGTAGTAGAGGAGAATCCCAGTCTGCAGAAATTTCTCGCTTGAACGTCTGGAAGCGGTTCTGACTTGCCCCAGACGTTCAGGCTACTTATGGGTCTTCTGTGGTTGCACACAGCTGGATACGTTCTTTCGCTTTATTGGATGGAAAGCCAGTCCAATAGACAACGCGGCCATACCTGTTTTGTATGAATAGCCCAGACTAGCCCAGGCTCGGGGGAGCTCGTAAGCTAAGCAGGGTCAACCATGGGTACCACTTGGATGGAGGCCACCAGGTCGTACTGGGGTTGAGTTGCAGAGACAGTCCATGGCAAACCACCTCTGAACATCTTCGGCCTAGAAAACCCCATGAGGGGTTGTGACTCAATAGATCATGAGAGGGAGGGCAGGAAGGGTTGCATCAGTGCTTAGTTCTTGTGGCCCTTTCTTACATGCCCAGGGAAATGCCAGTTGTCACTTTGGGGTCAGGAAGCAGTTTTCTGCAGGCCAGTTTGGCTGGAGAGCCTGGAGGGGGTTTTGCCATCTTCTGGGCATGGAGCAGGGGTCACTGGGTGTGGAGGGGGAGATAGTCAGGGCTCTTTTTGTAGCAGGAACTCCTTTGCATATTAGGCGACACCCCCCCTAATGTAGCCAATCCTCCAAGAGCTTACAATAGCCCCTGTAAGAAGAGCTCTGTAAGCACTTGGAGGATTGGCTACATTAGGGGTGTGTCACCTAATATGCATAGGAGTTCCTGCTACAAAAAGAGCCCTGGAGGTAGTTGTGAATTTCCTGCATTGTGTAGGGGGTTGGGCTAGATGACCCTGGAGGTCCCTTCCAGCTCTAGGATTCTATGACAGCACTTAATTATTACAGTCTTGCAAAAGCTTCCTATGAGAGCCTTGCACAGAGCTGAAAAACCATGACCTTAAACTTCTTTTTTTCCAGGCCAAGGCTCCCAATTCAGTGGTGCTGGTTGTCGGGACACACCTCGACTTGATCGACACCAAATTCCGCGTCGAGAGGATCGCCACCCTGAGGGCCTACGTTCTGGCTATCTGCCGCTCTCCTTCTGGCTCGAGAGCCACCGGCTTCCCCGATATCACTCTGAAGAATCTACAGTAAGTCCAGTGAGGTTTCCCCCTCCTGTGATG
Organism: Gekko gecko; assembly: GCA_029375565.1. NCBI lineage: Eukaryota > Metazoa > Chordata > Lepidosauria > Squamata > Gekkonidae > Gekko > Gekko gecko. The sequence goes on along the minus strand of JAPDNY010000017.1, from coordinate 35,099,635 downwards.
GCCTCCGTGTACTCACAATGGGGCTTTGATACATACAGAGAGCCCCCTCCCCGGTCTCCTTTTCCCAGCGATGGCAAACTCAGCCATTTGTAGCCTTAGTCAAGAATGTCGGTAAAATGATTGCAGGACGTCTAGCCATGAGATGGGGAAATCGAGTGCCGAGCCCTGATTTTGCAGCAGCTCAGACTTGCAAAGGAGCTTCCAGAGAGCTAGCCGGCATAGAAGCATCGAGAAGAGCGGATCGGCATGTTCCGAAGGAGCCTGCAGTGCAGTCTTTCCAAAGTCCTCGTCCCTTGTGAAAAGCTGGCAGAGGGGAGGCCTCTCTGGCCTGACCTTCCTGACCAAATAGTCTTCTGTGTGCTGGGAGAATTCCTCCCCGCCACCCAAGCAGGGTAGGCCCACACCTGCATTCGGAAGTGGTACAGTCAGAAATGCCTGTGCCGTGTCCACTTTCTGAAGGTACACTTTAGCTGCTAGATTGTGTCTCTGTTCTGTCAAAGCTAATGGCACAAAAAGGGCTTATTTTCTTTCTTTTTTTTTTAAACAAAGTTTTTTATTGGGATACACTCAACATTTCCAATTACGTTACCAATACAATTTTAAAAGAGAAAGTTCCCATCCCATCCCATCCCCCCACCTCCCCTAATAGGCTTCCAACACTGCTAATAACAAACAAAAGTAATTATAAGGTAATCAAGTTTAGACTTAAATGCATCGACAAACCAGGTAACACATTCCAATTATATAAAACCTCTACAATTTCAACATATTTTCAAATAACAGTACATACAGTTCAAAATTAATTTCACTTCTCGTTCAATATCCATACGTATCCAAGTTATATATTTTCCCCTTCATTCTATATTCAGTTTCTAGATACAGTTTCAATCCTTCCCAATCTTTTAAGTACTGTTCAGCCATTTGTCCATTTAATTTCTTTGTCATTTTGTCCATTTCCGCTAAAAATAACAATTTTCTCAACCAGTCATGTATATCTGGCACCTTCTCCATTTTCCATTGTGAGCAAAGGCCATTCTCGCCGACGTAATCATGTACCATAACAATGTCCTTTTTTCTTGTGGAATTTTTTCCATTGTCAAACCAAGGAGAAGAAGTTCTGGCTTTCTCTCAATTGGGATTTTTAATATTTTCTGCATCACACAATGTATATTAGACCAGTATGCTTTCACTTTATCACATGACCACCACATATGGTAAAAAGAACCCTCTATTTTTTTACATTTCCAACATTTGTTACTCAAGTTCTTATCCATACTAATATTAGCAATCTTTTTTGGTGTCATGTACCATCTATACATCATCTTATAACAGTTTTCTTTTACATTAATACAGGTAGACATTTTGAAAGATCTTTTCCACAAAAATTCCCATGATTCCATAGAAATTTCTTTGTTCATATTTATGACCCACTTTATCATTTGTTCTTTAACAGTTTCATCCAAAGTATATACAGTCAACAAGGTTTTATACATCTTTGATATCATTTTCCGTTCTTCTTTCAACCATATATTTTCAAAATCATCATTCGCAGCTCTAAAACCAAACTCTTTACAATCTTTTTTATAAATGTCCCTTATTTGACAATATTGTAGCCAACCATACTCAAATTCTAGTTCATTATTTGGCTTTAAAACATATTTTTCCCTTCTTTTTGCAACAATTCATGATATTTCAACCAATCTTTACCTTTATATTCTGAAAACAGATGTATAGCTGCTGCTGGAACAATCCACAGAGGCCTCTCATCCGAGATTTTATCCTTGTACCTGGTCCATGCATCAAACAGTGTCCTCCTTACATAATGATGCTTAAACATAGAATCGACTTTATTTTTCCCATACCAAAGATAGGCTTATTTTCAAGCGGAGTATCTTTGGTGCAGAATTTCACTTTCCATTTTATCACATCACTGCATTACATAAGAACATAAGAGAAGCCAGTGTTGAATCAGGCCAATGGCCCATCTAGTCCAACACTCTGTCACACAGTGGCCAAAATATACCAGGTGCCATCAGGAGGTCCAGCAGTGGGGACAGGACACCAGAAGCCCTCCCACTGCTGCCCCCCCCAGCACCAAGAATAGAGTGCATCACCTGCCCCAGACTGAGAGCTCCCATCTATATCTTGTGGCTAATAGCCACTGATGGACTTCTGCTCCAAATGCTTATCTAATTCCCTCTTGAAACTGTCCATGCTTGTAGCTGCCACCACCTCCTGTGGCAGTGAATTCCATGTGCTAATCACTCTTTGGGTGAAGAAGGACTTCCTTTTATCTGCTCTAACCCAACTGCTCAGCAATTTCATGGAGTGCCCACGAGTTCTTGTATCGTGAGAAAGGGAGAAAAGTACTTCTTTCTCCACCTGCTCAATCCCATGCATAATCTTATAAACCTCGATCACGTATTGGCTTGTATTCCTGAATTTTAGTCATACAGAGCTTTGAGACTTATGGGTAGGTCTGCACAAATTTAGGAACTCTTCCGACGATGCCAGGTGTTTCCGTAGGTCTTCCATGGTTATCTGGACCCTCGCATCATGAACATTTCAGACGCGTGTAACTGATGTCCTGAAGCTAGCTGAATCCATCCTATTCTTTTCTGTGTTAGGCTTCAGGCCAAATGCGGATTGTAATCTATCGCATTCTATTGGCCGGTTTCCGTGAAACCTCTGTAAATATCCAATCACCATGTGAGAATGTATCAAAGAGGGAACGGTCCTGATTGGCCTTTATCCCTGCATTATTATTGGTTCTTATCTTGTTATGGATGTGGCTTTGACAGCCCGGGACAGTTTTAAAAAGGGAACCGTGCTCCACTTGTTTTGTGGTGTGTTCTGGAGTCGGAGTTTGCTGTCACCGATAAAGCTGAAATCACTTGTTGCTGAAATCCTTCGTGTTGAGTTGCATACTTAACAATTGGCGACGAGGATGGGACATCACAGTAACCCTTGCAATGAAAAGCATGACTGACATCGAAACCTCTTCTGGGACCAGGTGTTTTGATCCTGGCGTACGGATTACCCCAAATATGGGGAATCCCGGAGCAGCAAACACTAAAAGATCCAATCAGGTATCTTCTACCTCTCATGCCATTTGGGCCTTAAGACCTTGCACGTGGATGGCTGAATAATCTCTGGGCCGTTAAGGACCATCTGCAGAAAACGCAAACGCTATAGCAACTGCAAGACGGACAGAGATTAAATCCCGGCGAGTTCTTTTCAGAACAAATCTCTTTTTCAGGGTAGCGTTTTCCCCAAACCCAGCCAGCTCTAAGAAGGCTGTATCTTGCTAACCTTCCGTTCATTTGAGCATGTGGAGGTAGCCGGGCTGTTTGGAATCACGTTCCCCCCCTTGGGCTCGCTTGCCTCGATTCCTGGGCCGCTCTAATGGTAGGCAACCCCTCTCTCCTCCCGGTTTTCCCTCTGCAGTGAGCTCTCGTGTAAGACCTTGGAAGGCCTGGATGGATTCCGCCAGCTGATCTACCACATCACTTGCAACATGAAGGACGCCGGCAGTTCCATCTGCTCACAGAAGCTCGTGGGAAGACTGGTGGGTACTCCGACTCGGCGGCGGAAAGCTGCGTTGGTTTGGTTTGGCTTTCCTGGTGCGAGGGTTTCTCACCTTTTGGTGATTCTTAGAACAGGGGGTGTCGAACTCATTTGTTACGGGGACTGGATCCGGCATAAATGAGACCTTGTTGGGCCGGGCCATGTGTGTCGTAAAATGTAATGCCAGGCAGCGGGGATATCAACTTTATAAAGGGCACAAACACAAAGGGGGTGTTTTTTTTACTTAAAATAAATAGTTAAAACATTAGCACGCTTGCAATATTTTGTTTATTGAACAGTGTCTGATAACTGACACCTCGTGCTCTGAATTAGGGCATCAAGATGTCTGTGCTGTTGCAGTCCTGAGTATGCCGTTCAGGTGTGTAGCTGTAAGCTGCAAACCTATGATGACGCAGCAGCAGCAGAACTGGAAGAAGAAGCAGAAGACAGCCCCGGGCTGCATGTTGGACACCCCTGTCTTAGAAGATGATCAAGTTGATCATTATGTCATCTGGCCTGGATAGCCCAGGTCTCTGCTGAGGTCTCTGAAGCTAAGCAGGGTGGGCCATGGTTAGTGGTTGGATGGGAGACCACTAAAGGAAGTCTGTGCAGAGGCAGGCAATGGCAAACCACAGCATGAGAGCCAGCATGGTGCAGTGATTAAGAGCGGTAGACTCTAATCTGGGGAACCGGGTTTAATTCCCCACTCCTCCACGTGCAGCTGCTGGGTGACCTTTGGGCCAGTCACACGTTCTCTCAGAGCTGTTCTCTCAGAGCTGTTCTCTCAAGAGCAGTTCTCTCGGAGCTCTCTCAGCCCCACCGGCCTCACAAAGGTGCCTGTTGTGGGGAGAGGAAGGGAAAGTGATTGTAAGGCACTTTGAGACTCCTTAGGGCAGAGAAAGGTAAAGGTTCCCTTGCTCGAAAGCCAGTCGAATCCGACTCTAGGGTTGCGGTGCTCATCTCCGTTTCGAAGCCGAAGAGCCAGCGCTGTCTGAAGACGTTTCCATGGTCATGTGGCCGGCATGACTAGACGCCAAGGCGCACGGAACGCTGTTACCTTCCCACCGAAGTGGTACCTATTTATCTACTTGCAATTTCTTGCTTTCGAACTGCTAGGTTGGCAGAGAAAAGCAGGGTATAAAAACCAACTCTTCTTCTCCTCCTCCTCCTCCTCCTTCGTACCACCTCTGAATGTCTCTTGCCTTGAAAACCTCAGTTGGTCTCCCGAAGTTTGCTGTGGCTTGATGGCAAAGAAACCAAAAATGGGAATGATCCCATAAAGCCTGTTCAGTCGTCACCATTTGGGCACTCCGTTCTGATGTGATGTCCCCTATACCCTGTCAAGTCCCTCCCAAAAACACCATATTACCATCTCTGCTCACACAGTACTGATGAATGGGCCCGGGGGGGCTTTAACAAAGTGACTTGTCTTCAATATCACATAACAGATACCGAGGAGTTACCTGCGCTTCCGAGACTCCATCATCGCCGAACAACAGCGAAGACGCCAAAACGACAGAGTCCAGTACCTAACAGACAAGGAAATAGAGAACATCGTAGATGGAACTCCAGGAAATGACATCAAGGACTATGAGGATCTGCAGTCTGGTATGGCTAAATAGGGTAGCGATGTCTCAAAATGCAGAGTTTTCTGAGCTGGGGCGCGTCTTGCCTATGGGGAACACACATGAAATTGCTTTATGCTGAACATCGGTCCGTCGAGGTCAGTATTGTTTACTCAGACTGGCATCGGCTCTCCGGGGTCTCAGGCAAAGGTCTTTCCCATCACCTGCCACCTGCTCCTTTAAGCCGGAGATGCCGGGGATTGAACCTGGGACCTCCTGTGTGCCCTACCACTGAGCCTCAGCCCTTCTCCAAATGGAAGAGTCTTTCTTGGGATCCAGAAGTTGATGTAGTGTCATGAGGAAACAGCCTACATTTGTAGTATTTCAGACAAGGCAGAATAATTGAAGAATTATTGAAGAATTATTTGCTGGGTTCCCAGCCCCAGAAGACCTATAGTTTTAATAGGTAGGGTCATGGCTTTGCATGCAGAAGATCCCAAGTTCCGATTCCCAGCCGCTCCAGTTCAAAAATGGGACCAGGTAATAGGTGGATAGCCCAGGATAGCCCAGTCTTGTCAGATCTTAGAAGCTAAGCAGGGTCAGTCTTGGTCAGTTTTCGGATGGGCAACCACAGAGAAATGCCGGGGTCCCTACACAGAGGCGGGCAATGGTGAACCACGTCCGAACATCTCTTGCTTTGAAAATCCTAAGGGGTTTCCATAAGTCGGCTGTGACTTTAGTTAAAAAAAAAAATGATGTAAAAAAACCTCAGGGCCCCGGAGAGCACCTGCCAGCCAGAGTAGGTGATCTTGACCTTGATAGACCAGTGGTCTGACTCAGTAGAAAGCAGCATCTGCCAGCCAGAACAGATGATCTTGGCCTTGATAGATCAGTGGTCTGACTCAGTAGAAAGCAGCTTTATGTGTTTTGTTTTCAGCTATGCCAATTTCTTGTTGCTGGATTTTTGCCGTTTTCATGGAATCGTAGAGTTAGAAGGGACCCCCCAGGGTCATCTAGTCCAACCCCCTGCACAATGCAGGAAATTCACAGATACCTTCCCCACACCCAGTGCCCCCTGCTCTATGCCCAGAAGAGGGCAAAGAAACACCCTCCATGATCCCTGGCCAAATTGGCCTGGAGAAAACTGCTTCCTGACCCCAAAGTGGGGATCAGCATCTTCCCTGGGCATGTAAGAAAGGGCCACAAGGACTAAGCACCAGTGTTCCCTTTAAGTGAGTTAGTGTCAGCTAGCTCACAGTTTTTTACCCTCTGGCTCAGACATTTTTGTCTTCGCTCAGGAAGGAGGGCTCCAGAGCAAACTAATTCATGCAGCAGCCAAATCGCTGGCTCACAACTTGAACGCCAGTAGCTCACAAAGCAGGATTTTTGCTCACAAGGCTCCATAGCTTAGAGGGAACATTGCTAAGCACTGATGCAACCCTTTCTGTCCTCCCGTCTTGTGATCCGCCTAAGTCTTAAAGCTTGTTGTTACCCACTGTGGATCCCAGTGCATTAGGACAAAGGCAGGCTTATGAACGTTTTCAGGTAAATACCCAATAATTGGATGTCTTTGCTCCGCTCTCCAGCCAGGCCACGGCATTTGTAAGCACGCCTTCCTTCCTTTGTCTCCACAGCCATCAACTTCCTGATAGAAACGGGGACTTTGCTGCACTTCCCCGATACAAGCCACGGGCTGCGGAACCTCTATTTCCTCGACCCGGTCTGGCTGTCGGAGTGCCTGCAGCGCATCTTCAGTATCAAAAGTTCGAAGTCGGTCGCCAAGAATGGGGTGATCCGAGCCGAGGACCTGCGGATGCTGCTGGTCGGGACGGGCTTTACCAAGCAGACGGAGGAACAGTATTTCCAATTCCTTGCCAAGTTTGAAATTGCACTCCCGGTAGCCAACAACAGGTACACTGGTAATTGTCACCAGACGTGTAGCTAAACAGGACAGATGGAAACACAGAGAAAGAGAGGGATGCAGTTCCCGCTGTTTATTGCATCTACTTATGCAGCAAACTAGAAAATGGGTGTGGGGATGTGGAAGGGGTCAATGGGTTGGATCCTGCCAGCGTTTTCACCCCTTCTCGCTGTAGCACCGACCTCCATGGCTTTTGTCCTACCTTTTCCATCCATGGGAAAGCTTGGTTGGATCCAGCCTGCTGGATTTTAGGCCTCCAGATCCTACCTCCTGCGGATTCAGTGATCCCGTGCTGGAATATCTAGGCCTCAGTCCTTGGCACAGCATTTCCAGAGGGGGTCCTTATCCCTGTCCGCTCTGAGGCTCTGTGGACATTGCAAAGTCCTCATGTTTGTTAGAGAATTAAAATGCGCATTGACCCACATTTTGAATGCTGCAAGGGAGAGATCTGTGTAGCAGTGCCTTTTGCAGGTGAAATAAAGGGGAGGGAATCATTCCTCCCCTTCCAGCTCACACACTGAAAACCTGTCTTTCGTTTTCTAATCACAGAATCATGGAAAGAGGGCTCCTTCATGTGCGTTTGCATGCATTGTGTAATTAGCTGCTTATTCTTTCTCTTTTTAAAGCCGTTTTCCCTCTGCTGTTCTACATGTGTATGTATTTTGGGCATTCAGCCTGTGCCGTTAGCTACTTGAATGAGAGAGAGAGAAAGAGAGCTTGGAACTGCACAGATGTTTACCTGCATTGCTGTGTCCTTTCCTTAGTGCAAACTCACACACACTTCAAACAAATTAATATATTTGGCCTTTGCAAAGCGTCTAAAAGTCATTCTTAGTTACTTCATTCGAACAGCCTGCTGAGTTGTTCCTGCCGAGGTGTGTCCAGGATTTGGACCACCTGATCCCCAAAAATAATTTCAGAAAGATCAGAACCATCTTTGGGGGGAAAGGGCTGCATCGATATTTGTCTTCAGTTATTATTATTTTTTAAAAAAACAAGCTTTTCTGTCACTTCTTTTGCCTTAATAAACCCTGAGATTTCCTTCTGCTCTTGCAAAGGCAATTACCGCAAAGGAAACAGACTTACTGTTCCAACTCTCTCTTCTTTTGAGCCCTTTTTGATGCTCACTCGGACCAAATCTCGGATGCTTATTTGACACTGCCACTATGGTTCGTTATTTCTGAAGGGTCCTTTGCAGTTACTGCCTGGATGGCCAAGACAGAGGATTTGCATTGCAGCCCTGTCACCGGCTGGGGAAGCTCTTGTCAGTTTGGCTGCAAAATATAACCTGGACATTCCAAGATGTTTCTGTCGACGAATGCTCGAGCACCGAGCGAAATGTGCTTTCTGCACTCCAGTGCGGTTGCAGAAAAACATGCAGCTCTTAACAAGCACTGATATTATTATTTTTAATAATGGACTTCCATGGTACAGTGGCTCAAGTATTGGAATAGAATCCGGGAGACTCACAGAGGACCACTCTGCCGTGGAAAGTGTTAATTTTAAGGCTAAAGTGGAGGAGGGGAGAAAAACCGGGGCCATCCCAGGGCTTCTTTCAGAGCTCCATCAGTGGGGCAAAGTCTGGCCCGTTCTGAGTTTCTGGCTGTTTTGAATGGGTAGTGCAGCAGTGGAATTGGCTGCCTGGGGGAGGTGGACAGCTCCCCCTCACTGGCAGTCCTCAAGTAGCGTCAGGGATGCCGTAGGCTGATCCTGCCCTGAGCAGGCGGTTGGGCTGGATGGCCCCTTCCAACTCTACGGTTCTGTGATTGTGGTCCCTTTCTCACAATACAAGAACTCGTGGGCACTCCATGAAATTGCTGAGCAGTCGGGTCAGAACAGATAAAAGGAAATACTTCTTCACCCAAAGAGTGATGAACACATGGAATTCACTGCCACAGGAGGTGGTGGCAGCTGCAAGCATGGACAGTTTCAAGAGGGAATTAGATAAACATATGGAGCGGAAGCCCATCAGTGGCTATTAGCCACAGGGTATAGATGGGAACTCTCAGTCTGGGGCAGGTGATGCACTCTGTTCTTGGTGCTGGAGGGGGCAGCAGTGGGAGGGCTTCTAGTGTCCTGGCCCCACTGCTGGACCTCCTGATGGCACCTGGTATTTTTGGCCACTGTGTGACAGAGTGTTGGACTGGATGGGCCATTGGCCCGATTCAACATTGGCTTCTCTTATGTTCTTAAGATCAGAGATCTGCAGGCTTTTATACTGATCAACAAAGAGCCGCTGTAAGAATCATACTTTACAACTTAGATACTTTACAGCACTGATGATATTTTGCAACTTAACATTCCCGATAATTGCCATATAGATTAATCAACCATACCATCTCTGTAACCTGAACACTGGTCATGTCAAGCCCTTTATTAGGAAGTGGGGCACACGAGGTCCCTTAGTTCGTTGTAAATACACACGGGAGCATCCTCTGTGATTGCTTTAGGATTCCAACATACATCTGCACGTGCTTTGCACTCGGATTCCCAGCAGCAGTTCTCCTCTGTCGTTTCCCTGTTTGTAAAGCATCTCTAAGAAACCCCCGAGTCCGTTCAAAACCTCTGCCAACCGTTCATCCCCTTCAGCGCTGGTCCTTGCAGCATCCCACCTCTCTCTCTAACATCCCACTTTAAGAGATTTCGTTTTCTTTTCTAAAAGAGGTTCCATACAGAGCCACTAGGCTTGGCTTTGGAGTCACGGGCTGCAGATCCCTGACCTAGAATTTGGAGGCGGAAGGGTCGTGTGAGGACAGCCACGGGGTCTCGTGCCCTGGGACCAGGTGGAGCGGAATCTGGCGGCCGCGGAAAATCTGCCCTCAAGATGGGCAGCTGGCAGCCACTGATCAAGGCTGTTTGCAGCGGGCTGTGGAAGTCTGCCCTGAGCACATGTTTGCCCGGAAGGGGGAACCTTAAATCATTTCCAGCTTAAGGGAAATAGAGGAATCTTTGAGCATCTGAATGGCAATGGCTGGCGGCACAAACATTCCAGATATTTTACTGTGCTGTGCCGGAAAACCTTTCCAGCGGCTTGGGTGTCTGTCTCTCCCTTGGCTTTTTGTGCGGCATTGCTTTATGGGCAGTAGCTGCGGCATCCTATTGTCCCGTGCCAATCCAAAGGCTGTTAGCTATGCCGCTGAAGGCAAAAACGCGAGAGGTCGCCTCTGGTCTACACATGGCATTTGCTGCTTGAAAAGCAAACACAGCTGCAGCTCCTAATGGGAATGTTCTGTGATTTTTTGTTTTGTTTTGTTTCAGCTACCTCCTGCCTCATCTGCTTCCTGCCAAGCCGGCCTTGGACATCCATGGCTTACGCCACCAGATGGCAAACGCCATCCAGAGGGTATTCAAGATGAGCTTCGTTCCTGTCGGCTTTTGGCAAAGGTTTATCGCTCGGATGCTCATTAGTCTTGCCGAGATGGATCTCCAGGTAGGCGGGTGCCCGTGCAGTGCGAGAGCGTAGAAAACAAAGCTGGAGTGGGGTGTAAATAACAACTGCCTGCCTCTGCATAGCAGCCCTCGTCTTTCTTGGTGGTCTCCCATCTGAGTACTAACCAGGGCTGACCCTGCTTAGTGTCCAGGCTCTGGCAGGCTTGGGCTAGTCAGAGCTATTCAGGCTGACATTATAGGGCTGAGCAACAACAGTTTGGTGTAGTGGTTAAGTGCGTGGACTCTAATCTGGGAGAACCGGGTTTGATTCTCCACTCGTCCACTTGCACCTGGCTGGATGACCTTGGGCAAGCCGTAGTTCTGGCACAGCTGTTCTTGAAAAGGAGCCATTTCTCTCAGAGCTCTCTCAGCTCCGCCTGTCAGAAAGCTGTCATGATTTATGTTGCCAGCCACACTGTATTCATTGTTTATTGTCTTGTCTCTTGTTTCTGTGCTTGCGCTTAGTTTGCCAGCTGCAACTGTGGGAGAGTGCTTCTTTGCTGCCGTCTGTTATCGCAGTGGCCTTGACAAGAAGGCTTTGGAGCGTTCCTCCGTCTGGGGAATTTTCCAGTTCTATGTGACTAGGCAGTGTGTGTGGGGGGGGGGTTAGTTCTCCTGGGCATTAAGTAACACTCCTGCCGGGAGTCTTCCCGCGCGCGCGCTAAAAGTTCATTTGCCAGTTTGGCTTTGCATCATACTATAATAGTGCTTAGCTGGCCTTAAGTGGGCATTCCTGACAACAGAAGTATTACTGTGGGCAACCTCCTTGTATTCCAATAAAGCATATCTCTATCAGAAGAAAGCCTGGACTTACTTGCTATTGTGCCTGACAGAAATTGTCCTGTCTACCTCACAGGGTGTCTGTTGTTTGGAGGGGAAGGGAAAGGAGATTGTAAGCCGCTCTGAGACTCCTTTGGGTAGTGAAGGGTGGGGTATAAATCCAATCTCTTCTCTTCTTCTACCTCACAGGGTGTCTGTTGTGGGAAGGGGAAGGGAAGGGAGTTTGGAAGCCGCTCTGAGACGCCTTTGGGCAGTGAAGGGCGGGGTATAAATCCAAACTCTCCAAGGTCACCCAGCTGCCTGCAGGTGGAGCAGAGGGGAATCAAACCCGGTTCTCCTAGATTAGAGTCTGCCGCTCTTAACCACTGCACCAGACTGCCTACCTAATACAGCAGGGCACACAACTAGGGGGCCACTTGCCTCCCCCTCATTCCTCCCATACGACATACCCCCACAAAGTGTCTATAGCATGGCTTATTTTATTTTATTTAAATCCCGCTTTTCTCCTTAATTGGGACCCGCAGTGGCTTTATTGCCATGGTTTTCTCCTCTCTACTCTGTCCCCGCAACCACAGCCTTGTACAGGAGGTTAGACTGGGAGGTTCTGAGTGGCCCGAGGTCATCCAGTGAGCTTCCATGGCATACTGGGGATTTGGATCAGGTTGCCCCGGATTCTAGTCTGACACACTAACCCACTTCACCACAGCGCGTGGCTCCTACCACCAGTTTGGTAATTCATTGGTCACTGCCGAGTTGCACGCCTCCTATTGGTTGTAGCTCTGAGAAAGGGAGCCAGTTCACCAGTGTCAGGCCTGCAGAGTGCCGGTGAAGCATCGCCACAAGACGCGGGTGGGGAATTTTAGGCAGTACCTGCTGAGAGGTCCCGATTTTCCCCTTAAAATGCTAATATCCAGGGCTATTTTTGGGCAGGAACGCACAAGAACGGAGTTCCGGCTGGCTCCCGAGTTGGCCACGCCCAGCAGGAACTCATTAGCATAACAGGCCACACCCAATGGCAGAAACTCATTAGGATTGGCTACATTTGGAGTGTGTGGCCTAACATGCGAAGGAGTTCCTGCTACCAAAAAAAGCCCTGGGTTTTGACAACAAACAAGGTCAACCGAATAAGAAGCAAAAGGTGGGTGTGGCTGGATGACCATACTTCTGGTGACATGGGGGTGTGGCCTAATATGCTGTTGGGTGTGGCCTGTTATGCTAATGAGTTCCTGCTGGGCTTTTTCTACAAAAAAAGCCCTGCTAATATCAAAGAAGGTTGCCAGGTTTCAAACAGTAAGCACTGAGCGGAGGTGAAAGGGTTAAACCTCCTTTCTTCCCTGCATGACCCTAAGGCAAATTGTGGCTACACAGGCCTGAGGTTTGTGATTTCTCTGTGGAACAAGACAGTGCCCTTCATCTTGTTCGTGTGAGCCCAATGGGTTACCAGACTCCCAGCACCCCAAACCCTTCTCCCTTAAAGCAGTTCCCTTTATGGGTGTGCTCCATTTTGAAAGCATTTGAACTGGAAGAAGAAGGGGAGGACTGGATTTATACCCCGCCCTTCACTACCCAAGGAGTCTGAGAGCGGCTTACAATCCCTTTCCCTTCCCCTCCCCACAACAGACACCCTGTGAGGTAGGCGGGGCTGAGAGAGCTCTCCCAAGAACTGCCCTTGAGAGAACAGCTCTGAGAGAACTTGTGATTGACCCAAGGTCACACCAGCAGCTGCATATGGAGGAGTGGGGAATCAAACCCGGTTTTCCCAGATTAGAGTCCGTGCTCTTAACCACTACACCAAACTGGCTGTCATTAGCGGAGTAATGATAGCATTCATATTGCACTTTCAGTATGCAAAACACTCCTAATACATCATCCTGTTGTATTCTTAACCACAATCTTGTAAGGTAGGCCAGAAGTATTGCAAACGGGGGGTGAGGCTTATATAAGAACAACTGGTGAGCTCTTGGCAGAGACAAGACTTGAACCCAGCACTTCCCAGATCGCAGCTCATTCTCTTAGCCACCGAGCCAGAGCAAATTGAATAATGATGTTCTTTTACTGTTGGGATTAAGCCTGGCTTCGCAGGTGGGGGTCCCACTGGTGGAGGGCGAAGTCTCCTGGAGGGTCTCCGTGGAATTTACAGGCTGTGCTTCTACCATGACTTCCCCCCCCCCATGCCAGCCCTAACAGTAGCCATTTTGGTGGTTTCAAAATGGATGTCCAGATCGGTACTGACCATCGGAAGGCAGGCCTATCCCGTCTGTCTTGAGGCAAAGATTATGTCTGGCTGACTGTATCAAGAAGTGTGAGAATCTCATTTAGCAACGTAACTGCTTTTGGCATGTTCATTCTCGGCTCCGATGTTGTTAGTTTTAAACCTCATTTGCGGTTTCTCTAATTACCTACGGAGACCTCGTTATCTCATTGTTATCATGTCTTCGCCTCAGATTGTTCATTTGATTTGCCTCCCTGGAGATGACGGGAACGATGCCGGGATTCCCTATGAGCTTGTCTGGCTCGTTTATGAATGTGCATATTTTCGTTTTTACAGGAACCACACCCTACGAGCAGTGTTCCCTCTAAGCTGAGTTAGTGTGAGCTAGCTCACAGGTTTTTAGCCTCTGGCTCACACATTTTTTTGTCTCAGCTCAGGAAGGAGGGGCTCTAGAGCAAACTGATTTATGCAGCAGCCAAATCACTCACTCAGAACTTTAATGCCAGCAGCTCACAAAGCAGAATTTTTGCTCACAAGACTCCACAGCTTAGAGGGAACATTGACTACGAGTATTTTTTACAGAATATTGCTCTGAGTATGAAAACTAAAAGCAGCCATAGTGTTGGACTAGGATATGGGAGGGTCAAGTTCAAATCCCCGCTCTGCCGTGAAATCTCGCTAGGTGGCCTCGGGTCAGTCACGCACTCTTGGTCTAACCTGCCTGGCAGGGCTGTTACAGTGAAGTTAGAGTGAAGGAGGGGAGAACAGCGACGTAAGCCGCTTTTTGGTCCCCATTAGGGAGAAAAGCAGGGTATAAATATAAAAAAATAAACAAGAACATAAGATGCCCTTCTGTGAGAGCCAGTTTGGTGCAGTGGTTAAGAGCGCAGACTCCAAACCGGGAGAACAGGCTTTGATTCCCCACTCCTCCACATGCTGCTGCTGGTGTGACCTTGGGTCAGTCAGAAGTTCTTTCAGAGCTGTTCTGTCAAGAGCAGTTCTCTCGGAGCTCTCTCAGCCCCACTTACCTCACAGGGGAGGGGACGGGAAAGGAGATTGTAAGCCGCTTTGAGACTCCTTTGGGTAGTGAAGGGCTGGGTATAAATCCAATCTCTTCTCTTCTACCTCACAGGGTGTCTGTTGTGGGGTGGGGACGGGAAAGGAGATTGTAAGCCGCTCTGAGACTCCTTCGGTTAGTGAAGGGCTGGGTATAAATCCAATCTCTTCTCTTCTTCTACCTCACAGGGTGTCTGTTGTGGGGAGGGGACGGGAAAGGAGATTGTAAGCCGCTCTGAGACTCCTTCGGGTAGTGAAGGGCTGGGTATAAATCCAATCTCTTCTCTTCTTCTACCTCACAGGGTGTCTGTTGTGGGGAGGGGAAGGGAAAGGAGATTGTAAACAGCTCCGAGACTCCTTTGGGTACTGAAAGGCGGGGTATAAATCCTATTTCTCTCTTCTCCTTCTCCTTCTCCTTCTCCTTCTCCTTCTCCATCTCCATCTCCATCTCCATCTCCATCTCCATCTCCATCTCCATCTCCATCTCCATCTCCATCTCCATCTCCATCTCCATCTCCATCTCCATCTCCTTCTCCTTCTCCTTCTCCTTCTCCTTCTCCTTCTCCTTCTCCATCTCCATCTCCATCTCCATCTCCATCTCCATCTCCATCTCCATCTCCATCTCCATCTCCATCTCCATCTCCATCTCCATCTCCTTCTCCTTCTCCTTCTCCTTCTCCTTCTCCTTCTCCTTCTCCTTCTCCTTCTCCTTCTCCTTCTCCTTCTCCTTCTACTGTATCAGGCCAGTGGCCCATCTAGTCCAGCCTCCTCTTTCCTACAGTAGCCAACCAGTTGCCTTAGAGAGCCTTCCCCTGATGTTGCTTGCTAGCACCAGTGTTCAGAGAATGACTGCCTGCGTCTGTGAAGGTTTCCTTTGGCCACTATGGCTGATAGCCACTGAAGCACCTTTCCTCCAGTTCAGCTCCATTAAATACAGTGGAAGTTTTGCCGCTGAATTCCGAGGACTGTGGGCTTGCACCCTACGGCTCCGGAGCTCTTTCCTTGGCATCTTTGCCAGCACTCCCTTACGGGCCTAGCGAGTACCACAGCTGATATCTTGGAGAACAGGACTACCTGACTTCTGGTTTTTATGGGGCGTCTTAGTGCACTCCTAAATTGATAGTGCTGCTGCCCCGAAGCCCAGGGGGATTCCTAGCCCCAAGCCGAGGGTGGGATCCATCCATCTGCTTTCTGCCACTGTCCTCAGACCCCACAAATCGATCACTATGCAGGGGGTTTTCTGCACTTTGGTAACTGGTAACCTTTGCAAAGTTCAGGGTTCAGGAGAGGGTGGATCAAGAGGGGAGGAAGCAAGCATCAGGTTGTGGGAGGGATGAGATTTCCCACCCATGCCATTCTGCTGCAAGTCCTTGTGGGTCCCCCATTGTCCTTCCTAATATTCAGGACCCGGTGGCCCCACGCTTGGGATTGTAATGAGAGCTGGACCAACAGTCTTGTAAACTTGGAAGGGACCCTGACTATTCAGGCAGTTGAGATGGTCCCAGTAGGTTGTTAAAAATATATATATATCTAGCCTGCCAGGAGAAGGTGATACAGAAGAGAAGAGAAGGGCCATTTTAATGGCTCAGATTGATAATCATTACAGAGGTGTGACGTGCGAACATTGAGTTGTGCTTCTTTTGCCTGTTGCAGTTCTTCGAAAACAAGAAGAACACCAAGAACAGGAGAAAAAGCACCATTATCTATAGCTTCACAGGCAGACAGCGAAACAGATGCAGCACATTCCGAGTGAAAAGGAATCACACCATTTATTGGCAGGAGGGGCTGTTTGTCACCTTTGACGGAGGCTATCTGAGGTAATAATTGAGGCATGATAGGTGTGGTAAGTTGGAACTCTTGGGAATTGTCTCTCAGTAACAACATTGGAAAGCATCATAAACTGTCTTTGGAAAAATGATTTTTCTTTTTTAATAAGTGGAATTACAGGTCAGATTTTTCACCACACCCTGATTAGAATTAACCTGCTTGCAGGGGAATCAGATGAAATTATTTCCAGAGCTGCATCTAGCTCGGTTTGCAGCCATAATTAAAACTTTTATTTTCCTTTATCTCATTTTATTTTATTTTGAATATTTATATTTCAATTTTCTCTTCTAACATAGGATTCGAAGCAGCTTGCATACTTTAATACAAGAATTCCAAATCCCAATAATTCAATAATTCAACTATTATTCAATAATTAATACAATAATTCAAAATCCCAAGACATCACATCATAGCACCATTACAGAATTCAAAACTGGGGGGAATTAAGAGACCCCAGTGATGTGCACATTTTTATTCAAAGGATCCTTCAAGGAATAAAGGATCTTTATTCAAGTCATCTTATTTTTTCGGTATTTGTCATGTGTATTCTTCATTATGGTTATTAAACATCTGGAGGTTCCCCCCATTCTTTACTGGTATCCATTGGTTTGACTTTTTTTGTTTGTTTTCCACCCAATTGGGATGAAATTTCCAGTGGCTGTACTTCCTGAATTAGAAAAAAGTTGCAAACAGCGATATTGGTCCGCACAAAATTCGAAAGTGAGAACAAAATCCATGCATTATGTTTCATTAGGACCAATCAAGTTGACACAAAATATTTGTGTAAGATTTTGAGCTAATAATGGTGTTATATGGATTTTGTACATCTCACCCAAGGGATTCTGCCTGCCAAACTTCAGGCCGAGGGAAGAAAATCATTCCCCATTTTATAGGCTGTCCCTCGCACAGAGTGGTAAGCAATGTTCCCTCTAAGCTATGGAGTCTTGTGAGCAAAAATTGAACTTTGTGAACTACTGGCATTAAAGGTGTGAGCGAGCAATTTGGCTGCTGCATAAATTAGTTTGCTCTGGAGCCATCCCTTCCTGAGCCGAGACAAAAAAATGTGTGAGCCGGAGGCTAAAAAACTGTGAGCTAGCTCACACTAACTCAGCTTAGAAGGAACACTGGTGGTAAGTCACCTATCACTGGACTTGGTGCAGAGTTTGGGCAACTAACTGCCTTTTACACACCCACCACCCAGGCTGGCTTTGCCTGCCTGCCAGCAGATACAACCATAGCATTTGCCCCTGTATCTAGCAGGTGCAAATAACATGATAGCTCATGCAAACAGGGCCTTGGGAGAGAAGAGAGCCTTCCCAAAGCTGCAGAGCTGCTTGGCTGAAATGCTATATGCAAATACCAGTCAGAGTGCTACTATATTAACTGTTCTGCTTGGATGCATATCTGCTGAGATCACTCTTTCCCCACTCACTGCTACTTTACTTGCCCGAGCAGCTGAAACCAAACAGCGGGGCACCGGAATAATAGTGAGATCTAAGTTTTCTAGCCATCTGTCAGTGTTCAAAGTAGGAAGCCGGAAAGGAATGTGTACCTTCCTGTGCCACTCTTTGTGAATCTCTCCAGGAAGGCCAGCTTGATAGTACAAAACCATTTAAGAAACTAAACTCAGTTTCTGGGTTTTGGTTTTCCAAGGTTCTGCTAAATGAGGAAGAAAAGAAGCTTATTGTACTTGTGTTTTACAAGATGCTTCTTGGCTTTCTTACTATCTTTTTGGGGCGCAGCGTGGAGTCTTCTGACGTGAACTGGAAGAAGAAGAAAAGTGGTGGAATTAAAATCATCTGCCAGTCAGACACGAGGGATTTCTCCGCAATGGCCTTTATCACCGATCATATCAACTCTCTGATAGACCAGTGGTTTCCTGGTAAGAGCAAGTACAGTTCATTCCTGCTGGTACAATCCTACTTTAGCTGGGACCGGGCTGGACTGGTCATTTAACTTACAGGGAAAGTTTCTGGTTGACCAATGTCATGGTGGGCCTTTCAGCATCCAGGAGTTGAGCCAACTGCCCCCCCCATCGATGCTTTACAATAATTTGTGCCAGTTTCATGAGATGTGGGGGGATTTTGTAACTCCTTATCCATTTTTTAAATTTTATAAAGAACGTAAATCAAGTAACATTGGTAATTTTAACAATAAACAATAAAAAGGATCAGTGATTACATAGGATCCTTTGTTTCAATTCAACGTTAAGTCCTTTAGTCCCCATTTATACAATCAATAAAAAGCAAAATCTATATACTTTTTAGGTATAGCATTATGTACTGTTATGTTTGTTGAGATATGGTGAAACAATGAATACCATTTTTCAATAGAGTTGCCTTGTTAACAATTACATTGCCAGCTTATCCATTACTATGGCATCCCAAACTTTTAGAAACCATTGCCTTACATTTGGGGCATTTTCAAGTTTTGAGCCATTGGGATTTTAGCTGCTATTAATGAAAGAATCGCCATCTCGGCTTTTATTTTAGTTAGTATGATGTTTTCCCAATGGTTTAAAAGAAGGGATTCCAGAGTGTTTGGGATGGGATGATCTAAAACCTTTTGTAAAATCAGCAAAAAAGACTTCCAGAAATTGTTTATTCGAGGACATTCCCAACAACAATGTAAAAAGGTGCCCAATAATCCACATTCTTTCCAACATTTGGGATTTTTTAAGGCCTTTCAATGAAATAATCTTTGTAGGGTTATATACCACCTAGAACAGGGGTGTCAAACATAAAGCGCGGGGCCAAGAACTGGCCTGTCCAGGGCTTTTACCCAGCCCACAGACAACTGGTATGTATGGAAATAAAAGGTACTCCCCCTTTTATGGTATCTCTTCAGGAAAACCTAGTTTTTATGGGATTTATGGGACTTTTGTGGGTTCCCCAGTAAATCAAATGCTTTTGGTGCTAGGAATCAATGGCTTTTGTTTGTATTTTGAGTAAAAAATAATATTGGTAATTGGGCTTGCCTATGTCCTTTATAAAGTTAGTATCTCCAGTACCTGCATTACATTTTATGGCACTCGTGGCCCGGCCCGACAAAGTGATATTTATGTCAGACCCGGCCCGTGTAACAAATGCGTTCATCACCTCTGGCCTAGAAAATAGTTCGTAGTGTTGCAACATAAGGTTCAAAAAGTATGTGTTATATAAAGCAGATGACCAGATTTTGTGCCATTGATCATCAGTGAATGGGATATTGCGGTCTTTATGCCATGCGTGTTGTTGTGATGAGGTAGTATTCCACAATTTTTGATTTAAGATTGGATATGATGAGATGTGTTTAGGGCCTGTCTGCAGTGTCGTGTTGAGAAGCGTGATTGTCTGAGCTCTGCTTTCCTGATTACTTCCCCCGATGCACATGGCGGCTAATGGATGGTGCTGCCACCACCCTCAGGTGTTAGGGGTCTGTTTCGGGTATGATGATTCCATGACTGAAAGGTTTTCTTTCGATTCCTCTGTCCCCTCCTCAGCGCTCACGGCCACAGAAAGTGACGGAACTCTCCTCATGGAGCAATACGTCCCTTGTCCCGTCTGCTCCACCCCCAAAACTCAAGACGGGAACAGCCAGCAGATAGAAGACATGCAGTTCTTCAACATGGAGGACTGTGTTCTCACTGCCATAGAGTTGGACACCATTACCTGTCCTAACCATCCGGATACCCCAGTCCCATTAGAAGAACTGGTCCCAGAGCTTTTCATGACGGATTTTCCTTCGAGGTGACGTTTATTTTCCCTTTCCTTTCTCCTCCTTGAAATTATTACTTCTGGCTTTCATTCCCAAATGTTTCCATAGCAACTTCCTCCCTTCTTCCCAGTTTGGTGCAGTGGTTAAGTGCGCGGACTCTAATCTGGGAGAACCGGGTTTGATTCCCCACTCCTCCACTTCCACCTGCTGGATGACCTTGGGCAAGCCGTAGTTCTGATAAGAGCTGTTCTTGGAAAAGAGCCGTTTCTGTCAGAGCTCTCTCAGCCCCACCTGCCTCACAGGGTGTCTGTTGTGGGGAGGGGAAGGGAAGGGAGTTTGTAAGCCACTCTGAGACACATTTGGGTAGTGAAGGGCGGGGTATAAATCCAATCTCTTGTCTTCTTCTACCTCACAGAGTGTCTGTTGCAGGGAGGGGAAGGGAAAGGAGTTTGTAAGCGGCTCTGAGACACCTTTGGGTAGTGAAGGGCGGGGGATAAATCCAATCTCTTCTCTTCTTCTACCTCACAGGGTGTCTGTTGTGGGGAGGGGAAGGGAAGGGAGTTTGTAAGCCACTCTGAGACACCTTTGGGTAGTGAAGGGCGGGGTATAAATCCAATCTCCTCTGTTCTTCTACCTCACAGGGTGTCTGTTGTGGGGAGGGGAAGGGAAGGGAGTTTGTAAGCCGCTCTGAGACACCTTTGGGTAGTGAAGGGCAAGGTATAAATCCAATCTCCTCCTCTTCTTCTTCTTCCTCTTCTTCTTCTTCTTCAATATTGCTCCCTGTCATTCGTGTTGGGTGCAGGGCATAGCGATTTTGTTACTCCTGTCTGCTGCTGAACACAAACGGCTCCCAGTCTGAGGACCAGGCCAGATGTTATGTTTTTCCTTGAGGTTCGGTGAAGTATATGTTCTGAACTTCTGTGCTTCCCAGGTGCTCATGGGAAGGACCATGACGCACAGAGAATGAGGGCTCAGTCCTTCCCCCCTGCACAGTTT
Source organism: Gekko gecko (assembly GCA_029375565.1). Taxonomy (NCBI): domain Eukaryota; kingdom Metazoa; phylum Chordata; class Lepidosauria; order Squamata; family Gekkonidae; genus Gekko; species Gekko gecko. The sequence continues at coordinate 35,078,586 of JAPDNY010000017.1, read as the reverse complement.
TCTCAACCTGAAATGGCCTGGGGGGGTGCTATTTGCCTTTGGGAAATGTAATGTGTAGCTCTTCAGTAAACATGCAGCCCCCAGTATGGCAATTTAGAGTCCTGAGTGAACAGATTTGGGTTAAGGAAATGGCGGGGGAGTGTAAACAATGAGCCACGATCCCGTCCCCCCCTCCATGAGCCATGGTCCCAATCCAAATCAGGCCTACACACACCTGGGAAGTGTTGAACTTCAAAACGTGCCTCTCCACCAAGCCAGAGGAGGTAGCTGGAGAAAACTTAACTTGTAACGGGCCATTAGCGGTGAGCTTGAGTGGCTGGCAGAAAAGCGAGGAGGACAGACTGAAGGGAAAGCAGAAAGCTACACTGACGTGGGCAGAAGCCGATCTGGTCCAGGTGAGCTCTGAACGGTTTGCTTGACTGGGCCCACCCACAGACAAGACGGGGGCTGCTGTGTACTTGGGAGGCTCCTGAAATAGGCAGAAGAAATTTATTTTGTAAATTAAAAGAAGAAGAGAAGCAAAAATGTGTGTTTGAAAGAGGCCTGAGCGTGCCCAGGGTTTTCCAGGAGAAATGGAATGTTGGTGGTTTTGGGGGGACGGACGACAAATGTGTGGGAGGGCAAGAACTGGACCTCTAAAGCCTTTAAAGGATTATATCTGTAGAAGAGATTGGATTTATACCCTGCCCTTCACTCAGAATCTCAGAGCGGTTTACAATCTCCTTTCCCCCTCCTCTCCCCACAACAGAGACCCTGTGAGACAGGTGGGGCCGAGAGAGCTCTTTCGAGGACTGCTCTTGAGAGAACAGCTCTGAGAGAACTGTGGCTTGCCCATTATCACACCAGCAGCTGCATATGGAAGAGTGGGGAATCAAACCCGTTTCTCCGAATTAGAGTCCACCACTCTTAACCACGACACCAAACTAGTTGAAGGGGAGAGTTGGGTCAGAGGGGAGACTTCACAGTTATTTGTTTTGATGCTTTTCCTGCTTTCTGTTATTGCTGTTTTGTAATTTTTTTAAAAAAACAAACACTTTTTATGTAACTACTTATATTTAAAATCTACACTGCACCCTTAAATCCCAGCAGAATTGTTTTCCTTTTACGGTCTTTTCCTGTCCTCTCTAGGGTTCCCAAGTACTTAACGTATTTCGGCGGGGGACGCACAGTCCCCAGCCGGAACATTCCCCCAGGCAAAACCCACGCCACACGATGCCGTCGCCAGGAAGTGATGCCGGGCGATGCTCTGGCAACGGGGCTGGAAACTCGATGGTACCAAGAGCCAACTTATTTATGTAGGAGCCAAATCGCTCGCTCACAACTTTAATGTCAGTAGCTCCCAAAGTAGAATTTTTGCTCACAAGACCCCAGAGCTTAGAGGAAGCATTGCCCCTCCCCCCTTTTTGATGGCAGAACATTTCAGTGGGTGGGGCATGGGGAAATCTGGGGCGGGTGCTCCCCAGGCATGTCTGCTGCTCCTCATGAAACAGCATAAGCTGCAGCTCCAGTTCCACTACGACCTCTAGTCCTCCTCTAGTCCTCTTGATTCGAGAGACTCGATTCCGGGCTTCTTTTCTGTGTAAGCTGAGGGGGGGGATCTCTGACTCTCTCTCTCTTTTGCATTTCGCAGTTTTATCTTGCAATGTTATTTTATTTTATTTGCATTTTTTAAAGCCTATTTATTGTTCGGCCTGGAAAAAAGAAAACGAGACTGAAGCTTCCCTGACTGTGCCCGGGGTCATTCTGGAAAATTCTGCAGGGCAAAGGCTCCAATTGGCCCCACCCACTTTCTAAAAACACTTGGGGGCTTCCAGAAAGGTGTTGATGGGCGCATGGCACTTTAATGCACATCTTATTTTTTTAAATTATTTTATTATTATTATTTTTAAGAAATGTTTCAATTTTTTTTCAGAGGGGCGGGCGCTCATTTGGGGGGGGCATTGCCTCCAAATCCACCACCACCACCCCCCGTGGCTACGGCCTGTCTTAAAAAATGGCCTTGCTGCCATTTGCCATGGGAATACAGCCCCGTCACTCTGTTCCCTTACACCTGACCTCCTTCAGCTCATGTAAATAAGCCGCCTCCCTTTCTTCCCATCTTCTTCTCGCATGCCCATCAGGTTATTTTTGGAAAACAGCAAACTGGAATACAGCAAAAACGAAAACAACGTTCTTGGCCAAGGAGGAAGCGGAACAGTTATATATCGGGCACAGTACCAAGGAAAACCGGTGGCTGTGAAGCAGTTCCTGATGAAAAAATGCTTGAGTTCTGCATGCTCAGCTACAGGTATTGTGCTCTTCTTGAGCGGGATGGCGGTTCTCTTTCGAGTCCCCCAGCATGTTTATAAGCAGCTAAGCTTCCCTCCCGTTAAAGCCCAGTACACCTGTTTAAATAGCGCTTTTTTTGCCATCTACAAGAAACGATGTGTGCTTTGGGGTGGTGGTGAGGACGAAGCGTGTAAAAATAATCTTTATGAGGACCGTGCATAACCGGAATGAAAAACAAGAGCTTGCCTGGCTGCTGCTCTGTTTTTGAAGTGATGTGGAATGGAGCACAGGGATGAGGCGGAAGGGCGGTGAGCAAGAGAGGGGTTTGCGTATGCACTCCGTCCATGTCTGACCTCTGCTTCCCATGGGCCACAGCTCAGATGAAGAATTCACTCTTTGGAAATACAAAGCTTCCGATTGAATCCCAGCCACTTAAAAAAGAATCAGGGGTAGGAATAGCCACACCTTTCTTCAAACCCTGGATAGAGGTACTAGGGTTGAGAAGTGCCCCTTTGGAAAGGTTAGGAGTGCACAGATCAAGTCCCCCGCCTTATGTTAAAAGCCTGATCTCCATGGGAAAGCAGTCTGATGTAGTGGGTAGAGTGTTGGACTAGGATCCCAGAGACTCAAGTTTGAATCCCCACTCTGCCGTGGAAGCCTGCCAGCTGACTTTGGGACAATCACATCCTCTCAGCCTAACCTACCTCACAGGGATGTTGTTGTGAGGATAAACCTAGGAGATCCAGGTTCAGATCCCACTCTGCCGTGGAAGCCTGCTGGGAAACCTTGGGCCCGTCACACCGTCTCAGCCTAACATACTTCGCAGGGATGTTGTTGTGAGGATAAAACTAGGAGACCCAGGTTCAAATCCCACTCTGCCGTGGAAGCCTGCTGGGAAACCTTGGGCCCGTCACACCATCTCACCCTAACATACTTCACAGGGATGTTGTTGTGAGGATAAAACTAGGAGACCCAGGTTCAAATCCCACTCTGCCGTGGAAGCCTGCTGGGAAACCTTGGGCCCGTCACACTGTCTCAGCCTAACGTACCTCGCAGGGATGTTGTTGTGAGGATAAGACAGAGAAGAGGAGAAGGCTGTAGGCTGCTTTGAGTTTCCACTGGGGAAAGAGGCAGAGAATCAGCAAAGCAAATAAGTAATTTATCTGCCCGGGGGCTCAAAACGATGCAGTGGATGGGGATAATGTGCCCTGTTCTCTTGTACTGTGAGAGATGCTTGCAGGTGTGACCTTTCTAAGGAAGTGGAACAAGTCTGGGGCTTCCTCTGGCTTGCCACTGTCGGAGACAGGGATGCTGGGAGGCACGATCTTTCAGGGCTTCTTTCTCGATAGGTGGAGCGCTCAGTCCCCCTGCGGCAAAACGTGACTTAACGGCAGGGCCTTGTTTCCCTCCGCCTAGACACGATGCTGAGGCACCTGCGGGCCATGGATGCCATGAAGAACTTTTCCGAGTTCCGCCAGGAAGCCAGCATGCTCCACTCTTTACAACATCCCTGCGTCGTCTCCCTGATCGGGATCAGCATCCACCCGCTCTGCTTTGCCTTGGAGCTCGCCCCGTTGGGGAGCCTCACCACCGTGTTATCCGAGAACTCCAAAGGTAAAGGCCCCGGTCCGTCTGCAGGGTTCTGGCGGGTCTTTTCAAGGAAGGGGGCTACCGAAGTAGTGTCTTCGGGACCAGTTCCCATATTCCCTCTTTCTCTGGCTTCAGGGGCGTCCTTTGTGCCACTGGGACACATGTTAACCCTGCAGATAGCATACCAGATAGCGGCGGGACTGGCCTACCTCCATAAGAAGAATATCATTTTCTGTGACCTGAAGTCAGACAACATTCTGGTGTGGTCCCTGGACGCAAAGGAAAGCGTCAACATCAAGCTGTCCGACTACGGGATTTCACGGCAGTCCTTTCACGAAGGGGCTCTCGGAGTGGAGGGCACGCCCGGCTACCAGGCCCCAGAGATACGGCCTCGCATAGTCTACGATGAAAAGGTAAACCTGAAAGAAGCCACTTCCGTAGCATGGACTCACGGCACTTGGGTCTCAGTAGAATCTCTGGTTGGATTGGTTTCATTTATTTACTTTTATTATTGAGAGTCCCCCTTTTTTAGTGAGTGTCAAGGCGGATTACACAAGATGAAAACAGTGCAATAAAAAAACAACAGTATAAGATATCCAGTAAACCATGCAGGGGTCATTTCGTAGAAAAAGAGGTGCAGGAGCTCATTAGCATAACTCATTAGCATAACTTATTTGCATATGCCACACCCCCTGACATCACCGGAAGTGTGTCAGAAGGCAACACCCAGCGCTCAGGCTCCACTCAACTGTTTTGGATTGCTAGCTGTTGGGGGGGGGGAACATGCAGATTTGTCCTCACAAAGGAGGGAGAGCTTGTACCTGAATAAAACTTGGTCTTAAAGGTGCCACTGGACTGTTTTGGGCTCAGGGGGCTCTGCAACTTACCTGGCTGCTTCTTGCTCTGACTGAGGGCTGCTGGGAGCAGGGGGTGGGGCTTGTTGCATGTGCCGGCCCCGTGGGCTCTTTACTGCCGGAGCTCCGCTCCTGTGCGCTCCTGCAGGAAATGACCCCTGAAACCATGCAAGAACGTGGTGGTTGGTTTTTGTTTTGTTTTAATGGTTTTTAAGATGGGATTTTCTTATGTACGTTTTTAATTTGTTAGCCTCTTCGGCAGCCCAGATGAGGGCAGAAAAATGGTATAAATTTTGTAGCATAAAAAGCGAATAGGCCTAACTGGATGATACACTGAGTGCAATGATTACGTCTTCCCAGGTGTTTGTTTTTTTAAGTCAGAGAGCATTAGTCAAGGGCCCTAATTCAAAGGGAGCCGTGACATGTGGGGGGGGGAGCGTTTCCTCCATGCCTTATATCACAATCAAAACTTATCACCTCCCCTATCCTGTTACACTAGACAAAGCTGCCTGAATTGGTTCCCACTGAGCAAAGTGCTAGTTTACAATTGGTTGGCGTTCCCCATTTTATGTAGCCGGGCAAGTTCTCACAGGGGCACACTTTGCCTTCCTGCCTCCTTCCAGAGGGACTAGTACCGCCCTGACCTGGATAGCCCAGGCAAGGCCAATCTCATCAGAACTCAGAAGCTAAGCAGGCCTGATCCTTGGAAGTATTTGGATGGGAGACCTCCAAAGAATACCAGGGCCGGGAGGCAGAGGCAGGCTATCAAGCCGCTTCTCTAAACGTCCTCCATACTGCAGTAGGAGCCGCCAGAGGTCATCATGACTTCTGGGCACACATGTACATGCACACATATGTAAAGGTTCCCTTGCTCGAAAGCCTATTGAATCCGACTCTAGGGGATTCGTGCTCATCTCCGTTTCAAAGCCGAAGAGCCAGCGCTGTCCGAAGACGTTTCCATGGTCATGTGGCCGGCATAACTAAACACCAAGGCGCACAGAACGCCTAGAGACGGGAGCTCACTCCGTCTTGCCGCACCCGGGTCTTGAACTGCTGAACTAGTGACCTTCCACAGCCTGCAGTTCAGCGTCTTAACCACTTGAGCCACCGCAGCTCCTTAGAACACGCACGCATACATATGCCAAAATACCAAAAAAAGAGAGAAGAGGATCTAGTATCCGTCTCTGGCTCAAAAACTTTTGTGTTCATTGGGTTGAAGAGACACACATGAAGGTTCCTCACATTGAATCATACTTTCTCAGTCCATCAAAGACAGTATTCTGTCTACTGGGGTCTCAGGCAGAGACCTTTCGTCACCTGGCTGTTCCAACTGGAAGACGCCAAGGATTGAACCTGGGAACCTTCTGCATGCAGAGCAGAAGCTCTTCCACTGAGCCACAGCCCTCCTCGATCTTGACTGAATTGGCAGTTTCTGCCGGTTCCCCCTTCCTGCTGCAATCCCCCCTCGTGTCATTCCCTGGAGTCCCTCTCCCCCAGGAGCGTCACTTCCTAGAGGTCGGTGGGCTGCAATGGGATGGGGCGGGGGGGCAGGAAAGTTCCATCCTTCCATTGGAAGATTTAGCCTGGATCCAACCCGTCGGTTGTTTTTTTGTCCGTTGGCTGCAGTTGGTAATGCCAAAAATGGGAAGTAGGCTCTTGAAAAGGAGAGCAAATGCAGGACAAAGAAAGAGGAAATCAACATATTCTTCCCCCCCCCTGTGCACTGCGGCCCTAGGTGGACATGTTTTCCTACGGGATGGTGCTCTACGAGCTGCTCTCCGGCCAGCGGCCCGTCCTCGGGCAGCATCAGCTTCAGATCTCCAAGAAGCTTTCCAAGGGCATCCGCCCCGTCCTGGGCCAGCCGGAAGAGGTGCAGTTCCACCGGATGCAGGCTCTGATGGTGGAATGTTGGGACACCAAACCCGAGCAGGTAAGAGGCGGCCTGGGAGAAAAGCGACAGTCCATTTCCATTGGAGGTCCATTTTCTTCACGGCTTTATCGGTACATTTTTAATAATTGTGCCCCTCCTTCCATCTCCCAAGGGGCAGAAGGTGGTTCTCCCCTCATTCAACCACCCTGTGGGGCAGGGGGCTGGATTAGATGGACCCCTGGCCTGATCCAGCAGGGCTTTTTATTCTTTGAGTTCCAGAGAAACCAGTCTGTGCAGACCCTTTGTGTGCACACAGAGTTTTGACAACAGCAATAACGCATCCTCGTATGCAGCATGTGGCAAGTCTTATCTTTCTTTGCACAGCGCCCGTTGGCCATGTCCGTGGTGGGACGAATGAAAGACCCTACCTTTGCTACTTTCATGTACCTGCTGCCATGCGGGAAACAGTCGTCCTTCTTCTTTTCGCAAGGGCAGGAGTACACGATGGTGTTCTGGGATGGGAAGGAAGACACCAGGTTGGTGGACGTTGCTTATTTCCCCCAATTCCTTTTGCCGTCCATCTCCCAGCATAAAGAATGAATTCCCAAAGCTGTGCAGTGATTAAAAGAGAAGGAATTCATTCATATTTCTGTGGTTACGTGATACTTTCGGACAGTAAAGGTAAAGGTAAAAGTTCCCTTGCTCGAAAGCCAGTCGGATCCGACTCTAGGGTTGCGGTGCTCATCTCCGTTTCAAAGCCGAAGAGCCAGCGCTGTCCGAAGACGTTTCTGTGGTCATGTGGCCGGCATGACTAAACACCAAGGCGCACGGAACGCTGTTACCTTCCCACCAAAGCGGTACCTATTTATCTACTTGCAATTTCTTGCTTTCGAACTGCTGGGTTGGCAGGAGCTGGAACTAGAGACGGGAGCTCACTCCGTCATGCGGCACTCTCGGGTCTCCTGAACTACTGACCTTCCACAGCCTGCAGTTCAGCATCTTAACCACTTGAAGCACCGCAAGTGGACAGCAGGGGTTCTTTACGCTCTGTCGCCATGCCCTTCTGTGATACCTTGGTCCTGTTCTCACTTCAGAGACGGGAAGTTGAGGCCAATAGCTGATTTAATGCCTTCGTTAAAACGGCCAGAGGAAGTGCATCGCCTTTCATAATGTGGTGTTGGACTAGGATCTGGGAGATTCCAGGTTCGAATCCCCGCTCTGCCACGGGAGCTCACTGGGTGACCTTAGGCCAGTCACACGCTCTCGGCCTAGCCTGCCTCACGGGGATTTCATAATATGGTGTCCACCACTGTGGGAAGGAGATCATGCCAGACATACATCCCACAATCAAAGTGCTTCTGAGTTCAGAAGGTACCATGTGAACAGAACATTAAAAACAACAACCCAGAAGTCAAATAAAGAAAACGAAACTGTTGGAGAAAACCATCTAAATAAAGAATACTAAACTATTGTGGGGAAGGTGTATTTTTTATTTATTTGTGTATTTTATTTGATTTATTGGCTTCACGTATACCCCACCCTTCTCCCTGACGGGGACCTAATGAGGCTTACGTCCTTCTCCTCTCCTCTGTTTTAGCTTCACAACAACCCTGTGCGGTTAGGCTTAGGCTATAAGCGTGTGAGTGGCCCCAGGTCACCTAGCGAACTTCCACGGTACAAGTGGGGGTGCAAACCGGGGTCTTACAGGTACTAGTCCGACACTCTTAACCATGACATCACCCTGGCTCTCGTTTTTATTTTACTCCATTTCTACCCTGCCTTTCTCCCCAGCGGGGACCCAAAGCGCCTGACATCTTTCTGTCCTCCCTTTTATCCTCGCGACAACCCTGTGATAAAGCTGACGCTGAGGGTGGGTGACTGTCCCCTTGACCCTCCGCAAGTGTCACATCTGAGTGGGGATTTGAACCTTCCAGATCCTGGTTCAATCCCTTTTGAGTACTGAAAAACGGCAGTTATGGGGCCTGAACGTACAAAGGTTGTGGGGAGCAGTTAGTAAGAAGGAGGACTGAGTGAGATTGTGTGTGTATGCGCATTCTTGTGTTGTACATATTTGATTCCTTGTCAAAAATGAAGTCAAATGAGGAGGAAGATCTATGTTTTTATTTCAATTACCAGAAAAACAGTTGGACCAAATAGCCAGGGCCAGATCGCCCATTGGAGCCCCCAGGACAGCCGGCTCTGGGAGGGAGGGGGCGACGGCTAGACCCCCCCACCCCCTTCCCGGCTTTCCTGGGGGTCCCGCAGCCGCGGAGCCCCCAGGAAAGCCGGCGCTGGGAGGGAGGGGTGGCGGTTTAAACCTCCGCCCCCTTCCCGGCTTTCCTGGGGGTCCCGCAGCCGCAGAGCCCCCAGGACAGCCAGCGCTGAGAGGGAGGGGGCAGCGGCTAGACCCCCGCCCCCTTCCCGGCTTTCCTGGGGGTCCCGCAGCCGCAGAGCCCCCAGGACAGCCAGCGCTCCGCTGCCGCCCCCGGACACCTGGAGCCAGCCCTGCAAATAGCCCACCCAAAATTGACTACTTTCTTCTCAGCATATTTGGGAGATATGCTTCAATTAACAAGAAACCAATTGGACCATGGCGACCACGGAGGGACTCGAACCCTCAGCCTTCTGCCCTTAAGAACTACAGAATCATAAACTTTGTCCCTATTATGTTGTCTGCTAACAGTATCAGACCAACAAGAGGAAAGCCTTCTATGTAACAGGCCTTTCTAACATCCTAATAAGATATTACTTAAAAGAGAAATCCATAAGACCAAGAAAAAATATGAATATGAACAATCAAGAAGAAAAAAACCTATATAAAAAAATCTTTATGTTCCCATTCATATTACACTTGTGAGCTTGGGAAGTCATGGTGACTTCTGGCGTCCCCTAGTGGGACTAGGGCATTTCTCTGTGTCCCAGCCCTGGTATTCCTTGGAGGTCGCCCTTCCAAGTACTCGCCAGGGTCAGCCCTCCTTAGCTTTCAAGGCCTGATGAAATCCAGGTCAGGGTGGGAATTGAGTGAGACCGAGAGGAAAAGCTGTCTGGATCCAACCCAAAATATAGATAAACAAAGCACCAGCTAAAAGGAACATTTTTAGCTTGGCGTTTAGAACTCAGAGGGCTTGGGCGCTGGAGGAACCCCCAATGGGAGATCAAGAGTCAAATCCCATCGCGCCTTAAAAGACTGACCGGATCTCCAGGGCTTCAGCGCCGTTTCATCAGGAACTTTATGCTGTTGAAACCTTTTGGTCTCTAAAATGCCACTGGACTCAAATCTTGCTTTTCTACTGCAAACCAACATGGCCCCGCTCTGAAAATGTCTACCAGGAGACAATTCCGTAAGTAGGACGCTGTCCAGGAAGAGACCTTGTTCCTTGTGGGCCATGCAGGTGGGACCTGCCAGAGGAGAGACTCCCGGCAAATACTCCAGTTGTTTGGGTAGGAAACCCGTCTTTTGCTAGATACACCCTGAATGAACTTATCCTGTCCCTGGCTCCCGAGAATTTTACCCCTCTGCCTGAAGAGATGGAATCGGTGCGAGTCGATTTATAGCAACTTTGCTCAAGCCCAGAACAGAACCTTCCAGCAAACATCTCAGCAGTAAACGGGGAGGGTTCTGTTGGCCCTGCTCCTTTGCCAATGCTGGCACCGTGGTTGGAACGAGCTCTCCTTCCTGCTTTCAGGAATTACACGGTCGTGAATACGGAGAAAGGGCTCATAGAAGTCGCACGGATGGGCTGCCCGGGGACCAGGCTTTCCTGCCAGCTGAAAGTGCAGAGCTACCTGTGGACGGCCACTGAGGTATGCGGGCCTTAATCCAAAGAGTGGTCGTCTTCCAGGACTATCAGGTCTTTTCCTGCTCAGTCGACTGCGTCACTTCGAGTCTAGGCTTGGTCTTGCCCAGCCACCCATTTGGAGATCGAGCCAAATTAAGTAGCACTTTGAATGGGCAGCCCTGGGGGAGTCTTTCCCCTCTGCTCTTCCCCCTTGGGGCCAATTCACATACATTATTATTTATGTTCTTTCTAGTCCGCCTTTCTCACAGTTTGGTGTAGTGGTTAAGTGTGCGGACTCTAATCTGGGAGAACCGGGTTTGATTCCCCACTCCTCCACTTGCACCTGCTGATGTGACCTTGGGTCAATCACAAGCTCTGGCACAGCTGTTCTCTCAAGGACAGTTTCTGTCAGAAGTTCTCTCAGCCCCACCTACCACACAGGGTGTCTGTTGTGGGGAGGGGAAGGGAAAGGCTGCTCTGAGATGCCTTTGGGCAGTGAAGGGCGGGCTATAAATCCAATCTCTTCTTCTTCTATGCTGTTTTCCTGACCTGAAATTGCCCTGGGGGGGGTGCTGTTTGCCCTGTCGCTAGCAGTTCATAAGTTTCCCCCATGGGACCAGTAGTGGTTCCTTGGGACCCTTTCTAGACCAGAAAACAGCATTGGGAGGGAAGGCTTAACCCTGGGAACTGAGTTCGAAACAGGAGACTCCTGATCCAAGTTCCTTGTGCTAGTTATAAGGTTTTCGGAATGCGTGAATCATTTCTGATGCCTGGGGCTTCCCCAAAGTTATGATGATCCTGTGAGCAGAGAAGAGGGAAACCTGAGCAATATATTTGCATTATATGGCTGAAGTTTCCCATCTGATGGCACATTCCAAAATGTTGCGATGCCTAAGGGATTATTTCTTTTTTTAAAAAAAACAAACAAACCCCTCTTTCAGGGACTTAAGAGATAGACAGGCTTTGTTGTGGGAAAAGGTTTGTTTATTTTGCACCTTTCCGTTTGGGCCCTTTAGCTGTGATATCGTAAAGCCAACACTGTACCACCCCTCACCGTATCGGGTTTCTTTCCTTTCCTTAAAGGACCAAAAGATCTACGTGTACAGTTTGCAAGGCATGTGTCCTCTGAAGGCTCCCCAGAAGGCCATCGACACCCCAGCGGCTGTCACCTGTCTGTTTGCAGTGCCAATTGCAAAGAAGGTAAAGCGGGGTGGATTTTAAAGAGGGGACGTTACCAAGATATGTCTGTTTCTGCAATTGGGAAGGGAATCGGGAGTCTGTTCCCCCCTCCCCTTAGTTTTATTTTCTTTACTTCTTTTATTCTCTGCCTTTCACCATATCTTCACAACAGCCCTGCGAGGTAGGTGAGGTTGAGAGCGGATGACTAAGGTCACCAGCGAGCTTCCATGGCAGAACGGGGATTTGAACTTGGGTCTCACGGATCCTGGCCTGGCACTCTAACTACTACACCACACTGGCTTTTCAAGAGAGGAAAGCAATCACAAAAGTCCAAACATAACCAAATGTACCAGGTTTGCTGTTTTGTTAATGGCAGGGCAGTTGCGCCACCTGCTGACGGGTTCGGGGAATAACCACACCCTGTAGTTCACTGCACACGGAGCACTCACATCTTAGGCTTAACGTATTTTTAACTGGCTAAGGGAGCGTTAGAGATTCAAGAGGAATTTCCCCAAAGACATGTTTATGGGAAGTGCGAAGGTGTGCAGATTTCCACATCTGCCTGCCCCTCACATGTGCCATTTGCCTCCCCACTGCGAGCAGGCATTGTGCCAGCTAGTTTTTCAACAATAGTGTACCGGATTCGCTTCAAAGTGCTGGTTCTTACCTTTAAATCCCTGGGTGGCCAGGGTCTGGCTTACCTGAGGGACCGCCTTTCCCCATATGTTCCCCCAAGGGCACTTCGGTCGGGGGGGTCGACATCTCCTGGAAATCCCAGGCCCCAGGGATGTGAAAATTGCTGCCACTAGAGCCAGGGCTTTTTCGGTGGCGGCTCCTACTTGGTGGAAGGAGCTCCCGGAGGAGATCCGGGCCCTGCGGGACCTTGCTCAGTTCCGCAGGGCCTGTAAGACGGAGCTTGCGCCACCGCACCATTGCCATCATCAGGTGCTGGGTCACCCTGGATGGAGAGGGGACAGGTTATTAGCATGTTGCCGGGGATTAAGATCTGCCCCATCTTGCTTTTTAAATGTTGATGTTGTGTTGCATGATTTTACTTGTTTTATACTGTTTTATCCTGTTTTAAATCTGGCATTCGTGCCCTATTGTCAGCCGCCCTGAGCCTTCGGGGAGGGCGGGATATAAATCCAAAATAAATAAACAGTGGTTGGATGTATTCCCTATAGCAGCGTTTTTCAACCACTGTGCCGCGGCACACTAGTGTGCCGTGAGATATTGTCTGGTGTGCCGTGGGAAAAATTCCAATTTCATCCGTAACATGCGGCTTCAGCTCACAGAGTTAAATTTTTTTAACTTTTTCTAATGGTGGTGTGCCTCGTGATTTTTTTCATGAAAAAAGTGTGCCTTTGCACAAAAAAGGTTGAAAAACACTGCCCTATAGCAGCCTAAATAGCCCCGACCAGCCCAGTCTCCTGTCAGAGCTTGGAAGCTAAGCAGCGTTGGCCACAGTTACTACTCGGATGGGAGACCACCAAGGGAGCCCAGGCGGTGTGCCCTCTAAGCTGAGTTAGTGTGAGCTAGCTCACAGTTTTTTAGCCTCCGGCTCACACATTTTTGTTTTAGCTCAGGAGGGATGGCTCCAGAGAAGCTAATTTATGCAGTAGCCAAATCGCTCAGCTCACAACTTTAATGCCAGTCGCTCACAAAGTGGAATCTTTGCTCATGAGATTCGACAGTTTAGAGGGAGTGTTGAGTCCAGGGTTTCTGTGCAGAGACATGCTATGGCAAACCACTTCTGAGCCTCTCTTGCCTTTAAACTTGGGTGCAACTTGACGGCACACGTTTATTATTCTTTGTCTGTAAAGTGCTGTTGAGTTCCAGCTGTCTTACGGCAGCCCTGTAAGGTTTTCAAAGCAAGAGACAAAGAGAGGTGGTTTGCCATTGCCTGCATAGCAACCGTGGACTTCCCTGGTGGTCTCCCATCCAAGCACTAACCAGGGCCGACCCTGCTTAGCTTCCAAAATATGACAAGAGCAGGGCAGCGTGAGCCATTCAGGTCAGGATTATTTTTTTACTACTGATTAAAAAAATACGGAAAGGAAGAGAAAACGGGCACCTACCGGCACTGCCAAAATCCAGCAGTGGGTCTCTGCTCCTGAAGGTGTGTTGTGATAGTTTTAAGAATATTTCATCGGACATTCCCACATCTTCCCTGACAACCTGTTCTCAAAAGAGAGCCAGTTTGGTGTAGTGGTTAAGTGCGCAGACTCTAATCTGGGAGAACTGGGTTTGATTCCCCACTCCTCCACTTGCACCTGCTGATGTGACCTTGGGTCAGTCACAAGCTCTGGCACAGCTGTTCTTGAAAGAGCAGTTTCTGTCCAGAGCTCTCTCAGCCCCACCTCCCTCACAGGGTGTCTGTTGTGGGGAGGGGAAGGGAAAGGAGTTTGTAAGCCGCTCTGAGACGCCTTTGGGCAGTGAAAGGCGGGGTATAAATCCAATCTCTTCTCTTCTTCTACCTCGCAGGGTGTCCGTTGTGGGGAGGGGAAGGGAAGGGAGTTTGTAAGCCGCTCTGAGACGCCTTTGGGCAGTGAAGGGTGGGGTATAAATCCAATCTCTTCTCTTCTTCTACCTCACAGGGTGTCCGTTGTGGGGAGGGGAAGGGAAGGGAGTTTGTCAGCCGCTCTGAGACGCCTTTGGGCAGTGAAGGGCGGGGTATAAATCCAATCTCTTCTTCTTCTTCCTTAGAAGTGTCTGTTGGGTATTCAGGGGTTCCAGACCTTGATATCTGTACTGTTCCTTTATGAATTAAAAAATATTTTAGTATTCCCTCTCTACAGGACTGCTGCGTGTGTTTCTCAAATTGAGTTGGGAAAAACACAGCTAGAGACACAGGTTGTGTCTAACATTAGTGCCCACGAACGGGATTGTTTTATTTTTCTCTTGGAAAAGAGATTCCCTGAGCGTCTTCAGAATGGAATCTTAAAAAATAAGGTTTCTTGGAATTTGAAGACTTTAATAAGCTAACGTTTGCTAGGCATGTGATAGATATTTCTAAATGTCTTAACAGGCCATGTTTGCTCAAGGCCTGTCTTTGTTTTCCTGTGTGGGTCATCCGAAATGAGTGGGAACACGGAAATGTTGCCCCAGAGGCAATTTTTCTTTCACAACCGACCCAACAACTACGTTCTTTTTTCTGAATTCTCTGCTCCTTGTTTGGTGATGTCACGGAGGGCTTTTATATAGAAAGCAGGGTTTTTTTTGTCTGTTTTAAATATAAGATCTCTATCTCCTCTGGATCGCCTGGCTTAGGCGGGACAGCAGCTTCCTGCAGTCGAAGGCAAATCTCCATTTCCTGCCCCTGTTTGCTTTTGCTGAGGTCTGTTCTGTATCTGTGGGCGAATTCAGGGGTTATGGGATGGGCTGTACGCAGAGATGCCCTGACCTGGCTGACCCCGGCTAGACTGATCTCATCCGATCTCAGAAGCTAAGCAGGGTCAGTCCTGGCTAGTACTCGGAGACCACCAAGAATTCCAGGGTTGCTCTTCCAGAGGCCGGCAATGGCAGCCCTCCTCTCTTAAGCTTTTCCCTTGAAAACCCTGGGGGGGTGGGTTTTGCCATAAGTCAGCTATGACTTGACAGCGCCTTCCACCACCTAGACGGGAGCACATCCGGCTGGTGCTGAAGGGGCTGCACTGGCTGCCAATAGCGTACCGAATTCGCTTCAAGGTGCTGGTACTTACCTTTAAAGCCCTATATGGCCAGGGTCCGACATACCTGAGGGACCGCCTTTCCCCGTATATACCCCAGAGAGCACTACGATCGGGGACACAACATCGACTGGTTGTTCCAGGCCCCAGGGAGGCCAGGCTCGTGGCTACTAGAGCCAGGGCCTTCTCAGTGGTGGCTCCTTACTGGTGGAAGGAGCTCCCAGAGGAGATCAGGGCCCCGCGGGACCTTGCGCAGTTCCGCAGGGCCTGCAAGACGGAGCTCTTCCACCAGGCCTTTAACAAGGAGCCGCCCACACTGCCACCAATGGCCGCTATTAACATCTGTGGCAGAGGCGACCTGTATTGAGATCGAGCCAATCCACCTAGGGGCCTGTACTTGCCTGAGCCGGCATGACAGGTTACGCCATCTTGGCTATTTTACTGACTGCACTTTATTCGAAACTGCTGAATGTTTATGTGTTTGAATGTTTTAAATGTTTTAATAGGGTTAAATGTCTTAATGTTTTAAATGTTTTAACTGTATATGAACCTTGGCACTTTGTGCCAGGCAATGTGAGCCGCCCTGAGCCCGCTTGCAGGGAGGGCGGTCTATAAATATAATAAATAAATAAATATGCAGGTGTGGGGAAGGTCGCAGTTCTGGGCTTCCCCCATGCCTCTAGCCCTTTATATGCTACACTAGTTTTCCAAGTACAGGGAATGATTGTTGTAGGAGAGCTGCTGAAACCAGTTACCCCTCTCGCACAGTCCAAAATGGTATGTCTCGGTCATGCCTTAGAGGAGTTCGGCACAATGGGGATCCAGTTCTTCTCAGATTTCTGGTTTTGTGCCGTAACCTCCGTGTGTGGCTTGCATTCTCAAATTAGAAGCCATTTAGACCAGATCGGTGAGATCGGTTTGGTTGGATCGGTGAGACACGAGTGGTACTCTGGGCGTGCGTTGCTAACAAATAATGAACATGGGGGGGAGGAGATTAAGAGAGGAAACCTGTATTTTGTACCTGCTCAAAAAGCAGGAAAGGATTTCCTTACAGTTTGGTCTAGTGGTTAGGAGTGCGGATTCTAATTTGGGAAAACCGGGTTTCATTCCCCAACTCCTCCACATGCAGCTGCCGGTGTAACCTTGGGTCAGCCACAGTTCTCTCAGAGCTGTTCTCTCAAGAGCAGTCCTCAAAAAAGCTCTCTCAGCCCCACCTACCTCGCAGGGTGTCTGTTGTGGGGAGGGGAAGGGAAAGGAGATCGTAAATCGCTCTGGGACTCCTTCAGGTAGTGAAGGGTGAAGAATAAGTCCGATCTCTTTTCTTCTTCTTCTTCTCTTACATCTCGATGGAATTGCAGAAATCAGCATGTGAACATGGGGCATGCCGACAGCTTTCACCCCTTTCCATTGTAACTCTGGGGCAGGGCTGGGTCTCTCTGATTTTATTATTTATTGATTTACCTTATTCATTTGTACCCCAAATTTCTCCCCAGTGAGGGGGACCTAAAGCTGCTCACAACCTTCTCCTTCTCTTCCATTTTATTCTCACCGCAACCCTGTGAGGATCGGTTAGGCTGAGAATGGAGGACTGGCCCAAGGTCAGCCATGGCAGAGTGGGGGATTCGAACCCAAGCCTCCTTGGCCCTAGTCCGGCACTCTAACCATTATACTATGCTGTCTGCTGATGGGGACTGATCAACCTTAGGCAGATCACAAGAAGGGAGGGCAGGGACAGTTGCATCAGTCCTTAGTTCTCGTGGCCCTTTCTTACACACCCAGGGAAATGCCGATCGCCACTTTGGGGTCGGGAAGCCATTTTTCTCCAGGCCAGTTTGGCTGGAGATCCTGGAGGTTCCTTGTTTTTGCCCTCTTATGGCAAAACAAGGGGCCACTAGCAATGTCCCCTCTAAGCTGTGGGGTCTTGTGAGCAAAAATTTTCCTTGGTGAGCGACTGGCGTTCAAGTTGTGAGCCAGCAATTTGGCTGCTGCATCAATTAGTCTGCTTTGGAACCGTACTCCCGGAGCGGAGACAAAAATGTATGAGCCAAAGGCTCAAAAACTGTGAGCTAGCTCACACTAACTCAGCTTAGAGGGAACACCGGTCACTGTGGGGTGTGGAAGGGGAGGTATTTGTGAATTTCCTGCCTTGTGCAGGGGGTTGGACTAGATGCATCTGGAGCAGTGTTCCCTCTAAGCTGAGCCAGTGTGAGCTAGCTCACAGTTTTTTAGCCTCCGGCGCACACATTTTTGTCTTAGCTCAGGAAGGAGGGCTCCAAAGCGAACTAATTTATGCAGCAGCCAAATCGCTCGCTCACACCTTTAATGGCCAGTAGCTCACAAAGTAGAATTTTTGCTCACAAGACTCTAGAGTTTAGAGGGAGCATTGGTCTGGAGGTCCCGTTCCAACTCTATGATTCTATAATTCTATCAACCTTAACGTCTCTTCTGCCCGTAGAACTCCTACCTCGTGCTGGCTGGCATGGCCGATGGACTCATAGCCGTTTTCCAAGCCGTGTGCGGCGTCCCGGAAAGCACCTGCCGCTACCTGTGCTCCCGCTCGGCTAACCGCTCCGTGTTTCTGATCGCCGACGACGATCCCCGCCAGAATCCGTACCCCGTGAGAGCCATGGAAACGGCAAACGGCAGCACCGAGGTCTGGTACAGCAACGGCCCCGGCGTCCTCGTCATCGACTGCACGACCCTGGCGATCGCCCGGAGGCTGGAACCCTACAGCGCCCCGTCTACGGTCGTGTCCATCGCCTGCAGCTCGGAGTGCGACGGGGAGGAGGTGGCTTGGTGTCTGGACGACGAGACCAACTTCCTGGTCATGTACTACACCGCCACCTACCAGCTTTGCGCGCGCTATTTCTGTGGGGACTGCAGCCCGTTGAGGGACATGTTCACTGTCCAGCAGCCCTCTGCCTTGATTTCCACCACGACGCTAGCGGCAAACAGGACCGCCACTCCCGAGCACAGCTCTCCGGTCGACATCAGCATCATCCACAACGCAGAGCTGGGCACTCAGATATTAAACCACCAGGACTCCCTGACGGACTACTGCTCCGTGTCCTCACACACCCCCTCAGTGACCCACCGGGTGACGAGGTCTCCCTCAAGCCTGCCCAGTTCCCCCATGAGCTCCTCCAGCGTCCCTTTCTCGACCGACTGCGAGGAGCCCGACAAGTCTGAAGAAGCCGGCCTTTTCCCCGAGGGGCCAGAAGACGATTTGGGACCCGCCAGCGATCGCGCAGGGCAGCTCCAGGCTGTGACGATCCTTCCCGTGAAAGACCTCGTCTGGATTCCCAGGTAAATGGTGCGGTGACCTTTTTTTGGTGGTTGCTTGAAAGAAAGCAGGAGCTGTGGTGGCTCAGGTGGTTAAGACGCTGAACTGCAGGCTGTGGAAGGTCAGTAGTTCAGCAGTTCGAGACCCGTGAGTGCCGCATGACGGAGTGAGCTCCCGTCTCTGGTTCCAGCTCCTGCCAACCTGGCAGTTCGAAAGCAAGAAATTGCAAGTAGATAAATAGGTACCACTTTGGTGGGAAGGTAACAGCGTTCCGTGCGCCTTGGTGTTTAGTCATGCCGGCCACATGACCACGGAAACGTCTTCGGACAGCGCTGGCTCTTCGGCTTGGAAACGGAGATGAGCACCGCAACCCTAGAGTCGGATTTGACTGGCTTTCGAGCAAGGGAATCTTTATCTTTATATTATATGAAAGAAAGCATCTCGGTTTCGATTTTTGAAGTACGGGATTCCATTCCCAGTCTTCAGGATAACCAGGTCAGTTATCCCCGGCCCAATTGGGAGGTTTTTTGGTCATCTTCTGGGCGTGGAACAGCAGACACTGGGGGGTGGGGGTGAGCAGTGTTCCCTCCAAGCTGAGTTAGTGTGAGCTAGCTCACAGTTTTTTTAGCCTCCGGCTCACAGATTTTTCCCTTAGCTCAGGAAGGATGGGCTCCAGAGCAAACTAATTGATGCAGTAGCCAAATCACTCACTCACAACTTTAATGCCGGTAGCTCACAAAGTAGAATTTTTGCTCACAGGACTCTACAGCTTAGAGGGAACATTGGTGGTGGTGGGGAGGTATTTGTGAATTTCCTGCCTTGTGCAGGGGGTTGGACTAGATGACCCTGGAGGGCCCTTCCTGCTCTGTGATTCCATGATTCCAAGTAGCCCGTGGGCACTAGTGAAGGGGCTGGAGTCACCCTTGGTTCACTGCTGAGAGCGGCGGCATGATTAGTTGTATTTATTTATTTTACTTCATTTATATCCCAGGTTTCCTCTCCGTGAGGACCCAGAGCGGCTTCCTGCTTTCCCGCTTTTATCCTCACAACCAATGCTCCCTCTAAGCTGTGGAGTCTTGTGAGCAAAAATTCTACTTTGTGAGCTCCTGGCATTAAAGCTGTGAGCGAGCGATTTGGCTGCTGCATGAATTGGTTTGCTCTGGAGCCCTCCTTCCTGAGCTGAGACAAAAATGTCTGAGCAGGAGGCTAAAAAACTGTGAGCTAGCTCACACTCATTCGGCTTAGAGGGAACACTGCTCACAACATCCCTGTGAGGTCGGCTAGTCTCAGGATGTGCGACTCGCCCAAGAGACTCAGCCATTCAAAACGTGCTTCTGGACTGAACTTCCTAGATGACCGTAGGCAAACGCCTCCCCTCCCCCCCTTTCATTTTCTACCTGCCGTCCTACCCTACAAGGTGGTTGTCCACACGAAGGGTTATCTGAACACCTAAAACACTATAAAAACACTAAACAGTCCAATCCAAAGCGGAGTGACATCCGCTCTAAGCTTGTCAACTTCAACGGGCTTAGAAGGATATGGCTCTTCCTAGGATGGCCCTGTAAGTATCCCCCCGCCCGCCCACAGGCCAAGCCACACACACCCCATGGGCATTTGGGGGCAGAGCCCCACCACGGACTTGCCCTGCCCCACCCCAAGACGATTCCAGACCCCCTATCCCCATGCGCTTCTCCCCAGCAAGCAGTGGGGAGGCCTGGGAAGGAAAGGGAAGCCGCCCTGCTGTTTCTGGTCAGTTTCACTTCTGGACTAACAGCTGTTAAACCCCACACTGAGCAGAGGGGGTGAAACTGACCAGAAGCAGCTTCCCCAGCCTCCTTGGGGGGGGAGGCATTCTCTCTCTCTCTCTCTCTCTCTCTCTCTCTCTCTCTCTCTCTCTCTCTCTCTCTCTCTCTCTCTCTCTCTCTCTCTCTCTCTCGCTCCCCCACCCCACATGCTGGAAACCAACCTCAGAGTAGCTTTGCTTGTGCCGGGGGAGCTCCCTCTGGAGCAGAATTTGCACTCGTGAAGCCACCTGATACTGCATCAGCCTGTCGGTCCATCACAGTCAGTACTGGCAGTCACAGTCAGACTGGCATCGGCTCTCCAGGGTCTCAGGCTGAGGCCTTTCCCATCACCGACTGCCTGGTCCTTTTAGCTGGAGATGCCGGGGATTGAACCTGGGGCCTTCTGCATGGCAAACAGAGACTCCTCCACTGAAACACGTCCTCCCCCCTTTGCGGCTGTCAGCCCAGGCGGAGCCTGTACTGTAACTTTTCTCCCAGAAACCACCCCCCCTCTCCTCTCCGTGGTCCGCCTAGCCTTCTGAAGAGGTCGTCGTTTTTGTGTATTCCTTGCAGCTTGAGCCGACTGCTCAGTCACATTTGGTCCCTTGCAAGCCCCTTTCCTGAAACAGCAGAGACACCGCAGAAAATATCTGCAGAAAACTCGCATTTCGCTTAAGCAAACGTTATTTATTTATTTATTTTTAAAAGGCAGCTTGCTAGGACTCCAAGCAGAGGAATGAATCACAGCTGCGAGCCCCGACTTGAAAAACAAATTAAAAAAATTATATTGGAATGACATTTGCAGAAACTTCAAAGGTCTTCCTCTGGGGAAAGGAAGTCTTTAGAGTTTGCATTTTTCCTGCTTCCCGAATGAACCCCCCCCCCCCCCGCAGCATGTAACGGAAATCCCTTGCTTTCCCTTTCCAGGCGAGGCGGCGACATCATTGTGATCGGCCTGGAAAAGGAAGGCCACGCACAGCGGGGGAGAGTGCTGGCCGTACTGAAGGCTGCGGAGCTGGCTCCCCACGGGTAAGGGGGACCGGGAAAGGGGGCGGCTCTGGGAAGGACCCACAGCCCAAGGGGGACATTTCAGATCCTCCCTGTAAGAAGGGCTGGTGAAGGCCTCCGACGGCAACACTGGACCACTGCTGCTGTGCGAAAGACCTGGCATTAAGCAGGGTTTTGCAACTGGCCTTGTGGCCGAAAGAGCTCCTCCCTGAGATTCTCAGCTTTCACTTTTTTTAAAGAAAGCAGACCTCTGGGCCTTACAGTTGCAAAGATGGGCTCGAAACTGGGCACCTGAGTCAGACTTTCCGTGCCCTCTGTGGCTTGTTGCCCCTCTGGAAGATCCTGAGTGAGTTACTTAATGCTGTAAGAGTTCAGAATAAATTGCAGGATCACAGGGTTTTAGCAAAGCCCTTGGCTGTCTGTGCTCTCATGCACATAAAGACCCCAACCAAGCAGTGTTGAGGCTCAGTGTGGGGATTTCTAAGGATCAAGGTCGATTTCCACAAGGCTGAGGTCACCGGCTAGGAGATGGACTCATGTGCCACAGTTTCCAGCTCCGGGGTTGGGAGATGGCTGGAGACTTGGAGGGGAGGGAGAGTTCAGCAGGGTATAACACCATAGAGTTCTCCCTCCGAAGACAGCATTTCCTCCAGGGCAACGGATCTCTGCTGTTTGGAGATCACTGTAATTCTGGGAGAGCTCCAGGCCTCCCCTGGAGGTGGTAATAATAATAATAATAATAATAATAATAATAATAATAATAATAATAATAATAATAATAAATAATTTCAATTTATTAATCGCTTTTCCCACTCACGCAGGCTCAGAGCGATCTACAGTTACTCAGAGACATGGACTAACAATTTTTGGGGGGATAGGGAGACAACATACAATTATTTTAATCACACACTGTAGCTGCTCGGGAGGGTTCACCTGCAGGCTGTATCAGACGTGATCCGACGGCATGTTCTTCGTTGGCCGGCATGTTCTTTGTCGGCAAAGGTAGTCATGGTCATACGTGATTTACACGTTCCCCCTCCCTCCGCCTGCTGTTCCTGCTCCCGATCAGACCACGGGGGCTTCGGCCTTTTCTCTTGCACTGCCACCCCAAACCGAAACGGTCTGTTCACCGCGGAAGACCATGAATTCTACTGCAGTGGATCAGACGGCTTGCCCCGCCCCCACGGCTTCTCGTTGGGATAACAGCAGTGGGAAAGGAGCCTGAAGCTTCTTGTACGTGCCCACTGCGTTCTGATCCAGACCATAAACTGCACGCACACGGGACAGGAGGGGAACACGTAAACTATGTATGGTCGCATCCGAGTCCACAGGTTGGATCTGGGGGTCCCCGCCATCTTGTCCTACGAACACCACTTTCTGTGCCTCTTTACACGTTAACCGAGTCCTCCTGTTTGTTGAGGAACAGCACAAGGACTGAAGCAGATTTTCAGTTGGGGGGGTTGCCCTTTCTTCCTTGTGACCAGCTTGCAGGACTGTGAGTGGGAGTATTGGGGGGGGTCATGACATCAGCTGCAGTGTCACAACGTTTCAAGTAAAAAAACAGGAAGTGACATAGGTGGATGCTCTTTCGCTGGACATTTTCAGGCGGAGGCTGGACGACCATCTTTCGGGTATGTTGTAGCGCTATCTTTCGGCTATGCTCCTGCAGAGTGCAGGGGGTTGGACTAGATGACCTGCAAGGTCCCTTCCAACTCTAACATTCTATGATTCTATGATAGGTAGTTCTAGGAATTACTGGAAACTCTGTTTTCTTACCATCCCCTGTCCCAAAGTTTCCTAGAGCTACCTATTTCACTTCTGGTTTTTACTAGAAATAATGCAACACTGCAAGTACCTCATAGGATTTAAATTTCATTCTCCCACCACTGCTCAGAGCGTCGGAGGCCAACAGGAGCCGGGGGCTGGATATTCTGTGGCCCAACCGAGGGTCTGGCAGGCCTGTGACCAAGGCGCTTTTCTCTCTGTGCGGTTTTCTCCCCTTTAAACCATCTCGTAGAACTGTTATTTCCTCTGCTGGGAGGTAAACGTGGTTTTACACGGACAAAGCTGGTGGCAGCGCCCTGAGGCACTTTGAGGAGAGGGTGTCGGTGAGAAGAAAATGGCCGCCGCTCCTGCCTGCGTGGTCTGCACAAGGGGGAAAGGGCACATGTGAATCTGGAAAGCCCCAGACTCCCCTTGAATGTCTGTTGTAACGTCTTCGTGTCATCGCTCAACAAACATGAGGACTTCATAATGTGTAGATGGGGCTTGTGCCATAAAGAGAGAGTCCTTTTTTCCCCCTTGTTTGAGACAAGCCGTGTATCTCCTGCCTCGTGTGGTGCTCTTTCTGCGACTTCCTCCCAAGCAGATAAGGGCGGCTGGCTTTCCTTTCCTTCAGCTCTGTAGAAAACAGTGGCTTGCATTTAAAATGAGGGAGGGGCTTCACAGTGTTTCTCGGTAACCAAACAAGCTGGCCAATAATAAGGGGTAACTTTTATCTGCTGCCCGATTTCTGACGAAGCAGGTTGATCGTGTGCTGTTGGTGAGAAGGTGTGAGGGGGGACTGGACAAAGTCTTGCAAAGCGTTATGAACTACAGGGTAGGGGTTTTTTATATCCGAGCTGTCCAGACTTTGCACAAAGCAAAAAGACAGAATTCTGCTACCTGAGTAAACAAAGCCAAATGAGTAGACTTGCATAATTGAAATATCTGTTTTGTATAATATATTTTGCATTCTGGATTCCAAACACTGGACGTTGCATGGCTCCCCTCTGCCTCGTAAAAATTCAGTAGATGCTGCCCACACACAAAGGCCCATTACGCACGCACATCTTACTGCAGATTTTCAGAGCACTAAGCCTTTAAATCTTGATTTCGGATTCTGTCCCTGCCTTATGCACTATTCTTTTTCCTCCGGTGTATTTATTCTGCAGCTACAACTTTAAAAACCACACTTTTTAAAATCAGGCTGGAATGTCACTTGTCACATGTGGGGGGGGGTTCCAGTTTTTTTTTTTTAAGTAATGCAATTGCCCTATCGCAGCTGCACATTAGTATCCAGCAGGTGCCTACCATTTAAATCCTCGTGGTTCAGGTTTTACACCTGCATTTTAGTGTTAGTTGGTTGGATGAAAGGGAACAGAAAGGAAGACAGGCAAAGGGGGAAACCCCATTGTTGAAACTGACTAGACACACACACATTCTCTCTCTCCCTCTCTCTCTCTCTCTTTCCCTCCCTCTCTCTCTTTCTTCTGAAACTGCCAAGCAGCTGTGAAGCCCCATTTTCCATATTGCGGAGCACTAGGGGATTTTCTGCTGTATTATCAGTCACTGTGAAAAATGGGAAAGAGTCACATAATCTCATAATATGGGGGGAACCTGTTGAGTCTACAGAATGCATGGTTGAACCCACTGACGTTGGCATTGCAAGCTGTGATCATTGGCTACATGTGCGTGTGTGTGCCTGTGCAACTCCACCATGGTTTGCACAGGCCTGCAATTTGTATGGTGAAGGGGCCCTCTGGCAGAAGCGCCAGAGAGCTTTTTTAGTCTTGTGCCATTAAATTGAAAAAAAAAAGTGGGGAGAATTTCTACCAATGCCCTAGCACGGCTGCAGAGTAATGCCAGTGTCCTACACTTCCTTTCAAATTTTCCTCTTTGTGGTTCTCTAATTTGATCCTGCACACTGGTCATGATCTTGGCAATTTTGTAAAGCCTGTCCTGTGCAGTTTGCACTTTTCTTCCAAATGGATCGATCCCAAGCAATTCTTAAGTTCGGCAGTTTGCAGAAGGTCCATGTGGCTCAGTCGCCATTTTAACGTTAGGCTTCCGGAGACTGTCAAAATGCTCCCCCTCCCCAAACTTTGTCCACTAAAGCACGAAAGGGAAAAATGTTTTCAAAGCTTCAGGCTTCCCATCCCAGTGTCTCTCCCTCTCTTTACATCTCATGTCAATTTCATTCCATGCTGGCTATCCCCCCTTTATTTTGTTTGCCTGCAGCACTGAAATCCTTTTTCTTTTGCACTGGGGATGCCAGCTCCTCTCTGATCCCCCTTTCAAGTCAATACCAGCAGGGAACTAAACCTCGAGCAGCTCCTTTTAAACTTCCCCCATCATTTTAATTTTTTAAAAAATTCAGAGATCTGAGACTAGAGACATATCACTAGACTCATGCTGCTTGTCAGAAAAAAATAAAAAATTTAAATGAGGGCAAAATGGAGCTTGTCCACCGATGAAGGGGGGAGGATGGCAGAAGGTGCAAAGTGGGCAGAATGACCTCGATGTGGGCAGCGGGTGACCTTCAAAGGGGTGGCAGAAGGGCAGGGGGGAAATTCGAGGGAATCTGCAGGCTTTCGAATTACCATCAGCTTTGAAGTGAAACAAGGGGAAAATCAGCACAAAAGCACTCTCAGAAAACCCGGGGAAACGGCAACCAAAAGCGAACTAAGCTCTGAAGGGAGAAAAATCAATGCAGAATGAGAAAGAAAACCCAACGGATATGCATGGTGAAAGCAAGGGGAAACACCCATGCATAATAGGCCTAAAAGGACAAGAAACCTGTGCTTTTAAATGAACCAACCAAATAAGTGTATATCCTTGTGGGGCTCTCTGCTGACAAAGCTTGTGCCCTTCTTTTCTTCTGAGGGTTTTTCCACACCGGGCTTTTTCGGCAGCGTGGCTTCTTAACTGCGTCAGTTTTCGCCGAGTTGCACCTGTTGCGGAATGGCCCTGGACCTGTTTCTCCAACCCTTTGCAATTTTTGTCCCAGGTCCCTGGTAGATGCCGCCGTCCTGGCAAAGGACACGGTTGCCTGTTGCTTCAGCAGTGACGACACGGACTACTGTGTGGCCGTCTGGAAAGGCTGGGGGGCCAAAGATTTTGACGTCTTCTACAAGTCCTACGAAGAACTGAGCAGGCTCGAGGCGTGCATGAGGAAGAGAAGGTAGCGGCGGCGGACCTACAACGAGGCAGCCCCTCGAGAAGGTGGAATGGGCAGAAAACTGGGAAAACTGACACTGCTTACATTTTCCAGAAATACGAATGCCTTGGGGGGAGGAGGGTTGTCTGCTGTTCTCTTTGCTGCTAAAAGACACTTACTGGAAGGGTGCCTCCCACAACCCTTTCACTAATGTTTGGACTCTCTCATCTAGCCACCTACATAAAAGGCAGGACCCTTCTTTCCATTGTGTGCATGTGTAAATGGTGGCCAATGGAAGCCATGAAAGGTCAACGTAATGTTTTGTGGGTTTTTTGTGTAACACAATGCTAACCAGGCATTAAGCAAGCTAGTGTCTTCTTCACAAATTATGGGATATTCGGGCTGGGCCCAGTGTCCACAGGTTGTGTCAGACTTCTCCCCAACCTGTGTGACACAGTCAGACGTGAGTTACAGGTTCTCCTCAATTCTCAAGTCTGCAGTGCCCAATCCTGGATCAGGACCTCAGAGAACAGAATGAAGCCCTCTCCCCCAAACTCATTTCCCAATGTGAAGCAATCCCCGGGATTCCATGGAACTTTTCCAGATTGGGAAAATGGTGTGAGGGGAAGGGCGGAAGTCCTTTCTCCACCCTGCTATGGTTCTGATCCACACCAGGCGCCGCGCACGCAGCAGTTGAGGAGACCCCTCAACTCACATGTGACTGCTGCATCTGACACCGGACTCCAACCTGGGCACTTCAGACTCTGTGACTTCGGTGACTTCCTTGGAGTGGCCTTTCCCGTGTGCGCTGACTCCTTAGTTCCGCAGACTTCAGAAGTGCGGTAAGGATTGTAGCCATGGCCCAACGAAAACGAGGCACGGATCGCTTAAGCACCCGACATGCCCCCCCATTGCAGTCAGCGGAATTTAAGCATTAACTTTTTGGGCTGGTACCAATGTCTTTATGGGGAGGTGAAATGGCAGTGTTTTTTCCTCCCGGAAAGAAATCCTATTTTCAAACGTCTTTGAGGAGAGATTTTATTTTATTGTAATTGGGGGACTGACTTGGGTTTGGAAAACTTGTTTGCATTCAGTAGTGCCTGCTGTTGTGTGTGTCTATGTATATGTGTGTGTGTGTATGTATATATATAGATAGATAGATAGATTTGTCTTCATTTATCATGTTTCTGCTGCTGCAGCTTTTCCTGCTTATAAATTTTTAATTGAGTCATCTTCCTTGTACGCTGTGCGTGAGCCAGATTCCCAGCTCTGATCAAACTGGCTTCTTACCATAGAGTCTTTGCCCAAATACTAGAGGGTCACCACAATGTTGCTGATGTGATGACGTCACTTCCAGTACCAGCAACGTAGCCTGGGCCTCCCTCCTGTTCCTGGTAAGTTCCCCCACACACACCAGTCAGCTGATCGGCGGCAGGGGGCGGGGTTTGGCAACCCTACCCAGGAGACTTTCCCAGTGGGTTTTTTTTCCCCCTGTTCAGCAGAGCCATGAAACCAAAAGGGGGAAAGCACTTTCAGCAGGAAACCCAAAGTGCAGGAATGACTCCCACCACCTGCAGTGTATGCCGGGGCTATTTAAACTGCACGTCAGCTGACAAGACCAGGCCTAGTCCCCTAAAGAAGATACCCGGTCTGCACTGCCTCCTTGGAAAAGGGAGCACGTTAGTCAGCTGAACGGGGGAGAACTTCTGGGTCTGCCTTCCTGAAAAGTTTGTATTTCCGGGGTCCCCAAAATTGGGAGCCGCCTTTTCTTAAACTCTACAAGGGCAGAATTGCATCATTCTTTAGAAATTTGGGGGGTAGACGAAAATCCATCATGACTCTTGTCTGGGCACGCAATTGGCTGAACCGTCCACTGCAGAGGGAGGAGAGGAACGCAGAGCTGCCACTTTCGGCAGCAGCTGGGTGGTCCTTAGAGCTGCCGGCCAAAATGGCAGCCCTGCATTCAGCTCTCCTCTCCAAGTGTATTATCCAGAAAATTGTATTTCCACACATCATTCGGATTGGCTTTTTCTATCCTCCACCCCCCTTCCATGTCATTGAGTGGCAAGGGGGGAAGCACATTGTGAGGCGCGGTCAGTGATACACTCCCCCCCCCCACCTCGGTAATTTTGTGCTCCCTGGAACATGTAACTCCCCCCCTTTGTGTCTCTCTAAACTGACAAGTAGAGAAACCTGTATATAAGAGAGCAGTTGCTATTTTTATGGAAGTCCCTAGAGAGAGCTTATTTTACCTGTGGACAAGGTCGCGGGTGACTTTTGTATTCTTTGCACGCATGTACAGAGGAATGTTTGAAACATTCGTCATCATCATAATAAAATGGCTTCCCCAGCAGACGATGCGTGAGGTGGACTGAAACTTCGGTTCCTAGGAGGGGTTTGTCGCATTTGCGTGGTCAGTGGGGTTCTGGGCTGTTCGGATTTCAGCCATCCCAGCTGGCTGTTTTTACGGTGACCTTATTCCAAACCGGAGACGGCTCTCGGGACAGACAGGCCCTTCCCAGTGTTGGCATCACTCCCAGTTGGCACCTGAGGGCAGCCGCCTTTGGACTTCTTGGCAACCTCCAGCTCAGCGGCCCAGAGGCTGAAATGAGCCAACCCAGCTCCGGGCCGTTTAAAAAAACGGGTGGGGAATGGATCTGCCTTTCTGGTTTAATTTTATGCCTTCATTTTCAAGGGTGTAGAAGTCGTATGCTGTCTGGAAAAATCGGACACTAGAAGTTCTGTGATAAGAGCACGAAGAGTGTGCTCCACCTTTATATTTAGGGTTAATGTTACCACAATCTCTTCCAGCCTGTTTTGATTTCCTGACTGTTCTACGCTGTAGCCCATTATTTATGCTGGTTATTTCGTCAGGGGAGCTCTAGGAACGCTTAAATAAGGCATCTTACTCTGAGCGACACTGCCAGTCCGGTTCTGGCCAACTAGGCACCCTTCAGCATTGTCTATTTGACTATGATTTGCTTAATGATGCAAGAGATAGTTGGATAAAACCCTAAATTCAGGACTCTAGGTGTGACCTGGATAATTTGAGGTTTCTTTTAGCAGAGGTGGATTTTAATATTACATTGGCAGTTGCCAAGTCCTTTTCTCAGTCGATTAAGACTAAATATCACTACATTTTACATTATATAGACACATGCATTAAATAAACTTTCCTTCCTTTTTTTGTAGTCTTAGCGTGACACTTTTCAGAGCCAAACTGGCTGTAAGAGCAGTATCATGAAAGTTAACTAAGGGCCCGGTCACACGGGAGGATTTGGCCCACAAAACGGATGGGTTGAGGGCGCGTCAAATGGGCACGATCATACGGCAACATCTGGGAAGTGTAGCGCATCCGTCACCACCCCGTACCGTCGGCCCAAAGAAGCAGATTTTAAAAGTACCAGCAAAAGGGTAGTAGCAACCGGAAAACGCAGGTCAGAGGCGAGTGTCAGATCACGGAAGCAGGGTTAATCTGGCGCATCCGGCACGTGCATGCGTCCCATCGCACCGGATGTGTTTCTTCCAAGCCTCCACAGTATGTGAAGCAACGTAAGAGTGCGCATGCGCAAGACCCTTTGATGCGCTTCAACATCGCCGTGTGATTGCCGGCTATCGGCGTCCGCACAGCATCTCGGGGACCTGTCTGATCGCGCTACCGCACATCTTTTTGCTCTGGCTCTAATTTGCCTCCCTTCAGCAGCGCAGTATCCCGCTTGTGTGACCGGGACCTAAAGTGCGTATAAGTCCATCAAAGTCAGTGGGCTTAGAAAGGTGCAAGTACTTTTCTCCCTTTCTCACAATACAAGAACTCATGGACATTAAATGAAATTGCTGAGCAGTCAGGTTAGAACAAATAAAAGGAAGTACTTCTTCACCCAAAGAGTGATTAACACATGGAATTCACTGCCACAGGAGGTGGTGGCAGCTACGAGCATGGACAGTTTCAAGCGGGAATTAGATAAACATATGGAGGGGAAGTCCATCAGTGGCTATTAGCCACAAGGTATAGATAGGAACTCTCAGTCTGGGGCAGGTGATGCACTCTATTCTTGGTGCTTGGGGGGGCAGCAGTGGGAGGGGGCTTCTAGTGTCCTGGCCCCACTGCTGGACCTCCTGATGGCACCTGGTATTTTTGGCCACTGTGTGACAGAGTGTCGGACTAGATGTGCCATTGGCCTGATTCAACAGTGGCTTCTCTTATGTTCTTATGTTCTTAAGTAGGCCTCCCATTTATCCCCACAGAGTAAGGAATTGCCCAGCCCCAGTTTCCTGCCTCCGAGGGACTGAGGAGCGGATGGGAAAAAAGAGCCTCTAAAATGGCCTTTCGGGTCAGAAGGTCTGACGAAATGAAAACGGCACCTTTAACTTGGACAGTCTGTGCTGTCATCACATCGTCCCGGCACCGGTGAAGGCTTGCTCTCTCGCACGCTTGAGGACCAGTGTCCAGAGCTCGATGCTGGCCTGTGGGTCTAGGATCGTGAGTGGGGCAGAAGTCGGGGGGAGGGGGGACGGGACACAGAGACTGTGCTGCTGTGATGAGCAACCGGGTAAACCTTAGTATTGCCTTGAGGCTGGGGGTGATGGAAAGTGTGGTCAAGCCACAGACTACTTACAGCGACCCTTCAAGGGGTTTCCAAGGCAAGAGGTGTTCACAGACGGTTTGCCGTCGCCCACCTCGGCCTAGCAACCCTGGGCTCCCATCCAAGTACTAACCTGGGCCGACCCTGCTTAGCTTCCAGGAAGCCAAACTCTAGCCCAGGCCGTCCAGGCGAGAGATTATGACTACTTAACACAGCATGAAGAGCAGTACAGACTCTTCTGTGCCCCCCTCCGGACACAACCTAGTTCCCTCCAACTGGTTAAATATTTCGTGCGACATTTTTCGAAAGCCGAACTTGCCCAATAAAGCCAAACTCACCCATCTGCCAAAGTGCAAGATCGTGCACAAACACAGCCGTGGTGAACTTTGATGCACCGGAGTCTGATTCGTTTGCGGGGGGAGCAAGCCAAAGAGCTGTTTTGGGACTAGGGTTCAGTATCAGGAAAGCATGTGATGAGAAAAAGGAGAAGGAGGAGATTGGATTTGTGCCCCCTTTCACTCCTTCACTCAGAGTCTCAGAGCGGTTTACAATCTCCTTTCCCTTCCCCTCCCCACCACAGACACCCTGTGAGGGAGGTGGGGCTGAGAGAGCTCTTTCTAGGACTGCCCTTGAGAGAACAGCTCCGAGAGAACTTGTGACTGACCCAAGGTCTCACCAGCAGCTGCATGTGGAGGAGTGGGGAATCAAACCCGGTTCTCCCAGATTAGAGTCTGCAGTCCCAACCATTTCACCGAACTGGGTCTCAAAAATCGTGTGCCTCTCATCTGGTGCAGAGTTCTTTCCCATCACTGCTGAGTCAAGCCTTTCCCCTTCCAGGACATACGTCAGGGTTAGAGAATCAGACCCATTGAGCCCCTCTCCTTTCGGAAGTTAACCACACAGTGCAAAGGAAGAAGAAGAAGAAGAAGAGATTGGATTTATATCCCGCCCTTCACTCTTGAGTCTCAGAGTGGCTTACAAACTCCCTTTCCTTCCCCTCCCCACAACAGACACCCTATGAGGTAGGTGGGGTTGAGAGAACTCCAACACAAACTGCTCTTTCAGGAACAGCCGTGCCAGAGCTTGTGACTGACCCAAGGTCACATCAGCAGATACAAGTGGAGGAGTGGGGAATCAAACCCGGTTCTCCCAGATTAGAGTCCGCGCACTTAACTTATGTTGGTATGACAAGGTCTTAAAAAATAAAGAATGGAACAATCTGCTTCCTCCCCCCTTTTTATGTTGTATCATCTGGCCTGATTAAGCATTCTGTGAAACTCGAAAGTTCACAGGCTGTTATGTGTGTCATTGGGCTGGTACTAATAAAAGGAACCGCATGGATGGTGCTCTTGGTTTTGTCTGCAATATCCCACGCTCGAAGCACGAGAGGGCGCTTGTTCGCCAAGGAATCATAAATCCAACTTTGGAATCCGCATGCTAGCAGCCTAGACACAACAAGATAATGAGCCAGAGAACATCTCCTACCTGCCCCCATCGGCCCCAAGCAGCGGGGAACGGAACCTTTTTGCCTCCCTTTCCATTCTGATGTCATTTTTGCAATAATTTGCTTTCCCGATACTGGCATTGTTTCAAAAAATTTGTGACGGCTACCCTCATTTCAGGGGTGCAGGATTGTGGTTATGAAAAGTGGTGGTGTGGCCGTGTGATAATATGGCACAGGACCTTTTTTAAAAAAAACACACACAACAGCTTGCAGGATAATTCTGATCCTTGTTTGGTTCTGTATCTCCCCTCCCGTGCTCCGAGCAAGCTCAGAGTAACAGCCAGTGGTGGGGATATACTGATTTCTCCCCCCACCCACCCCCGTCAATAAACCTGGAATTCAGCTCAAAGCACAAACCAGTTCAAACCAGTTCAGTGCATCATCTGTGGCCTCTAAACAAAAATAAATGGATGAGAGAACGGAAACGGAAAACAGAACAACTGCTTCTCCTCATCTTCCTCCCTCCTTTCGCTCGGGTCAGGGGTTGGAGGAGAGAAGGACGTTCTAAGCCACTTTGAGTCCCAGCTGGGTAGAAATGGTCAAGGGGAAGGTTCCCTTGCTCGAAAGCCAGTTGAATCCGACTCTAGGGTTGCGGTGCTCATCTCTGTTTCAAAGCCGAAGAGCCAGCCCTGTCCGAAGACATTTCCGTGGTCATGTGGCCGGCATGACTAAACACCAAGGCGCACGGAACGCTGTTACCTTCCCACCGAAGTGGTACCTATTTATCTACTTGCCTGTGGCCTGCAACCTACCTGGGATAAAGATATTTCTCTCGCAAGGGTCTTAGATAGAAGGCCTTTCCTTTCTTACAGGGAGCCCCTAACTTAAAACAATTTCTTAATAACAATGAACCACTCAGCAAAGAAATAATTCTTGCTATGCTGGGGATTATTAGGAAGGGAAATGAAAACAAATCAGCCAGTATCATCATGCCCCTGTATAAATCATTGGTGCGACCTCGTTTGGAATACTGTGTACAGTTCTGGTCGCCACACCTCAAAAAGGATATTATAGCATTGGAAAAAGTGCAGAGAAGGGCAATTAGAATGATCAAAGGGTTGGAACACTTTCCCTATGAAGAAAGGTTAAACCGCTTGGGGCTCTTCAGCTTGGAGAAACGACGGCTGAGGGGTGACATGATCGAGGTTTATAAGATTATGCATGGGACAGAGTGTTGAACTAGATGGGCCATTGGCCTGACTCAACATTGGCTTCTCTTATGTTCTTATGTACTCGGGAACCAGGGCCTACAAAAAAACTTGATGTCAATTTTGTCCTTGTGCACATTCCAGCAGTGCAGTCACAGGATGTAATACAGCACCAGTTCCAAGATCTTGGGCTCGTGAACACCCTCATGTGTTCACAAGGGATCTTCTGCTCTACATTGGCCAAACGGCCCAGTCGCATAAAAGAATACAGGGACACAAAATCTGACATGAGCAATCACAGCATTTGAAAACCAGCGGCAGAACATTTTAATCTTCCACGGGGCTCTGGTGCCATCTTAAAAGTCATGTTTCTCTTATGCAGGAATTACAGAGGAAGAATCGATTGTGTAACTGCTGAATTAGAATTCATTAACAACTTTGAGAAACGGTATCACCGAGGGACCTGGGATTCCTACGCTGCCATGAAGTCACAACTGACTTATGGTGACCCTGGAAAGGGGCTTTCAAGGCAAATGAGAGGCAGAGGCGGTTTATCACTCACTGCCCTCCTCTGTAGAGCCTGACTTGGTGGTCTCCCAATCCAAGCACCAACTCTGCTTAGTTTCTGACAGCCAATGAGATTGGGCTATACCACGGCATCTTCTGTCCTCAACTCCACTGTAGATGCTAAAATTTTGCATAGCCTTACAGACGCCGATTACTTTCACTATAACTCCATAACTTCCTATTGAAATGCTTATCTCGTCACACACACACCCCACTTCAGGTTTTTACGTTGCCTGTCTAAAAACAGTGAGTCTCGCCCCCATGTTGAGTGAATGGATTACATCTCTGGATCAGATCTGGTTTCGAACCAGCCTCTCTTTGCAGAATTCCTCATACACACACCCACACATGTACACAGTTACCTTTTGGCTGTGCCTAAAAATCAGCCTGCTCGATTTACACTCCAGGGGACCTAATGAGGTTAGCTCTGGCAACCCAGTAAAGCTTTATTTGATTGGTTTACACTCAGATAGATCTATTCTCTCTTGCTCCGGATTGCAAGACTAGATCTAACGGGTGGAAATTACAAGGGCGTCATTACCGGCGAAATATCGGGAGAAACTTCCTAACTGTAAGAGTGGTCGAGCAGTGGAACAGTCTGCCTCGGGAGGTGGTGGATGCTCCTTCCCTGGACGTTTACAAGCGGAGGCTGGACAACCATCTTTCGGGTATGTCGTAGGTATGTAGGGCTACCTTTTGGCTATGCTCCTGCAGAGTTCAGGGGGTTGGACTAGATGACCTGCAAGGTCCCTTCCAACTCTAACATTCTATGATTCTGCTCTTCTTACCAAACAGGGTCCCATGAGATGTGGCTGGCCTCATGACTGATCACGAGTGACAAAAAGGTGTTTTCCTGCTGAACCTGTTTGGCACCACCCTACTCAACAGGTCTCGGTCCTGTGTCGTTTCTTCCTTTCCAACCCAGTTCCAAGTTGGGAAACTCCTGAAGACCAGGGGGTGGAGCCAGGGGAGGGTGGACTTTGGGAAGAGGAGGGGCCTCGAATGCCACTGGGCCCGCCCTCCAGAGCAGCCCTGTTCCCCGGGGGAACTGATCTTTGGTGTCTGGAGAAGAGTTTTAATCCCAGGAGAGCTCCGGGCCCCACCTGGAGGCTGGCTGGACCGGCTCGAGTCGAAATGCGGCTTTCCGTAAGCGGTGGGCATCACAAGGATGCTGGGCTGCCGCTTTCCGAAAGGGACGCCTCCCCCGGGATTCTCAGTAAGGTTCCCTTTTAGGTGCAGTTAAAATAACTAACCAGCCATTCCAGAGAAAGGAGAGCATTTTAAAAGCATTTGCTGTGCTGGCTTCTTAAATAGAGTTTTGAGCTTCTCAATCGTCTCTCTTGTTTTAGGTGGTAAAAAGGATTTGGGACCTTTGTGGTACTCAGCAGTCCCTCCCCCACCTTAACCCCCCCCCGATCTAACTCTGACCAGGGCCTATGGGGGGGGGGAGGCAGTTTGGTCCAAGCCTTGCATTCGTGGAGGGCCTCCCATGTCGACTTTTGAGGTCATCTCCAAACAAGGTTATATGTACAGTTGCAGAGATACACAGGACTGAAAGAAGATGGTGTTCATCATATGATTTTAACGTTATGTCCCATTAGAGGACCACAATTTTTTTAATATAGCGGGAGCCGCAAAAAATGGACGTGGCCCTCTGAGCAGCCCTGCCTCGAACTCCAGATGAAGGCAACTGACGTGGCTTGCTCAGGTCCACGACTCCTGGGGGGAGGGAAGACAAGTAACCCCAGATTTTTGTCCCCCCAACCTCCTTCCAGTTTGGTGTAGTGGTTAAGAGCGGAGGACTCTAATCTGGGAGAACCGGGTTTGATTCCCCACTCCTCCACATGCAGCCAGCCAGGCGACCTTGGGTCAGTCAAAGTTCTTTCAGAGCTGTTGTCTCAAGAGCAGTCCTCAAAAGAGCTCTCTCAGCCCCACCTACCTCACAGGGTGTCTGTTGTGAGGGGGGGAAGGAAAAGAGGGTTGTGAACCGCTCTGAGACTCCCAAGTGAAGGGCAGGATATAGATCCAACTATATATTCTCTCTCTCTCTCTCTCTCTCTCTCTCTCTCTCTCTCTCTCTCTCTCTCTCTCTCTCTCCCTCTCTCCCTCTCTCCCTCTCTCCCTCTCCCCCCCCCGGGATTAAGAGCTGAAGACTATAATCTGGAGAACTGAGTTTGAGTCCCCACTTCTCCACGTGCAGCCAGCCAGGCGACCTTGGGTCAGTCACAAGTTCTTTCAGAGCTGTTCTCTCAAGAGCAGTCCTCAAAAGAGCTCTCTCAGCCCCACCTACCTCACAGGGTATCTGTTGTGAGGCATGGAAGGGAAACAGCTCTGAGACTCCAAGTGAAGGGCAGGGTATAAATCCAACTATTCTCTCTCCCCCCCCCCCCGATTAAGAGCAGAAGACTATAATCTGGAGAACTGTTTGAGTCCCCATTCCCCCACATGCAGCCAGCTGGGTGATCTTGGATCAGTCACAAGTTCTCTCAGAGCCGTTCTCTCAGAGCTCTCTCAGCCCCACTTCCCTCACAGGATGTCTGTTGTGGGGAGGGGAAAGGAAAGGAGATTCTGAGACTCCGAGTGTAGGGCGGGGTCTAAATCCGACTCTTCTTCTTCCCTCGGCAGTCCTGCCTGCAAGTCACAGGGCACACCGTGTGCCCCTTCTGGCTGGCTGGGCACTCAGCGGGTCCCTCTCCCTGCCTTTAGCCGGTTCGGATGAAGGATGATGGAAGTGCAGCCCTGGAACAACGTTAGGTTTTAAAACAATGGAAGGGGCTATTTTGGTGACGAGTGACCTCATTTGAGGACACGCTCCGGCTCCTAATCCTCTGCAGATGGTTTGTGGATCCCCTCAGGTGTTCCAAGAACAGTCACCCTGATGGACCTCCCCAAACGGGGGGGAGCTAAGCCACAGAGCATCCAGGGCCCTGATGGACCTGGAGAAGAGGTGGGAGGGTAGCAGCTGGCAGGGAAGCTCAGACACAGATGGAGAGAAGGAACCATCCCTGTGCCGCCTCTCTCCACTGAAACGTACACTAACCCAGGCCGATATTAGCAATGTTAGGCTTGTCAGCATCATCTCCAAGAGCGTCTGGTGGCACCTGCTAGGATTTCCCCTCCTGGAGCAAGCCTTGAAGCCCAAATCCGGTAACAAATGGTCTTTACGGGGGGAATCGTCAGGTGTGTAGCTCTCCTGGCCAACATCTGGCCAACAGATCTGGATTGGAATGGAAGCGCTTAAGCCCAAGCCGGTAGCACCACTTAAGGGAGATGCAGCCGCTCTGGAATGGCTCTTCCGCAGTTGCTGAGGGGAAGCCAAGTTGGTCGGCTGCAGCAGAATAAAACACAAAGTCCAGTGGCTTCTTAACATTTATTTCAGCAGGTCCAGGTGGTCAGCCGTGTTGGTCTGAAGCTGTAGAACAAATTTAGAGTCCAGGGGCACCTTGAAGACCAACAAAAGTTTATTTAAGGTAAGAGTTTTTGTGTGCAAGGCTCACTTTTTTGAATATATTGGAATGGCAGATGAGGTTCTAAACTTATAGACAGGGGTTTAACAGTAAATTAACATGTAACGCAATGATGTTTAAGTTATGCCAGTTTGGTGTAGTGGTTAAGTGCGCGGACTCTAATCTGGGAGAACCAGGTTTGATTCTCGCACTCCTCCACTTGCACCTGCTGATGTGACTTTGGGTCAGTCACAAGCTCTGGCACAGCAGTTTTTGAAAAAGAGCAGTTTCTGTCAGAGCTCTCTCAGCCCCGCCTACCTCACAGGGTGTCTGTTGTAGGGAGGGGAAGAGAAAGGAGTTTGTAAGCCGCTCTGAGACACCTTGGGGCACTGAAGGGCAGGGTATAAATCCAAACTCGGCTTCTTCTTCTTATGCAAGCTGAAAAACGAAATACCTTAACTTGTTATGTAGAACCTCGTCTGCCATTCCAATGTATTTGAAAAAGTGTGCCCTGAATGTCTATTTGGTCTTAAAGGTGCCCCACTGGACTCTAAATTTGTTCATTTATTTTGGCATCGGCTTTTGTTTTTATCTTCTTCCAGTTGCCCTTGAAGGCCAGAGTTGCGGGGGTGGGGATGGGAGAGGCAGGCAGATTACAACCCACGCTGGCCGCGACTCTCTCGCCTGATAATCCAGCCATTTAGCCTCACGGTAACTCCGGGTTTTGTGCCGCTACCTGCTGCTAATGCGATTATGGCCTGGGGATGTTGTTATCTCTCGTATCGCTGTCAGGGTAATCCGAACTGCGGATGACGTGAAAAAAGAACAACAGAGCAGATCAGGAAGGACAATTTAACCGTCCTGACTATTTCACCCAGGCTCATTTCACTGCCCAACCAGAAACGGCATGAGACCTTTTCCGGACAAAGCGCTTTGCCGTCCTGCCAAAAGGGAATCATTGTCTGCACCAGATTTGAGGGTCCGCAGAGCTACCCACCTTCTCCAGCCCCCGTCTCATCCCACCTACCTGCACAGCTGGTTCAAGCTATTTCATTACCTCAGGCAAGGTACACTCAACAGACTTCTGGGCCTGCAGTACTGGTACCTGGGCCCAAGCTCGTGGTAGCGGCCCAGAAAAGAATGCCAGTCTTCTTCTGAATTGCAGATGGCTGAGAGCCAGCCAGGTGCCCCTGTGATTCATCTGCACCCTCGTAACAAGGCTGTAGTCGTTTGGGTGGCATGGCCAGAGGGCCGACCCCACCAACTCCTGTGCCCCATCAGGCCCTTATGAGGTATCTCCCGTGGGGCAGAGCATGTCTTGCACTCCCAAGAACCTCCTTCCCTACTATAAGGCCTCCTAGGTCTCTATGTTTCTGCTTGACAGGTCCCAGTGAGCTTGGGCTCAGTGGCAGAGCCTCTGCTTGGCACGCAGAAGGCCCCAGGTTCAATCCCCGGCATCTCCAGTTAAAAGGATCAGGTAGGAGGCGATGTGAAAGACCGTCGCCTGAGACCCTGGAGAGCCGCTGCCAATCTGAGTAGACAATACAATGCTGACATCAGTGGACCAATGGCAAGTTTCATGTGTGGGCTTGGCAGTACGTGGTTTCATCTGGACCTCGGTGCCTCGCACCAGTTCTGGTGCCCTGTGCCCAGTCTGACTCACCTTTGCCCAATGAGCCTCCCATGCTTTTATCATCTGCACAACTGGCAGAAATTTACCAGGCAAAATGCTCTTCCCCCCCCCAGCCTATTTCAACTCCATGGTGAGGAAAAGCTAAATCAGTGGGGGAAGTCTCTGCCCAGAAGCTCTGTCAGAATAACAAAATGATTGGCTGGTGGGCTACTGTGAAGCACGAAATCAGCTTGGGCATGTTCTGCCACCATCTCACTAGGCTGTTGTGGGAAGCAAAATGCTGGAATCAGAACATAAGAGCATAAGAACATTTTTAAAAGGCCATGTTGTTGTCTAGAGATGAGGCCAATGGCCCACCCAGTCCAACACTCTACGTCACACAGTGGCCAAAAACCAGGTGCCATCGGGAGGGGCCAGAACTCCAGAAGCCTTCCTACTGTTGCCCCCCCCCCCCCGCAAGCACCAAGATGGACAATGGTCTGATCCAGGGCTCTTTTTGTAGCAGGAACTCCTTTGCAAATTAGGTGACACACCCCTAAAGTAGCCAATCCTCCAAGAGCTTACAGAGCTCTTCTTACAAGGGCTCTTGGAGCCCTGGTCTGATCCCACAAGGCAATTCTCATGGCGTTCTCTTCAATGGAAACAGTCTTCTTTACCCCAGTGAGTAGGGAGAAGAAGTATCGCAGGGCCTTTCTTTCCCTGCTATGTAAGTTACACTGCAAAGACCATGGCTTAGGGATACAGGACCTGCTTTGGGTGCACAAAGGCCAAGGTTCAGTCCCCAGCACTCCAGTTACAAGGACCAGATTGCTAGTGAAGTGAAAGACCTTCCAGTGAGACCTTGGAGACCCACTGCCCGTCAGGGTTGGCGATCCCAATCATGAAAGAGCAAGGGTCTGGCTCAGGAGCAGGCCGCCACGGCTCGGCTCCATAGTGAAGAAGCTGCATGGCGTGCAGAAGGCCCCAGGTTCGATACCCGGCATTTCTAGTTTGAAAGGGCCAGGTAGCTGGAGGTATGAAACACCTCTGCGTTCGGCCCTGGAGATAAGGCCACCAACCGTAGTGTGGGAAATTCCCCGGATATTTGGGGAGGGTGGAGTTTGGCGAGGGGAGGAAGCTCGGCAGGGATATGATGCCACAGCCTCCCCAGAGCTGCCGTTTCCTTCGGAGGGGTTTGCCAGCCTCCCGGTGGGGCTCGGAGATCTCCCAGAATCGGCACTCATTGTTAAGTATGCAACTTAACAGGGTTTGATTTCAGCAAAGTGATCCAGTTTTGTTTTAACAGCAAGCTTCAACTCAGGAAAGGTAAAGGTAAAGGTTCCCTTGCTCGAAAGCCAGTCGAATCCGACTCTAGGGTTGCGGTGCTCATCTCCTTTTACAAGCCGAAGAGCCAGCGCTGTCCAAAGACGTTTCCGTGGTCATGTGGCCGGCATGACTAAACACCAAGGCGCACGGAACGCTGTTACCTTCCCACTGAAGTGGTACCTATTTATCTACTTGCAATTTCTTACTTTCGAACTGCTAGGTTGGCAGGAGCGGGAACTAGAGACGGGAGCTCACTCCGTCATGCGGCACTCTCGGGTCTCGAACTGGTGAACTACTGACCTTCCACAGCCTGCAGTTCAGCGTCTTAACCACTTGAGCTCAGGAGCACAACCACAAAACAAGTGGAGCCCAGCTCCCTTTTTAAACCATCCCGGGCTGTCAAAGCCACACCCATAACAAGTTAAGGACCAATAACAATACAGGGATAAAGGCCAATCAGGACTGTTCCCTCTTCGATACATATTCACATGGTGATTGGTTATGTACAGAGGTTTCACAGAAACCAGCCAATAGTAATGCGACAGATTACAATCCACATTCTGCTTGAAGCTTAACACCAGAAAGAATAGGACGGATTCAAGCTTCAGTACATAACACTCATCTCCAGACAATAACTGAGATGAGTTCCCTTGGAGGAAACGGCTCCTTTGGAGGGCGGACCGTATTGGCTCCTCCCCTCCCTAAGCCCCGCCCTCCCCAAGCTCCATCCCCCACATCTCCAGGAATTTCCCAACTCAGAGTTGGCAACGCTACCCCCAGGGCAACTAATAGCTGTAGCCTGGAGATCAGGAGCACTCCTGGGGGCTGGCAACCTGTCCAGAGAGCCAGTTTCAGCCGGAGCAGACCTTGACAAGTCTGGCAGAAAGCAGTTTCATGTACGAGTTCAGAGACCGGACAATGAGCCGGCTTTGGGAGGCCCGAATTAATCATTTCCCTCCCCCCCCAAAGCACCCTCCAGGTTCCATTTCCTGCCCCCCCCTTCCCCAGCCCCCTCCCCACGGTGAGCAGGCCTTCTTCCAAGAGGCTCCGTTTGAAGCCGGAGACTTCCTCCCAGCTGGGCCCAACCGAACAGCCACTTCCCACAGGCCAGGCAAACAGGCCGTCGGGCAGCTGAGAATCGCCTTCGGGCTTATTAGCTCACTCCTGGGAAATGCCCCCCCCTCCCCGTTTTATCAGAGCCGCTTCCTCCTCCCGCTGCCATCTCCCCCGTCCGCCGGCAGATGTTCCAGACAAGGGCTCGCTTCTTTGGCTTGCAGCAGGGCCGTGAGAGCCCCAGGACGGTTAACTCCACCGCCTGTGGCAACAAGGGGGCTTTGTCTTCTGGCACAGAGGCTGGGATGCCAGGGGAGCCTCGCTGGAAAGCTTATGCGCCGCGCAGGACTCTCCCCCACATGTGCACAGCTGGGTCAACCGATAGCACAGTAGCAGCTGTACTGGGTAGGGTGGGATTTCCGAGACAGGCCTTAGGTCCAGGATCTCATCTGGGAAAACAGCACTGTAGCAAGAAGCGAGGGTCTCATCCTGTCTGGCAAACACATCCCTCCCCAAACAACTGCCCACATATTCTTATCACATGCTTGCAATGGTTATCGTACCGGTATACTGAGCGGCGGGAAGAACAAAGACAAGAATGATCCCTTGTCCTAATTTACAAAAGCATCCCCAGGAGAGATTCTTTTTAGCCAATGGAGACAAGGGGGACAGTGAACATTTTTCTGCTGCCATCGACTGATTAAAACTTTTTTTTAGCTGATTAATTGATTTAAAAGGCACATGACCGACTACATCGAAATCTGTGTGGGTGTTACCAAAACTCCACTATGGATGTGGGTTTTTTAAATTTGGAGGTATGTAAAGGTAAAGGTTCCCTTGCTCGAAAGCCAGTCGAATCCGACTCTAGGGTTGCGGTGCTCACCCCCGTTTCAAAGCCGAAGAGCCAGCGCTGTCCGAAGACGTTTCCATGGTCATGTGGCCAGCATGACTAAACACCAAGGTGCACGGAACGCTGTTACCTTCCCACCAAAGTGGTACCTATTTATCTCCTTGCAATTTCTTGCTTTCGAACTGCACTAGGTTGGCAGGAGCTGGAACTAGAGACGGGAGCTCACTCCGTCATGCGGCACACTCGGGTCTTGAACTGCTGAACTACTGACCACAGCCTGCAGTTCAGTGTTTTAACCACTTGAGCCACCGCAGCTCCTTTGGAGGTATGTAAAGCCATGCAAATCAGTATGCAAATAATAATTCCTTTACTCGGCTGACAGCTTGCTTGCATTCATTCTTACTTTATACACCAGAGTCAAACAATCTCAAAAAAACAAGACTGTAGATCTCAGACTCAACCATTAATCTACTTCCGTGTCATCTACTCATTAAATCAAGTAAATGCATGCCAGCCTACCATTTGCAAGCCTGATTTCATTATTAATAAATATGCAGATACACTTTGATTAGAAGGTTGTCGGTTAGCCTCCGACAAGCACGGCAGATATTTTGTAAAATGGAAATGCACTATCGGTTTTTCTGTGCATGCTGTCATGTCTAGGCGTCCTGTCTTCAGGGGTCAGCCCAAAAGGAGCAGTAGCCAATCCTGGAGTAGCATGAAAAGACAGCCAATGTTTTCCATTATTTAGGGGGGAGATGTGCATTTTGGAAACGTGCATTTGCAGAGGTAAAATGGAGCTGTCCTTTGAGAGGGAACTGTTGGATGGGACTAGCAATGAATGTTGGAAGCCGAGGAAGCGGCCGGAGCATCAAGATGCTCAAAACATTGCAATGATACCTAAACACAGGATGACACAACTGTGCCAAGTACAAGCACACTGTGCAAAGTCTTGCACATGTCAACTGAGTAGACCTGCTATTTGCCCACTGGGGCCCAGGAAATCTCTCACCATTCAGCTCCGGTTGACATTATCACACTGGCAGGCACTAGGATGAGGGGGGACATTACTGCTGGTTTTACCATAGAGTTTGGAGTCATTCCTAGAGCAATGTGACATCACTTCCCGGGACATCATTTCCTGTAACGCCATTGCTCAATGGTGCCCCCTTGTGTTCCCACCCACCCCAACCCCTGGACTCCAATTCTACAAGCAGAGGAGGAAGAGAAAGCAATAGCAGAGGCAGAAAGGAGAATGTAAACTCCATCATTTGATACTGACAGGAGCAGAGCTCCCCCATACAGTCACTGTTGTACCCACGACAATCTACAATGACAACACGTGTACACTAAAATATGCATGTGTGTTTGTGCACATACACACAATTACCAAGTGTCAATGGCAGGCTTGCCATTTGCCCACTGACTGCCCCCACTCTCAATTCCCCATCCTCAATAATTTGAGGAACAGGAGAAAAATGGGGGAATTGCGTAGATGATGACACTCTAGGAATTTCCTCCAGTCTCTATGGTGTTTACCATAGAAATAGGGCACATTCCTAGACCTAACCCTAACCACTCTAAAGTGATGTCATTTCCTCATGTCACTTCCTCTGCTCTTCCCAGACACTCCCAACATTTGCCTCTGCAGGTCTGGGAGTCCTGGTCTTCCTCTCCACGGAAATCTTTAGTAAAAGACAAAAGATTTACACGATACGAACAGAAACCAGAGTCCTAGTCAAGGTTCACAGGGAAGACCGAACAGAGATTTGCAAAAATGCCTGGAACAGGGGGATGAGGCTGCCACAGGCCGGCCTGGAAGGCTGCTGTTATTTATTTAGATATTTATACCTCCCTTTTCTCCCCACTGGGGACCAAAGCAGTTTACGTCATTTGCCTCTCCTCCATTTTATCAAGTGAGTTAGGTTAGGCGGAGTGTGGGTGACTGGCCCAAGTTCACCCAGCGAGCTTCCACGGCGGAGCAGGCATCTGAACCTGTATCTCCCAGATTCTAGTTTAACACTCGAACCCCTGTGCCTCCCCACCCCAATCATCCTAGCCGCAATAAGCGCACGGCTCTGGACCGTTCGCCAGGGGAGTTGACTTGCAAACACAACCCGGCAGAATCATTTCTCGTTGGAATAATGCCTG
Source organism: Gekko gecko (assembly GCA_029375565.1). Taxonomy (NCBI): domain Eukaryota; kingdom Metazoa; phylum Chordata; class Lepidosauria; order Squamata; family Gekkonidae; genus Gekko; species Gekko gecko. The sequence goes on along the minus strand of JAPDNY010000017.1, from coordinate 35,034,145 downwards.
TGACGAAGACTTGGAAAGTCCTCGCACCATGGGAGAACTTGAAATTACTCTGGCCAGGTGTGTCGCGCATACAAAGGGGCAGGCCTGGGCTTTAATTCACGGCAATCGGTACAGTTAGCTACAGCTGCCGGGCAACCAAAGCTGATGATCAGATTCAGAATAATTTCATTCTATGCGGCCACAGGCCTTCACAATATCAAACACTTTCACAAAGTTTGTGCATAACGTATGATAAAAAAAAACCCCTCTATAAAACATATCAAACCTGTTAAAAGTTGATCATCTTCCCTCCGATACAGCACATAACATACTATCAGTTAATACTATATCTAAGAGCAGTGAAGAGAGCCAGTCCCAATGAGCTGAATTTTTTTTAAAGGCACCTCTGGATTGATAAACCAGTTGAGGAAGTGCTGAAACAGAAAGATTTCCAAATTGTGCTTTTGGACGGCTGATGCAAACTGAGGACATCAGCGTGCATTTGCTTAGCTTTACAAAAGCCATTCTGCTCCCATAAATTGGGCTTCTAAATAATGAGGTATTATCTGTTTGTTTGTTTGTTTGTTTGTTTGTTTGTTTGTTTGTTTGTTTGTTTGTTCGTTTATACCCAACAAGCCCATGTATCTCACATGTATCTGCATATATTTATTTATATCCTCCCGTCTCTAGTTCCAGCTCCTGCCAACCTAGCAGTTCGAAAGCAAGAAATTGCAAGTAGATAAATAGGTACCACTTCGGTGGGAAGGTAACAGCGTTCCGTGCGCCTCGGTGTTTAGTCATGCCGGCCACATGACCACGGAAACGTCTTCGGACAGGGCTGGCTCTTCGGCTTTGAAACGGAGATGAGCACCGCAACCCTAGAGTCAGATTCAACTGGCTTTTGAGCAAGGGACCTTTCCCTTGACCTTTTCTACCCAGCTGGGACTCAAAGTGGCTTAGAACGTCCTTCTCTCCTCCAGCCCCTGATCCGAGCGAAAGGAAGGAGGAGGTGCGGAGAAGCAGTTGTTCTGTTTTCCGTTTCCGTTCTCTCATCCATTGATTTTTGTTTAGAAACAGCCTCGCTCCTGATGGGCTATGCATGAACATATAAGTTGGGGATGGGCTGCGGCTCAGGCAGAGCATCCTGGGACCCAGGTTCAGTCCCCAACATCTCCCGTTAAAAAGGCCCAAGAAGTAGGTGACGTGAAGGACCTCTGCTGGAAACGTTGGAGAGCCGCTGCCAGTCCGAATGGGCAATACGGACCTTGATGGACCGATGGTCTGATTTGGTGTAAGGCAGCTTTCATGTGTTCAAGCTCCCCCAGTGGAGAAAAGGCAGCTCCCCGGGCCTATTTCACGTCAGGACAATGACACCGGAAGGAATCACAGAACCACAGAATCACAGAGTTGGAAGGGGGCCATAGAGGCCATCTAGTCCAACCCCCTGCTCAGTGCAGGATCAGCCTAGGGCTTCCCTGGCAAGTATTTGATAGAAAGTGCTTGATAGGAAGCTGCCAATCCGATTTGGGACCCTTTGTCCCTGTGAGTTTCGTTTCAAAATGGAACCCCCCACAGAAGTCCGGATGACGGGGCCCAAGAAGGACCCATGCAACGTAGCGGGTGTCAGTAATGGTTGTTTAATGTTTCACACTGTGTCCATTGTTCTGTGTTCCCTATCTCGTCCCTGCTTCTGCGCTTGCATAGGTATACTAGCTGTAACGTGGGAGCTTCGCCACTACTGCTCGGTGTTATCATGGTGGCCTTGAATGCAGGCTTTGGGCTATTCTTAAGTCTATGAGAATTTTCCAGTCCTGTGAAGCCGAGGGGAGCAGGGAATCGTCTCCCGCCCATTAGGTAACTCTCCCGCCAGGAGTTTCCCACGTGCGCACTTGCAGATCATTTGCTAGTCGCCTTTTCCATCACACTATAACCATGCTTGAACAGCTTGTCCCGCCATTCCTGACAATAACCTTCTCACTGTGGGTTTTAGCACTGTGTTCCAATAAAGCCCTTCTTACTCCTAAGAATGCTTGGATCTACTTGCTTTTGAACCTGACAGCGGGCATTAAGCTCTCAGGTCCCAGCGCAGTGGGTCTCAAACTGTGGACGGTGACCCAAAAGTGGGTCCACCTGACTGGCTTGGGGATGGGTTGCAGGGCAGTGGGCTTGAACCCCTGAACTAGGTGAGGAGGCTCCGGGCCCCGTTCCTCCCAGCTAAGGACTTGTAGGGAAGTCAGTTTTGGCATCCTCCTCACCCGCCAAGGCCTGCAGATGTAGCTGAGAAATCAAGGTGAGTCACTCACAACATGGCTGCCATGGGGGGGGGGAGGGGGGCAATTACAAAATGTTGGGCGGTTCCAGGGCTCTGAAGGGGGCAGCTTCCCACCCCCCCAATGAGCACTCCCTGCAGATCCCAAGGCGATGGTTTCTCCTAAGATCACCAGCCCTCCAGGTGGGGCCAGCAAATCTCCTGGAATAATGACTATTCTCCAGGTAACAGAGATCAGTTCCCCTGGAGGAAATGGCAGCTTTGGGAGGTGAACTCTATGGCCTTATACCATGGAGGCGGACTCTCTAGCCAGCTGAGGTACCTCCCCTCCCCAAACCCCACCGTCCCCAGGCAATACCGCCAAACCTCCAGGAATTTCCCAACCCAGACCTGGCAACCCTATCCGTGTCAGCAAGGCAGAAGAAAGCCAGGACTGGATCTTTGTTTTGGGAAATCTATCCTTTGGAGGAGCCGGTGCCAGGAAACGTGTCAGTGGGACCCACAGGACCCAAGGGCCCACATCTTGTGGATCTTTGCGGTAAGGGTTTCCCACATTTTCCAAAGCTTGGGGAACTGGCAAGACATGCTCTGTGCGTTCCAGGATCGCCTGTGCCTGCAGAACCTGCATTGCTCAATGCTGATTTTCTCCTTAATCGACTGACTCCAGGGCACATTAACATGTAAATTGTTATTTATTTTTTTTTTACTAAAACTCAGTAGCAAAGCTGCTGACACACCAGAACATCCGTGGAGTTCAACAGCTTGTGAGCGGGTTGATACTTAAGTGAGCAGATTATTGGCAGTTTAAAACAGTTGCTGCATTAAACAAAAGTTACCGTCCCTTTTAAGGAAGATGGGCACGGATTTAGACTCTTTCGAGCCTATTTCTGGCACCTTGTTCCAATGCTTCGTCGAACGCAGCCCCCAGAATAAAGTTACACATCGGCGATTACAAAATTAAACTGCAGCTGCCTCTCAGTTCAAACCCATATGTCAGAACCCAAGATAAAAATGTAACTTTCTGGCATTTCAGCCATCTGCGTGCCATAAATCAGGGGGTTAGAAAGAGAAATACCAATTTACATGTACGGTCTTAACTGCACCCATTAATTGTGGCTGAGATATGAAAGGCCGGAGAGAGCGCCTCTTCCAAAATAACCCACAAAGCCCGTTTCTCTCTCCCTCCCCATCCTAAAGATCCTTTCAGACAAATCCTTCTGCAGTTGAAGCAGCACGGGGGCGTTTTCGCCACTCTCTCGATGCTACTTCCAGCGTTCACTCTGCAATCCTGTGCATAGTCCCTCCAGTCTAAAGCTTAGACGGGACTAACTCTGACTAGGAATTGGCTGTATAAAAAGGGAAACTGTGTTCGGGCAGCTGGCCTAAGGTTGCCAACTGACCAGATTAAAAACAGCCTGGTCGGCTCCTGCTCATTGAACTTGTAATGTATGCTGTAAAGTGAAATGCCTCCATTGAAAGCCCATGTTAAACTTCGTGCCTAGACAAGGAAGTGCCTAGACAACATCGGATTGGCTGTCTAAGAAGCGCCGTCCTATCAGGACGAACCTCAAACTCTTGGGGGGAACGAACCTTATTGGTTCTTATCTCTGTAATCTTATTGGTTACTTACATGTAAATAGGCGTGGCTATATTAGCCGGGAACATTTAAAAGGGAGCAAAGCTCCATTGTCATCTGTCATCTGTTGATCTGCGGTTTTGCTGTTCTGGTTGACTTTGAGCTGTTGCTGAATGAAGCTGAATCAGTTTGCTCAAATCGAGTTAAGTGTCAGACTTAACAGAACTGTAACATGATCTGTGTTGTGTATTAAACTGTGAATCAAGCCTATACTTTGCAGTGTTAAGCTTCAGTCTAAATGTGCCCCTTCATCTGTCGCATTACCATTGGCTGGTTTCTGTGAAACCCCTGTAAATATCCAATCACTGTGTGAAAAGGTATCTAAGAGGAAACGGTCCTGATTGGCCTTTATCCCTGTGTTTTGATTGGTCTTTAACATGTTCTGGGAGTGGCTTGGACAGCCCCGGAGAGTTTAAAAGAAGGAGCTGTGCTCCCTTTGTTGTGGTGTGTTCCTTGTGTGTTCCTGAGTTGGTGTTGCCGTTCCATAAAGCTGAAATCACTTGTTGAGCTTATTCCGTTGTTGAGTCTCATACTTAACAATCTGCACAAAAAAACAAGCAAATGGGGGGGGGGGAGATGACATTTGTTGCAGTAGGGAGAAGTTGAAACATCCTCCTCACCCGCCAAGGCCTGCAGATGTAGCTGTTGTTGAAGATGCAGGAGCATCTCTGAGGGAGGGAGATCTATAGATACGTGAATCAACAGGGGAAGAAGTAGCAGTAGTAGTAGTAGTAGTAGTAGTTGGATTTATACCCCGCCTTTCACTACCCGAAGGAGTCTCAGAGCAGCTTATAAACTCCTTTCCCTTCCCCTCCCCACAACAGACACCCTGTGACGTAGGTAGGGCTGAGAGAGCTCTTTCGAGGACTGCTCTTGAGAGAACGGCTCTGAGACAACTTGTGACTGACCCAAGGTCACACCAGCAGCTGCATGTGGAGGAAGCAGTGAATCAGACCTGATTCTCCCAGAGTAGAGTCCGTACTCTTAAACACTACACCATACTGGCTCAGAGTGTGGAAGAGTGTGGAGCAGTGTGGAATGTGTGGAGCAGTGTGGAGCACAGCATGAAGCGTAAAATCAGGAATGGCAATTAAGTAGGGTTGCCAGCTTCCAGGTGGGGCCTTGAGATCTCCCAGAATTACAACTGACCTCCAGGCCACAGAGATCATTTCCCCAGGGAGAAAATGCCTGTTTTGGAAAGTGGAGTACTTTACCCAGCCAAGGCCCCTCCCTTCCCTAAACCCTGCCCTCCAAATCCCTTAGAATTCCCCAGCCTGGAGTTGGCAGCCCTAAATTCTGTCCTGTCTAGTCTCAGGAGTCTAGATAACAGAATCTCAGCCAGAGGTCAGCAACCTGCAAGAGCCAAAGGACATCAGCCTTCAAAGCAAGAGACGGACAACCATCCGCTTCTAAGAAAGCCCATTTGCATAACTGAAAGTTTTAGAAGAAGAAGAAGAAGAAGAAGAAGAAGAAGAAGAAGAAGAAGAAGAAGAAGAAGAAGAAGAAGAAGAGGAGGAGGAGGAGGAGGAGGAGGAGGAGATTGGATTTATAGCCCGCCCTTCACTACCCAAAGGCGATGTCTCAGAGCGGCTTACAAACACCTTTCCCTTCCCCTCCCCACAACAGACACCCTGTGAGGTAGGTGGGGCCGAGAGAGCTCTTGACAGAAACTGCTCTTTTTCAAGAAGAGCTCTTATCAGCAATACGGCTTGCCCAAGGTCATCCAGCCAGGTGCAAGTGGAGGAGCGGGGAATCAAACCCGGTTCTCCCAGATTAGAATCCATGCACTTAACCACTACGCCAAACAGGCTACACCAAACATGTTATAGCTTAACATGACTGACAACTGACCCACTAAACTTTCCACAGCCTGAACACTGGCTGTTGTGAGTCCTTTGTTAGGACGTGGCCCACGCAAGAACTCAAGTCTAATCATAAATGTACCTCGGAGTCCCCTGATTGATTCTTTTAGTGAACTGGCAAAAGTTTGCACATCGTTTGCACGGATTCCTGGCAGGTGTTCTATCAGGTTGCCAACTGCAGGTGGGGAAACACTGGGAGATTTGGGGTGAAGCCTGCGGAGGGGGGATTCAGGAGAGACCTCACTGGGGTATCATGCCATGGAGTCCACCGTAGGTTTGGTAGCTGGAGACCTCCTGGGATTACAGCTCTTCTCCAGACCACAGAGATCAGTTCCCTGGAGGAAATGGCTGCTTTGGCATTAGACCCAGCTAAGGTCCCTCCTCACACCCCGCCCTCCCAGACTCCACCCCCAGAATCTCCAGGAATTCCCCAAACCAGAGCTGGCGACCCTAGTCTACCCTCCACAGCAGCCATTTCCTCCAGAGGGCCAGTTGTAATTCTAGGAGAGCTCCAGGCCCTACCTGGAGGCTGGTAACTATAATTCATTCCCCTCTCTGTAAAGCCTCTCTGGGAAGCCCTTGAGCCCCGCCGAAATCTCTGCCTGCCGTCCCCTTCACGTATTGCTTATTCTAACATCCTCCTCCTCTTCCCATAGACCTCATGAGCAGTGTTCCCTCTAAGCTGAGTTAGTGTGAGCTAGCTCACAGTTTTTTAGCCTCCGGCTCACATATTTTTGTCTTAGCTCAGGAAGGGAGGGCTCCAGAGGAAACTAATTTATGTAGCAGCCAAACGGCTCACTCACAACTTTAATGCCAGCAGCTCACAAAGTAGGATTTTTGCTCACAAGACTCCACAGCTTAGAGGGAACATTACTTATGAGCCAGTTTGGTGTCGTGGTTAAGTGCACGGACTCTTATGTGGGAAAACCGGGTTTGATTCCCCACTCCTCCACTTGCAGCTGCTGGATGACCTTGGGCAAGCCACAGTTCTGGTCAGAGCTGTTCTCTCAAGGACAGCTCTGGAAAGCGCTCTCTCAGCCCCACCTACCTCACAGGGTGTCTGTTGTGGGGAGGGGAAGGGAAAGGAGTTTGTAAGCCGCTCTGAGACTCCTTTGGGTAGTGAAGGGCGGGGTATAAATCCAATCTCTTCTTCTTCTTCTACCTCACAGGGTGTCTGTTGTGGGGAGGGGAAGGGAGAGGAGTTTGTAAGCCGCTCTGAGACACCTTTGGGTAGTGAAGGGTGGGGTATAAATCCAATCTCTTCTCTTCTTCTACCTCACAGGGTGTCTGTTGTGGGGAGGGGAAGGGGAAGGGAAAGGAGTTTGTAAGCCGCTCTGAGACGCCTTTGGGCAGTGAAGGGCGGGGTATAAATCCAATCTCTACTTCTTCTTCTTCTTATCTGTAAAAGATTTCATTTTCTTTTTCTAAGTGGCCATATTTGGTTCTCCCATGGGCCATATTTGGCTCCGGAGCTGGAGGGTGCAGACTCCCGGTCTAGCATCCAAGACAGCCTCTCAGAGGAATGGAGGACGCTCAACATGTGCCAAGAACACCAGCGTGGAACGCAGATCGCTCCTCTCTCACACACACACCCAACGCACACTTTGGCCACCACAGGCAGAGCAGGGCTAAATTTAACCATTGCGTCAGGTCGTGAAGAGAAGCCAGTTTCCCCACAGCAGATGTTGAATGACAGGCCCAGGAGCCGACCACAAATTACAGAGAAATATGTGCAACAGAAAGCCCAATGGTTCCCCCCCATCCCACCCAGCGAAAGCAGCTTCCTTCTTAACTTGGTTAACTGGTTTTCAGAGCCAACCTGGCCTCCCCAAATCTGCTTGCCTTATTAGGTGGGATTTCAAATGGGGTTGTCAACCTCTAGGCAGGACCCAACCATCTCCCAAATTACAACTGATCTCTGGACTGCAGAGTTCAGTTCCCCTGGAGAAAATGGCAGCTTTGGTGGGTGGACTCTGTAATAGTACCCTGCTGAGGTCACTGGAAAAGGAATGGTTCTAGGAGAAGTTTAAGGCAGTAGAAAGAGGAAGACCCAATGCAAGATAGATTGACTCAGCCCAGGGAGCCACAGCCTGCAGATTGCAGGGCCTGAGCATGGCAGCCTATTGTGCACGGGTGTTTCCCCTCACTTCCACCATGCATCTCCGTCAGGTTTTCTTTGTCTTCCTGCATCGATTTCCCTCCCTTCAGCGCTCAGTTCACTTTCCGGCTGCTGTTTCCCTGGGCTTTCTGAGAGTGCTTTTGTGCCGATTTTCCCCTCATTTCGCTTCCAAGTCAACAGTAATTCAAAAGCATATGGATTCCCTCAAATTTCCCCTGCCCCACCCTTTTGCCACTCCTCGAAGGTCACTCCCTGCCCACATCAAGGTTGTTCCGCCCACTCTGCACCTTCTGCCATCCTCCCCCATTAGTGTACAAGCTCCATTTCCCTCTCATTTTTTAGTTTTTAATTTATTTACAAGTGGCACGAGTCTAGCGATATAAGGCTATTGTTAGTCTCGGATCGCTGAATAAAAAAAAATGATGGGGGGAAGTTTAAAAGGAGCTGCTCGAGGTTTAGTTCCCTGCTGGTATTGACTTGAAAGGGGGATCAGAGAGGAGCTGGCAGCCCCAGTGCAAAAGAAAAAGGATTTCAGTGCTGCAGGCAAACAAAATAAAGGGGGGTGTCAGGTTCCCTAGAATGTCCCTCAAACACCAAGCTTCTTCAGAAGATAGCGTTTATTTAGGCAATGCTGGAGACACGTGTACATACTCTGTGTCAGTGATAACTTGAAGCTAAAAGCAGGCTAAGTTATACACCATTCAAACTACCCCACACACACAGCTAAGCCAATGGTTACATAGTGCACACATGCGTGAAAGGCAAGTGGGCAAGCTTAGGAAAACAATCCCAGACTAGTTATATTTCCCAGCGGCTATGTGTTAGCGGCTTGAGACCCAAGGTCAGGCAAATTGATAAGAGACAGAACAGTCAATGGTAAATCACAGCAAGAAAGGAGGACCCTCTCAACTCCCACATTCCTGTACCAGAGAAGGGTGCCTCCTGCATTCCAGCCATGGCAGGGTTACTTGACAAGGGGAGGGAATTGTCAGTACAGAATGAAATTGGCACGAGATGTAAAAAAAAGAGAGATACTGAGATGGGAAGCCTAAAGTTTTGAAAACATATTTCCCTTTCATGCATTAGTGAACAAAGTTGGGGCGGGGGACCATTTTGGCAGTCTCTGGGAGCCTAACATTAAAATGGCGGCTGAGCCACATGGACCTTCTGCAAACTGCCAAACTTAAGAATCACTTGGGATCAACCCATTTGGAGGAAGAGTGCAATCCACACAGGATAGGCTTTAAAAAACTGCCAAGATAACAACCAGTGTGCAGGATCAAATTAGAGAATCACAAAGAGAAAACCACGCAAATTTGCTACGAAGGGCAGGAAATCAGCATGACTATGCAGCTGCGCTAGGGCATCGGCGAAAATAACACCCCCACATTTTTTTTTCCAGTTCAGTGGCTGTCCAGAGCTTCTGCCAGAGGAACCCTGTGCAAAGTGTGGGGAATTGCAGCCAAATTTGCACAGGCATGAGCACATGACAGCTTGCACAGCTTGCAATGCCAGTGTCAGTGAGTTCTCTATGAGATCGTATGACTCTTTCTGATTTTTCTCAGCGGCCAATAACACAGCAGAGAATCCCCTAGTGCTCAGCAATATTGAAAACGGGGCTTCACAGCTGCTTATCAGTTTCAGAAAAAAGTCTGGTCAGTTTCAAAACTGGGTTTCCCCTCTTTGCCTTCCTTTCTGTTTAACTTTGGTTCAATAAACTGAGGCTAAAATGCATGCACAAAACCTCAACCACAAGGATTTTAATAGAAGGTGCTTGCTGGACACTGCTGTGCAGCTGCAACAGGGCCAATGCATAAATTAAAAACAAAGTTTGGGCACCCCCACCCCCACACATCACACAAGTGATATTTCACCCCAATTTAGAAAAGTGTGTTTTTAAAATTGTAGCTGCAGAATAAATACGCTGGAGGAAAAAGAATGGTGAGTGAGGTGGGCATAGAATTTGAAGTCAAGATTAAAGGCTTGCTGTCTGAAAATCTGCAGTAAGATGTATGTACATAATGGGCCAATGGCAGGAAGTTGGGGAGTTCATTCACTCATAGGGTGCGGTCAGATGGTGTGCTGGGAGCGGTTTAAATTGCTCCGGTCCTGATGCATTGTTGTTTTTAACCTGGAAAATCGCAATCACACTCACCTCCTTGTTCTGGGCAGCCACATCGCTCCCCGCTGTCCACACACGGGACCATGCGTCGGTGTGTTTTTTTTTCCCTCTCAGTTTGGGCATGCACACAGGCGGCCATCTGTAGAATTAAAATTTTCGCACGTGTGCAGAACAGCGATTTTCGCTTCAGCCCAACTGCTGTAAAAGGAACACCTCCCTTTAAACTTTTACCTCGAAACTGGCCTCCGTGAGATCCCGAACTCGTTTAACCAACAAAACTAGGCACCATTTAAACATGGTTTTTAATAACGCGGGAGCGGAGCTCTGCCTGTGCGCATACCAAAATAAAATGGCGGGTGAAGAGCGGAAGCCTCGGTCTTCCGAGCGGAAGTGGCTCGACACCGCAGGAGTGATCAGACATCAGAAAAGTGCAGCTCAAAACCGGAGAATCAGGAAAACACCAGAGGGGGAAGCAGTATCAAAATACTCCATTTTAAAGGGGGGTTGAGCCAGAAAGCAACGGCTGGTGACGGTGCGCAGCTGTTGGGTGTGTGAACGTGGATATACAATCCGTTACTGAAGCGTGCCGAAAGAGGACTAAACGGCCCGTCTGAATGCACTCATAGAGTCGCCATAAGTCAGAAGCAACTTGACGGCACATAACAGATATACTCAAACCAAGCCCTCCTTAGGGTATACCGGCCTCCAAATCTCCAGGGATTGCCCAATCCAGAGTTGGCAACCTTAATTCCAAGTGAGCCGTTGCACCATCTTCCCCGAAAACCACATCGGAGGCTTCTCTTGGCAGCCATGCTCATTCAGACCATACCAGTTGGATGCCGGTTGGATGCCAGTTACATTTCGCCTCACGTTCCCAGCTGAAGAAATCCGGGGCCTCCGGCCACCCTCATCCCACAGTGATTGAACGGTGCCTCCGGCCTTTCTGCTCTGGCTGTTTCGAGTTCCAGAATGTGGCGGCCACAGGTAAAAGGCTAGAAATCTGAGCAGGCCTGCCGAGCCCTCCTTTCCCCATTAGCACCCCATAAATCAACCCCCCCCGCCTGCGAGGGCCGTTTCCAATGTCAACTTGGACGGCCCTTGTGAAGTCACGTTTAGGGTTCCCACATCTCCTTTAAAACTTTATTCAGGCCCCTGGAAAGAAAAGCTTGCTCTGGGAGACACGGGAACAGACACTTCCTTACGGGAAAGGGGAAATCCCGTGTTCCTTCGTTCATCTCCGTGACTCCCTTTGGCCCTCTTAATGCTTTCGCTGAGCATTTCTACAGCACGGTCGGTGTGTTCAAAGCAATGCTCCCTCTAAGCTCTGGAGTCTCGTGAGCAAAAACCCGAATTTGTGAGCTGCTGGCATTAAAGTTGTGAGCGAGCGATTTGGCCACTGCATACATTAGTTTGCTCTGGAGCCCGTCCCTTCCTGGGCTAAGACAAAAATGGGTGAGCCGGAGGCTAAAAACCTGTGAGCTACTTCACACTAACTCAGCTTAGAGGGAACACTGGTTCAAAGCACTTCACATACATCAGTTTGGTGTGTAGAGAGCCAGTTTGGTGTAGTGGTTAAGTGCGTGGACTCTTATCTGGGAGAACTGGGTTTGATTCCCCGCTCCTCCACTTGCACCTGTCTGGATGCCCTTGGGTCAGTCACAAGCTCTGGCACAGCTGTTCTCTCAAGGACAGTTTCTGTCAGAAGTTCTCTCAGCCCCACCTACCTCACAGGGTGTCTGTTGTGGGGAGGGGAAGGGAAAGGAGTTTGTAAGCCGCTCTGAGACGCCTTTGGGCAGTGAAGGGTGGGGGATAAATCCAATCTCTTCTCTCCTTCTACCTCACAGGGTGTCTGTTGTGGGGAGGGGAAGGGAAAGGAGTTTGTAAGCCGCTCTGAGATGCCTTTGGGCAGTGAAGGGTGGGGTATAAATCCAATCTCTTCTCTCCTTCTACCTCACAGGGTGTCTGTTGTGGGGAGGGGAAGGGAAAGGAGTTTGTAAGCCGCTCTGAGATGCCTTTGGGCAGTGAAGGGTGGGGTATAAATCCAAACTCTTCTTCTTCATCATTTATTTACAGATTTCCTTTAAAAAAACAACAACAACCCACTTTTCTCCCTAGTGGAGACTGGTGTTCCCTCTAAGCTGAGCTAGTGTGAGCTAGCTCACAGGTTTTTAGCCTCCGGCTCACTCATTTTTGTCTCAGCTCAGGAAGGACGGCTCCAGAGTGAACTAACTTATGCAGCAGCCAAATCGCTCACTCACAACTGTAATGCCAGTAGCTGACAAAGCAGAATTTTTGCTCACAAGACTTCACAGCTTAGAGGGAGCATTGGTGGAGACCCCAAGTGGCTTACGTTGTCATCCCCTCCTCCATGTTATCGTCACAACGAAACCTGTGAGGTAGGTTAGGCTAAGAGTGTGTGACTGGCCCCAGGCCACCCAGTGAGTTTCCACGGCAGAGTAGGGTTTCGAACCTGCATCTCCCAGATCCTAGTCTGGCACCACATCATGGCCATCATGGCCCACATCCTTGTCTGCCCTTCCTCACCACGGGACAGTGATGGCAATGAAGAGCAGCCTGCTTACTTTTCATTGGTAGTTCCAGCAGAGGGAGCACGTTTTGGGAGGAAATTCCATGTCTTAAAGAGGCAACTCACTGTGTCCCGCCCCCAAACCCACTAAAAACCCAGAGCCTGTGTTGACAGGCAGAGAAATTTCCTGGGGACTTAAAACCCAAGGCAAGACTTCTACTAGAAACATCCTGGATTCATCTAAGGCCGGGGGTCAGTATCCCCTGATTTAGAACCCTGGGCAGCGGCTAGTGCATCCAGTGGGCAGCTTGGAAATGCGGGAGTCAGAGGGGCTTCCGTGTGCTCGGCCCGTTCTGTTTTGATGGCAGTTGCCCCCTTCACAAGTACCTTTTACTTCTAAGTTGGCAACTGTGGGAACTGGAGGGGCCGGATCTGGTCCAACGGCTGCCAGTCACTGATCTGGAGTTCACATATTTTTGTTGGTAGGGGCCTCGCTACCACTGTGTGGGTATATGGAGATGAGTGGAATGCGTCTGGGTTATTTGGAATGTGTGACTTTGGCACTCTGGGTAGGGTTGCCAACTCAAGGTTGGGAAATTCCTGGAATTTGGGGGGCAGAGCCTGGGGAAGGGGGAGGGACCTTGCTGGAGTACAATACCAAAGAGTCCACCGTCCAAAGCAGCCATTTTCTCCAGTGGAACTGATCTCCGTCGTCTGGAGGTCATTTGTAATTCCAGGCAAGGAACTGTATCTCCTGGCGGGGGGCAACCTAACTCTGGGATGTTCACAAGGGCAGCACTGGGAATCTATGCAGGGCTATTTTGGGGCAGGAACGCGCAGGAACGGTGAATGTGGCTGGATGACCACACTTCTGGTAACATGGGGGTGTGGCCTAATAAGCCAATGTGCTGTGCTGTCAGGGGTGTGGCCTAATATGCTAATGAGCTGTGCTGTCAGGGGTGTGTCCTATTATGCTAATGACCTGTGCCGTCAGGGGTGTGGCCTGATATGCTAATGAGCTGTGCCGTCAGGGGTGTGGCCTATTATGCTAATGACCTGTGCCGTCAGGGGTGTGGCCTGATATGCTAATGAGCTGTGCTGTCAGGGGTGTGGCCTATTATGCTAATGAGTTCCTGCTCAGCTTTTTCTACAAAAAAAGCCCTGCATCTATGTAAGTCACAAGCAAAACGAGGGGGCAATTGTTATGGTTGTTATGGTTGCCAGCTCTGGGTTGGGAAATTCCTGGAGATTTGGGGGTGGCACCTGGGGAGCGACCTCACCGAAGCGTGATGCCAAAGAGCCCGCCCTTCAAAACAGCCATTTTCTCAAGGGCAATTGGTCTCTGTTGTCTGGAGATCAGTCGTATCTTCGGGAGATCTCCGGTTTCCACCTGGAGGCTGGCAAGCCTAGCGATTGTGTTCGAGCAAAACCACTCTTCGGGTCCTCAGAAGCACTTCTGATTGCTTCTGACTTTCCTGTGCCAACGCTGAAAATGGGTTGGAGAGCTGACTCCTGGCAGGCCTCCAGTCTACCCCTGGTGAGGATGTTACGGAAAGACTCACATCTGGTTTCATTTAAGGGGCTCTTCCCGTCAGGACTCCATATCAGCCTGTTTAGCTTGGATGGAATCCAGATTGGGGGGGGGCCTTCCAGCTGTCAGTTCCCCCGAACCATTTCCCCCGGCACCCGAATGGGCCTTGCGCTAAGGGGTCGGACTTGAAGTCTCTTAATAAAGACCTTAGCATCAAAAATGCTGATTGCCGGGCATGTTAATAATACAAACGTTTTGCAACGGAGAAAAAAAGACAAGGTTTGTGGTCTGCTCCAAGAGGGGGGCAGGAATACAGTCTGTGCCGGTTTTCACCTTGGACAAGCTGTGGTTGTAAAGCTGTGTGTCTCCCTGTTGTTAATTACTAATAATTTTCCTAGCAACGGGCTGATTTTGAGCTCTCTCGGAGAAGACAAAGGACCCTTTTAGAAATCTCTGCCTGGAAAAAAAGGACATTGCAGGAACAATCCTTCAAACCAAGAGCCCGCATTGTACGCTGTATTTTGTTGCTTTTTGCCTCAGTTAAAATTTTCAATTTACCAGGTAAATTAAATGGCCATAATTTCCCCTCTTTTCACGGCGACTCCAACATTTTCTACTCTCCCCAGGATAGAAGAAAACTCTTTTTCTGGATGCAAATTGAAATAATTCTTACCTTATTTAATTTTACTCCCCCTTAAAAGAAAGAATTCTTCCACCCTCAGAGGAACAACTCCCTCTCTGCATGAGTCACTGGTTCGGGGCCTGTTCCCTCTGAGGGCAGGCGTTTGTGTTGCAGTGGGAGTGCTGAATGATCTGATTGGTCCCGCCGCAGAGACGTCCCCGAGAAGAGGCCTTCTGGAAGGAGGCAAGGCCAGAGCAGCAACTCATACGGAGATGCATCAGGCAGCCTCCCCAGTAGATGGGGACTTTGGGCACACGAGTACCTTTAAGAATTTATTTCTCCTTGAATACTCTCTCCTAGCACAGAGTTGGCAATAGCTGTTTTAAGATCTGGTATAAATTGCTGTTTTGGGCAGAATGCCAGGCAGACCACTACTTTCCCCCCTCATGTCATCATCCCAATCGCTGCCCTCCTCGTAAAAATTGCTAATGCATCAGTCTCCTGCTTTGGTTTGGCTGCTCCCAAACCCAAGTCTAATAAATCATGACACCGATATTCTTCCCACTTAGTTCTGACTTCAGCTGGATGCAAAGGAAGAATTCGTTTCCTTTGCAGGCCCTGCAAGTCCACATCCAAGTCTCTCTCTCTCCTCTCTAGCCTTTATTCCTCATCTTTCTTGAGGATTTTAAGAAAAGAACTGCTTATTTGCTTGCATTTTTTGGGGTTTGCCCACAAAAAAAGGATGGAAATGTGCCTTCATCTTGGATGAGTAAGGCGCGCCGAAGCTTTGGAAAGTCCATAAAACCATCTCCTCTCTGGAACCTCCGAGTCAAGTTTCCAGCTTAAGTCTTCAGAATTAACTAGTTCTATTTCTCCCTCAAGTAAAAATCCTGCGCCGCTGTTCACAGCTGCCGGATCAGACCAAGGTCCGTTCAGACCAGCCTCCCGTTGCCCTGCTTCATCTGCTGCTCAGAAACCCGCGGCATTCAAACAGGAAAGTCCTGCTGTGAATCTCAGCAAGAAAGAACGGCAATAATGGAAGAAAGCAAATAAATAGGTTCCCAAAGTAACTGCTATGCATTGGGACTGAATCGTTCCAGATCTGTCACACCAGAGACTGGCTGAGCTTGGAGCGCAAGAACAATAGCCGACCAGGACTCTGGAAGTAACCAGTCAAGTAGTGATGTTATGTAAACAGCCTATCACTGGGAGCGCGGTGTGTTTGGGGGTGGCAATTGCAGGCTGTTTAGCAGAGCTGAGGCTCAGGAGTCTTGTCTTTGCTCTTGCCGAAATCACAAATAAAGTTGAGCTGATGGTTATACTTGAGACTGCTCATCCATGGAACCCCGCTATTGAACAGTAACCCTCTTTCGCTTTCAGTCCCAACACGGTCTCGTGGTCAGTGTGTCGGACTAGGAACTGGGAGACCCCGGTCTGAAGCTGCATTCAGCTGTGCAAGTCTGCCGGGTGACCCACCCGGGGCCTGCATTTTAGACCACCATCCCTCTGGAAACCTGCGCGGCAAATTCATTTCCGTTTAGCACTTCAGCATTAGCTACTCCGAGCACTCTCTCTTAGCCTAACCCACCTCACAGGGTTGTTGTTATGAGGGTGAAATGGAGGGGCCAAGAGGGAGGTTGGTGATAAGCCGCTTTGGGTCCCCAGTGGGGAGAAAAGTGGGCTGTAAATATCTAAACAAGATCTATAAATAAAATAGACTTTCAGCCCCATTCCCACTTCTAATAGTCGGATAAATATTCTGGGCCTCCTTGCATGGATGTTGTGAAGGGTACTGAAAGGGCTGGTGCACCAGAGCTCTAGCGTATATGCAAATAAATTCATGTGCAGGAACACTAAGGCTTCCGCTGCTGACCTTTACAGCTGGTCTCCATACGGATATCAGTTCTCTTGGAGAAAATGGCCGCTTTGGAGGGTGGACTCTCCATCATTGTATCCTTGTGGAGATCCCTCCCTAAACCCCGCCCCCTTCAGGCTCCACCCTCAAATCGCCAGGAAGTTCCCAACCAAGAATTGGCAACCCTGGCCAAACTCTTGGCAATGCACTCCTTGCAACAGGAGAAGTTCATGTTGGAGATCCTCGGCACACGAAAAACTTCTCGATTTGGAAACCTCATAAGCCCGGAAGACCCACCCCCTCCTCTATTATCCAGCCCACCGGTTAAGATCCTCTTCTCAGTCCTCGCTCCCTGTGCCCCCACCTGCGGGGGGAAGGCGGGGGAGGACCAGAGACGGGGCTTTGAAGCGGCCTCCCCCTCGAGGCTCACCTGGCCCCTACCTTTCTTTCTTTCCTTCAGCTGCCAGGCCCAAAGGTGTCTCTCCAACCAGGCTCTTAACACTGTCTGGCCTCCTCCCAGCCCAAGGACAAATTTCTCAAAATAATTTCGGACAGCACCACTTATTCTGTGTGCCTTAATGTTCTGGCTTGTTTTTCATTGGCACATTTTTATAGACTTTTTATTTTATTTTCTTACACCTTGGCTTGTTTTATGGCCACGATTTATTTATTTATTTATCTATTATTTCAATTTATACCCCGCCCTCCCCGCGAGCAGGTTCAGGGCGGCTTACACTAGTTGGTACCCTGTACCGTAAAACTGTATACAAAAATTAAAACATTTAAGCATCATTATTAACATTACACAATTAGGCATTAAAACATTAACATTAGAACCAGGGCTAATTTTGGGCAGGAATGCACAGGAACAGAGTTCCGGCTGGCTCCTAAGTTGGCCACACCCAGCAGGAACTCATTAGCATAACAGGCCACACCCAACAGCAGAAATCATTAGCATATTAGGCCACATCCCCATGTTGCCAGAAGTGTGGTCATCCAGCCATACGCACCTTTTGCTTCTTATTCAGTTTACCTTGTTTGTTGTCAAAACCCAGGGCTTTTTTTTTGTAGCAGGAACTCCTTTGCATGTTAGGCCACACACCCTAAATGTAGCCAATCCTAATGAGTTTCTGCTCTTGGCTGTGGCCTGTTATGCTAATGAGTTCCTGCTGGGCAGGAGCCTGCTGGGCAGGAGCCAGCCGGAACTCCGTTCCTGTGCGTTCCAGCCCAAAAATAGCCCTGCTCAAAACATTTATTAAGCCAGGTCCTTTTTGCAGCCCTGGCCTGCCTAGAAAGATAGGGGGGAGGGGGACATTAGCCAGATCCCAGCCAGTTTGGTCTAGTGGTTAAGAGCGCAAACTCTAATCTGGGAAAACTGGGTTTGATTCTCCACTCCTCCACATGCAGCTGCTGGTGTGACATTGGGTCAGTGACAAGTTCTCTTGAAGCTGTTCTCTCAAGGACAGTTCTCGAGAGAGCTCTCTCGGCCCCACCTACCTCACAGGGTGCCTGTTGTGGGGAGGGGAAGGGAAAAGAGATTGTAAGCTGCTCTGAGACTCCTATGGGTAGTGAAGGGTGGTGTATAAATCCAGACTCTTCTTGTCTTCTTCAACTGACTTAGAGTTGCTAACCCAGCACTGGCATTCTGATGTCACAGCCTCACCTCCAGCTCAACCCCAGAACTGACGTCATCACTTTGGCACGACGATCTAGGATTCCCCCAAAACTTTATGGTAAAAGCATAATGTTTTTGGTGTCCTAGAGCGTTGCCCAGATGCAATGACATCACTTCCAGGGTCACACCAGAAGTGACATTGTGGCATGTTCGGAGACCTGGAACTGGCTGCTATCATGCCACTTGTATGAGATGATACAGACTTTGAAAACATGCCTTCCACCCAGCCCAGGCTGTTCAGAGCTAGGAGCGGTCCGAAGCTCATTTGCCTGTCAGGATTTAATCCTCCGCAGCACGCATTCTGCCAAGAAGGAGGGCAAGTCTGCAAACCCCAGGTCTGCAGCCTTCGAAATCGAGGACTGTAGCAGAGAAACGAACAAAGGGTTCTTTTTTAATTCCCAGAGAAATATTAGAAGCCTTTTATTAGGGGTGTAACTGGAACAAAGCCGTTCACTGCTCTAGTGGCTCAAGAACCAACGCTCGGGGGGGAAGGGAAAGGGGCTTCCCCGAGAAGTCTGCCAGGACGGCTCTCTGTTCGTGATTAAATAACTGATTTAAAACTCCCTCGTAAGTAACATTTATTTGACAGGGAGTTATGTGGGAGTTATATCATTTTCCTCTAAACGGAGGTGTGATTTCTGCCAATTCCGCCTGTCCTGCAGCAATTTGCCCCTCCTGCCATTCCCAAGGGTCCCCTGCCCCCCCCCCGAGCAGCATATTGGGGGGATCATTTGGCTGTGGGGGGAGCAGAAGAAGCTGGAAAGTTCTGCTCCGCTGGTGGAGGAGCCTTCTGGGAGTGGAAAATTCCAGTTGGATCCAGCCCACAGTTTACATTGTTCCTCTGCCTTGATTCTCAGTAAGAAAAGCAGAGTATAAGCAAAGCAAATTCATAAATGTGTTCATATGTACTGGTGGCAATGTCCTCCACAGTCAGTTTCTCTATGCATCCCCCCACCCAATAAGTGCAACTGGGGAGGAATTTTATCTCCGTTTTTTAAAATTAAAGAGATTTCATAAATATGCTCCAAAATACAATTTCATATGTTACCTAAGTTATGGATGATGCATTTTACGTTTTTAAAGCAGTAAAAGAAATTTAGGTTTCTTAAAGAAAGTATTTTATATATTTTCAGTTTTCTATTTTTCTTTCCTGGGGGAGGAGGAGGAGAGACCTCTCCCAGGGCAGGGCTCCAGTATTTCTTTTTTAGTTACTTTATTTGTAAGATTATTATCATATTAACATGTAAATTGGTTTATACATTTGGAGTCTTTACACCAAGTTCTTTCCCCACCATTTATACACTCCGCTCCACCTTTTTTGGAATAGGATTTCATCTTTTCCATGAATTAACATAGTTAATTTATCCATTTCTGCAATATCTAACAATTTTACAGCTATTTCTTCTCTAGAAGGGAGTTTATCTGTTTTCCGATACCGAGCTATCAGAATTCTTGATGAAGTTAATATATACATTAACAAGTATCTGTCCTCTGACTCATAACATTCTGGAATTATATTTAGTAGGTATATTTCTGGACTTGTTAACATCTCTATGCAAACAGCAAAAATGAACCAAAGGAGGCGAGAGAAAAATTTCAACCCAGAACAAAGAGGTTGAAAAATTAAGAAAAAGAGCTTATGTATTGGAAAAACTTATAACTATTATAATTAATATAATTATAAATACTAAAATATAAATAATTATAATTATTTAACATTAAAATTGTATCCAAAAACCTTTATCGAATTAATGAACAGTATTTTTAAACACTTATAATTTGATTAATTTTGGGGGTATAATTTTAGCTTTTTTAAAAGACATTTATATGCTTTTTTTCGTTTTCCCAACATCTCTACACAAGGCTCTTTTTAAAGCAAACATCCTTGGACCAGTTTATCAAGAAGAATCTTTAACATTCAAACTGATGTTAATTTCAGCAAGTAAGCCAAGCAGTAGGGATGGGCACGAACTGGGAAGATGCTGTTCAGTTTGTGGTTTGTGACACTCCTGATTCACGAACCGCAAACCGTCACGAACTTTTAGATGCTAAATGAACGGCTGAGGTTCGTGATGCAGTAGAACACACACACACCCGGGTGTACTAGAGACACCAAACTCACAGGGGATCTCCAGCTAACTCTACTTACCCTCCAGGTCTGGTGAGGATTGGATTTACAGGGTCCAAGTTATGGCCCCTCAAAGAAGGTGCCCCTTGGAAAGTGTCTTCTGGGGAAATGATGGGCACAAGTTCAGGAGGTTCGGGAGTGTATAGAATGGTTCCTGTGCAAACTAAAGACACCGAAATCACGGGACATCCCCAGCTGACTCTCCTCCACCTGCCCTACAAGTTTGATGAGGATTGGATTTATTGGGTCTGAGTTACTGCCCCCCAAAGAAGCACCCCATCCTCCACTGTTTCCAATTAAGGGGGGGGGCAGAGGAAAAAGCAAGGGCAATAGAAGCCCAGCAGAACAGAGTCCCTGAGAATCTCTACAATAGAAACTGGAGGGGGAGGCCACTTTTCCAAGCCCAACAGAACCAGTGCAATGTGCCCAGCAGAACCAGGCACTTCATGGCAGACCTCTGGAGCAGCCAGCAGGACTGACGGGCACAGCCCAGGCCCCAGGAGGGGGAAGTTCTGTCACCGGGCTACGAAGTGGTTCTGCTCCATGTGCAGGGGATGGATGCAGACCACACAGCACAAAACATCACCGCTGTGATACAGAGTCGCCTGAGGGAGTCAGCAGGCAGCAGCGACATGGTCATGCCCTGCCAATGTGCTGGCAGAGGTGAAGCGTGAGTGTGCCTCGAGGACATCATCTGCCTGGCGCACATGCTTCAGCTGGTGGCGGAGGATGCTCTGGGGCTGGGGGACACTATCAGGGCCACCTGGGATATTACCCCCCTTGAGATGCAGCCCCCGCTCGAGTCGAGACCTGCCAGCGCCTGGGCACCCACTTCTCGCACAGCATGATCTGCCCATCTACTGCGTGAGAGGCAGGGGGAGGGAATGAGTAACGCCACCTGCGCCATGACTGCACATTCCGTGGAGCAGAAGAGCTCACTGCAGGATGTTGTCTGCTCCTTGACCACCCCGCATAGGGAAGAGGATCTCGGCATCAGCTCCAACGACTGGCTGACCCTCTCCCAAATGGTGCATGTCCTCAAGACCTCCCAGGACACCAGCAACAAACTGTGCACCCATATGGCCAGCCTGGGGCAAGTCATCCCCCTGATCTGAGGGCTGGATCAGGTGCTGGCCTCTACATAAAAACATAAGAGAAGCCAATGTTGAATCAGGCCAATGGCCCATCTAGTCCAACACTCTGTCACACAGCGGCCAAAAATATCAGGTGCCATCAGGAGGTCCAGCAGTGGGGCCAGGACACTAGAAGCCCTCCCACTGCTGCCTCCCCCAGCACCAGGCCTCTGCCCTGGAGTGGGGCCCTGAGGAGACAGCTGTTCTCCCACGGGTCAGAGCCTTAGCAGAGAGGTTGCAGGTGGGCATCGCCCCCAGCTGGCTTGTATCTGTGACCCTCGGATAGAAAGGTAGCATTGCTCTCCTGAGAGTGAGTTTGATGTAGCGGTTAAGAGCGGCAGACTCTAATCTGGGGAACTGGACTGGATTCCCCACTCCTCCACATTCAGCCAGCTGGGTGACCTTGGGTCAGTCAGAGTTCTCTCAGAGCTGTTATCTCAAGAGCAGTTCTCTCAGAGCTCTCTCAGCCCCACCTACCTCACAGGGTGTCTGTCGTGGGAACAGGAAGTGAAAGGAGATTGTAAGCCGCTCTGAGACTCCTATTTCTTCTTCTCCTTCTCCTTCTTCTTCGCAACGGCAGAGGACTCGTCAGAGGTGATGGTGAGGGAGTACCTTGCCAAGTCCCCTGAGCCCAGTGTTGCCAATCCCATGGAGTATTGGTCACCCAAGGCTGCCATCTGACCTCTGTTGCATGGATATGAGCCCTGAGTCCACCTAACCCCTAACCCCAGCAGGGGAGAGGAGTTCACAATCAGGAGCGTATAAAATGTGGATCCTCAGCCAAAACACCCAGAGAGACAGGGAGACAGGGTGGCTAAGAGCCCTGAGTCCACCTAACACCCTAACCCCAGCAGGGGAGAGGTGTTCACAGTCAGAAATAAATAAATGCGCTCTGCTTTTAACAACTTACCTGTCTCTCTGTCTAACTGACAACAGCCGATAGAGGAGAGGCTGCAGAGCTGAGCAGATATATAGCTTTCTGGTCCCACTGAGCAGAATGGGAACTCTGCTATTGGCAGCCAGCAGTGCCTGTCAAGCTTTGGAGGGCTCCCGTTGGTGTTTCCAAGGCTGGAGAATTCCACCCCCCTCCATTGCCTTGGAGTTTTGTAAACATTTTAATTGAGTGGAGACAGTTTGTCTGGAAGTGTATCCATTCACAAACGGCACCGAATTGCCATGAACACCATGAAAGTTCATGGAACGTTCATGCCAGTCGCCCTTCCGCGAACATCGCTTTGCGAAGCACGAACTGCCCAAAATTCGTCACGAACTTTAGTTCATGAGCCAGTTTGTGACCATCCTTACTAAAGAGAAAGGCAGACTGGGAAGTTAAAATGACCTAGCAGGAGGCCAAGCCAGCTTTACAGGGGCCATTCAACTCAGGCCCGACCAGGGGCACTAGCTCACCCATAGTCTCCTCCTGTAATACCACCACCTGGCAGCAGTGCCATTTGCCTGCCTTCTCTAGGACTCCATCCCCCACAGGAGGAACAAATGGCTAGAAACTGGAGCAAAAGTGGCCAGAAAACAGGCTCCATAGTGATGCTCTAGGATTTCCCCCATGTTTCTGTAATACAGAGATGGGGGAAGAATTCCTAGACTGTCACCCGGAAGTGACATCACATCCTCCCCAAGCTCCACCCTCCCCAGGCAACTATAATCTCCCAGCAGTCACAAAGCAGTGCTGGCAACCTTAAATGGCACAAAGGGAGCCATCTGGTAATCTGACACTGCTAACAGTTGCCACTGAGGGGTCTGAGACACACCATCCCTGTGGCACGGGCAGAGTTAATGGGGCTGGGCCCCCTTTCTCCCTCTGGGAACTTTCCCTGGCAGCTGAATGGCCAGTTGGTCCCTGGCTAGATACAACCCGATACTCCCAGAAGAGGCCGGATAGTCTTATCTGCTGGCTGCCCCTCTAGGCAGACATGTCCAAGAAAACGATTGCAAAGAGTGTCATCAGGCAAACGGGCCAGCTGGCTACCACCAACGCAGCCTAAGCCCGGCTAAGCCAGCTGGCTCCCTTTCTGTTTATTTATACACACTCACACAGGGCTGACCTCACAGAGGCTGATGTCACAAGGAGGCCTCCCACTGCCTCCTTTGGATGCCGCTAATAAGGATAGAAGAGCCTGGCCTGCCTGGAAAGAGGAAACCGCAGCCGAATGGCAGCTTTAGCTCAGAGGGGATTGCTGCGAACTCGCCAACATTTCACAGACACGCCCATAATGTCGTCACGAGCATCCCGGCCAATGAATCGGTACAGTTTGGGATGCTGAGGACCCCATAACCTTGCTGACCATCTATTGATCAGACGGGGGAGAACTAGGCCCCACATTCTCCTTACTTAGGAAGCCGTATTTTAAAAAAAACAGATGCAATTAGCTTGCACATCTTTTTGAGGCTCCCTAAAAAGGATCTGCGGTGGCTCAAGTGGTTAAGACGCTGAACTGCAGGCTGTGGAAGGTCAGTAGTTCAGCAGTTCGAGACCCGGGTGTGCCGCATGACGGAGTGAGCTCCCATCTCTAGTTCCAGCTCCTGCCAACCTAACAGTTCGAAAGCAAAAAATTGCAAGTAGATAAATAGTTACCACTTCGGTGGGAAGGTAACAGCGTTCCGTGCGCCTTGGTGTTTAGTCATGCTGGCCACGACCACAGAAATGTCTTCGGACAGCACTGGCTCTTTGGCTTTGAAACGGAGATGAGCACCGCAACCCTAGAGTCGGATTCGACTGGCTTTCGAGCAAGGGAACCTTTACCTTTACTTGAAAATGATCAGGTAAGACAAACAATCCCTAACCTGGATGGCCCAGGCTTGCCCAACCTTGGCAGATTTCAGAAGCTGAGCAGAATCGGCCCCGGTGACTATTTGGATGGGAGACCAGGCAATGCTCCCTCTAAGCTGAGTCTTGTGAGCAAAAATTCTACTTTGCGAGCCACTGGCCTTAAAGTTGTGAGCAAGCGATTTGGCTACTGCATAATCTAGTTTGCTCTGGAGCCATCCGTCCTGAGCTAAGATAAAAATGTCTGAGCCAGAGGCTAAAAAGCTGTGAGCTAGCTCACACTAACTCAGCTTAGAGGGGACACTGGGGACCACCGAGGAAGGGTCAGGTCACCATGCTGAGGCAGGCAATGGCAGACCACCTCTCTTTGTATCTGGCCTTGGGTCACCATAAGTCAGCCGTCACTCGAGACGGCACTTTCCACCACCAAAAAGGATCAGGTAAACTTGACCTGGGTGTCCCTGGCTAACCTCTCCTCATCTGAGCACAGAAGCTAAACTGGGTCAGCCCTGTCTAGTATTGGCAGGGCTATATTTGGGCAGGAACGCACAGGAACGGAGTTCCGGCTGGCTCCTGAGTTGGCCACGCCCAGGAGGAACTCCTTAGCATAATAGGCCACACCCAACAACATGAGGATTGGCTACATGAGGGGGGTCTGGCCTAACAGGCAAAGGAGTTCCTGCTCCAAAAAAGCCCTGGGTTTTGACAACAAACAAGGTAAACAGAATAAGAAGCAAAAGGTGGGTGTGGCTGGATGGCCACACTTCTGGTAACATGGGGGTGCGGCCTAATATGCTAATGAGCTGCGCCGTCAGGGGTGTGGCCTAATATGCTAATGATTTCTGCTGTTGGGTGTGGCCTGTTATGCTAATGAGTTCCTGCTGGGCTTTTTCCCACAAAAAAAGCCCTGAGTATTGGGATAGGAGACCTCCAAGGAATATCAGGGTTGTGACACAGAGGCAGGTAACGGCAAACCTCCTCCGAATGTCTCTTGCCTTGAAAACCCTACAGGGTTACCATGAGTCATCTGTGACTTGACAGCAAAACACACACACAAGACAAAGAATTTAAAAAAAACAACACCAGACATTCAAGGACTCAAAACCACCTTTGCGGTTATGGGGGGAAATGCAGCGTTACCAGACCTCAGTAGCTGAGTGCGGGTTTCCTCCTTATATGCACATCTTAACACACAGTGTCCCAGCCAACATTTTGCCTTTAAAAAAGAAGAATCTGACATTCAAGGAAAAGAAAGAATTCCAGAATATATCCCAGGTTCTTCTGCTGAGATATCTAGTATTTGGACAGGATCCAATCCTGAGCACATTCAGGGGGCTAAGGTCTCAAAAAGGCACTTCACACTGACTTTAGAAGAAGAGATTGGATTTATACCCCACCCTTCACTGCTCAAAGGTGTCTCAGAGCGGCTTACAAACTCCCTTCCCTTCCCTTCCCCACAACAGACACCCTGTGAGGTAGAAGAAGAGAAGAGATTGGATTTATACCCCGCCCTTCACTAGCCAACGGAGTCTCAGAGCGGCTTGAAATCTCTTTTCCCTTCCCTCCCCACAACAGACATCCTGTGAGGTAGGCGGGGCTGAGAGAGCTCTGATAGAAACTGCTCTTTTTCAAGGACAGCTGTGCCAGAGCTTGTGACTGACCCAAGGTCACACCAGCAGCTGCAAGTGGAGGAGTGGGGAATCAAACCCGGTCTCCCAGATAAGAGTCCGCGCACTTAACCACTACACCAAACTGGCTCTCAAACCAAGAGTCAAATATTCCATGGGGGACTAGGGGACTGAAATGGCCCCAAAGGCAAGCGACAATTCTTTTCTCCAATGTATAGTCCATTTTTCTATATCTTAGGGGAGAAAACAAACCCCAAAGCAGGAGCTGCAGAACAGCCTTACGGACAAACTCAGCAATGGTCCGTGCATCCGTGCCAGTTTGGCGCAGTGGTTAATTGCATGGCCTCTAATCTGGGAGAACCGGGTTTGATTCCCCACTCCTCCGCTTGCACCTGGCGGGATGACCTTGGGCAAGCCATAGTTCTGATGAGAGCTGTTCTTGAAAAAGAGCAGTTTCTGTCAGAGCTCTCTCAGCCCCACCTACCTCACGGGGTGTCTGTTGTGGGGAGGGGAAGGGAAGGGAGTTTGTAAGCTGCTCTGAGACACCTTTGGGTAGTGAAGGGCGGGGTATAACTCCAATCTCTTCTCCTACCTCACAGGGTGTCTGTTGTGGGGAGGGGAAGGGAAAGGAGTTTGTAAGCCTCTCTGAGACTCCTTTGGGCAGTGAAGGGCGGGGTATAAATCCAATCTCTTCTCTTCTTCTACCTCACAGGGTGTCTGTTGTGGGGAGGGGAAGGGAAAGGAGTTTGTAAGCCGCTCTGGGACGCCTTTGGGCAGTGAAGGGCGGGGTATAAATCCAATCTCTTCTCTTCTTCTACCTCACAGGGTGTCTGTTGTGGGGAGGGGAAGGGAAGGGAGTTTGTAAGCCGCTCTGAGACACCTCTGGGTAGTGAAGGGCGGGGTATAAATCCAATCTCTTCTTCTTCTTCTTCTTCTTCTTCTTCTTCCTTCTTCTTCTTCTTCTTCTTCTTCTTCTTCTTCTTCTTCTTCTTCTTCTTCTTCTTCTTCTTCTTCTTCTTCTTTAAAAAGCCAGCATAGAACTGCTGGTTGGACAGTTTACTGCCTCAGAGCCAAGCATGAGCGCTCAGGGAGAGTAAGAGTAAGCCCAAACAGCCTACAGGTGAATATATGGCCATCAAACAATTTATCAGTTGTTCAGTTTTAACAGAGGTTCCCTTTGAGAAGGCAATATGGGCATTTGGGGAATTATTTTTTATTGGTTGTATTTTAATTTTTTAAAGGCACTGTAGGATTTTTTTTTTAAGCAAGTTCAGGATACAAATATTTTAAGAAAATAAATGGCCATCAACGGCAGGCGAGCAGCAACCAGGCACCCTTCTGCCATACTGGAATCCAGGCTCGAATCCTGATTCTGCAGTGGAAGCTCACTGGCCTTGGGTGACCTCAGACCGGTCACACGCATTCTCTCCCTCTCTCTCTCTCAGCCCCACCTACCTCACAGGGTTGTTGTGAAAAGACAACGAGGCAGGGGAGAATGAAGTTGTAAGTCGTTTTGGTTCCCATTGGGAATAAAAGCAGAGTATAAATAAATAATAGTGAATGATGGACCCGTACGAGGTAGCCTGCAAAATTTTATGCCTCTCCTAGTATACCCCTTGAAGAGCATTATGCTCTGGAGAGAAGAAACCTACTGGCGATTCCTGGCCCGAATGATATCCGGCTGTCCTCAACCACACCCTGCGGGACCTAATGCAGTTCTGCGGGCCCTGTAAGGCAGAGGTGTTCCACCAGGCTTATGGTCAGGGCTATTTTGGGGCAGGAATGCGCAGGAACGGAGTTCCGGCTGGCTCCTGAGTTGGCCACGCCCAGGAGGAACTCATTAGCATAACAGGCCACACCCAACAGCAGAAACTCATTAGGATTGGCCACATGAAGGGTGTGTGGCCTAAATGCAAAGGAATTCCTGCTCCAAAAAAAGCCCTGGGTTTTGACAACACACAAGGTAAACAGAATAAGAAGCAAAAGGTGGGTGTGGCTGGATGACCACACTTCTGGTAACATGGGAGGTGTGGCCTAATATGCTAATGAGCTGTGCTGTCAGGGTGTGGCCTATTATGCTAATGAGTTCCTGCTGATGGGTGTGGTCTATTATGCTAATGAGTCCCTGCTGGGCTTTTTCCGCAAAGAAGAGCCCTGCTTACGGTTGAGGACAGCAATGGTGACCATCCATCTAGCCTGGCTTCTTCTTTTTTCTCTCCCTCCTCCCACGGGGAAATTGACACAATCTGATATATTCCTAGCACCGTTTGAAATTGCTTCGTATTGTTTACTGTTTTTACTGTTCTGATTATTTAATCTGATTTGTGATCGTGTTTATCTAATTTTGTTGTTCACTGCCCTGAGCCTTGTCCACAGGGGAGGACGATCTAGAAGTCTAATTTATAAATTTTAAAAAAACATGCCTTTCAAACGGCATTAAGTACTATCCCTTATGCCCAAGCAGAAAGAAAGAACGGGAACCATTTTGTTTTTTTTTTTTTAGTAAATACAATTTATTATTGGATATATCACATACTCATACATTTTCAACCAACATATATATCCATTTTTCTAATTTCTAATTTCCCTTCTACCCCCCAAACAAGACTTCCCGCACTGCTTCCCGCACGGGAACCATCTTGGACCCATCTCGCAAACAGATACAGCAAAGCAGAATACGCCGCCAGAGCCTGCTGTGCTAAAGAGTTAAATCCCGCACCGTGCCTCAAAAATGACTCACTTCCTCCTCCTTGGCTTAGAAACCAGGTCTGGGTTGACTCAGCAGAAAGGCAAACGCTCAGAGGAGCTGGCTCAGAAAAAGAACCCTCTTTATGTTTTCCTATGGTTAATAAAGGCTTTGTTCTGCGCTGGCCTCCTTCTCGAAGACGACCGCGCCCAGGATTCCGGACCGGAGCTGAAGTCTGGGGACCGCAGAGGCAGGGCTTCGGGTGATGTCCCAGAGCGCAGGCCTGAGTAAAAACCCAGCAGATGATGCAAAATCCCAGAACCCAGCAGATAATGCAAAATCCCCTGAGCAAAATACTTTCTAGGTGCTTCTGCATTTCATCTGCTTCTTCCCTTTACAGCCAAGCCACCACGACCCACATATCTGCAGGTCTTTTTTTTTTTGTAAAAACCTCTCCTAAAGAGGAGAGAATTTTATTGCTTTTTCTATAGAAAAGAGGTAGGGTATATAGATGGGTTAAGAAAAGATTTTGAGTGAATTTTCTGTTAAAGTGTTAGTTTTAGTTAATACAAATAAAGTTTTTGGCGTCCACCGTGGTTGGAAGATCTTCTTTTCATCCTACTCATATCTGCAGGTCTTGTCTCCCCACGTGTGAACGTGTGCCCCAGTTTAGGTAACAGACGCAACAGCCTGTTTTTTTTCTAGCAGTGCCCTCTGTCCTCGAGGCATGCACTTTGTTGATGAAATTTCATGACATTGGTCAGTTGGGACAGACGGCGTGTGCGCAGCTCACGGGCCATTTTGGGTACACTAGAAGATGGAGGGCTTTTGGACCGGTGGGGCTGAGGGCAGGCAGCCGTGGGAGGGGTCAGGACAAGAACGACCACTCCCATCATGGCTTCGGTCAGATTGAGTCTTTAAAGGTCTGTCAATCCCAAGAAGACCAAATTGGCGGTGGTGGCAAGTGCCACTGAGTCACAGCCTCTGCGTCATGCCCCTGGACTTGGTGGTCTCCCATCCAATACCGGCCTGGGCTGAACCTACTTAACTTCCAAGATCTGACAAGATCAGGCCATTTTGGGCCATCCCAAAGGCAAGACAACATTCCCAGTCAAAAATACATACGTTTATGCAAGGATGCCCCTGTGGTATAAGTCACCCAGCAAGCCTCCCTGGCAGACTGGAGATTCGAACCTGGCTCTCCCAGTTCCTAGTCCGACAGTATGAACCACGACTACATCATGCTGGTGCAAGAGTTTGTCCCCCCACCCCACCCCACTCCTCTCCAGTCTTTCAGAAGCACCTAAATGGGCAATAGCAGGGGTTTTTTTGTAGAAAAAGCCCAGCAGGAACTCATTAGCATAACAGGCCACACCCAACAGCAGGAACTCATTAGCATATTAGGCCATGCCCCATGACCGCGCAGCTCATTAGCACATTAGGCCACAGCCCCATGTTCCCAGGAGTGTGGGTCATCCAGCCACACCCACCTTTTGCTTCTTATTCTGTTTACCTTGTTTGTTGTCAAAACCCAGGGCTTTTTTTGTGGCAGGAACTCCTTTGCATGTCAGGCCACACAGCCCTAATGTAGCCAACCCTAATGAGTTTCTGCAATTGGGTGTGGCCTATTATGCTAATGAGTTCCTGCTGGGCGTGGCCAACTCAGGAGCCAGCCGGAACTCCGTTCCTGTGCGTTCCTGCCCAAAAATAGCCCTCGGCATAGAACTTCTGAAACCAAGACAGCAAACTAGTAATTTCTAGTGATAATAGATCTGGGTGGGGTAGCCCTGTTGGTCTGAAGGAGTATAAATAAAGTTTGCAGAATAAAGTTTGAGTCCAGTGGGGCACCTTTAAGACCAACAAAGTTTTATTCAAGGTATGAGCTTTGGTGTGCAAGGCACACTTCCTCAGATACACTGAAATGGAAGGGAACAGTTCACTGATATATGTAGAGGATTAACAGTAGATTAGCATACAGCAGAATGACAGTGCAAAAGCTAAACAGTTATAACAAGTTAAGTTTCTTTGGATTCAGGGCCGGCCGGAGGTGTCTGGACACCCTAGGCAAGGCCAGCTTGTGGAGCCAACCTCCCGGTGGGGCCTGGAGACAGAGGGAGGGCGCCACAAGCTGGTCTCTTCCACCGAGCGCCGGCTTGCTTGTGCGACCCGCAGCTGCAGGGTGCGCCAGCAAGCCAGGGAAGAGGCAGGGTTTAAACCTCCGTCTCTTCCGCTGAGCGACGGCTTGCCTGTGTGCCCCGCAGCCGTGGGGTGCGCCAGCAAGACAGGGAAGGGGCAGGTTTTTTTGGCAGGGGCTTTTGGCACCCCTAACGGCCGGTGCGCTCTAGGCGAACGGTGCGCGTTCAGACTCCCCGGAAGCAGAGAAACGCGCAACACACACGGGCTTTCAAATTTGCTACGGGTTTTATCAGGTATCTTTTTAATCCGGCGGTGAAGCGCAACAGCACGGGTTGGCTAGGGGTGGGGGACGCCAGGCAGATGTCCCTGTGTGAACGCCCCATTTACTCCGGGATTGAGTCGTCGCTGGCCCGGGTCCCTATCGGGGCAAATTGCCAGTCTGAACTCAGCCAACATTAGCGGTCTTTCGTAGCACTGATGGCCTATCTGTTCCTATTGCTTTGACAATGCTGTATTGTTATGAGCCAAAAAAACACAAGGAATTAGCACTTCACTCTTGTCTGGGTAGCCCCCTTTATAACAAGGGTTTTCATTAACCACAGAGGCAACATCATCAGCATTCAACATCTTCCCTGGGAGAACGGCTTTTCATAGCAATAGCAGTCAACAATGCCTCCCTCCCTGTGTAAGCATTTCACTTTGCCACTAAATGGAAGGGCACAAAACTCCGGCCTTCTTCTTTAACATGGGGAAACATTTTAAAATCCATTATGGGAAAGGGTCATCAGTCCATTTGGTGAATTCTCTCTCTTTCTCCGACAGTGAATGATTGTAATGTTTTTTCAAACAACCCCGTCATTGTTCAGGGAGCTTTTTTGCCTTACCAGTCTGACAATGGATCTTGCAAAGCATAACTGCCGGTCCGCAAGTACAATCTGAATTAATAGGCTTGTGTTGATTTTCCCTCCTCAGACGTACTTAACGGCTTAATTTGGCTACTGTACACCCCTGTTGTTCTCAGTTTCAGCACTGATCAGTCAGTGCTCTGTCTGAACATCTTTGTATTCGATTTCCTTATGGCTGGATAGAGTTTACTATTTCTACAATATCAACAGGGCTGTTTTTGTAGAAAAAGCCCAGCAGGAACTCATTAGCATATTAGCCCACACCCAACAGCCGAAACTCATCAGCATATTAGGCCACACCCCCATGTTACCAGAAGTGTGGTCATCCAGCCACACCCACCTTTTGCTTCTTATTTTGTTTACCTTGTTTGTTGTCAAAACCCAGGGCTTTTTTTGTAGCAGGAACTCCTTTGCATGTTAGGCCGTACCCCTAATGTAGTCAATCCTAATGAGTTTCTGCCGTTGAGTGTGGCCTATTATACTAATGAGTTCCTGCTGGGCGTGGCCAACTCAGGAGCCAGCCGGAACTCCGTTCCTGTGCGTTCCTGCCCAGAAATAGCCCTGAATATCAATATTTACAGGACAAACCCATGTGTTCTGCTCAGAAGTAAGCCCCATTGAGCCCAGTTATGCTTACTACCAGGTAAGTGTGCATGGGATTGCGACCCAAGGTGTGATAAAATAAAGCCATACAGTGGGAGGATCGTGTTATAACGGTGCTGTTGTCTCTGTTTGTTAGCCGCTTGTAAATTCTTT
This sequence comes from Gekko gecko, assembly GCA_029375565.1. Classification (NCBI taxonomy): domain Eukaryota; kingdom Metazoa; phylum Chordata; class Lepidosauria; order Squamata; family Gekkonidae; genus Gekko; species Gekko gecko. The sequence continues at coordinate 35,001,794 of JAPDNY010000017.1, read as the reverse complement.
CTTCTTCTTGGACCTTTTAGTGGCTTCTGATAGCATTAGCTACGGTATCTTCCTGGAACCCTTGGCATTAAGAGAGATTCTGATGGTTTCGTTCTAGCTGACCGGCAGGTTCCCAAAGATAGCACTGAAGATTCCAGACGATGGAGAATCACAAGGTCCCTGGAGAATAGAACACCTGAATTGCAACACTAGAAGGCCACATCAAGGGAATGCCTTGGTCTCCATGTCCTGCTTGCTGACCCTCCAGGGCAACTTGGTGGCCACTGTGCATAAAAAGGATACCACTGGTCTGATCCAACATGTTTTTATGTTCTTGGGGTTTGGTTTTGTCTCCCATGCATGCAACCACTGGGTGAAGGATTTGGGGCTGTGTTCAGACTAGCAATTTGCTCTGCTATAGCCATTTTTCAACCTCGTTTCCCAAGCGGATTAACGGGGGCGTTCACATCTGCCTGGTGTTCCCCACCTGTAGGCAACCCATGCTGTTCCGCTTCGCTCCTGCGTTAAAAAGATACCTGTTACAAGTGGTAGCAAATCCCAGAGAGTGCCTTTATCCCGTGTCAGTCCACTTCCCAGAAGTGTGAACGCTCAGCCAAAAAGCCGGGAGCAACCCGCGTTGCTCCCGGCGCATATGATTGGCGCATATGATTGGCTGTGCTCCGCTCTACCGCATAAGGCACGTATGATTGGCTGTGCTCCGCTCTACCACCCAATGCGCAATGGGATCCTCCCCAAATCGGCTGGATGCCTACATGTGTATGGGCGCATGAGCGCTCATGCGCCCATACACACATAGGCATCCAGCCAATTTACCAGGGAAAAGCTGTTTACAGCCGTGCCTCTGGGCCAGCAGTCTGAACGCTCCCGCACGCCTCCTCCCGGTATGCTCCCACATCTGTTGGCCCCGTGTGACCAGGAAACCTGGAACAGTTTATTCTGGGGCTTTTTTGCCACGACTGGCTCCCGCTGCAAACTGCCAGTCTGAACTCAGCCTCAGATCCATCAAGGTGAAGTGTTACAAGCATCTGGAGGCCACTGGAAGCTCAGTGTAGTGACAGGGGCTTGGATTCAGTCATGGGCTGGATAAATGGACACTCAGAGCCAGAAGTGCTGTTGACCTTGAAGGTTGGCTTGACCGCCTGGGTGGGGTTGTGGTCCTCTTTAAAAGAACAGCAAGTATTCTCTTTAAGATCCACTTTTGTGGATGGGTGTGGAAGGTCTCAGGTTCAACCACCTGCATCTCCAGATTAAGATGGCCAGTGTTGAGAAAGACCCTTCCCTGCCCAAGACCCCAAAGAATGTGTATGTTTAGTGCCATCAAGTCTCGTCCGGCTTATGGTGACCCTGTGAATTAATGTCCTCCAAAACATCCCATCCTTAACAGACTTGCTCAGCTCTTGCAAACCGAGGATTGTGGATTCCTTGATGGAGTCAATCCAACTCATGTTGGGTCTTCCTCTTTCCCCGCGGCCTTCAACGTTCCCTGACACTATTGTCTTTTCCAGTGAGTTTCGCCTTCTCATAATGTGACCAAAGTATGATAGCCTCGGTTTAGTCATTTTAGCTTCTAGTTAGAGAGCAGGCTCGATTTAATCTAGAGTTTTATCCTTACCAGATTGGTGTAATGGTTAGGAGTGAGGACTCTAAACTGGGAGAACTGGGTTTGATTCCTCATGTCTCCACATGCAGCTGCTGGAGTGACTTGGGGCCAGTCATAAGTTCTTTCAGAGCTGTTCTCTCAAGAGCAGTTCTCTCAAGAGCTCTCTCAGCCCCGCCTATCTCACGGGGAGTCTGTTGTGGGGAGGGGAAGGGAAAGGAGTTTGTAAGCCGCTCTGAGACTCTTTCGGGTAGTGAAGGGCCATGGGGTATAAATCCAATCTCTTCTTCTTCTTACCAAGAAACATCTAATTGATATCATTAATTTACTAAAATGTACAGGTCACCTTTCAGCAAATACCAAGATGGGTCCCTTTCTATGACTCCTTTCCAGTACCAAAGCTTTTATAACTATGGGGGTTCTAAACAGAGACCACAGCATGTTTCTTTGACGGATTACTATGGTTTTATGGACTTAGTTATGATGGGTGTGCACTAGTATAGCACGACATAGTGGCTAGATTACGATCTGGGAGACCCAAGTTCGAATCTGCACTCTGCTGTGGAAGCTTATTGGTTGGCCTAGGGTCACTCCCTCTCAGCAGTCATCTCATAGAAAAAGAGCTGCAGGAGCTCATTAGCATAGCTAATAAGCTATTAGCGTAATAGCTCCTTAGCATATGCCACGCCCCCTGACATCAATGGAAGTGATGTCAGAAGGGGAAGCAAAAGGGGGGGAGCATCTTCAAAACTTTAAACCCCTTCTCTCTAGAGTTGCGCTGCATTAGCGGCGCGATCTCTCCATTGTTTTCTATGGGGCCATAGAATACAATGGAGAGATTGCGCCGCTGTTGCGGCGTGACTCTAGAGAGAAGTAGCACAGGGGTGGGGAGCTTGGGGGCAGGGCTTGCCACCACCGCCATTTGTCCCCAAATGACCCCTGCTCCCTCTCCCTCAGCCCAACCTATGGCACAGGGTGGCTTTTGTGAGGATAAAATGGAGGAGGAGAGAGCCACGTTGTAAGTTGATTTGGATCCCCAATGGAGAGACAGGCCGGGTGTAAACATTGTGGCTTTCCATGGGCTCCTTGCATGGGGAACAGGGACACTGAAATATGTGAAGAAAAATTAATGCAGCTGTGATGGTTTGCACAGAAAAGCAGGCTTTTAAAAATGCTCCTTGTATCAGAGAGTCAGGGAGTTCAAGAGCTGATCTCCCCTGGAGAGAAGAGCTTAAGTGATTGGCTGCTCTACTCGCTCTCTGATTGGCCAGCATCAGCTGAGAGAGAAAATAAAACATCTGATCTGGAGGGAAAACATTTCTTTCGCTGTTTGGTCTTTTGAAATCTAACGTCTGAATCAGTAGCCAGAAGGTTTGGCTTCTGAGGGAAGAGATATTTGGGAATAAGTATTTTCTGACAGGGTTATCTACTGTGCTTCTACATAAAGATGAGAGAAACCCCAATGTCTAAAGATATTAAAATTGCTCTGAGGGAGAACTTAAAATTCTCAGCCAGAAAATCTACAGAGCAGCTTTATACTAACTGGAGAAGGATTTGGCAGAAGATTTGGGTAGTTAGAGAGAACTCCCAGACTGGCCAAATAGTAAAAGGAGTTATTCCTTCTTAGGGACAAGGAGAATAACTTCCTGCCAGTGAAAAGGGTTGGGAAGAGAACCCTGGTCTGTGATAAAAGAGGAGAAGCTTAGACATCTCAGGAGTTAGTGAAAAGCTGTAATATCTGAAGGAAAACCTAGAACTCCGAAAGAAGAAATCTAGAAACATGAATAAGAACTGGGTTGTGCTGAAACCTACTAAACAAAGTATTTATTTATTTATTTATTCAATTTTTTATACCACCCTCTCCACAAATGGGCTCAGGGTGGTTCACAACAATCTCAATACAATACCATTAAAACAACAATTAAATAATAATTAAAATAGTAAAACAATAAAATACCATGCAAACAAGCTAGCTCTGATGTCAATTCAGCAATACACTGATATTAAGATCCAGGCCCCAATGTCAGTTCAGCAGAACTCCATCTTGCAGACCCTGCGGAACTGTAATAGGTCCCGCAGGGCCCTGATCTCATATGGGAGCTCATTCCATGAGGTAGAGGCCAGGGCCAAAAAAGGCCTGGCCCTGGTTGAGGCTAGTCGGATATCCCTGGGGCTGAGGACTGCTAGAAGATGTTGATTCATAGACCTCAGTGTCCTCCGGAAATAGAAAGAAATAGAAAGCCTTAAAACAAAACTACAAATACACTCTCTTGAATGGTCTAAGAATTGAGCTTTGTATATAACAGGAAGTTTTTTACCTCAGCAATCTCAAAACCTTGACTATTGCTGTTATACATATATGCCCTGCCTGTTAAATAAAATCTTTATTCTGTTTTTTAAAGTTAGTTTTCCTCACGTGCCATTTATCAAGGGTTTAAAGAAAACTGGACAGCTCTTGTATTTTCAGTAGAGTTCCTGAACTGAGAAAAAGCCTAAACTAAGTATCTAAATATAGGGTGAGACAGTCAAGTCTTTTATGACAAAGAATACATATACCCTACTGTAAGACAACTCAGGCACTGAGAGGAACTGAAGATTTGGTGGGAAAAATCTGCCATACAGTTGGGGAGATACAGGGGTTCGTCATAGCAGTAAATTGCCACACGGAGACCAGCTAACGGCATCGGTCTCAGAGGACATTGTTCCATTCTTATTTTTCTTTCTTGGTAAATAGAAGTGGAGACTCTCCAGGCTGCACAAGAGAGTCTGTCTCCTGATCCTGGCTTGGAAACAAGCTCTCTAGGAACAAGTCCAATGAAACCATCAGAGCTACCGTGTCGGACTCATCAGTATTCGGAAACCATCTCGTCTGCAGGGGAGTGTCACCCATTACTGTGCGGCCAGCTCCCTTTCTCCACTGTCCTTCATCGTTAAAGAAAGCGAGAAGGGCAGAGGGGTTAGCCAACCAACGGTCCAGAGGAGGCAGTGGTGAGAAGAAAGCCCCAAGGAACTGTGGGAAGGACACGCCCAGGACAGAAACCATCTGCCCTCTTCACCTCCCCTCTGGGAGCATCCATTTGCCAATTTAAAAAAAAGCTTAAATCTGGACTTTCCAACAGTTGGCCATTTCTGGCATCGCAAACCTGAGCTGCATCCCAAACGCCAAAGACCGATGATCCCTGCACATGGTGACAGTTACATAACATCCACTGAACTTGCTGGCACTGGCATGGGAAGTGGCTGGAATTGTTTGCTAACAGCTGTATGCACATCCCTGCCAGCAATTTTTGTTAGCAGAATAAAGTGCGGAGGGAAAATGCATGATTCATACCAGCGGGACAACAGAGGGATATTTTTTTCATTCATCTGTCATTTTCTAAGCTGTCCAGTCTCAAAGGGATTCATTTGCAAAAGGATAAAACACAACAAGGGCTATTTTTGAGCAGGAACGCACAGGAACGGCGTTCCGGCTGGCTCCTGAGTTGGCCACGCCCAGGAGGAACTCATTAGCATAATAGGCCACACCCAACCACAGAAACTCATTAGGATTGGCTACATTGGGTATGTGTGGCCTAACATGCAAAGGAGTTCCTGCTACAAAAAAAGCCCTGGGTTTTGACAACAAACAAGTAAACAGGATAAGAAGCAAAAGGTGGGTGTGGCTGGCAATGTTCCCTCTAAGCTGTGGAGTCTTGTGAGCAAAAATTCTACTTTGTGAGCTACTGGCATTAAAGTGGTGAGTGAGCAGTTGGGCTACTGCATCAATCGGTCTGCTCTGGAGCCATCCTTCCTGAGCTAAGGCAAAAATGTGTGAGCTGGAGTCTGAAGAAATTCTCCATACAGCCCTCAATTAATGTGTGGAGCTCAGCGCCACAGGTTGTTGTAGTGATGATGGCAGTAAAGGGAGGTTAGACAACGTCACGGAGGCCGAGTCTACTAATAGCCACGTAGAGCCTCCATGGTCAGCAGCAGTACAGAACAAAGTCTGAGTCAAGTGGCACCGATGAAGACCAACAAAGTTTTATTCAAAGTGCAAGCTTTTGTGTGCAAAACACACTTCCGCAGACAAAACAGGAATAAAATCTCAGAAGCGAGTTACGGGGGGAAAAGAGGGTCGGGGGGTAAGCCGTTAGGAGAGGCCGCTCAGAGCCTCTCCTAAATGTCTGTTCTGCTGCTCCTGACCAAATGTCTGTTCTGCTGCTCCTGACCAACACGGCCACCCACCTGAGTATACTTCTCTGTATCACTTGCTGGGTGGGTGGAGAAACAGGGAGGTTTTAGCCTCCAGGATGCACTTCTAGGCCTTCTGATGGAGTTACTGTGTGGAAAAGGATGCTGGACCAGAATGACCATTGGTATTCTTGCATTCTTATGTTTGAAAATACCTTTAGGCTCCGGTCACACGGAGAATTTGCCGCGCGAGAGGCACGCATGTCGGGCGGATTTTCGGGGCGCGATCACACCGCAACATCTGGGAAGCGTAGCACACCTGTGGCCAACCTGTGGCGTCCCGCTGAAGATGCGGAGTTAAAAAGTACCTAGGAAAGTGCACTAGCATCCGGAAAACGCGCAGCGCAGGTGGGCGTCTGATCGCGGGAGCGCTAGTATCCCGTGGCATCCGGTGCCCGCCCGTGTCTCGTCGCAAACCGGAAGTTTTTTTTAAGCCTCTATAGGATGCGCACAAACTCCGAACTGCATGTGTGACCGTGCCGCGCCACATCTTTGCCACGCTTCAGCATTGCCGTGTGATCGGCAGCTAACAGCCTAAGCACGGAGACTCGGGGGACCGTGTGATCGGGCTACCGCACTTCATTTTGCTCCGGGACGAACAGCCACGCCTCCCCCCCGCGTTATCTGGCCCGTGTGACAGGGGCTTTAGTTTCTTTCCTCCTGACTGGACGTGCATCCATTCTGCAACAGCTGAAAGAAACTGCTCCATTGTACCCCTCCCCCTCAAAAAAACCCGGACCACCCAGTCATGAGTTGACGGACGTCACAGAAATCAGAGGACGCTTGGGGAGAAATAATTCTTTTGTGGCATCGCTCCATTCACTGGCTGCTTCCCAGTAGCCTCCTGTGCCCCAGAAGCACCAAGAATCTGTGAGAGGGCTGCCATTCATGGAGCAGAAAGTCGGCCACCTGGCCAGCTAATCTGCAGACTCGCCAGTTACCATTTGCCCTTCTGTTGGTTGGGGTTTTCATCTCTGCAGAGCCAGAGTGGTTGGTTGGCACACGTCCTCCACTGGCATCAATTAGCACACATGGATATGCAGATTAGCAGAGGTCGGGTTTGCTTTCGGCCGCAACAGGTGGCAACTCTTTTGAGCAACTGTCAATGGCCGGGCCATCAATCACTGGGAAACGTGCCTTGGAAAGTGCCCCGACTAGGGAGTTTTTCACTGCCAGCTTTCAGAAAAGGGAGCTTCAGAGCCAGCCTTTAGCCAGCCTGAGCTGCGGAGCAGTGGATTTCAGAGCGATACTCCAGGGGGCAGGCGAAGGACCTGTGGCTCAGTGGTAGAGCATCTGCTTTGCAGGCAGAAGGTCCCAGGTTCGGTCCTTGGCATCTCCAGTCCAAAGGATCAGGAACAGATGATGTGAAAGCTGCTGCCAGTCAGATTAGACAATAAGGTAAAGGTTCCCTTGCTCGAAAGCCAGTCAAATCTGACTCTAGGGTTGCGGTACTCATCTCCGTTTCAAAGCCGAAGAGCCAGCACTGTCTGAAGACATTTCCGTGGTCATGTGGCCAGCATGACTAAACACCAAGGCGCATGGAACGCTGTTCCCTTCCCACCGAAGTGGTACCTATTTATCTACTTGCTGTTTCTTGCTTTCGAACTGCTAGGTTGGCAGGAGCTGGAACTAAAGACGGGAGCTCACTCCGTCATGCGGCACTCTCGGATCTCGAACTGCTGAACTACTGACCTTCCACAGCCTGCAGGTCAGCGTCTTAACCACTTGAGCCACCGCAGCTCCCAGATTAGACAATACTGGGCCCTGATAGACCAAGGGTGTGTTTGTGTGTCTCAGGCCTTCTTCGGCAAAAAGAAGGCTACATGTAGACAGTTGTTTGAGAAAGAGAGATTGGCTTGGTTCTAACATAATGCGACAACATGGTTTAATTGAATTAGAACAACGTTTGAGCCAAGTGGTACCTTTAAGACCAACAACGTTTTATTCCCCATATAAGTTTTCATGTGCACACTTGACTCAAACTTTGTTCCGCTGCTTTAGACCAACACGGCTAGCCAACCTGAACCTAACTGAATTAGAGTTAGTGGTGCTGTCTAAGTGTTGCCACTCTACTAAGTATTATTAGTTAGGACCTCTCCTACCAGAATCTGAAACCATGGTTTCAAGTTGGGGTTATAAACCACAGTTAGTTTTAACTATAGTTCTGTGTAATATATAAACGTTCTGAATTGTTTCCTGGCAAAGTCCTCAGAAATTCCTCAGCTGCAGAGATGGTACGATAATAAACCCAAGGTCACTTGAGGCAAACCACAATCTGAGTGATCGTCTGCAAGCCAAATCCTGGTTTCCCAAACTAACTGTGGTTAAAATAAATAAACCGTGGCTTTGAATGACACCTGAACCATGCCATTGATTTTCCTGACCAAACTTTCCTGCAATGCACAGTGTCGGGAAAACATTCTGGGCCACGTTCTCCGTTTGTACAAGAAAAGCAGCAAGATCCAACGGGTCTGACCACTGATCTAGAGGCAGAAAGAGTGATAAGGGACATATTCCAGCTGCTCCTATAATACACTAAGGTAACACGGCATTCCAAATGTTCAAAGCCCTTCGCCTAAGTTAACCTTTACAACACCCCTGTAAGATAGACTATTATTGACATGCTGCAGGTGGGAGAATGAGGCTAAGACAGTGTGTGGCATGTCTAAGGTCATCCAGTTTGTAGGTGGGTTGAAATTTGAACCAGCGACCTCTCATTTCACAACTAACCCATGCTACGTAAACCAGGGGGACGTGGAATGGTATGGTAGATAGCCCAGCCTTGTCAGACCTCAGAAGATAAGCAAGGTCAGTACTTTATTTATTATTTATTCATTAGATTTATAGGCCACCCTTTCCCAAGAGGGCTCAGGGTGGTTAACAAATCGGGCACGTATGCCAAAAAGTAAAACAGTTAAAAACAAGATCACCAAGGAAGACTCTGCAGAGGAAGGCAATGGCAAACCACCTCTGCTTCTCACTTGCCTTGAGAGCCCCTTGCTGGGATCCTTATAAATCGGCTGTGACTTGATGTCACACATGGATACAGCAAGACAACAGGGCGGTTTAGAAGACCAGTCACTCTTGAAAGAGTACTCCAATGGTGGAAAGCCTGGAAACAGACACATCTGAGAATCCAGGTATAATCACCACAACCACAGAATTTGGTTCTGAACTGCAAGCTGTGGAAGGTCAGTAGTTCAGCAGTTCGAGACCCGAGAGTGCCGCATGACGGAGTGAGCTCCCGTCTCTAGTTCCAGCTCCTGCCGACCTAGCAGTTCAAAAGCAAGAAATTGCAAGTAGATAAATAGGTATCACTTTGGTGGGAAGGTAACAGCGTTCCGTGCGCCTTGGTGTTTAGTCATGCCGGCCACATGACCACGGAAACGTCTTCGGACAGCGCTGGCTCTTCGGCTTTGAAACGGAGATGAGCATTGAATCCTAGAGTCCCTGGATTCGACTGGCTTTCGAGCAAGGGAACCTTTACCTTTACTTATATCCCTAACAACCTCTGTATTTCCTTCCTTCCTTCCTCCCTCCCTTCCCAGTTGTTTAACTACACAGACTTCTTTCCCATTCATGTTACTGTTTACTGGCTAACATCCCAGTTTGTACACTAAACGTGTAAACATATATCTAACTCCCTGCAGAAGTGGCGGCAACTACTACCTTAGCTAGTTTCATAAACAGGATCAAACGCATTAAGAGAGAATAGGGTCTATTGATGCCTTTTAGCCATGCTAAGCACCTTGTGCTTGCACTGGGCTTTCAGCATTCACAGCACTCTGGGTACGTTACCTGCTTGCAGGCCTTACAACAGCCCTGTAAGGCAAGTCAAAATTATCTTCCCCCATAAGAAAAAAGAAGGCTCGTTTTACCATATGTGGTGGACATGCGAAAAAGCGGCTGTTTTTTGGACTGAGATCCATAATGAAATTCAGAAAATCTTGAAATGTACTTTGAAAAAAGAACCAGAAATGTTACTTTCAGGGCTCAAACTGGAAGAAGTTAAAGTGACAAAGAGAACATTGTTATGGTATTTAATTACAACTGCAAGAATGACTTATGCTTAACTCTGGAAGCAGGAGCAGATACCTGATAAATGGGATAAGGAAAATGAATTTCATGATAGAAATGGACAAATTGACAAGAAAACTTAATGGAAAAGAAGATGAAGAATTTTTATCAGATTGGAAAGACTTTAAGGACTATCTAGAATCCAATTGGGATGTGAAGAATAGGTTGCTTTGCTTTGACAATTATTAAGTATTGAAGTGTAGTAAGAAAATGGATTGTATTAGAAATGTTACCTAATAGTGAGAAATAGAAAAGGAAAATATTGAAAATGAAGATTCGAATATTGAATAAGAATTGAATGTAAGAAAATGGAGCATCGCTGGAAGCCGGGGGGGGGGCAGAAAATTGTGAAAAAGGATATGTCAAGAATTGGTTATCAATTATGGAACGTATTAATATATCCTGTTAATAAAATGTCTTTAAGAAAAATTATCTTCCCCTTGTTTCAGATTTGGGGAGGGGCCGATACAGCCTGTAAGGTCACTTGAAGTACCATCCTAAGCAGGGTTACACCCTTTAAAGCTTGTTGACTTCAAGCTTGAAAACTGAAAACCCAGGGATAAGAACTAAAACACAAGAGAGCCAGCCTCTTCTAGACTGTTGATGTCCCCTGCTTTTATTTCTGTGCTATCTTCAATGGATTCCCTTTCTTTGGTGAGTATTGTGTGTGTACATGTGCTTGAGGGCCTGGACGTCATGGTGACTTCTGGCAACCCTAGTGGGGCTAGGATGTTTTAGAGAAGTGGCTTGCTCTAACCCGCCTCTGCATCCTGGCCCTGGTATTTATGTTCTTATAAATAAAACTTTCTTCAAATACATTAGAAGTAGGAAGCCAGCCAGGGGGGCAGTGGGGCCCTTGGATGACCAAGGGGTAAAAGGAGTAGTGAAGGATGATAGGGAAATGGCTGAGAAGCTGAATGCATTTTTTGCCTCTGTCTTCACTGTGGAAGAGGAGAAGTGTTTGCCCACTCCAGAAGCACCGATTTCGGGAGGGGGTTTGAAATACCTGAATCAGATTGCGGTGACAAGAGAGGAAGTCCTCCGACTGATGGACAATTTAAAAACTAATAAATCACCAGGCCCGGATGGCATTCATCCGAGAGTTCTGAAAGAACTCAGATGTGAACTTGTGGATCTCCTGACAAAAATATGTAATCTTTCTTTAAAATCTGCCTCCATTCCTGAGGACTGGAAGGTAGCTAATGTCACTCCTATCTTTAAAAAGGGCTCCAGGGGAGATCCGGGAAATTACAGGCCAGTCAGTCTGACATCGATACCGGGTAAGTTGGTGGAAACTGTTATTAAGGAAAGAATTAGTAGGCACATTGATGAACAAAAACTATTGAGGCAGACTCAGCATGGGTTCTGTAAGGGAAGATCTTGTCTCACTAACCTGTTAGTGTTTTTTGAGGGAGTGAACAAACATGTGGACAAGGGGGACCCAATAGATATTATTTACCTTGACTTCCGGAAAGCTTTTGATACAGTTCCTCAGCAAAGGCTCCTAAGTAAGCTCAATAGTCATGGGATAAAAGGACAAGTCCTCTTGTGGATCAAAAACTGGCTTATAAATAGGAAACAGAGAGTGAGTATAAATGGGAAACTTTCTCAGTGGAGGGTGGTAAGCAGTGGGGTACCACAGGGATCAGTACTCGGTCTGATGCTTTTTAACTTGTTTATTAACGATTTGGAATTGGGAGTAAGCAGTGATGTGGCTAAATTTGCAGATGACACGAAGTTGTTCAGGGTGGTGAAAACCAGGGAGGATTGTGAGGCACTCCAAAGGGATCTGTTGAGGATGGGTGAGTGGGCGTCAACGTGGCAAATGGGGTTCAATGTGGCCAAGTGCAAAGTGATGCACATTGGAGCCAAAAATCCTAAATATAAATACACGTTGATGGGGTCTGAACTAGCAGAGACGGACCAAGAGAGAGATCTTGGAGTCCTAGTGGATAACTCGCTGAAAATGTCTAGACAATGTGTAGCTGCAATAAAGAAGGCCAATGCTATGCTGGGGATTATTAGGAAGGGAATTGATAACAAATCAGCCAGTATCATCATGCCCCTGTATAAATCATTGGTGCGACCTCATTTGGAATACTGTGTACAGTTCTGGTCACCACATCTCAAAAAGGATATTATAGCATTGGAAAAAGTGCAGAGAAGGGCAACTAGAATGATAAAAGGGTTAAAATGCTTGGGGCTCTTTAGCTTGGAGAAACGACGGCTGAGAGGTGACATGATCGAGGTTTATAAGATTATGAATGGGATTGAGCAGGTTGAGAAAGAAGTACTTTTCTCCCTTTCTCACAATACAAGAACTCGTGGGCACTCTATGAAATTGCTGAGCAGTCGGGTTAGAACAGATAAAAGGAAATACTTCTTCACCCAAAGAGTGATTAACATATGGAATTCACTGCCACAGGAGGTGGTGGCAGCTGCAAGCATGGTCAGTTTCAAGAGGGAATTAGATAAACATATGGAGCAGAAGTCCACCAGTGGCTATTAGCCACAGGGTATAGATGGGAACTCTCAGCCTGGGGCAGGTGATGCACTCTGTTCTTGGTGCTGGAGGGGGCAGCAGTGGGAGGGCTTCTAGTGTCCTGGCCCCACTGCTGGACCTCCTGATGGCACATGGTATTTTTGGCCGCTGTGTGACAGTGTTGGACTAGATGGGCCATTGGCCTGATTCAACATTGGCTTCTCTTATGTTCTTATGTCCTTGGAGGTCTCCCTTCCAAGTACCACTCTCCAAGCCAGTTTGGTGTAGTGGTTAAGTGTGTGGACTCTAATCCGGGAGAACCAGGTTTGATTCCCCACGCCTCCGCTTGCACCTGCTGATGTGACCTTGGGTCAGTCACAAGCTCTGGCACAGCGGTCCTTGAAAGAGCAGTTTGTGTCAGAGTTCTCTCAGCCCCATCTACCTCACAGGGTGTCTGTTGTGGGGAGGGGAAGGGAAAGGAGTTTGTCAGCCGCTCTGAGACTCAAAAGTGAAGGGCGGGATATAAATCCAATCTCTTCTTCTTCTACTTGCCAGCGTCAGCCCTGCTTAGCTTCCGAGATCTGAAAAGATCAAGCTTGCAATGGATTCTGAAGGGTGTGATTGTTTAGGAATGCACTACTAGTGCATTCCCAGTACAAGTGAAATTTCAACCCAGGTTACAGTTTATTACCGCAACAGCAGCTTCTGGGGCCTTCACTGGCAAAGATTCTCTGATCTTGCCTTGCAACGGAGGGGTACAGAACATCTCTCCCTTTGTGGTTAAAGGGAACCTCCTCCGTGCTTAATGGGCTTATCTGGCTGCAAACCAGATGCTGGGGGATTCAGAACTGGAGAAAGGTCCTCTCCTTCAGCCCGGTTTAAGAGCCCCTGGAGGCATTTCCCTGGAATCTTTTAGATGCAGGGATCCTTGGACAGGCCCAGGAAGCCAATAGTCAAACTCTGAACAGGGCACAAGGCGCTTGCTTGCGAAGGCGAACAGAAAACAAGCATAGATGTCCTGGTTTTGACTCTGTTATGGAAAAAAACCCCACACACACAAAGGAAATTAATCTTTAAAAAAAATCTAACTGAAAGAGGACAGGAAATTTGGATTCCAGGATGCCAGCTTATCCTCAGCTGGCCCCGTACGTGGAGGCTTTTCTTCACAGGTGGCTGTTTAAGACAGCCATTCCCAAGCTGTGTCCCCAAGCGCCCCTGAGCCTTCCTCCCGGAGAGTCTCTCAGGTCGCTCTCTGTTATGTATTCTTACGTATTATGTTTGAAACAATGCCTGAGCTTCAATCATCCTAGGCTGGTATCGTAAAATGCACGTTCTGATTGGCTACTCTGCACAGTAGACCAATCAGGAGGGAACGGAAATCATTGGTCCTTATGTAAGCATTTTAATTGGTTACTAACTCACTTGGGGGCGTGGTTATACTCGCCCGGAATGTTTAAAAGAGAGCCTTCTGCTCTCCTGTTTTCGTGTTGGTTCCTGTCATGTTCAAATGAAGCTGAATCGCTTGTTAAGAGCTGACCGACGTCTCATACTTAACACTCTCTAAGACAATCAATCTTTCCCTGAAATATTCAGCTTTGGGGGAGGGAATTCTCCTCCCACCCTGCCCAGGCACGGTCCCGATTCAATTTGCAGCACGCCCCCAACACTTAACCTCTTTCCAAAGAAAATGGTGACTCTGATCGTGTGTTTCCGACATCTTGCCTTCTGGCGGCCTTACAGGGTTGCCAACGTCCAGGTGGGCCCTGGGGTTCCCCCAGAATTAAAACTCCTCTCCAGACAACAGAGATCAGTTCCCTAGAGGAAATGGTGTAATGTATGCAGTAAAGTGAAATGTCCATTAGAAACTCGTGTTAAGCTTCGTGCCTAGACAAGGATCCTAATCCTCAGAATCTGATTGGTTGTCTAAGAAGCACCGTCCTATCAGGACGAACCTCAAACTCTTGGGGGGAACGAACCCTATTGGTTCTTATCCGTATAATCTTATTGGTTACTTATTTGTAAATAGGCGTGGCTACATTAGCCGGGAGCGTTTAAAAAGGAGCAAAGCTCATCTGTCATCTGTTGATCTGCGGTTTTGTTGTTCTGGCTGACTTTGAGCTGTTGCTGAATAAAGCTGGATCACTTTGCTGAAATCGAGTTAAGTGTCGTACTTAACAAATGGCACATCCTCAGAAGGAGGACTCTACATCGTCACCTCCCTACTGAGGTCCCTCCCAAGGAGCCAGCCCCAAATCTCCAGGAATTTCCCAACCTGGGGTTGGTAACCTTATGGCCCTAAGTGTCAGGGAAGAGATGCTGAGGCAAGAACCCTTCATCTTGACATATTAGATTTCTGAGTGAAGGGAAAATTCGTGGACATTCAGTCATGGAAGCCATACCTGCAGGCAGAAGTGAAGTGGAACAGACCAGAAAAAACCTGGCCTAGGAGCGCACTGTCATCTGTATCCCAGAATCCTTTGCAGGACACAACAGTCTTGCTCAATAGATGGCTGGGAAGGGCTTCCTTGAGCTTCGGCTGGCCTAGTAAATGTAGCAAGAGCTTTCCCACAGGAGGATTTAAAAAAACGCCAGGGCAAAGCTGGAAGGAATGGGCTATTTTACCTTTCAGCCCCCTCCCCCAATCTTTAGCACACTGCTCTTCAGATTCGATCTGGTTTCAGTGGCACTTGGAAGCTAAGGATCCATGTTCCTCAGACAAGCAGCGTAGCTGAAAACAGGACCTGCAGGGAAGGCAGACATGGATTGGGGCCCTGTGGTTAGGGAAGGAGGGTTAACTATTCGGTGTAGTGGTTAAGTGCGTGGACTCTAATCTGGGAGAACTGGGTTTGATTCCCCACTCCTCCGCTTGCACCTGGCTGGACGACCTTGGGCAAGCCATAGTTCTGATAAGAGCTCTTCTTGAAAAAGAGCAGTTTCTGTTAAGAGCTCTCTCAGCCCCACCTACCTCACAGGGTGTCTGTTGTGGGGAGGGGAAGGGAAAGGAGTTTGTAAGCCGCTCTGAGACGCCAAGTGAAGGGCAGGGTATAAATCCAATCTCCTCCTCCTCCTCTTCCCTCGGCCATTTCCCCAAGAAGGAAAGTTGCCTCCCATTGCCTTAGGCCCTGGCATCATACGAATTCCTGTTTTTATTTCCCTCCTGAGGCTTAGGACAACTCGGGAAAGCCATTTTTAATGTACTGCTTATTTAGTTCCATCCTCCAAAGAGCTCTGAGGCAGTAAACACAGTTCTCCCCTGCTCCATTTTTAACCTCACAACCACCCTGAGAGGTAGGTTAGGCAGAGAGGGTGTGATTGGGCCCAAGATCATCCAACAAGCTTCCATGGCAGAGTGGACATTCGCACCTGGCTCCCCCAGGTCCTAGTCCAACTATGCAAGACTGATGTATAAAAAGAGAGAGATGGCCGGGGGGGTGGGGAGATGCTCCAGGGCAATGCACATAAGTTCTCCTCTCCTCCATTTTAACCTCACAACAGCCCTGTGAGGTAGGTTAGGCAGACAGGGTGTGACTGGCCCTAGGTCACCCAGCCTGCTTCCATGGCATGAGTAGGATTTGAACCTGGCTCTCCCAGATCCTAGGCTGACACTCTCATTGCTACACCACCCTGGTTCTGTGGTTTAACAAACTCTCCTCCAGCTTCCTGGCCTCGGAATCCAGTCATGAGGCATTTATGGTTTATCTTTTTAAATTAAACATTTTTATCAATATTTAACAAACATAATTAAACAGTAACGTAATATAAATTATATCTTAAACTAGTATAGCATAACCTCCTTTAATGCTTATCATTAAACTATTTTATTTAATTACCTCTACAATAACTAATATTTCTGGGATTTCGTCTTGTGTTTTTAAATAATCCAAAATAGGAAGCCATACCGAAAAAATGTTTCTATCCTTGTCTAAAGATGTTTTTTTGTCTAGATTGGGTAAGTTTTTCCATTATGCATAAATTCCAGATTTTACCATGCCACAAAGTTATAGCTGGTGTTTGTTCCCATTTCCATTTGTTGGCAATTGCTGCTTTTGCTGCATATGATTTATCTCTAAGGAAATACTTAAGAACATGTTTTTTGTGTTACTCAGAGTTATCTACTTAAATATTAGCAAACGATTTGTATAAAGAATTCCACATTCCTAACTGAAAGTTTCCGGCAGACTAACGGCTCCCGCTGCCTCAGTCAACATACCAAAACTTCCCAAAATGTGACGGATGAGAATAGTGACAAATTCCAGAGGGTCTGTTGGACTCGGACCACCCAGTGTCTTGTGGCCTCTTAAAGATTTAACAAGTTACTGTGGCCAAAGCTCTTGTGAGCTGGAGCCCATTTTTTAATTCCTTTTGTGTTAAAACAAATAAAGGATTTTGGGAAGTACAGTATAGAACAAGTTAAATGAACAGACCGCTTCCATGAGGACTAGTAGCATGCCTCAGCTACACAAATCTTCAAAACCTTCAGAGCATATAGTATCTTACACCTAAAATGCCCATTTTTCAATATCTTACAAAACACCCCTACCTGAGCCACCAAAAACTGAGTTCTCTGTCAATTATACAGTATAAATAAATATGCAGACATTTGCGTACTATGTCCTACTTAGGTTAGTCAGGGGACCGTCATTAGACCCGGCTGAACTGGCAAACTACCGGCTGGTCTCTAACATATCCTACTTGGGCAAGGTTATTGAGAGAGCAGCGGCGATTCAGCTGCAGAGTTTTCTGGATGATGCTAACATACTAGACCCATTCCAGTCCGGCCTTCACGCAGGCCACGGGATGGAGACGGCACTGGTCGCCCTCATGGACGACCTCGGGAGGCATGTGGATGGAGGCGGTACTGTTGTTGTTAGACCTGCCGGCGGCGTTCAGCACGGTTGACCACCAGCCACTGATCCACCGCCTTGCCGGTGCTGGGATTCAGGGGTCTGCCTTACAGTGGCTGTCCCCTTTCCTACAAGGTCAGGGACAGAGGGTGGCGCTAGGGGAGCAGCTGTCCCGAAGACATCTGCTGGTTTGTGGAGTGCCACAGGGGGCTGTTCTCTCTCCCCCCGCCCCAAAGTACTTTTATTCATTTTTCAATTACAACAATAATGAGTAAGAGAGGCATGCATATATAGTTTACATATACATATAATACTCTATAGTGCTCTATACGTTCTCAGTTGCAATGTAGTACGTTCATTTCCGTACAGTCATACTATGTGTCTTTAGCACTCTTTTGAAATTCTACAATAGATGGAGAGTGCTTATTACATCATGATTGAGGTTTAGAAGATTATGCATGGGATTGAGCAGGTTGAGAAAGAAGTACTTTCCCCCCTTTCTCACAATACAAGAACTCGTGGGCACTCCATGAAATTGCTGAGCAGTCGGGTTAGAATGGATAAAAGGAAATACTTCTTCACCCAAAGAGTGATTAACATATGGAATTCACTGCCACAGGAGGTGGTGGCAGCTACAAGCATGGTCAGTTTCAAGAGGGAATTAGATAAACATATGGAGCAGAAGTCCATCAGTGGCTATTAGCCACAGGATATAGATGGGAACTCTCAGTCTGGGGCAGGTGATGCACTCTATCCTTGGTGCTGGAGGGGGCAGCAGTGGGAGGGCTTCTGGTGTCCTGGCCCCACTGCTGGACCTCCTGATGGCACCTGGTATATTTTGGCCGCTGTGTGACAGAGTGTTGGACTAGATGGGCCATTGGCCTGATTCAACATTGGCTTCTCTTATGTTCTTATGTTCAGGGGTCTGCCTTACAGTGGCTGTCCTCTTTCCTACAAGGTCAAGAACAGAGGGTGCTGCTAGGGGAGCCGCTGTCCCGAAGACATCCGCTGGTTTGTGGAGTGCCACAGGGGGCTGTCCTCTCCCCAATGTTATTCAACATCTATATGCACCCCCTTGCCCAAATTGCCTGGAGGTATGGGCTGGGATGTCACCAATATGCAGATGACACCAAGCTCTATCTGTTGTTGGCCGGCCAGTGTGACTCAAAACCAGAAGATCTGGACCTGAGCTCTCTGAAACTGAATCCGATGAAGATGGAGGTCCTGTGCCTGAGCCGCAGCGGTCCTGGGTTGGGGATCCCACTACCGACATTTGATGGGGTACCACTGGTGCCAGCATTGGGGGTTAGGAGTCTTGGGAGTGCTCTTGGATGCCTCCTTAACCATGGAGGCCCAGGTAGCAGCCACTGCCCAGCCAGACTTTTACCATCTTTGGCTGATTAGGCAGTTGGTTCCCTTCCTTCAACGCGACGACTTGGAAACAGTCATCCATGCAATGGTCACCTCGATACTGGACTACTGCAATGCTCTCTACATGGGGCTGCCCTCGTCCCAAATCCGGACGCTACAGCTGGTGCAGAATGCAGCAGCCAGGCTGTTATTGGGCCTCACATTCAGCCTGTGTTGAAAGCACTGCATTGGCTGCCAATAGCATACCGGGTTTGCTTCCAGGTGCTGGTTCTTATCTATAAAGTTCTATATGGCCAGGGGCCTGCATACCTGAGGGACCGCCTTTCCCCATATGTTCCCCAGAGGGTACTGCAGTCAGGTTCACAGAACCCTTTTTTTCTCCCTGGCGCAAAAGATGCCAGGCTGGCCGCAACCTTTTCCGTGGCAGCTCCACTTTGATGGAGCCCTGATGGCCCTGCAGGAATTATTAAAATTCTGCAGGGCCTGCAAGATGGAGCTCTTCTGCCAGGTGTTCGAGATGCCACACTAAATGATTTACCATCTAACTGAATACTACGCCCTACCATCCGCTCTTGGCCATCGGCCTAACATCTATACCCCTATGAAAGAACTCAAGCCATAAGGAGCCTGCCACCGGCTGCTGTTTTGCTCTACGGTGGATGTTTAAGACAGTTCTGCTATCTTATGTGAGTAGTATTTTAAATGGTTCGATTTTAAGTTGTTATTATATTGGGGAATTTCAGACAGATAATATAATCCGGAAGAGGAACGGTTCCCAAACGGTTTCTGGTCTGGCATTTCAGACAGAACCGTTTTAGAACCGGTTCCCTACTGGAATATATTTGTAATTTCACACAGAATCGCTTCTGTCCCGTTCAGGAAACGGGGCTGAAGCATTTTACCTGTCAACCACTTCCAAGTAGTCGTCAGTTTCTTCTCCCGAATCCGATACGCTTTTTCCCCACCTTTTTTTGCCTGCATGGGCAATCTCCGGCTTTTTTTTTTTTTGAACGTGTGCTTTAGAGCGCTACAGCGCAATAGCATCATAGCAACCCCATTGGGATGCCTGCAGTGTTGTTTTATAGCACTATAGTGCTCTAAAGCGAACATTTTGTTTTAAAAAAAGACGCAGCGGGAAAACAAAGTGGTGCAGTCTGAATTGCCAAACCGCTTCTGATTCGGCTCTTCTCCGGTCAGGGAAAGCCATGTGTGAAATGGCAGCCCTGTACTGGTTTACTTCAAGACGAATCAGAAATGGCTTCAATCCGGCAGAATCTCGGTAATGTGAAATTCCCTATTGTTTTTATTGTCTTACTGTTTATAATGCCTTATGGCCAAGTTAGCCACCCTGAGCCTGCCCTGGTGGGGTGGGGTGGGGGGGATATCAACCCAATAAATAAATAAATAATAAAATCTCAGGAGCCCCAGAAGGCGCTGCACAAGGGGGATGGGCTGCATAACTCCGCCTACGAAAGTTCGAATAAATCATGCAAACTTGCTCACTGCAGCTTGCAAAATTCTGCTTTCCTATGTGCAGAACCGAGAGCCCAGGCGCAGGATTTTTTAAGTCTTCTCGACACGCAATCAGTTTCATAGGTCACTGCAAATTGCTGGTCTTTGATAACGGCTCAGGATCCTCAAGGACACCATAGTCCGGCTTAGGGCGGTTTGCACTCACAAGGCTGTGGTATTTGCTTTTCTTTTTTAAAAAAAGGCGTTATTGTCCCATATTGCAGAAAGGAGGAGGAAACACTGAGGCAGAGAGAAAGGCCGGCCAGCGAGTACATGAGAGAAGCCAAGATTCTGAATAATTTCAATGATATCATTGTTATCATTGGTTGCCCTCTCCCATTCCTGGAGGAATTGTATAGTTCTCGATGTTTGAAAAAAAGCAAAGAACATTTTGCAGGGTTCATCACACCCTGGACATTCCTTGTTTGAATTGCTGCCTTCGGGCAGAAGATATAGGACAATTAAAGCAAAGACAAACAGATTAAAAAACAGTTTTTACTTGAGAGCCATCATTGCCTTAAATGCTGTATGAAATCGGATTGGGTGACATCAGTTGTTATGTGAACTTTAAGTGTGAGTGTGTATGATTATTGTCGTAGATCATTGAGAGGGTTGTAGGTCACCGAGAGGACTGCAGTTTAATTTCGTTGTACTACGTACAATGACAATAAAGTATATTATTATTATTATTATGATATAAAAAACCTCACCCACGGGCTTCTTAGCTGGACACGGGAGGTGATGGTTTCCCAGCTGTCCAGTCTGATGGCTTCACTGATGGACACTGGGAGCTAGAGGGAGGGGCCGTTCACTTGGTACTCTATCCAGTTACCTTCCACTTTTCCTTTTATTCTCTGCATTTGTCTATTTTCAGTTCTATAAAACCTGTTTATTTACTTCATTTGTATCTCACCTTTCTCCCCAGTGGGGACCCGAAGCAGCTTAACAGCATTCTCCTCTCCTCTGTTAAATCCTCACAACAACCCTGAGAGGTAGGCTAGGTGACAGTGTGTGACTGGCCCAAGATCACCCAGCGAGCTTACATGGCAGAGTGGGGATTCGAACCTGCAACATACACACCCCTTCTGACTTGAACATAGGGAATGATGGAACTTCATTTTATTTCTGACGGTGAGCTCTGTCTCTCAAAAAGCATTTTTTCTGCCAGTCTTTAAGGCGCCGCCAGAGTTGAATTTGGTTCTAGTTCCAACCACTACACCACACTGATTCCCTTATGGTGCTGACATGAGAATCAGACTGTTGTTATCAATGCTGCAAAGTTTAAGAAAAATAAAATAAATGCAAGGAACTCGTGGGGATCATAAGATTTGATGACGCTACGCTGTTTCCCGTCCAGCCCATCACAAGTTGCCAGCATGTGGGCGAATATGAATACTGACTTTGTGTGTCGCTTGCAGCATGAGCTCAGCAATGGCTGCTTGTGCTTTGTTCCTGCTTTGGTTCTTAAATCTGAAAAGTGGAGGGATAATAAAAGCAGGACACTGTTCCAGATTGCATCAGACAGTGGTACCCACCTGGGAAGAGGCAACATCTCAGCAAAACTGCCTGCGCTAGGTGGGGCTGTCACAGAACACAGGAAGGCGCAACGACTTGGGCTAAGGATGCGTTTCAGCCAACCGTCTTGTTTCCGGGAGAAGCCAGCTGGACTCAGGGCACACATGACCACAACAGGAAGGCCAAAAGGTCCCATTCCCTCTGAGCACACTGCTCCTGAACATGGAGGCTCTGTTTCTCTTTCATGTCAAGTAGCCACGAATAAGGGCAGAGGCATAGTGTTCAAAGGGAACCATCTCATACAGAAGCCAGCAGAGTGTGGTAGTCGGAGTGTTTCACTAAGATCTGGGTTTGAATCCCCAGTCTGCCATCAAAGCTTGCCCAAAGATTTTGGGCTGGTCACACCGTCTCTCCGCCTGACCTACCTTAGGATGTTGTGAGAAGAAAATGGAGAATGATGATTCAATTTCACTGGGGAGACAAATGAGCTATATGTATAAATATATATATATACAGCAGCAGCCTGTCAGTCAACCAAGACCCCTATTGCATCAGGGAGGGGGGGCTTTTGCAATCACCCACTTTACTACTGATCTAGGGTCTGTCCTCTATGTTCTAATAAGTTCACATTCATTTAGACGGGGCTCAGTCTCTTGATTGGTGTAGTGGTTAAGTGTGCGGACTCTAATCCGGGAGAACCAGGTTTGATTCCTCACTCCTTCACTTGCAGCTGCTGGATGACCTTGGGCAAGCCATAGTTCTGTCAGAGCTGTTCTCTCAAGGAGAGTTCTGTCAGAGCTCTCTCAGCCCCACCTACCTCACAGGGTGTCTGCTGTGGGGAGGGGAAGGGAAAGGAGTTTTTAAGCTGCGCTGAGAGTCCGAGTGAAAGGCAGGGTGTAAATCCAATCTCTTCTTCTTCTTGTAGATGAGGCCATTTAAAGTGAGTGAGCCCCAGCACCATGCGCTAACCCACCCAAACTGTAAACTTCATCACCCTTTCTGCTTCTGCAAAGCTCCTCATACCTTGATGGAGCCGTATAAATAAACAGAAAAGAATCAAGCAGTTACATTTACAAATAATCAAAAGGGAGCAGTGTTCCCTCTAAGCTGAGTTAGTGTGAGCTAGCTCACAGTTTCTTAGCCTCTGACTCACACATTTTTGTCTTAGCTCAGGAAGGATGGCTCCAGAGCAAACTAAGTTAAGCAGTAGCCTAATCGCTAGCTCAGAACTTAGGAACGTAAGAGAAGCCAATGTTGAAGCCAATGTTGAATCAGGCCAATGGCCCATCTAGTCCAACACTCTGTCACACAGCAGCCAAAAATACCAGGTGCCATCAGGAGGTCCAGCAGTGGGGCCAGGACACTAGCAGCCCTCCCACTGCTGCCCCCTCCAGCACCAAGAATAGAGTGCATCACCTGCCCCAGACTGAGAATTCCCATCTATACCCTGTGGCTAATAGGCATTGATGGACTTCTGCTCCAGATGTTTATCTAATTCCCTCTTGAAACTGTCCATGCTTGTAGCTGCCACCACCTGCCAGTGGCTCACAAAGTAGAATTTTTGTTCACAAGATGCCACAGCTTAGAGGGAACATTGAAAGAGAGTGGTTTTTTAAAAAAACAACAACTTTTAAAATACCATACTACATCAACACAGGTTTACAGAGGGATAGCTTAATTCACCCAGGTTCTGTTCCAGTACACTGGGGTCATTCAGGGTTAATATTCCATAATCATGGGACAGCCTGTCTAGTAAACACTGCTAAATATCCCCTCCAGTTAAAATAATGGTGCTTGTTTCCCCTTGGAGTTCTCTTCTCCCATGGTCATCACTACAGGCATCAAATGGAATAATGCAAGCCCCGGACCTCACAGCAAGACGGAAAGGGTTTATTCATCCCAATACTCCAGGGACCCCTAAAGATGGGATATCGCAGGACCAGATTTTTCTGCATGAAGTTTAGAAAAAAAGACAGCTGGGGACTGAGAGAGGCTTAGAACATTATGCACTGGGCGGAGGGAATAGGAGCAACCTGTTTGGGGCCCCATAGAATTGGACCCCCTGGTCCAATGTTCTTGAAACTTGGTGGGTATCTTGGGGAGAGGCTCCACCAGCTATCCTGTGAGTTTGGAGCCTCTCCCTCAAACCCCTCCCCTCCAGTCCCCAGAATATACCCTACGTTTTCACCATTGTCTTCAATGGCCCATAGGATATAATGAAGCCGAATTGCCGCCAAATTTCTTTCATTCCCTCGTTTCCTTTCCTTCTCTCTTTTTCCGCTTTCCCTCCTTCTTCTCTTCTCTTTCTTTCCCACCTTCTTCTCTTCTCTTTTTTCCTCCTTTCCGTTTCCCTCCTTCTTCCCTCTTTCTTTCCTTCCTTCTTTCCTTCTCTCTACTCTCTCTTTTTCCTTCGCTCTTTCCTCCTTCTGTGGCCCAACTCTCATGAGAAGGAGTTTAAACTTTAAACTCCTTCTCTCTTAGCTTCCCCACCCAGACCAGCTGGGGAAGGGAAGGGGAGGCTTTTGAAGATGCCTCCCCCCCTTTCCCTTCTGACATCACTTCCGGTGATGTCAGGGGGTGTGGCATATGCTAATAGCCTAATAGCTCATTAGCATACCATATGCTAATGAGCTCCTGCAGCTGTTTTTCTACGAAAAGACCCCTGGAGGTAACCAATGCTCCCTTCTAAGCTGTGGAGTCTTGTGAGCAAAAAATTGACTTTGTGAGCTACTGGCATTCAAGTGGTGAGTGAGCGATTTGGCGACTGCATCAATTAGTTTGCTCTGGGGCCCTCCCTTCCTGAGCCGAGACAAAAATGTGTGTGCCGGAGGCTAAAAAATGTGAGCTAGCTCACACTAACTCAGTTTAGAGGGAACACCAGAGGTAACTTTTTCTTCCCTGTCCCATTAACACTAACACTCGGGGGCACCGAATGGTTTATGGGCAGGAGATGAAAGATGGACTGAAGGAAATACTTCCCTGAACGAGTCACAAAATTGTGGAATTCAGGGACGGCCATGGCTTCAAATGGGGAGGAGACTCACACAGGGAGGTCCATCTATGGCTACTAGCCATGGTGACTGGAGGGAACCTTGAACAGTCGGAGGCAGCAAATCTCTGAAAACTAGTGTTGGGAGGCAACATCAGGGGAAGGACTTGGTCTCTGTGCCCCATTTGCTGCCCCTCCAGGACAACAGGTTGACTGCTGTGTGGAACAGGGTGCTGGATTAGATGGAGCGCTGGCCTGATCCAGCAGGGCTCTCCTTGTGTTCTCAAGCTAGAAACATACAATTGGGGGGGGGGCACACCTTGGAGTTTAGCTTACATGGAGAAATGGTTACATTTTAGTTAGCTTAGTCAGCTTGGGTCTTGACTGGTTTCCTTGCTAAGACTGGGCAGTCACATATTGTTTCCAAAAACAAAGAAAGAAACTCATTCCAGGGAGATGCAAAATTTTAAAAAAATCCCACCTAAATTAGACACATAAGAACATAAGAGGGGCCAATGTTGGATCAGGCCAATGGCCCATCCAGTCCAACACGTTGTCAAGAGTGGCCAAAAATACCAGGTGCCATCAGGAGGTCCAGCAGTGGGGCCAGGACACTAGAAGCCCTCCCACTGTTGCCCCCTCCAGCACCAAGAATAGAGTGCATCACCTGCCCCAGACTGAGAGTTCCTATCTATACCCTGTGGCTAATAGCCACTGATGGACTTCTGCACTCTCTCAAGAGAAGTTGAAGCCTCGGCTGCTGCAAGAGGAGGAGAGGAGGAGGACGAGGAGGGGGAGATTGGATTTATACCCCGCCCTTCACTCAGTCTCAGAGCGGCTTCCAATCTCATTTCCCTTCCCCTTCCCGGCCACAACAGACACCCTGCGAGGTAGGCGGGGCTGAGAGAGCTCTTTCCAGAACTGTCCTTGAGAGAACAGCTCTGAGAGAACTCTGACTGACCCAAGGTCATCCAGCAGCTGCGAGTGGAGGAGTGGGGAATCAAACCTGGTTCTCCCGGATTAGAGCATGCGCACTTGACCACTACATCAAACTGAGTCCAAAAATCCCTCTTAAAAAGATTTTGAGACTTTAAAGATCTTCTAAAGATTTCCAGGTGGGGTACTGGTTCACTCCACTCTCATGACAACTGTGTGAGGCAGGCAAAGCTGAAAATGTCTGATTGGCTGAAGGACACGCACGGACCCTCAGGACCAATCAGGCGTTAGATATGATAGCATCCCTGGCTGCACGTTGCCAAGGAAGTATGGGCAGCACAAATCCTATGCTATGAACACCAGTATTCCCCTAACTTCTGATAGCCGGGGTGCACTTTTCCTCCCTAAAGCATCGCCATAGCCTTGCTTCTCTCTTTAAGCTGTTTATCATCGTGCTGCCAAGTTGCAGCCGACTCCTGGCAACCCCTGGACCACGGGGTTTCTAAGGCAAGCTGTAAGCAGAGGTGGTTTGCCACTGCTTTCTTCTGCACAGAAATTCCAGTCTTCCTTGGTGGTCTGTGGCCAAACCTGGTTAGCTTCCAACTCTGATGAGATCAGGCCGGGCTGTTCAGGCTTAGGGCATACAAAAAAGAAATCATTATCTATGTTCTCAATGAAGCTCATCCTCCTGTGTTTCTGAATGAACCACTGGTGCTGGCCGTGCCTCCCAACTAGAAGGAAGCAAGACCAGGGCGGTGACCAGGGGTCATTTGGAGCAGGAGTGCGCAGGAGCGGAGCTCCGGCAGTTAGAAGCACAGGCATCAGCAAGCCCCGCCCCCCGCTCCCAGCAGGAGTGCAAAGCAGCACATGTAGCATTCCTCATGGGCCCAGATAGGCTACTCTGGGACTGGAATGACAGCCCCCAGAGTGGAAAGACAGACCCTAGGGGTGGAGCCTGAGCGGTGGGTGTTGCCTTCTGACACACTTCCGGTGATGTCAGGGGGTGTGGCAGATGCAAATACGTTATGCTAATCAGTTATGTTAATGAGCTCCAGCACCTCTTTTTCTACGAAATGACCCCTAGCAGTGACTAATACAGAGATGCAACATTGGCCTTCCTTGATGGCGGATAACCCCTTCTGCAGCAATGCAGCATAGTTATTGCATGACCCAATCACACCGAATGCAGAGCCAAGGCAGAGATCCACCCCGCCCCCACACATACACAACCTGGCGGAAGCTGACTGGGAAAAAAGGCCAGAACACGGAACCATACAGAGATACAGAGGGCAGACTCCTCAGTGGATGAGTACTTGGAGCTCACAGGAGACTTTTCTTTCTTTTCCAGACACATATCCAAGAATTCCCTTGCACCACACGTGTTCTCCAGCACTCGGTTTGGGAATTGGTGCTCTGAATGAGGTATGTTGCATCATCAGCCGCTGGAGTTCTTTGCCAAGCTATCAATCAAAAGCCACTTGCTTTTGCAGTTAACGGATTCCAGAGTTGTTGACAGAAATGGGACAGGAAAAAGGTTGTAAATGCCTTTCACAATGCAACTTCCCATCGTAGCTGCTCAGTTTGGTGGGCGGGGGGAAGTAAGTTTTATGGGCCGGTCAGGACCGAGGAGTTCTGACTCTCCCCAGTCCTTCTCTCCTATCGGATAAAGGCAATACTGAACGGGAGGGCCTTCCTAAGAGCTTTCATACATCTGGACAAACTCCTGGTCCAGGGCCAAAACGGAGCAGAGCTTTGGATGCGTCTGTGGATGGCAAGAAGCGGGCTGGGTCTCTTACGGAAGAGCCGGTCACTGCAGCTGGCCACAAGATTAGGCCAAAGCATTGCTTTTACCCCAAGGATATTTACTGACCTGGAAAATAAATCCTGGAAACAAATCGAGTAGCGAATTTGGTTGCAACGACACAGTAACAAAATGTGCAGAAATAACAACAGAACATTTGATTTTAAAAAGACACCCCCCCCCAACGTTTTACCCAGTGGTACATTTTCAGCATCTTGCATCTCAAGTGGTACAGCTCCCACTTTGAATGAGAAAGTCCCAGGACGATCCATTCCTTGCTATCTCCAGTTAAAGAATCTTAGGTAGCAGGCACTGGGACAGACCTTTCTTGATCTGAGACCGAGGAGGAGGAGACTGGATTTATACCCTGCCCTTCACTCGGTGTCTCAGAGCAGCTCTCCTTCCCTTCCTCTCCCCACAATAGATGCCTCGTGATGTAGGTGGGGCTGAGAGAGAGAATGGCTCTCGAGAGAACAGCTCCGAGAGAGCTTGTGACTGACCCGAGGTCACCCAGCTGGCTGCATGTGCAGGAGTGAGGAATCAAACCCGGTTCTCCAGATAAGAGTCCACCGCCCTTAACCACTACACCAAACTGGCTGCTAACATGCTGAGATGAACGAAAACCTTAACACAGGATATGGCAGCTTCAGACATTTGGGAGCTGAAAAAGAAACAGTAGCATATTCACCCCTATCTCAGTTCTATTTGAAAACTTCCCAAAACCTGTGGTAAACCTTTCAATAAGCCACCAAGGGCTTCCAACTGTTTAGTCCGGTGATCCTCAGTGTGGTGTCTGAAGGCGCTATGCGGCCCACCAATGTGTTTCCTGGCACCCATTTGTTTCTTCCCCAAAGCAAAAGAGCCAGTTGTGTATTTGCTGTTACCTCACTGGAGTAGGAGGTGCTTCAGAAGGGGCATCACTTTTGCGAGGGGAGCACCTCTGCTCAGAAACAGCTGCCTGCGTCATAGAAGGATGCCTGCTTTGGAAGCTCCCACATCTTTATAGCTCCAGGACCCAACGGCGGCCATTTTGTGACTGACCCAATCCCTGTGTGGCAGCCATTTTGAAGTGCAGCCCCCTTCCTGTCCACAACATTCCAGAAGTGCTCACCAGCTCAACAAAGTTTGGAGACCTCTGAAAAATTTTAGCTCGTCCGATGAGTACAGGAAATAACCCTATATATTCATTAATCCTATAGATTATACTCATCATGCCAGCACTGTTTAAAACTGCCACACTGCATTTTTATGTTCCCGAGGAAGAAGAAGAGAGAAGAGACTGAATTTATACCCCGCCCTTCACTGCCCAAAGGCGTCTCAGAGCGGCTTACAAGCTCCTTTCCCTTCCCCTCCCCACAACAGACACCCTGTGAAGTAGGTGGGGCTGAGAGAACTTCTGACAAAAACTGCTCTTTTTCAGGAACAGCTGTGCCAGAGCTTGTGGCTGACCCAAGGTCACATCAGCAGGTGCAAGTGGAGGAGTGGGGAATCAAACCCGGTTCTCCCAGATTAGAGTCCGCATACTTAACCACTACACCAAACTGGCTTTCTGAGGAAGAGGCGTAGTCTGGATTTGCCTGGGGGTTCAAAATGCTGCCTGCTTGGGCAACTTTTAGCAGGCTAGCCCTGCTGTCCCATCAACCATTTTCTCATCTGTGGAGCAGCAAATATCTTCCTTAACAAGGCTGCAGAGGAAAAAATAAGTACAGCTAAAACAGCAAAGGTCAATTTCCCGTGCCTGGGTAGCCAAACGCTCTTGGCCCAAGGCGCCTGAGGACCGGATGCCCCCCACCACTCCCAGCTATGATATCAGCACACTGAGCCCCCCAGGCGCTTGGCTGTGGCCAATCCATGGAATTCTCTTTTTCCATCCTTCGACTAACAGAAAACAAACACTGTTCACTTTTATCCCAGTCCCTTGCCAAAAGCTGTTGGCCACATGGGACCTTTAACACAATCCCATTATTGAAAAGATAACATAATTAAATATACATTCTTCTGTATCTAAAAACACCTACGGGGGACTATATATGGACACTGAGTACCTCATGAACCTTGACAGAGTGCTTCTCACCTCATTAGAACATAGAGGAGGAGGAGGAGGAGGAGGAGGAGGAGGAGGAGGAGGAGAAGAAGAAGAAGAAGAAGAAGAAGAAGAAGAAGAAGAAGAAGAAGAAGAAGAAGAAGAAGAAGAAGAAGAGGAAGAGGAGGAGGAGGAGGAGGAGGAGGAGGAGATTGGATTTATACCCCACCTTTCACTGCCCAAAGGAGTCTCAGAGAGGCTTACAAACTTCCTTTCCCTTCCCCTCCCCACAACAGACACCCTGTGAGGTGGGTGGGGCTGAGAGAGCTCTGACAGAAACTGTTCTTTTCCAAGAACAGCTCTGACAGAACTATGGCTTGCCCAAGGTCATCCAGCAGGTGCAAGTGGGGAATCAAACCCGGTTCTCCCAGATTAGAGTCCGCGCACTTAACCACTACACCAAACTGGCTCTCACAAGAAGAGTCCTGCTGGATCAGACCAGTGGTCCATAGGTCCATCTAATCCAGCATCTCGTTTCACACGGTGGCCAACCATTTAACCCTGTAGGGCCAACAACAGGGCACAGAGGTCAAGGCCTTCCCCCGATGTTGCCTCCTAGCACTGGGATTCAGAGATATACTGCATCTGAATGTGGAGGTTCCCTTTAGTTACCATTGATAGACCAACTTATCCTCTATTAATCTATCCAATCCCCCTTTAAAGCTGTCTATGCCTTGTGGCCATCATTACATTCTCTAGCAACAAATTTCACACTTGAATCACTCAGGGTGGCCAGAGTTCAAAATGTGGGAGGTCATTTTTGACTCTCCCAAACCACCTCCCCTCCTCCATCCTCTTCTGGGCTTACATCACCAACTAGTTATCTATGCAGGACATTTATATCGTACCCTTCCCGTAAGGGCCTACCAGAATATACCCTTTCCCTTGACCCTACGCCTGCATATAAGCTGACTCATCGGTTCTCCCTCCTTTCGAGACACTGTTGGCAGGACAAGGGTGATCACAGTCCCCACTTTACTGCCTCTTTCTCCATCAAAACATGCCTCAAAAGTTGTTAAAAGCCTCCAGTTTATAGATTGTAGTAGCCATCACTACATCCTTTCGGTGGCTCTGACTCAGGCCTGGTTCAGACTTAACACAAAAACAGTTTGTTTTAGTTTTGCACGGCTTATGAAACCCGGATGCAGCTCACAGGCAAATCCATGTTTGCCTCAACACATACTTTATTTTTCTTCTCCGTGAACAGACATAGTGTGATTAATAAACTAACTGTAGATGTTGGTTTGACGCTGGACCTTAACCAACCGTTGTGTGCTTAGTGGCTTGCATTCGGACAATAACACTAACCACAGTTTAATTCAACCATGGTTTTGCTCGGTGATGGAATTAAACCGCAATGCCAGATTTCCATTATGTGGAAGGTTGCTGACTGAAGTGAAACCCATGGAGACTCAAACCCACCATAAGAAGCTTGATAGTATTTTCTTCCGATTTACCAAGGCTTTTACGTCTTCGCGTGTTTATCTGCATTCTCCTCCTCCCTTTCCCACATCTGAAGGTTAGGAGGAATGCTTCCCCCTCATAAAAATCACTTTTTGATAAGTAAAGGGGAATCGCTTCCATTCTTTCTTTCTTGTGAAGGGACCAGCAAATATATATACAAACATCTGAACCTACATCATCTTGGGGGTCAGGCCCTTGGCCTATCTGCTATCTGGACTGAGGTCCTGGGTGGAAACCTTTCCCAGTGCCGCCATCTAAGGTCCTTTTCCATATCCAAACATTCAGTCTTGCACCAGAGGTATGAAAGCAGGTATGAAAGGCTGGAAGAAGGTTTACCACTTCATTCTGCTGACCACATCCACTGAATCTCAGTGAGCTGATCTGCTGCAATATTCTGCCACAGCAATTTTGTCTCATATCTGCACCCATTTCAAAACCAGGGCAAACAGTAAGATTTTTCTCAACGGTCACATAATCCTTGGGATGTGTACACCTTTTGGCTTCTAACTGCGTGCTGTTGCACAAAACATGAAATGAAAACTGACATTAAGGTTACAAGATTCATTTTGGCATGACCTGCATTTAAGTTACATAAAAACATAAGAGCCCTGCTGGATCAGACCAGTGGTCCATCTAGTCCAGCATCCTGTCTCACACAGTGTCCAACCAGTTCCTCCGGAGGCCCAACGACATGACACAGAAGACAAGGCTTCCCCTGATGGCGTCTCCTGGCACCGGGATTCAGAAATTTACTGCCTCTGAATGGGAATGTTCCCTTCAGTTACCATAGCTAGTAGAAACTGATAGACCTATCCTTTATGAATCTATCCAGTTCACAAAAGTTGGACTTATTTTGAGTCACCCATGGCTGCTTGGTTACCCAGAAGTACTGATTTCTGACGTATGCGACCAGCTTACTTCTTCTTAAAAAGTTTCTGTTTGCTTGTTTGGAAATTACCTTTACTGCCATAGTCGGTCAGGAGAAGAGTGGTTACTGACAGGCCTGCCCAGAGCTGGGACACTAGGCATAAGCAGCATTACTGACACTTTCACTTCTATAAGTTAGTTCATGGAAGCACAACTGGCAAAAAGAAAACAGGGCAGTACTGCAGTAGAAAAATATGCGGCTCACTCATTTTATTTTCCTTTTGGAAAAGAACTGTTACAAATTGGTGCCATTACAGGACTGTGTTCTGACCAACCAAGTTTCAGCATTGTTGTAAGGTGTTTGATCCAAGGCACTTGAATTTTGTAACGGTGTATGTGTATTTTGAAACTTCTGGTGCATGCTGGGTTATCGCTCCCCCTCCGGGTTCTATTCCCCTCCCCCAAGTTGAAGTTCATCTTGGGGCATCAAAAGCCGTAGCATAATTCTTTCTGAGATGGTCAGCCTGTGTCTGGGCTGTATGGCTGTAGGTAGAGGCTGCTTGCAAGATGGAGCGCTCCTTCACAGAAAATAGAAATACCTGCATTTAGCAAACTAGCAAGTCAGGAAGCAGGCCTTTCCCCCTTAGGTGCTGAGTTTCTGTATGGAGGGAATGTTTTCTATGGAGAAGCGCTCAGGCTACGTGAGCCCACGGCTGCAGACTAAAGTGGTGCAGTGCAGATACAGGCCGATCACCTCAGTGAACGACACAGGCTGTTGGCCAAAATTGCAGACACCCATTTGTTTTTGTTCGTTTTAAAGAAGCCACTGGGGGGGAATAAAAGAAAGCTTTCGAAAGAAATCTTTGGAGAGATCAGTTTACTGTGAAGTAAGAAGATTTACACTGCCTTTAACAGTAAGAAAATGCAATACATTCCTAAGATATATAAATATTAATGACTATCAGATTTTAAAAAATAAAAAGACAGGAATCTAAACAAAGGATATGAAATAAATTAAAATTAAAAACCTATCTGATAAAGGGGGGGAAAGAGAAGCTAGGTAAGCAAAAAAGAAAAAAAAGTAATCGATTGTTCCCAATCCAAATACTGTTAACTAGTTTGGGGAAACAAAACCCTGAATGTTTTTTCCACCCCCAACACATTTCATTGGGGGAAGGGGGATTTCCTAGGTTTTCCATTTGTTGCATTTTACAGCAAAGAAATCCCATTTCTATTTACTAAGATGATGTTCTTTGTCATCTACACAGAAGATCAAATTCAGAAAACACAGTGTTTGCTATGGAGTTTGTAACATTAGATCCACATAGGGACCAAGTAGGAAAAGACAGGTTTTTTATTATTATTATTATTATTATTATTATTTTTACAAAAGACTAACACAGTAAAAAAAAATGTGCTCAATTTCTCCCCTCCCGCCCCCCCGCCCTGCTTCCCAGTTGCCCAAAATACAATGAGCTGAACGGTACATCCTAAGATTGAAATACCAACCAAATGACAACCTTCTTGTAAGGAAATGAGCAAATACTGCCAACATGGATTTCTTTGTTCTAACACTTCTCTTTTAAAAAAAAAAAAACCAAAAGGACGAAGTAGAATCCATTTATTCTATAACAACCCCAAAGGGAGGGGGGGAATGTAAGTGAACCCTGTTTGCCACATTAGATTCCTGCTGGAAGAAACCCAAGCAGCTAACTGCGCAAAGGAATGGGCTATGGAGTGGAGTTGGGGGGAGTTTTCCTTTTATTTCAAAACGTCTGCTTACCAGGAATAATAAAAAATAAAAGGTGTTATTTCAAGTTGCTGGAACCAAGTAAAGTCATAACACTCAGCCACTGATTTCTGTTCCCAAAGGCAAAAGGGTTGTTCAGAGAAAAGCGCTCCGAAGGTCCTCGTAAGAAAAACAACGGTTTGTAAAATATACCCTTGTGCGGTTGTTCTGTCTTTATTTTCCTTTTAAAAAACCAACTATCAAAAAACGTTTTTGCAAAAAAATAAATTAGGGCAATTATTATTATTATTTTTTTTTACTTAAAAACGCAATAGGTAGTTTTTTTTTCTCCTCCCCCTTGCTTTTTTCTCCAGCATAGCTGGATAATTAGGCTGTCCTCAGGGAGCCATTGGAATGGCTGCTTTTCCCAAAGCTCAATTCGTGTTTCTGAAGCCACAGCTCCGCCAGCTGTTGTGTGGATCCATACGTCGACGCTTTGGACCCCAGACACATTTTGTACTGTTTTGGATCAAGGTTAGGGTCACAAAAGACAGGGTGATGTACATGGACTACGCCAACTTCTTGGCTGCGGAAAGTTTTTAGGCCAGCCCGAATAACCTTGTTGAACAAGTCCACGTCCTCGAGGCCCCAGCCTTGGATAGAAACATCAAAGCCTCCTGCTCGGAGGAGATCACCCTTGTAAATGCATGCAATCCCGAAACCATAGTTCCTCCAGAAGCCTGTTTTCTGGGTGAAGGCAAAATGATTATCACTCGGGACTTTCCCACTGTAAACAATCTTTGGATCATACTGGCTAAAGATGATGGGGAAATAAATCTGTTGCCCCAGAAGCGTGTTGGTTCTACACCGCTGGAGAAACTCTGGCGTAAACACCAAGTCAATGTCACAGAAGAACAGCAAGGAGTCGTTGTTAAACTGGGAGGATCCGACTTCTAGCGCCAGAGCTCGAGAGAATTCACCAGACACGGGCAAGATCTGCATGTCCGCCTTGGGGTATTTCATGCGATAATCTCTCATCAGTTCAATCTGTCTTGTCTTGTCAGGATTTGAGTCTGAGTTGAAAAGCAGGACCACTAATTTGACATTCTGGTTTGGAATGAGGCAGGTCTTCTCAAAATTCAACATGAATCGTGCAAACATATCAAAGCGCCCAGAAAGAGGAATCAAGATGTTGATTTTCTTGTCTTTGGGCTCCTTCTTCTCTGCTTTTGACTTACTCAACTGAAATGGGACGAACATCTTCAGAGAATTGGAAAGAAATGACAAGGATCCTGAATCTTGGTTGATTTTACTGGCCAACTCTTTGGCATCCATCTCTTCGTCCTCTATAAAGTGGACTTTGCTGAAGGTCTGTTGCAGATACGCATGCCTTCTGACTGGAACGGTCATTTTCTTTCCCTTGTGCTTCTTGTACAAGAGCAGTAAGTCAAGAACATACTCTGCTCCATACATTGGATTGACTCTGCGATAGCCATACTGTATCTCTTTGAAGTCAATGATCCGCCCTCTGGTCTTGGCGTTGGCATTAATCATCTCCATCACTTGCATGACGATGTCGTCCAATGCCTCGCGCTGGGAGGAATCCATCCCTCGACGAGGTGGCTGTCCATCCATGGCGGAATAAAGATACTTTCCAGTGAGGAATTCCCACTCCAAAACCTCTTCGCGCTGGTGAGGCTGGAAGCGCATGAAGGAAGGCGCCATCCCCAACTGAAGGTCGTCTTTGTGGACTTCTGTGTTGCTGTATTTACTCATGAGGACAATTTCGCGGTGCAGCTGGATGGTCCGGTACCGCAGCTCTGCTATTTTGCGGCTCAGCATGTAACTGTGGAGTCTGTACTGATAGGGTGGGCTCTTGTTGGGGTGTAAGGTGATCGCTCGGTGAATCTTGCTGTTGCGGAGGTCTTTGATGTAACCTTTTTTGTTCTGCTCGTAGTTTTCGTAAAAGAGTTGTTGCATCTAAGACAAAAATAAAGAGAGGGGTGGGGGGAAGAAAGTTACTGCGTGATTGTGGCTCCCAGCCCGTCATCCCATACACCGCCTGCATGAATAGAAGAGCTCTGGGGATCAGCTATTCGGGCACAAGTGTTTAGCAATATCAGCCAATACTCCAAATGAATTAACAAGATAATGAATTGGAAAATATTGTGTGTATGGGGAGGGGGAACTCTTCAAGAGATTAGAGATGATCACAAGCCATCTTAAAAGCAGTATTAAAATTAGTTCCTCAAAAAACTCTAGAACAGGGGTCCCCTCCCCATCCTTTTTGACCCTACAGGCACCTTCAGACACAGTGTGGTAGGGTCAGGGGCAAAATTACAGCCATGGCTTGCCTTCAGCCACAAAGTGAAGACTCTTGTGTGGTGGTAGCAGCTGCTGCCAAAGCAATGTTTTTAAAAATCCGCAGAGCCGATCAAAATCTCCAGTGGTCCATCAGAAGCCTTGCAGGGCGGAACCCTCACCTGGCCCTGCCCGCTTCCTAAAAGCACTTGGTAGGTGCCAGGAAAGGTAGAAGAAGAGGAAGAGATTGGATTCATACCCTGCCCTGCACTACCTGAAGGAGTATTAGAGTGGCTTACAATCTCCCTTCCCTTCCCTCCCCGCAACGGATGTCCTGTGAGGTGCGTGGGGCTGAGAGAGTTCTTTCAAGGGCTGCTCTTGAGAGAACAGCTCTGAAAGAACTTGTGACTGACCCAAGGTCGTGCCAGCAGCTGCATGTGGAGGAGTGGCGAGTCAAACCCAGTTCTCCCAGATTAGAATTCGCGCTCCTAACCACTACACCAAACCAAAAGGTGTCAATGGGCACCACATTTGGGACCCCTGCTCTAGGAAAAGTCTGTCATACATAATACATGACACTGCTTTCTACTGAGTCTGACCCATGGTCTAGCAATGTTGCTATTGTCTACTAGGACTGGCAGCAGCTTTCCAGGATCTCCAGCTGAGATCTTTCACCTAAGTCCTGGCTAACTGGAGACAGTGGAGTCTAAGTCTGGGACGTTCTGTGTGCAAAGCAGATGCTTTGGAAGGATACAAGAGCGGGGATTCACGCAGAGAAGCAAAAGGCAGCATCCTTCAAAAAAACTCAGCCATGGTCCCTCCCCATCATGAAATCATTTCCCAATAATCTAAACATAAAATATGTTCCACTGTAAGACTAACCATCCAACCACCTCTGTCTTTCTTCTTACCGGGGCTTTTTTTGTAGAAAAAGTCCAGCAGGCACTCATTAGCATAATAGGCCACACCCAACAGCAGAAACTCAACATATTAGGCCACACCCTGACAGCACAGCTCATTAGCATATTAGGCCACACCCCCATGTCACCAGCAGTCTGGTCATCCAACCACACCCATCTTTTGCTTCTTGTTCTGTTTACCTTGTTTGTTGTCAAAACCCAGGGCTTTTTTGGAGCAGGAACTCCTTTGCATGTTAGGCCGCACACCCCTCATGTAGCCAATCTGAATGAGTTTCTGCTGTTGGGTGTGGCCTGTTATGCTAATGAGTTCCTGCTGGGCGTGGCCAACTTGGGAGCTCCATTCCTGTGTGTTCCTGCCCCAAAATGGCCCTGCTTCTTACACTAAAAACCCCAAAGCTGTCATTTTAAGATAGTTCTCATTTTGTCCAGTCTTCAGCCATTGTTTGCAAGGGGATTTTGCCATTTCACACAGTAAAATCCAGTTGCAAAGTGGACTGAAAGTGCATTATTCAGCGTGTCTGAAAGCGCCCTTATTACTCATGTGGATACGTAAAGTGAGCTACCACAAAACTTCACAATGGAGCCTACAGGTTTACAGGCAGTACTGACCAAGGCATTGTTAAGATAACTGACAAGATGGTTTGCAGGGCTTCCTTGCCTTTGCTTTGTGCTGATGTCCATATGTACTGTCTTTACGTACAAATGTTAGTCACAGCCGTGTTCACATGGCACAGGGTTCAAGGTGAGACAACCGACTTCATTTTGCCTAATTTTACCCTCTGGCTATACAATCTCAGGTTTGTCCTGAAGGGCCTTGAAGCTGTGAGCCACAAGAGAGCTGTTGAAAAGCTCCTGCTCATATCCTAGGGAGAGAGTGTGATTAAAATAGTTAAAGATGCCTCTGAGTCCAGAGTCACCAGTCAAAAAGGCGGCTGCCTCATAGAATCACAGAATCACAGAGCTGGAAGGGGCCATAAAGCCCCCTGTTCAATGAACGATCAGCCTAGGGAATCCCTGACATATGTTTGTCTGCTGAATCATAGAATGTTAGAGTTGGAAGGGACCTCTGCAGGTCATCTAGTCCAACCCCCTGCACTCTGCAGGAGCGTAGCCGAAAGATAGCCCTACAACATACCCGAGAGATGGTCATCCAGCCCCCGCTTAAAAACGTCCAACGAAGGAGCATCCACCATCTCCCGAGGCAGTCTGTTCCACTGCTCAACCACTCTTACAGTTAGGAAGTTCCTCCTGATATCTAGCCGGTAACAACTCCCTTGTCATTTCCACCCATTCGATCTAGTCTTGCAATCCGGAGCAAGAGAGAACAGCTGTGCTCCATCTTCTACATGACAGCCCTTCAGATATTTGAAGTCCGCAATCATGTCCCCTCTAAGTCTTCTCTTTCCCAGGCTGAACATACACCTCTGCATAATTTAATGCTCTAGGCCAGCCTCCACTGTTGGGGAGAGAGGGGGGGAATTCAGCCCTTTCCCTGCACTATGTCCAGATCAATCATGCTTGACAGAGAGAAATAGTGGGTAATTCTTAAATATTCTGAAAGTAAACCTTTTGGGATAGAAACGGTAAACTACAACCCCTACTTCAATTTAGGGGGGGAAGGTTGAGTGTATCAAACTGGTTTCTAGAAGGCTGACCACAGTTCAATTTGCATCGGTCTTGCTTACGCTGCCTCGGCACTGGGCGGCCACTCTCCTGAACCTGCCACAAGTTGTGGACGGTGGTTTCACTCAGGCAGGGCGGCAACCAGCTCCAGGGTGGTGGAGCTCCCACCCCTGATTGCCCTATAGCTAATCTGCCCTGAAGCCCCCACTGCCATGATTCCAAAGGCTCTGGACTCACAGGCAGCGGATGGGCCAAAGTAGTTGGGACATCTGTCACGAGACAGGTCAGAGTTTCTCAACCCAGCTTGTAGCAGATATCATGTCTAGCAAAAGCTGGTGGCAATTGGCAGCATGGGCTGGGGGGGGGCACAGGGCACCCCACCCACCCTACCCAGCGATTCTGCAACCCCACCCTTGAATTTTTCCCAGGGCTCCAGAATCTCTAAGAAGGCCCCTGTAGGCGCCCTGGGCTGCCTCTGACACATTCTGCATGCAGAGCATTAAGATCTGCCCCAGGCAATCACTGTTCCTAATAACACTGCCTTATAGGGTTGGAACATTGGTCCAGCCAGCTCAGTATTGCCTGCTCTGACTGGCAGGTGCTCTCCAGGGTCTCAGGGCAGTCATCTTTCACCTGACCTACTACCTGGTTCTTTTAACTGGAGAGGCTGCGGATTGAACCGGGGACCTTCTGAATGCAAACCAAGTACTTTAGCACTAAGCTCCACTGCCCCCCACTGGCTGAAGCACACCAATTATACGCTTTTTAAAATGGTCTTCTGGAGACGGCTAGGAGGAGCACTTGAAGACCATGCACTTAAGGTGGTCTCAAATCTGTAAAGGAACATATCTGTACTTTACACTCCATTCAAAGGCCTATCAAATGCCGGTATCAGGGAACGGCAATGGGAAGTGCAGGTATCTCAAACCCATGCAATATTGATGGGAGGAGATAAAAATCGGGGCTCAAGTTAAGACCAGCAGATCTAAATATTTATGACTGAATGAATTTAAACACCTGCTAAGCCGCAGCCTGCTGGGCACGGCCAGACAGGGAGACGTCATGCAAATCACATGAAATAATCAGATGTCCATTGGGCAAGAAAGAGTTTCGACGTGTGATTTTTAACCGTGCTCGGTTGACAACCGGAGACAGGGTGGGTCCTGGGTGCCTAGAGGCGGAGCCTGCAGACTCACGACTCAAATGGCCCAATGAGAATAAAAGAAGCTGCTATATAGATCAGGAAATCTACCGAGGTACGCCAGTGTTATATTTCTCTTCTCGAACAGAGAACACCTCTTCCAGATCATCAGGTTCTTTTTTCTTCTTAGAAAGACACTGTCCCTGAAGTCCTAAGTACACTGAGTGGGTTTAGAAGGGTGCAACTCCATTCAGCACTGAACGAAGAGCTTCTAGTCCTCATGAAACCAATCGTCGTACTTAAAACATTTGCTGCAGCGGCCTACTAAACCAGTTAGCCATGGGGGACAGAACAAAGAGGATTTGGGGTGTTTTTAACTCACCTTTCTCTCATGAAGGATTCAAGGAAGGTAAACTGTTCTTACTAAAAACAACACCAGCTGGCACCCATTTTAAAACACTTAACACCCCACTCACTGCCAGAAAATCACAGCTCAGCTAACCAAGAACCCTCTTACGAAATTCTGCCTTACACTGTTTCCTGGAGCGTAGAAGAAGGGAGCCTTCCTCACACATCCAGGACGGCCCATTCCGCAATGTGGAGGCTCCTGTCGAAAAAGCCAGACAGTCGAGTGAATTAATCAGACCGCCAGCTGTCTTGAACGTGCTGCGACCGTCTAGCCTAGAGGTTACTGTAGCATGGCACGGACAGATGACTCATCGTCGTGCCAAAAGTTAAAAAAGTATTTTGCAATGCTCTTTTATGGTTTTTATTAAGAGAGAGAGAGAGAGAATCAAACCCATCCAGCCCCAGAGCTTGGTTTCCAATAAGCAGCTCCGAGAATCTGCAAACAGCCCCAACAGGAAATTAGGAAAAGACGACACACTTGTTGATTACACAACTGCATCCTTACAAGCCACCGATGGTCGGTCAAGACTGGATGTTATGTAACTCTGGGCTGTGAAGTTATGCACAGGCCCTTTGCAAACATTTCCCTTTTCCCCCTACCCATGACAGCTGTCAAGGGCTAGGGGGACCCACATGGGGGGGCGGGAAACTGCAACCTGAAGAAGCATACTCTCTCCGGGCGGAACAGCAGTGCAAGAGAATCTGGTGAGCCATTTGAAAAGAGGCGAGGGAAAGAGGCAGGGATGCCACCTCCATCTTGGGGGGTTGTGCGTGGAGAGAGGGATGGGAACCAAACCAACTTCTTTTTTTTGTGTGTGAGTATGCCTGGAAGTCACGATCGACTTCTGACAACCCCTAGTGGGGCTTGGACGCCTCAGAAAGGTGGCTTACTATTGTCTGCGTCCCAGCCCTGGTATTCCTTGGAGGTCTCCCTTCGAAGTATTTTCCAGGGTTGGTCCTGCTTAGCTTCTGAGCCAGGGCAGAACCAACTTCTTATGGAGTAATGTAGTGGTATAGCATAGGGTGGCGGTTAGAGGATGGGGCTTGGAGCTGAGAGACTCAGGTGCGAATCCCCCCACTCTGCCATGGAAGCTTGCTGGGTGATCTTCCCTCCACCTAACCTACCTCACCGGATTGTTGTGAGGATGAAATGGAGAAGAAAAGTCTTGTCGGGTCTCTATTTGAGAAAGGCGGGACAACGAAGTCATTAAAACTATGCGGGTCAAGGGCCATCCCTACAGAGCAGCATTCTCCATTCTTGAACATTTTTATCTCCCAGCTAGCTGTGGGCGTTCTGCTAGAACAGCCTGTTTTTTGGCCCACTCACTCAGGAGTACATCCCACTCGGACAATCCCAGTTCTGCATCAAGAAGGCCCCGGTCACACAAGAGGATTTGCCACGCAAGAGGGACAGATCGGGGGCGCATCAACCAGGCACGATCATATTGCAACATCTGGGAAGTGGAGTGCACCCGTCTTCGATCCGTCCCGTCCCGGCAAAACCGCGCAGCAAAAAGGTAGCACCAAAACAGTGCTACCAACTGGTTGATGCGCAGCAGGGGCGGGCGTCTGATCGCCGCCGCGCCCCTCTCTGCGCAGCTTCCTGGGCCCTGTTGAACTGCGCATGCCCGGGCATGCGCAGCAGGCTCCCCTCTGTCCCCTGTCCGTGGCTCCCCCTCCCCCCCCCGCACCGGATCCTGCCGGGGAGCAAGTGCGTGGCGGCTCAGGGGATCCGTCTGATCCCGTGGCCGCGCATCTCTTTTGATGCGGCTCTAAAAAGCTGCACTTCAGCCATGCCTTTTCCCCCAGTGTGACTGGGGCCAAAGAAACCCAATTCTGCAGCTTGTAGAAGGTATGAAAACCAACTGACTCACTGTTTGTCCAAGGAGCACAGGGTGGCATAAATAGGGTTTCTTTACCCCTCCATCTTATCCTCACATCAACCCAACAGAGGATTTTTAATCCAGCTCTTTCCGGATCATAGTCTGACAATCTAGCCACTACACCACACCGGTTTACTGCAGATGTTTACAATTTACTGTGCAATCTCCAGTAGAAAACGAGGAAGAGATTGGATTTATACCCCGCCCTTCACTACCTGAAGGAATCTCAGAGCGGCTTACAATCTCCTTTCCCTTCTGGTCCCCAGAACAGACACCCTTGTGAGGTAGGTGGGGCTGAGAGAGCTCTTTTGAGGACTGCTCTTGAGAGAACAGCTCAGAGAGAACTTGTGACTGACCCAAGGTCACACCAGCAGCTGCATGTGGAGAAGTGGGGAATCAAACCCAGTCCTGCCATATTAGAGTCCGTGCTCCTAACCACTACACCAAACTGGCTCTCTCACTAGCATTTCCCTAGTGACAAGATGGGGCAAAGAACTGTATAGTCACGGAAGACCATTCCTCAAAGACTCTTACTCAGCACTTCTCTGAGATTTCAGGAGCCATCGCCCACATGTCTGCAGGTATCATTTTGCAACCAGAATGCTAGAGACTTACTCGTTTTCAAGCAAAACCAGAGATTCTCAGGAAGAGCTAAAGTACTGCAAACCGGGATCCAAGATTCATACAAGAGAATGAAGTATTTAATGAAGAGACACACAGGGAAATAAGGAATAACTGTCGATTTCTCTGAAGTTTCAGAAGTGAAGAGTTTTCTTCTACTAGAAGGAGAGGTGGGTGCCCCCCCATGAAAGCCAAACCCCCAAAGCCAACGTAGAACGCACACCAATCCACCAGTGGTGACATGCGCAGCTTTTTGCATGACCGACAGGCCTTTCTGAATGGCAGCACCTCACCTTTGGAATGCCCTCCCCCTTGAGGCTTGCTTGGCACCTACCTGACTTTTCTTTTCTTAAAAAAACCTTTTATTTTCAATTTTATAATAAAGAACATAGTCCACCTATACATTTCACATATAACAAAGAGTCTTATACATTTGTTACATTCTCTATCCACTTATACAGCCTTAACCACCTTTTACTGTGTACCTTTTCATTTTTATTTTGCATCATCAAACTCAAATCGTCCGTTTGTGCTAACTCTTTCGAGTGTTAGGTCCTCTTTGGGTATTATATCCGATTTCCAGTTCTTTGCCAATAACAAGCGAGCTGTGGTTAAAATATATGACAGTATATATCTTTCTTGTAAATTATATCCACTCGGAATCATGTTTACAATATATATTTCCGGTTTTAATGCTAAATATTTCCCCCGGTATCTCCTGAATTATCTTCCGTACCACTTTCCAATAACTTTGTACCTTACCACATTTCCACCATATATGGTAAAAGGTCCCCAGATTAGCTTTACATTTTCAGCACTGGCTGGAATAACTAGGATAGCATTTAGCTATTTCATCTGGGGACCAATGCTACCTGTGGAACACATATACATTCTCTTTGTATGCAGTAGCTCTCATATACTTGACAGAAGTCCAGATTTTTGACCGTTGCTCAGTTTCTATATTCTCTCCTAAATCCTTCATCCAAGTAATCATGACTGTTTTAATTGTTTCATCCTGCTCACACTCTTCCAACAGAAACCTGTAAATCTTCTGTATTAGTTTATCATTGGAGGATAACCATATCTTATCCAATTCATTGTTTTGG
Source organism: Gekko gecko (assembly GCA_029375565.1). Taxonomy (NCBI): domain Eukaryota; kingdom Metazoa; phylum Chordata; class Lepidosauria; order Squamata; family Gekkonidae; genus Gekko; species Gekko gecko. The sequence goes on along the minus strand of JAPDNY010000017.1, from coordinate 34,958,294 downwards.
TCCTCGAAGCCCCTTAACATGTCTTTTTTGAATCTATCACGTAACATTATTTGTTCCCACCAGGTTAATTTATTTTCACGTGCTAACTTCCCCGCTGATTTTAATTTATTTTTCTTTAGGTACCAGGTGAACACAGAGCCAGCATGGTATAGTGGTTAGAGTATCGGACTAGGATCTGGGAGACCCAGGTTCAAATCCCCACACTCTGCCATGGAAACTTGCTGGGTGACCTCGGGCCTGTCACACGCTCTCAGCCTAACCTACCTCACAAGTTTGTTTAAAGATGAAACGGAGGAAAGGAGAATGATGTAAGCCACTTTGGGTCCCCGTTGGGGAGGAAGTGAGATACAGATTAAATTAAATTTCTCTTTATCCAGACTTTTATCTTTTTTTTGCTGTTTTATGGTCCACTTCTAGCCTGGGGACTGTTCTATGGATACTGTTTTGAGCTGACCTGTTTCGTTTATTTGCTTTTATGCCCTGCCTTGTTTTTATTGGCACTTTTTTATTTTATGGACTTGTTTTTATTGGTGAGACTGGATTGTCTTCAGGGCCGGCACACTCACTAGCGCGCCGTCCCTTAGGGGCGCTGAAAGCCCCCCGCCCCCGCCAAAAACCCCGCCCCTTCCCTGGCTTGCCAGCGCGCCCCACAGCTGCAGGGCGCGCAGGCAAGCTGGCACTGGGATGAAAACCCCGCCCCTTCCCTGGCTTGCAGCTTACCTGCCCTCCCGCTCCCCCCGAGGGGGGAGAGAGGAGGCGAGGGTGGCATGGCAGGTCTCCAGGCCCCACCGGGAGGTTGGCATCTGCGCTCTACCTAGGGTGCAGAAACACCTCCAGCCAGCCCTGATTGTCTTGGTCAGGGGCACCCAACCTTTTTTGAGCCTCGAGATACCTCTGGAGTTCTGATACAGAATGGTGAGTGCAGCTAGAAAATGGCTGCCACAGAAGGTGGGGCCAGCCACAAAATGGCTGCTGCAGCTGACCTTCAAGTCACATGGTGAAGAACCTTGTGCTGTGGTGGCAGCTGCTGCCAGAGCAATGTTCTTAAAAATCTGCCCAGGCAATCAAATCTCCAATGGCTAATTAGAAGACTGCCCAGGCAAAAGGCCCCCTGGTTCCACCCACTTTTTAAAAACACTTGGTGGGGCGCCAGGAAAGATGTCAAGCACCACATTTGGGACCACAGAATTATAGAGTTGGAAGGGACCTCCAGGGTCATCTAGTCCAACCCCCTGCACAAGGCAGGAAACTCACAAATATCTCCCCCTCCACACCCGCAGTGATCCCTGCTCCACGCCCAGAAAATGACCAAAAAGCCTCCAGGATCCCTGGACAAACTGGCTTGGAGAAAAATTGTTTCCTGACCCCAAAGTGGCAATCAGCATTCCCTGGGTGTGTAAGAAAGGGCCACAACAACTTAGCACTGAGGCAACCCTCCCTCTCATGATCTGCCTAAGTTCACAGAATCTGCATTGCTGTCAGAGGGCCATCTAGCTTCTGCTTGAAAACCTCCAAAGAAGGAGAGCCCACCGCCTCCCAAGGGAGCCTGTTCCACTGAGGAACTGCTCTAAATGTCAGGGTGTTGTTCCTGATGTTTAGCCGAAAACTCTTCTGATTTAATTTCATCCCATTGGTTCTGGTCCGACCCCTGGTCTTGGTCTTTTGTTTTACTGTTTGGACAGCTGCCACAAACAGGGCTGGAGAGGCAACATACAAATGTTCCACATAAAATAAAATAACTATTAATGACATGCTTTCCAAGAACTTACCGTAATTCAGCAGGGGACGGATACGTCGTGGCAGGACCATTCGGGGGGGGGGGAGAGACACGGTGCACGATGCCGTCACCCGGTGTCACTTCCTGGCAACGGCATCGTGCGGCGTGGATGTTCCACGGAGGAATGTTCTGGCCGGGGACTGTGTCCCCCCCCGCTGAATTACGGTAAGTACTTGGCAACCCTAATGAAAAGTGACTTAACAGAAGAAGAAGAAATTGGAATTATACCCCGCCCTTCACTACCCAAAGGAGTCTCAGAGCAGCTTACAATCTCTTTCCCTTCCCCTCCCCACAACAGACACCCTGTGAGATAGGTGGGGCTGAGAGGGCTCTTTCAAGAACTGCCCTTGAGAGAATAGCCCTGAAAGAACTTGTAACATACCAGCAGCTGCATGTGGAGGAGGGGGAAATCAAACCCAGTTCTCCCAGATTAGAGTCTGTGCTCCTATGGAAGGTCAGTAGTTCAGCAGTTCGAGACCCGAGAGTGCCGCATGATGGAGTGAGCTCCCGTCTCTAGTTCCAGCTCCTGCCAACCCAGCAGTTCGAAAGCAAGAAATTGCAAGTAGATAAATAGGTACCACTTTGGTGGGAAGGTAACAGCGTTCCATGTGCCTTGGTGTTTAGTCATGCCAGCCACATGACCACAGAAACGTCTTCGGACAGCGCTGGCTCTTCGGCTTTGAAACAGAGATGAGCACTGCAACCCTAGAGTCAGATACGACTGGCTTTCGAGCAAGGGAACCTTTACCTTTATAAAGTTCTGTTCCCTTCTATAATAATAGGACTGGAGGGAACCAGGTGAGAGCCAAGATACTCAGGCACATAAATTAGGCAAGAAAAGAAATGCCAGCTTCTATTGTGTTAATATAGATGACACTCCAGTAATGGAATCTGACAAGAAGACTCCATCAGCTTTGGGTCCAGATGTAACCAGGCCTCTAATAAGAACAGATGTTTTGATTAATCACATGCAAATTCACAGTTCTCGGTTTGTTTATTTATTTAAAGCCCACCCAAGGATGGGATAACAGGAGCTGGAGCTGAATGATATGCTGGTCAACGGACCAATTAGGGTCAAACTGACCACCAATTGATAGGGGTTAAATATTGTCATGGAACCAAGAATGCTGCCATGTAGGTGGCACATTCCCCTTTTAATGACCATCAGGCACCATGTGTGATTAGTAAATACCAAACCCACCTTTAACACACAGTGTCCACCTTGCTGGTACTGGTTAGTCACACAAGAGAAAATGGAATGTTTGAACTTCACATGTGGAAGCAAAATGTTTCGAGTGGTCTGTGGATTTCATTCTTCTCTAGCCTTCTGGATTTTCTGGGCCTCTGTAGAATCTCACACACAACCCTCAGGATTTTTTGAGGACTACGTTTGCCTCGGTTCTCCCAGAATCTTGATGGGTGTGTGTGTGTGTATGTGTGTCAGTATTTTTATTTATTTATTTATTTTTTAAAAACCCACAATCCAAGTAACTGAATATAAGAATACGTAACAATGCACAGCACAATGAAGACAACAAACAGACAAAAAAGCCTTTTTCTAGGGGTTGGAGAACTTTAACGACAAATATGCCATTAGTCACAACTGACTCATGGTCACCCCAGAAGTGAGAAGAAGTGGTATGCCATTGGCCTGCCTCTGCATAACAACCTTGGACTTCTTGGTGGTCTCCCATCAAAATAGTAACGTGGCTGGCCCTTCTTAGCTTCCCAGTTATGATGAGCTCAAGCTAAGCTGGACTACTGAGGCTGCTAGGACTTTAAAGCTGTCCTTCAACTAACTGAATAATGTCAAGTCTCAGACTCACAGCTGACGGTTAGCAAAGTTTTGGGAAGATTCATTTATATATGTTACAAGAAAAGGGATATAGCAGCGAGAGCGCTCTCTCTCTCTCTCTCTCTCTCTGTAGCATAGGAGAAACCAATAAATAAATGCAAACTCAGTGTCTGGAAGAAGTAAGCCATACTTGGCAAAAGGAACTGCTTTTAACTGTGCACTGTAAAAACTCCACGGCTGGCTTTCTTCTCGGCGCCCCATAAAAAAAGGTCCCATAAAGGGCTTCCTTCCAGAGCCCTCCATGATGCCGAACCCAGAGGAGCTTTGGGCTGGCCCCCCGGGGGGAGCTCTGAGAGAAGAGCCAACTCTCTTAAGAGAAAAGTTAACAGTAAGGCAAAGCCAAGGTCATGCAATTCCCAAGGCACTTCACTTCCAGCTGTGAATCAGAGAAAGCTGAACACGCTCCAGCTTAATCTTGTGTTTGAATTATGCAATGACCTCATTAAAGGGCAGCTTGCTATTGTCCAATGAACAAGCTGGGGGGGAGGCTTTGGTATTTGCATTTCCTCGGGGGCGGGGGGGGGCAAAATTAGTCTCCAGAAATGCAAAAACTATTAAGGTTTGTGTTTTTTGCATCTGCAGGTTTTGGACACAGAAAAAAAACACAATTCAGTCCTTTATCTACTCCCACAAGTGAGCCTCTTGCTTAAGAGTGGCATCGCCCCAGATGAGCCTTCTTGGCCCTCTGACATGTGAGCATTGGCTCAAAAAAACTGTGTCTGTTGGAAGCTGGGTTTTAAAGGAGAAAGAAAAGCATGCCAAACTCCTGCCAGCAAATGCATGTACACACAGAGACACGCAAAACTTGGAGCCGAGGCACAATTTGCTAATTGTCAATTCAGTATAAGACACAGATGCTGCCATTGTCCCTTGAATACAGCGGCGGCATCCCAAGCTTTGGGGGCAATGTTTTACCTCTGAGCTGGAAGCTAGAAGTTCGTAAAACTCAAAAGTTTGCATTCTACTAATAAAAACCTAACCTGAGCCAACAAAACTTGTCCCTTTCTGCTACCTATCTTTTAAAACTTCAGGAGTGACACAGCAGCAAACTCTTATCTACTTAAATAGGTTGACATCCTTAAAAAAAAAGAGAGTTGGTTATTTTTCCACGTGACTTGACAGAGAGTTCTGGATAACCCGGAGGCCTGCATAGTTAGCTCCATGTGGAATTGATCGGGACTACCAAATCTAGCCTCCGCATCTGGGCGTTTTGAATCAACATAACTTCTTTTGCTTTTAAAAGAAATGCATTTCCGCACTTCCCAATTTTGAAGCTTTCTCAGTTTCTCTCTCTCTCCCCCTCTTTCTCTCCACCTCTCTCCTCCCCAATTAGGGCAAAAACTTTTTCCCTCCGTCACATGCACGGAGAGGCCAGACAACACCCGTCCCGCACTGGCACGGCCGGGCTGCTTTCTGGAGTCTGCCTTGCGAAGAGGTGTCTGTATGTTTTGCCAAAAGCAGGGTGCGACAACTGCAAGACAGAAACCATACCGACGCCCTCGTTATGTGGGAAGCAAACCAACCGCATGATTTACTTCGCCATCCACTCCCGGACCCGGCTGTTCCTCTCCAAACCCTGCTGGGCCTAGAATTTGACCACGTGGTCCTGCTTGGCGGCAAAACAGGCAAAAACTTCCTTCCTTCCTTCACTTCAACTGGACTAAAATTACCGTTTTTAAAAAATACCATACCCAAACAGACTAGACTTCAATATATTCCCGGAATAATACATGGAAGTTGAACGAGAACTCATTTGTGCTGTGTTGCTGGAAGATTAAGGTGCCACTGGAGGATTAGGGTAAGGTGGTAAAGAAAGAAAGGACACAGTGGAGTGAACTAAATCTTGTGAAGAATATGGGTGCAGTGGGAGAAAATGGCGGTTTGGGGGTTGGCGAGTGAGGACCATATGCTGAAGGTATTCTGAACCTCTGCATGGGGGGGGGGGGAAACCGATGTGTTTTGGCCGGGTGCCAAAAGAAAGTACAGAAGGCACCAGGCAAGCCTCAAAGAAGAGGGCATTCCAAAGGTAAGGTGCCACCCCCAAAAATGCCCTGTCTCCAATTACCACCTGCCTCACATCTGAAGGCAGGGGGCACAGAGAAGAAGAAGAAGAAGAAGAAGAAGAAGAAGAAGAAGAAGAAGAAGAAGAAGAAGAAGGAGGAGGAGGAGGAGGAGGAGGAGGAGGAGGCGGCGGAGGAGGCGGAGGCGGCGGAGGAGGCGGAGGAGGAGGAGTTTGGATTTATACCCCGCCCTTCACTGCCCAAAGGCGTCTCAGAGAGGCTTACAAACTCCTCTCCCTTCCCCTGCCCACAACAGACACCCTGTGAGGTAAAGAAGAGAAGAGATTGGATTCATACCCCGCCCTTCACTGCCCAAAGGCGTCTCAGAGCGGCTTACAAACTCCTTCCCCTTCCCCTCCGCACAACAGACACCCTGTGAGGTAGAAGAAGAGAAGAGTTTGGATTTATACCCCGCCCGTCACTGCCCAAAGGCGTCTCAGAGCGGCTTACAAACTCCTTCCCCTTCCCCTCCGCACAACAGACACCCTGTGAGGTAGAAGAAGAGAAGAGTTTGGATTTATACCCCGCCCTTCACTGCCCAAAGGCGTCTCAGAGCGGCTTACAAACTCCTTCCCCTTCCCCTCCGCACAACAGACACCCTGTGAGGTAGAAGAAGAGAAGAGTTTGGATTTATACCCCGCCCTTCACTGCCCAAAGGCGTCTCAGAGCGGCTTACAAACTCCTTCCCCTTCCCCTCCGCACAACAGACACCCTGTGAGGTAGAAGAAGAGAAGAGATTGGATTTATACCCCGCCCTTCACTGCCCAAAGGTGTCTCAGAGCGGCTTACAAACTCCTCTCCCTTCCCCTCCCCACAACAGACACCCTGTGAGGTAGGTGGGGCTGAGAGAACTTCTGACAGAAACTGTCCTTGAGAGAACAGCTGTGCCAGAGCTTGTGACTGACCCAAGGTCACATCAGCAGGTGCAAGTGGAGGAGTGGGGAATCAAACCCGGTTCTCCCAGATAAGAGTCCGTGCACTTAACCACTACACCAGACTGGCTCTCTTGGAAGAGAACAGGGCTTGGAAGGCACATCTTAACTGGCAAGCTGGTAGTATGGAAGGAGACAGTTCTTAAGAACCCAGGCTGTTTAAATGTATGGGTATACTATGTCTGAATATGGAGGCTCCATGTAATTATTCTAAAGCACTGCTTGAAGCTAAGCTGGTTGTGGACTGGATCCAAAAGCTGGAACTGCTGAGAGTTCCGTGTGGGGAAAAAGGGAGAAGTATAAGTTATAGTGAGGCAGGATACTATCAGGCATTAGACCGCCATTCAAGAAACACCTCCTCCCAAGGCATGAGGAACAATCTGTGTCGATCTCTGGCCACGGTCCTTGTTTTTAATACAACTGTTTTATTGTGTTACTTTTTTTAAAAAAAGTGCCTCATGAAAAAATATACCTTGCAAATAAATTAAGAATTAATGTGCTACCCCCACTTGCAAAAGCTTTTAGAGAGCTCAGAAAAGATGCCATGCCCTGGCCCGGCAGAAGGTCAAACTGTTCCACATCGAGCATTGTGTAATGTTTATTAATTTCTCCCCACTCAGTAGTTGAACACGATATACTAAGAACAACGTTTTCTACATCTGCTTACGGGAACTGTAAAGTGGCCCGAATATAAAATAAAAGCCAGCTGAGCGGAAAACATATGCTCGCAACCTGCTCTCCTGCCCCTCAGATGTGCCCCCTGAAGTCTGGGGTTATTGTTGCCCGGAAGGGGGAAAAGAGAAGGCAAGAAGGCCCCCGCACGCCACACTAGTTGTTGCTTGCCTGAAGGCATCTCTTACCCCAGAAATATGGCTATGTGGGTTCTAGATTCCAGTTGGGGTCATGCAGGGAGGGAAAGGGAAGAAATCAGTCCTTCCATCCTCACAGGTTTTTGCAAACTGAAGGCATCCACCTTAATATGTTCTAGACCCTCAGCCAAAAGAGGCATGCAAAAGAAAGTATGCCACTCCAGAGTTCCGTACCAAATAAGTTTGTTATCTTATATCTAATGGCGATGGGTGGTCCTATCAAGTGGCTCCAACAAAAGTCATAAAGTGGAGGTGGGCATCCAGGGCTAGGGAATGGGTTGAATCGAGCTGGTTTTTTCACTCAACCTCAAACAATCCCTGCACTTTCTGCAGCTCCCGTCCCACCTGGTTTTGGTCCATGTAGGTCTCATAATCCTCAGCCTCATCTTTTTGGTGATGTGATGGAGAACACAGAAAAGCAGGCTTTTTAAAGTGCTGCTTGTATCAGAGAGTCAGGGAGTTTAAGAACTAATCTTCCCTGGAGAGATGAGCTTAAGTGATTGGCTGCTCTACTTGCTCTGATTGGCCAACATCAGCTGGAAGAGGAAATAAAACAGCTGATCTGGAGGGAAAAGTGGTCTTTCACCCTTTGGTTGTTTGAAATCTAATGTTTGAATCAGTAGCCAGAGGGTTTTGCTTCTGAGGGAAGAGATATTTGGGAGTCAGTGTTTTCTGATAGGCAATAGTCAGGAAAGTACTTCTACAGAGGGAAGAAGAGAAACCCCATTGTCTAAATATATTAAAACTGCTCTGAGGGAGAACTTAAATTCTCACTCAGAAAAGCTACAGAACAACCTTATACAGACAAAGGATACTGGAGAAGGTCTGGGTAGTTAGAGAGGACTCCCAGACAAGCCAAATAGTAAAAGGAGTTGCTTCTTAGGGACAGGGAGAATAACTTCTTGCCAGTGAAAAGGTTTGGGAAGGGACCCCTGGTCTGTGATAAAAGGGGAGAAGCTTAGACACCTCAGGACAGCAATTAGTGAAAAGCTGTAATATCTAAAGGAAAACCTAGAACTCCAAAGGAAGAAATCTAGAAACATCAACTACTGTGTAGTGCTGAAATCTACTAACCAAAGTACCTCTCAAAGAAAGAAAAAAACAGAAAGCCTTGAAACAAAACTACAAATACACTCTCTTGAATGTTACTTAAATATTTAAAGGTATTTGTATAAATTTGAATCAGAAAAATTTCTGGAAAATTTCCCAATTCAGATTTTACCAGAATACTCACATCACGGACTGAGCTACCACTGAAGAGGAGATCAGCGTTAAGTCAAATCCATCAGGTTGCTCTGAAGGCCTCTGAAGTTAGGATCCATATTTAGCTATCCACATTTAAACATGGGCGGTTAGAAGTCAATTTTTTGCATAATCTCAAGGCACCATATAAGGAAGACTAACATTTCCAGCCCAAGAACAGGTGCACAAAAGCCATGTTGGAGTGGCCACGTGAGACCTCAGTTCCACTGTTCTCAAAAAGTTAAACTATCTATTCAATTTTTATTGCATTCTCTCTTCCAGGCGCTCAGAATGGGGTTCCAGGTTCAAACCCTGGCATCTCCACTTAAAAGGATCAGGCAGTAAGTGAAGTGAAAGAACTCGGCGCAAAAGATGATGAAATTTTGACACCACTTGCCATTTGAGAAGGTCATATATGGGACACATCGGCTTCAACTCTACCATAGCTGGTGATGTCCAATTGCAACTCATGAGCTTCCAAGATTTACATTGTCTATTTCGGGGTGGCCAACGTAAGAGCCACATAGAATAAATGTCAGATGTTTGAGAGCCGCAAGACATGAACAGAGTTTACAAATAAGTTTTTATTTAAAAATATGCAAATTTGCTTTTTATTAACATTAAACGAGACTGCCAAAAATAAAAGCAAAAGGGGTAAAAACAGATATTGATAATGGTATTTGTCCGAGAGAGAGAGAGGGTGTCAGGCTCCTTAGTCTGTTTATTGGTAAACCATAACTAAAGACACGTATACAGCTCGTGTCAGGAATGGCTGTGGACAATGGAGGCCCCTGACTTATAGTGAATTCAGACACCCCCTTAGTCTAAGTGAAGCCAATGAATATAATTCGCGCGTGCGGGCAAAGCAAGCAGGCGTAACAGAAAAACAAGTTAAAAGCCACGGATTCCCAGCGTAGTGCCCAGCAGCCAGAGACACCACAAGGTCAGACTGAGGATAACATACAGACAGTAAAAAGAACTGATGAGAGTAAGTACTCCCCTACATTCCATACTAATGACAGGGCTACCTGACAGTGGGGGGAGGGGGGTGGAAAGAAAGAAGGAAAGAGGTGGAAAGAGAGAAAGAGAGAGAGAAACAAAGAAAGCAAAAGGAAGGAAGGAAGGAAGGAAGGAAGGAAGGAAGGAAGGAAGGAAGGAAAAGCATGGCTCTCCTTCACTTCCCCAGCCGCCCTGCCGGAAGCTGCACAATATGTGTGAAAGAACCTCAGCCACAGTTTGGCCACCCCTGGTCTATTTCCTTCAGCCCTGCCCTGGATGGCCCAAGCTAGCTCGATCTCATCAGATTTTGGAAGCTAAGCAGGGTTGGCCCTGATTAGTAGGTGGATGGGAGACCACCAAGCAAGCCCGGGATAGCTACAGAGAGAGAGAGGCAATGGCAAACCACCTCTGTCCACCTCTTTCCTTGAAAACCTAGAGAGTCGCTACACGTCCACCACCATTTCCTTCCAAGTCAAAAATTTCACACATACATTCTGTACAGAACCATCTGTGGCTTTCAGGCTCTATTACTGGACAAAACCCTTCAAGCTTGACTGTTCCTTATTTGTATTTGTTACTGTAAATCCCCGGGTTCTGTAGTCCCTGCCCCCCCCCCAACTTCTTCAAAGGAGTCCAAGTGGCCAGATAGAAGATTATATGCTTTGTTGGTTGGGGTAGGGGGTGTACTTGACTGCTATTTTTGTCTTTAATTCACCCTTTCCAACTTGCAGTGGTGCTGCGGGCAAGTCACCAAATCCAAACTAGCAGTTTGCCGTGTCTGCTAGCCTTCCGAAATTACCACTCTGTCCACCAGAATAAGACCAGGAAAGTGAAACAGATGCTCAAGGGCCGGCTGGAATAACCTATTTGCACGAGGGAACAGCTGGCAGGGTTGTTTTTTTTAAATTTTTCTTCAAAATATTAAAAATTGATTAAAGGAAATGGAAATAAATATATATATATATATATGTATACACACACACACACTTCTGACACAGACTGTCTGGGAAGCGGGAGTCTGAACAGCCTTTTCTACTCCTTAAGGAGAAGTTAGCTGGAAATGTCAGAATAACCCCTCGGAGAGGGATCTGGCAGAAACACGCCATATTTCTGTAGAAAGAGGTATTTCCACAGGAAAGGGAGAGGATAAAAAAAATCACAATATGTCAGTTGCCTGGTGGCCAACGACAACCCAGAAATCTCTTGCCGATGACCACCAGAGTGTGAGAGACCAAATCACTCCATTTCTCTCCTGGATCCTCAGCACATACCAAGGACTCAGAGAGGTGCGTCTCATGCACAAACAACGGCTGCCTCGCATTTGCAGACCCTTGCAAATCAATTCTGAATGACTAGCGCTTATGTTGATGACTCCTCCAAACCTTGCACATTTTCAGCACATTTTCAGGAAAGGTAGCATGGACATGTCACCCTGACGTCACTTTCCGCATGACTATTAACTCACAAGATGGCTTTCTCTGGAAAAAATATACAAAATCAGCAGTCACTGCGTTTGATTTTTTAAAACATTTTTTGTACTTCCACTTTTTTACTTCCACAACTGGCAAAGAGTGCGTTGACTCTGAACACCATGTCAGTTTAAAAGACCAGACTGCGCAACTGACCACTGCAATAGCTAGTTCTCTCTCTCTCTCTCTCTCCCACACTCTCTCTCTCATTCTCTCCTTTTTACCGCCTCCTTCCTGCACTGGAATACAAAAGTAGAAAATTTTGCATCATCTGGAAACAAGACGTTTTGGCCGCCAGCTGGGTTTTTAAAAGGTTACACCCATGTAAAGCTTTCACTTAGGAAGAATTAAAATTAGCGACCACTTTGCAACGGCTGCCAACTCACTACAGGAGTGAAGGCATTCACCTCTCCCAATGAAATGCTTCCAGATTCTCATATCGAGAGGGAAATCCTTCACCGCCTTGTGTCTAGACTCCAGTTCTCCAATTTTTAGGGGAAGGGACAGAGGAAGACTTGCGGCCCACTTCTCTGCTAACTAGAATGCTATTTGTGATCAGCTGCTAAACCTCGACTTCTAAGGAGAAGCGGTAGTGCTGACCAGAGGGAGGTGGTCTTTCTAGTGGTGGTACTTTGGTAGGGCAACCACTTCTCCAAAGAAATTTGACTACTGCCTGGTCTTTTCCACTGTAGGTGCCTGATAGAAATGTTGGTGTTCACCCAAGACTTCTGATAATATTACTGTGTTTAGACAGCCGGTTTATTGACTTTTGTAAACTACTTTGCTGAACCTTTTTTTTATTCTGATTTTTAGTTATTTAAAACATTTCTACCCGGATGGCCTAGGCTAGCCAGTTTGGTGTAGTGGTTAAGTAAAGTAAAGGTAAAGGTTCCCTTGCTCGAAAGCCAGTCGAATCCGACTCTAGGGTTGCGGTGCTCATCTCCGTTTCAAAGCCGAAGAGCCAGCGCTGTCCGAAGACGTTTCCGTGGTCATGTGGCCAGCATGACTAAACACCAAGGTGCACGGAATGCTGTTACCTTCCCACCGAAGTGGTACCTATTTATCTACTTGCAATTTCTTGCTTTCGAACTGCTAGGTTGGCAGGAGCTGGAACTAGAGACAGGAGCTCACCCCGTCATGCGGCACTCTCGGGTCTTGAACTGCCGAACTACTGACTTTCCACAGCCTGCAGTTCAGCGTCTTAACCACTTGAGCCACCGCAGCTCCTCAGTGGTTAAGTACGCAGACTCAAATCCGGGAGAACCGGGTTTGATTCCCCACTCCTCCACTTGCACCTGCTGGATGACCTTGGGCAAGCCATAGTTCTGACAAGAACTGGTCTTGAAAGAGCAGTTTCTCTCAGAGCTCTCTCAGCTCCACCTACCTCACAGGGTGTCTGTTGTGGGTAGGGGAAGGGGAAGGAGTTTGTAAGCTGCTCTGAGACTCTGAGTGAAGGGCGGGATATAAATCCAATCTCTTCTTCTTCTTCCTACGAATGAAAGCTATATCTGAAGGGTGAAATGTTTTAACATGATAAGTACTTTTAGTTCTGAATATTTTAATGCTGTAATTTATAATTTATGCTTTATCTTCTTGTGATAAATTGTAATGGCCTTTGGCTATATGTAGTAAATGCTATTATATTGTATCCTACAGAAGACTGACACCACTTCCAGGGAAATCTCAGAAGTGACATCAATATGCTCTAGGAATTCCTGGAAGCTCTATGGTTTTACCATAGACTTGCTGGCAACTCCAAAAGAGGCATGGCGCCACTTCTGGGTTTTCTCTGGAAGGGACGTCATGCCATCAGCTTGATGGCAATTTTTATTTTTCTCCTGCCTCCATTCAGAGCTGGGGGCAGGGGAATCGCCTGCAGACTGACAACCCTAAAGTTAGAAATAAAAAATAAGGCCAAGGCTGATGGTGCAAGTGAAGTGAAATTTATATTTTATTACTCAGGGCTATTAATCTTGTACTCTTGCTGAAGGAACACTGGAAGACTAACAGATTCTCCTAAAGAAGCCTACTGGCAAAATGTGTAAGGAATGTTTAGCTGAGTAATAAAACATAATTTTTACTGTACTTTTACCATCCATTAAAAAAATAAGAGGCCTTATTTTTTTACCTCTTAGTGACTGGTTTGGCCCTTTTATTTTCTCCTTAACTCCAAAGTTAGCCCGTCCTTTTTCTAGACACAGCTTTTTACAAGCCACGCAAACACAATCTTCTGCCAAAAACTTTGGGGACATCAAGCTTGTACCTGTGATTGAGGACTGGATGGGAAAACGGTCCTCCCATCCCAGCCCCACTGGCCAAAACACAGACATACGACTGGGTCAGCTGAAGTCAAAGATCAACACCAAGGCCGAGTGGGAAAGAAAGGTTCATATGAACACAGGTATTCACCAAAGGGCAGGGCGGGAAGATACAGGCATAGAGCCCCATAAATGGAAAGCTACACACACTTCTTTCTTCTGAAACCGCAGAGCCATTTTCATCCATTCCAGATGCAAGTGCACTCCTGGAACATTAAAAAAAACAACCCTAGCAGGCATGTGTATCATGGGCAAGTAAAGTTATGAGAATTTCACTTAATCCCTTTGGCAGACGGAGTCTGAAAGAAGCAAATTAAATCCACCGTGTACAAAAGCCCTAATTTTAAGAGGAGAAGCCAGCCAGCCAGGCTCCCTTACCTTCCAGTTGCACACGAAGATGCTATTGAAGGCCTTACAAGTAAGTTCTCATAAGTTAGAATGCCATAACATCTTTTTCTTTTCTCTCTCTGTGTATGCGCACACGCGCCAGGAAGTTGTAGTTGACTTCTGGCGACCCCTCGTGGGGCGTGGACACCCCGAGAGGTGACTTGCTATTGCTTGCTCCTGTGTCCCGACCCTGGTATTTCTTGGAGGTCTCCCATCCAAGTACTTGCCTGAGCCGGCCCTGCTTGGCTTCTGAGATCTGACATTGCCTGGGCTATCCAGGTGACAGCAAAAGGCCATATATCTGGTGCACCCCCCTTGCCAACCCGAGACATTCATGATATCTCAACAGCAGGGGTGGGATTTTTATTTCATTTCATTTATACCCTACCTTTTTACCCAATAGGGGCCCAAAGCGATTTACATCATGCTCCTCTTTTCTATTTTATTCTGACAACAACAACCCTGTGAGGTAGGTTAGGCTGAGAGTGTACGACTGGCCCAAGGTGACCCAGCAAACTCCAGTGGCAGAACGGGGTCTGAACCTCAGTCTCCCAGACCCCAATCTGACACTCTGACCACTATACCATGTGGAACAGGGTTGGGAGAAAAAGAACCTATTCGCTTCCACTTACAAAATGTTCCCTTATCTGTTCACTTTTCAAAGATTTTTGCTCACCATAGGTGAGTAGTACTATACAAGCCTGTCTGCTATGAATGTATCTAATACTGTATGCGTGAAGAGAACATGCTTATGGCTGTTGGCAAAGCCTTTAGTGTCTATTTAAAATCATGTGCATGCCACTTTCTACCCGATTGCTTTCATCTTGCACACCTCGAAACAGTACCGAATTCTCTCACTTGTTTTCTGAAAGCAGGAAAAAACCCTATGTTGTTTTAAGAGAACCACTCACTGATTCCTTGCAAAATGTGTCGGAGGAGTCAATGTGTGCTTTTTCTCAGGCTGTCTGCTGTGAGTCAGATACTGCAATGGAAAAAACAACAGGGGCCTTTGTTATCAGTGGCTTGCAAATGGTGTCCCTGAGGAAAGCTGGAGTCCTTCCGAATCTTATCAGAGGTTGCTGAAGAACATCAGCCGAGGGGACAATTGTCAGTTAAGAGATCCTTCTAACCACGTACAAACGGGCTCAGCGATTAAAGGAGTTGTCGGCAGTGCTTCCAGAGAACAGGAGGGAAGTGTGATTTGGGTCACAAGCTTCTCTCTATCACACTCCTATGGATTCCAGTTCCTATCTTGCCATCCAACATATTCTCTGTTACTGTGCCCTTTGCAATGCATATTCTGTGACTGTGCCCTTTGCAGTGCATATTCTATTACTGTGCCCTTTGTAATGCAGATATTCTCTGTGACTGTGCCCTTTGCAATGCATATTCTGTGACTGTGCCCTTTGCAGTGCATATTCTGTCACTGTGCCCTTTGCAATGCAGATATTCTTTGTGACTGTGCCCTTTGCAATGCACATATTCTCTGTGACTGTGCCCTTTGCAATGCAACACAGGATCCACCCACATGCGCTGCCATTTCTGTTGAGCCTCAAGTCTCAGATATATGAGCTAACACAATGGTTTCCAAACCCCTCTCCTAGAAAAACTGCTGTTCCATCAGCAATTCCACACATGGTGGATAAACTTCCCTCGATGACGGCTTGCTTAGCACAGAGGAACAGCAGGAATTTTCTTAAACTAGGGTGTACTCGCCAGTCATGTGGGTCAACAACAATGAAGCCCAACAGACTCAGTGAACTGAGTATGCATCCTATAATACTGCCCAGGGAAACCCCACGCAATGCATAAGAGAGTGTGTGTGCTGGTTTTCCCTCCATATGGACAGGTTTGTTAAGAACATAAGAAGCTTGGAAAACACTGAGTTAACAGATCAGAAAAACATGATTCTATTTGATCAAGAGTCAACTAAGTTTTGCATGATTAGCAGAACTACTAATTATGCAAAACAATGGCTGCGGTCACACACACTAAATAATCCGCTTTCAATCCGTTCACAATCCACTTTCCAGCTGCATTTTGCCAGTTCACACAGTAAAAATCCAGTTGGAAAGTGCACTGAAAGCGGATTGAAAGTGGATTATTTAGTGTGTGTGACCACAGCCAATATCAAGTATTTGGCTAGCTTGGTTGCTGTATTTTAAGAACCACAAAAAATAAAAATTTGGGGGTTCCTTAATAGGACTATTCTGCATCCCCACCCATTTTTGGAGACCACGCTCCTGTATTTTAATACCTGCATTTCTGTAACCTCAATATAGGAAGGGAACCCAGAAGTGACTCCCCTTGCATTCAGTGCTTTTATGTCTTTTCAAGAGGAACCTCAGTTGACTCTTATAACAGCGGACAGAGATGTCTGCATCCAACGCCAGCGCCTTTCCCTCCAGCACCACTCATGAGTGAATCGTGAGATGGAAAGACGGGCCTGCCTCACTGTCTAGAACAGAGTGTGCGTCATAATCTGTCTCAGAATTATCTGGCTTTTGGGCCTGTTCAGTGGCTTAGTTGACTTGAACAAACAGTGGAAACCTTCATACGTTGCCTCGCGACCGTAGAACCATCCTGGTTTTGGATTTCACCACTTGCAATTAAGTATATTTAAATTTTCAATACATTCTTACAGTATACTACTGTGTCTTCTTTCAATGGGCTTCTCCCTTGTTTTTTACCAACCAAGACTACTGGTCTGTCTCTTCTGATTGGTAGCGACTCTTCAAGGTGTCAGGTGGAAGGGTCTTCCCAGTCCTGCGGCATACACAAGACTCTTTTAACAACTGCCCAGGATTCAAAGCCAGTCCTTCTGCATGCAAAGACATGTGTTTCATCACTGAGCTAACCTTTGAAGCCGAGTCCTGCTCAGATTAGCAGAAAACAAATCGACCGTAAGTGGCAATTTGTAGGGCATGGCTGCACAAATCACACCCTGAAAGAAATAAACCAACCCTCCGGATCCTGCCCCTCAGTGTTTCATAGCAGGGCATGAATATTCTGACTCCTACCCACACCAGTGCGGAAATCCACCGGTTTCCCCTCTCATCTCTTTTTCAAGGAAGGAGAAACATTTGTTGGATTCCAGGTTTCCGCTTGCAGCACCAACAACATAATAACCCTGTATTAAACACCATTTAAGTAGTTTAATCATTGGTAGCCCACAAGTTCTATTAACACCCATTAATCACAGGTGTTGTCCAATGTCAGAAGAGTACACCGTTTCGGCTTTCCATGAGGGTGGAGAAAAACACCCAAGAGCAAACAGTTTTACAGCTTAAACCTTGGTGACAATGTCCTTCCTATTGGGAGCCAAGACTGACAAAGAGTTGACATTTTGGTTAACCACTTTAATTACAGGCCCAACCTTTATAAGCAATGTGCTGCCGATCATCTTAAATCTGAGAGTACAGCTTGGCTTAAAAAGTTGATTTGTTCACCTTCACTGGGAGAAGAGTAGCTTAGAGTCAAAGGAGACCTGGGCCGCGCCCTTCTTTTGTCTAATTTCAACCTGCTCCACATCCCGTTTGGACAGCATCCAGTTGGATAGTAGAGGCTGAGCAAAATCTTTTTCATATTCTTTGGATTTTCTGGTACTCTGGGTAACCAACAACCAACATGGCA
Source organism: Gekko gecko (assembly GCA_029375565.1). NCBI lineage: Eukaryota > Metazoa > Chordata > Lepidosauria > Squamata > Gekkonidae > Gekko > Gekko gecko. The sequence continues at coordinate 34,940,753 of JAPDNY010000017.1, read as the reverse complement.
GCAGCAACTAAAATCAAGTAACAATTTGTCCAGAATTGGACTGTCAGAGCAATGAGCCTGAGCGACAAACAGTAAAATTGGACTGTGACAATGCTGTTAAACCGACAGCATGTTTGATTCTTATGGTCCCAGAGTCTACCAATGCTAAGACCAATTTAGTGTATCGTTAGCTTTTATTACGCAACCGTGAGCCGGATGGATTTGTTCATCTTGCATCAACCAGTATTCTGCAAACTGTATTTCTCACTGATGTACTTTAAAAAAAACAAACAAAAACCTACTCTGCCTCACCATGACGCAACCCAAGTGATACAACTTCTCAACCGCCGTTTGTCAATGGGAAAGGGAGAGACCTCCTCCTCCCATGCGCCAGCACAGGGCCGGGGTGGAAAGCAGAGAAAAAGAAGAAATGCAAATTAAAAACAGCTTACAAAAAAAAAAACACCCAGAAAAAAAGAAAAAAAAAACCCCACACACATACAGACACAGCCCAACCCTTTCCTAGCAATCATTTCCTACCAAAAAAGCTGAATGAGGATATTAATTTTGTGCACAGTCCGCAGAGTGCAGCTTCTATGCAAACCACACATAAATCGCCACGTGCAAACCACACAAAAAGAACGCCTGCCAGACCATGCCTTTCAGATGCATGCAGAAGAGGGGGCCGCCATAGGTTCCGGGCATGGCTGAGCTAAGTATCCTCTAGAATGCACTCCCACCCACAATCTGCGACATATGAAGCTGTGATACTGGTTGCCGGTCCGTACAGCCCAGTGCTGGCTCCTAACTAGGAGAAGCTCTCTCCAAAATATCAGGCAGAGATTCCCCCCACCACTACCAGCACCATGATCCAAGAGGTTTTTCCTTGAGGTGTCAGGGACTGAATCCAGGACTTCCAGCATTCAACACATATGCTCATGGCCGGATCACCCATTGGGCGAACTAGGCGCTCACCTAGGGCGCGCCGGCCTCAGGGGCACCAAATGGCGCCCCGCTCCCCCCCCCAAAGCCCCCCGCCGCCGCCCTAACCAGGCACCCCGCCGCGAAAACGCGCCCGGGTAGGGCGCAGTCGCCCTCCCCTCCTCCCTGGAGGGGGAGGAGGGGAGGAGGAAGCGGCCGGCGGTGGCCAGCAGGATCTCCCTGCTGCCGCCGCGGAAAAGCGCCCACCGAGGGCGCAAGTCGCACTCCCCCTCCTCCCTGGGGGGAGGAGGAGGAGGAAGCGGCCTGCGGCGGCCAGCCGAAACACAGCTTGCCCGCCCTCCCCCTCCTCCCTGGTGGGGGAGAGGAGGGGGAGCGGCATGGCTGGGTCTCCAAGCCCAACCGGGAGGTTGGGGTCTGCGCCCGCCTAGGGCGCAGAAATACCTGGAGCCGGCCCTGCATATGCTGCAGTACTGAACAATGGCTCTTTCCTATCAGGGACATCAGAGTGTAGCACGGTTGGGGCTTGAGCATGAACATGTTGATTGTATTGACTTACTCTGAGTAAGACTGTAGTTAAACAAAAAATAAAATAAACCCAATCCAAACCAAGGTGCTAATGCCCTTGACAAGCCAGGCCCCCATATCGGAAGGACTGCCTCTCCTGCTGTGTGGCAGCTGCATTCAGTAAAGCAATGCCTTTTGCTGCTTTGACTCATGCAAGGACATGTTCTGCTGTTGCTGCGCACAGATCTTTTTTTTTTTTTTCAGGGACTGCTTCCAAGTTACAGATTAGCCTTCCAGAGAAAATTACAAGATCTGCGTCGCTCTTGCCATTTGGGAGGGCGGGACTCTTCCGAAGAGCCCTTCGCTCCTCATTCCTGAAGTTTGGTGCAGTGGTTAAGTGTACGGACTCTAATCTGGGGGAACCGGGTTTGATTCCCCACTCCTCCACTTGCACCTGCTGATATGACCTTGGGTCAGTCACAAGCTCTGGCACAGCTGTTACTGAAAGAGCAGTTTCTGTCAAGAGCTCTCTCAGCCCCACCTACCTCACAGGGTGTCTGTTGTGGGGAGGGGAAGGGAAAGGAGTTTGTAAGCCGCTCTGAGACGCCTTTGGGTAGTGAAGGGCGGGGTATAAATCTTCCTCCTCCTTTTTCTTCTTCCTCCTCCGACATTCTACCACAACAGCTTTGCTCACCTGAGCAGGGCTTTCCACAGGTGCCACCCTCGCCCAGTCACGTGCATTCTCTGTTGTGGAATGGCCCACCTGGTAATGTCAGGAAGGCTCTTACTCTCCTAGCATTCTACCAATTATGCAAAGCTGAATTATTCAAGAGGATGTTAGTACACAGGTAATAGGGATACACTATAATGGAATATCAGGGACCACGGTGGCTCAGCTGAGGCTTAGCTGCAGACTGGAAGGTCTGTGGCTCGGCAGTTCGAGACCCAAGTGCTGCGCGACGGAGCGAGCTCCTGTCTCTTGTTCCAGCTCCTGCCAACCAAGCAGTTCAAAAGTAAGAAGCGCTGTGGCCCTGGGGGAAGGCATTATGGCGCCAGTAAGTGAGGGATCTGGGGGGGGTGGGGGCTTGATGGGGGGGTGGGAGAGCCTTCCTCCTTCTCCCCATCTCTTTGCTCTCTTTCTGTTCCTCCTTTCCTTCTCTCCTTTCCTTTTCTTTCCCTTTTCCTCTTTCTTTCCTTCTCTCTCTTTCTTTCTCTCCACTCTTTCTTTCCCTTCTTTCCTTCTCTCCTTTTTCTCTTTCCCTCCTTTTGTTCTTTCCTCTTCCTCTTTCCCTCCTTCTTCCCTTCTCTTTCCCTCCTTTTGTTCTCTCCTTTACCCCTTTCCCTTCTTCTTTCCTACTCTTCCTTTCCCTCTTTCCTTCTCTCTTTTTATCCCCTTTCCTTCCTTCTTTCCTTCTCTTGACTCTCTCTTTCCTTCCCTCTTTCATCCTTCTGTGGCCCAACTCTTCCCCCCCCCCCGCAGGCTGGCTGGGGAAGGGAAGGGGAGGCTTTTGAAGATGCCTTCCCCCCTTTTGCTTCCCCGTCTGACATCACATCTGGCGATATCAGGGGGTGTGGCATATGCTAACGAGCTATTATGCTAATAGCCTAGTAGCTCATTAGCATACCTTATGCTAATGAACTCATGCAGCTCTTTTTCTAGGAAAAGACTCCCGCTGTGCACTCTGCCTTGTGTCTCAATGTGAAAGACGGGACTATAAATCATGTAAATAATATAAAACAGATAAATAAGTTGATCGCTGTGAGGCTGCATTAAAATTTCTAAACTTCCTTCTCCAAAGGCTGAACACATGAAAACTGCCTTATACTTAGGGTTAACAGATGGAAAAAGGACATGTCCTCTTTTGCGGGGTGTCCATCCTCTTTTAGGCTCTTTAAAAAAAAACAACAACACCTGATGAAAATGTCCTCTTTTTGGGTTGGAGGGTTAGGAATATTCCTAAATAGTAGCAATCATCACAGCTTACATGGTAGCAGTATTTAAAATAGAATTTGTCATAGTGATCGCTTGTTTGAAGTAGTCGGGAAACGTGTCCTCCTTTTTTGGTTTTCAAACTACAGTAACCCTACTTTCAATGAATCAGAGCCTTGGTCCATCGAAGTCGGAACTCAAGACTGGAAGCAACTCTCCAGGGTCTCTGGCAGAGAGCTTTCTCATCCCCTCCTGCCTAGTCCTTTTAACTGGAGATGTCAGGGATTGAACCTGGGACCTTCTGCATGCCAAGCAGATGTTCCACCACTGAGCCAAAGCCCCTCCCTAATGGTTGTTTTAATTGTGTTGTATTTAGTATTATGTGGAGCTGCGGTGGCTCAAGTGGTTAAGACGCTGAACTGCAGGCTGTGGAAGGTCAGTAGTTCAGCAGTTCGAGACCCAGGTGCCGCATGACGGGGTGAGCTCCTGTCTCTAGTTCCAGCTCCTGCCAACCTAGCAGTTCGAAAGCAAGAAACTGCAAGTAGATAAATAGGTACCACTTCGGTGGGAAGGTAACAGCGTTCTGTGCACCTTGGTGTTTAGTCATGCCAGCCATATGACCATGGAAACGTCTTCGGGCAGTGCTGGCTCTTCGGCTTTGAAACGGAGATGAACACCACAACCCTAGAGTCGGATTCGATTGGCTCTCGAGCAAGGGAACCTTTACCTTTATTTAGTATTATGCTTTTTGTCTGGTGTTGTTACTTGCCTTAGTCCCAGTTTGACAGATATTTTTTTAAAAAAATTTAAGTAGAGGAAAGATCTAAGAAGACAATTTGGTAAGTGAGGCCCGGGTTGAGGATGACAGCATCCGAAGGATGTGATCATCAAAGGAGGAAAAAGTAACTACCGTCCCATTGCACAACTGTAACATAGCTAGGAAAAGCTTAGTGCAAAGATCCAAAGATAGCAGAACCACAAATAATAATAATAATTAAAATAACCAAAATTTGAGACTAATTTGCCTCTCACCAGTGATTTTTCTGAGCTGATGTTATTCCCTAAGAATCGCGCTAACCTACTGCTCATTTTGTGGTCTTCCTCTTTTCTCAGGCCCTTCAGTAGCAAGGCAGTATTTTATCCTTTAATTCGTTCCTGCTGTTCCCATTCCAGTGTCATCACATTGCCTGAGTGGCGTCTGTGCCACGATTGTCCAGCGGAGCAAAAAAACTCACACAATGTGATATTGAATGCAAGACCCAGCTTTTTATTTATAATTTTTAAAAATGGCATTTACTTATTTAAGTGGTCAAACACCTGAGACACCTCACAACCAGTGTTCCCTCTAAGCTGAGTTAGTGTGAGCTAGCTCACAGTTTTTTTAGCCTCCAGCTCATAGATTTTTGTCTCAGCTCAGGAAGGATGGCTCCATAGCAAACTAATTTATGCAGTAACCAAATTGCTCCTTCACAGGTTTAATGCCAGTAACTCACAAGGCAGAATTTTTGCTCACAAAACTCCACAGCTTAGAGGGAACACTGCTCACAACTAATCAGTAAACGCATTAAAGCCCCAATCAACAAACTACGGTATCTGTTTAAGGAGGAGGGGAGTCTAAAACCATTAAGTTTACTCACAGTAGTGCAAGCAGCTTGTGCGCTGTGTAGATTTTCCTAACAGCTACCCAAGTTCCCTTTCGCACTGCTGATTGCTTGTGCTATGAATCGCTAGAAGAAAGGTAACCAAACCAACTTCTCTGGCAAAGCTTAAGGAGTCAAGTCAAAATCCAAAAACCCTAGTTTTACCCACCCAGGGGGACTTGGGGACTTTTGTGTATTAAGCAACACTCCCCCAACTCTGTGACTGAAGTATTTTTGGTGCGAATTTCCACAGCCATTTCGAGGGAGGGTTGATGTTCAGGGAATAAAGTTCTCTTGCGCATGTACAAGTCCTCCGGTGCATTTTAATTTGGTCACTGAGCCTCAGTCTCCCACTGGCAAAGATGCTAACTTTTGCTTATAAACAAACCAAGGTGATGCGCATCAAAGATGATATATTCTATCTGCTATTATCCAAACAAGGTTTGCAGAGCCAACTTACGCAGAGTTACACCCTTCTAAGCCCACTGACCTCAATGGACTTAGAAGGGTACCACACTGTTTAGAACCTCCTGATGGCACCTGTTATTTTTGGCCGCTGTGTGACGGAGTGTTGGGACTAGATGGGCCATTGGCCTGATTCAACATGGGCTTCTCTTATGTTCTTATGTTAACTGCATGGTAAATTACATAAAGTTAATTATGCATGCTTTCAAAACTGATAGCTAGACGAACAACCAGACGCCAGCTTGCGCAAAGGCTCCGGGGCAGCAGACAAGGCACACAGCAGCCTTTGCTAAAGGCAATTCAGGTTCTCAAAATTGCTGACGGGCAAGGAGACATTCAGAAGCGTTGGACTGCAGCCTCAGATTTTGCTGCACAAACTTCGATCCCGGGCAGGAGCAGGCTATCTGAGCAGTGACAAATGTTAGCAGCACTACTGTTAGAAGATGCTTTACAACCACCGTGGAGAATGCATAAAAGATCCAGCACAGGGCTACTGGAATTTTATTTTAGTTTTTAAAAGAAATTTGGATCTTTTGGATCTCATCGAGCTTGGCGTGAACTCAAGAGCTGGTCCTGGGGTCCACGTGTATAGAATTGCCAGGGTGCACTGAGGTTCAGTGTCCTAAGTGGTAACAGAGCCAGAGACGGGGAGCATGCCAGCAGCAGGCTGGGATTTTTATTTATTTCCTGTCCCTGTCCCCTCACCCCGCCCCATCTACAAAGAACAGAAGTGAAGGGAAGAACAGAATGCTCCAGTTCAGATCCTGTAACAAGAGATCAAAGAGAGAATGAATCCCAGAGGACTGGAAAGCAGCAAATGTAATGCCAGTAACACTCCGGCTTACCACTCTGAATATTTTTTTTATCAGATATCTAAGGCGAAAATTGGAAACCAGCCTTTTTTTCTCTGCCCTGCAAGAGCATCGTTTAAATACTTTAAAAAAAAAAAAGGCAAGGGCTTTATCAGCAGAGCATGAAAGGTGTCAACAAACTTGAAAAGAAAGCCTGGGCAGGGGTCATTTCGTAAAAAAGGAGGTGCAGGACCTCATTAACATAACTCATTAGCATAACTCATTTGCATATGCCACAACGCCTGACATCACCAGAAATGTGTCAGAAGGCAACACCCACCAGTCAGGCTCCACCTCTAGGGACTGTCTTTCCACTCTGGGGGCCGTCGTTCCAGTCACAGAGTAGCCTATTTGGGCCCAGGAGGAATGCTACACATGCTGCTTTGTGCTCCTGCTGGGAGCTGGGGGCGGGGCTTGCCGCCACCTGTGCTTCTAACTGCCGGAGCTCTGCTCCTGCGCGCTCCTGCTCCAAATAACCCCTGACTGCCTGGGACAACCTGGGAGTCTCAGAAAGAGTGGCAGGAACCTGTAGCCGTGCTCAGAGAGGAGAAGGGCAGGACAACCGCACCGCAAACCATCCCAAATAAATAGAGGAGGAGGATTAGAACTTTGGGCAGTAATCTAAAGAACAACCGTGGACAGCAGTGCAGCCTGAACAGCCGTGCAGTTTTATGTTCTCAAAAGCCACGTAAGGAATTATTATGTCATATTTTAGCCAGCAGGGCTGTAAAGGTCAGACTTACCAGACAGACCTCCCTGCAAAAGCATTAATTGCTTCACAGCATTTCTAAACAAAGGCAGTTAAACCTCTAACGGTTGCCAAACCGTTCAGAGGCATTTGCAGTGTGCAGCAAGAGCATTTTACTCCAGTTCATAGTTTGTTTTTTAATTAACTCTGGGGTACTTTCCAAGGTGACATTTTGTCGTGATCCAAAGACTAGCATTGAAGACCCCCAGGCTAAGAGAGTAGAGATGTGAACTGGGATCTTCCCTAGCACCTGAATTTTTGTACACAAGAGCAAGATTTAGATCTAGTATCACCTTAAAGACCAACAAGATTTCGAGAGGCAAAGCTCCCTTTGTCAGACACAAGAAGGAGGAAGGGAGCTTTGACTCTCAACAGTTTATACTCTGGAAATCTTGATGCTCTCTAAGCTGCTTCTGGATTCGAATCTTGCTCCTCTACTGCAGACCAGCACAGCTGCCCACCTGATTTTTGTAAAGTACCATGAACTTTTGGAAACAGCCAACAAAGTACTGGTTGCCCTCTGCAAACATCAAGCCGCTCCCCTCTTCACCCGGAAAAAAGTTCCCACTTTAAAATGGTATCACTTTGAAAGTTCGACTCGATGGCTTTACGCCCCAAGCCCCACCCTTCTGAGGCTCCACCCCCAAAAATCTACAGGTATTTCCCAACACGGAACTGGAAACTGTAGGCAGGAGCAGCGGGGTCAGCAGCAGTGAACTGGGATGTGCCCTGCTGCAGAAAAGTCTGCACTTGCTCACAAAGGATGCAAACCTGCCTCTACCTGCCATTGCCAAGGCAGCCAGCATCCACAGTTTGGCCCAGTGCGAGGAGGGGAGAGCATGCCTCCACATGGGGTTCCCAATCGCATGCCACAAGTTAAACAAACAGAAGCGTGCTGTGTCTGCAGCAATCCACCCAGGCTTGATAAACACAATGTTTTTTTTGCTGGATCACAACAGCCTTTTAAGGGTCCTGTGACCTCTTGACGCAAAGAGCTGCGTTTTTCCCGGAGCGGCATTCTCAGAGAAGATTACTAACAGCCACTGGCAGATTTATTAGGTCGATTTAGCTCTTCCCCTAGCAATCCATCCATCAGGAATGGTGTGCATGTTGCTTTTTCCCAAGCCACAAATGCACTTTCAAACAGTAAATAAGTGGCTAGTTGTCTGGAGAGGATGGACACATGAAGCCAGTACATATGAAGACATGTTTTTTGGAGTGAAACAAGCAAACAAAAAAAGTGCCACGCCTGATCACACAAAGGCAAGAAGCTTGCAAAAAAGTGGGGAACAAAGTTTGAGTCCAGTGGCACCTTTAAGACCAACAAAGTTTAATTCTGGGTATAAATCTATATATCTAATTCCCAAGTTGCCCCCTGTGTGCGGCACCTGGGCGGCAGGGAGATTTTCCTGTGCACATGGGGCAGTCCCCAGGTGTGCAGAAAAATCTAAAAAGTTTTTAAAAGTGTACGGGAGATATCTAAATCCCCAAAAAAGTAAGGAACTCTGTGGCGGCCAGCGGCTAGAAGCTGCTCAGTCCTTGCCACCGGAGCCGGGTGGGGGGAGAGGAGATCAGTAGTGGCAGAGGAGGAGGATCGCCGGAGCTGGGGGGGAGGAGATCGGTGGGCCCGGCGGCTGGAAGCCACTCAGGCCTCGCCTCTGGAGCCAGGTGGGGGAGGAGGAGATCAGTGGCAGCAGAGGAGGGGGACATCGCTGGAGCCGGGGGTGGGGGAGGGAGGAGATCGGCGGTGGCAGCAGAGGAGATTGCTGGAGCGGGGGTGGGGAGAGGAGATCGGTGGGCCCGATGGCTGGAAGCTGCTTGGGCAATGCTGCTGGAGCCGGGGGGGGGGAGGAGGTGATCTCCGGAGCCAGGGGGAGGACATCACTGAAGTCTCCCCTGCGAATATCGTGGGTCCCTCTTCTTGTAAACTCTAATACCCAGAATTAAACTTTGTTGGTCTTAAAGCTGCCACTGGGAAGTACACCCGTGTTAAAAGAAGCAGAAAAAAACAAAATAAAACAAGAGCCCCAGTTTAGGACATTTAAAAGATCTCCAATTCTGACTCCCCTTCCAGAGGGGATGTGATATCAGTGGTCAGAGTGTCCAACTAGGATCTGGGAGACCCAGGTTCAAATCCCCACTCTGCCATGGAAGCTTGCCGGGTGACCTTCGGCCAGTCAGGCACTCTCTGCCTCATGGGGTTGTTGTGAGGATAAAATGGAAGAGAGGGCGTTTTGAGAGATGTCAGCTGTTATGGGTCCCCATTAGGGAGAAAGTATGTAAGTAAATAAATAAATAAATATGTATGTATGTATAATCAAACTCTAAAAGCCACTGAAAGGCTGCAATCACACAGACTAAATAATCCACTTCCAATGCACTTTCGAACTGGATTTTGCCAGTTCACACAGTAAAATCCAGTTCGAAAGTGCATTGAAAGTGGATTATTTAGTCTGTGTGATCGCAGCTAAAAAGGTCCAGGCTATGCCACACCATTACAGGGGGGCGGGGGACTGAAAGGTTCATCTATCCCAGTATTCTGTTCCCAGAATTCTGGAAACTCCCTGGGAATCCATAAATCGACTATCTCTTCTTTCTCCACTTGATTTCCAGCATCATTTATAATACTTCCACTATACCTACAGGTTCTACGAAGCTCTCATGACTAATAGCCGCTGGCTTGAATCTCCATCGCTGAGATTTTTTATCTAACTTAACGAGATGGCTGACTGTCAACAAAGGAAGGACTGAATGTAATCTGCCAGCGATGTTAATGGGAGATCTGTCAGGCTGGGTTTCAGAAAAGGAATCACAACAATCCGAGACACATCAGTTCTGAGGGATTCTGCAATTGCAGAAATGGTCACAATCGTTCCACAGAATAAGGATAGGATTATACGCCGGGCAGAATCATGGTCACGCTTTCAAATGGAAAAACGAATCTACAATTAGCATATTCAAATAAAAACTTTTAACACTGCGATCCTATGCATTTTCACTCCCTTCTTAGACCCGCTAAATTCTAAGCTCCCTGAAGTCAACAGGCATAGAAGGCAGTAACTCTAGGTTGGAGGACATTGTAAGTATTGTTGAACGTACTTGACTAATTATACTTAAATCTCTGTGAAACGTCAGCTAATGCAGCCCACACACTATACCTCTGAGGAGGAGCTGTGACTCAATTGACCAGCCTCTACTTTGCATGAAGAAGGCCCAAGGTTCAATCCCTGGCATCTCCAGTTAAAGGAATAGGTAGTTGGTGATGTGAAAGGGCTCTATCTAACACCCTGGAGACATTACTGACCTTGATGGATTGACGGACTGATTCAATATAAGGCAGCTACATTGTATGAGCCTGTGAGCTCCCAAACATAGAATTTCTGGCTGCCAGGGTAGATAAGAATCAATTAAAAAAATAAATCAGATTTTAAAAAATTTAAATCGGGTTTTTAAATAGAATGCTCTTTGAGGAAAAATCTATCTAAAGATAGTTTTCTGTTTAAGATACAGTATAGTCCAAAATCATGAAATACGTATATAATTATGTAACATAATTAACATAATGTAACAGCGTTCCGTGCACCTTGGTGTTTAGCCATGCCGGCCACATGACTACGTAAACATCTTCGGACAGCACTGGATCTTCGACTTTGAAACGGAGATGAGCACCGCAACCCTAGAGTCGGATTCGAATGGCTTTCGAGCAAGGGAACCTTTACCTTTACCATGTAACATGAGGCTGTATATTCATGCAATGTTTAAATTTTTTGGTAAATGAATTCCATTAATCCATTCATAATGTCGTGCTCTCCCAGAGGTTTCTGTAAGATTATTTTGGGCAATTTTTCTACCTAGAAGATATTTCAATTTTTCTACCTAGAAGATATGCTTGGTTTCACAGTTCTCAGAATGGAGAATTTGTGTCTGCAGAGATAACAGGCCTCTTCTTCACAGCAAAAATGTTATAAAATAAACATACAGAGTCAAGAGGCCTCAGTCCTACTGGTCCCCTGCAAATCTATGTACACAGAATCAACCCTTTATCTCTTAAGTGCTAGGTTTCAAGAAGTTCAATGAATGTAAGATTGTTTGGGATGGAATAGGTCTGGATAAGGAGATGTTAAGAGCGAAGTGTGCGGAGGGAGGGGCAAGCAGTACAAATGAAAGTGAAACTTTTTGAACAGAATACTCCAGAAATCTTGAGATCTTTGTATGTGTACCTTCCTTTATTTTGTGTGTGTGTGTGTGTGTGTGTGTGTGTGTGTGTGTGTGTGTGTGTGCACTAGGCTTGCCAAGTCCCCCCGGGGGGCGGGTAAACCCCTGCCCGAGAGGCCCGTTACCCGCCGCCAGGAAATCGGGCCCCGAGGGGAACTCCACCCCCTTCTGGCAACGTCCCCAGCGTGATGATGTCACCCGCAGGTGACATCATCACACTGGCCATGTTGGGGGCGGGACGCTCTATGATTTGAGGGAACTCTATGGTTTCCCCTCGAATCCTAGTGGCCCCGCCCCCAACGCCCCGATGTGATGACATCACTTCCGGGTGGTGTCATAGTGGCAGCGTGCGCGCAAAGCTCCAGAGATGGCGCGGGACTCCCCGATCGAAGGTAATTTCAACTTGGCAACCCTAGTGCGCACCTGGAAGTCATGGCAACCTCGGGTAACTGACCCCTACTGGGGACTTGGAAGACATTCAGAGAGATGGCTAAATAAAGCCTGCCCGGCCTCTGATATTTCAAGGAAGGTCTCCCATCCCAGAGTCAACCCTGCTTAGCTTCTGGGATCTGACAAGATTGAGCTTGCCTGGGTATTTAATGGATATTTAAGCAAATACAATAATACATATGCTGTATGTTATTGTTTATTTAAACAAAACAATGTTAAGTGGTTATTGTTACTGATTATTGTTCTCCTTCCAATAAAGTGCAGGAGGAAAGCTGTCCAAATACGAATGATCAACCTATTATACTGGAGACAGTTCACCTTGCAATGATTTCATAATTATCTACTTCAGGCAGTAAATAACCAATCATTAATCTTCTGATACAGCTAAAACTAACCTGAAAAGCTTTATACTAAAATGAAACCTTCAACTAGGTAGTAAATATTAAGGTCAGCAAGAATGAGCCTTTATGTAGAAAACCATGATTTAAATTGAGTCTTACTGACTAGTGATTTAAATGGTGATTCGAATCAAGTTAATTTAAATCAAATCCACCCTTTGGCGAAATAAACTACTTAAGAATAGCCTTTCTGGGGCGGGGGGGGGTTGTAATTTCTAAGGCTGGAATTCCTAAAGAGGCGGCAGGCGGTGGCTCAGAGAGGGAACAATCCACACTATCACCACACAGCATGAGACAACAGCAATCAGGGCTGGAGCCAGACACTGTTAATGCGCTAAGAGCATCGTTCACAAGGAGGAAGCCCTTTTGCCAAATATAACGAGGGTGTGTAGCAAGCTGCTGCAGATGTCTTTCAGCATTGTTTCAGACATTCTTAGGCAGGAAAACTGTGCTTCCCTGTTAAATTGCGTGGGAAAGATCGAAAACTTTAAACAAATTAACAAAGAAAAACCACGCAGGGTGAAGGGACCGTCGGAGTTTAAAAACCGTGGCTTAGGGGAAGGGGAGGGGTGCAGACCAAATGGCACGAGCCGTGACTTGGAAGTTAACCTCCGGCATCTGACTTCAATACAGCGGAGGGTTTCAGCAGGCAGCTCCGCCCCTGCTTCTCTCCGCCTCTCCTCCCTGCTGCCATCCAGAATTTCAGAGCGTGAGATCAGCCGGCTACACCACGTTGCAAACGCAGCCTGCGCAGTGGTAAAGGTCAATAGGTCTGGACCACGCCCTGTGAGAAATAAGCGGAGACCCTCAAACACAGCCCAGAAGCCTTTGCCAGCTGTCGGATACGGTTGCCAACTCCATGTTGAGAAATTCCTGGTGACCTGAGGGTGCAGGATGGGGCGGGTGGAATTTGGAGAGGGAAGGGAGCTCTGTAGGGATGTAACAGCACAGAGTCCACCATCTGAAGCTGCCATTTCCTCCAGGGAAGCTTGATCTCTGTAGTCTAGAGAGGAGTGGTAACTCTGTGAGCTCTCTGGCCAACACATGAAGGCTGGTGGTCCTAGTGCTGGAGTTCAGTAGCAGAAACACAGGAGTTCCTCCATGGGGTGTCTTAGGGGGAAACCATTCCGTGATGGCTATGAGCTTGAAAAATAACCCTATTTACCTGAAAGGAAGTCTAGCGGATTCCCCCTCCCCCCATAACCTGCTTTGAGACGCAAGAAGAAAGGTGGATTCTAAATGAAGAGAAGAGATTGGATTTATACCCCGCCCTTCACTACCCAAGGGAGTCTCAGAGCGGCTTACAATCGCCTTTCCCTTCCCCTCCCCACAACAGACACCCTGTGAGGTAGGTGGGGCTGAGAGAGCACTGACAGAAACTGCTCTTTTTCAAGAACAGGCGTGCCAGAACTATGGCTCACCCAAGGTCATCCAGCAAGTGCAAGTGGAGGAGTGGGGAATCAAACCCGGTTCTTCCAGATTAGAGTCCACGCACTTAACCACTACACCAAACTGAAGTAAATAGGTAAAGGTAAAGGTTCCCTTGCTCGAAAGCCAGTCGAATCTGACTCTAGGGTTGCGGTGCTCATCTCTGTTTCCAAGCCGAAGAGCCAGTGCTGTCCGAAGACGTTTCCGTGGTCATGTGGCTGGCATGACTAAACACCAAGGTGCACGGAACGCTGTTACCTTCCCATCAAAGCGGTACCTATTCATCTACTTGCAATTTCTTGCTTTCGAACTGCTAGGTTGGCAGGAGCTGGAACTAGAGACGGGAGCTCACTCCGTCATGCGGCACTCTCGGGTCTCGAACTGCTGAACTACTGACCTTCCATGGCCTGCAGTTCAGCGTCTTAACCACCTGAGCCACCGCAGCTAGAAAAGAGGTCATTTATGCCTTGGGCGGAACGGGTATTCCACTCTCCAGCTTTGGACTGCTGATCAGTTTTTAGGAGCCCACCCATCCTTTGGTTATTACTGGGATTCCTGCAAAGAATAAAGAACAAACTGGATTTCAGTATAATCAGGAAGGAAGGAAGGAAGGAAGGAAGGAAGGAAGGAAGGAAGGAAGGCACTTTCCGTATCACGTAACACCAACCTGCAATGGCTTAACTTTTAAGAGCTCTGGAATACATACTTTGCAAACTTTACAGTCAGCAGTACCCCAAGGGGATCTCAATTCTTTCTTTTTAAAGGTAGACCATGCTTGATCTGGGTAGCTCAGGCAAGCCGAATCTCATCAGATCTCAGAAGCTAAACATGGTTGGCCCTGGCTAGTATTTGGGTGGGAGACCTCCAAGGAATACCAGAGCTGTTTGACATGGAGGCAGGCCATGGCAATAGGGACGCCAGATCCTTACCTTGCATTGGCAGAGGATGGGAGGGAGCTTTCTGGGGGGGGGGGACATAGCCACGTGCAACATCCCAATGTGATGACGTCATGAGTCATTGGCAAACCCTATGGTAAAACTGGGCTCAAACCATAGAGTTTCGCCCAAAAACCAGAGCGTCACTGAGCAATGTCCCCGGCATGATGACATCACTTCTGTGTGATGCCATCACATAAGGGACGCTGTGCAGAGGTTGTAGCTGTTGGGGGCTTCCTCTCACCGGCCACCAGGAGCCCACGAAATCGGGGGATCCCCTGCTCCCACCTGGGGACTGGCAACCCTGCATGGCAAACCATCTCTGAATGTCTCTTGCCTTGAAAACCTCACAGGACCACCATAAGTCAGTTGTGACTTGACGGCACTTCCCACCCCCGGACCACGCCGGACTTGAGCCAGCCCACCCCCATTTACAACTAATTCTGATGTCTTTGGATCTCTGCTTATTAAACTCCTCTACCGAGCCAGGCAAAGTCAGCCCTTGCATACTCTGTCCGTGTCCGGGCACGTCCCCCGAGCTCTCGCTACCAGCAGAATGGAAAGGCCTTGCCGAAGAGGCCTCTCAAAAGGTCTTAACAGCTCCAGGGCAGAAAAGCATCCACAAAGCACAGGAAGCCAGACTCCAACTGACGGGAGATAATCCGCTCAGATCATTCATTCATCTAATCATGTTCAAGCACAAGCATGTCCACTGCATAACTCCAGAGCTACCGAAACGGGGGGCGGAGGACGACGACAAGACAACCCCGCTTGCTAAAAGCATTTGAGTTTAAGCATATTTGAAGACAGTTTCCAAGGGCGGCTGCTTTGATTTGCATCGGAATAGTTAGATCTGAGTCTTTGTCGGTCTCTAAGCCGCTACTGACTCAAATCGAGCATATCTGAAATGGTGGTTGTTACAACTAAGACTCTGGAGTTACAGTTATATATAAACATTTATAAGTGCTGTGTTTGTTTGCTTTTGGTGAACATGAACATCACCCATGGTGATCTCCTTGAAAAATTTTGTTTTGTGAACCAAAGACAGGAAGAATTTTTATGTCTCTTCTATTGCCTGTTATATATCTGTTGAAAGTTTTGTTCAGTGCTGTTTAAAATGTAATAAAAATATTTTAAAAGAATTTTTTGGTTCGGTAAGCAGCAGGACCTAAGGCTCTTCTTATGTTCTTATGCCATGGTGACTAAAGGGAAATTCCATGTTCAGAGGCACCTCTGAATCCCAGGGCCAGGAGGCGACATCAGGGGAAGGTCTCGGCCTCTACGCCCTACTTTTGGACTGCCAGTGGAACTGGTTGGCCACTGTGTGAGACAAGATGCTGGACTAGATGGACCTCTGGTCTGATCCAGCAGGGCTCTTCTGGAAATGACCGCAAATAGAAGTGTGACTGAAACGAAATGGCAACTATAATAACAGATTTGGTAACGGTTGGGATGAGGTACAAACAAAAACAGGCCTTTAAAAAAAATCCCCATTGTGGAGTAGAGAAAATTCCAGCTATCTGAAACACTCCGTATCTTAGGCCAGGAATATTGAACATGCAGCCCTGAACTTATCAGAATTCAAATAACTCCTCTTGCATTTTCTTCTGTCCTCAGCGACACAAGCCCAACTCTGAAATAAATGCTCAAGGTTCCAGCAGTGAGGCTGCACATAGAACAAGCAGCTCAGCATGAGGATTTCCAAGTCACACACTGACATCTTGCAGGGATCTCTGTAGGGGACCCAGACCTCTGCCCTCTGGGGAAGGCTTTCCTTTCTGTACCTTCCCAGCCCTCAATACAGGGCATGATTCTTCCTGCAGCTAGCGGAGCCGCTGCAACTTGGAGGACTGCCTAGAACCACAAGTGTCCCCGATTCCCAAGGGTCAGGGCTGGCGACGAGCAATTCAACTCCTGCCCTTTTTACTGGGACCATATTTTTGACTCCACAAAGAAGGGGTTTGAAGCCTGGAGCTGAAGCCGGCTGGTCTTACTGCAACGAGCAGAGGCGCCTGCATGCCAATTCTGCTCTTCCCGAGAGAGAGAGAGAGAGAGAGAGAGAGAGAGAGAGAGAGAGAGAGAGAGAGAGAGAGAGAGAGAGAGAGAGAAAGCTGGCACAGGGCATCAACAGAACTGCCAGACTGTATGAAAATAACAAGAGGGGAAACAGCAACACTAGAAGGAAGGCCACACCTCCTCCACATAGTTTGTCCCAAGCCTTCCTCCCCTCTCTGTACCTAGAAACACCATCAGGGCCGACTCGCCCACTAGGCGAGTTAGGCGCTCGCCTAGGGTGCCGACCCTGCAGGGGTGCCAAAATGCCCCCCCCCCGTGAAAAGCCCCCTTCCCGCCCAGCGCCGGTAGCCCCGGCTTTCCTGGGCACCTCACGGCTGCGAGGCACCCAGAAAAGCCGGCGCCGCCGCTGGGAGGGAAGGGGCGGGTGTTCTAACCCCGCCCCTTCCCCGGCTCTCCTGGGTGCCTCGCAGCTGCGAGGCGCCCAGGAAAACGGTGCTGGGCCATCTCCAGGCCCCACCGGGAGGTTGGCATCCCCAGTGGGGTGGGCGCCCCAGGCTGTCCTGCCTAGGGCACCCAGACACCTGGGGCCAGCCCTGAACACCATCACCGTTCACCTAAGCACACCCTCTTTGATACCTCCTTTCTCCTGTGCACCTCACATTCCCTCTATGTACGTAAATGCAGACAAGTTGCCACCGACTTATGGCGATCCCAGCAAGGGGTTTTCGAGGCAAAAGACATTCAGAGGTGATTTACCATTGCCTGACTGTGCAGGGCCTTCCTTGGAGTTTCCTATCCAAGTACTGACCCTGCTGAGCTTCCGAGATCTGACGAGACTGAGATGTACCATGCCGCCTTCTTTTCTCCATGGGTGCAATCACATGAGCAGTTTGGCCCGACATAGCCACCCCTCCCCTCCGGGTTAAACAGGCACGATCACACAGCCACATCTATCAGATGTTCCCCAGGCACATGCATGCCATTGTGGGAAGACTTGGAGAAGGGTTAAAAGGGCACCACATCACAAGCGGTGTTTTCATTTCCCCGCGCATTCACTGCACATGGCCAGATGTCTGAATGTGGGGGAGCTCACGCAGAACAGACTGGCGGTCTGAACCTGTAGATCCACTTCTGCTGCTGGGGTTGGGGTTTGTCTTTAGTTTTTGCTTATATGCGCATATGTGTACATGCGTTCGAGCACATATGTGCATGCACCCACCTGCATTTTTTTTCTAAAAAAATGCCCCAGCAGCACACTCTGTGGCTGAAAGTGCTGCAGGAATGTGGATGCTTGCCCAGGGGACAGCAGTGTGGGTAACTTGCCCAGGGGACAGTAGAGTGTGCTGTTTGGATGATACACCCCGCGACATTTTAAACCGGTACAATTAGAGGCGGTGCCGTATCGTGCCAAGCCACCAGTGTGATCACACCCCAGTACTGACACTGCAAGAACCTGTTCACTCCTCTTTTGCTCTTTGACTACAAGTCTGGTTTACGCCCTTGGTTACCTTGTGCATTGAATACGATTACCTTCCTCTCTCCAGGGTCCCCCGGGGAACCTGCTCTTGATCCAAAACGTTAACAGTGGGACTTTGTTTCACTCAAGCAGTGTCCTACTGCAGGGGTCCCTGACCTTACGCAACCATTTTTAGAACTCTAAGAAAAGATATTGGGAACGGCAACAAAATGTCTACCTTGGAAGGGCGGGGTTCAGTCACAAAAATGTCAGGAGGTTTACACAATGCTGTTTCCGAATGGGCGTCCCTGTAGAAACGGAGGGGACGCCTCAGGGGCTATTCTAAAGCACCGCCTACTCCAGTGAAGTGGAGAAAAGTCAAGATTGGCTCTTAGCTTTAGGGGAGAGATGTTCTGGGGTGAAAGCAAGTGGGTGCCCTCACGTCCATCAGCAGGAACCCCTGTCCCTTCTGGCTTCCCATCCCATCCAACACAAATGCCTTCACTCTCACTTTTAAAGATCCACATGGCTTTGTCTCCCTCTATCATTTGGCCCTTATGTCTGGTCCTACCACATACCACTGTCGCTGGCTGTTCAAAGGCCTTTCCCTCTCCAAAACCATTCCCCCTCCCCTATATCATGAACAGCGAGTGGTGCTCCCTCTCTCTCTTCCATCACCCCACCACGAGGCCTTGGTGTTGAATTCTCATTCTCAGCTGTAAGCACCTCGGCCTGCGCTTGGTCACACAAATCCTTTACAAGTCTTTTCTGTTGAAGGCTGCAAGTTCCTTGCGGGCAGAGACTTGTCTGTGTTCTTTGTTGGAGAAATTCGCTCAATTTTGATGCCCTATATACCACGATCCATGGATGCAAGGACTACAGGATCTTCCCACTTTCTTCTCTACTGCCAGCGCCCCTGGAAAGTTTATTCCTGTACCTGATGAACTCGCCTGTACTAAGAGCCAGGCAGGTCCGGAACTTGCAGCAGGGAAGGGAAGAAACTGCTTCATCTCTGCTCTTCTGCTCTGTTCACAAAAAAGGCAGAAAGACAGATCCCTTCCCCCCAATACACTTTGTAGCTGCCCAACACACACAATTCTCTTAGTACACGCAAGTCCCTCAATTCTGGGAATAAACTTTCCAGGACTGAGAAAAGAGGAAGGGGAGGGTGGGGAAGATCCCAAACTGTCCCCGCATTCCACATTCCACTGGCAGTTCATGGGATCCAAGCCGCTGTCTAAATATTATTAAGTAGACCGAACAGTGCCCTGAAATCAGACTATCGTGCAAAATACAGCCTTCAAGACTTGTCGCTTTGTAAACCCAACTGTGCAGGAAGGCTAAGGAAAGGACCATTTAGAGCCAATCTGGGTTTCAAATCAGTCAGTCACGAGTCACAACAAACTTCACCCCCAAAGTAGCTCACAGTTTGCAACCTCTGCCAGACAGAAAACAAGTTCCAAACTATGATGAATCTAAAGTGTCCTTGACACTTTCTTAGGAAAAAGGGATACCGCCCCCCCCCTTCCCCATCCGGTAAACATCTCAAATTCACTATGTTGAACATTTCACAAATACGTGGGCAACACTTAATGTTTATATAAAATGTTTACAGAAAACGCAGCACGCTTGTCTGGGCCAGAGAGCAGCAGCAGCAGCAGTATTCACAATGGACAACTAATTCTCTGTCTGCAAAACTGCTTCCCCAAATCTGGAAGCCTTCAAAAACTTCTGGATGTCTAAGAATGAACCGTGCCTCGAAGGAGCATCTGCCGAGGCGGCAAGTTGTGTCTGCGCCGAGACCGACACGTCCCAAGCCTTTGATAACAGACTGTCAGGCCCACTTGGGTTGGATCCCACACAAAATTTCCGCTTGCGCTACAGTTCTTGCACAAGCGGAAGCACAAGAAAAAGGCCCCGGTAGCCACTTGCACAGATATAATTTCTTGTATTCCCTGTGTACATTTCTGCTGGAACAAGATTTAGTGCAACCAATTTCCGGGCACAAGAATATAGAGGGAGGAAAGGGCTAGGCACTGTACAAGATTTTACACAAGTGGAACTGGGCCACGACCATATGGGTTTCCACTCGTGCATCACTGGACCTTTAATTAATCATTTATATCTTGCTTGCTTTCTACCGAATGGGGACCAAAAGTGACTGTTTATCTCCCAGAGCAACGGGTAGACGCAAGAAAAAGGCCCCGGCAGCCACTTGCGCCGATTTAATTTCTTGTATGCCCCGTGTACATTTCTGCTAGAACAAGATTTAGTGCAACCAATTTCCGGGCACAAGAATATAGAGGGAGGAAAGGGCTAGGCACTGTACAAGATTTTACACAAGTGGAACTGGGCCACGACCATATGGGTTTCCACTCGTGCATCACTGGACCTTTAATTAATCATTTATATCTTGCTTGCTTTCTACCGAACGGGGACCAAAAGTGACTGTTTATCTCCCAGAACAACGGGTAGGGAATTCCTTCCGATTTGCAGCAAACTTAGTTAAAGCTGTCCTGCCTTTCCCTTCGCATAGTTAGGATTTAAGGATGGTACCGGGCTTTTTAGGGTAATGGGTGATATTTCTGGGGCTCTGGACTGAGCCATACAATTCTTGTGTGCCCTGACTCCTTCCCTTGACTTAATTTTTCCACGCTCTGGTCAGGGAAGAGGTGGATCAATGCCGCATGTGTGGATCAGTGCTGCACATGACCAAATTATAGCCAGTGTGGTGTAGTTGACAGGTTGTCCAACCAAGAAAGGTGGGCAGAAAATGTGATACTGTGACCCTTCTCCACTCTAAAGGGGCATAGATGTGGGTGCATCCCGTGTGGTGATTTCTCTTCTCAAGGCATGCTTCAGTGACCCACATTTTGGGGAACAGTTGTGGGGTATCCTTCTTTGGAGGTTTCCAACTTTGGCAGATCATGAGAGGGAGTGCAAGAATGGTCGCATCAGTGCTTAGTTCTTGTGGCCCTTTCTTACACCCCCAGGGAAATGCTGATCACCACTTTGAGGTCAGGGAGCAATTTTTATCCAGGCCAGTTTGGCCGGGGATCCTGGAGGTTTTTTGTCATCTTCTGGGCATGGGGTCACTGGGGGTATGTGGGGGAGGTATTTGTGAATTTCCTGCATTGTACAGGGGGTCGGACTGGATGACCTTGGAGGTCCCTTCCAACTCTATGATTCTATATACCTGTCAAAATTACTACTGGGTGCATCCAAAAATTTAATTTCAACCAAATTTGGGGATCAAATTTTTATCGCTGAATTAAAAAAGAACAATTACGCTTAAGGCTATGGATAACAAAGAAAAGGGGGAAAAAACAATTATTTAGCAGCTTAGATAGCTGTTGGCCTCTTTGGTTTTAAAGGGGAAGCCCCTTCTCACGTGGATGGTACTAGAGATAGCATTTTCTGCCTTCCACATATAAAGGGAGCTTTTTAAAAGGAGAGGGACGCGTAACCAATACGAGCCTATCTGCTTATAAGAAGGGGGTCTCTGTGTGAGGAGAGGAGGCTGTTTGGGCAGAAGCCTGTCTATTTTGCGAATGCAGGCTGGGTGAAGAGAGGGATAAACAGAGCGACGGGCTTAAAAGGGAATCTATCACACAAACTGAACGAAGAGCTGAAAATATCTCAGCTGCGACTTCAAAAAAAGAGAGGAGGACACGCCGTGATTAATGGGTTTGAAACAAGGCATTAAGTCAGGAAAAGTTCTGAAAGAGACATCCACCCATAGAATATTTCCTTTCCAGGCAATGGAATGAGTCGCTTTTACAAGATGGCTGGGATAATAAGGCAATTCAGTGGTTAAAGCATCAGACTGAGGAAACCTGTGTTCAAATCCTGCCTCAGCCATGAAGTGAACCTGTGCGGTGTAGTGGCTAGAGTGTTGGATTAGGATCTGGGAGACCCAGGTTTGAATTCTACTCTGCCATGGAAGCTGGTTGGGTGACCCTGGGCCAGTCACTCTTTCCTAGCCTAACCTACCTCACTGGGTTATTGTGAGAATAAACTGAAAAAAGAATGATGTACACCTCTGTGAGCTCCACAGAAGGAAAAGAAGAAAAGATTGGATTTATACCCCGCCCTTCACTACCCAAAGGAGTCTCAGAGCAGCTTACAAACTCCTTTCCCTTCCCCTCCCCACAACAGACACCCTGTGAGGTAGGTGGGGCTGAGAGAGCTCTGACAGAAACTGCTCTTTTTCAAGAACAGCTGTGCCAGAACTATGGCCTGCCCAAGGTCATCCAGCAGGTGCAAGTGGAGTAGTGGGGAATCAAACCCGGTTCTCCCAGATTATAGAGTCTGCGCACTTAACCACCACACCAAACCGGACAGAATACAAATGTACTGAATAAACTAATGACGACTTTGGCAGAGTAACTCTCAGCCTAGCCTATCTAACAGGATTCTTGTAAAAATGGAGAAAGGCAGGCTAAAAATATAAGTGATAAACAGCATCAAGGAGAGTACGATCATTCAAGGCACATCTAATCCGCAGACTTAGAGTCAATTCTTCTTCAGTTTTAATTCCCAGAACTCTCAGGCCCCACATGGAAATTGGCAACTGGAGGGGTAACTAAGGATTTCGTAATTTTCCATAACTCTGTCAAACTACAATCCCTAGGGTTCTTTTGGGGTGGTGGTCATTACTATGCAGCTAACACAAAAGCAGCGTAAAGGAGAGAAAAAAGTTATAGTCAACCATCCTGGCCCATAAAAACCCAAAACAAAACCCCAGATCCATGCAGGACCTCCTATTAGGGCCAGCCAAGAAGAGAAACAGACTGAGAGCAGTGTTCCCTCTAAGGTGAGTTAGTGTGAGTTAGCTCACCGTTTTTTAGCCTCAGGCGCACAGATTTTTTGTCTTAGCTCGGGAAGGATGGGTCTGAGGCAAACTGATTTATGCAGGAGCCAAATCTCTCACTCACAACTTTAATGCCAGCAGCTCACAAAATTGAATTTTTGCTCACAAGACTCCACACAGACTGAGAGGGCAATCTAAGTCAGTAGCAGAATACATGCTTCAGGTTCATTACAAGATGGCACAAAAGTAATCCAATGAATAAATGCTTTGCTTGCAAAGCACCTCCCCCTCTCCACATCTCCTATCTGGTGGGTACCAGAAATTTTGAAGCTTGGGGGGGGGAAAACGGTTTTTTCGGGGGGGGTTTGAGGGGGGGATGGAAATTTTCAGAAAAATTGAAAAAAATGCTACATTAGCACTTATTTTTTCTTTTCCAGATTGAAAGGCATTCTGTTACTTTAGGAACAAAAATATGACTATGGACAATTTTACTTGGCATGAAATTATCACAACTAGCATATTAAAAATATAGTGTATCCAGACAATTATTACAAACAGAATTTACTTATTTTATAATATTTATTTGTAATTCAAACAAGTGAGCAACAATCTTTTGGTGTAGTGGTTAGGAGTATGGACTCTAATCTGGGAGAACTGGGTTTGATTCCCCACTCCTCCACTTGCAGCTGCTGGTGTGACCTTGGGTCAGTCACAAGTTCTCTCAGAGCTGTTCTCTCAAGAGCAATTCTGGAAGGAGCTCTCTCAGCCCCACCTACCTCACAGGGTGTCTGTTGTGGGGAGGGGGAGGGAAAGTAGATTGTAAGCTGCTCTCAGACACCTTCAGGTAGTGAAGGGCGGAGGTATAAATCCAAACTCTTCTCTTCTTCTTCTTCTGAACTGTTTACTAGTTTATGTGGAACAGACAAAAAACCCTCCACAGAACAATTTTTAAAAATCCAGAAGTAACAATTATTCATAGTTCCTCTCCACAGTATTAAATAAAAATAAAAAACCCCTTTCTCATAAAAAGAACTGAAGAGGGGGGAAGTGTATAGAAGGGTGTGTGGGACTAAGTTTCAATGAATGGGTGTGAAATTTAATCAGAATCATTTTTCTGAGCTGTAATTATCAGTATAAGTTTCAGTCTCTGCTTCGGCAGCTACTCTGTTGTGTCTGTCATTAACACATTCCATAATCAATTTCTTTTCTTTTTTCAATTTTTCCAATTTTTCGGAAAAAAAACAAAAAAGGATTCAGGAAAAAAATGGGGGGGGGACGGTTTCCCCCCGAATATTTCGGGGTTTTTTTCCAGGCCTTCACATCTCTATGGGTACCAGGCACTGGGAAAAGGCTTCCCTGCCAGCCAAAATAGACAACACTGGGCCAGGCTGACCAGACGTCTGACTCGGTATCAAATGTCTCCGTAGATGTGCCCAGAGTGAAGGGAAACGGATGCCCTCTCCATTTACAGGGACTCTTAGCACACACACCCATTACTGCATGAAGCCCCTATAAAAGTCACAAATGCTAGCCAATAAAGTCACCACTTTTTTTTTATGGGCCGGATGGCTGTCCTAGGCTTTGGGGATTTCTAACGAGGATTTATGGCTTCCTCCCCAGCCGCAGCCATTAGAATTTCACTGCTTCGACTGGAGAGCAGCAGTCCCAAAGTGTGAAGCTGGCCTACTGGCACAGGCATACACAGCTGCTTGGGGGGGCTACCCTGTGCCCCCCCCCCAAAAGGCCAAGTGGCATAGATCAATGTTTCCCAACGTATGGGTCGGGACCCAAAAGTGTGTCACAAAGCCTCCAGAAGTGGGTCGCTAATGCCTACCCCTGATCTTTCCTCTGCTCTTTTATTTATTTATACGTTCAAGTTCTAGCCTGCCCTTCCCTGCACTGCAGGACTCAGGGCGGGTTACATCTTAATAAATAGTTAAAAATGTGACTTTACAATATTAAGATAGACATTTAATCAATATGGCACTTAATAAAAACCAATGCGTTACAGGTGATAATAATCAGGAGGGGCAAATGGGAGGGAATGGAAACCACAGAGACAGAGGCTGGTGCTCTCCAGACCGTCACTATCCCACACATACCTTACAGACACTGCGGAATTGTTTCAGATCCCGCAGGGCCTGGGTCTCACTAGACAGAGAGTTCCATAAGATTGGGGCCACGTCCAAAAAGGCCCTGTCCCTGGCTGAGGATACCTGGATAGTTTTCAGGCCAGGGATCACTAGCCAGTTGTCACTGGCTGAATGTAATGCTCTTCGAGGGACATCCCGGGAGAGCCGTTCCCATAGATACACTGGTCCCAGACCAGTTAGGGCTTTGAAGTCAGCACCAGAACCTTAAAAGCTGATCCGGAAACAAAGATCTGACCCTGGAAACAGTGTCTTCCATGTCGTATATTAGTTGGTATTTTTTTCACTGTGTACACATGTTGAGCAAGTAAAACATGTCCTGATGCTTACCAGAGTGAGCTTCTTAGAAGCTTAGGGGGAGTAATGGAGAAGCAGCGGGTGGTCAAAGGCTGGAATGTAACCGCCGTATGCAAAGGCTGTGTATGTCAGAATGCCACTTGCTTGGGGTACACAGTGGGGGCAGCTGTGCCCTCCATGCGGCATTTATTGGTGTCTCAAAAACACCTCTCCTGCCAACCTAGCAGTTCGAAAGCAAGAAATTGCAAGTAGATAAATAGGTACCACTTCGGTGGGAAGGTAACAGCGTTCCGTGCTCCTTGGTGTTTAGTCATGCTGGCCACATGACCACGGAAACATCTTCGGACAGCACTGGCTCTTCGGCTTTGAAACGAAGATGAGCACCGCAACCCTAGAGTCAGATTCAACTGGCTTTCGAGCAAGGGAACCTTTACCAAAAACACCTGGTTAGCCACTGTAGGAAATGGAATGCTGAAACAGATGGGTGCAAAGGTCATAGTTTGCTTAGGTTGTCAAAAAACCCTGGGCCAGCCTTGGATGGGTCACCATCCAAGTAAATTTGGTCTTGTGGGTTACCCTACAAAAAAGATTGGGAATAGCTGGCACAGATTGTTTCCAAGACACAGGACAAAATGGACATCCAGTGCGACCCTAGCAAACTTTATTCCAGCATGAGTTTTTGCAAGTCAGAGATCCGTTCCTCAGATGCAATGGAAAGAAAAGAAAATCATTTTCATCCAGGCACACGGACATTTATTTCAGTGCTGCCATTTCAAACACACTGTTCTTGTAGATTCCGAGCTTAGAAAGAAAGGACCCTCAACCATGGTCTTGCAAGGACGGGGTTTTGTTCCAAGTATGGAAAGCAGGGAGATGGGGTGGTTGTTTTTTGGACAGATTTCAGGAAGTTTTTAAAACCTCGTTTTTTGTTTCATATATTTTCTGTTTTATATATATGCTGCAGAACAGATTTAACGAACCAGACCACCACCTATAATCACTGGGTTCCTAAATGACAAAGGAAGAAAAAACAAATGTTACCGCTTCCCAGAAAACAAAAGCAACATCTGAAACAACAGATGAAAACATTCTGGGAAGACTTTTGACCAAATGTGTACAGCTTAAGCTTCAAATGTACACTTGCAACAGAGTAAGGTGATAAAATGGAACGTGCTGCTTCAATTGGGGGTGGTATTTTTACATGCACCTCAGGGCAAAGCAAACCAACAAATTTCTCTGTGCACACAAAAAACTAACACTGTACATGGGAACAAAAACCCCAGCCTAGCTTCATTCTGTCAGTTTCCACTTGATGGTGTTGTTTTTAGTTATTTTAAAATATTATTTATTAAATAATTTTAATATTTGTTTATTTACTTCAATTATATATCAGTCCAGGGGTCATTTCGTAGAAAAAGAGGTGGATGAGCTCATTAGCGTAACTCATTTGCATATGCCACACCCCCTGACATCACCGGAAGTGTGTCAGAAGGCAACACCCACCACTTCGGCTCCACCCCTAGGGACTGTCTTTCCACTCTGGGGGCTGTCATTCCAGTCCCAGAGTAGCCTATCTGGGCCCAGGAGGAATGCTACATGTGCTACTTTGCACTCGTGCTGGGAGCTGTGGGCGGGGCTTGTCGCTGCCTGTGCTTCTAACTGCTGGAGCTCCGCTCCTGCGCACTCCTGCTCTAAATGACCCCTGTATATCACTCTTATCTTCAATGGGGACCCAAAATAGCTTTTAGCATTCTCCCCTTCTCCGTTTTATCCTCACAACAGCACTGTGAGGTAGGTTAGGCCCAAGGTCACCCAGTGAGCTTCCACGGCAGAGTGGGGGGAGCCTAGTCTAACACTCAAAGTACTACATTCAGTGGTTCTCCTGTACAGTGAAATCCATTTAATTTAGGTCAGTAAATACAGGCTGGTTGCTGTTAGTCTATATGCCTGCCTTCAGCCATTGGCTGAGCTGCTGTGATGTCACAGAAAGCATGTGCCCTAGCTGCTTTGCCAGTTTTTGTTTTCCCTACCATCCAGTAGTTATAGATAAGCTTAGGCCTGTTATTAGTAGCACTGAATAAAGTACATTGAGCTTATAAAGTTGAAAGCCCTCTCCTGACCAAACAGCATGGCTACTACGATGGAAAAATGGAAGTCATAGATGAAGAAAGAACAGGGACCGAGGAGACCATCAGATGGAAATGACAGCCCTAGGAAATGATGACCAGACAAGACAGTGTGGTCACAAAAAGCTTTCCTCCCAAAGGGGAGGACTAGAAAGAAATACAGAACAGTAATTCTCAGAAGTCTGAAAAATCCATTGAATTCTGCCCAGGAAGCTAAATTCAATAATGACTGCTTGCCCACTGAAATTTTAAAAGGGAAATGATGTTGCTCAAAAAGATTTTCAGAGTGAAAGACTATTTTTCCAAAAGTTGTTTCAGGTCGGCAGAAAGGAACACGGAGAGAGAGAGAGATTTAACAAACCCCTCTAGAGTGCAGGAAATGACTGGCGCTCACAAAACAGGGGAAAAGAAAAGAAAGAAAAAAGATAGGAACACATAACACAGACTACCCTCTGTGGTTTCAAATAAAAAAGAAACAAAAAAAACCCACAAGGGAGTTAGGAAGACATCTGGGGCTAAAGTATCTACATTTAACTTCATCCTTTCCCCGCCACACACAGATAATGACAGGGCTTGAGATTGCTGGGGGTTTTTTCTCCTCTCAGGAAGTTTTATGCACATGTACAAGGACTTACAGTCTCCTAAAAAAAGTCCAAAGTTAATAACAAATAAAGTATGTAAATTATTATTTATCAATATATCTAATTCTCAACATAGCTACATCTGTGGATACTTAATTCTGGAGACTGGAGCCATGGACAGACAAGACAGATCTTTCTACAAACATAAGAAAAGCCCTGTATTTGCAGAAAAATCTGAAATCTTAAAAAAAGCAATGGGAATTAATCCCCCCAATAATAAAAGCAGTGCCTTTAGCTTTAAGAACAAATGCTCTCAGTGGCCATTGCTAGGCAACCACAACAGTATTGCCAGCCTTAAAGCCTTGGTTTCTCTGTCAATAAAAAGCTGGGTGGAGGGAACAATATCCTTTCTGGAGCTGTCCTGGCCTTTGAGTGAGGACTTATCAGGGTCAGGCCCAATAGCAACCACCCAACAACTAGCTACCATGTGACTTGCATGACTCACCCAGGCCTGGCTGTTTGCTACTGTTCAACAGCAGCCACCCCACAGAAGCCAATGTAGTGAAATGGTTACAGTTTCAGAGTTGGATCTCACCATGGTTCCTCACTGGATTACCTTGGGCCAGTCACACACTCTCAGCCTGATCTATGTCACAGACTGTGAAGCTAAAACGGAGGAGAGAAGAACGATGTAAGCAGCTTTGGTTCCACTTTATACAGAAAGGCAGGGTATAGAAGCAATTAAATAAGAATCAAAGCTGAAGATGGCAGGCAGATAAAAGGTAGGTTGGTGGATGGGAAGGAGAGAAGGAAGCAGGAAAAGGAGAGAATACGGGGGCTGCCAGGAGGAGGAAAAAATGCAAACAGCGTGGAGAGTTGGATACAGCAGAAAGCAAGGTACCTCCCCAACTGCAAATCCTTGCCAGACCCATACAATTTTCCCAGGGAGAGGGTGCTTCTATAAGCACCAAAAGACAGACCCAAAGGTCTATGAGTGGAAGAACATGAGCTCAAGGCTCCCCGATGCCCTGTGGTGCTTTCATCCTAAAGGTTGAGACCACATGCAAACCAGAATCACCCTCGCATCGTAATCCTTGGGAGACGATACACCAGCAACCCAAGAGAACTTCTAACTATCTCATGCCTTGGGCCCAAAGAGTGTTCCTAGATTCAGAAGGTACACATCTTTTCCCCTGTAAACCAATGGCTTTCCAACTATTTGCCTTCAAGGAACACTTTCCATATAGGTTTTTAAGCTAGGGAACTCCTCTACATTGCAGTCCCTCTGCATTGTAGAAGATTACGGGGGACTGCAGAACACTCAATTCACCAGAGGGCGGGCGGAACTGTTGGGCTGTCCTGACATGGATGGCCCAGGCTAGCTTGAAGCTAAGCAGGATCAGCC
Source organism: Gekko gecko (assembly GCA_029375565.1). Taxonomy (NCBI): domain Eukaryota; kingdom Metazoa; phylum Chordata; class Lepidosauria; order Squamata; family Gekkonidae; genus Gekko; species Gekko gecko. The sequence goes on along the minus strand of JAPDNY010000017.1, from coordinate 34,911,424 downwards.
CTGGTTAGAGCTTAGATGAGAGACTACTGGAGAAGTCCAGGGTTGATACACAGAGACAGGCAACGGTAAACTACCTCTGTTCGTCCCTTGGCTTGAAAGCCCTACAATATCGCTGTTAAGTCAGCTGTAACTTCACAGAACTTTCTACTACCAATGCGGGGCTTCATCCACATCATAAGGCCCACCTAACATGGCGGGTAAAGGGCAGAAGAGGAGGATAGACCATCTTTTCAGGAAGCATTATCTGCCATAACTGATCTCTCATTGAGAAACCCAATGAGCTTCCAATGAACCCTCTGCTCAGCGGAATACAGCTGAAAACTGCTGTTAGTGATGATAGCCAACCTCTCCATTGAATTGCTTGGGCAAAATGTCCAGAATTCAAATGGGCCACTGGACTGGAATTCTGCAATGCATTTGGCTTCCACTTTTCATGGCTCTTGTCTGGACCTCAGCCTGATCAGGCAAGGCAGTTCTCAGATCACTTTTCAGAGCAGTCATGTTCCACTTCCCTGACTGCTCTGTTCAAGCCAAAACATGTACAGGCATTCGACAGGTTAAGTCTTTAATTACACAGACCATTCCTGTTCTTGAATATACTGTTAGGTTCGCTTGGTTGTAAACTGTTGAATCTACATCTAGGAAACCACAGTTTGTGAGTAAATCCTAACTCTCTGCCATTCATAGTGCAGAGAAGGGCAACTAGAATGATAAAAGGGTTGGAACACCTTCCCTATGAAGAAAGGTTAAAATGCTTGGGGCTCTTTAGCTTGGAGAAACGACGGCTGAGGGGTGACATGATCGAGGTTTATAAGATTATGAATGGGATTGAGCAGGTTGAGAAAGAAGTCCTTTTCTCCCTTTCTCACAATACAAGAACTCGTGGGCACTCCATGAAATTGCTGAGCAGTCGGGTTAGAACAGATAAAAGGAAATACTTCTTCACCCAAAGAGTGATTAACATATGGAATTCACTGCCACAGGAGGTGGTGGCAGCTACAAGCATGGACAGTTTCAAGAGGGAATTAGATAAACATATGGAGCAGAAGTCCATCAGGGGCTATTGTTGTTGTTCAGTCGCACAGTCGAGTCCGACTCTTCGCGACCCCATGGACCAGATTACGCCAGGCCCTCCTGTCTTCTGCTGTCCGCTGAAGTTTGGGGCTATTAGCCACAGGGTATAGATGGGAACTCTCAGTCTGGGGCAGGTGATGCACTCTATTCTTGGTGCTGGAGGGGGCAGCAGTGGGAGGGCTTCTAGTGTCCTGGCCCCACTGATGGACCTCCTGATGGCACCTGGTATATTTTGGCCGCTGTATGACAGAGTGTTGGACTAGATGGGCCATTGGCCTGATTCAACATTGGATTCTCTTATGTTCTTATGTTATGTTATTAACCTGTGTGTTGAGAAAACAGGGTTTTTTTAACAGGAAATGATCAGAAAGCAGGGGGGACGGAGAGTTATGGACAGCTAGTGGCTAACTACGACCCACACCCACACACAAGAGGTACCATTCCTGGAGACCATTATACTAGAGGTTCCCAACCCTGTCAAATCTGCAGTTTTTACCATTTTCAGAAAGAACTGTCACCACAAAATGGCTGCCACAGGTGGTGGGACTAATGACAAAATGTTGGAGACATTCCGGAGAATATTGGGAAGCCCCTTCAGTAAAATGGATGCGGCTAGTTATGGAGCCGTGCTCTCTGCAGACACAAAGATGACGCCTTCTGGGCTCCTCTGACAAACCTCCTGCTCCAAGAAGTCAGAGGAAAGCTAGAATTTTTCCCATTCCTAAAGGAAAGGGAGGGCTTGCTCCTTGTGGGGCTGCCAGGGACCGAGAAACAGAAGAAAATCTGTGTCTGTGGCCTAGCTGACAATGCAAAGCTTTGATGCACTTGCTCTGAAAGGCACCTTGGCATCCCTGGGCACTGCATCAGGCTTCTCTGCATTCGACTCACTGACTTGGAAGCCTCTTCTCCATTCTGCCCCAGTTGGTGGGTTAAGCAGAGTCATTGGCTGTGGTTGCTTGGAGGCACTTCAGTTGAATGGCTTGCAGGTGCCCCCTAACAAACGAAAGGTGGAGGCAAAACTTAGCCATGGCCCTGTGTACACCACAGAGTCACAACACCACAGTTGTCCCTTGGTTACCAAAGCACGCAGACCCCAAACTGCCCTATCTCCACCTTGCGATACTGCAATTTCTGGAGCTGCCAACTGATTAAAAGAATCGCCATCCAACAGAAGGCTGGAAAAGCCGTAACAGATGATTAAAAAGGTAAAGGTTCCCTTGCTCGAAAGCCAGTCGAATCCGACTCTAGGGTTGCGGTGCTCATCTCCGTTTCAAAGCCGAAGAGCCAGCGCTGTCTGAAGACGTTTCCGTGGTCATGTGGCCGGCATGACTAAACACCAAGGTGCACGGAACGCTGTTACCTTCCCACCGAAGTGGTACCTATTTATCTACTTGCAATTTCTTGCTTTCGAACTGCTAGGTTGGCAGGAGCTGGAACTAGAGACGGGAGCTCACCCCGTCATGCGGCACTCACGGGTCTCGAACTGCTGAACTACTGACCTTCCACAGCCTGCAGTTCAGTGTCTTAACCACTTGAGCCACCGCTTACGTCATTATAAACTTGCCCGCAAGCTAAACACCTTATCAGAATAGTGAAACAGGAGTCCAATTACTTAAGGTTTTATACAGTTAAATAGTGCCTCACTGTAGCAGGCCAAAATCCATCTGGTCCAGCGCTCAGCTTAGCCACATGCCTGAGCAGAGAGCAGGGCGTGAAAGGGAGGGGCCGTGACTCAGTGGTGCAGCATCAGCTTTGCATGCAGAAGGTCCCAGGTTCAACCCTGGCATCTCCAGCTAAAAAGATCAGGGAGCAGATGGTGTGAAACTCTTCTGCCTGAGACCTGGGAGAGCCACTGCCAGTCTGAGTAGGCAGTCCTAAGCTTGAACGACCAAGGGTTTCCGTTTCCTACCACTGCAACAGAATAAAAATTATTGAAATCCACGATACCCATCAGACAGTCACTAATTAAATTAGATCCCAGGGAGCACAATTCCTTTTAAGCCAGAAATATTGCTGTTAGGTCTTTTACCTAAGGAGGTAAATAGAGATGACTGTTATTTGTGAATACATTTGGCAACTGCTGCCAGAATTTTGTATGCAAAATATTGGAGAAGCACCCAAACACCATCAAGACAAGAATTTATTGTGAAGATACTCGAGGCGGGGGAGATGGACAAGCTGTCTTTGGGTATGAAAGGACATTCAGATGCCACTTTTCAGAACACTTGGCAACGTTTTTATGATTGGTACAAATTAAATGGATGAGAGGGTAAAGATCTGTTTAAAGAAAAGATAAAATCAGAGACGAAATAGATGGTTTGTAATAAGAGATACTCACGTAAAGGGTAGCATTGAATTGAAAGATAAAGTGCTTTATGATGTACAAGTGGAATTTAAAAAAACCCATATCTGTTTTATGTTTGTGGTGTAGTTTTTTGTGTTATGTTTTTAGTGTTGTGTTGGGATACTGTATTGTATTGTACTGTGTTGTATTAAATTGTCCAGTTGTACTTGGTTACAAAAATAAATAAAAGTCTGCCTTTCGGGGCAGTCTTCAAAAAAAATTATTTAAATCTGCACTTGGTTAATCTAGCCCTAGAAAAATTTCACTCTGCCCAAAGCTGAGGGAGTATATTACAGTTCCAGGTGGTCACCCGTGTTGGTCTGAAAGCAGTAAAACAAATTCAGAGTCCTGTGCAGTGTTCCCTCTAAGCTGAGTTAGTGTGAGCTAGCCCACAGCTTCTTAGCCTCCAGCGCACAGATTTTTGTCTTGGCTCAGGAAGGGTGGCTCCAGAGCAAACTAATTTATGCAGTAGCCAAATCATTCGCTCACAACTTTAATGCCAGTAGCTCACAAAGTGGGACTTTTGCTCACAAGACTCCACAGCTTAGAGGGAACATTGGTCCTGTGGTGCCTTTAAGACCAACAAAAGTTTATTACAGTTTCTCATCTCCTGAAAAGTCATTTATCAGAACTCGTATGTGTTATCTGCGCTTGTACACCCACACACATCATTTTCATTTTTAAATTTTTACATTCCTAGGCTTTTCAAAGCTATTCTTTCAATAGCAAGAGCAGACAAATATCTGCATTACAGTTCTTTTTACAAGCAATTTGATTCTTAAGAGATTGCACGCCAATCCATTCTGCATCCTGCCAACACAAGGGAGAAGGAGAAGAGAGAGTTGAAAAGGCAGCCCCTGCCCCCACCCCGTCACGTTTCCCCCTATTAAAAGAGAACAGTTGTCGAGTAGAGCAATCATTCATTCAGAATTCAGCCTGAGAGTTTCCTCCAGCTTAAAGGGGTAGCGGCCAGGAGTTCTGCACAGTAACAGATCTGTTACTCGTACGCATCTCTCTCTCTCTCTCTCTCTAGGCCGTCTCGACTGGCTGGCATGACTTTGCGTTGGCCAGAGAGGGGACTTTACAGCCGCTGCAAACAAAGGCGCTTTTGTGTCGTGTTTCCTAGAAATCAGTTAGCTAGGAATCGCCTAGCGAGCAGTATCCACTTACGGCTACGGGGCTCAAGTTCTCTGCATTAGATCAGTGACGTTCCACCCGTCTCCATTCTGTCTGTTAAGATGTATGCTGCTTCTTCATGGCGGGGAGAGGAGGTTGAGCCAATTTGCTGTTTTTGTAGAACCCCTTACTTATTTATTACTGGCTCCAGGCAAAACTGATTACTTGAAGCCGCTCAAAATGGTCCTAGCCAAGAGTACAGACTCCCTCTCCTCTCTCCTGCCTCAGCCTCAGCTAAGAGCTACGTTGGCATGGAAAGTAAACCACCATTCTGGCTATCTGGGGCTCTTGTCTCACGAGAATCCGACACCTGGATTTAAAATAAACTCCGTTTTCCAGCACAGTCTCAACACCAGCCATCATTAACTTGGACTCCAGTTATTCTCTGTGCCATCGCGGATGCCGATAATGCTGCAGAAACAGCAATGGCAATGATGAATATTTATTTCCCTAAAACAATAAAAAACTGTACAATGGATAAAATGAAACTGGCCTGCAGGTTTACGATCTGCACAATAAGATTAATCCAATTTCACCAATAGGGAACGGGAGCTAGAAGTGAATTCCCCCCAAGACCATCCCACAGTTGAAGGGGTTTTGAAGCCACATTAAATATAAAGAGGTTTCTTACCTGGACCACAGTGACCTTGAGCTAATACATGGGGGGGGGGGGGCAGCAACATGAACATAAGAACATAAGAGAAGCCAATGTTGGATCAGGCCAATGGCCCATCCAGTCCAACACTCTGTCACAAAATGGCCAAAATTACCAGGTGCCATCAGGAGGTCCATCAGTGGGACCAGGACACCAGAAGCTCTCCCACTGTTGCCTCCCCCCCAGCACCAAGAAACAGAGCATCGCTGGCCCCAGAGTTTCTATCTATACCTTGTCGCTAATAGCCACTGATGGACCTCTGCTCCGTATGTTTATCTAATTCCCTCTTGAAGCCGTCCATGCTTGTAGCTGCCACCTCCTGCAGCAGTAAATTCCATGTGTGAATTACTCTTTGGGATTTCACAATATGTTATCCATTTAGTAACCAAGTTGTCAAATGGCTTCCATTCATTCACTCATCTACTATATTCTATTGTGGTTGTGGCAATCGTTTTTTGATTGGCCATGCCAGAGTGATGGCATCGAATATTCACCTACTCAGGAAACAAAGCAGTTTGCAGTCCAGCTTCTGTGAGGGAACTGGCCGATAAGGACTGTAGCAAAACTGGAAAGGGAGCTTGGGCTGTACATTACTGGCAGGAAGGAAAAGGGCAGGTGATAAAGAGGCTTGGAAGGTATGAAGGATTTGGACCAGGAAGTCAAAGGAGAAAAAGGTTGCCGGCATAAAGTACAAAGAAACTCTGCCAGTGAGGTTTGTACCATCATTGTTGACTGTGTCCCAACAGCCCAAAGGTGGCAGGGCCCAAATTCCCACACTGATTCATATTTACCAGCCAGTTCTTCAGCTGCAAGCATCTCACTCAGGGGTCCCCAACCTTTTTTAGCCTGTGGGCACCTTTGGAATTCTGACACAGAGTGGCGGGCACAATTACAAAATGGCTGCCTCAGGAGGGAGAGTCAACCACAAAATGGCTGTGGCGAGAGAGAGAAGTCCAAGAGCAAGAGAGAAGAGGGGGTAATTTATATATATATATATGCACATATATATACAGGGGTCTTTTGGGGGGAAGCGCACCGGAGCGCAGCTCCAGGAGCTCAGGAGCCAAGCCCCACCCCCAGCCAGCGTCCCGGGGAGTCTTTCAGGCAGCCGAATGTCAATTTCAGCTCCATTATATCCTATGGGCCATTGAAGTCAATGGTGACTTCCTTCTCTCTTTTTCCTCTTTCCATCCTTCTTCTCTTCTCTCTTTCTTTCCCACCTTCTTCTCTTCTCTTTTTCCTTCTTTCCCTGTTCCCTCCTTCTTTCCTCTCTTTCTTTCCCTCCTTCTTTTCTTCTCTTTCTTTCCCTCTTTCCTTCCTTCTTTCCTTCTCTCTACTCTCTCTCTTTCCTTCCCTCTTTCCTCCTTCTGTGGTCCAACTCTCATGAGAAGGAGTTTAAACTTTAAATCCCTTCTCTCTTAGCTCCCCCACCCAGACCAGCTGGGGAAGGGAAGGGAGGCTTTTGAAGATGCCTCCCCCCTTTTGCTTCCCCTTCTGACATCACTTCCAGTGATGTCAGGGGGCGTGGCATATGCTAATAGCCTAATAGCTCATGAGCTAATGAGCTCCTGCAGCTGCTTTTCTATGAAAAGACCCCTGTATATATATGGAAAGAGGAGTGAGAGAGAATAAAACAAATGCTGGTGGCAGCTTCTGTTGAAACAACATTATTTTAATCTGCACAGCCAATCAGCTCTCCATTCAAGGTATGACCTTTTGCACGCATGTACACTTCCTCAGGTACATTGAAATGGAAGTTAACAGTTCATATATATGGGCAGATGCCTCTACATAGGTGAACAAGCTCATACTTTGAATAAATTTTTGTTGGTTTTGAAGGTGCCACAGGACTCAAAATTTGTTCTACTGCTTCAGACCAACATGGCTGGCCCCCTGGTTCCTGAAGCGGTAGAACAGGGTCTACTTAACAAACAACTGAAAGACTTCTCCGTGAAAATTTGGGCAAGGTTGTCATCTTGTTCCAACCTTCAAGCTGAAGGAAAGCCCCGCATCCCTGATTATCAAGTTCCACACTTTGAACATGGGTTTAGCTTTGCTTTACTATCCCGGAAATCTTTTTGATTCAAAGTTTGTTGGTTGTTTTGGGTTTTTTTTTAAGAGGAAGATGGTAAGAATGGTTTTCAGGCCCACTCCACCCTCTTCATTTGTTGCCACCATCTCTCTTCTGGCAGCACCGGATCTACCACATAGTGCCAAGCCTTTAATGATGAACTTAAAGTGTGCCTTAATAAACAGCCCAAGGAACAGACGTGTGTCTGACTTTTTGCCCTGGCAGCCCAGCGAGTTTGTGAGAGTCACATGCGTGTGTGTGAAGAGCGGCTCCAGGGTGCTTTGGCATTTTCTTTGCTATAAAAAGTGAAGGGCTTGAGCCGTGCAAAAGACTTTAATTATGCCGCCTGCCTGGCTGAAGTTCTAAATTAAAACCTCCTCATTAAAGCAGTTGACCTCTGCCCCCCCTTCCACGACGGGAGTGCGCATGACTCAACACTGAGTTATAAACCGTTAGTCAGGTTTCAGGTTCAGTACAGACCCGCACAAACAACAATATTGTATAATATTCCAAATCCCCAGAAATTTCTACCCTGGAAAACTAGAATTCTCCACTAACTCTGAAGCAAACAAAACTACATTTAAATAAGTCCACTGACGAACTTGGAAGCGTATACCCTGGAAATCTGGTTGGTCTTTAAGGTGCTACGGGACTCAAATCTTGCTCTTCTACCGCAGACTAACATGGCTACTGTTATGTCCTGAAGCTGGAATCTGTCCTATCTATTCCTGTGTTAAGCTTCAGGCATAAGATGGGATTGTAAATTGTCGCGTTCCCATTGGTCGGTTTTTGTGAAACCTTGTAAATAGCCAATCCTGACTGTACATAGCCTTTTGGAGGGAACAGACCTCATTGGTCTTTATCCTTGCTTTCTTATTGGATGTTAACTTATTTATGGGTGTGGCTTAGACAGCCCGGATCATTTAAAAACGGCGCTGTGCTCCACTATTCTGTGTGTGTGTTGTTGAGTTTGCTGTTACAATAAAGCTGAAATCACTTTTGCTGAAATCAAATCGTGTTGAGTTGCATACTTAACAGCTACCCGCCTCAAACGTAAATACACTGAATCTCATTTCTGTGGTTTTTTTTGTTTGTTTTTTTTGGGGGGGTGGCCAGATGTAAGGGGCAAAACAACACGTTACAAGAAACACGGGACTGTTGCAGAAAACAAAAGTCCCATGTGGAACTCTCCCCTGGCCCAGCAGAATGTGCTGTTGTGACCGTCAGGTGCTTTCTTAGCTCTGCATCCACCCTATCACACCTTCCAGTAGTAGCGGCCAAGCTGATTTTAGTTATAGTGCATGCAGCTTGCGAGTGGTCAATGAGGCAATGATAACGAACAGCTGTGATGGGTTTATGTGCTGCTATTACAGAGGAAAGGGGCTGCGGTGGCTCAGAGGTTAAGACGGTGAAGCTGCAGACTGGAAGGTCGGTAGTTCGGCAGTTCAAGACCTGAGTGCCACGTGACGGAATGAGCTCCCGTCTCTAGTTCCAGCTCCTGCCAACCTAGCAGTTCGAAAGCAAGAAATTGTAAGTAGATAAATAGGTACCGCTTTGGTGGGAAGGTAACAGCGTTCCATGCACCTCGGCGTTTAGTCATGCCAGCCACACGACCACGGAGAAGTCTTTGGACAGCGCTGGCTCTTCGGCTTGGAAATGGAGATGAGCACCGCCCCCTAGAGTCAGATTTGACTGGCTTTCGAGCAAGGGAAACCTTTACCTTTATTACAGAGGAAGGCTGGGGAGGCAGAACAAGAAGCAGAGGGAATGTCTATTGTCCCCCCCCCCTCCAGTGATTCACACCAACACAAAACAAAAGGCAAGCTTATTGTTTCTTCTCTAGAAGGGCTCGAGGCTTAATGGCTTAGTGGGTAAGGCCAGGACTGCATCAAGTTATGGGTTATTTACAGCAAAGAACAGCAGAACTCGGCTTTAAAAGCATTTCAGTTTCACACACCCACAGCTTTACTGAACTGACAGGCTGTTGCTGCCAGAGACAGGGAGAGAATGATTTCACTTGGAAGCGCTCACTAACACCAGCTGATACAGGGTTGGCTTGTCTCTTAGGATATTTCCCTCTATCCCCTCACAAGTCCTTAACCTATTATTTCCTTAAAGTAATACAGGATACCTGCTCTGTTTCTGACTCTGTACTGGCCCTTTAGCCCTATGTACCTGTACTACAGATACCTGAGTTGTTCTTCACTGGGCAAAGGATAACTACCTACGTATTCAGGTAGGGTATTCATGCGTGCACACAAAAGCTTATACCCAGAATTAAACTTTGTTGGTCTTAAAGGTGTCCCTGGACTCAAACTTTGTTCTACCTACGTATTATCCTGATAGTTTCCCCATTTCAAAGTGGCTTCCCCAAGCCCTACCTGAGGCCATGGCAGACTTTCCTTCCACCTCTTACCACCACCACCAACACCCAGTTCCACAGCTTCTCATTGGCTGATGCCGCTTAGCATCTGCCTACTCCTCCTTGGAGGCAGGGACTTTCCAGAATGCCTACAAGGCAGAACTATCACAACTGTACAACTTGTTTTATGGCTTGACTTCATCACATGAGACTTTCCCCTCCCCTAACCTCACAGCTCTGACTGCCACCTGGCAGAGGCAAGGAAACTGTTTGCGTAATTATAGAAGGAAATGGGATTGACGTGGGGATGTAACACAAGACTGTCATATTCAGCAGTGGGCCTGTGTAACGTACAACTGTACTCAGAGGCCACAAATTACTAGAACTTCCAACTGGTAAGAGGAGAGCAATATGAATGTCTGGAAGGGTTGGTATTTATTTATTTACTTACTTGATTTATAGCCCAACTTCTCCCCCACAGGGGACAAAAAAGCAGCTCACATCACCCTCCTCTTTTCTTTTTTTTTTAAAAAACAACTTTTTATTAGGATACACAATGTTTCACAACTTGTTACACATCATAGATCTCATATCCTTTTCCTCAAAAGCTCCTCTTCCCCCCCCTAATGACTCCCAGCATTGCTTCCACCATTCAAACATCATATAATACCATTTTAATCCTTGTTAACATACTAAGTCTACAGGTAACACCCACATAGATATTAGTAACTACTATAAACGCCCATTAACTGTAACACTTGTTACACCATTAGTAGTTACCCAAACTGAAAACACTGTCCTTCATTTCCCAATACTTCCGTATATATTCTCTGAAATCGCTCCAGTCTGCCAAAAAAGTTTCTTCATCTATGCTATTAAGTTTTCTTGTCCATTTGTCCATTTCTGCCATAAATAGCAATTTTCTCTGCCAATCCCATAAGTCAGGAATCTTTTCATTTTTCCAATTCTGAGCATAAATCATTCTAGCAGTCGTTACCATATACCGTATCAATGTTCTTTTACTCGTATTTATTTCTTCTAACTTGAGACCTAAAAGAAACAGTTCAGGTTCTTTCTTCAAAGTACATTTCAAAATTTACATCACCCTCCTCTCTTTTCCACTTGATCCTCACAACAACCCTGTGAGGGGAGTTAGGCTGAGAGTGTGTGGCTAGCCCAAGATCACCCAGCGAGCTTCCATTACAGAGTTGATTTGAACTGGGGGTCCTCAGATCCTAGTCCAGCATGCAGCCACTACACCACACTGTCTCTATAAGAACCAGTAAATCAGAAGCAGTCTACCATACAGGAGCAGACCAGCGAGAGCATGCTTGGCCTGGAAGTGTGAATTGGCCGGGGTTGGGTGGGGTGGAGAATTCACACACACATACAGGAATAATATCCTAGACTTTACTTTCATGGGGAAGGCCGATGAGGGGGATTTTGTTGGGGGGGGGCGGTTAAACAAGATACACGAACCTCTCTTCTGGTGCTTTATCAGCTTGAAGAGAATTTTCTCCTTGGAAAAGCCAGTGCTTCTAGTGGTGTAAGAAACCAAAACAGACGTGCCACGATGCAGTTACAAAAGAACCTTTGTACTGATCCCACAAGAATAAGGCTCTTTTTTAGAAAGATATGCCCTTTGGCTCTCTCCGAGATATGCCCTCGACAGCCCAAACAGAGCTGGCTGTGGCAGAGTTCTATTTATTTTTAACAGCACCTCTGGAATTTCTTCCTTTCCTGCACTCAGCGGCTTCAGCTCTCCTTGGCGTTATTTTGGAACACTGACTCTTCGCGTTCAGGGTATGTGTCTCGGATGTGACAAAATCTAGGTCGTGTTCAATAATGTGCACCCGGCCTTCATTTCTGCAAGGGATACGCTGCTTTTGCACCTGTTGGGGGGATGTAGCTCAGAGCGCATCCCCTGGAAAATTCCTGGTAGTTACAAATGCAATAGGCAATCTTCAGCAAGTCACTATTACTCAAGCTTTGGCACCCCATCTACTACACAGATAATACCTGCCTACTTTAGAGGATTGTTGTAGCAGCTGCAAATACGTTCAAGCATTTTAAGAGCATAACGTAAATCCCACGTATGATTAAGTATGTGCTCTGAAAGTCTATAAAGAGCCATATACATGCAAAGTATTAACTACCTGTACAAAAACCAGTTACCAACATTCCTGTCACATTCCTGAAGGGAAAAAAAGAACGAGAGCCGCAGAAAATTGGCAGTTCTGTAAATTCCAGATGGGCAGCCGTGTCAGTCAGGAGAAATAAAGTTAGACTGGAGACAGGGGCACCTGGCGAAATCTATGCCAGCAGAAGCCTTTTTTGGGTCAAAGCTCAATTCATCAGTCTCACGAAAGTTTCTGCTGGAATAAATTCATTTTGCTGCTACAGACTAACACACAAACAGATGAAACCGCCTTCTACTGAATCAGACCATTGGTCAGGGCTGCTAGACTCCCGGTCCAGGTAGCGGTTCCCCCAATTATTGGGGCTTCAGGCTGCCGCTGGCCAGCTGGGAAAGCCCCACCCCCAACCGGCCTCATGTGGCAACATTACCAATGCAGTGACATCACACAGAAGTGACGTCATCACAACAGGGATGTTAAGTGGCGACGCTCTAGCACTCTGGGCACCATAGAGTCAGTGGCACCGCCCCTCCCACCCCACTCCCAGAAAGCTGCCTCCTGCCCCCCCGCCGGCAAGGTAAGTTGACCCGGCAACCCTACCCTTGGTCTATCCAAGTCCGCATTATCTACTCTGACTGGCAGTGGCTTCCAAGGGTTTCAGGGAGAGGACTTTCACATCACCTACTGCTTGGAGCTTTCATGACAGGGACTGAACCTGGGCCCTTCTGCATGCCAAGCAGATGCTCTACCACTGAGCCACTGTCCTTCCCCAACATAGCTACTCACCTGGAATTAACAGGTTTTCTGATTCTCTCTGCCACCAGACTCCTGTTTTATTCAGCAAGTCTGTAACGTTCACAGCTCTCCAGACTGATCACCCTCTTCTACCCTCAAACAATTTTCTTTTAGAGATAAGAACAATGAATAATAAATTCTGGACACAACTGTTGTGATGGGGCATTTTGTGTGTGTATGTGCAGTCAAGTCACAACTGACATGGGACCCCGTAGGGTTTTTTCAAGGCAAGAGACATTCAGAGGCGGTTTGCCACTACCTGCCTCCATGTCATGACCCTGGTATTCCTTGGTGGTCTCCCTTCCAAATACTAGCCAGGGCCGACCCTGCTTAAGCTTTCCAGATACCAGAACTTCAAAAACTGCTGCTGCTGTGACCTTGGGTTAGTCACAGTTATCTCAGAGCTGTTCTCTCAAGAGCAGTTCTCGAAAGAGCTCTCTCAGCCCCGCCTACCTCACAGGGTGTCTGTTGTGGGGAGGGGAAGGGAAAGGAGTTTGTAAGCCTTCATAAATCCAATCTCTTCTTCTTCTCTTCTTCTTCAGTATGAGGCAGTCTCATGGGTTCAGGTGTCCAGTTTTTGAAGTTCTGGACAGGCAACCAATCCAAGCAGTTGGGTTAGAACAGGTAAAAGGAAGTCCTTCTTCACCCAAAGAGTGATTAACACATGGAATTCGCTGCCACAGGAAGTGGTGGCAGCTACAAGCATGGACGGCTTCAAGAGAGAATTAGATAAACCTATGGAGCAGAAGTCCATCAGTAGCTATTAGCCACAAGGTATAGATAGGAACTCTCAGTCCGGGGCAAGTGATGCACTGTATTCTTGGTGCTTATGGGGGGGCAACAGTGGGAGGGTTTCTAGCGTCCTGGCCCCACTGCTGGACCTCCTGATGGCATCTGGTATTTTTGGCTACTGTGTGACAGAGTGTTGGATTGGATGGGCCACTGGGCTGATCCAACATTGGCTTCTCCTATGTTCTTCTCCAGGTCAGGGCCTAGACCACTCTTAATTGGGCCTGTTTGGCTGATAAAACACTGCCTGATTCTACAAGGATGGGATAAGACCTACACACTCCACCATGACTGCAAAACGCCAACGGAATCCACATGCAAGCCAACCCCCCCCGCCCCCAGCATTTCACACATAAGATGGGGATGCAAACCTCCAAAGTATTTCTGTTTACTGCTAATAGAGTGGTTTGTTTTCTTAAAAAACAAACCAGGGACTTGTTTGCCACGCAATTAATCACAACCCAAACACTGCACAACTTCATTACTTCGGAGGTGCTATTTGCGGGGTGGTGCTATTCCAAATCAGTCATATGCATTTTAAGTTCACACACACACACACACACGCTCTGGCAGGAAAACTTTCACTGCTATTCATGAGGAAGTTTTGGGCTTCCTTTCAGGAAGGCATACTGATACAACGAGTTTAGATGAACGACCACTATTCTTTCAGGTGGTTATGTACGCACGAAAGTTTTCATACCTCGAATAAAACTTTGTTTGTCTTAAATAAAACTTTGTTTGTCTTAAATAAAACTTTGTTTGTCTTAAAGATGCCACTGGACTCAAACTTTGTTTGGCCACCATTCTTAAAAGTGTTTTCGTTTTTTTGTTTTTTAATGGGAGTGAACAACCATTTCCTGCATTCACATTCAGGGATCCTGCACCTGTTAAAATCAAAAGCGGCAGGAATTGCCAAGTTTAAGTTTATGTAGCAGTGGAGACTGGAAGACGCGTACGCGGTTCAAGACTTAACTTTCAAAACGGCTTCTTCTGGGACTCAGCCACAGCTGGAATTGGCTGGCTTGGCTGGGGAACTTAAAAATAAATGACTAGGGTGGCTTAGCCTGGTCCACAGCAGCCTTCCTAGGCTACAGGAATAGAATCTGCAATGCACTTAGTAGAGCTCGTGATACTCTGAAGGAGCAATTGCTTCTTGGGCAACCAGATACTTCAACCATACCACGAAACCGTGGCTTATTTTAACCACAGTTAGTTCCCAAACCAGGATTTGGCGTGCTGACGATCCTTCATATCCTCATTCACACTGCTTCCTGCCTACCTCCTCCACTGAGGTCAAAGCCCGTATTTATGGTACAGGGCCAAGCCGGGCAAAGTCACTATTTTTGAACATCACGCAACTGTGGCTAATGAACCAAACTTCAAGCCATGGTTGAAGATATTGGGTTGAAGGACCTAAACAAAGCACAGCTAGTGAAGCAGCCAGCACTTGGACCACCACCCTGCGCAGTTTTTAAATTTACTTTATTGACGTATTTAAAACATTTAGTAGCTGCCTTTCCGCTTTACAGAAACAAGACAGCTTGCAATACAAACAGAAGGAAAAACTAGAAATACATTAAAAACCACAAATTAAATCCATAGTTTACAATGGCCAGTAGACTAAAAAAACCCTAAACTAATCAAAACCCCTCCTGAATAACACTCAGCTTAACTAAACCATGGCGTCATGTCAGTCTAAACCAAGCCATCTTCTCTACATTCTTTAGAAAAGAGACAGCTTGATGTAGAAGTTAGAGCATCATAGTAGAATCCAGGGCCAGATCCATGCTCTACAGTGGGAGCTCGCTCACTGGCCTTGGGTCAGTCACACACTCTCAGCCTAAAGCAGTCTAAAGCAGGGGTAGCCAAACTGTGGCTAGGGAGCCACATTCGGCTCTTTCACACATATTGTGTGGCTCCCAGCAGGACAGTTGGGGAACTAAAGGGGAGGCATGTTTTTTCTCCCTCCCTCCCTTCTATTGCTTTCTCTGTTTCTCTCTCTCTCTCTTTCCACCCCTTTCATTCTTTCTTTCCACCTCTCTATTTCTCTCTCTCTTAGACAAATAAATATCATTAGCAAACGAATACCATTGGACAAATAAATATCACTATCAATATCTGCTTTTACCCCTTTTGTGTTTATTTTTTGCAGTCTCATTTAATGTTAATAAAAGGCAAATTTGCATATTTTCCAATAAAAACGTGTAATATTTGTTCACGTCTTGCAGCTCTCAAACATCTAATGTTTATTCTGTGTGACTCTTACGTTGAGCAAGTTTGGCCACCCCTGGCCTAAGGCTTCCTCAAAGGGTTGTTGTTGTGAGGATAAAATGGTGAACGGAAGAATGAGGAGAGGGCACATTACTATTTCATACTGCAATATGCAAAGAAAACACATGGAAGTATAACATTTGCTGTGGGGTTGGGAAACCACAATAAATGCATGCTCATGATCCAAAGAATCTTCAAGGCATTTCACTAAAGGCAAACCGATTTATACCTTCAGCACCTTGGACTGTACCACCCGAGGCTATAGGTGGAGAGAATTGCACACCTATCAAAAGGACTCCTTGCATGTCAGGAAGAAAGCAAGACCGTTCTCCTTGCCATGCTGGTTTTGTAGATGTAAGGCATATTTTTTAGACTGAGGCAGCAGATTTGGAGATGCAGGGTCGTTCCCCCCCCCCCCGTAGCCTTAAGTGGTGTAGTCCAGGGGCAGAGGGAACCTTCCACTGATTCTACTGGATTTACAAAAAGGCTAGCAAAGCACCTCTGACCTATTTTGGAAGCAATTTAAGAAACTACATCCTGACCTACTAAAATATTTAAATAGTTTAAAAATAGCTATTTGCCAAGGACTTTTGGAAGAAAAAGAACTTTTCCCCCAGTACCACCAAATAAGAGAAGACCTAACAGAAAGCAGAACGGCAAAGCTCAGTCACTAAGGAAAAGATGATGCCTGGTTCATTGTTTTAGAACCACACATCAGACATCTGACAACAAGATTCATTCAGAAAGGTCAACGCTGATGGACAAAACATAGGTAGCGGAGGCAGAATCTCACCACTTAACAGCACCAAAATGAGCCCATTCTAAACTTCCCCCCAAAGCTCTAACAATATTAGCAGTGTTCCAAATTGGTACTCTGTTGCCTGGCCCGGCCCTGGAGGCAAGGACTTAAAGGTCACCCTGTCCCAAGAAAGAAAAGAAGATAATCCTTAGCCTTTTAGACAATCAGGATTCCCAGCCAGATTTTAAGAGGACTCCCGCTGACTGCCAGGAAAGTTCACACCATCAGGGGGTTTAGAGAAGCTTGTACCCAGAAGAAATTACTGCTAACATGCCGGGAGTCCTTTCAAGGCTCAGTGAAGAGTAAAAAGGTACCACAAAAATCAGCACCGCTCCAAGATTTATTTTCCAAAGTCAGGTCAGTTCAGTTCAGTTCAGTACCTTTATTGGCACAGATGGAAAGCAGAACAAGAGCCACAATTTAAAGCACCACGGCTTTAACAATAACGTTCCAAAATCATAAGGGTTCAAATAAGCAGTGTACAAATCCAAATATTACTACTTAGTAGCTAAAAAAACCCAGTGAGTTTGATAGGGCCCTGGAGGAACTGAAGGTTTCAGGAGGACTTTGTCTACATCTTATCTCTCCATTCGTTACCGGCCCCCTCCACATCTGAAACCCAATGTGCGTCTCTTTGGTTTCCCCAGAGAAATAAAATGTTGACTGTCCAGCTGTGGTGGGTAATACACATAAACCATTGAGGGGGGGCCTTCGCCTCCAGAATGCAGCCAAGTTATCCTACAGAACTCAATGGGAGCCACCAATTCCCAGTTTACAAAGCCATGCCTTGCATTATGTTTTTTGGTCAAAGGGACGTGTGACCAAAAATTGGGACTTTGTTAATTCTCTCACACACACACACACACACACACACACACACACACACACACAAAACCTTTGACATGAAACCATTTGCTGACTATGCACAAAATCTGATCTTTAAAATACATTTTGTATAATACTGGGGGGGGGGGGGAGGAATGAAAGAGAAGACGGGTTAAAAACACCAACAGCTTCTCACAAGGGCAGGGCAGATATCTTCCTTCCCTCCTTGAGAACTGACCCAAACAGGTAACCACGGTGGCCAGCAACGATCTGTAGGAGAAAATTAAAGCCCTTCCAAGCCCTGAACACATTATGGAGCTCAGGGGAGCTTTGTGTTTTCCCATAGATGTCACTATGGGTATGCCAAAGTTGTAGGGCATTTTTCCTTGTAGCAAACACACAAACTGTGACCCACAGACACTTGAAATAACATTACACAGTGCCTGACAGAATGAGCTGTGATCTGCAAGGTTGCTGGTTCAAACCTCTTTCAAGTCACAAACTCATTATGTGCCCCACCATTTTTCAGCCTGACTATCTCCTCTGCAATATGAGACAATATCTTACATAGGTGGCGTAAGGATAACCAGGTAATGCACGTGAAGCTCAAAACCTCTAAGTAGGTTGCTAAATCAAAGGGAACTGAACTGTATGGGCTCCCTGCCCTGGGAGTAATGCACTGCAAAGAATACGTATCAGCAAGATTTCCTAGGAGGAAGGGGAAGAGGGCAATGGGGAACCCCTGTTCCTGCTGAATTCCCCATGTGCACTTGCATATATGGTACTTTGCTTTCAGGCTTAAGTAGTGTAGTGGGTAGAATGTCGGACTAGGATCTGGAGTAAAGGTAAAGTAAAGGTAAAGGTTCCCTTGCTTGAAAGCCAGTCGAATCCGACTCTAGGGCTACGGTGCTCATCTCCGTTTCAAAGCCGAAGAGCCAGCGCTGTCTGAAGATGTTTCCGTGGTCATGCGGCCGGCATGACTAAACACCCAGGTTCAAATCCCACTCTGCCATGGAAGCTTGATAGGTAACCTTGGGCCACTCACACACTCCAAGCCTAACCTACTCCACAGGGCTGTTACAAGGATGAAACAGAGGAGTGGCGAATGTTGTAGGACACTTTCAGGAGAAAACTGGAGTATACATGAAATAAATACATTTTAATCACTTAGCAACAGGGCTACTACATACATCTGTCTGTATTTTTTTGAAGCTACAGAGGAACAGTTTTTGTTTTGTAAAAAAAAAAAATTCCTGGGCATGTACCATTATCAAAACGAGATACAGTTTTGTACAGTGCAAATTCAGTACCAGCTCAACCAATCTAAAAAGTTGAGTTGTATAGCCCTTAGGCGAAGGGATTAACAGAGCCCAGTAAAGTGGGCATTAGCGCCCAAAACACAATAGTTTTTACAATGCCGGGGCTGTTCCTTTTACAGCTGTCTTGGCTCTTTCCTTCCTGCCTGCCTCCAGCAAGGAAGGCTGGTAAGAAAGAAAGGGAGGCGTATCAGAGCAAGAAGAGCTGAAGGAAATGTATCAAGGCAAGGGACTGACGCAACTAAGGAACAGCAAAATTTGAATCCAGTAGCCCCTTAAAGACCAACGAGATTTCTAGAGTTTAAGCGTCTGAGAACCAAAGCTCCCTTCATCAGATAGTAGTAGTAGTAGGAGACTGGATTTATATCCCACCTTTCACTCGGAGTCTCAGAGCGGCTTACAAACTCCTTTCCCTTCCCCTCCCCACAACAGACACCCTGTGAGGTAAGTGGGGCTGAAAGAGCTCTGACAGAAACTGCTCTTTTCAAGAACAGCTCTGACAGAACTATGGCTTGCCCAAGGTCATCCAACAGCTGCAAGTGGAGGAGTGGGAAAATCAAACCCGGTTCTTCCAGATTAGAGTCCGCGCACTTAACCACTACACCAAACCGGCTAAGTAAGACGGGGGAAACGTTGACTCTCGAAAGCTCAGACCCCATTGGTCTTTAAGGTACTCCTGGACTTTAATCTTGCTCTGTTATGTACGACCAACACGGCTACCCATTGGAAACAGCAGGAATAAAGGAAGAACACAACCACGAGAGGTAGTATGACACAGGTACCAATCCACCACGACAACACAGGCAGTAAGGACAGTACATGTACCAAAGTTCAAAAACTGTCAAGTTCAGAATACACATTTTGTAATGCAAATCTGTTCAGCTCTGAAAGCTTGGCTTTCTTGAACGACTTTGGCTGAGCAGGGATTAGTCCCGGACGTGGATGACATTTTGAGGGGCAGTTTGAAAACCGAGGTTCGTCTGTCTTTTGGCAGTGGCTGAACTTCCAAGCAGCTTGATGCCACGATGTTGCTGGGAACTGCAATTCCCAGGGGGCCTACAGAGCAAAGCACGTTGGTGGGCGCATGCCAAGAGGACAGGAAGCCAACGCAGCATAGTGGCTCAGAGAATGAGCTACAAACCCAAGAGGTCCCAGGTTCAAATTTTATATTTGCTTTGGGAGGCCTTAGACAAGCTGCAATCTCTTAACCTCAGCTTCCTTATCCTGCTTTATGGGGAAAACACTACCGACCTGTCTTCCGGGACAGTTGTAAGGATTACTGTGGCAAAGTATTTGGGGTGAACTACTGGAGAACGCGTGAAACTGGCCTATCTTGAATCAGACAACTGGTCCACCAAGGTCAGTATCTTCCACTCCGACTGGCAGTAGCTCTCCAGTCTCAGCCATCAACTACTATCTGATTAACTGGAGAGGCCAGAGATAGAGCCTGCGACCTCTTACACGCCACGCAGATGCTCTGCCACTGAGCCACAGCCAAGCTTTTCCCCCACTGTACACCAACAAAGCCAAGCCAGTTCCAAATTTAGCCAAGGGGTGTTTCCCAAGGCTTTATGTTACTCGGGGCAATCACAAGACTGCAGTAACCATGCTTGCTCAAGGTGAGGCATAAACTAGGCCTATGAAGTAGGCTTCTAGAAGAGGATGGAATGGATGGAGAGAAAGGGCCTACGTTTCCAGGCTTCACACTGCTTGCCAGCGGGTGTGTGCAAAGGTTTCCATTCCAGTCATACTACTTCATCTCCATTTCGGGGGGGGGGGGAGAGTTTTAAAAACCAAAACAAAAAAGCTCACACAGAACTAGGAGACGTGCGTTGCTACCACCAGTCCCTATACAGTCTGCCCAAAAGTTTATTTTGAGCACCTTCTCGGCAAGCCCGTGGTTTCCGTTCTCTTTTCAGAAACAATTTTTGGATCTCTTTAGTTTTTTTTTTTCCAGTTTCACAAGTACATGCGGCTGAGGCACCCGGCAGGCTTTAGTGCTGCACAAAAAGGAACAGGAAACTACTTTCATTATTTAATAACTCAAAAGGGAGGAAGAATCAGCCCAGTCATATTAAAAGAAGGGCAAGCCACGGCTTCCCTTGTTTTAGAGGGAAAATGCTAGCAAGAAAACAGAGAATTCCACTTCATTATGCCAGGAAAACAGTAATCCACCATACTATATGGCCTGCCCTGTATGTACAGTCCTAGGTGTTCTTTGCTTCTACAAAGACAGTATAGAGGAGTGGGTATAGTGCGTTAAACAGTGGTCGATTCTGCACACAACTCTTGTGCCACATTACTCCCCAAACTGCAGGAGATTTCATTTTGTCTTCCACATGACATCATCATGCTCTTGCCAATCCGTTCCGCTGTGATTTTCCATAAACCTGCTTGGGTAGACCTTTCCTGGAAGGCTAGGTTTGAGGAATGTAGAAGGGAAGGTGGTGAGTTCACAGTTCCCTCCATTTATTTACAGGTGTCTCTATTAATGCTCCCTCTAAGCGGTGGAGTCTTGTGGGTAAAAATTCTACTTTGTGCACTACTGGCATTGAAGTTGTGAGTGAGCAATTAGTTTACTCTGGAGCCGTCCTTCCTGTATGAGCTGGAGGCTAAAAAACTAGCTCACAGTAACTCAGCTTAGAGGGAACCCTGGTCTATATATAGGTTTTTAGATGAAACAAAAAATTACATAAAATGTAGAATTTTCAGTAAAATAGAATAAAATGTAAAACCAAAACCCTCAGCTGAAACCCTCCTACAGTCTCTAAAATTAAAAGTAATTAACAAGTATTTAAATTTAGAGTCCAGTGGCCCCTTTAAGACCAACAAAGGTTGGTTCAAGGTATGGGCTTTCGTGTGCATGCATACTTTTTCAAATACACTGGAATGGTAGGTAAGGTTCAAACTTATAGACAGAGGCTGAACAGCAAATTAATACGCAGCATGATGAAGATGTTTTAAGATATGCAAAGACAAAACTAAATAACAAGCCAAGGATATACGGTCAACAGTTGTTTTGATTTAATTAAGGCAGGATACTTCAGTAAAACAATAAGACAAAATAGGGGATAAAGGTGTAAAGGTATCTTTACCTGGAACTAACACGCCTTCAGCAAGCCTAAAAAGTTATGACATATCTCAAGTTAGATAGGAGGCAAAGATTCCAAGGTAACCATCTAACTGAGTTTAGAGAAGTACCTCAAATTCTCATGGCTACAGGTATGTATCCGACACCTGTCAACGGACATATCTGTCATTGCCTGGTTAAGGAGATGCTAATCTCTCTAGAGAGACTTGGAAGAGACACTAACAACAGAGGTGCTCTGGATCCCATATAAATCCTGCAAGAAAAAAAATGCTGGACGGTTTCTGGAGTTCAGGAACCACAGGGAAGAAGCTTTGCTTAGGTGGACTGTCAGCTAATCTTCCAAAGAGTTGTGCACTCAGTAAAGCACTGAATTCAGCCAGAAAAAAACAGCAGCAATAAGAGAATTGTAGATGTCTGTTACAAACAAAAGGGGCGGCAGGTAAAAAGCCCAGAGAAAAGGGTAAACAGACACATTAGGCATCAGATAGGAGATACCCAGGGAAGGCATGAATTTCTGCAACTTCCTGTCCACAGCAGGTGCCATTCCCCATCACCACCAGCAGCGGGCATTTCTAATCAACAGCAATCGTTCTATCGTCCTGGCCTGGATGGCCCGGTCTAGCCCAATCTCATCAGAACTTAGAAGCTAAGCAGGGAGACCACTAAGAAAGTCCAGGGTCACTACACAAAGTCAGGCAATGGCAAACCACCTGTGTTCATCTCTTGCCTTGAAAACCCTATTTGATCGCCATAAACGGGCACCAATTTCATAGCACTTTCCACCGCCACCAAAAGGTATGTTGCTACAGCATTATAACAAGTTTCAATGGCGTTTTAACACTACAGTGAAATTCTAGTTGCTGCTTGTAATAAAAAAAAATCAGCCTGGCAAAAAAAGCTCACTGGGGGCTGGGATGGAGGGGGAGAGGAATGGTGGGCAGAACAGGACAGCACAATTTCCAGGCTGCTACTGGGAATGCATGAGTGGCCGATGGAGCAGAACCCCAGGCAGAAACAACCTTAGACTTGGATTCAAATGCATACTCAACCACGAAAGTCACCGGGTGACCTTGAGCCAGTGACGATCTCTCAGCCTGATCACAGAGTTTTTAGGGAGATAAAATTGAGGCAGGGACGAGGGCAACAAGACCCAACCCCCGCAACGAAACAGATAAAAAGCTATACTCTTGAGTTCCCGTTCTCGGTTGGGCTTGTGTGACATACTGAATCAGCAAAGCATCATGGCCTATGATGGAGGCCATGCAGAAGTGGCTTTTCCCAGGTGTGTCTCCGTGCTCTGCTTTGTTACACTGTAGGAACCATGACTCTACGGGTGGACCATCCGGTATGAAGGGACAGAAGCAGGATCCCCTTATATCTACAGATGTACCATTTTTCCCTTTCAACAAACCAGAGTAGTCTCTTGCCACTTATAAAAAAATCCTGCAAGTTATATGTCATTACTTTTTCTTTCTTTTTTTAAAATTACATGTCAAATCAGGTTTCCTTCCAACCTTAAAATCACAACAACATATCAGAAAATTTAAAAGCAGGCTGTTATGATGGGTAAGAGAGGGGAGAGACAGCAAGAAATACATCTTCCAGAACAAGAAATACATCCTAAAAAAATATCCTGTAGTGATACTTCAGGATAGAGTATTGATTCAAATTCTGTGTAAAACCTGATGCAATAAAGGAAACTAGCTTTACTCAGCCAACACACATGAAAATTACTCATCTTGGAAGGTTCAAAGAAAGGCAGGCAAGCCCCTTTAAAGACTCAGTTCATGCGAGCCCCCCACGTTCTGCATCAGCTGTTTCCCTCAACTGGGAAAAACCCACCCTGTATTTCACATCAGAATTCAATGGCATGTTAAGATTTTGTGTCTCAAAAATGGAAAGCAGAGAGAGAGAGAGAGAAAGAGAGAGAGAACTGGATTCCCTACTCAAGTAAAATACTGTTTCCCATCACAAAACCCTCCCACTATTCAGTGAGTTTTGGATCTAAAATATGCATGTTTCTGAAACCAAAACCAGCAGCGCAGCCTAGTGAGAATCTGAACTAAGCCTGGAAGTATTCCTCATTGCTTTTGGCTGGCAGGTGGGGTGGACAGCTCATCTCATCCTCCAGCCAGGCAATTCATTCAAGACAGGAGGAGGAATGGTGATAAAATTATGATACTCGGGGGTCATTTCCAGCCGGAACGAGCTGGGACGGCATTCCGGCAGTAACAAGCCCAGGAGCAGGCACATGTGGTGGCAAGCCCCGCCCCCAGCAGCCCTCAGTCAAGCCAGGAGGACCAGGAAGCAGCACATGCTGTTTCTGCTTGCCACCATCAGCCAGAAGGCAGGGTAAGTTGGTGGGGGTGTAAGGGGCGGGGGCTTGTTTCAGGTGGGGTGGGTGGGAGCCTGGAGAGAGCCCCCCCTCAGCCTTCCCTGGCCCTCTTGTATTCTGGCTCCTTGTCCATCCTGGCTACTGAAATCATGTAAGGATCATATCAATGTGTCCCTGATGAGGATCAAATGGAAAAGAACAACATAAGCCCCTTTGGCTCCCCAGTGGGGAGAAAGGCAGGGTATCAATGAAGTACAAATTAATAAAATAAATGTTTCTGTGGCTCCCTCCACAGGTCAGGCCTGGGACAATAGCACCCTTCCCCCATTTAAAAGGGGTATCTGTAAACAGAAAATCTTTATTTACAACTCCCTGAATTCCAAGGATGAAGGATAGATATGAACAGAGGTGGTTTGCCACTGCCTGCCTCTGACTAGGACCCAGGACTGCCTTGGTGATCTCCCACCCAAGTACTAATCAGGGCTGACTTTGCTTAGCTCCCGAGAGCCGATGAGACTGGACAACCCTGGGCAATCTACAGCAGGACCCTGACACTTTTACGCACAGGCTATTCAACTGCCATTTTCCACCCTGCGCGGATGTGCTCTTAGATTTGACAGCCAACATCTTACCTCCTTATGAGAGGTCACCTGACTAACTGGAAGCAGATTAACACAGTATCCTCGCCGGAAAACTGGGCCACGCTCCAGCAGTTTCTGCTTTTCCTGGTCATCGACACTATAGACAAATCAAGCCCACCCCTCTCCTCCATGCCATTATCCCGCAAAGGACCGATTAAGAACAAGGTCAAAGATATCAAGACTTTAAAGCAATGCAGCAGAGCAAATACAAAAGGCTGTCTTGAAAGTACAGCTGCACCATCCTTTTTTTTAATATATATAACAAAAAGGGAAAGCTACTGTTGTGGAGGGAAGCCTCCCAATGGTGATGCGATGCTGGCTAGTAATATTATGGGTTTGCGCCGGAGTTACATTTCTGCAGCCTTGATTAGCTGCCATCTGTCTGCATCACCCCAGAGGCAGGGAGGAAACACGGCTTAACCGATTCCTGATTGTCGGCACACCTCGCTTCTAAATGCCAGTCCCCAACTCAAGCATTATGTCTGCCCAAATCAAAAAGTCTTTCCTCAGGCTCATTTGCTGGAATGTTCCAAGAAGGTTCAACTAATGCCTTTGTGCTCACAGGGCTGTCCAAACCTTTTCACGTAAGCAGAGTACCTTTAAGCAGAAGCAAGTACAGGTTTTTCTGCAGTGGAGGGTTTGCTCCCGTATTTATTTATTTATTTGCAGAATACAGGTTCTCCCTTTCTGCCCAATCAGGGCCCACCAGGCAGATAACAATTAAAAGTAGAGCATTATAAAAATTACCACAAAAACCAAGTAAAAAGAAAAACACCCCACAGATCCAGCAATTAAAATACGGGGCAGGGAGGAGAGGTCGTTGAGGGAATGTATGAAAAAACAAAAGAAGTCTTCACCTGCTGGCGGAAGACCATGATGGAAGGGGACAGAGAAATCTCGGGGGCGGGGGGAGTTCCACAAAATAACAGGGAAGGCCCTCTCTTGGGTTGCCACCATCAGATGTGCGGGCATGCAAAACAGGGTCTTGTAGTTTCGGGGTAGGTTCGTATGGATGCAGGCAGTCCTTAAGGTACAAACCAAAAAAAGCACTGTATAAATAACGCAATCCAAGGCACTACGCTGAAGTGCAAAGAAAGAAAGAATATTTATGTAACACAAATGTGTGCAAACAGATACAATATAGTGTGTATATATGACATACAACAACACAGAGTGTACAAAAGAAGCCGGCACAAAGGACATAGAGTTGACGAAGACTCCGGATTCAAATCTTCGTTTCGTTGATACTTCTTCAGTTCTGCCATTTAGCTTCATCTAGTGCTCAATATACAGAAGCCTTCATGTTATTATGCAGGGAAAAATATCCACAATTCACATCAAACTAGTTTAAGCAGGGCAACCAATCACCAGTGGAAGACATTCTTACATTGTCAGTAAGCCTGTGGATATTTTTCCCTGCGTAATAACATGAAGGCTTCTGTACATTGAGCGCTAGATGAAGCTAAGTGGTACAACTGAAGAAGTATCGACGAAACGAAGATCTGAATCTGGAGTCTTCGTCAACTCTGTGTCCTTTGTGCCGGCTCCTTTTGTACACTCTGTGTTGTTGTATGTCATATGTATATATTGTATTTGTTTATACACATTTGTGTTATATAAATATTCTTTCTTTCTTTGCACTTCAGCATAGTGCTTTGGACTGCATTATATATACAGTGCTTTTTTTGGTCAGTCCTTAAGGTACACCGATACCACAGCGGGGTAATCCCTTTTATGACCACAAAAACAGATTGCATGACTTTAACGTTTATCTTCCTAACCTATAATGTGGTTAGAGACATGTTGTTATATTCACTTGGCATATGGGAAACTGAGGAAGAAAGAGATTAAATAGCTTTCTAAAATTCATAAATAAAGTAGAGAGCACAACTTGCGACCATCATAATCACTGGGCCATTCTTATGAGAGCCCTCCCTTGGGAAAAATCAAAGAGATGTCCTCAGTGGCTGAAATGTGTTGGCTGTAAATTACTGTGCCAGTCCACTTCTTGCTCTCTGTTAGCATTGTGAATGAGAAATATAGTACATCTTAAAATGAGGTGGTAGGGTTTTAAAGGTCAACACCAGCAGAGGTATCTACAGAGCCTTACTTCTCACCCACACCCACACCCCATGGCAGGGTGTCTGTCCACATGGTTTTTAGGTTCCCTCTTGTTTCACCCAACTAAAGGGCATGGTTACATCAGTGTTTTTTCAGTACTCATTTCTTAGGATTCTCTCCTCAATGCATTTTAAAACAAATTTAATAACAGCTCTGAAAAGGGAGTGGGTCACACACAGTTAATGAACCAAGGCTTATACATCCCTCCTGAAAAAAGGGGGAATGTGCTAGCGAGAATGGCTTCACGGCTGACACATGAGCTAGCCAATGAATGCGGTATAAATATGGTGCCTGCTCTAAATCAGAAGACCGTTCTTCCTTAAGCCCAGTTTAAAGGAGGTTTGTGTCTGTGTGTTAAAAAAATGCAATGCATGCACTTGCGCAGAGTGCACAACGGCTGGAATTATGTCCCTTTGCAGGCACTGTAATTACCAGGCGGCTATGAGCCACATTCGGCCCTGGTCAGAAACCATGGGGAGTACAAGAAGCAGAAACCCTTCATAATAATTCTGCCAGCACCCACTAACAATCAAAAGCAGCAAGCGAGCTTTTGAGTTTCACAGAGTTCTTCCAGTATCTTGAAAGGGGCAGATGCCAAAAAGGAAAAAGGTATTGTCAGCAAAGCACTTGCTGGAAGCCCCGCATGCAATGCCCGACCGTAGCTCACGATGCTTTCCTTAGAAATAATCAGGTTCATTTCTGCCCAGGGTAAAAACATCACAGGCCGCAACAAAAGCTGGAGGGACAAAGAAGCAGTGGCCGCTGTACTTTTGGAAACAGAGAAGCCACCCAGTTGATCAAAGCTGTACGGGGGATTAAATCGAGCCTTGCGCGAAAAGGAAAAATGCGGCAAAACTGAGGCTGAGTCTAGGCAAAGGATCAACAGAAGCCAAGGCAGCAATCTTGTGTTTATTTAGCTACTGAGTAAAGTAGGGCTTATATCTAAGTAAACCTTTATTTATAGCCTACCTTTGTAGCTGAGACTCAAAGCAGACCGCACAAGCACTGTTCTGCCGATTAGGGGCTGTGGCCGTGATGACCTTCATATTTAAGGCATTTGCCCCAAACCTCCCCTTTCCCGTTAGTGCTAAGACCAAGTATTAACTGAAGATTAACCCAATTTACCAAACTCAGAGCTGGTGCATTCGAATGGGGAGCCTCAAACATCATTCCAGCTTTCAGAAACAGCAGCTTTCAGTCCTACTTACCCATATGTTTTTGACAAAAATAAATATACCAAACAAACCCACATGTGCCAGAATAGTATATCACCTGAGTCCGCCTCATCACTGCAAATCAATCAATCATTAGGGGGATTCAACGTCAGTGGCTTCCCTGCCGTCAACATACCTCATAGGACCACACGCACTGCACTCCCGCAAACCTTCGTACACATCTCCCGATTTCGACGTCCTCGTGGGTGGTGTACATCTCTCGAAGGCATTCCCCAATGTGAGGGACCATCCTCCGCAGGACTTCGCGGCTCATAATCACCCCTGGGCCCCCCATGCAGAAATTCTCTCCAGGTTCCAGTGCCAGCTTCCCCATCTCTTCAGTGGTGCCCAGTCCCGTCTGCCCAAGGAAAAGGGGCTCGCTGCTATTCAAATTCCGGAGGAAGCTCTCCAGTTTGTCTCCTTTGACGTAAACATCGTCATCGGCTCTCATGAACCACTCGTACTTGTCCAAGTAGTGGTCGTGCATGTACTTGAGCATCATGAACGACTTCTTCTGGGGAGGGTAAGAGTCGTCTACGCCGGGCAACGACACAATGGGGATCGGGAGGGAAGAGTCTGAGCCCTCGCTGGAGAAGAACACCACCTTCCCCGGAATTGTGCTGGACCAAGTTCTGTGGGACAGAAGATCAAAATGAAGTTAGGGGGGAAAGAAACACCACTTGCTCAGGTACAGAGAATATAAAATGGGTTGGGGGGATTGGGAGGAAGGACACAGCTGCACCTTGGGCCTTCAAGGATTCCCTCCTTTGGGAAACTCACCTAAAATATGAGCCTGGACAGCTTCTGAGGCATTGTAAGACGCAAATTGCCTTGACTTGGCTAGCCCAGTCTCATCAGGTCTCGGAAGCTAAGCAGGGCTAGCCCTGGTTGGTGCTTGGATGGGAGACCACCAAGGAATACCAGGGTCACTACACAGAGGCAGGCAATGGGAAACCACCTCTGGACGTCTCTTGCCTTGAAATCCCTACAGGACTGCCACAAGTCAGCTGCAACTTGATAGGAGCTAGATGAAGCATGCACATTACTATCATCCTGTGGGCACTTCACTGCACCAGGCTGAATGTAAAGGATCAGCTATCTGTCCTTATATATATATATTTGAATTTTGGTTCCACAACATTCTATGCTTGCCACAATTGATTCGGCACAAGAACTGGCAGGGCTGACTGGCTGCTTGGCGGAGTCCCACCCACGTCAGCCCCGGCCAGTATCTTCGGCTCAGTCAGCTCCGGTCCTCTGACAGGAGAGGACCATCTGCAGAGAGAGCGCAGGGACAGGCCTTCAAGGCCGTGGCAGGTGAGAGAAGCCCCTTCCGCCCCCCCACAATCCTCTGGGCCTTCTATGGGCCCGGTAGGCCAGAGAAGCCCCTTCCGCCCCCACACACCATCCTCTGGGCCTTCTATGGGCCCAGTAGGCCCAGAGAAGCCCGTTCCGCCCCTCTTCCCTTCCTTCCCCCTTTCCTTTCTTCCTCTCTCCTTTCTTTCACTCTCCCCCCTCTTTCTTCCTCCCTCCCTCCCTTCCTTTCTAGGGCCCGTTGTCTTCCTCCACAACAGGCTTTGCTCCCTAGTTACATATAAAAGCTTTATGGCCTTGGACCCTCATATCTTCAAGACTGCCTCTTCCCCTTACGTTCTGCCATGAAAGCTTCGTTCATCAGAGCAGGGACTTTTGCAGGCGCCACCCTGCATACAGGCAAGATCAACAACTGCCCTTACACGTGCCTTTCCCGTTGCGGTCCCCGCCCTATGGAACAGCCCGCCTGAGGAAGTCAGGAAGCCTCCCACTCTCTCGGCTTTCCCCAAGCTATATTAAACTGAATTATTATCAAGGTGGCTTTTCTACACAGGCAATGGAGTTGCACTGCACTAAACGATCCACAAAATTATTTGGAACAATTGTTAAGGAGTGTGGTCTATACTACAGTGTATGGCTTGATGACACCAGGATCTTGCCGTGGAAGCTGGCATCATTTCATGTACCGCTCATACTTTGCCTCAGTTCTGTCTTTAGACTTCGGGTTGGTCCGAAGCCTATGGCATTGTTTATCGAATGTCCCATCCACCGATTCTATTGACCCACTCTGTGTAATCCACCTTGAGTCCAAATGAGAAAGGCGGGCCATAAATAATGCAAATAAATAAATAAATAAAACTTTCCGTCACCAAGATGCAAACTGGACCTGACCTTTAGCGGTTGGGGGGAAAGACGATATTAGGAAGAGGCAATTAGTTCAGCACAGTAAATAAATCAAAAGTCATTCTTCACAGCCCGCACCACTAACTCGCAGAACTCAAGGTATGGCCAGTTAAGACAGGAAATGCCTTGGATTCCCAGATATGGAACATTTACACACAGAGAAAGACACTTCCTTTTCAAAGAAAGTTCTAGCCTTAAGGCACTCCCTTCTGCGTATCAGTCACCGTCCTAACCCCAAACATGTTGTCTGCCCTTATTCTGGTGGGGGCCAAGGCTGAAGCTATTACCTGATTTGATGGCTGGATGGTCCAGGTTAGCCCAATCCTATCAGATCTCAGAAGCTAAGACAAGTTGGCTCTAGTTAGTCCTGGGACAGGAGACCACCAAGGGAGTCCGGGGGTTGGTACGCAAAGGCAGGCAATGGCAAACCACCCCTGCTTGTCTCATGCCTTGGAAACCCTGCAGGACTCCAAAAGTTGGCTGCAGCTTGATGCCACTTTCCACCACCGCTGACATATTTAAAGCAAAATGTATAGTACAAGGGGAAGTTGTTGTTATGGAAATAATAAAACATGACTCAACAGAACGCGAGCACGTACATAACTCAAAAGCCACAACAGGATGCGACGTGAAACAGCTCCATGCTGACGTGCCCCCCACTCCCCACTGCTCAAACAAGCACCTAACAATTCACCAGAAACATCTGCCATTACACCTGAAGGTACATTTTCTACTTTCTCCACCAAACCAGGATTGCAAGCTGGCTTCAAACTGTGGTTAGCAGAGGACATGCAAACCACAGTTTGGATTATGGCAAAGGACAGCTGAACCGGAAGTCACAACTAGCACAATCCTTTGTGTGTTTATTCAGAAGTAAGTCCCACCGTGTTTAGTGGGGTTTGCTCCAAAGTAAGGGGGCACAGGACAGCACTGTGAAGAGGCGATGAAGTTGGAAGGGCAGGCTTCATTCAGGTGCTGGCCAGGGCTGCAAATCCTATCTGATAAAATGTGGCTCATGCAACTAGTACTGGTTAATCTCCCAGACACCAGTAATGAATCCTTTTTCTCCTTTTTCTCACCTCTTCTCTGCTTCCTAGTAGTGAGGACAGCCCCCCTATCCTGCTGTTACAGCCACATAGACACATGGGGTAGTGCTATGAAACAAAAAAACCCAGGTTTGTGCATTCAAACATTACACAAACTACAAATAACTGTGGTTAAAGAACAACAAGAAGTCATAGTCTGAAATCTTGGTTTTGTGCAAACCAACAGAATCCAGTGTGTCGAACAATCTGTGTTCAGACATCACAACTAACCAAGGTTGCATCAACCCATACTATACGATGACATATTCCAATGTAAGCTCCCCGCTGCTGCCCAAGTTACCTTCCCCCAAACCAGAACCTTCCAAAGGACAATTATCACTGAGGTACACATTCAAACCTTACTTTTGGGCTTTCAAAGGCCACACAGTCTAAAACTGTCCACTATTCTTTTCTCAAATTTCAGCCTACAAATACAAGGTGTGTTTTTGGCAAGAGGAAATGTGGAAAGGGGACTCTGCTTTGATAACCGGATAGTTTTATGCCCTCTCCCTTCCCCTCCATTCTGGGCGCTGAGGCAGAACATTTTTTAGTTATGTTAGTGAGATGGCTTTGTTTGCAACATAATCTGCACTCGGAATCTGACTTGGAAACACTCTAGGGGTGTGAAAATTAAGCACTCCCTCAATGTATTCATGCTATTTTATACCAGGAGCTCACAGATGTTTTTAGACAAGGAATAGATCTGTTCACACATTTAGAAAAAGAAAACAGTGGCTGTTTTATGTCACCTCAGGTTTTAAAATAGTCACATGTGTTTTTAAAATTCACACACATGTAATGAGCTGATTAATTTAGTAGCGGTATTTTTTTTTTTAAACACTGACACTAGAAGGATCAGAAAAGCTGTCAAACGCAAACAGGACTTGGATTTTGAAAGTCTATCCTTTCTCATTTAAAAAAAAATTATTAGGAGGCAGCAGAGCCATACCATCCTAACCACCTAGGCTAGATAACAATTACTAAACCATTAACCTAACAGGAATGCCCATTAAAAAATAGCATACTGAGATGCTATTGAGAAGTTAAACATTTTTACTGTCTAGACCTATCCAAAATATCTGGAATACCTATTAGAAACAGAGGAGGTGCATATATATATTTTTTGAAGTGTCACAGAATTGGAGAAAATTCTCCGAAAAGCAGGAATACTGCTCAGGTCTTATTAAAGAAGGAAACTAAATTATATATGTGCCTTGACGTTTGTAGCGGTTAGCGTTGGACTAGAATCTGGAAGATCCAACTCACAATAATGTCAGAAACTAAGGGATAAAGAACAGCGTTGGTTACCAAAATCCTGTTCTGTGCCATCTTGGCACAGGAACCAATGTTCTTTAAAAATCCGTCACTAACCAGAGTTATACACAAGTAAAGCAAGCTAGAGTTTATTCAGTGCCTCAAATTATGAAAGGTGCCTAAATATAACTTCTGAATTAACACTTTGGGGGGGAGTTTATTCTACAGAGCCTGTTAAAACTTCATCCAGCCTCGGTCCTCCGCATGCCTTAATTTGGCTCTGTCAACTGGCACAAATTCTGAGGCAGCTTTTCTGCCAGGGCTGCCAGAAGCCATTTATCTGACGTTTCTTCTGTCCTTCCTCCAAGGACCTCATGGTGAGGCCCACGGCCACCCCGTCAGGTAGATTCGGCTGAGAGAAAGTGTGACCGGCCCGCGGCCACGCGGGTGGCCAGATGCTCTTTTGTTTTAAGGACGGTGCTCTTGTCTGAGGCCCGTCCTCCGAAATGTCGGACATGCTGCTTCCATCCAGTAAGATTAGTTGGGGTTGCACCAAAGATCTTCTCTGGTGAACACTTGAGTGACGGCCTGTTTCACCGTTCACTTCATTTCTACACCGCCTTTGGCTACACAGCCCTACTGCCTCACCTCGAGGACTCCAAGACCGACACACGAACAAGTCCTAGAAAGAACAGTTTTTGAGTCCGGTGGCACCTTTATGACTAACAAAGTTTTATTCTGGGCATAAGCTTTTGCACACATGCCCAGAATAAAACTTTGTTGGTCTTCAAAGTGCCGCTGGACTCAAAACTTTGTCCTGCTGTTTCGGACCAACACGGCTACCCACCGGTGTTCCCTCTAAGCCGAGTAAGTGTGAGCTAGCTCGCCGTTTCTTAGCCTCCGGCTCACACATTTTTGCCTCGGTTCAGGAAGGACGGCGCCGGAGCAAACTAACGTATGCAGCAGCCAAATCGCTCGCTCCCAACTTGAATGCCATTAGCTCACAAAGCAGAATTTTTGCTCACAAGGCTCCATAGCTTAGAGGGAGCTTTGCAATCTACCTGAGTCCTAGAAAGGGCACTAAGAGCCCTGCCACAAGCCATGATGGGCTTTGCTCAAATCCTAACAGCTTCCCCCTTTCCACATAACTAGGGTTGCCATCCTCCAGGCGTGGGCTGGAGCTCTCCTGGAATTACAACAGGTCTCCAGACTCAGAGATCAGTTCCTCTTGAGAAGTTGGCTGCTCTGGAGGGTGGCCTCTACGGCATTAGACTCTGCCGATCAACTCTCTTTCCTCAAACCCCACCCTCCCTGGGCTCTACCCCTCAAACCTCCAGGAATTTCCCAACCCAGAGCTGGCAACCCTGCTACCACTCCTTGAAAGTCGAGCTGGGCAGCCTTCCTTGATGAAAATCCAGTTTTTTAAAAAACATAAACATATACACTTGCAATCTCAGAATTCGGGACGATTAACCGGGGAAAAGAAAGGAGCCCATTTAGGAACGGCCCGTTTTGGTTTCTACCCACCCCGCCCCTCAAATTGTATTTTTGGGAAAGGGGGAAAAGATGATGGTTTCTCCTTCCCTCCCCCTTTCTTCAGCCTCCGCCAGTAACTTTTTAAATCCAGACGGACACACCTCCAGGTTACAGTAAGCCACTCGCAAAGAGAATACTTCATTCATTCTTTGGAGGTCACATCCGGGAAAAGCGTCTCCGTCTCTCACTTAACTCCCCCCCCCCCGAAAATGAAACAAGACACAACTCCCTCCCCCCAGAAAAAACCCGCAGGTGCCAGGAAGAGGTGACCAAACACATTTTTATCTATTTTTTTTCCCGTCCAGCATTTACTAAGGGGTTTTAAAACACATTTCCAGAAAAACCACAGCAGAAGCCGAAGACAACGGCAATTCCCCTGAGTCCGAAAGAATCCGGTGGGTTTGGGGTTTTTTAAAACTGTTCCTTCAAGCTGCCTTCATTCTCTCATCTACCCCACACAAATACACACATCACCCCAGGTAGACTCATCTGATAAAGTGTCCAGATTAGGTTCTCTGGGCCACTCTTGTTTAATGACTTCCCTTTACGCAAGCCAATTAATTTCCTTTACTTGCTTCCTGCATCATGAAAGATTAACTGCCTGCATTGACAGTTGAGAAACTACGGGACAGGGGAAAAGGACTCTGGGTTTACTTGCAGGGAGATAAACGTCTGCCTAAGGCTTTTCGGTGGTTCTGCTTTGAGGGCACTGCTTCTCCTTCTGTAATTTCTTTCCCCCATGAGGAACACCCCTGTATGTCTGTTGTCCGACTCCTTGCATATTCCAAGAAGGCAGGGAAATTTTCTTGGTCTGCTCATCTTCTGTCCTCATTGATTGTTAGCAAAATGGGACTCCCACGTTCAGAGAAAAAGTACCGGCGAATGCTGGTGACAGCAAGGTTATTTCCTTCATGCCTTGCTAGCGGGCTTCCCAAAGGCTTCTGGTTAGCTACTATGAGAGGAAGGGCGAAGGACTATTTATTCATTTACTTTGTGGCTTAAACTCTCACCTTTCTCCCCAGCAGAGACTCAAAGGCGCATAGATCATTCTCCTCTCCTCCATTTTGCCCTCCCAACAACCCTGCGAGGGAGGTTAAGCTGAGTCTGCACTACCGGCCAAGTCTCCCAGTGAGCTTCCACAGCAAAGTGGGGGTCTCCCAGATCCTTCTCTGAAGCTGTA
Source organism: Gekko gecko (assembly GCA_029375565.1). Lineage (NCBI taxonomy): Eukaryota > Metazoa > Chordata > Lepidosauria > Squamata > Gekkonidae > Gekko > Gekko gecko. Next base: position 34,876,135 of record JAPDNY010000017.1, on the reverse strand, counting down.
ACCACTCCACCGCAGTGGCTCTTGGGCCTCATCCAAGAGGACTCTTCTCATATTCTCACGGTGCAGTGGCCAAGCATGCTGAACTCATTGCTGACCCTCATGAGCAAAGAACACAACATGCTCAAGATTCCTGTTGTGGCTCAGCTCTGCAGGCAAGACGCCGGTTGTGTATAAACTACTGCTCATTTGCATACATTCCACTGCCTCATGGGTCCCAACCTTTTCGAGCCTTTAGGCTCCTTTGGAATTCTGACAGAGGGTCACAGGCTGCCACAGGAAGTGAAGCCACACAAAACGGCTGCCACAGGAAGTGAAGCCACACAAAACGGCTGCCGCAGGAAGTGAAGCCACACAAAACGGCTGCCGCGGGAAGTGAAGCCACACAAAACGGCTGCCGCGGGAAGTGAAGCCACACAAAACGGCTGCCGCGGGAAGTGAAGCCACACAAAACGGCTGCCGCGGGAAGTGAAGCCACACAAAACGGCTGCCGCGGGAAGTGAAGCCACACAAAACGGCTGCCGCGGGAAGTGAAGCCACACAAAACGGCTGCCGCGGGAAGTGAAGCCACACAAAACGGCTGCCGCGGGAAGTGAAGCCACACAAACGGCTGCCGCGGGAAGTGAAGCCACACAAAACGGCTGCCGCGGGAAGTGAAGCCACACAAAACGGCTGCCGCGGGAAGTGAAGCCACACGCACATACACACCGAGGAAGCCCAAGTACAGGGGAGAATATAGGTAATTTTAAAAACAGACTGGGAAGGAGGTGTGAGAGAGAATAAAACCAACACTTTGGTAGCAGCTGAAATTCCTGAGAGGGGTATGAATTGTGTGTGCGCACTGCTCTATCTTAGGTGCCGTATCTCTTCCTTAAAATGCCTTTCTCCTGGAGGAATGTCCCTGAGACCGAAGCTGTGCCAGCTTGCTATTATAGATAATGGGATCGTATGTTCCCAGGTGTGTGGGGGAGTGAACGTGAGAGCTAGGCGGGACGGCTGTGATGTGCGACTGGCTATTCCCCAGAGGACCCCATTTGAACTGTCTAGATCTTTGGATCTTCCTGCCAGAATTTCAGTTCTGACACAGTACTGTTCTAACCTGGATCACGCTGAGATCTCAATAAACAAACCACAGCCAAAGAAAGTGTTGTTGGGAGTCTCTTGAGCAGGAGTCTGACACTAGCTTCCCTTCTTTTAAGACACCAAAACATATTTCTGAGGAACCCTGATGCTTTCAAACACACTGAGGTCTAACGTACAGACTCTGCCTCAGCAGGTCTCCCAGAAAGCCCATTTATGTGTCATCACAGTGTGTGTAGGGGGGTCACTATGCTATGGCTTTTTCTCACTCCAGGAATGCTGTAAGAATCCTAACAACATTTGGTATTATTGCTTTTGGAGTGTTCACATTTAGCGATCCCGGAAGCTCTTACGAACACCATATAGGCTCGGGGCCTATGAAAGGCTAACAGATTTATATGGTTCTGGTTTACCAAAACAATCTAAGGCAAGAAAGGTCCAAACGCTCCCGTTTTAGTTTGAAGCTGCAAACAAATAGGTCCTGCTCTGGAATCTTACAATGTTGGCATGCATAGTCACCTTTATGGCCCCTGAAGGCAAAAAGAAATGAGGCTAAGAGAGGGGGAAAACCCAGCTTGCCCCGGGCAACTTCATGAGCTCACAGCCAAGGTGAGATCTGAACTGAGGAACTTCTGGACTGGCACAATGACATGGTTCCTGAGCAGGGTAGATCTGCATCTCAGTCTCATTCGACCCACTGAGCTATGGCTATGGCTCAGTGGGTGCACATCTGCTTGGCATTCAGGAAGTCCTTGGCATCTCCAGTTAAAGGATCCGGCAGTAGGTAATGCAAAAGACTTCCGCCTGAGGCCCTGGAGAGCCACTGCCCGTCTGAGTAGACAGTACTTACATTGATGGACCAAGGGGCTGATCCAGTATAACGTAAACTTCCTGTGTTCCAGCTTAAAAGAGCACTTGACCATCTACAAGGCTCCAGCTACACCAGCATTTTCTACTCATGCTTCTTCCTGATCATTTGCAGAATTGAACCCCAATTTCCAGAGCTAACAGGTGGCATCTATCCTACTTCATTACAGCAACATATCTGGCAGATAATGTCGACCAGGGGCTATGTTTAGAGCAATGCTTTGGACTGAGCAAAAGATAAAGCACTGACCAGGTTTCCTCCGCCTACCCAACTTGGATAGCCCAAGCTAGTCCATCCTCAGGAGCTAAGTGGGGTCAAGCCCTCGTCAGTATTTGGATGGGTGGCAGGCAGTGGCAAACCACCTCTGAACGTCGCTTGCCTTGAAAACCTATGGGGTTCACCAAAAGTCAGCCGCAACTTGACAAGCAAAAGAAAAAAGCATGGGGCAAGATCTAAGCAAAGAGCTCTTCAAGCCCCTCCACCCTGGGATAATAAACAATGACTTTGGCACAGCCCCGCCCTTCACTAGTCACTCCTATCTGCCAGTAGCTCAGCTTACCCATGGCTCAGGCAACCGAGGGGCATACGGGAAGGTCTTCGCCAAAGCATCTATTCAAGCTGGAGAGGAGAGGGGTTTAAGAGCCCTTTGCCAGGGTCTCTGGCTGGGAGAAAAGGAGGCCACGGGTTACCCTAGGAAAGAACAAGAGATCTGGAGTGCCCTGTGCCAACAGCTGATCAGAAATGCTTCCTTCTGTGTACCAGTTAATGCCAACCTTGCTGCGTCTTATTCGGAGCCAGTGTTTTGTTACCTGCCTTTATAACTACCCTTTGAACCTGCCATTCTAGGTTTTTTCTTTCCAGTTGCCAGAGGATACTCTCTTACTTTTTTTCCCCAACCCGCACACTTGGCAAAGCGGCAGACTTGGTCTTCCCTCACCTGCCAACAATGCCTTCTTGATAACGCTAGAAGCCTGGCTGAGCTGCCCGTCTGCCCACATCTGAGCTTGCCAAACTGTAGATTAAGAGGGAAAACAATAGACGATGGTTTTAAAAGCAGCCAGCAACCGAAGAGAGGGAAGAAAATCTCTCTCAAAAAAAAATAAATAAATCCAATTTGGAGTCACCCACTGAATCTGAATGGCAGTAGCTTCAGGAGAGAGAAATGGAGGTATTATTTTACACAGTTCTTAATGACTGTATGAGATTTATTACTGCAGCATATGGCCATGGCCACTCTGTTAGAAATGACTGGTGGGGAAATGAGGACAGGCCAATCAACCATCACTAACTATGACAGCTAAATGGAACCTCCACATTTAGGAGCAGTATACCTTTGAACACTAGAAGTTTGGGGCAAACAGGGAAGGCCTTTCAAGAATTTCTTGTGAGTACCCACAGACAACTAGATTTCGAACTAGCAGTCTTCCTTCTGTAACTTTCAGCTGGCACTCGTGACAGATAAAAGAACAGATAAAAGAAAGAAGGGACAAAATGCCATTGTTGCAAAAATACTCTGTTGGCTTTTCAACCACAGTGAATCAGACCACTGAGCCATATAATTTATTGTCTACAGTGGCAGACAGCAGGTCTCCAGGGTTCTAGGGCAGAGTACGGTATTTCCCAGCACATGCTGACTGTAGGGGATGCCAGGGATTGAACCCAGGACCTTCTGCATGTATCATCCCGCTAAGCCATGGCTTCTCAGGATATTAAATCTCTAGACAACCAGCAGTGCAGTCCAAAGCAGAGCTGCAACTTTTGAAGACTGCTGGGGCCAATGGGCTTCAAAGTATGTAACCGTTTAGAATCGCATTGTCCCCTTACACAAGTGAAACAAGCTACAGGGCCAGGTTTAATACATACACCTGTTAAAGATTCTTCTGTTTTCTTACACGGAAGCAAAAAAAGTCTTCTAAAAAGGCCTGCCATTTTAAGGCACAGGTTTTATGCGACTTTTTTTTAATACTGCTGTTACCCACCTTGGGTCTGGAGATGTTTGGGAGAAAGACGGGCATATAAAGTATTTTAAATATATACATGAACAACACACACACACACACGAAATCAGAGTCTGCCCCTTACATGTAGGTTTGCCACTCAGGTCCACGCTGCTTTGCACAAGCAATTGTTTGCACGCTTCTAAGTGGCACCAGTGCTGCTGGAAACAACTGGAGAAATACTTCCCTTCGAGCAATGCCAGGAGAGTCCTCTGAGGTCAGGGGCTTGAAATATGAGCTAGGGAACCCTGGAGCGCCTCAGAAAAAAACCATCAACAGTTCCGTACTGGAAATACCAGAAGGGGCTCCCCCGAAAGAAATTCCCCACTACCACGCTCTCCTGCAACACACAGCCAGAGACCCGCATCCAGCTGGTGCTAGAGGCAGTCCTGAGCAGCAAGGGAGGCCCCGCCCACCCTCTGCCCTGCATCATCCACTGTGGTGCAGTGGTCAAAGTGTCGGACAAGGATCTGGGAGACCCAGGTGCAAACCCGCGCTCTGACACAGAAGCTCACTGGGTGACCTTGGGCCAATCACACACACTCGGCCGAACCTCCCTCACAAGGTTGTTGCGAAGATAAAATGGCGGAGAGCTGCTTTGGGTCGCTGGGGAGAGAAAATTGGGGGCGTAAATTAATGAAGTGATCCAACTCTGCACTCTAGAACACGTGCCAGAACCCTCTGAACAGACCAGGGTTCCTTGACACACAACGTGGCACGGGAAGGGGTCCTTGGAAGTTTTTTTAAAAAAGAAAGAAAGAAAACCTTTCCTTAACGGGTTACTACGTGAGTGTGTGGCCCAGTGGGTGCAGTGCTGAGCCAGCAGAAGAGACACCTGGCTTTAAATCCCCACCTTGGCCACAAAGCTCTGCGTGTGACCTCTGGCTAGGCAGCTTCTTTGCCTAACACACCTCAGCAGGTCAAGGTGAGAGTAAAATAGAGATGGAGAGAACTACGAATGCACTGGGAAGGGATGAACGTATAAAAGCCACCCCACGATTTCTCTGCACAGGACTCCTCCCAATTGGGGGGGAAATATAAGCAGGAAATATTTGGGCGTAGTGCTTAAGAACATAAGAACATAAGAGAGAGAAGCCAATGTTGAATCAGGCCAATGGCCCATCTAGTCCAACACTCTGTCATACAGCGGCCAAAATATACCAGGTGCCATCAGGAGGTCCAGCAGTGGGGCCAGGACACTAGAAGCCCTCCCACTGCTGCCCTCCCCAGCACCAGGAATAGAGTGCATCACCTGCCCCAGACTGAGAGTTCCCATCTATACCCTGTGGCTAATAGCCACTGGTGGACTTCTGCTCCATATGTTTATCTAATTCCCCCTTAAAACTGTCCATGCTTGTAGCTGCCACCACCTCCTGTGGCAGTGAATTCCACGTGTTAATCACTCTTTGGGTGAAGAAGTATTTCCTTTTATCTGTTCTAACCCGACTGCTCAGCAATTTCATGGAGTGCCCACGAGTTCTTGTATTGTGAGAAAGGGAGAAAAGTACTTCTTTCTCAACCTGCTCAATCCCATGCATAATCTTATAAACCTCGATCATGTCACCCCTCAGCCGTCGTTTCTCCAAGCTAAAGAGCCCCAAGCATTTTAACCTTTCTTCATAGGGAAGGTGTTCCAACCCTTTTATCATTCTAGTTGCCCTTCTCTGCACTTTTTCCAATGCTATAATATCCTTTTTGAGATGTGGTGACCAGAACAGCTAAATAATAGCTGTGCTTATAACATCAGGATCAGGAGGACTGAGAAAGCCTGGCTTTAGAGCCCCCATCAGCCACAGCTATTATTTAGATTCAGGTGGTCAGCCATGTTGGTCTGAAGCAACAGAAGAAGAAGAGATTGGATTTGTATCTCGACCTTCACTACCCGAAGGAGCCTCAGAGCGGTTTACGATCTCCTTTCCCTTCCCCTCCCCACGACAGACACTCTGCGAGGTAGGTGGGGCTGAGAGAGCTCTCTTGAGAACTGCTCCTGAGAGAACAGCTCTGAAAGAACTGATGACTGACCCAACTTCACACCAGCAGCTGCATGTGAAGGAGTGGGGAATCAAACCCGGCTCTCCCAGATTAGAGTCTATGCTCCTAACCACTACACCAAGCTGGCTCTCAATATGGGAATGCCTTGAAGACCAGCAAGGCTTTATACTGGATATAAGTTTTCATGTACCCATGCGTGCACACAAAAGCTTATACCCAGAATAAAATTCTGTTAGACTTAAAGGTGTACAAAAACAGGGAAAAAGGTGGGGGGAAGAAACTCAACCCAAAATCAGCTGCGAACTAAGAGGGTCAAGCTACAAACTATATTATACAAAAATACAAAATGTTTATTAGGGTGTACACATAGCTAAAACATAATGCGGTCAAAAGAAATAGTCTAAGTATCAGGCTTAAAAGGCTTATACAACCAAGTTAGTTATTATGCAAATACAACTGATGGGTAAAAATCTTTTGACCTAAGGACCATACATGTTTCGGCCCCTTCGGGCCTTCCTCAGTGGTCAATATTCTTTATAGTACAATGATGACACACATCCAGAAATGTACACACAAGAAATGTGTGTGTGTGTATATATATATAGATATACACACACATATGACCAGACTCCTGCCAACCTAGCCGTTCGAAAGCAAGAAATTGCAAGTAGATTAAATAGGTACCACTTCGGTGGGAAGGTAACTGCGTTCCGTGCACCTTGGTGTTTAGTCATGCCGGCCATATGACCACAGAAACGTCTTCGGACAACGCTGGCTCTTCGGCTTTGAAACGGAGATGAGCACCGCAACCCTAGAGTCAGATTTGACTGACTTTCGAGCAAGGGAACCTTTACCTTTACCTATATGACCAGATGTTGTCGTCTTACATGTTTTTGCAATTGCTACAAGTTTGTATTGCAGGCCATCAATAGTAAGCCCTAAATAGTAGCCGTATCAATTTTTCAGATTATTCTGGTGTCAAAGATTCCATTAATCAGGATGTGCGTCACTTCCATCAAAGGTATCACTGGACTCGAAATTTATTCCAGAGGTGGCAGAATAAAACCTGCTCCTGCCTCCCAGCTGCTGGTATCTCAAGGAAGTCCCCCATCCAAGTACTTGCCCGAGTCGATTTTGCTTAGCTTCCAAGACAGGGCTTGCCTGGGCGATCCAAGTCGGGGCCTATTTATTATTTGTTTACTTCATTTATACCTCCCCTTTCTCCCTAAAGTGGCAGTCATCATTCTCCTCGCCTCCATTTCATCCTCACAACAACCCTGGAAGGTAGGATAGACTGAGTGTGTGCGACTGGCCCCAGGCCACCCAGGCACGAGTGGGGATTCATACCTGGCTCTCCTAGCCTGATGCTCTACCCACTGACTTTACCCAGTCTGACAAGCCACAATGCTGCCATGCGCCTCTTGGGAGGGAGGGAGGGAGGGAGGGAGGGAGGGAGGGAGGGAGGGAGGGATAAATACGAGAGCAAGAGGAATGTGCGTGCTGTGGGGGGAGAACTAATCCCTGGAGAAGCCCTTGGTGTCATCTACTTTCATTCATGCAAACAGGAGCTAGCGCTTGGGCCGTATGCGGAAGGAGGCTTCTTGTAAAGGTCCGTCCCCCTCTGCTGCCCTTTCAGAATTAGCAACTGTCTCTTTTTAACCACCTTTTAAATATATATTTTCACTGATGTAGAAACGGGTGGGAGGAAGATATGTAAAGCAGACATCCTTTGGAAAGAAAACAAAGCGGCTTTGCACCAAGAGCTGATCACACAAACAAGATTAAGGGGACGGACGATTTGCTGCTCCTGCATGCAACTGCCTTCCGAGTGTCACAAGCGCTTCTGCGATACGGCCGTCAGGACTATGACTGACACGGTGTGAAGGCATTCCGTGGCTCAGTCCCGGCATACACACGCCACAAAAGCAGGCAGCAGGGCTAGACCACCTTCAGACGGCAGGGATTACCATCTTCAGGCTCCTTAGGAAGGACCCGGCTGCCCGAAATGAGAAAACTAGCAAACGAGGGCGCAAAGAGTCTAGCCAAACTGCTCCCTGCCAGAGGAAACTTTGTTGTTGTTCAGTTGCACAGTCGAGTCCGACTCTTGGCGACCCCATGGACCAGATCACGCCAGGCCCTCCTGTCTTCCGCTGTCCGCTGAAGTTTGCTCAATTTCATGTTCGTTGCATCGATGACACTGTCTAACCATCTCATCCTTTGCCGTCCCCTAACTGGACCTTTTTTATTATTAAAACACGGGAGAACTGTTTAAACATGAGGGAATCGTTTTTTTAAAAAATGGCATTCTGCTGTTAAGAGGAAAGAGAATCTAACCTAGAGATGTACAGAGGGGGGTAATTTTGAGGTTTTCATGGATGGAGTCCCTAGGAACAGGAAACAGATTCGGCCATTACCCTTTCCCACCCCAGGGCACTATTTCACATTATCACATACGAATTAATGGACTGTCATTCATGCCTCCTGGGAAAATAAAAGTGATGCCCTCTTTGAAGACAATGTTGTCCTAAGAAGCCACCAAGAAGCACTCCTTGAGGTGTGATGTGTAGACCTTTCCAGGGCGCCGGAAAGCAATTGTGGAAATTCACTTGTCAGAGGATGTGGTTGTCACAACTCACAAGCATAGACTGGCTTAAAAGGAGGTTAGACACAGTCATGGAGGAGGGGTCCATTAATGATTACTAGCCACTTAAAGGAACCTCTATGTTCTGAGGTACTAAACTTCTGAATACCAGGAGGCAACATCGGGGGAAGGCCTCAGCCTCGATGCCCTGCTGTTGCCTTCAGAGTTAACTGGGTGAGACAGGATGCTGGACTACATGGACCACTGGTCTGATCCAGCAAGGCTCTTCCTAGGTTCTTAATTTATTAATAAACTCACAGAGCAACGCTGTAGCAGCCAGCTTTTCTGCTTTGGAAATGCACGGAGGTGCTGGGAGTGGTATGAGGAGTCGGGGAATGGCTTTGAACACACTCATTCTGCCGCCGGCCTACCGAAATCTGGGCTTCTAGATAAGATAAAAATCAGGTGAATTGTTGTGCCTGTACACTCAAGGATCAGATTCTGGGTGCCCTCAAACAAAAGAGCATGACAGGCATTGCGTTTTACATAGATAGCCTGAAACACGGGTCACGCTCTCTCGCAAGCACCTCCTTTACTATTTGCCGAACAGCCATTATGTTAAGAATTTCTTCCCCCCAGGTCTAGCCGGTTTCATCACTTCCCACCAAAGCTGGTTTTTAGTCATTCTCTCTGGGTCCGCCTTAAAGCGGAGATGGCATCAGAGCAATAGAAGCCGGGGAAGAAGAGACCCCATTCAGGAAGCAGGGAAACGCGAGTTCATGCAGGGGCCCACAAAAACTGCAGCTTGAAGGTTTCAGGTTTTCTGGGCATGAAATTTCTTGTAAAAAATGGACAGATCTCAATCTGTAGGTCAAAGACTCTGACTGTCCTCGAAAACCAGATGCAAGGCCAAAAAGCTGCTCTCTCCTGAAAACCCCTCCATTGCCATCTGCAGGGCCGGCCCTTCCCTTGGGTACAAACGTTTATAGATAAAATACCTCCTTTTCTGGATTTCATTCCAATCAGCAGAGTTCCAACAATAAGGCAGGGAGACTGTCCATCGGGAAAAAGGGGAGGCCTTCTCAGCCATTACAAGGCCCTGCTCTGGCACTGCTCAGAACAGCCCAGGTACGCAGTAAGACCCCGCTGGAATTATAAAGCGGGTTTGAGATGCCGACAGTGGAAGAAGAAACAGAACAGATGTAGCTTCTTCTCCAATGCAAGTCTCAAAGCAACTTCTTAACAGAGGGAAAAGCTCTCTCTGGGCATACCAAGGAAGAAGGCTCAGATTAGAGGCCAGCAGCACTTTAGAGACCAACAAGATTTCCAGGGGATCTCCTCTCCTTCCAGAAAGATCCCAAAGCCATCCACAGTCAGAGAGTTTATATTATGCCTTTAACATATACAGAATAGGCATTCAAGGGAAGCGGGGTGGGGGTGGGGGGATGGATGTTCAAGCACAAGTTAAAGCAACCGCTCTTTTCACCAAAGCTGGAAAGGAAAGTACAGCAGGATCTGCGGCTGCCGCACACCTAGAAATGAATAAAGGGCCGGCAGCAGAACGGCTGCATCTAGTACCTGGAAAGAGCCACAGATCTTCCAAGGCACCTTAAATAATGCAGAAAAAAAAATTCCACACGTGTCACAGGGAAAGAAAAGAGGATGCAGCCTGCCAAAAGCGCCTCTTTCAAGCCTAGACATTATAGGTTTATTTTCTGACTTCACTCAGACCCCACCTTTCTAGCCCATGAAGGCCCAAAGCTGCTCACGTCCCCTATTTTATCCTCACAACCCCCCTGCAAGGTAGGTTAGGCGGAGAAGGTGAGACACGCAGGTCGGGGCAAAGGGCCGGGCAGCAATGAATGTGACTCGACTCCCCCCTCCACCCCGGGCCAGGGCAGGCGGGGGTCTCCCGGCGGCAAGTCCTCACCTGTGGACGGCCACGGCTCGGCTCTGCAGGTACTTCTGAGCGGTCATGACGCCGACGAAGAGGAAGTTCCCGGCCGGGGGGCTCGGGCCCTGGGGCGGGGCGGGCTGGCGGGGCCACAGCAAGCCCCCCGGGGCGTCCCGGTGCAGCAGCAGCCCCCCCGCCAGCTTCCCGCGGCAGCCGTCCAGGCTGGCCTTGCGCCGGTGGCCGCCCGTCTTCAGCTCCGAGGCCCGCGGGAGGATGAGCCGGGAGGCCAGGACGAAGCCCAGGACCAGACCGAGCAACACGCTGAGCCAGGAGCGGCGGCTTCTGCCAGCCATTCCCCAACCCCCCCGCAGGACCCTCCCCAACTGGCGCCGGATCCGAGAAGCGGAGGAGGAGGAGGAGGAAGGGAGCCCGAGCACGACCGGGAAGACCCCGGAGCGGCGATCCCCGGCCCCCTTCCCACCTGCAAGCCAGCCAGCCAGCCAGCGAGCCCCCCGCCCCGGCCTGACCACTCCCCCCCCGCCCCGGACGCCTTCACGCCTCCGCCCGCCCCCCGGCCCCTCCTCGCCGGGGCTGCCCCCCCCTCCGGCTTTGTGCTCCGGGGGAGCCCCCGCCCCCGCCTCAGGCGCCCCGCCCGCCCCTCGCCCTCGCCCGCCCGGGCCTCGCACTGGGCCGCCGCCGCCGCCCCCTCCTCCTGCCCCAAGAGCGCCCCGCGCCCCCGGCTCCCCTCCCCCCGCTAGCCGGCCCGGCGGGGCTGCCCCGGCGGGGAAGGGCCGCGCAGGCTCCCGGTGCGCGCCGCGGCCATGGGGGACCCCCTGCCTCCGCCTCCTCTTGCTGCTGCTGCTGCTGCTGCTGCAGCCGCCGGGCCGGGGAAGCGCGCTTTGTTCGGGCGCCGCCTCCTCCTCCTCCTCCGCCGCCGCCGCCTCCCCTAGCGCTGCCGTGGCTCGCCTGGCCGCAGGCCGGCCCCCGCTGCTCGCCCGGTGGCCGCCGGCTCCTCCGCCTGGCCCCGCTGCTCCTGCCCGCCCCGGGGACCCTGCCCGCGCATCCCCCCCACCCCCGCGGCTCACTCCTTCGCCATGGCGCGCCGCCGCCGCCGCCGGGGGAGAAGGAAGAGGGCGGAGCGGCCGGCGGAGGCGGAGGAAGCCCCGGCCCGGCGCCTCCCTCCCAGCCTCCCTGCCCGGGCGCCCCAGCCGCCTTTGGCCTCCCCGCCCCCGGAGCCGCCGAGGAGGGAGGGAGGCCGGCAGACACGCAGCCCCGCTCGGCCCTCCGCCTCCTCCTGCGAGGGCAGGCCGGAGAGGGGCGCACGGAGGAGGGCGCGGCGAGGGGCACCTCTTTTGGAAGGGGGGTGACGCGCCTTTAACCCCCCAGCGCAGCACCCAGAGGAGAGGGGTCGCCCCGTCTCTCCGCCTCGTCCCTGGCCGTCGCCTTCTGCTCGCCCTAGGAGAGCAGGGGAAGTGGCGGGGGACAGTCCGGTCTGATCCAGGGTCCCATCCTTAGGCGCGCACGGACGCACACGCACAAATACGCGCGCATCACTGGAGAAGGCTGCTCTGGCAGTGAGGCCCAGTGTAGGGCCCAAGACCGCCACGTGGCCTGCCCCCGTGTTTCCTGGCGTTGCCTTCCTTGCCCAAAGCAGGGGGCCCGGCCAGGAGCCTCACCTAGAGTTGCCAACCTTCAGTTTGGGCCCAGTTTGGAATTAAGAAGAAGAAGAAAAGAGATTGGATTTATACCCCACCTTTCACTACCCAAAGGCGTCTCAGAGCGGCTTCCAAACTCCTTTCCCTTCCTCTACCCACAACGGACACCCTGTGAGGTAGGTGGGGCTGGGAGAGCTCTGACAAAAACTGCTCTTTTTCAAGAACAGCTCTTATCAGAACTAGGGCTTGCCCAAGGTCATCCAGCCAGGTGCAAGTGGAGGAGTGGGGAATCAAACCCGGCTCTCCCAGATTAGAGTCCGCGCACTTAACCACTACACCAAACTGGCAACTCTGGTAACCACTGGTTACTAGGGTCGCCAGTCTCCAGGAGGAGGAGGAGAGTTGGTTGCTATACCCCGCTTTTCTCTACGTGAAGAACAGGAGACTGGATTTATACCCTGCCCTTCACTACCCGAAGGAGTCTCAGAGCGGGCTTACAATCTTCTCCCCCTCCCCAAACAGACACTCTGTGAGGTAGGTGGGCCAGAGAGAGCTCTTCTGAGAACTGCCCTTGAAAGAACCTTGTGACTGTCCCCAAGATCACCCATCAGCTGCATGTGAAGGAGTGAGGAATCAAACCCGGTTCTCCCAGATAAGAGTCTGCGCTCCCAACCACTACTGGCTCTCTGCAGGAATCTCAAAAATGGCTTACAGTCACATTCCTTTCCCCACCACAGACACTCTGTGAGGTGGGTGGGAGAGCTCTCAGAGAGCCGTGACTGACCCAAGGTTCACCCAGCTGGCTTCATGTGGAGGAGGAGTGGGGAATCAAACCCAGTTCTCCCAGATCAGAGTCCGCCACTCTTAAGCACTACGCCACGCTGGCTCTCCCTGATTGCCTCCCAGATGGCAGCAGGAGGTCTCCTTGATGGTCTCCAGATAACGGAGATAAGTTCCCCTGCAGAAAAACAGATGCTCTGGAAGGACTCTGTGGCATTATACTGCACTGCAGTCCCACCCCTTCCCAAACACTGCCTTCCCAATCTCCACCCCCAAAATCCCCAGGAATATCCAAACTCAGAACAGGACAACCCTTTTGGTCACACTACAGAGACCAGGTCCCCGGGAGAAGAGGGCTGCTTTGTAGAGATGGCTTCTGTGGCATTAAACTCTTCCCCAAACTTTGCTCTTCCCTGGCCCCACCCCCGAATCTCCAGGAATTTCCCAACCCAGAGCTGGCAACCCTATCTTCATCTAACCGGAGCAGCCGAATAGTGCAGGAAGTACCGTCTCTGGATCTGCAGGGCATCCCCATTCAGAAGCTGCAGCCTCCATCCTAGGAGGAAGCGTGGCTTCCAACTTCTCAACATTTTCTAATGGATCCCCCCCATGGCAGCCATTTTGGGGGCAGTCCCACCTCCTGTGGAGGCGGTGGCAGCCACTATCCATTAACAACATGCACAGCCGAATGTGAAAACCCTGTAAGGTTTTCAAGAGATGTTTAGAGGTGGTTTGCCATTGCCTGCCTCTGTTTAGAGCGCCTGGCATTCCTTGGTGGCCTCCAATGTTCCCTCTAAGCCGAGTCAGTGTGAGCTAGCTCACAGTTTTCAAGCCTCTGGCTCACAGATTTTTGTCTTAGTTCAGGATGGATGGCTCCAGAGCAAACTAACTGATGCAGTAGCCAAATTGCTTGCTCACAGCTTTAATGCCAGAAACTCACAAGGGAGAATTTTTGCTCACAGGACTCCATAGCTTAGAGGGAACATTGGTGGCCTCCCATCCTAGTCCAAACCAGGGCCAACCCAGTTTAGTTTCTGGGATCTGCCAAGATCTGGCCAGCCTGCCCCATCTAGATCAGGGCATTATGGCTAGTGACAGATCTATTTTCCATGCATTGTCTCATTCTCACAGCCTACCGGTTTTGAGATCTCACAGAGGAATAAGCATTGACGTAGGCCTGCTAACCAAGAGATACTTACCGGCAGGAAGTCCCGTTGAACTACATCGTTGAATTTGTTTCCAAGTAAACAGGCCAAGGACCGGGCTGGGAGCGTTTTGGGGCTCACGACACATAAACGGGCCATGTGTGAAACCACGCCAGACATCAGTTCAGTGTCCACAAACAAGAATCCGGAACTAACTTGTCATAACAAAACAGAAAACCAACAACAAGACGCATCGCGTCAAACAACAGGCCAGCCTAAAACCCGAACTGTTGAGACCATGTTGAGATCCCCCCCCCCGGTGTGTTGATGTCAAAACTGAAAATTAGACGCGACAGCCGTTTTTTGCACATGAGCCCACGCGGTCTCCTCTGGTACGTGCAGGTTTTTTATTTGAACATCAAGAACCGGGACAGAGTCGTAAGCAAGCAGGAGACTTCATGAGCCCCACATCACACACAATATCTTGGTCCCATTCTTTTAACTGGCGCTCGTTAAGCTGGCCTGAATCCAAGCCTTTGTTATGGAGCCAAATGACCAAGGACTATTTATTTTGTTCAGCAAGTTATCTTCAAGTATCCTTAGGATGATTACACGGTCTGGGTCCGTTTTGATGTCCCCAGTCAGCAGCCTGTAGCCTGGTGATCAAATTAAATCTTTGGACTGCAACCGTCAGGACGACTGATAGCCCCTCTCTTCTCTGCTGCACACCTGGTCGGAGATGGACGTGAGGCTTGTAATGTGATGTGCGCTGAGACTAACCGGAGCAAGCTTGGAGGACTGGTTAAAGCCTTGGACTAGGATCTGGGAGATCCTGGGTTAGACACACGAAGCTGCCTTGTTCTGACTCATCAGATCCGTGGTCCATCAAGGCCGGTACTATCTACTCAGACTGGCAGTGGATATGCAGAGTCTTAAGCAGAAATCTTTCACGTCACCTCCAGTGTTCCCTCTAAGCTGAATTAATGTGAGCTAGCTCACAGTCTTTTAGCCTCTGGCTCACACATTTCTTGTCTCAGCTCAGGAAGGATGGCTCCAGAGCAAAGTAACGTATGCAGTAGCGAAATCACCCACTCACAACTTTAAAGTAGAATTTCTGCTCACCAGGCTCCATAGCTTAGAAGAAACATTGGTCACCAAACAACCTTTAACTGGAGATGCTGGAGCCTTTCTGCATGCCAAGCAGATGCTCTGTCGCTGAGCCAAGGCCCCTCCCCTTCATTTTGCAAATGTTCAAATCCCAGCAATTCCATGGCACTCACTAGAACAACATTTGAGTCCAGTAGTACCTCTGACCAATTCCACCCCCCCCCCCGGGCATAAGCTTTCATGAGTCGGGAGCTCACTTCATCAGATACAAATAGAATGAAGATCCATCAGCCCTCACATTTGGTCAGACAGTGGGAGGGGTGTTAAAAAGAAGGGTCAGTCCGAGGCAGGATGCCGAGGCACCATGCTAACACAATTCAACGGAGCTCACTAGGAGCCCTCAGTCCAATCGTTCCCCCTCAACCTAGCCTAAAATGGAGGAGGAGGAGAGACCAGCGTATGCCACCATGGCCTCCTTGGAGGAAGGGCGGGGGGGGGGAGAGAGAGAAAAATGTACTGAGAATAAATATACTCAGTTGCTATAGTCCGATTTGCAGGGTTGTCGGGAACTGCAAGATGGAAACTCCCATTTTATTTTGCCAGGGGCCTCTAGAAGCCCCTGGGGTGCCTAGGCCTGCTTCCTCGAAGCCTATGGAGCAACGGGCACCAGTGGGCGCTTTGTTCTGCTTTTCGAGAACAGAGCCGAAGCTCCAGCCAAGAACCACACCATTCCCTGCAGGTAGCTACGAATGCAGTCTTGGCTCGGAGCGTTTCGCTTGTAAAAGGAAATGCGGGAATATAATCCATTATTAAGATGTGCCAGAGGCCTGCTTCCCCTTGCCAGCAACGTCCCTCTCGTTATGAAACGGGTGGAAGCCTGGAGGGATGAATGACAGGTAGAGACGGAAAATTACGTCAGCGTCTCATGCCGGGCCTTTTTTTGTTTGTTTGTTGCACAACCAGAGCCAGCCGGGTACAATGGTTAGTGCCCAGCGAGGATCCGGGAGGCACCGGTACAGATCTCCACTCTGCTGTGGAAACTTGGGCCAGTCAGTCTGTCTTAGTCTACCCGCCCCTACCGGGTCGTTCTTGCAAGGATAAAGAATGGAACAGGGAGAATGGTCTTGTATGCCACTTTGGATCCCCACTGGGGGAGAAAGTAGTATATAAAGAGATCTAAATAAAATAGCTGCAGTTGCTGTCGCATGGAGAAGGGACACCGGTCAGTCATTTTTAGCCACTCGGTCTACCTCTATAAGGTGGTTTAGAAGGCCAAGATCTGCCCCAGCCCAAGGGCCACCAAGTCAGTTCCCAACAGCAGCAAACCAAACCCAATGGCTCAAATGCTTTGGCATTTAGAGGTAGACTGCTCCCTCAGCTGGAGTTTCCATCTACGTACCATGATAAATAGCCCTTGATGACCAATGCCCTAAGAATTTGGCTAATCATTTTTTAGAAAGCCATTTAAGCTAGATGTTTATTCTGTGGTAGCGAATTCCAGAAATGAATTATGTGTTGTTGTCTGAGGAGGCATTTCCTTTTCTCGGCAAAACTTAGCCGCTCATCAATTTCATTCGAGCTTTCCCTGTTCCAAAAAGAGTTTGGGCTTCACCCATTACCAGCCCACAAATGGGGCCCTGTCGTTCTTCTGTCCCCAGAGTATCATCCCACCGTAGCTCTGTAATTCTGATCCAGAAACGTAACCTCCGTTTTGAAGCAATCTATAACTTTGCCAATTGGGGGCTCCTTGCTCTGCTCAGTTCCTGGCCAGAGTCCCTCCCTGGGAGATGTACAGGATGTGATGCGAGGCACACTGAAAACCAACTTTGTTACATAAGAAAACTGAACTTCTACTGGGAGGTAATTCCTGCCACCGTGTTTCCTGATTTGTTTTCTGTCCTCTGTGTGGTCAAAGAGTCTATTAATACGTTGCTGTAGATTTTCCGGGTTGTGTGGCCGTGGTCTTGGCATTGTAGGACCTGATGTTTCGCCAGTAGCTGTGACTGGCATCCTCAGAGGTATCACACAGAAAGACGGAGTACGCTCTGTGCCAAGGTGAGCAGAAAAATGGTAGGTGGGTCATTTATATCTACCCTGGAAGGTGGGGTAGGGCTGAGTCATTATCTTGTAGTAGTTCTCCAGGCTATGAACATGCTAATGGAGGAGCTTTCCTGAGGAGGTTCTTTTGTCTATGGATTGTTTCCTGAGGAGGTTTCCTGAGGAGGTTCTTTTGTGTGTGGAATGGCTATTGAAACTCTATAATCTTATCTGTAGTGCTATTGTCAGCTGTAGAGCATTTTGTGTCTTTTGTGGGGTTTTTTGTGCGTCTATTAATTCTTTGTCATTGGAGGAGGGGGAAAGGACAGATTTGTTTTTTAATAGATGACCAAAGCTAGAGAGAGTTGCTATGGTGCAACGGTTTCAATACAGCCCTGACTTACTGCTGCAAGACCCAGCTTAGATGGCTTTGGGGGGGGGGGAGACTGGACAAATTCATGATAAGTCCGTCCCCCTAACCTGGACTGCCCAAGTGAGCCTGATCTCATCAGACCTAGAAAGCTGAGCAATGTTGGCCCTGGTTAGTACCTGGATGGGAGACCACCAGGGAAGCCCAGGGTTGCTACTCAGGGGCAGGCAACGGCAAGCCACTTCTGAACGCCTCTTGCCTTGAAAACCCTACAGGGTTGTTGTGAGAACAAAACAGAGAAATGACATGAGAAGGGCAGGGCGTCCGTGACGTTTACAGCTATGTAAACCCCTGTACAAAGTTTCAATCCAGTGGCACCTTTTTTTATTCAAGGTATAAGCTTTTTATTGGTTGTTGTAGATTTTTCCGGGCTGTACGGCCATGATCTTGGTATTGTAGGACCTGACGTTTCACCAGTAGCTGTGACTGGCATCCTCAGAGGTATAACATAGAAAGATGCTTAAGCAGCCCTGAGCCTGGGTACAAATTGAATAAATAATTTTTTTAAAAAAAAGATGGGAGTACTCTCTGCATGAAGGTGAGACGAAAAACGGTAGGCAGGTAATTTATATCTACTCAGGAAGGTGGGGAAGGGCTGAGTCATTATCTTGTAGGAGTTCTCCAGGCTATGACATGCTAATGGAAGAGCTTTCCTGAGGAGGTTCTTTTGCATATGGAATGGCTGTTGAAATTCTAATCTTATCTGTAGTGCTATTGTAACATGTAGAGCATTTTGTGTTTTTCACGACAGGAAAATGCAAAAGAACCTCCACAGGAAAGCTCCTCCTTTAGCATGTCTATGTAAATAGATGAACTTGTACTTGCTGCAACATTCTTATTGCAAAAAGAAGCAAAGATTATTCCACCAGGACCCCCTTCTCCCAACAGTAGTCTGCCTAGCAAACATTACTCTCTCGTGCCATCATGGAGCTCAAAGCCACCAGTGAAGAAGGCAGCAACAATATCTTGAGGAACAAACAGTGCTCACGATGCCATTGCTGGTACCCTTCACAGGACACCCTAACTTGCAGAAGTCAGACAAATAAATGGCAAGCCCCGGGTGGCATCACTGAAGAAGCATTGTCTGGGCAATTGACACGAGAGATTTCAGGGGCAAAGGCTGGAACGGAGGAACCCCACGCTCCTTCACAGCCAGAGATGGTGCAAAAGGAAGATCCAGTGGGTATAAATTCAAAGAGGAAGATGCCTTGGTGTTCGAAGCAAAAGAAACAAAATCACCCTGAACCAAGGGGGAAAACGACATGCCCTAAAATTGCAAGGATGTTCTGATTGGGAAAAATGGGAGCCAACATGGTTTGGAGGCAACTCCCCAGAGTAAAAAGAAAAGCCAGCTAACAGAATGGCCTGCAGAACTTCCCGGAGTTCTCGACAGAAGGTGCTGAAGGCAGGGCAGATGCGCAAGAAGAGATTTCTAGCCATGAGCAGGAGAAGCAGGGCATAGAGGCTGAGGCCTTCCCCCCGATGTTGCCTCCTGGTATTCAGAAGTTTAGTATATTCTTTTAACTACTTTAACTGTTCAACAACCCTCCCCAGAGTATCATTAAAAGCCAATGCTTTACAACAGCCTTCAGAGTTTCAATCTTCATTTTGTTTTATCTTTTCGGTCTCTTCAGTTGGTAGCCTCGTTTGGGGGCAGCCGCCCCCTTTTCTGAATCAGAGTCCTCGTCGGAAGATGTATAACCTAGCTTATTCGACTATGTTCACTGTTATGTAAGCATTCTAGACTAATCCGTTTATAAGCTAATATGATGATCTCTTATTCTTGGGGTTTTAGTTAGTTGTGGTTATCTTTACTTTCTCCTTAGATGTAGATGTTTCCCTCACCTTTTTTTGTTGTAGTTTTGTAGTGTTTAGAGAAATGCAATAAAAAAATCCCCTATGGGGTTTTTAACAAAAAGTAGTTTATATATTCAGCATTAACAGCATCTCTTTACACACTGAGAGTCTCGGGTCCAGCACCCGGCATTTCTGGTTAACGGAATGCAGGGGGCAGAGGATCCTTTTACTGACCACATTTACGTCTCCATCCTTCTCCCCAGCGGGCCAGGACCCAAAGCCGCTTACATCAATCGCTTCTCCATTTTATTCTCACAACAAGCCTTTGAAGTAGGGAAGACTGAGAGTTTGTGATGGGGTCATGCAGCCAACTTCCATGGCCTGAGGAGTCAAACCTCGAGTCCCCCAGATTCTAGCCTGACGCCACATTGGGCTGGGAAAGATCTCTCCACCTGAGTGTTCAGAAAGCTCCGTCCAGGCAAACTAGCCACCACTGAGCTACCTGGGATGGATCCCAGCTTAGATATACGGCATCTTCTTACATCACATCACACTTCCCGCAGTATTCTATAAGGCCACTGCACTGAAATGGCGATCGCATTCAGTTTCCTTCGAGTGCACTCAATGATACATTTTAAAAGGCAAATAATTGGTTGAAGTGCAAATTTAAATTAATTCACACAGGTCAATCCACAAGCACTGGCAAGTTCCACCTTCCATTCATAATAGAGAGAATTATGGTCTAAAACAGAGGCGTCGAACTCATTTGTTACGAGGGCTGGATCTGACACGAATGCCACTTTGTGGGGACGGGCCCGTGTGCCATAAAACGTAATGCCAGGTACCGGAGATAAAAACTGTATAAAGGACAGCAGCTGGTAAGCTCCGAGTTGGTATATCCTCAGCGCGAGGCCCCATGGGTTGGGAAAGGGTCACAGAGGAAAACCCACGTGGGTGGACTGGCGAGCCAGCGGTGCAGCACTGGGCCAGACACTCCCACGCTGCTTGACTGCCACAGATGAACTTGTTCTGCCATGTTGAAGCCAAAGTGGAGTGTCTCCACCCACTCCCCTCCCCGTCTCCTGTTCCCTCCCTCGCACCAGTTGCTTGTGGATGGGCCGGTTCAGGCCCCGGGGCCTTATGTTTGACACCTCTGGTTCAGTGTTCCCTCTAAGCTGAGTTCGTGTGAGCTAGCTCACTGTTTTTTAGCCTCCAGCTCACAGATTTTTGTCTTAGCTCAGGAAGGATGGGTCCAGAGCAGACTTATTTATGCAGTAGCCAAGTCACTCGCTCACATCTTTAATGCCATTAGCTCACAAAGTAGAATTTTCGCTCACAAGACTCCACAGCTTAGAGGGAACATTGCTCTGGTCTAAAATCTTTCCCACGGCCAACTTTTTTACACCAGTCTTGCACAGTGGTTAAAATGTTGGGACTAGAGATCTAGGAGGGCCAGGTTCAAATCCCGCCCTCTCCCATGAAAGTCCACTAGGCGACCTCGGGCCAGGTGCACACTTTTAGCCCAACCCACCTCACAAGGTTGTTGTGAGGATAAAACGGAAGACAGGAGAACCACGCAAGCCACTTTGGGTCCCGGTTGGGAAGGAAGGCAGGCTATAAATGAAGAGAGAGAGAGAGAAACAAATTTATTCCGGCCATTTCAAGGCGAGCCAGCTCTGCAAAGGTGCCCTTGGGCTTCAACCAACCCTGTAGATGCTGGGAAAAAAGCACAGAGACTTTTTTGCACATTCAAAGTAACAGTGGAAAAAAAGATCAAGCTGAGCGCCGTCGTCGGTGTCACAATTATTTCCAGCCGCCCCCCCCTTTTTTTCCAGGATGACGCAGATGGCTCTTGCCGCTTCCTCCAGCTTCCCAGCACCCAAAGCCGCTCCGCTTGGCCCGTGGCTGGGCCAGCTGTTTCAGACAGCTTCGCTCCTCCTTGGCAGCCACCGGGCAAGCTCCGACCGGGCTGCTCGCATGCTTGGCGCTGTGATGGATGGATGGAGGCGGCAGGAGATCATTCCGCCGCTCTCTGGAAACCTGGGCCAATGCTGCCCTCCTGAGGGCCCAGCAGACGCGGAACACAAGACGCCTCTGGGCACTTCGTCCGTCTCTCTTGGAACGAGCAGGTTGCTTTATGGAGATCCAGGCCACACACTGCTGTCTCCCCCCCTTCCCCAATTAAAGTTGGGAGTTGCACTCCAAAGGACTCTGTGCATACACAGCTAGGAATGGCCCCTCTGATACTCACACGTGCTGCTTGAAGTACCCTTCAGGTCCTCCTCCCCTCGGTGGTCGGTGTGCCAGGCAAGAAAGCTGATTTGCAAACAAGGTTACCACCTTCCCGCAGTTTCAAATGCAGATGTGTTCTCCACCTCTGTCAGCTGGCTCTTGTTTCCCTTTGCGTTGTGCACAGAGAAGCAAAACGCCTCCCTCTTTGGGCCGCTGTGCCTCCTGGACTCACCTTGTTAATACCCCCCCCTTTCTATATAACCGGAGAATACAAATGAAGCTTGGCAGAAGTGTTAACTTCATGCAGTGTTAAGGGAAGTGTTAAGAGTCATGCATCTGATGAAATGAGGCCCCTCTCTCAATTATACCACAATCAGTGTTCCCTCTAAGCTGAGTTAGTGTGAGTTAGCTCACAGGTTTTTAGCCTCCGGCTCACAGATCTTTGTCTTAGCTCAGGAAGGGACGGCTCCAGAGCAAATTAATTTATGCAGTGGCCAAATCGCTCGCTCACAACTTTAATGCCAGTAGCTCACAAAGTAGACTTTTTGCTCACAAGACTCCATAGCTTAGAGGGAACACTGACCACAATACGCGTTTGCCTTTAAAATGGCACTAGATTCTCTTTCTTATACACCCAGGGAAAGCGGATCGCCACTTCGGGGTCAGGAAGCGATTGTTCTCCGGGACAGTTTGGCGAGAGATCCTGGATTCCCACCTCCATCTTCTGAGCATGGAGCGGGGGTCACTGGGGGTGGCAGTGGGAGGTATTTGTGAATTTCCTGCATTGTGCAGGGGGTTGGACTAGATGACCCTGGGGGGTCCCCTTCCAACTGATTCTATGATTAAGGAGGCTACTGCAGTTACCCTCCAGAATTATGCTCCGCAAGCACCCCTCAAAATAACAGCTGGGGACTTTCTCCCACTCGCCAATCACCCACAGCAAAGGCCGTGGGAGACAAAACACGGGACCCCAAAGTTCTACATCAGTACAGTGAGGATAATGGTCTTCACAGGACTGTTAAAGTACATAAATGGTATTAAGAACCAGGCATGTTTGACAGATGTCTTGGTGTGTACAAAGTAAGAATCGTTGCCCTTTCTCCATTTTCTCTTTGAAGCACATTTGATTCTGTGGCCTGCGTAATATGTTAATTGTAAAAACCTCACTTTTAACCAAAAGGAAAGATGTGAAAATGGTAGTAAGTCCAAAGGGAAACCAGGCAGTGGCTTGCAAATTATCAGCCGATGAAGGATACCCAAGATAGGCATTGTCAGTTTAAATTTAATTTTATTGGTTGTGATTTCAAATATAAATTTTAAGAAAGGAATAACTATAACCGTGCACATTTTCCTCATTGGTTTTTAATTTGTCATCTCAGACCGTTTGCCCTGTATATTGGTTCCGATTATGTGTTGCATTTTTTAAAAAATAAATTGTAAAGAAGTATTTGAAATGTGTGAGAACGCCGCTAAGCGTAAGCTTTCTGCCGGCCTTCAGCAGACCTTCGCCCCAGTTCTCTCTTACCAATGATGTAGCTTCTAGATTTGTCTCTAGGGCTAGCTAAGATTTTCCATACGCCAAATGCAGTCACTCTTTCCCCCCAAAGTCTGAAAGACGAGGAAAAAAAAATAACCGACCATCTGTTCAGAATTTGGCATCTGTTTCATACACCTTGGAGGATTAAGGTCTTTCGCTAAATCCAGACTTAAAACACACACACACACAAAGAAAAAAAAAGCCTTGAAATCAACTCTCTGTGCTGCTCCCTGGCCAGTCATGGAACAGACACAATTCTCAGAGTTTTGAGCGGAAGAAGACGGACAAACACTTTGGGGTTGTGTGAAAATAAAGCAATTCTGATTTGTCCAGACAATACCCCCCTCCCCACGGGCTCTTCTTCCTCCTTGAAGAGCACTCGCTGATGTCCCCAAATCTTAAAATAGTTTCTCTGGCTTGGAGCAGGAGCTCCAGACGTCCTACCGAGCGCAGGGCTATGCAGAAACTGGAGAGGTCAGCCTAGGTCCCTCCAATAGGAACCACGCAATAAAGAAATTTGCATGGCCTATCCGAGCGAGCGGAGGCGTGACCTAACCAGTTCCTGGATGACTTCCCCCCATGGGAGAATAAAGCAATTCTGACCTGTTAAGACAATCCCCCCGCCCCCGGGCTCTTCTTCCTCCTTGAAGAGCACCCCCTGATGTCCCCAGATCTCTAGAAACTGACGGCAAAGCCCCCGGCACCCCAGATTGCCACTCTATTGATCACCAGGAAGCCCGGCTTTTTTTTAGACTGGCCTGCAACGTCAGAGGGATTGGACTGTTTCAATCTTCTATGGTTTTGCATTATCACTTCTCAGTCTTCCCCCTTATACATGTTTATATCATCAGATACAGAAGGGTGTAGGCAGGGCTTTTTTTTGTAGAAAAAGCCCAGCAGGAACTCATTAGCATAATAGGCCACACCCAACAGCAGAAACTCATTAGCATATTAGGCCACACCCCTGACAACACAGCTCATTAGCATATTAGGCCACACCTCCGTGTTACCAGGAGTGTGATCATCCAGCCACACCCACCTTTTGCTTCTTATTCTGTTTACCTTGTTTGTTGTCAAAATTCAGGGCTTTTTTGGGAGCAGGAACTCCTTTGCATGTTAGGCCACACACCCCTAATGTAGCCAATCCTAATGTGTTTCTACTGTTGGGTGTGGCCTGTTATGCTAATGAGTTCCTGCTGGGTGTGGCCAAATCGGGAGCCAGCCGGAACTCTGTTCCTGTACGTTCCTGCCCCAAAATAGCCCTGGGTGTAGGCACAGAGGCTCTCCCCAAACCCTTCTGAGTACTTGGCAGCCTTGCAAACAGCAATCGAAACAAACTATCTTTAACTATTTAAAATACAAAGTTCCTTACAGTAAATCAGACTACGGGACCACCAGCTCAGTGCTGTTCTATTGTGATGAATGGTTGCTCTCTAGGACTCAGGAGAGAAGATTGGCTTTATATCCCGCCCTTCACTCGGAGTCCGCTTCCTTTCTCTTCCCCTCCCCACAACAGACACCCTGTGAGGTAGGCGGGGCTGAGAGCGCTCTTTCCAGAACAGCTCTGACAGAACCATGGCTTGCCCACGGTCATCCAGCAGCTGCAAGTGGAGGAGTGGGGAATCAAACCCGGTTCTCCTAGATTAGAATCCGCGCAGAGACCCCATCCTCACTGCTGGCAAGATCCTTTTAAACTGGAAATGCCTGGGGATCGATTGAGCCTGGGACCTTCTGCATGCAAAGCAGATGCCCTGTCTCTGAAACACAGGCCCTCCCTATCAACTACATGGAGCTCATCTGTATGACTAGTGAAGTGCAGTGGTTGAAGTGTTGGACCAGGATCTCAAAGACCCAGGTTCGAACCCCCCCTCTCTGTCATGGAAGCTTGCTGGGTGATCCTGGGCCAGTCACACACAGCCTAACCTACCTCACAGGGTTGCTGTGAGGATAAAACGGGGGAGAGGAGAACAATGTAAGATACTTTGGGTCCCCATCGGGGAGAAAGGCAGGATATAAATAAAGTAAATAGCCAACGGCTACGAAGCAAGCTCTAAGCCCCGAGAACAGCCCCAAGACTCTTAGGAGCCCTGGCACAGCACCCCTGCTACCTAAGTCTCATCCAGTGTTCCCTCTAAGCTGAGTTAGTGTGAGCTAGCTCACAGGTTTTTAGCCTCCAGCTCACACATTTTTGCCTTAGCTCAGGAAGGATGACTCCAGAGCAGACTAATTGATGCAGCAGCCCAACTGCTCGCTCCCAATTTTAATGCTAGTAGCTCACAAAGTAGAATTTTTGCTCACAATCCACAGCTTAGAGGGAATATTGGTCTCATCCCATCCTTTATGCAAGGATCGCATCCTGCTGGCCCTCCTGGACCAGACTGACTCCAACTGGGACCCACTGCTACCAAGTTTATGGAAATGTTTCTCTCTCCAACACAGATGGACCCCACCCCTGCCTCCCAGGGCTAGGGATAAGGAGTGCCAGGAATTCAGAACTAGAGGAGGGGCTTTAAGCTCAATAGTGCAGCAAGCGTTTTGCATGCAAAAGCCCCAGGCCCAATTCCCAGCGACTCCAGTTTAAAGCAACGCAGGTACCATGGACAGGAAAAGGCCTCTTACCTGGAGGTCTTGGACAACCGGAGCAACTAGCTAGATCAGTGGCCCGACTGCACGGAAGGCAGCTCTCAGTGGATTTTGTGTCACTATTTCTCTCTAGACAGACATGTCCAAGAAGTGATGTGCAGCCCCAAGGTGTCTCTTTGCATGTATGCTTGAACACTCCTGCTCTAGCAGCGCCCTTCTGCACCCACACATGTCAAGGTGGCAACTGAGCGCACCTTTCCCCATGACATGCCATTTCCCATGCACAGGGTGCTGTTCTCCCGCCCACAGAGCATTCAGCCACTCAAGCCCTGCAGTGCGGGCAAAGTGTTACCCCTTGGAGACGGTCAGAGCTACATCCCAGCCCGCCATAGCATCTGAGCTGTGAGGGAATTAAAAAGTTATTGGGTGTTTGGGGCCTGCTCTTTCTTCCTCTCTCCTGCCTGGTCTGCAAAAAGGCAAATGATTCGTTAAAGTGCGACTTTAAATTAATTCACACACACACACATGTCAATCCACAAGCACTGGGAAGCTCATCTTCCACTCACGTTAAAGAAGATTATGGTCTAAGGGGTGTCAAACTCATTACGAAGGCTGGTAAAGGTTCCCTTGCTCAAAAGCCAGTCGAATCCGACTCTAGGGTTGCGGTGCTCATCTCCGTTTCAAAGCCGAAGAGCCAGCGCTGTCCAAAGACGTTTCCGTAGTCATGTGGCTGGCATGACTAAACACCAAGGCGCACGGAACGCTGTTACCTTGCCACCGAAGTGGTACCTATTTCTCTACTTGCAATTTCCTGCTTTCGAACTGCTAGGTTGGCAGGAGCTGGAACTAGAGACGGGAGCTCACTCTGTCATGCGGCACACTCGGGTCTTGAACTGCTGAACTACTGACCTTCCACAGCCTGCAGTTCAGCGTCTTAACCACTTGAGCCACCGCAGCTCAACGAAGGCTGGACCTGACATAAATGTCGCTTTGTTGGGCTGAGTCAACTCGGAGCTTTATCAGCTGTTGTCCTTTATGCAATCTCTGTCTCTGGTACCTGGCATTACGCTTTATGGCACACATGGCCCGGCCCTGCATGTGGAGCAGTGAGGAATCAAACCCGGTTCTCTCCTAGATTAGAGTTCGTGCTCCTAACCACTACACCAAACCGGCTCTCTAGGTCACGGTACTGCCACCATGGGGGCAAACCCTCTCTGCCGGAGCAAAATACCATCAGAGTGTAAAGGGGAGACACCGGTGTAAATCTGTGGGGGTTGGTCGGAATGAATGTGTGCCAGGGCACCTTCAATTGGACACGGGTCTATTCAGCAACATGTCTGCTCGAGATATACAAGCATACATCTCTGCTTCACGCCTTATGGTGGCAAAGAGCCGCAACTGTTGCGTACCTCTGGCAAAAAACAGTCTCGTTGCATGAAGTCAATCAGCCACACCGTTGAAAAATGCAGCCCTTTTCTCAGGAAACCAGATTTAAATAATAATCGGAGGATCAGACCCTGTTTCTTCTCTCAGATCTCTCCCCCCACACCTTAGGGAATTTCACATTACCGAGATACTGCTGGATTGAAGCCGTTTCTGATTCGTCTTGAAGTAAACCGGTACAGGGCTGCCATTTCACACATGGCTTTCCCTGACCGGAAAAGAGCCAAATCAGAAGCGGTTTGGCAATTCAGACTGCACCGCTTTGTTTTCCCACCGCGCCTTTTTTTTAAACAAAATGTTCGCTTTAGAGCGCTATAGCACTATAGTGCTATAAAACAACACTGCAGGCATTCCAATGGGGTTGCTATAATGCTATTGCGCTATAGCGCTCAAAACTGTTCAAAAAACAAAAGTCAGAGATTGCTCGTGCGGGCGAAAAAAGGTGGGGAAAAAGCGTATCGGATCCGGAAGAAGAAACTGACAACTACTTGGAAGCGGTTGACAGGTAAAACGCTTCAGCCCTGTTTCCTGAACGGGACAGAAGCGATTCTGTGTGAAATTACAAATATATTCCGGTAGGGAACCGGTTCTAAAACAGTTCTGTCTGAAATGCCAGACCAGAAACCGTTTGGGAACCGTTCCTCTTCCAGATTTTATCATCTGTCTGAAATTCCCCCTTGTTTCCCTTGCCTCTCCTCTTCCCTGTGAACCCGCCCCCAAATCCTCTTTCGCACTGGCAACATTTCCATTGTAACTCACGTGAGGGAGGAGAGGTTCTTTTGAGTCTATCAAGTGCCATGCCAGCAGATGGCACCAAACCAATAACCTGTATAGATGCATTTAAGATTCCTGTTACAAAGAGACCAGAGAACACCCAGAGGAAGCCACGCCGTAAGACTTACAGCTTGCATGGGACACATTTATCAAGCTCAAATACATATTTCTCCATAGGGAAAAAAATGCCACAGAAACATCTATACCGCAAATGTTATAATATTTTTCTTCGTACAAAGCAGGTAACATTAAAAAAGGTGACGTGGCAAGAACTGCTTCCCCCTCCTGGCTGACTTAGCTTCAGTGGCCCCCAGTGGCACGTTGGCCGTTTGCGAGGACGACGTCATTCTGTGCTGCTTGCTATGTGGGATCAGCGGACCTCACTCGCACCCATTACAGCCGCACCCAAGAACCATTCAAAAGTGACCTCAATGTGCATGAACGCATGGCAGGGCTCTGTGCAGACTAATGCAGGTGCACCCACAAAGAGGGGAAGGAAAACTGAACCCATTGAGCAAAAACCTCCAAAGGAAGTTTAGAAAACTAGGTAAGGGCCAGAAGTTAAAGAACTTTTGGTGCTTTCAACTTTTGGCCCTTAACTAGTTTCCTAAACTCCCTTTGGAGGTTTCTGCTTGACCAATGCAGGTGCAAAAGGTAGCCTCTTGAGGATTTCAGACTCCCGTGGGTCTGAAAAGCGAGTCCTGGAAACTGGATTTAGAAGCACTCATTTAATTCAGTAAAATTAATTTTCAAGAGAGTTTCTTTACACCAGCAGAGAATTTTAAGGGGCTCTGGAGTGCTTGGCAAGCGGCATTCACGAGGCACACCATGTCCCACGCCTCGAAGCAAACTGTGTTGGCTTGACAGCTGGCTACGGTACTTTCTCCGACTTCATGGCGACCCTCGAGCCCCTCTGGCAAGGGAACAGCCCGTTGTGCAGAAGGGGAATCTGCAGGAAGGCTTAAACCAGCAGCAAAATAAGGGAAGGCCGCTGGCTCGACTAAAATGCTCAGCTATTGCCAAGAGACGGAAAAAATGAACTGGTGGTAACCTGAAATGCTCCCCTGCTCACAATCCACCATTCCCTTCATGCACTTTGGGTCACGGTCAATGGCATTAAAAGCTTTTGTTCCACATGCGCTTGAGGCTGCTATGGAACTGCGGTGGCCCTCTCTACCGAACCCCCCACCAAGCAACCCACAGACAGCAACAACTGAAGGGGTGCACAGTCAGGCTTGGCTGGTGTAGATGGGAACCACCAGCCAAGTTAGCGTCATCCACCTGATGAAGGGCCTCTGCGTCCCGGTCGCCACGCACAAGACCCGCCACCTTCTCCAGAGAGGGGGTTGTAACCTGGGGTAAGAGAGGAGAGAGAGACTCTGTCACGTGACCGGTCAAACACAGGAGTCAAGCAGAGGGAAGAAAACGAGGAATGCTCGGAAGCAGAGGAGGGCAAAGGGCAAGGCAATCAAACAGGCCGTGTTTATAGTGCACCATGCATGCTGTCTACCTTTCACCAACTCTGCCTGTGCCCCGTGTGCCGTTCTGCACAACACACCCACTGAATGCCGTGCAGCAATGCAAAACTTAACAATGTAATTTTGTATCATGTGGGATTCAAGATTATACGTATGTATGCAAGGGCTGTCAAGCTGCAACCAACTTATGGTGACGCCAGCAAGGGGCTTTCAAGGCAAGTCAGAGGCAGAGCTGGTTTGCCGTGGCCTTCCGTGGTGGTCCCCCATCCAAGTACTGACCCCGCTTAGCCTCTGAGATGAGGCTATACTAGACTACTTTCCCTTGCATTTAAGATTCGACATCATGTATATTATCCATACTTCGAGTGCAATGTTATGTCATCCCCCTGTTACGTGTGTGGGTATGCTCTTTGCCCAAGTTACACAATCAGTGTGTATTCGCAACCATTTGATTTTGCTGCATGTTCACCTATTAAAAGAGATTTTATTACTGGAGGGAGTTTATCCTCTCTGCAGGTCCCGCAACAACACAGAGCATTTACTCTGGCCAGATGTAATGCTATGCCTTGTCATTTTATATGGCAGATTTAACAAGGTTTCTCATTTGGCCAGATACTGCCCCTGCAGAAAGAAATGTGTGGAATCTATTACTCATGTTCTCTTGCATTGTAATCTGTATGTGGACTTAAGGAATTTTTACTACCTTATTCAGTATGGCGGATTGTTCTGATGCACTCAAGGTACATAGACTTTTAAAAGACCTCAGTCCTGATATTACTGAGAAAGTGGCCAAGTTTCTTTGTCTGGCTTTAAAGCTGCGCCAAAGGTTCTTAGAGACATAACATCCTTATCAGCTCCTAATTGCACAATATTGAGTCATAGTAATTTTTCACAGGCATGTTTTAATCGGTTCTTAAATTGTATAACTTGTAATTTATGCAATAAAGGCTAACTTGAACTACTGGGGGAGGCTCCCTGGACCAAATACTTATCAACATTGCACTTCACAAGATATGGTAACATTTGTTGGATGCACAGGCCTGATTTTCTCCACGTACACTGGCATTATTTACACCTGTTTATAAAAATGTTACGATTTTACAAAGCTTTTCAAAATTGAAAAAGGGGAGAATGGCAGATTGGGGTGCAGTGGGGGAGACAAGGTCATAGAATCAGAGTTGGAAGGGACCTCCAGAGGCATCTAGTCCAACCCCCTGCACAAGGCAGGAAATTCATAAATACCTCCCCCCAAACCCAGTCACCCCTATTCCATGCCCAGCAGACAGCAAAAAGACCTCCAGGATCCCTGGCCAAACAGCCCTGGAGGAAATTGCTTCCTGACCCCAAAGTGGCAATCAGCATTTCTCTGGGCATGTAAGAAAGGGCCACGAGAACTAAGCACTGATGCAAGTTGCAACCCTTCCTGCCTTCCCTCTCATGATCTGCCTAAATTCACAGAATCAGCGTTGCTGTCAGATGGCCATCTAGCCTCTATTTGAAAACCCCCAAAGAAGGAGAGCCCACCACCTCCCGAGGAAGCCTGTTCCATAGAGGAACCACTCTAACTAACAGGGAATTCTTTCTGATGTTTAGCCAAAACCACTTCTGATTTAATTTCAACCTGTTGGTTCTGGTCTGACCTTCTGGGGCAACAGAAAACAACTCTGCACCATCCTCTATATGACAGCCCTTCGAGTACTTGAAGATGGTTCTCATATCACCTCTCAGTCATCTTCTCTCCAAGGCTAAACATACCCAGCTCCTTTAACCTTTCCTTATAGGATTTGGTCTCCAGACCCCTCGCCATCTTCATTGCCCTCCTCTGGACATGTTCCAGCTTGTCTATATCCTTCTTAAACTGTGGTGCCCAAAACTGAACACAATACTCTAGGTGGGGTCTAACCCGTGCAAAGTGATGCCCTCACACTGTATGATCTGGACACTACAGCCCAAAATTGTATTTGCCTTTTGAGCAAAGATGAACACTGGGGAAGAAAAAGGGGCCAAAAAGAGCCTGCCCATCTCCTGGGCTGGCGTTATCAACGCTCTGTGTGGCTCATTCAGGGCACCTGAAAGCATCTTTCACTGTTTTATCTCAAGATGACCAGCAACTGGACCCAGGGCTCCCCTGGATGCCGAGCAGGTACATTTCTGATATGCTCTCTCCTCCCTCCAAGGTAACTTGCCTTTCAAGGCACAGGGAGCACCAGATGGAAGTGTGGTTGTAATGAGGGCCAGGGTGATGGACCAGGATCAGGGAGACCTGGGTTCAAATTTCCACTCTACCATGGAAGCTCGTTGGGTGACTTGGGTCAGTCACACACTCACAGGGGAGAAAATGGAGGGGGACGGGAGGAAGGCGGGGTATAAGTTAAGTAAATAAAGCACAGTAAGAAGTGCACCAAAAGAGCCACAGAGACTTACAGAGATTGAAGAACAAATAAAAGAAGAAGAAAAGATGAAGTCAGAATCATCAGTGGAACAAACAAGGATTAAGATTAAAAATCTTCATCAACTAAACTGCCTTTTGACACAAGAAATTGCGAAAAAGATAATGTTTGCGAAACAAAATTATTTTGAAAATGCAAATAAACCCACAAGATGGTTAATGTATAAATTAAGGAAGGAAGCAGAAAAGAAACCTATAACGGCAAAGTTGAACAAAGATGTACACTTGAAAGTTTCTTGGTTTATTGTTCTTATATCTTTGCTGTTTTTATATTTGTGCTATGTATTTTGATGCATTATATTTAAAATAAAATATAAAGAAAAAACCAAAACAGGAGAAGAAAAAATACCCCTAAGGAATTAAAGTAGATTGAGAGTTTTTATAAAAACTTATACCAGAAGGGAAATGCCAATCAAAATCAGATTAGAGATTTTTTTGAAGGGACACATTAAAAATGAATTAAAGAAAAAATTTAAATGAATCAATTTCCTTTTCTGAAGTAGCTGAACCAGAAGAAAACCAGAAGAAAAAGAAAACTCCGGGTCCAGGTGGATTACCAGCAGAGTTTTACCAGACATTTGAAGATCAAATTGCATTACCACTAAAATATATTATCCAGAATATTTGTGAACAAGAAAAAAATACCAGAGTCATGGAATCAAGCACTGATTACTTATTACCTAAAGCTGACACAGATGAGAAAGAAATTAGAAATTATAGGCCAATTTCACTTTTGAACGTTGACTATATTTGCATCTATTTTGGCCAATAGACTGAAGAGAGTTCTACTTCAGACAATACATCAAGACCAAGCAGGTTTTTTGCCTAAGAGACAAATCAGAAATAATGTGAGAACTATTTTGGATGTATTAGAATACTTTGAAGTGCACCCTGAAAAACAAATGGCATTGATGTTCCCTGATTCAGAGAAGGCTTTTGACAATCTTCCCTAGTCTTTAGTGCTTGAACTTGGCATTGTGGTGAAAATTCTTACAATGGTGAGAGCAATTTATACGAAGCAATATGCCAAAATTATGATAAATGGAGACCTTTCATAAGATATTGAAACTCAAAAAGGAGCTAGACGAGGTTGTCCATTATCTCCACTTCTATTTATTTTTGCTCTTGAAACACTGAATGATATGGTAAGAGAAAATACTTGGATTAAAGGACTTAAAATTAGAGAAGAATACAATTTACAAGCATTTGCAGATGATTTGGTATTTATTTTGAAAGAACCACAATCTTCAATTGTTCAACTTTTGAATTCTCTAAAAGAATATGGACAATTAGCAGGCTTAAAAATCAAGTTTTAATTGTTACCTGGTTTGTCGATTGTTACAAGTTTAAACTTGATTACCTTTTAACTCTTTTTTTTCTGTTATTAGCAGTGTTGGAAGCCTATTAGGGGGGTGGGGGGATGGGATATAATCTTTAAATTGTATTGTTAACGATGTTTAACAATGTTGAATATACTCCAATAAAATTTTGTTTTTAAAAAAATAATAATCAAGTTTTAAGAAGATAAAAATAGTGACAAAAAACTGCACCAAAGAACAGATAAAGCAATTGCAAGACTGTTCAGGTATTGAAGTTCAGAAGAAAATTAAATATTTAGGTGCAGCTCACTGTTAAAAGATAACTATATGAAACTTCTGATGGTAATTAAAAAAGATTTAGAAATCTGGAAACATTTACAACTACCCTTTATGGGAAGAATAGCCATTGTGAAGAGGAATGTGTTGCCGAGACTTCTCTTCCTATTTCAAACAATTCCAATTATAAAAAATTGACAGTATATTAAAGAAATAGACAAACTGTTATGGCAATTTATCTGGCAACTAAAAAACCCAGATTTAACATGAAAGTATTACAGGATGCAAAAGAAAGAGGAGGCTTCGCAAGATCATATTGGCATTTTCATTATAAAGCAGCAACTCTGACCTGGATAAAAGAATAGATTACTTTGGAAAACCCAAGATTATTAAAATTAGAAGGGCATGACTTGAAACTAGGATGGTATGCTTTTGTATGGTATGACAAAAGTAGTAACCATAAATACTTGAAACACATATTAAGAGCATCACTGCTGAAGATATAGGAAGAGGTCAAAAATGTGAGTTACATAAAAATACCTAAATGGGTCTCACCATTGGAGGCCTTTATAAATCCCACCTTATTTACTAAAGAACAATTATGGAGGTATGAAGATCTTTTAGATAAGAAAGACAACTTATTATTGTAAGACAGTCTCCAAAATCAAGATATTAATTTGAATTGGTGGGAAAGGGCGCAATTTGACTCTAGATATGCAAAAGATAAATTAACTAGCTTTTATGACAAACCTTTGGAACTGGATAAAAATTTGTTGTGTTTAGATGGAAAACTTATAAAGTCATTTTATACTTTCTTATTAGACATGAAAATGCAGTATGAGGTAGTAAAAGCTTCAGTGATTAAATGGGCACAAAATATAGGGCACAATATACAGCTAGAACAATGGACTAAGGCATGGAAAGTAAATATAAAGTTTACAAAATCTATACCATTTAAAGAAAAAATATAGAAAATGTTTTATAGATGGCATATGATTCCAGAAAATTTAGCTAAATGGTACCCAAATATGTCGAATATGTGCTGGAAATGTAAGCAAAACACTGGTTCTTTTTTTCATATGTGGTGGTATGTTAGATATAAACATACCATTTGTACCAGAACTGTTTTTATTAAATATTATTCCAGAGAATTATAAAAAACCAGATGTATATATGATTATACATGTTATAACGATAGCTAGGATTTTGTATGCGAAATATTAGAAAAAAGAAACTCCAACAAAAGAAGAAATAATTTATAAGCTATTGGAAACAGCGGAAATGGCTACACTTTACAATTACAAGATAAAAAAGAAATCTTTGAGAAGAATTGGTAAAGACTCTACAGTTGGATGGAGGACCATCTTGGAAAATTATCAAAATAACTACTAAAGTAAAAGCTCTATGTGTTTACTAGTTAAACTGGATTAGATGTATATGAGAATGATTCTATTTACCTATGCTAGACTTAAGCAGTTATATTGAGTGTAAGATCCATCTATATTGTGTGCTAGTTTTTCTCTTTTTGTAGTTGTTGTCTTTTCTTTTTATTTCTAAAAATTATTAAAAATCTTTAAAAAGAAAAAGAGCCACAGAGACCGCCCGTCAGGAGCAGGCGCCCCAGGCTTGCAGCTTACCCCCACTTCGTAAAGGTTTTTTCTCTGATTTTGGTTTCGGGGCAGCAGCTGATGTCGAAGGTCCGGGCTCAGGTTCTTCCTGTTCAGAGAAGATGTCAGACAGCGCCTAAGTTGCAAGGCCTCTGATTTCGGATATCCTGATCTGCCCCCTCCACCCCCCACCCCAAAGCCGAGACTCACCGCCAGGTTCTGTCCGAGAGTCATCTTGTAACTTTTGCCGTCTTTCATGCTTTCCCACTTGGCTATCTTTTGCCTTCTCTTTTCCTCTTCGCGCTAAGACACAAAGGCGGATTTGAGTTATAAAGGTCGGGCCTGGCCTGCCTCAGCTCCCTTCACCCTGGACGCCTCCCCTCCACCCTGAGTCTGCTGCCAGCCTGGTGATACATACTGGGCAAGGGGGAGAGAAGAAGAAGAGGAGGAGAAAACGGGCTGAGAGGCCTTGGCAGGCCACAATACACAGTGGATTGGGCAACAGCTTCCTTTCGGGGAAAGTTGTTTCACGTGGCATTAGGACTGAGCGAATACAAGACCTCCTACACCTCCCCTGCCCCACCACACCAACATTCCCACTCTGTTAGAGACATCTGTTACGCAGCAGGGAAAACTCTCCACCTGGAAGAAGCCCGGGATGGACAAGAACTTGCACACACCCTCTTCCCCACGGGTCTGGCTGCGGACGGCAACGGGTTCCGCCTTATCTAGCACTCCCCTCCCCCACCCTGCGTTCCCTCGCGGCTTGCAAGTCAGTTAGACATACTGTATTTATTTTGACACCATCTGATGTTGTTTTTAACTTCTAACTATTTATTTTTGGATTTTGTATGCGTATTTTTTGTTGCCGACCGCCCTGAGCTCTCTGAATTCAGGGAAGGCTGGGATACAAATAGAAATAATAAATAAACTAGCGGCAAGGCTCATTGCGGGGGGGGGGGGGATGCAACGGGCACTAGCCGTACTGTGCACGGAGGCACCGGCCTCCAGCGAGGTGCCAGCGGCCGCTGGGCAAGGCCAGACTCAGCTCCCCTTCCCGGGCCATTCTTGCAGGGGTGGAGGGGCGAGCAAGGGAGGCCGTCTCCCTCTGGGGGGGAGCCAGCTCCGTCGCGGCCTCCCCGTCGTGGCAATCGCGTTGGGGCGGGAGGCGAGCCCCGGCGCCCCCGCCCCCACCGTGCAAGGCGTCCCCGGCTCCAGTGACTTACCGGGGGGGGGGGGCTGGGCGCGGGGTGAGGGAGGCCGCTGTCCCGCCTGAGCACACAGCCGCCCAATTCGGCAGCTGGAGGGAGACTGTATGGAAGAGGCCGAAGAGGCCGTGAGGTGGCTGTGTGGGCGGGACTGAGCCCACGCAGCCAGGCACACCAGTCAATGGGCAGAGCGCAGTGGTGAGTGGCAGCCCCCGCGGCGAACCTATTTTGCCGCACATTTTTACCTTATATGGGCATGCCACTCGACCACTACGCTTTTATATAATAGGGAAGGATAGGGAGAAAGTCAACGAGTGAATCAGTCTGTCCCTGCTTTTATGGCCCCCTGACCCCCCCTTTCTTTGGAAGGGCAGCTTGGTTGGCTAGGATGGTCTCACGTTCATGTGACAGACCAGGCCACTCACAAGAACACACAAAGATGACTTGGTAGGTTCTTGGTTTATCAGGGTCAGTACTGTCTACTCAGACTGGCAGCAGCTCTCCAGGGTCTCGGGCGGAGGTCTTTCACATGACCTGCTATCAGAACCTTTTAACTGAAGATGCCCCAAGCTGAACTTTGTATATGCATATCGGTTGCTCTGCTGTAGAGCCACCCACCAATCAGAGTAGACAAAGCTGACCTTGATCTATCCTCTGATTGGCAGTGGCCTTTCACATCTCCTACAACCTGACTTTTTTTTTTAACCCGGAGATGTTGCAGATTAAAGGTCCGACATACCCGAGGGACCGCCTTTCCCCATATATACCCCAGAGAGCACTAGTCGGGGCCTTTTCAGTGGTGGCTCCTTACTGGTGGAACGAGCTCCCGGAGGAGATCAGGGCCCTGCAGGAGCTTGTGCAGTTCTGCAGGGCCCGTAAGACGGAGCTCTTCCACCAGGCCTTTCATTAGGAGCCGCCCACCACTACCATCAACAGCCACAAGTGATATCGGTGGCGTAGGCCGGCCATGGCTGAGATCGAGCCATTCTGCCTCGAAGAACCAGAGACCGCTGAGTGGAGTGCTTTGAGCCCGACATTTTAAAGCACGCCATCTTGTTCTAATAACTACTGTTGCACTTTACTTGCAAACTGTCGATTGTGAAATGGTTTTAAATGTCTGAAATGTTTTAATTGTTCTATGAATCTGGGCGCGTTGGGGCCAACTGATGTCAGCCGCCCTGAGCCCACTACGGGGAGGGCAGGCTATATATATATATATATATATATATATATATATATATATATATAGAGAGAGAGAGAGAGAGAGAGAGAGAGAGAGAGAGAGAGAGAGAGAAAGAGAGAGAGAGAGAGAGAGAGAGAGAAAGAGAAAGAGAGAAAGAGAGAAAGAGAGAAAGAGAGAAAGAGAGAAAGAAAGAAAGAGAGACAGAAAGAGAGAAAGACAGAAAGAGAGAAAGAAAGAAAGAAAGAAAGACTGCACTGAAGGGAGGTGTCCTGTACCTGAGCCAGGGCCCCAGAAAGTTTTCACAGCTTTCTTCCTGCACAGAGAAGAACCGTGTAGATCCCACCCCCTTGAAGCTTTAGCAGCAAATGAGGCCGATCCCAGGCATGACAGTTACAAAAACCAAAACAGGTATGAGACAAAACCCCCACAAAAACAGCGATTACAAAATGGCATATTATGTTTCAAGAAGCATTTGCTTGAGAGCAGCAGAGAACTAACGGAATAGCTGGGACGATTACCTCTCTCTGCTTTTCCCTGAAAATTGCTGCCTGTGCATCGATTTCTTCCTGCATCCTCCGGCGGGCTGCCATCATGGCTTCCTCTCGCTGAACGATCGCTTCAGGTTCTAACCCGAACAACAACAAAAAAGAGTTATCAAAATCTTCCACCTCTGAGAAGAGGCAAGTGTCCTTGAGCTACCAGGAGCAGCGCGGGACATTCCAGAAGCACCCAACATCGCCTTCGTTCCGCTGAGCGTATTCGGAAACCTTCCGCCTGGTCAGACTGCTCAACTTCCACATTCAGAGGCAGTCAGCTTCGGAATAACTGTGCCAGAAGGCAGCACCAGGGGAAGGCCTCGGCCTCTATGCCCTGCCGTTGGCCCTCCAGAGGAACTGGTTGGCCACTGGGAGAGACAGGATGTTGGACTAGACAGACCACTGGCTTGATCCAGCAGGGTTTTTCTTACATTAAGAGGTCTAACCTTACAGTACAAATGCATCATAGGAAGAAATGATGCACTAGTTCAGAAGTCCCATCAAGAAGTCTGAGAATAAACTAGTGATGATATAACTGAGTATGGCCACGGAGAACTACCCAGCTCTGCGAGAGAACATAGTGAAATTTGGAAGAACCGCAGTTTCTTTCTGCACTAAACCCTTAAGCCAATAAGAAGCCGGACCACTAAAAGTGTCACAGGCCCTGTTTCAGGAAGAACTGTCAAACGTTTGCTATATATGGTAAAGGCAATCCAGCTTTTCCTTTAAATTGCAACTTCGTTCCATGGAGAGCATTTCCTAGCTATGTTTTCTATCTCCTGAGCTGTGCTTTTTTTCCTTATCAACCAAATACAATCAGGACCAATGATGCTATCAAGGACAAGTTGTCTTTGGAACTAGGCTGAAAGCTGTCTAGCTCAGCCTGGAAATGGAGAGTGCTTCATGCTTCTCAAGTTTTTAGGGCTTTGTCTCTCTAGAATATCAGGAACAATTAAAGCACTGTATACAATCCAGTGGGAGCTGCAGTGGCTCAAGTGGTTAAGACGCTGAACTGCAGGCTGTGGAAGGTCAGTAGTTCAGCAGTTTGAGACCCAAGACTGCCTCATGACGGAGTGAGCTCCCGTCTCTAGTTCCAGCTCCTGCCAACCTAGCAGTTCGAAAGCAAGAAATTGCAAGTAGATAAATAGGTACCACTTCAGTGGGAAGGTAACAGCTTTGAAACGGAGATGAGCACCGCAACCCTAGAGTCGGATTCGACTGGCTT
Source organism: Gekko gecko (assembly GCA_029375565.1). Classification (NCBI taxonomy): domain Eukaryota; kingdom Metazoa; phylum Chordata; class Lepidosauria; order Squamata; family Gekkonidae; genus Gekko; species Gekko gecko. The sequence goes on along the minus strand of JAPDNY010000017.1, from coordinate 34,836,925 downwards.
TCGAGCAAGGGAACCTTTACCTTTATACAATCCAGTTCAAAGATCTTGTAACTGTATACAGACACTTATCAACATTAAAGGATGATCATACTTCCAGAAATTGAAATGGTGTATTATTTAAACAAAATAATTAACAAATTCAATCTTAGGCTTAAACAAAGCCTGTAAGAGCCTAATACGCTCTGCACGATATAACTGGTGTGCAAGGAACACGATACACAACATGTATACAAGCCCAACTCATGAGCTATACCAATTCGTATGTTAAAATACACAGGCCTTCACAAGACACTGAGATGAACTGAAGCTTGAAAGACTACAGGGACTGGTAGAAAAAAATCCCATTTCACTTGACTTCTTCAAGTCTTACACCTACAGATGTCAAAAATTTCAAATGTGGAAGTCAATCAAGAATCTAAGCCAGCTGTGAATTTCTATAGGTTTAATGCCATGTACATACGTTTGATTTGCAATTCCCTAAGCGTTGCAATTAATGTTAGCTTCATGACATTTGTTGGAATTATAGTAGAAAAACTGTACATCTTTCTGTAATAGTTCAAAGATTTGACTTCCACATTTGAAATTTCTGACGTCTATAGCTATAAGATGTGAAGAAGTCATGTGAAATGGGATTTTTTTCTATCAGTCCCTGTAGTCTTTCAAGCCTCAGCTTGTCTCAGCATCTTGTGAAGTCCTGTGTACTTTAACATATGAATTGGTGTAGCCCATGAGTTGGGCTTGTATACATATTGTATATCGTGTTCCTTGCACACCAGTTATATTGTGCAGAGTGTATTAGGCTCTTACAGCCATTATTTAAGCCTAAGATTGAGTTTGTTAATTATTTTGTTTAAATAATACACCATTTCTATTTCTAGAAGTGCTAGCTTGTTGCTAAGTGTCTGTATACAATTACAAGATCTTTGAACGGGCTTATACATGGTGCTTTAGTTGTTCCTGATATCCTCACTACACTGTGGCCCTTTGGTTTCGTTTCTCTAGGAGGCAGGTTTCGCACAGTGCAAGGAATGTCACTGAATGGAACAGCGTTAACAGCACTCCACACAAAAGAACTTCCATGATTCTCCTGAGTTTGCCTATCCAGGCACAACTTCTGTCTACACAAATTGTTTATATAGTGTCAGCATGCAAGGGACTTCACAGGAAACAAGGAGGACAGGTCCCTGCCCCGAGAAGGTCACAGCAGAACTTTTCAAATCCATACCAACCATAAGCAGGTGGATCTGAGCGGCGTTCACGGATCTTTCTGGGGAGACTCTGCACAAGCATGTAGATCACAATAATGCCGAAGAGGATGAGCCAGCCATAGTCGGCAAACACTGACCACACTGGGAGAAGAAAGAAAACAGTTACCAGAAGATCTGTGGATTTCTATACTTCACCTTTCACCCCAAGGAGACTTACATCATTCTCCTGTCCTCCATTTTACCCTTACAACAGCCCTGAGAGTACCAGGCACAGAATTAGGACAAGGGTGTATTGTGCACAAGGGAAGGTCAATTTCTCTCCGCTAGTAACAAGGGAGTAGAATACTAGCGCAATTATAATGTTCTGTGATGCCATCTTCTTTGGCATTTCTGAATAACTATGTTAAGCTTCTAGACCTCCATCTTAGAGCTGATTAGTAAGTTTGTTGTTGTTTGTTAATCTGGATTATTATTGTTTTAAATGTTTTAATTCTCTGTATTTTATTGACATCTTGCGATAACCCGCCCGGAGCCCACTGGCAGGAGAGGGTGGGATATAAATCAAATAAATAGATTTCCTGCTTTTCCCATCCCACTGCAGCCCCACTGCTCTCGACAAACGGCTGATCCTGGGGACTTGGGAATCAGTGGAAACTGTCTCTCCCCTGGAAAATTTAATTTGCACCCAGCCCCGCATAGCTGTGGGTAGATAAAGGTGCACTTGATGGTTACGTGCATGTGTTTTTAAAGACAGTACTCACAAGATTTCCCACCCCCAATCAGCTCACAGCTGACTGACGGAGACCCAATGGAGTTTTCAAGGCAAGAGACGTTTAGAGGTGGTTTGTTGTTGCCTGCTTCCATGCTACAACCCTGGTATTCCTTGGAGGTCTCCCATTCAAGTACTGGCCAGGCCAACCCTGCTTAGCTTCTAGGATCAGGCCAGCCTGGGCTATTGAGGTCAGGGCACTCCCAACATACAGGGGCTAAATATAAATATGTACAGGGGAATGCAAAATGGTAAACTAGTAACCCATCATGAATAGCCAGCAATCGTCTATCCAAACCATGCAGCTAAGTCAACACGATGACAGCCTGGATTATACAGATGGTTCTGGGAAGTAGAGCTAACTGAATTCAATAGGCTTACTCCACCGTAAATGGGAATGAAGTCTAACTTTCCTACACTTTCTTTCCCATCCTCAGAGAGAGGCAACCAAAGCATGGCCAAATTGTATATTGTGCACCCTTAGAATGCTCCTTCTACTCTCACCATGAAATTGCTTAAGAAGGGAGGTGATACTTTCCCTCCACCCTTTCATGTAGTAGGCCTTACACCCCTGCAGTGCCCCAGAACAGCAGCCTTGCTGGATCAAACCAGATCTAGCTTGTTATCCTATTTCAGCCTTTGGGAACCTCACAAGCCGACCACAGAAAGAACAGGTGCAGGATGGGGTCAGAGAGACTGAGCTATCAGAACCCCACCTGTTCTATGCCCTCTGGAATAGAGATGTAAACATTTCAGAAGTTTTGCAAGCAAGGGAAACCTCAATTTCATTTGCTCAGGAAAAAACCCACAGACGTTAAGGAAAAAATGAATATACACAATACTTCTTCCCAAATCTAAATGGTAATAAAGTCTTTTGTTTTCCGCAAGTAAAGCTGCAATATACTGGGGAAATACACAGTACTGAACAAAACCATGAAGGGTCACTGAAAGCGGCAAGAAGCAACCCACAAGGCCCTATGCATAGCTCTCACTGGCAGCACCCTCTAGGTAAAGAAAGTCATCATTGACCTGAGCGCTGGATTATAGGGTCGCCATAATTTGGGAGCAACTTGATAGCACAAATATACATACATCTGCAGTGTACACAGGAATTATCCTTCTCCAACTCTGGAGACTGTTCTGCATCAAAATCTTCCTGCCACCCACCTCAAGGAAGACAAACTTATCTTTAAAAGCACTTCACTCATTACAAAACAGTGTCTGACAGCCCCTTTTCAGTCCTCCTGCCTCAAATTCTTTCCAGGCCTTCACATCTCTACGACTCTTTCCACTGCCTAGAATGGACTCCATTTACTTCAAAGCACCAAGTGAAAGCATTTCCTGTCACAGAGGCTTTTAGCTCAGCTCCTTCATTAATAGTTGTCCCAATGCTTTTAAATTATGACATTTGCTTTTAAATTGTGTCATTGCCAATACTGCTATTTTATTATTATTTTTTTAAAAAAATCAGCATCTGGATTTTGCATCTTTTAGCTATTTATCTTATGCCTACAGTATTATTACAAAACATGCTTTAAAATACCAACTGTTTCCATCACTTGCTTTCCTATTTTATGGCTATATTTAGTACGTTTTTAATCTTGAGTGAGATGGGATGCAGGACTAGACAGACCACTGGTCTGCTCCGGCAGGACTCTTCTTAATCCCACCCTTCCGACGAGGAGCTCCAGACAGCAAACAGAGCTCTCCTCCATTTTATTCTAATAGCAACACTATGACATAAGTTAATCTGAGAGAGACAGAGAAGCGATCACTCCAAAGTCACCCAGACAACTTTCATGGTTTCCCATTCCTCCGCCATATACAAGAACCTTGCAAACAACATGACCGGCCTAAGCAAGAGGCACGGCAAGCAGGGATCTGAACTAACCCGAAGCCACTTTGAGAGCCCTTTAGGCTAGGAATTACTGGGCATGTAGTTCACGTATGTTAAAAAATATAACTCCAATAAATACAGTTAAAGTACTGCAAAGGTCAGTGTGACACAGTGGTCTGAGTGCCTGGGTAGGATCTGGAAGATCTGCCTTTGGATCTCTTCTGTCATAGAAGCTTTTGCCAGTGATTCACTCTCAGCTTAACCTACCTCACAGGGTTGTTGTGAAGATAAAATGGAGAAGAACCACAAAAGCTGCTTTAGGCTCCCACTAGGGAGAAAGACAAGCAATAAATGAAGCAAACAAATAAATAAAGGCACCATGGCCACTGCAGTACATCTGCTACCAATATAACACGACACAAAAGAGAAAGGAGAAATTTGGTGTGTATCAGGATAATATTATTTGGAAAAGTAATCACCAAATGTAAATAGTACTACTATGCACCTTTAAATAAAGTTTAACACATTGCATTCATTTGTATAGAAGAAGAAGATAAGAGATTGGATTTATACCCCGCCCTTCACTTGGAGTCTCAGAACGGCTTACGAACTCCTTTCCCTTCCCATCCCCACAACAGTCACCCTGTGAGGTAGGTGGGGCTGAGAGAACACAAACTGCTCTTTCAGGAACAGCTGTGCTAGAGCTTGTGACTGACCCAAGGTCACATCAGCAGGTGCAAGTGGAGGAGTGGGGAATCAAACCCAGTCCTCCCAGATTAGAGTCTGCGCACTTAACCACTACACCAAACTGGTTCTTATGCTTTCTTTACCATACATTCTTTGAAATAATCTTTCTAAAAACTACAGATCACATTGCGAATTTTTTACATATCCTTTAAGCCACAAATCACACATGATAACAACCAGAACTTGATAATGACTTAAGCCTCGAAGATTCTTCAACTTGGTTGTTGACATTTCAACTTGGTTGAAGACATTCAAAACAGGCCATACAGAAGGCACAGCCAACAATAACACCACCACCAACACCAATACGGGATTCTTTGGGAACCAGTGTTTCACCTTTTGAAAGTTTTGAGCTATTGGCATCAATACCTATACATTTTCATATTCAAGTTCTGATTGTTGCCATGTGTGAATTGTGCCTTAAAGGTTTTGTAAAAAAAACAAAAAACCCAATGTGATCTGTAGCTTTTAGGAAGATTATTCCAAAGCTTTCTGGGGACACACACACACATATATATATAGTTCCAGCTCCTGCCAACCTAGCAGTTCAAAAGCAAGAAATTGCAAGTAGATAAATAGGTACCACTTCGGTGGGAAGGTAACAGTATGCCGGTCACATGACCATGGAAACGTCTTCGGACAGGGCTGGCTCTTCGGCTTTGAAACGGAGATGAGCACTGCAACCCTAGAGTCGGATTCGACTGGCTTTCGAGCAAGGGAACCTTTACCTTTATATTCACCTGATATGCTGTTTGTTGTCACTATGTATTATGCCATCTACTGTTCCACTGTTTTTATTGTTCTATGGATTTTATGTTGCAAGCCGCCCTTGAGACCACTTGTGGGATAGGGCGGGGTACAAATTGGTGAAAGAACAACAGTGAAGCGGAAGGAAGGAAGGAAGGAAGGAAGGAAATGTAAGGTACAAATGGACGCAACGTGTTAAAAGTTTATTGTAAGGTGCACCCTAGTACTATTTACATTCGGTGCCAGAGCAATATTAAGGCAGGCTGCCCCTGAACATGGAGGCTCCACTGTCGCCCCCCCCACAAAAGACTGACACGGACCCCAAGCCCCGTCTCCTCACCTGCGGCGACGGCGACATTTTCCACCCCAGGCTTCGGGAAGGGAGGATCGGCCATCTCACAGCCGCCGACGCCCCTCCGGCCAGACCGAGCCGGAACTGTGCGTCAGCTACATCCGGGACCTCTCTCCCCTCCTCACCTCGTGACATCGCCGGCCAATGAGAAAGCCCCACCTCTTTGTTTCGCCGGCTCTTCCACGAACCAATAAGGGCGCAGAACGAGTTTGGCCAATCAAAGCGGAGAGCGCGTGTGGAATGGCACGGTAGCCAATCAGGAGAAAGGGGCGGGGCGAGGAGGGATTCGTAGGTTGGACTGAGCGGGGAGTCTGAGAGGGTTTCGGGCGAGGATGCAGCCGGAAGGGGCGTTTCCTTTTCCTTCTTCTTCCTGTTTGTGCGCCGAAGTTAGTTCCCCGGCGGATCAGATGACAGCTAGAAAGCCAGTGTCTGTTCCTGGGTGGATGTTGAACCACGTCCCCTCCTCTAGCAAGCCCCCGCCCCTTAAAGCATACTTCCAGCGTTCTCTGCGCCTTGGCGTCTAGTCATGCCGGCCAGGTGACCACAGAAACGTCTTCGGACAGCGCTGGCTCTTCGGCTTGGAAACAGATGAGCACCGCAAACCTAAAGTCGGATTCGACTGGCTTTGGAGCAAGGGAAACCTTTACCTTCTACAGTAGAAAAGAGCAAGAGTCCAGCAGCACCTTAAAGACTGACAAAATATGTGGCAGGGGAGGAGCTAAAGCTAAAGCTGGACTCTAAAGCTAAAGCTCCTCCCCTGCAACATATTTTGTTAGTCTTTAAGGCGCTGCTGGACTCTTGCTCTTTTCTGCTGCTACAGACCGACTAACAGGGCGACCCATCTTGATTTATCTTCTACAGAACCGTTACCTTTGTTTTTCTAGCCAGCCTGCAAGATGGGCCTGTGGATGCACACCTGGTCCCTCCCCAAGCTCCACCCCCCCAATTTCCAGGTCTTTCCCAGCCTAGAGCTAGCAGCCTTGTAGGCAGACAGCGTCTCTTCCTATGCTTGAGGGAGGCCATTTTATGTATTCCACATCTTCAAGTGATAAACACCTATCAACTCAAGTGATAAACACCTATCAACTCAACCTCGGGTGGGGGGAGAGAGGTGGAAGAAAGTCATCGAAGACCATCTACCGGGATTATAATGAGCGTTGGTACAGGCCCCAAAGATGCCAGGCTCGCCACTACCAGGGCCAGGGCCTTCTCACAGTGGCCCTTACTGGTGGAACCAGCTCCCGGAAGAGATCAGGGCCCTGCGGGATCTTTTACAGTTCTGCAGGGCCTGCAAGACGGAGCTCTTCCACCAGGCTTTCAACTAGGCGCTGCCCTGACTATTCCCATCAACGAGCCTGGCCCTCAGCCTTAACATCTGGCCTATACCGTCGCGTGACTCAAGAAGACCACTGAGCTGGAAGGTCTGCCCGCAAACGTTCTTCATATGCCACCTTAAGTAACTAATGAAGGATTACTAGCACCTTATGATTTTATGACTCATCTGTATTTGAATGGTTTTAAAATGATTTTATGTGGTTTTATTGGTATTTTTGCACCAACTGTGTAAGCCGCCCTGATCCTGGTCACGGGGATGGCAGGGTACAAATTGAATAAATAAATAAATAGTGAAAGAAAACAGAACAAAGTTTGGAGTCCAGTGGCACCTTTAAGACCGACAAAGTTTAATTCTGGGTATAAGCTTTCGTGTGCGTGCACACTTCCATCCGTTTCACATTAAGAGTTTTCCTCAAGCCTTGCGAATAGGTAGAAAGAGTGGAGGGGATTAGTTGCCAGGAAGGGCTAGTGAGAGTCAAGATGCATAAGGAACTGGGCAATAAGTACAGCTGAGGATCTTGGGGACCCAGGTTTCAAGCCCCCGTTTTTGCCATGGAAGCCCACCGGCTGCCCTTGGGCCAGTCAGACTCGTAGCCTAGCCTACCTCAATGATAAAATGGAGTGGGGCATGGTATAAGTGACAGGCAAGCCAGTGGAGTGACTGCAGAGTGGGAATAATACGCATGCCTGTCTAGCTCCTGATAATAGCCCAGCTGTGACATTCTGCACCAGCTGGAGTTTCGAAATGGCGTTTGAGGGGAGACTAATGTGCAGGTCAGTAGTCTAGCCTCAATGACACCATGGCCAAATCAGCCGCACATTCGGTGATAGACTCAGCTAGGCCGAGTTGGAAGAAACCTCTTTTTTGCAACTGCATCAACTTACTTCTGTAGCAATAATGTTGGGTCCAGTATTAACCTCGAGGCACCTGAGTCAGCAAGGGGAATAGGTACAACAGCGGGAGAATAGGGGCAACCTGTTTGGGGGCCCATAGAATTGGACCCCCTGGTCCAATGTTCTTGAAACTTGGTGGGTATCTTGAGGAGAGGCTCCATCAGCTACCCGGTGAGTTTGGAGCCTCTCCCTCAAACCCCCTCCAGCCCCCAGAATATACCCTATGTTTTCACCATTGACTTCAATGGCCCATAGGATATAATGGGGCCGAATTGCCGCCAAACTTCTTTCATCCCCTCCTTTCCTTCTTTCTTTTTCCTCTTTCCCTCCTTCTTTCTTTCCCACCTTCTTCTCTTCTCTTTTCCCCCCCTTTCCCTGTTTCCCTTCTTCTTCCATCTCTTTCACTTTCCTTTCCCTTTCTTTCCCTCTTTCCTTCTCTCTACTCTCTCTCTTTCCTTCCCTTTCCTCCTTCTGTGGCCCAACTCTCATGAGGAGTTTAAACTTTAAACCCCTTCTCTCTTAGCTCCCGCACCCAGTCCAGCTGGGGAAGGGAAGGGGAGGCTTTTGAAGATGCCTCCCCCCGCTTTTGCTTCCCCTTCTGACATCACCTCCGTCAAGTGGAGAGGAGGGTGGAATATAAATGTGAAAAATAAATAAACTGTGAAAGTAAATCAGCATTTGATTTCAGACATCTCAGGTAGTCCTCTTGCATTGTGGCTCAGTGAGTGATCACCTGTATCGTGCACAGAAGGTCCAGTTAAAAGGACTTCCAGCCACTAGTGCTGGGAAGGTGGTAAAGTTGCTGCCGGCCAGAGTCAACGGTCCTGAGACAAACCAACTGTCTGACTCAGGATAAGGCAGTTTTATAGGCACAGGGGGAGGAGCCAAACATTAGCACTGATCACAGCACCACGCTTGCACAAAGAAAGACACGTTTATTTATACTTCAAATGTACAGTATAAAATTTACAAGCGGTGATTCAATTCACATAAACCGACAGAGCCTCTGAAAAACCCCTAAACAAAACCCCCCACTACCATCTTGGCTCTTTAGCACACTCAAATGTGTTGACCGGACAATTATCGAATCGAGTTCTGCAGACCCTCCGGAGGTAGAAAACGTTTTATGACCCATTGGCCATTGCGTCTTCTTCCATCTCTTCTTCAGTTTCATCTGATGGGCCTGCACGAGACAGAGAGTTGTCAATGCTTCAAGTCTGCCAACCAGTTGATGACATCCCCCCCCCCGAAAGATCCGTGCTTTCAGGAATAAAAGCCTCTCTCACATTCTAAGCAAGCCATTTGTAAGGTCTAATGTACGCAAACCAAAAGCGGTGTACCAGACTGACAGCACTAGGAGCATTTCCAAATCCTTCAACCGCATCTTCTTGCAGGAATGTTGCCAGTCACAACAGCAAGCAGCAGTCAGTATTTTGCTCGCTGAATATCTGATGAAACGGGCTCTAGCCCACAAAAAGCTCATCCTTCAACACATCTCGTGTTCTTTAAGATGCCACAAGACTCCCGTAGGTGTTATGGTAACTTTGTGTTTCACTGTGGCACCTTAAATGGAGTTTACCACTGAACTATGTTTTTGAGGTGTCAGAGTGTAACGGCACAAGAGTACGCAGCTATATGTCACGGGAAGCCTCCGTGTCAAGTGTGGTGTAGGATCTGGGAGACCCCAGGGCCGAATCCTCACTCTGCCATGGGAAGCTCGCTGGGTGACCCTGAACCAGTCACACACTCTCAGCCTAGCCTACTTCACAGGGCTGCTGTGAGGATAGAATAGAAAAAGGAGAACCATGTAAGCTGCTTTGGGTCCCTGCTGGGGAGAAAGGCAGGCTATATGTAAAGCAAATAAATAATAATATAAAAAAGTATCAACTGATAGAAAATTCCTCCCTGCAGAACATGAGCTTCTCAGGGAAGAACTCTAGGGTGGAACTTTCCTTCTCAGCATCTGGTTTCCCTGTGGAAGGAATTGTTCTGTAGAAAGGTGCGTTCAACCATCCTGAAGCGGTGCAGCTCAGAAACAAGACTCGGTGCGGACCAGGCCTTTGTGACAACCTCGTGCTGGACAGGAACACGCTTAACTGAGACACTCTTCATTTTCTTCCCCCCAACCTTTGCCTTCTGCGTGTGAAGCAAATGCTCTAGCCATGAAGATAGATCTGGGTGGGCAACCATGTTGGGCTGAAGCAGCAGAACCAAGTCTGAGTTCTTTTAAGACCAGGTATGAGTTTCTGTGGGCACGCACACTTCCTCAGATACACTGAAATGGAAGCTAACAGTTCACTGATATGCATAGAGGGTGAACAGTAAATTAGCATGCAGCATAATGGAGATGTTTTAACAGATGCAAAAATGAAACAGTTATAACAAGTTTGTTTGGGTGCGTTCAGACAGCGTGTTGGAGCGGTTTAAACTGCTCCGGCACGATGCGTGTTTTTTTTTAAACTGGAGAATTGCGATCACACTGACCTCCTCCTTTGGAGCTCCCCACCGTCCTCGTGCAGGTGGGTTTTTTTCCCCCCTCTCCTTTGAGCATGCGCACAGGCAGCCCTCTCCCGAACAAAAAGTTTGGCGCGTGCGCAGAACAGATTTCAACCGGTCCCTTTAAAGTTTAAATGAAGACTACTGTTTACATTTTCTCCCCGAAACTGGCCTCCCCGAGATCCCGGACTCATCTAAATGCCTAAACTAGGCACCATTGAAGCTTTTCTTTATTTAACTTAAGTGCGGAGCTCCGCTCAAGCGCACACCGCTAAGGGGGAAAAAAATGGCGGACTAAAACCGGAAGCCGGAGGCAGCTTCCCAGAGGGGAGGGGGGTTGAAGCACCCGGAAGTGGCTTGACGGAGCGATCAGACAGCGGAAAGTGCGGCTTGAAACGGAGAATCAGGAAAACACCACTTGGGTAAGTGGTGTCAAAATACTCCACTTTAAAGGGGGTTTGCTCCAGAAAGCGATGGCTGGGGACGGTGCGCAGATGTTGGGCGTGTGAACGCGCACGTAAAAGCCGTTTCTGAGGCGTGCCGAAAGCGGCTCAAACGGCGTGTCTGAATGCACCCTATATATGTCAAAATAGGAGACTGTGTAAATGTATCACTTTTATACAGTCTCCTATTTTGACATATCTCCTGTGTTGTCCCATAATTAAATCCAAACAATCTTGTTATCATTGTTTCGTTTTTGCATCTGTTATAACATTGTCATAATGCTGTATGCTGATTTAATGCTCACCCTCCATATATATCAATGAACTGCTAGCTTCCATTTCAACGTATACGAGGAAGTGTGCATGCACTTGAACACTCAAACTTGGAATAAAACTTTGCTGGTCTTAAAGGTGCCACTGGACTCAGACTTTGCTCTAGCCATGAGTCACGGCCTCTCCCCAATACTCTGTTCATTGTTTACAGGGAACTTATCACCGTAAACACAAACGTCTATTGGTTATTCCTACCCTGAATGCAGGCTAAGCTACATTACTAAAAACAGAGCCACCTGCAACATAAGCTGCCCAGCCTCAAATAACTACCTGCAGGGCTTTTCCTGTCGAAAAAGCCCAGCAGGAACTCATTAGCATATTCGGCCACACCCCTGACAGCACAGCTCATTAGCATATTAGGCAACCCAGAAGTGACAATGGGCAGCACTAGGAATTGTGGGAAACTATGGTTTTACTCAGGGCTCTTTTTGTAGAAAAAGCCCAGCAGGAACTCATTAGCATAATAGTCCACACCCATCAGCAGGAACTCATTAGCATAACAGGCCACACCCATCAGCAGGAACTGATTAGCATATTAGGCCACACCCCTGACTGCATAGCTTATTAGCATATTAGGCCACACCCCTGTGTTACCAGAAGTGTGATCATCCAGCCACACCCACCTTTTGCTTCTTATTCCGTTTACCTTGTTTGTTGTCAAAACCCAGGGCTTTTTTTGGAGCAGGAACTCCTTTGCATGTTAGGCCACATAGCCCTAATGTAGCCAATCCTAATGAGTTTCTGCTGTTGGGTGTGGCCTGTTATGCTAATGTGTTCCTGCTGGGCGTGGCCAACTCGGGAGCCAGCCAGAACTCCGTTCCTGCCCCAAAATAGCCCTGACTAATTATTATTATTATTAAATTTATATGCTGCCTTTCACCGCCAAGCGGTCTCGAGGTGGCTAACAACTAAAATATTAGCAGACATCATTTAAAAACATAATACAACTAAAAAGCAGTCCATATAAACAGCCCCGACGAATGAAAAGCTAAGTAGAAGAGCTCTGTTTTGCAGGTCCCCGCAGAACTTCGATAAGTCCCACAAGGCCCGCATACCGTCTGACAGCTGGTTCCCACCAGGACAGGGCCACCACAAAGAAGGCCCTCATCCTGGGAGATGCTAGGCGAATATCCCGGGGGCCATAATAAGAGGTGCTCAGCCAGCTTGAAGAGCAGGAGACTACTGCTTACCTGCTTTTCGGTCCCTGCCAGGTATCTGCCCAGCCTGCAGCAACCCCTTGAGCCGCTCTACTTCAGCCAGAGTCGTGGCATTAGCAATGGCATTCTTGCGGAGAAAAAAGAAAAAAATTGTGCTCAGTCAACATTCACAGTAGGTTACTTAATACAGGGGGTCAAACATGTGGCCCGGGGGCCAGATGAGGCCCCCGGAGGAACTGGCTGTCTTCTGCTTCTTCTTGCAGTTCTCCATCGTGGGTTTGCAGCTTACAGATACAATCTCTAGTATGCTGTTCAGGTGTGTAACAGCACAGACATTTTGATGCAATAATTCAGAGCAGGGGGTGTCAGTTATCAGACACTGTTAAATAAAGAAAATATTGCAAGAGTGCTAATGCTTTAAGAATGTTTTTATTTTAAGTTAAAAAAAACACCCTTTTGTGTTTGTGTCCTTTATAAAGTTTATATCTCTGCTACCTGGCATTACATTTTATGACACACATGGCCCGGCCCGACAAGGTCTCATTTATGTCACAGGAATGTCTACAGCAACCAAGAAAACTTGCAACAGGCTCATCTGCACTCTGAACAGAAATTCAAAGGTGTACCAGGATTCATGTACTTTGATGCCAGAAACAGGGAACAGTTTTAGCACCCATAATGCTTTAATATTCACCCCATACTCACTCACTGTTACCCAGTCACCCACCACACGCCCTTTAGGAACGGAGTTTACAGAACTCCAAAGCATCTAAACTCTTGACAAGAAAAGGCACACAATCAGGAACTGAGAGGCACCGCTTCCTGCCAATGTGCTGGCACACAGGAGAATCTTTTAACTTGGTGGAAAGTGCCATCAAGTTGCAGTTGACTTATGGCAACCCCTCCTGGGGTTTTCAAGGGGAAAGACAGAGATGGTGTGCCAGGGTCTGCCGAGGGATTCCGGACTTCCCTGGTGGTCTCCCACCCAAACTCTGACCAGGGCCGACCCAGCTTAGCTTACAGGATCGGACGTGAATGGGGTAGCCGGGGCCTCCCAGGTCAGGGCATCTTTTTAATTCAAGGGCAATGAAACAGCAAAGTTTTCACATCCGATCCGGCAGGCAAACGACTCACAGCTTCAACATGTTTATCTGAAAAGCTGGGTTTCCGGGTGAACCCCTTAACACCCATTACCTTGATTGCCTCCACGTCTCCCGGAGAGGGTCCCGCTTTCTTTTTGTCTGTTGGCAAACCGGCACCTGGGTTGAAACTTCAGAGGGGAAAGGGCGTCGTTAGAACGCACAAGGATCCTCGTCTGCTTCTCCGGGCTTCCAAAGAGAAGCTCTCTCTGGAAGCACCAATTTCAATCAAGTGTAGTATCTTATCTTTGTTAACAAACTGATACAGGGAAGGAAGCCTCCTTTAGAAACACCAGCAGGGCGGCCTTCTTTGCCCCCCCCCCCCCCCCATATACATTTTCTCAGGACAAAGGCAAATTGTGGGTGGGATTTAACATGCTCCCCTTTGAGGCTGATGAGCAGTTTGCACCAGGGAACAACAAAACTACTTCTGGAAAAGTGGTCACTTGTCTGCCATTCCAATCAAGGCGGCCTGGGGCTGGCCGGGGGCAGCTGCCGGCTTCCAGACCGCCCGACAGGCTCTCGATCCGCTTGCAGCCCGAGCACGGCGGCGGACAGAGGTGGTGTTTCTGAAGGCGGCTGCCTGTTTTCAAAGCGGTTATTCGTGTCTTACGTTTTGGTTCTCCTGGCAATATCCTTTGCAAGCTGTGCACCCCGCTTGCCCTTGAACATTTTCTCTGCCTCCTGACGCTCCTACAGCGATACCACACACACACAAAGTTAATGCAACATCAACAGGAAGAAGCTCTCTGTGCACAGGCCCCACCCCCACCGCCCACCCCCAAGAGCATAACAGGGAGGCGATTATGGACAGAAAGTTAAAAACGAATCCAGCCTGAAGATTAAGCCTTTAAGCCTGGGTGAGCTGAACCCAGAACCTTTCCCAGTAGACTTTTGTTTTCTGCTTCCCGTCAAGTGGAGAGGGAGCTCATGGAGACTTTCCTGCCCTAGCACCGAGTATTACCTGTCTGATTCAGTAGCACTTTAAAGACCAGCAAGATTTCCAGGGCATCAGCTCTGAGAGTCACGGCGCTGAGCTCTGACTCTCAAAAGCACATGTCCCCCCAATAAAGATCTTCTTGGTCTTTAAAGGTGCTACTGGACTCCAGTCTTGCTCTTCTACTCCAGATCAACTCAGCCACCCACCTGAGACTAATTTGACTGAATGTTTGCCTCTCTCACAAGACAAGAACTCCTTGTGGGCACTCACTGAAACTGCTGAGCGTTCGGGGTTAGAACGGATAAAAGGAAGTCCTTCTTCACCCAAAGAGTGATGAACACATGGAATTCACTGCCCCAGGAGGTGGTGGCAGCTGCAAGCATGGACAGCTTCAAGAGAGAATTAGATAAACATATGGAGCAGAGGACCATCAGTGACTATTAGCCACAAGGGATAGATGGGAACTCTTGGTCTGGGGCAAGGGATGCTCTGTATTCTTGGTGCTTGGGCAACAGTGGGAGGGCTTCTAGTGTCCTGGCCCTACTGGTGGACCTCCTGATGGCACCTGGCATTTTTGGCTACCATGTGTTGGACTGGATGGGCCATTGGCCTGATCCAACATTGGCTTCTCTTTATGTTCATAGGCATCTCCACCTAGGACACCAGAGGAGCCTAGCACAGCAGCCTGCCATGAACACGTGGTATGAGAAACTACATCCAGCCCTCCTTGCCGCGATCAGCTTGCTTTTCTACAGCCCTAAAGGTATAAGGGTTGGATCCAAAGGTCTGCTGGAATAAAGTGCTTCTCCCAGTGGAGGGGAACTGTCCTCCCTCACCCGAAAAGCTCCTTGAAATGCTGCTCTTGGAGGACAGGAGACCCTCATCAGCAAGAGAACTGCTGCCCTCTGCTTTCGTTAGCAAGAAACGACCGATGGAGCCAAGCCTCAAGCATTTAGGCATTCCCACTACTGCTGGTTCAGTAAACACACAGCAAAATACAAGATGACCAAATGCTTCCAAAAGAAGCCTGACATTGCCATGTGGGCAGATGTCAGATGCTCATTCCCCCCACCCCTACTTTTAAGCACCAGAATACCAATTAACCCCCCCCCACCCACAATGACTCAACCCACTGCCTGCAACCCAACCTTTATGTTACAATGAGGTTAGAAACTGACATAAAGGCCCCCAATCAGATAAAACAAATAATGTCAAGCTTCTCAGACAAATAGTTCAAGTGCCAACATGCTTACTTTCAATTTCACTTTCTGGAAATCCAGCACTCTGACTTGTGGGACCTTGTAGATGACATACAGCCTATAATGCTTCTTATTCGTTACAGGGTTTCTCAAAATACTAAAGGAAACGGGAGGAGATGAAAGGAGAGAGAGGTATTTACACAATTTAAAACCATGCACTGTTGAACAGCCCTTTTCAGTCAAAGGCTGTCACACAAATATTCTCAGATGTAGCTTTTGTTTATAAGAGGGCAGTACCCACTAATTCAGGTTTTTAATACTTCTGAAATTCAAATGTTATGCAAAGCTTACATTTATTTCTTTTACAAAATTTATAACATGCCTTTCTGCCATCATGAAGGCCACCAAAGCAGCTAACCAATTAATATACATAACACCACATGTGAAAAGCCATTAAAACCAACCAAAACACATCAATTAAACAATTAAAACCATAACTACATTATAACAAAACCATAAAAAACTACAATTAAAATACTGGCCAGGAAAGAAGGATCACTGAACGCCCAAAATTAGGGACAACAGGAAGAGAATGATAAGAAGGCACTTCTTTCAGATGCGGATTAGAAGCCCTTTTTAGTGCCGTCTACCAAAACAGCAGAGAGATGATGAACATATGTAACTAAAAACAAACCCTATCAAAATGATCATGCTTAGGTGC
Source organism: Gekko gecko (assembly GCA_029375565.1). Classification (NCBI taxonomy): domain Eukaryota; kingdom Metazoa; phylum Chordata; class Lepidosauria; order Squamata; family Gekkonidae; genus Gekko; species Gekko gecko. The sequence goes on along the minus strand of JAPDNY010000017.1, from coordinate 34,820,608 downwards.
TCACATTACACCCAGTGCCAATGGCTTACAGCCACTGGGGTTGGATCCAGCAGAAGAGATCCTGGAAGAAACTGACAGAGAGGATGTTTCTCTGCTTTCTGCTTCCCAAAGTGGCCTGCTGTTCATCCGGAAAAAAATCTTCTGAAAGTCCACAGGGCCACACAAACAAAAACGTATGTGGAAATAAAACTATAAGGAAGAATCGGGTAAAGCTGCCATCTCTCTTTTCCACTGAAGCAAGCGATGAACGGAAGAGGGAGAAGGAAGTCTCGCTCCAAGGAGCTTAAAAATCAAAACACTAAATTACTGATATAGAAAACAAGCCCAGGGGCATAAAAACAACCTCAGAGCAGGGCCTTATAAGAGTGGTGCGTTCCGTCTGCCCTGACCCCCAGGGAGGATTTTGGGGATTAACAGTATTTAAGCTAAAAGAGGACTTCAGTACAAATTAGAACATGACAGCTTTAAAAGAAGGCAGAGCATAAACTGCTCAATTCACAAGTTCTGCTTTGACTATAAAGTGAAATTTTCACTCCTCGGTGGAATGCTTGTTAAGGATGAGGCTAATCACACTTTGCAGGGGCAAGGCTCCAATGGCAGCTACAGAAGAAAACCTGCTCTGCATGGAGGCCATTTCAGTCTCTCTCCAGGACAACACCTTTAAGCAGGTCCTTGCCTAGCTGACCTCAACCTGTGTGTCTTGCAGGCTGACCTTGAACCAGTCATTCTCTCTCAAGGTAGCCTACTTTTTTGGGGGGGGGGGGCCCACAGTGGGTGGGAGGGGCAGAACAAAATATTACCTCCCAAACATAAGCCTATCTTCCTATTCTATATATGGCACGTGTATGTTTTTAAAGCAGCGTGCATAAGTTTAGCTCTACACTTCAAAAAACCACAAGGAGTAAAAACTTCTAGGAAAATAGAGCAGATGCTCTCAGAAGTAAAAGTCAGAAAAACACTTTGGGGGCTGAATGTCGACAAGCTCCAGTTCCAAGGCGTACGGACTCAATTAGCTCACAGAAATGAAGCTGTGCCATACCTCAAGTAAGTCAGCGATTTAATTGTTGCCAAGGGGTCTAGATCGCCCTAAACAAGAACAGAAAACAGGAGAACTTCAAAACATGTATGTTACAGTGTAATTCACAGGCAGACAAGAAAGCTGCCATCCAACAAAACTGACTCCTTCCAGGTCAGTCAATTACACAAGAGAACAAGAATAATTGAGTTCATTTCAGACTCCGTCGTTTAAGAATATCTATGCTTAACATACGTCGTGTGAAATGCATTGGTGTCCCAACTGCGCTGCTTCACATTGTAAAGGCGCACTGTAAATGCATCCAGCCGCATAGTAAGAAAACTTCTAATCTGTGGGCTCAGGGCTTCTGCCTTAGGGTTCGTAGATCTCCACAGGAATGAGACCAAGGGCCACATCTCACACAACTATTCTCTCTACATGAACCTTGCTCCCACCTCCACTCATACCTGCGGTGCAAGAGACAAGCATTCATCCATCCCATGAGAGCCAATGTCACGTTTAGAGAGTCAAACTAGGACCTGGGAGAGGCAGGTTTGAATCCTCACTCTGCCATGAAAGCTTGCCGGGTGACCTTGGGCCATTCACGCACTCGGCCAGACCTACCTCACAGAGTTGTTGTGAGGATTAAATGAAGGAGGGGGGGAATGTTGTCAACCGCTGTGGGTCTCCAGCAGGGAGAACACTGGGTTAGAATTTAAGTAAAAACATAAAATAAGCTTTGCTAAGCTTTGGAACTTAGCCGGTCAAATATTTAAAGCGTTAACTCTATAAGTACAAAGCTGGCCCCTGTAAACATTACGGCATTTGATACTTTTCCTAATTACAAAAGGAATGAGTTAATTTATTGTAAAACAAAGAAATTTACTTTAAAAAAAAGTTGTAAAGAAGCATTTCTAATCATGTTAGGTAAATTTTCTTCAGATGTGAATCATTCACACGTCTTCTTCTCTTCTTGGGCTTCTACCTAGAAAGATGGGGTCTATTGAGAGTTGGAGAATAAAGCATGGATTCAGCAAGAAAGCAGAACCACAACAGCTTCATGGGATATCTGACCCAACTGCCATTTGGGCAGCTAACTGAATGGCACGCCAACTCTGTCCACAGCCAGGATGAGCACTACTTCCCTACAGAGCAAGGGTGTCAAATCTATGGCCTGTGGGCTCTCTCCCTCCCACTCTGAGTAGACCGAAGGGGGTGGGGGAGCTTGCAATGTCCAGCCATTTCATGTTTTCCTAAGGTCAGAGCATTTTATATTTTTAGTTTTTATTTTTAGTTTCAGCTTTTTCTTGAAATTTCATTTAAAAAGTTGCATTGCCAAATCCCACTATCCCCCCTCCACCTTTCCATTTTAGGTAGGCATCTTTTAAGGGTGGGGAGGAAGGTTTGGGAGGTGTTAGTTATTGAAGAAGGAGGAAGAAGAGGAGGAGATTGGATTTATACCCCACCCTTCACTACCCAAAGAAGGCTCAAAGTGGCTTACAATCTCCTTTCCCTTCCTCTCCCCACAATAGACACCTCGTAAGGTAGGTGGGGCTGAGAGAGGTCTTTCGAGAACTGCTTGTGAGAGAACAGCTCTGAAAGAACTTGTAACTGACCCAAGGTTACACCAGCAGCTGAATGTGGAGGAGTGAGGAATCAAACCCGGTTCCCCCAGATTAGAGCCTGCACTCCTAACCTCTACACCAAACTGACTGTTAAATAAACAAAATATGGCAAGAGTGTCACTGTTTTAAGCATGCTTGCATTGTGAGTTTAAAAAACTTTAATTTATAAAGTTACTATCTTTGCTACCTGGCATTACATTTTATCACCCACGTGGCCTGGCCTGGCAAAGCCCCATTTATGTCAGATCCAGTCCTCATAACAAATGAGTTTGATACCCCTGCGTGTATAGAGACTAACAGTTCAAGAAACTGCATAAGCTAGCCCTGAAACACTAGAAACATCCTTGTTTTGCACTCAGAGGAGTTAATAATGTCATGCTAAGACTACTGGAATTCTGGCAGCGTAAACAAGTGCAAAGTTTCCCAGCTGCAACCGAAGGCACAGAGCCAGTCACTCTTTACAAACACAACACGCAAACACAAGCTGAATGACAGCCCGGGGGGGGTGTGGGGGAGTTCCCACCCATACTTTTATTCCTTTCTTGAAAAATATAAACAGGATCCCAGGGGCTGCTAAACAGCAGTTCTCTGTGGCCATCTTCTGTGTAAACCAGAATACAATTAAAAGTCTCAAGTGTGCCAGGAATGATGCAAGAAGAGGAACCCCACCAGTCATAATGACAGGCGTTTTGGCAGAAGAGTTTGGCTGCCCCAGCACCCAAACGATTTTTCATGGCACAGAATGTAGCCATAAATGCCAGAAGTTATTTATTTTGTACAAATCAAATACGGGGGCCTTATCAAGGAGAATTTTTCCCCCTTCAGAAACCATCTTACAATGATACATTCCAGGATCTTCTCAGACCACACGCACCACTCCATTATCTGACGGCCAAATGATTGGCCTTTTGGGTACATTCTCGGTATAGAACATGGTTGGCGTGTAGGGAAAGATTAACTCGAGGCTTAATAAAATTTATGAAAGTCATATTATATCACATTGTGATTTTGGAAAGGTTTAGACTGTTGTACTTAGCACAAGCACACGGTTGCCCTTTCCCCCACCAAATCCATTTCCCTGCTCAGACATGCGAAGGAACCAGTGGTGGCCGCAGACATGCAATCCGTGAGGCTCCAGACGCGGTCCTACCCAGGACCTTAAACTGAGGGAAGGAGCAGCTGCATTGCCAAAATGTTTATGGGGGAAGAAGAAGAGACTGTTTACTCAGGAGGGAGAACAGTGATAGCAGAGGCTGTGAAACTGCAAATAATGATCTCGGCCATATGGATATTTTGGCACTCGGCACTGAACAAAATTTGGCCACCCGCAGACAATTTACTTTATTGTTTATAGCTCTATGCATATGAATCCTAGTGAGCAGAGTAAAAGACGTTTGCAACCAGTGTTCCCTCTAAGCTGAGTTAGTGTGAGCTAGCTCAGTTTTTTAGCCTCCGGCTCACACGTTTTTGTCTTAGCTCAGGAAGGAGGGCTCCAGAACAAACTGATTTATGCAGTAGCCAAATCGCCTGCTCACAACTTTAATGCCAGGAACTCACAAAGTAGAATTTTTGCTTATCTATGGGCATACTTCATATAACTCCTTGGCTTTGCTGTCAGAAAAATATCAAAAGTGGTTCCAGGCAGTATGGTTTCCTATTATCCAGTTATTTAGAAAATAGCAAAACCATTCCAAACAACCCAGACTATAGAAATTTACTGTTCTTTTGATTGCATTGTACTGTATTTGACTATATTACAATCCAAAATAGTCTTAAACTTAGCATAATGTCCTGTTTGTATTGAACTTCTTGATTTTAGTTATCTGACCAGGCTAATGAAAACCTGTGATCTTCTTTTCTGCACCCTCATTGAATGTTATCCAGTGTTGAAATAGTTTTTGTAACACTATCTATTGCTGAACACTGTTGTAACAATATTGGGAAAATTTAATAAAAATTTAAAAAAAACAAAGTAGAATTTTTGCTCACAAGACTCTTCAGCTTAGGGGGGACACTGTTTGCAACCAAGGGTATTTCCCATTTAATATGGATTTTGCTCCTTGTGCTCAAGAGCCTGGGGTTTTCTTAGCACATTTTATCTGCAGACAGAGACCTGAAATGTGCATTCACTGCCATCCAGAGACTCACACACACACATACACACACAAAAAAAACCCCACCTCCAAATCTCCTGACTTGCACAGGGCCATATCAAGGCTTCAGAACTGCTAATAGGATACCTATCGGGGAGGGCAAGTAACAGCCGCCCTCTCACAATATGCTATATCTTTAAAAAGGTATTACAGAGTTGGGGGAAGTACAGAAGAGAGCAACCAAGAGGATTAAGGGGCCGAGGCACCTTTCCTATGAGGAACGGCTGGGAAGTCTGGGACCTGAGTCTAGGAACAGAGGCAGCTATTAGAAGTTTATAAAATTATGCACGGAGCAGAGGAAGTGAATACAGAGCTTTCTGCCCACCGTAATACTAGAATAAGGAGTCACCAAATCATGAGCAATGGGCTCAGGACAGAGAAAAGGAAACACCTCCTTACTCAATGAGTGATTAGCTGTGGAATGCAGTCATCGGACATAGCGATGGCTATGAGTGTAAATGACTTTAAAATATTAGGCGGATTCAAGGCTACTAGCCATGGTGCGTAAAGGGAACCTTTATACACAGAGACAGCATCAGGAGAAGGCCTTGCCATCTATGCCCTGTTTGCTGGCCCTCCAGAATAACTGGTTGGCCGCTACGTGAGACAGGATACTCAGTTAGGTGTACCACTGGTCCAGCCCAACAGGGCTGTTCTTATGCTCTTTGCTGAAAGATCTAGTTTCTCATTCATGTTACCAAAACAGAGAAGCTACCTTGCTTTGCCCTCACAGTTATCAGCTGAAAGAGGCTGGGAAAAGGCTTCTCTTTGGAGGGTTGTTGCCAATCATAGTTAGACAATGCAGAGCTAGATCAGCCAATGGGATGATTTCCGCATAAGGCAGCTAAGCTTGGTAAATTCATCATCAAGTCAGCAGCACGCTGGAAGCTGGTGAAAGCCACTGCTGCACCAGAGAGGTGCCCTTAAAGAACAGCAAGCAGCGTGCTCAGGCTGGCATGGCTCCTGCCAGCACGGCTGTCTTTCCAGACCCTACCCACACCAAACAGCAGCCAAGAACTCATTCCTGGTTCTGTTTCTCTCCAAAGGTGAAATCCCAGGATTCCCACTTCACCAGCCCTTCACTTGAACTCGGCAGCACTGGAAGTTGCGTGCCACCCACAAAAGAGCTGTGGCTTTGAGGTTTGCTTGTCAATTACTTCAGACATCAGCAGTCTGTTGTGACTGCTGTCTGTCAGAAGTGGGCCAGAACACAGGAATGATGCAACCTATACTTTCAAACAGCACTTTCCTTGTCCCTCTGTGCCCACCTTTTAAAGACCCACAATTCAGGCACTCACTGCTAGTAGGAGCCAGTTTGGTGTAGTGGTTAAGTGCGCGGACTCTAATCTGGGAGAACCGGGTTTGATTCCCCACTCCTCCACTTGCAGCTGGCTGGATGACCTTGGGCAAGCCACAGTTCTGGTCAGAGCTGTTCTTGAAAAAGAGCCGTTTCTGTCAAGAGCTCTCTCAGCCCCACCCACCTCACAGGGTGTCTGTTGCAGGGAGGGGAAGGGAAAGGAGTTTGTAAGCCGCTCTGAGACACCTTTGGGTAGTGAAGGGCGGGGTATAAATCCAATCTCTTCTTCTCTTCTCCTTCTTCTAGTATATAAGGGTGAGCCAAGTAAGAGAAGCCAGATGGGCAGTTGTGGCGGTACATTTATTTTCAATCCTCCCAAGCTGTAATATCAACACCAGTGTTCCCTCTAAGCTGAGTTAGTGTGAGCTAGCTCACAGTTTTTTAGCCTCCGGTTCACACATTTTTGCCTTAGCTCAGGAAGGATGGCTCCAGAGCAAACTAATTTATGCAGTGGCCAAATCGCTTGCTCACAGCTTTTAATGCCAGTAGCTCACAAAGTAGTTGTTTTGCTTACAAGACTCCACCACTTAGAGGGAACATTCATCAACACCTCCATGCATGCTCATTACTAGCAGACGCTGCTCCCATTATTGTAACTATTGCCTCTTCTCTTGCATTGTTCCAAACAAAGCCATTTATAGAACAACATCCCCATAAAGCAGGGGGGGAGGGGAGAGCCTTTTGACTTTTCCGCCAACAAAAGCTCTGTGAAAGAACACCATTTTACACACTAACAAAGAAACAACGGCCAGCAGCAGTTTTAACAACCCTCCGGCAGACTGCCTTCTAATATGGACAATGTTTCAAATGCATCAAAAATCCCTGTTAAGGAACCGATACGCAACAGAAAAACAGGGCAGAACTAAGCACAAGGAATCCTGGTCCAAACTCTGAACCGACATCTTCCTAGAGGCAACTGGCTCAACGCTGTTTCGACTTCCTCCATCCTTGCCTCGACTTACCAGCTCCATGATGTTATTGTTGGTAAGAATGAGTTCCTTCAGATTTGGTAAAGACTGCTCAAGCCCCTCACCTATTCGGCTGGAATAATAGAGGGGGGGGGGAGAAAAGAAAAGCATAGGATTAATTGAAGACGAGGCATATTATCTTGTTCTAAACTCAGCAGCTTTTCTTCAACTGACAATCCCGTTAAGAGGTTTGATCAACAGACAATAGGCTAAATGGGATTTTTTAAAATTTATTTGTTAGATTTTTATCCTGGCCTCTTGGGCTAGGCCGGCTCACAAACAGAGTAAAATTCCAGCAATACAATAACATAAAATCACATAAATTAATATAAATACAATGTTAGAACTCAGACATAATAAAGTGCTAGCAACATTCCTCATTTTACGGCCAGCTCTTTGGCCTTCTTTGGCTGTCTCAGGTGATTGGCTCGGGCAGTATTTAAGAGACCAGCAGGTCAGGGTTCCGCCAACATAGATAGCAATTGTTGGCAGAAGAGGTATTAGATGGTGGCAGCTCCAAAAGCCTGGCAGAAGAGCTCCATTCTACAGGCCCTGCAGAACTGTGAGAGGCCCCGCAGGGCCCTGGTCTCTTCTGGGAGCTCATTCCACCAGAGTGGAGCCAGCACCAAAAAAGTCCTGGCGCCAGTTGCCACCAACCTGGCCTCCTTGAAGCTTGGGAGTGCCAGCCGATTCTGGGTTCCAGAATGCAGCATCCTTTGGGGTACATATGGGGAAAGGCAGTCCCTCAGGTATGGCCACATAGGGCTTTAAAGGTAAGAACCAGCACCCTGAAGCAAACCTGGCATGCTATAGGCAGCCAGTGCAACGTCTTTAGCACAGGTCGGATGTGCTCCCAAATCGAGATTCCCATCGGCAACCTGGCCGCGGCGTTTTGCACCAGCTGCAGCTTCCGGATTTGGGACAAGGGCAGCCCCATGTAGAGGGCATTACAGTAATCCAGTCTCAAGGTGACCATTGCATGGATCACTGTTGCCAGGTCGCTGCGTTCAAGGAAGGGAACCAACCGCCTACTCAGCCGAAGATGCTAAAAGGTCAACTTGGCAGTGGCTGCTACCTGGGCCTCCATTGTTAAGGAAGCATCTAGGAGCACTCCCAAACTCCTAACCTCCGGCGCTGGCACAAGTGGTGCCCCATCGAAGGTCGGGAGCGGGATCCCCGCCCTCAGACCACTCCGACTCAGGCACAGGCCCTCCATCTTCGTCAGATTCAATTTCAGCTGGCTCAGCCTAGGTCAACCAGCCCCAGCTTGTAACGCCCAGTCTAGGTCTTCTGGTTTGGAGTCAGACTGGCCTTCCAACAACAGGTAGAGTTGGGTGTCATCCACATATTGGTGACAACCCAGTCCATGCCTCCGGGCAAGAGGGCACATATAGCTGTTAAAAAGCATCGGAGACAGCACTCCACTTCCAATGGGTGCCTTTGGGATAGCTGATCCCCCTGCCCCACTCTTTGTCCCCAACCTTGGAGAAAGGAAGCAAGCCATTGCAAGGCTAGTCCCTGAACTCCGTTGTCGGCGAGGTGGTGGGTCAGTAGTTGATGGTTGACCGTGTTGAATGCGGCCAACGGGTCTAACAGCAACAGCACTGTCAATCCACCCCGATCCAGATGCCTCCGGAGGTCGTCTGTGAGAGGGACCAGTGCCATCTCCATCCCGTGGCCGAGGCGAAAACCGGATTGGAAGGGGGTCTATGATGGAAGCGCTGCAACTGCATTGCCACCGCCCTCTCTATTATCTTGTCCAAATAGGGCAAGTTGGAAACCGGCCAACAGTTGGCCAATTCGGCCAGATCAGAGATGGCTTTTTCAGGAGGGGGCACACCACTGCTTCCTTAAGTGCCTCCAGGAACAGCCCCTCAGAGAGGGACTTATTGATGATCTCCCACAAGGCACCCCGGAACCCCTCATAGCTAGCTTTAATTAGCCACAAACGACACAGATCAAGGAGGCATGTGGTAGGGTGTACAGTTAGGAGCAATTTGTCAACTTCCTCTAGGCTAAGCGGGTTGAAATAATCCATAATGTGACAAGAAGACAAGAAGACGTGCTTGGAGCCTTGAGTTCATTCACTGTTTCAAGAATGACTGGGGAGATTGCGGCGGAGCGACAAAACTTTATCCGCAAAATAGCTCGCATAAGCCTCACGGCCAATGTCCAATTCCCTACAGTTTCAGCTGTCTTGGGACACTGCCGTAATAGAACAAATTGTTCTAAACAATTGTGCTGGGCGTGAGCTTGCGGACGCAATCGTGGCCGTATAATACTGTCTCTTAGCGGCCTTGACTGCCATCTCGTAGGATCTCGTAAACGTCCTATAAGATGTTCTTGTAGCTTCATCATGGGCACACCGCCACTGCCTCTCTAGCCATCTTAGACCCCTTTCATCAGCCACAACTCCTGGGTAAACCATGGAGCGAGCTTAGAGCAGGGGCACAGAGCGAGCTTAGAGCAGGGGCCGGGGAGCAATCCCGTCAATGGCTGTCGAGAGTCGGCTGTGCCAATCCTCCACAAGCTCATTCAACGAGCCGCCAGGGGGCTTCAGATCCCAAAGAGCCATCTGAAGCCACACTGGGTCCGTTTGGCTCCGCGAGCGAGCCCAGATAGGCTCGCTGCCCAAACAGGGTCGGAGTGGGGTATTTAAACGGGTCTTCAAGGCAAAGTGGTCCGACCATGGCACTGCCAAGCAGTGATCCGGTCCACTGTAACCCCTGCCATGAAGATCAAATTGAGCGTGTGCCCAGCCCGGTGGGTAGGGGCCATTACAAGCTGGGAGAGTCCTAGGGCCGCCATGGAAGACACTAGGTCTGCTGCCTGAGTGGAGGCTGCGTCATCAGCATGGACACTGAAATCACCCAAGACTATCAGTCTAGGGTGTTCCAAGGCTCAGCCTGATACGGCCTCCATCAGGGACGGTAGGCTATTGGCCGGTGAGTTGGGCGGTCGGTACACCAGCCAAATCGCCACTCTCTCCTTGGCTTCCCACACCAGGCTGGCACACTCTATGCCCGTGATCCCCAGTGACAGGACTGCCCTGAAGGAGTAAGCCTCCCAGATAAATAATGCCACTCCTCCCCACCCGCCCCCTAGTCTGCAATTGGTGAAGGACCGAGAACCCAGCGGAGCTGATTGGGAAAAAAGATACTGTCTCTCCCTCAGGTCTCAGTCACACATGCCAGGTCTACATTCTGCTCATGCAGAAAATCCCAAAGGACTGTGGTCTTATTATTTATAGACCTGGCGTTGCACAACACCAATGTCAGAGGGGGGTCAATCTTCCTAGACCCACTGCCTGCAACCTTTGGGATGGGACATAGGCTGGAAGGCGGCCGAGCTAGATTGTTTCTCTGCCCCCTTCCCTTAACTCCCTGCCTCGTCCCACCACTATACTTTCCCCTCCCCAGGATCACTGGTATTGCCTGCCTGGCCATCTCCTAGATGGTCTTTGCTAGGCCACAGACCAATCAGTGGGCTGGATGTCATCACAAAACACAATGTGAAGGGGGGGGATGGTACTATAGTGGTTCTCCCAGTACTGCTTGTCCTATCAACTCCTAATAACCTAATCTATCCTAAATACTACCTAGTTTAGCCTTATCTAATCTAAAAAGGCCACAGGCCTCACAAGGGCTGCTGCGACACTCACCTTAACCTGTTGTTATTCATCAGCAGTGTTTTCAGCCTTCTCAGCAGGGGGAACCCATCCAGCTTCCGAATCTCATTGTCAGAGAAGTCAATGGCATCAAACTGGTCCAGGGTGGCACCCAGGTTCTCGATCACTGGAATCTTATAACCTACGAGGGAGAAAGCGGGGGGTGGGTGGGTGGGGTTTGAATTAGCTGCAGCCAACAAAGGAAAAAGAAAAAGGGAAAACCTGCATGGTGTATCTGTTAGTGTTGGACTAGGATCTGGAAGATCAAAGTTCAAACCCCCCAATCCTATCATGAGGGGTTACTGGGTGACCTCAGACTAGTCACACACAGGGCTGCTGTGAGGATAAAATGGAAAAGAGAGAGAATGATGTTGTCAGATGCTCTGGGTTCCCACTGAGGAGACAAGCAGGGTATATTTAAATAAATGGCCTGTATAACTGCAACCTGAGCTCACTTCCTCAGACACACCAAAGCAGGACATGGGAACAACAATCCCAGTGACTGGAGAGGAGAGAATATTCAGTAATAGCTTTCCTAAGGCAGATGGTGAACAGAGATGCAAAGGTCTGGAGAAAAGAAGGGAAAATATGGGAAAAAACACGGTATGCATTCCTCTGGGCCCTTCTTTCATTTTTTCCACTGGAAAGCTCTGGAAAAAAATTACTATGAAATAATTTCACTTTCAGAAAGAGTAAAAGGCTTTATAAGACAGTTTTTTCCACTCTCAATGAATACCATGAAAAAGACTAATTTTTCCTCCATGAAAAAATTGGCAAATTTTAGGAACACTGAAAAGACCTTCTACCAATTACTCTCTCTTTCTGAGAGAAAAGCTTTCTCTTACAAAGCATTTCAGTCATTCCAAAAGGGACAGATGAAAAAAGTTAAAAATGCAAATGCTAGAGTCGCACAGGGTGCAGAAGCCTGCAGGTTTTCCCTCAAGCACTTGAGCAGACCTGTAGTTTTTCTCACAGGAAAATACGGTATTTGTGCTTTTAAATTCCATGAATACTTGAAGTACTACAATGTTATGGATGCTAGCGAAGTTAGACAAAAAATGGGGGGAAAAGGGGGGAATTCAACCCAAAATATATCTGAGAACCAAGAGGGTCAAGCTAACACTATATAATATAAAAATACAAATGTTTATTAAGGTGTACACATGTTAAAACATACTATGATTAAAAGAAAGAGTCTAAATTTCAGTGGCGGGCCTGGGGCTGAGCAGCCTGGCTGTGTAATCAATAATGGGGTGGCAGGGAAGGGGTGGGATTTCCAATGCAAATACACTTGATGGGTAAACATTTTTTAACTTAGGACCAAACAAGTTTCGGCCCCTTCGGGCCTTCCTCAGTAGTCACTATTCTCTATATTACACTGTAAAGGTAAAGGTTTCTTTGCTGGAAAGCCAGTCGAATCCGACTCTAGAGTTGCGGTGCTCATCTCCGTTTCAAAGCCGACGAGCCAGCGCTGTCCGAAGACGTTTCCGTGGTCATGTGGCCGGCATGTTGTTTCCTTATATGCTACTGGCTTAAGTATTGGGGCCCTGCCAATTTCTCAAATTATTCTGGTATCAGAGACTTCATTGGTCTGGGTGTGTGTCCCCTCCGCCAAAGGTAACACAGCATGCATTTGAAATGATGCTCAGGTCTACAGGAAAGTCTTGCATATATTTTAGCTCCCCCTCCCAATCTCCTTTTTTTTTGGGGGGGGAACCGGGTTTCCCTCCAGGGCTTCAACACTCCCCGACACTTTACCCCTCTAGGCTCCCACGCCACGGATTTAAGGGGCGAAAATCCCGCCCTTTCCCTGCCGCCCCATTATTGATTACGCAGCCAGGCCGCTCAGCCCCGGGCCCGCCGCTGAAGCCTCGGAACACGGTCGGGGTCGGCGAAACGCCAGGCGCGGCCTGACCCTCGCGCGCCACCGTCGCCCCATAACGACGACTGGCTTAAACACCGCCTCGGGCCTACTAAGGCCTGCCGCGACCACCACCCTCCGCCACCACTTCCTCCTCCTCCTCCTCACCGCGCAGGTCGAGCTCGCGGTCCCGCACGGCGTTGGTGTACTGCGCCGCCTGCTCGATCAGCTCCGCCGTCAGCTTCACCATCTTCCCACAGCCGTCCGCGCCGCCAGGAACGACGTCGAAAACCACGCACGCGCAGCCGTCCCCTTCCCGCCGCTGCGCAGTCCAAGGGGCTGAGCGCCGAGACACGGATCGGAGGCTACGAAGGCGCGCGCCGATGCACGGAGCGGCTGCCTTTTGAATGCGCGGGGAGGCTTCCCTGTCGCCATGGTGACGGTGAAAGTGAGGTCGAATCTGTATTTGCATTTTTAAAGCAGTTTCGTGCTGTAAATACAGATTCCACCGTAGAGGCTTGGTGGCTGAAAAGGAAGCGGGACCGAGTTCGAGTTCGGTGCGGCAGCTTTAAGACCAACAATGTCTAATCCTGGGTATAACTAAGCTTTCGTGTGCAGGCACGCTTCATCAGATATCAAACAGGGGTGCCCACTTGAAAAGCTTTTGTGGGTTTTGCAAGCCTAAGCAAATTTTATTGCGACTAAATTTGCCCCTGGACAAGAGCTTCATATGCAGATCTTTGCATCTAATGTTAGGGAAGTTAGGGTTCCCAATAGACCTGGAGAGGGGGGGGGAAATTGAGTGTCATTTACCAGGTGATGCAATTAACCACCATGATGTGAAGAGCTGCCCATTCCTAGAGATCAAGTCTCTATTAAAGGGACAGGCTCACAGACTGCTTTCTCTCCAGCCTTGTTGGCAACCCTGGGTACGAGGAACAAGCAGAACACAGGCGCCAGGGAACTGGAAATGCAGAACATAGCAAGTGAAGTATAATTAGCAAAGGTTAATTTCTAATTAAGAAAAACACAGAAACCAAGTGTTGGTTGTGCTAAACTTGTTAGCAACTGTAATGCATGGGAAGTCATAGATTTACAGGTATTGATGGGCTTAACACAACCAGTGGTTTCTGTATTTCTCTTAATTAGAACTGAATTTTATGCATAATCATGTTCCACCCTCTAATTCCTGTGTTTTATGGCCCCAGTTGACTCTGACGCTTGCTTACTCTTTGAAGGACTGTTCCTTTTCGCATACAAACCTCCCTTCAGAAGTCAAGCGGGTGGTTATTAAAAAACACAACACACCAACTAGGGTTGCCAGGTATGGCCAGGCAACAGGCGAGAGATGAGGTGGGGGCTTGTGGACTGTGACAGGGACCGATCAGCATCCCTGGCACAATGCCATTGCTTCTGGCATGACCCAGAAATGACATAATTGCTAAGGCTGCCAGCTCCGCTTGGGAAATACCTGGAAATCTGAGGAGGGCACGGTTGGCGGAGAGGAGCCAGGGCATAATGCCATAGAGTCCACCCTCTAAAACAGGCATTTTCTTCAGGGGAACTGCTCTCTGTCATCTGGAGATAAGCTGTAATCCCAGGAGATCTCCAGCCCCTCAGCCTGGAGGATGGCAACCCTGATCATTATTTAGGTTGGGGAGGGGCCCTGGCTCAGTGGTGGAACATCTGCTTGGCATGCAGAAGGTCCCAGGTTCAATCCCCAGCATCTCCAGTTAAAAGGACCAGGTAGTAGGTGATGTGAAAGACTTCTGCCTGAGACACTGGAGAACGGCTGCCAGTCTGAGTAGACAATACTGACTTCGATGGACCAAGGGCCTGATTCGGTAGAAGGCAGCTTCATGTGTTGCCAGCTCCAGGTTCAGAAATACCTGGAGACTTTGGGGGTGGAGCCTGAGAAGGGTTGAGGGAGGGGAGGGACCTCAGTGGGGTACCATACCATAGAGTCCACCTTCCAAATCTTGAGATGATCAGAGAACAGGGTCAATACTATGCAGCTTTGAGAATGACAGGAGTACTCCGTTTATGAATAGTAGCTGCACAATGTGTCTTTTGTAGGACCAGCAAACAAAAGCATCCATACAACTACTGAGAAGGCAGTCCCCCTTTTTAGAAGACTTCATTGCAAGGAGAAGCGGGTTATTATTCTAGGAATTCCCGTTGGGGCTTGACTTTTTACAAATACTGATGCTAAACTGTCTGGTAGTTAGAAATCTGTATGTACTGAATGTTATTGCCTAATGAATACAATGAATATTTTTACCTGACTAGGATGAAATAAAGATATACTATGCACTTTACTAAATAATGACTATAAACAGAACACATTAGTTGGTTAAAAGGTTTTTGCAGTGTATATTTATTTGGAGCTTGGCAACCCTAGTAATTGTGCAAGGGGTGATGCTCTAGCATTTGCCCAAAGGTCTAGTTTAATCAGAGAGTTTGGGGTGAATGCTAGATCATCACCCGGCACAATGACACTATTGCTGGATAGCACCAGAAGCAATGTCATTGTGCCAGGGACTCGTTGTCCCCCCCACCCCCATTTTGACCAAGCATTTCCTCCTGCTGCCCAGCTGAGTACCAGCAGGAAACTGGAGCTGGGGGCAGTTTGCCTGATCCCAGCCGTTCAGGCATCAAAGTCATTATTTGGTCCCAATGCTGTGCTTTATTGTGGTTAATGCTAACTAAGCTAACTTATCATCTGATACAGCTGTTGTGGTTTCTACACTTTTGAGTTTTGCATTGCATTCTCTTGCATTTCATGACATTCTAATCCATCCCCCCTTCCCCTCTGCTGTGTATACATTCCTGCAGAGTCTAGCCCACAAAAGGTCACGCACCGATAAATCTGACAGTCTTTATGGTTGCCCAAGAACTCTTTTTTTCTGTATGTTGTCGAAGGCTTTCACAGCCAGAGTTCATTAGTTGTTGTAGATATACTGGGCTGTATGGCTGTGGTCTTGGTTCAAGACCATGGCCATACAGCCCGGAAAACCTACAACAATGAACTCTTTTTTCTTTTTATTGAGTTGTATGGTTTTTGTGCCTAGGAACATCTTTTATGATTGAACTATTTTAAGTTTGTTGTAATGAGTTGTTTTTCGTATTGTTGTTACCTGCCTTGGACTGTAAAATGTTCAGGAGAAAAGTGCTCATACAAATATTCTGAATAATTAAATTTACTGTTTCTCATAATAGGAATTTTATTTGGTGTTTTATTTGCTTGCAGATTTGATGCCAATCAAAGTATACAGTACTGAGATGGACCAGGTAACTTTCTATGCATAAATTGTTTCTGGGGAGGAGAGGGGACATAGCTCAGTGGAAGAGCATCTGTCTTGCATGCAGAAAGTCCTAGATTCAATCCCTGGTGGAATCTCCAGTTGAAAGGTTCAGGGAGTAGATAATGTGAAGGACCTCCATCTGAGCCCTAGAGAGCTGCTGCCAGTCAGAGTAGACAATTCTGACCTTTTTAGAACCATCGTAAATCAGTAGAAGGAAGCTTTATTTAGGGAAGGGCCATGTGTTAGTGGCTGAGCATCTGCTTTACACGTAGAAGGTCACAGGTTCATTCCCCAGCTAGTTAAAAAGGATTTGGTTGCAGGTTATCGGAAACTCTGCCCAAGATCTTGGAGAGTTGCTGCCCATCAGAGCAGCCAATATTGACCATGATGGGCAAATGGTCTAACTCAGTAGAAGGCAGTAGAATAAATTTAGAGTCCAGTGGCACCTTTAAGACCAACAAAGGTTTATTTAAGGTATGAGCTTTCATGTGCTTTGCACACTTTTTCAAATACATCGGAAAGGAAGCTAGATTTCAAACTTATCCTTTCCAGTGTATTTGACAAAGTGTTGCATGCACATGGAAGCTCATACCTTGAATAAACCTTTGTTGGTCTTAAAGGTGCCACTGGACCCTAAAATTGTTCTACTGCTTCAGACCAATATGGCTGACCACCCGGAACTATCAAGGCAGTTTCACTGAGGAGGTGGTAGAGCACCCGCTTTGCATACAGAAGGTCTGAGGTTCAATCCCCGGCATCTCCAGTTAAAAGGATCTGTGTGGAGCACAGATGCTCAGCTTCAACTACCTCTCAGGAGCCCTGTTCATAAATTATAGTGAGCTCACGTCCAATCTGTGTTGCAGTGTACACTTCATTATTCTTTGTGTGTTGAGTAACCCTCATGTTATATTCAATGCATGTACAGTTGACTGTGTGATACCATGCCCACATTTATCTAGGCACTGGTCTGCAATTTCATTCGTAAAGTGAATGCACAAGGGCTCTTTCTTGCAAACGGATATACAGATGCACATGCAGGATGTATGTGCATTCCCTGCAGTGGGTAAACAGAGCTACGGTGGTTGTGAGATAAAATGGAGGAAGGAAGGATGTTGTAAACCACATTGGGTCTCCACCAGGGAGAAAAGTGGGGTAAAAAGGTAAAGGTTCCCTTGCTCAAAAGCTAGTCGAATCCGATTCTAGGGTTGCAGTGCTCATCTCTGTTTCCAAGCTGAAGAGCCAGTGCTGTCTGAAGATGTTTCTGTGGTCATGTGGCTTGGCATGACTAAACACCAAGGTGCACAGAACACTGTTACCTTCTCTACTTGCAATTTCTTGCTTTCGAATGGCTAGTTTGGCAGGAGCTGGAACTAGAGACGGGAGCTCACTCCATCATGCGGCACTCTTGGGTCTCGAACTGCTGACCTTCCACAGCCTGCAGTTCAGCGTCTTAACCACTTGAGCCACTGCAGCTCCTGTGAAAAGTGGGGTAGAAATGAACAAATAAATATGAAAGACTTCAGAGTCTCTGGACCCAGAGCAGGCAGTATTGACTTTGGCAGACCAATGCTCTGACTCTGCAGGCTTCTCCATGTTACAGGGAACACAGATGCATCTGGCATGTATGTGTACGTAAGAAAGACCCAGTGTTCATTCACTTTTCAAACAAAACCAGGGACCAGTAACTGGATAAATGTGGGGTTTAAATCACACATTCAGGCATATTTGTGTTCACTGTCACGTGAGGATTACTCAACAAACGTATAAAGAACAATCAAGCATACACTGATCATATGTGCAACTGTTGTTACTTGTGAACAGGGCTTGTATGAATGAGGCAGTTTCATTTGTTCAGCCCCCCCCCCCCCCGCTCTGAACTTAATCAAAAGAAGGCAGGCCATAGCCGTATTGCTATGGGGGGGGGGGCATGCCTTCAAGCAATGACTTCAGTTCCACAGCATCCCTTTGCCATACTCCAAAGAATTTGCTTTTCAATTATTTCTCTTTCAGTGAGATCCACACGGTGGCACACCAGCCTCAAACATTTCCCCATCAATTCGTTTTCCAGGACAAGCTACCGACTCAACCCAAACGCTTTTTAAAAAACGGATCACAATTTGCACAGGCTGCCGCAGAGGGGTGGGAGGTCCAAGGCGAAAGAAAGGGAAGAGCACGCAACAGGTATGGTAATCAGCTAGTGGAAAAACACAGGTTGTGGCCGGCCTGGGAGCCTGCCCTTGCCGATGAAAAATACATTATTATACATTGCTATACAAGCTGTTTCTTTCCCCCTCCCGAGGTCCACAGCAACATACTTGCTGGATGTAGCCGCGACCTCCCACTGTTGTTCTGCTGTTCAACTAATTTGGCTGCATGAGGCAAGGGTTTTTTTCTTCTTCTTGTCACCAGTGAACCAGTAAAACGGGGATGGTTAACTACCTAAAAATGTGATTGTAAAGCACTTGGAGGGTCAGATGCGCCGTGCAAATGCTAGCAGCACACATCCTTTGCCTTTTTAATCAGTATTTCTGGTGCAAAACAAGAGCTGTTCCCAAAGTGCTATTTCTGCACATCGCCCAGGCACTTAAGAAATTTAGTGACAGCATCTAGACAAATCAAATGTTATGGCTCTGGCCTTTATGTTCTGTCTGGAATCCTCACCTCAGTCTGTTTTTAATGTACACCCCTTAGCGTCGGCTGATCGCGGATTGTGAAAATTAAGATGGCTGTGCGGGGTTGACAGCTCGGGGTGGGGAGATTCCTGGAGATGGGGGGGGACCTCAGTGGTGTATAAAGCCATTGAGCCCACCCTCCAAAGCGGTCGTTTTCTCTAGGGGGACAGATCACTTTTGCCTGGAGATGAGTTGTAATCCTGGGAGATGCCCAGGCCCCTCCTTGTGAGCGTGTCCACGTTAACAGGTTGCAGATCGTGGCTTAAGACAAACGAAGTAATGGCTTCGTAGGGCACACTGTGACAGCTGGGCTTGTGCTGGGCCACAGACCGTGATGATGGCAACTGGAGGGCACTACAGACCTGTGACCAAAGGCCTGCTTGGCAGGTCCGGCTTCAGTCCCTGACATGTCCAGTGAAGAGAGTGGAAGGGCAAACACAGATCCCCTTGCATCTTGTAAGAATAAACTGCAGGCAGCTATCTTAAAAGGTGGCGGGGGCACCCTTCCCAAGGCTAATAGAAAAACTAGAGAAGAGAAAGGTTTGGGTGTCTTAGACCCATCTTGCTTCACCATCCTGTACTGAACATAAGAGAAGCCAATGTTGAATCAGGCCAATGGCCCATCTAGTCAAACACTCTGTCACACAGAATGGAGAAAAATACCAGGTGCCATCAGGAGGTCCAGCAGTGAGGCCAGGACACTAGAAGCCCTCCCACTGTTGCCCCCTCCAGCACCAAGAATAGAGTGCATCACCTGCCCCAGACTGAGAGTTCCCATCTATACCCTGTGGCTAATAGCCACTGATGGACTTCTGCTCCATATGTTTATCTAATTCCCTCTTGAAACTCTCCATGCTTGTAGCTGCCACCACCTCCTGTGGCAGTGAATTCCATGTGTTAATCACTCTTTGGGTGAAGAAATACTTCCTTTTATCTGTTCTAACCCGACTGCTCAGCAATTTCATGGAGTGCCCACGAATTCTTGTATTGTGAGAAAGGGAGAAAAGTACTTCTTTCTCAACCTGCTCTATCCCATTCATCATCTTATAAACCTCGATCATGTCACCCCTCAGCCGTCGTTTCTCCAAGCTAAAGAGCCCCAAGCGTTTTAACCTTTCTTCATAGGGAAGGTGTTCCAACCCTTTTATCATTCTAGTTGCCCTTCTCTGCACTTTTTCCAATGCTATAATATCCTTTTTGAGATGTGGTGACCAGAACTGTACACAGTATTCCAAATGAGGTCACACCAATGATTTATACAGGGGCATGATGATACTGGCTGATTTGTTTTCAATTCCCTTCCTAATAACCCCCAGCATAGCGTTGGCCTTCTTTATTGCAGTTACACACTGTCTAGACATTTTCATTGAGTTATCTACTACAAGATCTCTCTACTGGTCCAACTCGGGGCCTCCCAGACAGCTGTAAAAGAAATGTGGGGCTCAGAGTGTCAGACAAGGGCCTGGGAGGCCCAGGCTGAAATTCCCACTCTGCCATGGAAGCATGCCAGGTGACGCTCTCTCGGCCTAGCCTACCTTGCAGGGTTGTTGTGAGGATAACACGAAGGCAAGGAGAACTGCGTAAGCCACTTTGGGTCCGGGGGGGATACAAAGGAAGGCCTGAGAATCTGGAGAGAGCCACTAGCTGTCCAAGAAGCCTGGCTGGCTGTACAGACCAATGGTCTGAGGCGGTATAAGGCAGCTCTGAGTGTTCATCCATGCCAGTTTCAGGACTGCTGGCAAACAGGGGCAGCGTGCTCGTTTCGGCTTGAGGTTGAAGTAGGGCTGGGTTGGGCATTCCTGGAGATTTGGGGGTGGAGCCTGGGAGGGTAGGATTTGGAGAGGGAAGGCACCCTTCCCGGGTATCATGCCGTACAGTCCAGCCTCCAAAGCGGTCTGGAGTCTCTGTCGTCTGGCAATCAATGGCGATTCCAGGAGTTCTCAAGTCCCCACCTGGAGGTTGGCAACCTTGGGCTGGAGTCTCCTGGTGACTTGCCCAAAATATAGACCAGTGCAGCAAAATGTGTGAATCATAACTTCAGCTGCTCTCTTGATTATGGTGACATCAGATCACATCCCATTAGTTTTATTCATTTTGCATCTCCCAAGCTTAACGTTCAGAGTACGATTATAAATGGTGGCAGTGGGGGAAATTATCTGCACGTACTGTTGGGTGTTTCAAGCCCCATTTAACTAGACCCAGGGCTATTTTTGGGCAGGAACGCACAGGAACGGAGTTCCGGCTGGCTCCCAAGTTGGCCACGCCCAGCAGAAGCTCATTAGCATAATAGGCCACTCCCAACAGCAGAAACTCATTAGGATTGGCTACATTAGGGGTGTGTGTCCCAACATGCAAAGGAGTTCCTGCTACCAAAAAAGCCCTGGGATTTTGACAACAAACAAGGTAAGCAGAATAAGAAGCAAAAGGTGAGTGTGGCTGGATGACCACACTTCTGGTGACATGGGGTGTGACCTAATATGCTAACGAGTTTCTGCTGTTGGGTGTGGCCTATTATGCTAATGAGTTCCTGCTGGGCTTTTTTGACAAAAAAAGCCCTGACCAGAACCATTTAGCAACATCAGTCTGACTTTTGGGCACACCTTTTACCTAAAAAAAGATTACGAAATCTATGCCTCTGAACATATACAGAGCACCCTTCTTCTCCCATAGAGCAAACACCATCTGCTGCCTGCCATCACGTGCTTAGAGTTAAAGGGCTTCCATACCTGTCTGAGCCCCTCTTTTTGAGATTTACCATTGTCTCAACTGCTTCAACAACAGAAGCCCCAAACCCTTTAAAGCTTATGGCAGTAGCCTGGCCCATTGCTCAGCATCACACTGGTATCCTACATGTGCCCGTTTGCCCTGCTGTTTCCATCTGCAGCCACAGACACCGCTTTAAGTCTCTGGAACCAAAGCAACATTCCTCTCTCTCCTCCACGACTGGCAGCAGAGTCCCGCTTTGGCCCCGTTCTAGCAGCAGTTCCAGAAGCCGCTTGTGGGTTCAACTCCCTGTCTGTTAACACCTCTGCCCCTGTGGTATTTGCTTAGGGCAGGCTGGTATTTCTACCACCACTCCTATTTACAGAGATTTTGGAGAGGGAAGATCTTGGATACGTCGGTGACCCGACTTTGCCATTTGATAATTATAGTTCTGGGGCAGAGAGGAAATTGACTTCTAAAAATCACAGACCCTCAATGGCCGTTCTTCTTTCACTGTGGCTTTGTGGCTGAATGAAAAACAAAACTCTAAACATGGGTCATTGTTTCTTTGTGATCACCAAAGACCTCAGAGTGCTGCTTGGGCATCATCCTGCAAAAGACCTCCCCCACACACAGGGGTGCCGGATCTGAGTTGGGAAATACCAGGCAATTTGGGGGGGGGGGGTGGAACCTGAGAAGGGGCGGGGTTTGGGGAGTGGAGGGGCTTCGGTCGGGTGTAATGCTGGAGCCCACCTTCAACAGCAGTCATTTTCTCCAGGGGGATGGATCTGTCACCTGGAGATGAGCTGTAATAGCAGATCTCCAGCCATCACCTGGAGGTTGGCAACCCAACCCCCATAAACATCTGATGGATTAAAAAGAATGAGAGAGACTACACAATAGGGGAAGGGGGGCAGAAGAACAAACTCAACCCAGGACAATGCTAGAAACCAAGAGGGTTGAGCTAATGTAATATTAAACAGTTCTAAATTTAATAAGGTGTATACGAGTTAAAATACGTTTAAAATCCACATGGAAACAGGACTTTCACACATTTATACACATGATGGGACAATACCTATGATACTAAGGACCAGATGCGTTTCGGCCATGAACGGCCGCCTTCAGTGGTCACAAATACCATCTTGTCTAGACACACATTCATACACTAATACACAAATTCTTAAAAACCCTTTGTATAAAAACCAGATGTGATGCCTTTTATAGATGTAATTTAGTTACAGGCATGTAAAATGGGCCATACCAATGCCAATATGTATTCTGGTGGTCTCCATGCAAGAATACTGGTCTTTAGTATCATAGGTATTGTCCCATCATGCGTATAAATGTGTTGAAAGTCCTGTTTACATGTGGATTTTAAACATATTTTAACTTGTGTACATCTTATTAAATTTAGAACTGTTTAATATTACATTAGCTCAACCCTCTTGGTTTCTAGGATTAAAAAGAATGACATGAATTCCTGCCCAGTTTGCTAGTCGGAACTGGAGCTCTGTTCTCTAAGACGGTTTTACCACTTACAGAAAAGACCTGTATGAACGGGGAGCGGGTGGGGCGGGGCAGATTTTAAAAAAACAGGGCATAGGGGTGTGCACATTTCTGCATATCAAATGCTGTCCCCAGAGATGATCCCTTCATCTTTATCCCCTGCTTCAGCCCTTTCCAAAGCTGCTCTTGGACTAGTGAGTCATTCCTCAAACCCAGCAAATCAAGAACTCGCATTCTTTACATTCATCTGAAAATCCACCGAGGGGCTGTTTTCTGTTACGTTGCATGCAGCCCTGGGCAGACACAGCATGTAGGGAACGAGGCTGGAGACACCGTTGCTCCCTCTTCATCAAGAGATTCAGAAACCACGCTACAGAGATATGCAGGGACTAGTGTATGCCCTGACATGCAACAGCTATTCAAGAAGGGCTAAAAGCAAAAATAACAGCACCAGGTTGCCCCCATCCCCTCTCTGCTGATCCTGCCCAAATTTGAAGAGACAGTGACCCAATAATAATATATTTCATTGACTGATCCAGGTTATTATCTGGATATGTTCTCCATTTGCCTTGAAGCATGCTGCAAAGCCAGGCTGTCTTGGGATCCTACCCTCTTCTCGTCCCTGCCATGCTGGCGGCAGGACCGAAACGTTGACTGCACGCCTTGCAAGCAGCCGCATGGGGCTCATGCTCTTCTTGGCGTGCGGCAGGCCAGATGCAGGGAGTTCCTTTGGCAGCGTTTACTATCATTTATTTACCGCAATTCTACTTTGTTTGTCCTTCAAAGAGCTCAGAGTGGTTTCCATCTGGTTCCTAGAAGCTCTTCCCATTCGGGCAGTTTACAAGCCGTGTAAACTGTATTGTGCGGACCCAAATGAATGGCCCGGGGCGCCCAGTGCATCAGATTCACCGTAGCTGTAGGGTGTAGATTTGATTAGTCCCCTGGATGGAAGATGGGTTCCATAAAGCATACACTTTATCCTCCCGCCGTAATGTAAATTTTTTAAAAAACGGCACAGAAGTATTCTATTCCTCATAATAAAATAAAGCCCTTTACTTTGGCAGCTCAAAAAACGTACAGAGTAATTCGTCAGGACTATAAACATTTTATTCACGTTGGGTCACTCTATCAACTCTTTTTGGCCATTGATCCATTCTGCATCAAAAGGACTGTGCGGGCTTTCACTATTCATCTGGCCGAGTCTGAGAAAGGCTGGGTCAAAGGCAGTTACAAACATGTCGGTTATTTCCAGCCAGGGCGGCGGCAGCGGGAGAAGGGAGGAACACATTTAGAAAATGCACTTTGTAAAGAGCTAATTAACGTTTTTACTGCCAATTTCATGGGCTGGAGGTTTAACTTATTAGCAGGGCCGACAATGTGAATTAAAACTGGCACTATGAGAAGGGGGGGGAAAGAAATATCGCTGCCTTTGTCTGAGGAGGGGTAGAAAAGGAATGTTGCTGACTTTGAAAAGATGTCGTTAGAAAACAAAATGGTGTTTTTTTTAAAAAAAAGTCTCCCCATAAAAATTATTTTTAAAAACTCTATGAAGGAAGGCAAGGAACTGTATAAGTTATCTTTAAGAAAAAAAACATCAGTAAGACAACATAGCCAAATCTATTTTGACACAATTACATAAACAGCACAGGACATACTACATATAGTACATAGTGTGTGTATATATACACATACATACACACACATATATAATATACTATATACTGTATATATTATAGTGAATACATTCAGATGTGTTGTACATGACTCTTCTGTAGAACGGGTGGTTTTCTTTTGCCTCCTGGTCGGCTGAAGGGAACCTCTCTTGGAAGGGATTTGGTTCCGCTGCCACTGACTCATCACTGGACAGGAAGGGGAGGCTGTCAGCATGGGGCGTGGAAGCGACGTGGTGCAAATCTTTGCAGAAAGCCATCTTTTCTTGCAGGGTGGGAAATCTTCTCGCTTAATTCTGCAGTCGGGAGCTGAGGCCATCAGGAGCCATTTAGTGGGCAAAGCTTCGATCCTTCAGGGTCCACCCTGAGTGCATCCTGGCAGACAGGCATGCTGGGTCGTTCAGGGGCCCGGTGGCCGAGGGTGGCTTGCAGTGAGCTGCAAGACTCGGGGCTACATTCCTGCCAGCTCTAGAATGCCTCTTTGGTTGTTGGCAAGCTCCAAATTCCCCCTGGCCATCTTGCTGCTGAAAGGCAACCTGGAATGTGTTTCTTTTGCAGAGATGCGCTGTGTTAACCAGTCCCTGTATTGCACCGGGGACAGAATGCCACAATCCTGTGCTCCCCTAAAAGGCTGCAGTATTCAATTGGCAGGGGGCAGGAAGAACAGAGATGCCCTTTTCTTCTCCAAGATGAAAAAAAAAGAACTTAATTTTGCAGGGTTTTCCCGTGTGGCTGTGCGGAGGTATAATTTGGAACGGTCGCTTTCACAAACAACGCTGCGCATATGGGCCATGTGTTGTTCTCCATGAGCATGGCACATCTGTGAAGGACTCACATTGGCATTCGCATTAGAAAAAGGACCCAGCGAATAGGCAATGTAGCTATCTAGATTCGGGGATACCAGATGCGACACTGGAGGAATCAACTGACAGGAGATATTAAAGCAATCTGAGTCGTAAGCTTGAAGCTTCGAGCCGGCGTCGGGTGAAGCTCCCCGAGGCGGGGGACGGGGGGCGGGGAGGGAAAACTTTGTCCCAGGGATTTGGCACGACAAGGCCTCCAGACGGCAGATACTAAAGGCACGGTTCAGCCAGCCAAGAGACATGTCCGACAGCAAAACTGTATAAACGGTTTGCGTTCGCACAGCTTGTTGGATTTCACCATCTCGCAGAAAGTGTCGTCAGCTGGGGGAGGGTGCATTTTGCAAAGAGGAGTCGGGGTGGGGTGGGGGGGAATAATAAGAAAACACGATCAGACATTTCAGCCAGACAAACTAGGGCACACAAAAGCTATTCAGTACCAAAGGAGAGAGAACTGAAAATAGCAGGTTGTCCCTGCGTCAGACAGTTGACGATGGGGAAGGGTTTTTGCAAGCTGCTGATGTAGCCCCTGCGGCACAGCCACGTACACAGGGATTAAGAACTATATTTCAGTCCCCACTTTTGTTTGCAAAAGAAAAATCAAGGCAGCTGTTCACATGCAACGAGACAAAAGCAGGCGGCCTTCCCCTCTCTTGCAGAGCTGCTGGCGTAGTCCGAGAAGGCCAGGGCTCTCTCCCCCTCTCCTGCACAGAATATCCGTGCCTGGCCCCCAAGCTAAATAAGAGGTGGGAGATCTGAGATGCCCCCCCCCCCAGTGTCTTGAGTTTTGTTTAAAACCAGCTGTGCAGGAGAGAAAGAGTTTTAACCAAGTGACCCCTACACGGGGGCCCCGCTAGTGCGGAGAGCCCCAACGTGGGTGCCCGTGGGTGCCCACCAAGAGTTTTTAGAAAGTACTGCGCTTACCCAACTTAGGAGGGCGTATACCTTGGCTAGATGCTCTGCTCTGCCTTTTGCAGTTCTTGAGGGTAAATTCAAGAAAATCCCCCGAAAGGAGAGGCTATGCATGTGTGTGTCTGGGGAGATCGAATCTCAGAAACATGTGTTCCTGAGGTGTCCATTATATAATGAAGCGCGCACAAAACTTATTGACCCTTTCTTGGTTGGCCCCTCAGATCAGGATAAGATAGAGAAATTGCTTTCGAATTTTGACCATACAGCGCTGCATCAGATAGCGAAATTTTGTCTTTTAATTGTAAAAGCTCATCAGCGTCCAGGCAGCCATTTGGGTTAGGACTGTCCGATCTCAATTTTTACTGATTTTTTCTTTCTTTTTATCATCGCTATTTTACCTTTTTAAATTTTGTCCAACATTATACTGCACCTTTGATTTTATTGATCAAAATGCTTGTACAATTTTATCTTTTATTAATCTTGTTTTACCTTTACCATCTGGATACTTTTGACATTGTAGTTTATATGGTATATACTTGTAGGTATATTACTGGCTATGTGCTGTAATAATAAATTCATTCATACTGCGCTTACCCAGCAGGGCTTCTGAGTGGCCACTGGAGATGTGACTGGCCAGAGAGATTAAAAAAATATTGTTGCAGTGGCAGCTGCCACCACACTGTTGGTTTTATTCTGTCTTTCGGCTGTGCTCCTGCAGAGTGCGGGGGGTTGGACTAGATGACCTGCGAGGTCCCTTCCAACTCTAACATTCTATGACTCTATGATTATTCTCTTTCTCTCCTCTTTCCCAGGGCATCTTTTAAATCACCACCCCACCCCTTGGGCTTCTCTGTATTTGCCGCTCCACTTCCTGAGAGAGCCACCCTGTGCCCGAATTCACAAGGTGCCCGCAGGCTCAAAGAGGCTGGGGACCCCTGCGCTAGTGTGTTTCCTGATACCTGCCTGCTTTCCCCCAGGCACTTGGTTGGGAACCTTGTAACATTCTTGTCGAACCTCCCAGTCGTTTTGTCGTGGCATCCGTTACTTGTTCTCAAAATCCCTAAAATGCCAACAGGTTCAACAAGGTTGAACAAAGCTGCAGCCGCTGTGGCTCAGAGATTAAGACACTGAGCTGCAGGCCGGAAGGTCTGTAGCTTGGCAGTTCGAGACCCGAGTACCGCGTAACGGAGTGAGATCCCGTCTCTGGCCCGGGCTCCTGCCAACCTAGCAGTTTGAAAGCAAGAAATTGCAAGTAGATAAATAGATGCCGCTTCGGTGGGAAGGTAACAGTGTTCCGTGTGCCTCAGCGTTTAGTCATGCTGGCCACATGACCACAGAAATGTCTTCGGACAGCGTTGGCTCTTCGGCTTGGGAGCAGAGATGAGCACCGCCCCCTAGAGTCGGGTTCGACTGGCTTTCGAGCAAGGAAAACCTTTACCTCAACAAAGTTAGGGATCCCCACTCCGCCCCACAAACTTCCATTTTCCCAATCGCAGGCCTGTTGGCCACCCCAGTTGCATCCTGAATTTAAGTTCCCGTAAAGCTGATTATATATTCTATAAATATGAAATCTCAGCCTCAGAAGCAATTAAACTGCCTCTATTTGTGATGGAAGGCGAGAGTGAAGAATGGAGGAACATCTGGTTGAAGATAAAGATGAGACTCTGGGAATGCTGGTAAGTATAGATGGCAATAATCCTATTGAAATTTCAGTGCCGGTGGCCTCTTGTGTATTTCTCTCTTAGCTGCCCTCCCGTGAGAGAACACAGATCACGTTTCATTTGAATTCCAGAGTCTCCCAGCCCCTAACCCAATCTTTACCCCTTCCCATAAGTCTGAAACACGTTCCAGACCCCCACTCGTTCTTATTTCACTCACTGTGAGGACAGAAGCGACCACAGTGGGCTTAGCCCAAGTTGCACAGGGACACGGGAGTGCGTGCTGCAGAGAACCCAAAAGCATAATTCCATGCAAAGGCATACCATTGTGGCATCTGTCGCTGGCGACGCATGAGCCATTCAGCAAGCTGAAGCCTTCTTTACACCTGAGGCATCTCTTCCTGGAGAATTCACACGCTGCGCAGTTATCTTCACATCTGAGTGTGAGAGAAAAGAAGATGCAAACCGAACGCTCCAGAGGCACAGACGGAGCCCGGGTGGTGGGACCACGTCCAGTGCACGAAGCTGTATTCACAAGGCTAACAGCTCTCGTTCCCACGTTATAAATGTAACTGGGAAGAGTTTCTCCGCCGAGCGCCGAAGAATAGATTCTGTTGAACTATGGTGCTGGAGAAGACTCTTGAGAGTCCCTTGGACTGCAAGGAGATCAAATCATTCAATCCTAAAAGAAATCAACCCTGACTGTTCCCTGGAAGGCCAGATCCTGAAGTTGAAGCTCAAATACTTTGGCCACCAAATGAGAAGGGAGCACTCCCTGGAGAAGACCCTGATGCTGGGAAAGATTGAAGGTCAAAGAAGAAGGGGAGGGCAAAGGATGAGATGGTTAGACAGTGTCATCGATGCAACAAACATGAAATTGAGCAAACTTCAGCGGACGGCGGAAGACAGGAGGGCCTGGCGTGATCTGGTCCATGGGGTCGCGAAGAGTCGGACTCGACTGTGCGACTGAACAACAACAACTTCACTTTTCTCCCCGATGGGGACCCAAAGCAGCTTATAACATTCTCCCCTTCTCCATTTCTTCCTCACAGCAATTGTGTGAGGAAGGTCAGACTAGAAGTGTGTTATCTTGGCGACCCTGGACCAGTCACACACTCTCAGCCTAACCACCCTCGCAAGGTTGTTGTAAGGAGAAAATAGAAGAGAGGGAAAGGGGCTCTGGGTCCCTATTGAGAAGGCTGCAAAGTGAACAAAGTGAATAAATAAACCAGGACTGCTTGCAGACCTCAAAGCTAAAAGGTTAGCGCTTCCTTTCTGCTAGCACCGAGAAAGAACTCCCCCCCCCTTCTTGGCTTCCCATGCTAATTTTACACCAGCTTCAGGACTAGATCTTACCTTCTGCAAACTCTGTAGAGGAGACCGTATACCTCTTCAGCATAAAAGCCCTCGCCACACTCTGGAACACATCTCCACTCATACGCATGGAAATTCCTGGCGCACTGCATACACTCCTCTCGGCTTGGCCCTAAGGAGCATAGGGAAAACATGGCTGCCGTCATGAAGACAACTGAGGAAGTGTGAGGAAGGAACCTCAGCAATAGCCCTTTTCTCCCTCAGGGGACTGTTTTGTTCGGGGTTTTTTAATAGAGTTTTATTAGTTTATATATAGAAAGGAGGGGAAGGGAAAAGAAAAGGGGGGGAAGAGTACAGAGTTGTATAAAAAATTCCAGATTAGCACTCGGCATGCAAAACCTCTCCTGAAAGTTTCACAACTATTATAACCATCTTTCTTATTGTTCTTCATCTAGTCTTAGTTTCGTAGTACTTATGTTTTAACCAGTCATAAAACACCCTCCACGGTCCCATAAATTCTTCTTCCATTTTTCCTTTTAGTATATTTGTCAATCTGTCCATTTCAGCGCATTCCGTAATCTTCGTTATCAACTCATTAAGGGCTGGGATTTTCAATGTTCTCCATGTCGTTGTATCTCAGGGACAGTGTTTAGTCACTCTTGGATTCCTCCGAATTCAGACGACACCCCCCCCCACTGTTGTGTTTCAGCATTTCACCCATTTTCCCCACTTAAAACAATTTATTTAACTCCTACTGCAATGGCATGGTTATACATTTGGGGTCAACTGACACAACCCTGTAACCACACACTTTTTGGTCTTTCCCCACCTTTTTAAAACCCATAGGGCAAAATAACACTAGTTTAGTGATCAATGACCGTATAAAATATATCGATTTTCAAGAAACATTGGCTAAAGCCCACAGCGCATGTTCCCTCCTACTGTTCAATTTAGTTCCAATGATCCCCCATCAGTATGCATGTTATCTGTCAATATTAACTGTTCCAAGATATTGTCATGGGTTCACGCTGGCTAGATTTAACATGCCACCATCTGCACTCCTGACGGGAAGATACAAAAACACATCTTAATTGTAGATTTGGTCCTTGCTCTGCTAGCCCGACTGGTTCACATGTTTTTCAATTGCAGATTTTTGTACCGGCATGCTTGGATGTATTGAACCCTGTGTTGGCTGATTAAAAAAGTTTATTTGAGCAGAATTCTCTCAAGGGCTTACTGGCAGGGGCTGACCAAACAACTGTTCTATCTATAGTTAAGTTTCTGTTCTCTACGATGAAAGTACAGGCTGAGATAACAGCTGCTGTATAATGTGCTCATGTTCTAACCCTTAAACTGTTAGATGTATTAGGAGGAATGCTGTATGCGGAGATTCTGTGTAGATAATCAACTTTATAATAGTGTTTTATACTGTTTCTGAATGGCCTGTGGGCTGCAATGAAGATCGACTGACCGTCTTGACATGCTGTGCAGGGTTTAATGCCCCCCCACCCCTTCCCCACCGTTTCTTTGATCTCCATCCCCTCCCCGCACCGATGCGGCAGAAACAAGAGGAGAAACCATTTCCACTCTGACCCATGTTCTTTGCTTTTACAAATGCAGTTAAAATTTTCATGCGTGCACCAGTAACAATGCACTATAAATATCGCTTTGAAAGAAACACGCCCTTTCGAAACCCCCTCTTCTAAGCAGCAGCAGTGGCCGGCAGAAAAAACGGCAAAATTTCCTTGGGTGCCACCACGGCCTTTTGGATTTGGAAGTCTCCCAAAGGATGTTCTGTGGGTCAGCCGGCTGTCCTCTGCAATCGGCTTCCTGCCCTTTCTGGGCTGTGCTTCCCAACTGCTAGCAGTTCTCCCGTCCTCTGGTTCTGCCACTGGTTTGAACAGCTGCATTTTTTGTTACCACCTGAGACATGTGCCACTGACACAATACAAGAACTTGTGGGCACTCAAGCAGTCAGGTTGGAACAGGTAAAAGGAAGTCCTTCTTCACCCAAAGAGTGATTAACACATGGAATTCACTGCCACAGGAGGTGGTGGCAGCTACAAGCATGGACAGTTTCAAGAGGGAATTAGATAAACAGATGGAGCAGAAGTCCATCAGTGGCTATTAGCCACAGGGTATAGATGGGAACTCTCAGTCTGGGGCAGGTGATGCACTCTATTCTTGGTGCTGGGGGAGGGGGCAGCAGTGGGAGGGCTTCTAGTGTCCTGGCCCCACTGCTGGACCTCCTGATGGCACCTGGTATTTTTGGCCACTGTGTTGGACTAGATGGGCCATTGGCCTGATTCAACATTGGCTTCTCTTATGTTCTTACGTTCTTACAGTGCAGGGTGAGCATGGCTGCCCTTCTCAACTGCCACGGACACACATACATGAAGCTGCCCGATATGGCATCAGGCTCGTGGGCCAGCAAGGTCAGTGTTGCCCTGCTCAGACCAGCAGCAGCTCTTCAGGGTTTCGGGCAGGGGTCTTTCACCTACATCACCTTGTCCTTTTTAACTGGAGATTTCCAGGGATTGAACCTGGAGCCTTCTGCATGCAATGCAGAGGCTTTTCCACTGAGCTACAACCCATTCCGAGAACATAATGTATGTGGACAAGATGGAAAGAGGAATCTGGCTGCTGTCGTTTTCTTGAAAGCAGCACAGAAAAGAGCCGCTAGAAGAAGAGAGTGGGTGCGTTCAGACGCGCCATTTGAGCCGCTTTCGGCACGCCTCAGAAACGGCTTTTACGTGCGCGTTCACACGGCCAACATCTGCGCACCGTCCCCAGCCGTCGCTTTCCGGAGCAAACCCTCTTTAAACTGGAGTATTTTGACACCACTTACCCAAGTGGTGTTTTCCTGATTCTCCGTTTCAAGCCGCACTTTCCGCTGTCTGATCGCTCCGTCAAGCCACTTCCGGGTGCTTCAACCCCCCTCCCCTCTGGGAAGCTGCCTCCGGCTTCCGGTTTTAGTCCGCCATTTTATTTTATTTTTGCCTTAGTGGTGTGCGCTTGAGCGGAGCTCCGCACTTAAGTTAAGTAAAGAAAAGCTTCAATGGTGCCTAGTTTAGGCATTTAGACAAGTCCGGGATCTCAGGGAGGCCAGTTTCGGGGAGAAAATTTTAAACAGAAGTCTTCATTTAAACTTTAAAGGGACCGGTTGAAATTGCTGTTCTGCGCACGCGCCAAACTTTTCGTTCTGGAGAGGGCTGCCTGTGCGCATGCTCAAACGAGAGGGGGGAGGACGGCGGGGAGCCCCGAAGGAGGAGGTCAGTGTGATCGCGATTCTCCAGTTTAAAAAAAAAAACACGCATCGCGCCGGAGCAGTTTAAACCGCTCCAGCACGCTGTCTGAACGCACCCAGTGTGTCATAGTGAGCAGAGTGTCGGGCAAAAAACTGGGGCATCTGGGTTTGAACACCCATTCTGCTGTGGGAGCCACTCTTGCTCAGCTTGTCCTACCTAACAGGGTTGGATGCTGTGGGGATAAAACGAAGGAGGGCAGAATGGGGGGAGCCACTTTGGGTCCCCATTGAGAAAATAAGACGAGTATAAATATCTAAGGAAATCAGAGAACATGTGAAGCTAGGGATGTGCGCTTGGATATTTCTGGCCCCAAAATAGATCCAAAACATAACTTATTGGTATTTTTCTGATATAGTCAGACATTGAAAATCCTGGAAATATTGGGGATTAAACATGAATATCAGGAGCCGGTATTCTGCAGGCTCCCAAGACTGTGTCCCATCCCCCACCTAGCCCCCATATTTCTGGGTCGCCCAGGGCTTGGCGTTAGCTTGCCAGGCTGCTTTAGGCAAGATTTTATCGGTTTCAAGTGTTTTTGCTGTTTTTTAAAGGCTTCTTCTTTGTTGGGGTTGGTTCCTATGGGGTTCATGGGTGGTGGCTGTTGTTGTTTTTTGGTAGATGCTTGCATCTTACATTGAGAGTCTTAGTGAAATTCTCAAGTTTTGCATAGGTTCAGGTTCCTGGGTTTTACATAGGTCCAGATTGTGGCTCAAGTGGTTAAGACGCTGAACTGCAGGCTGTGGAAGGTCAGTAGTTCAGCAGTTCGAGACCCGGGTGCCGCATGACAGGGTGAGCTCCTGTCTCTAGTTCCAGGTCCTGCCAACCTAGCAGTTCGAAAGCAAGAAATTGCAAGTAGATAAATAGGTACCGCTTCGGTGGGAAGGTAACAGCGTTCCGTGCGCCTTGGTGTTTAGTCATGCCGGCCACATGACCACGGAAACGTCTTCGGACAGCGCTGGCTCTTCGGCTTTTGAAACGGAGATGAGCACCGCAACCCTAGAGTCGGATTCGACTGGCTTTCGAGCAAGGGTACCTTTACCTTTTAGATTGTCAGATTTTATATTGGCTGGGCTCAGCAATAAGCTTGCAATGGCATTCTTCGGGGAAGAGATTCTCGGGTTTTACACTTTTTTTGCTTTGCTGTTGTTACAGGAAACAATGGAGACACCTGGTTCAGGGGCCTGTGTAATTGGACACCTTGGTCCAATTGACTTGGAATTTGGGAGTTATTTAAAGGACAGGCGCCAGCAGCTCCCCCTGCAATTTTGGTGCCACTGCCCTTAACAAAAAGATTCTCTACTTGGAATAATAGAGCTGAAAAATATCGGAAATCCACCCCGCCCCCCAACCAGTTCCAAGTATCATTCCAGTATTTGGAAACTGGAAATACTGGTATTTTTTGGCTCCAATATATCTGGCTCTGGAAAATAATGATGATGATGATGATGATGATGATGATGATTTTGAGCTACACACCTCTACATGAAGCGGCCCAAGTCAGACCATTGGTCCATTAAGGCCAGAGCTGTGGACTCCGACCAGCAGCTGCTCTTCAGGGTCTTGAGCCCTTGAGGTCTTCCAAATCACTTGCTGCAGAAGCAGGGGGTTGAACCTGGGATCTTCTGCATCCAAAGCGGATGCTCTACCACTGACACATTGCCCCTTCCCAAATAAGACAATTTAGCCACTGGCCATTACAGCCATGCAGGGTAAAACTGGGCCATCGCTCAGTGGCTTTGCATGCAGAAAGTCCCCCAAGTTTAGACCCTGGCATTTCCCACTGAAAGGACCAGGTAGTAGGTGACGAGGAAGACCTTTGCCTGAGACCCTGGGCAGCACTGCTGGTCAGAGTAGACAATCATGACTTCCAACAGACCAGTGGCTCGATTCAGTATAAAAGGCAGCTTTTGTGTGATGTTAAAGGATGGACCACTCCAGAGGCCGGGGCAGACCGACTCATTCCAAGTCCTTTTCATGCAAGAGATTTTAATGTCCCTGGGTTGTCATTCGGCCACAGGCCAGACAATCAAGGGCAGCTGTGAACTGAACATTTCCTGCTAGGAACTAATTGCTTGTGGGACGCGGCAAAACTCAGGTAGTGAAACCTGCTTGGGTTGTTTGCTATAAAGAGCACAGGAACCGAAGCTCAGTTCTGCATTCCCCTCCCCTTCAAAAAAACAAAAAGAACCCCTTTCAATTCGGCAGCCCGGTTGCAATCACACCCTGGCTTTCAAATGGCACATTAAGCATGAGATGCAGCAGATTCTGCTGGAGAAGAACTGGCGAGACAGCAGATCCTTGAGATTTACAGCGGCTGACGAGACGGGGTTGGCTTTCTGGGACCACACTCCCAGGGCCAGGAGAAGCCACTGGATCTAAAGGGTTACCTTCAACTGCCTACAATAACCTTGTCCAGGGCTATTTCTGTAGAAAAAGCCCAGCAGGAACTCATTAGCATATTAGGCCACACCCTGGCAGCACAGCTCATTAGCCTATTAGGCCACACCCCCATGATACCAGGAGTGTGGTCATCCGGCCACACCCACCTTTTGCTTCTTATTCTGTTTACCTTGTTTGTTGTCAAAACCCAGGGCTTTTTTTGGAACTCCTTTGCACGTTAGGCCACACACCACTAATGTAGCCAATCCTAATGAGTTTCTGCTGTTGGGTGTGGCCTGTTATGCTAATGAGTTCCTGCTGGGCGTAGCCAACTCAGGAGCTAGCCGGAACTCCGTTCCTGTGCGTTCCTGCCCCAAAATAGCCCTGACCTTGTCTAACTACTGCATGTGCAAAGGCAAATTGGTGGAACCAGCTTAAAATGTCTTGCCAGGATTCAGGCGGGTAGCAGTGCAGGTCTGTAGTAGAAAAGCAGGACATGAATCTGGTGGCGCCTTGAAGACTGACAAGATTTCCCAGGGTGTCAGCTTTCCAAGGATGTTCCCGGAAATTGTTGGAGGTGTAAAAATAATGTGGGAACATTCTACCATATCTGGTGGCGGTGCGAGAAGATTAGTAAATTTTGGAAAAACATCAAACAGCTAATAGTAGAGATTACTGACCTAGATCTACAATTTGTACCAGAAACCTATTTGCTTAACATAATACCAGATGGAATTAAACATGATGATTTATGTGCTATACTATATATCCTTACTGTATCCAGAATCCTCGTCGCAAAATGTTGGAAAACTGACATATTACCTAGCAGAGAAGAGTTAATTACGAAAGTTTTTGAAATAGTGGAAATGGACAAATTAAATATGACACTGTCAGGGAAAGATGAGAATGTGTTCCAAAAAAGATGGTATAAAGTTAATAAATGGATTGAGAGAAATGTCTAGTGTAAACTCCCCAAAGTGATTTATTATATGTACTATGTATACCTTTTTCTTTTTTCTTTGTAACGAAAAACTGATAAATAAAC
Organism: Gekko gecko; assembly: GCA_029375565.1. Taxonomy (NCBI): domain Eukaryota; kingdom Metazoa; phylum Chordata; class Lepidosauria; order Squamata; family Gekkonidae; genus Gekko; species Gekko gecko. Next base: position 34,784,627 of record JAPDNY010000017.1, on the reverse strand, counting down.
TTATATATATTAAAAAAAAGCTTTCCAGAGTTACAGCTCCCTTCGTCAGATACAAGCATTTCCAGTATGGTCTTTTCATGCAAAAGGTGGAAAGGAGTACGTCGGCCATTTTCATACAGCTACTTTCTGTATCGGCAAGTTCCTGTGTCCCTTTGCCTCTGCACAAATGTGTAGGGAAGATATGCAGAGGCATAGGTAGCAGCCGGTGTGTAATGATAGCTTCTTGTTTTTTATACGCAAGCTGCCTCAACCAGGACTCTGCCGAGGCAGAATAGAAGTCTCTTAAATAATTGAATGAATTAGTGATTAGATTGTCTGGCTAGGATCTCGGAGACCCAGGTTTGGGGGGAAACCCTCCACGGAAACTTGGCTCGGTGACCCTGGGCCAGGTGCTCTCTGCCTAACCTACCTCACCGAGGTGTTGTGAGGGTAAAATGGAGACGGGGAGAATGTTGTACACCATTTGGGGTCCCCACAGAGGAGGAAAGTGTGGTATACGTGAAATAAATAAAAATAAATGAATACGGAAAAATAGAAACTGGAGCCTGAGAGGACTCCTGGTTTGAGCGCAGCTGCAGCCAGCCATCTCTATTTTGAATTACAAATCCCATTTATGACTCTAGGAGATTTCAAAAGCAGCTTTATGATATGGTTTGAAGTCCGGCCTGTAAAAAACAAATGTAAAAGTATCTTTGAGCCTGCTGCATGCATTTCTCTGGACCTCAGTCCGTCTCTCTGGGGAGAGGAGAAGCCCACCGCGGAAGGGTTTGAGCATCAGTTCTGTTTTCAATCTGATTTCTTAAATGCAGATTTCTCGATGGGAGGGGGGGGATTTCTTTTTAAATTATTGTGGCTGTTGGAGACAACAATCTGGAAACGGAACTAAATTTTCAGTGCTGCAGACCCTTCCAGGACACCAAAGCCACCCCCACCCCCACCCCGTTTTTGAAGTGTGGAGACTTTCATGTGCTCCAAAGAAGACTCACGCTATTCTTCTAGTGGGCTTTTATATGGTTGCCTTTGAGCCCATGAAAGATGGAATTTCTTTTTAAAGCAGAAAGCATCTTAACAAAAATATTCCAGTTTTATGAAAAAGAAAGAAGTTTGCTTTCCTGTAAGGTACGCAGAATATACGACGGGGCAGCAGAAGGAAGACGGCATTAGACATTTGTGACCTGGGTTGCTTTCCCGTGGGCATTTTTGTCTGCCCCTGCTCCAGAACAAGAGCTGTAAGAACAGCCCTGCTGGGTGAGACCAGTTGCCCGTCTAGTTCAGCATCCTGTTCCACGCAGTGGCCAACCGGTTGCCCTGGAAGGCCAACAGACGGACTCAGAGGCCCAGGACTCCCCCAAATGCTGCCTCCTAGCACCAGTATTCGGAGATTTGCTGCCTCTGTCTCTGGAGGTTCCCTTTAATCACCACGGCTGGCGGCCACTGATGGGCCTCTCCTTCATGAATCTATCTAATTCCTTCTTGAAACCATCTACGCTTCTGGCCATAACTACTGGCAGTGAATTCCACAATTTAATTACTCCTCAAGTAAAAGAAGTATTTTCTTTCGTCTGTTTCCTTTCAACTTAGTTAGATGGGATGCCCCCGAGGTCCAGTATTATGAGAGAGGGAGAAAACGTCCTCTCTGTTTCTGTTTCCCAGCATCCCCACGGAATAATCATGCACTTTCTGGCTCCCCGCCCCCTCCGCTGTGCTAACATTGTTCCAAAAACCTGCACGGGGACAGTCCTCTTTCAAAATATGGCAATCTAAGTGTGTTTTCACCTGCGTGGCCTGGATGGTGTGGATGCTTTCAAGTCCTGCCCACACTGGTGACAATTTCTTTGCTCCAGCTTCCCCCTACGACAGCCCTTTCCCCCCACTGTGCCACCAGAGATCTTTGGGGGGAAACCAGGAATGGCACCCTTGGAAGTGGCAGTGGGCCAGAAGGCGGAAGACAACGGTAATCAATGTTCCCTCTAAGCTGTGGGGTCTTGTGAGCAAAAATTCTATTTTGTGAGCTACTGGCATTAAGGTCGTGAGCGAGCAATTTGGCTACTGCATAAATTAGTTTACTCTGGAGCCCTCCTTCCTGAGCTAAGACAAAAATGTGTGAGCCAGAGGCTAAAAACCTGTGAGCTAGCTCACACTAGCTCAGCTTAGAGGGAACACTGATGGTAGTAAGGGCGGCAGGGATGGACGTGGAGAGTACAGAATCACAATCCAGTTTAAGGCCGAACTCAAGTGACGTTGGCCTCCTGCCCCTCTCCCTGCCACGCCTGCCCCAGTCCTGTCCTGCCTCAACTACTTCAGACTATTCATGGGGGCTTACATGTCGGCATCAGTGTTCATAGAATCATAGAATGTTAGAGTTGGAAGGGACCTTGCAGGCCATCTAGTCCAACCCCCTGCACTCTGCAGGAACACAGCCGAAACCCCTACATACCTACAACATGCCCAAAAGATGGTTGTCCAGTCTCCTCTTGAAAACGTCCAGCAAAGGAGCATCCACCACCTCCCGAGGCAGTCTGTTCCACTGCTCAACCACTCTTACAGTCAGGAAGTTTCTCCTGATATCTAGCCGGTAACGACTCCCTTGTAATTTCCACCCATTAGATCTAGTCTTGCAATCCAGAGCAGGAGAGAATAGATCCACTCCATCTTCTACATGACAGCCCTTCAAATACATGAAGACTGCAATCATGTCCCCTCTAAGTCTTCTCTTTCCCAGGCTAAACATACCCAACTCCCTCAGCCTTTCCTCATAAGACTTGGACTCCAACCCTCTCACCATCCTGTTCTCTCTAAGCTGAGTCAGTGTGAGCTAGATCACAGCTTTTTAGCCTCTGGCTCACAGATTTTTGTCTTAGCTCAGGAAGGAGGGCTCCAGAGCAAACTAATTTCTGCAGCAGCCAAATCACTCGCTCACAACTTTAATGCCAGGAGCTCACAGAGTAGAATTTTTGCTCACAACACAGCTTAGAGGGAACATTGGTCGGCATGTGCTTCCACACATTTCATCCAGAAACCTAGTATGTCAGGGAATGAGCAGGAAGTCTTTGGCAGCAGAGGACAGGACTTGCAATCGTGGGTTTAAATTAAGGGTGGGAAGGTACCGGCTGGATAACAGGAAAAACTTTTTGACAGTCAGAGTTGTGCAGCAGTGGAATCGGCTGCCTAGGGGGGTGTTGAGCTCCCCCTCCCTGGCAGTCTTTAAGCAGCAGCTGGACAAACACTTGCCAGGGATACTCTAGGCTGATCCTGCATTGAGCAGGGGGTTGGACTAGATGGCCTCTATGGCCAAACTCTGGTTCTATGATTCTACGATTCCTCTTACAGTTTTCTGTAAGCATTCTGTTTGTTCAGAAGAGGCGTACTGGCCTTGGTTTCTCTCCATCGTGAAAGGTCCCCCAGTTCAAAAGGGTCAATGCAGATTCACACACTTCTCCTTTGCCCCTCCCAAGCCACGTCAGATAGACACCGCGTCCGGGGAGGATTGTTCACATACCTGCACACGTCCGGCAGTTGGAGTGGCAGCCCTCGCATCGTATCGGTTCCTTGACCAAGTGCATGCCCGGCCGGCATCCTGTAACGCAGCTGTTGTCTACGAGGCTGTTGAGGAAAGCGGAGAAGAACGTTAGGCGTCGCACAGCCTAGGAATGTGCCGACAATCCGTGCCATGTTAGAACCAGGGGAAAGTTATGAAGAAAGGTTAAAATGCTTGGGGCTCTTTAGCTTGGAGAAACGACGGCTGAGGGGTGACATGATCGAGGTTTATAAGATTATGCATGGGATTGAGCAGGTTGAGAAAGAAGTACTTTTCTCCCTTTCTCACAATACAAGAACTCATGGGCACTCTATGAAATTGCTGAGCAGTCGGGTTAGAACAGATAAAAGGAAGTCCTTCTTCACCCAAAGAGTGATTAACACATGGAATTCACTGCCACGGGAGGTGGTGGCGGCTACAAGCATAGACTGTTTCAAGAGGGAATTAGATAAACATATGGAGCAGAAGTCCATCAGTGGCTATTAGCCACAGGGTATAGATGGGAACTCTCAGTTTGGGGCAGGTGATGCACTCTATTCTTGGTGCTGGAGGGGGCAGCAAGTGCCCTGGCCCCACTGCTGGACCTCCTGATGGCACCTGGTATATTTTGGCCGCTGTGTGACAGAGTGTTGGACTAGATGGGCCATTGGCCTGATTCAACATTGGCTTCTCTTATGTTCTTATGAAAGCTATAAATGGGGCCGGGCGGCTTCTGAGTCAAAGCAAAAAGGAAGGTTCTGATCCAGGCAACCCAAACCCTCTCGGCCAAATAAAGACAAGAGAAGCAAAACAGACTGGCAGAGCTCCGTCGTCTTCCGAGATGCCAGGATGTCAGAGGGTTTTTCGGAAAAGGCACCCAAAGGGAATGAAGAAGGGGAAGGGCCCCAGGATGCTGCTTAGGTGGCCAAACAAGGAATGCTCGCCTCAGAAGGCTGGCTAGAACCGTGGCTCAGTGGTAGCATGCCTGCTTGCAGGGGCGGATGAAGGCTCGCTGGTGCCCTAAGCATTGACAATGTTCCCTCTAAGCTGTGGAGTCCTGTGAGCAAAAATTCTACTTTGTGAACTGCTGGCATTAAAGTTGTGAGCAAACTATTTGGCTACTGCATAAATTAGTTTGCTCTGGAGCCCTCTCTCCTGAGCAAAGACAAAAAAATCTGTGAGCTGGAGGCTAAAAAAACTGTGAGCCAGCTCGCACTAACTCAGCTTAGAGGGAACACTGCTGACCAAACATGGTGCCCCCCCTCATTGAAATGACTGTCGTGACAACTGAATTTGGCACCATCCTTTCACTTTCCAGTGGTTAAAACGTTGAACTGCAGGCTGTGGAAGGTCAGTAATTCAGCAGTTCGAGACCCGAGAGTGCTGCACGACGGCGTGAGCTCCCGTCTCTGGTTCCAGCTCCTGCCAACCTAGCAGTTCGAAAGCAAGAAATTGCAAGTAGATAAATAGGTACCGCTTCGGTGGGAAGGTAACAGCGTTCCGTGCGTCCTGGTGTTTAGTCATGCCGGCCACATGACCACGGAAACGTCTTCGGACAGCGCTGGCTCTTCGGCTTTGAAACGGAGATGAGCACCGCAACCCTAGAGTCGGATCCGACTGGCTTTCGAGCAAGGGAATCTTTACCCTTTACTTTACCTTTCACTTTTAAACACAGCCTATGACATTGCACCTCGCCAACAAAAAATAGAAGATAACCCCATAGGGTGCACCATGATCCATTTGCACTAGTTTTATCAATTTTTTTTTTTTTTTTACAAATCTTCATTCTTTTTTTTCCCCTCTTCACCCTTTTCCCAACTTTGTGGTGCCCCCATTGGCCCTGGTGCCCTAAGCACGTGCCTTGGTCTGCTTAATGGGTTAACCTGCCGCTGCCTGCTTGGCTTGGCATGCAGAAGGTTCAATCCCCGGCACCTCCAGTTTAACAAAAGGTCAAGCAGAACAGCAAGATCCAAGTCCGGTGGGACCTTAAAGGCCAACGAGACAGCCATCCAGTGGCACCTTAAAGGCCAAGGGGTATAAGCTTTCGAGAGTCACCGCTCTCTTTGTCAGGTTGACTCTCTGAGGCTTCTACCCCGGGGATCTTGCTGGTCTCGAATCCTGCTCTTCTATTGCAGCCCAACGTGGCTGCTCACCTGAAAGGAAAGCAGGCAGGGTGAAAGACCTCCGCCCGGAAGAACAGCTGCCAGTCAGAGCAGGCAATGTTGACCTCGATAGCACGAGGCAGCTACACGTAATGCTTTTTTTTTTAAAGGAGGGAGCCCTGCCTAGTTATCATCCCATCATACCTGCATTATCAAATTCGAGAAGGCTGAAATGTGACTGCATGTCCCTTGATTTGGGAGCCTGGTCCCACATTTAAACGGCCTTGCTTTTAAAAACAAAACAACCACCATGCATGTCAACAGCATGTGAAGGACTGGAAAGCACTTTAAGAGGCACGCATGAATTCAGCCCTAGTCACTGGAAGACTCTCTCAACCCCATCTGGTTTCTCTGTCCTCAGACATTACCCACTTGTCTCCAAGGTTTATTCTCTAACCATGAGGACTAGAAACTTAATTCTTTTTTTAAAGGATGTTCACATTCAGTCCTGGGGAGGGAGGTGGCAACTCCTTCCTTCTTGCCCTGGGATTAGCAAGAATCTTAAAGGACAAAGGAGCTGTGGTGGCTCAAGTGGTTAAGACGCTGAACTGCAGGCTGTGGAAGGTCAGTAGTTCAGCAGTTCGAGACCCATGTGTGCCACATGACGGAGTGAGCTCCCGTCTCTAGTTCCAGCTCCTGCCAACCTAGCAGTTTGAAAGCAAGAAATTGCAAGTAGATAAATAGGTACCACTTCGGTGGGAAGGTAAAAGCGTTCCGTGCACCTTGGCGTTTAGTCATGCCGGCCACATGACCACGGAAACGTCTTCGGACAGCGCTGGCTCTTCGGCTTTGAAACGGAGATGAGCACCGCAACCCTAGAGTCGGATTCGACTGGCTTTCGAGCAAGGGAACCTTTACCTTTACCTAAAGGACAAAGGACTTCAATAATCAGCCCAGAACCTTGTTTTTCTCCTGTTCTTGAGAAACCTCTATTGCTATACATACACACAAACACATGTATAATATCCTGTTCTTGCTTGGGACTCCCAGTGACCTTGCATTCATCCTTCTGATTAGATCCACATCTGCTATGCTTCGGCAATGCTGCGGTATCGGCTGCTCCCCCAACCCTTAGCCGAGACCGGGGAATCATAATGGGCTGACTGAACAAAGCATCTGGCCTGCAGGGAGCAGCCCTGAGCTTGGAAGCTACGCACAGTCGACTTTGGAAAGTACTTGGATGGGAGACCTCCAAGGAATACCAGGGCCAGGACGCAGAGGCAGGTAATAGCAAGCCACCTCTCTGAAACATCCAAAGCTGAATAGGGGTCACCAGAAGTCCACCACAACTTACAGGCACACACACACACACCAAAAAAAAAGATATGCAGGGAGCCGCTTGCTGAATGGACTTCCAAACCTATCCTAAACTTTTCTGTCGAATACTGAGAAGGGAAATAACTTCCTGAAAGTGGCTGATAATGGAGAATCTTATTACAACAAGGATTATGAACCCCCCAAAGCTCATAACAGAGATACCTGTGGAGCTAAAATCTCTTCTCTGCCAATATTTTTTTTTAAATTAACATGTTCTACAAGAGCTGCGTCCTCCCCAAGCAACCATGAGGGCTAGAAACATGCCTGCTTCTACAAATGGACGCAGAAATGCCTGCAAATGCCACGAGCAGAGACCCAGGTGCCACTGCAAAACAGGAGTGTGGTCTAAATGTTCCCTCTCATCCTCTGCCCTAGCCCGTAGCTACATTGGGGCATTTCGGGGCCTGGCCCCGACTCCCTGCCAAGGCCCCTACTTCCAGCCAGCCCCTGCAGGGCATTTCGGGGCCTGGCCCCCTGACTTCCTGCCAAGGCCCCCACTTCCAGCCAGCCCCTGTGGGGCATTTCGGGGCTGGCCCCTGGCTCTCTGGGCCACCCAGAGGACCCCCCCCCCACTCTCTGGGCTACCTGGAGGACTCCCCATCACTGCCCCTTCCCCTTCTCCAAATGTGGCTTGCATCTCCATGTAGGCAAGCAGAGTGGAATGCTGCAAAAGTGAGTTTTTAAAATTTTATTTTTATTTCATTTTTTATTTTGTGATATCAGTGCCCCCTGACTTATTTAAAGGCCCCCTGAATTACAAAATCCTGGCTACGGGCCTGGCTCTTTCTCCAAAAATATACACTGTCACCCTTTGGGACCCAGATCCACGCTGCCTCCTTTCCCCGTCCAGCCCCACTGATGACTTCCTCACCACCCTCTTCCCACCATCAGCTGGTTGTTCGGCAAACTCTGCCAGCTTGGAGCTCAGCAAAATTTTTTTTAAATTGCTCTGTTTGCTACGAAGACCTGCCTCTGGCTGATCGTTTGAAGGCTGAATAAGTTGCTTAGCAGTTACGGAATTGCAGCACGTTTTGCCTATTTGGGATAAATGTTCTTTTCTGTAAGACTTGCCTCTTCCTGGTGCACGTACAACGTCTATCCTTTTATAAGCCTGATCTCTGGGCTTCTCTCTAGCCACTATCACAATCTCTCTCTCTCCTCTCTTTCTCTCTCTCTCTCATCCTTGGCCCTCCACTAACCTACCCAACCCAAAGCAATAAGGAACATTTTTAAAAAGTGCACAGAGGGGAAAGCAGGGGGAAAAAAGATTGCTGGCCGTCCGTTCTGAAGAGCGGTGTCGACGGCATCTTCGGGGGCACTGGTGGTTTCAATCCAGCTAACGAAAATTAAAGCCCTTTTGGGGACCAAAGGAGCAGCAGCCTGGTTTATTTTTTAAAATTAAACTTCCAGACTTGGAGGAAATGGGAAACATTTTTCTTAAGCACACAGACAGACAGCCAACCCCATACCCCCCCAAGGTCTCCAACATGACGAACTCTCAGAAGCTCTGGTAATAAAAAAACAAACAAACCAAAAACCACAGAATGGACGGATGGGATGGAGTCCCAGGAATTACCTGTCACTTAAAGTGAAAACCTGCCCCCCACCAATGTTCCCTCTAAGCTGCGAAGTCTTGTGAGCAAAAATTCTACCTTGTGAGCTACTGTCATTAAAGTGATGATTTGGCTACTGCGTAAATTAGTTTGCTCTGCAGTCATCCCTCCTAAGCTAGGACAAAAATCTGTGAGCTGGAGGCTAAAAAAACTGTGAGCTAGCTCACACTAACTCAGCTTAGAGGGAACACTGGCCCCCACCGTCCTGGTTCTTGACTCCTGAGCACCCAGAAGCCACGGTGCTTTTAGCACTGCTGGACTCACCTTGAAAAAATGTCCTGATAACCAAGGTTGCCAAGATCCCAGTCAGGGCAGGGGATCCCTCACCCCAAGTCCCCGCGGCCTGGCGGTGGTGGGGGAGTACAATACAATGACACCACTTCCTAGGGCAACCCAGAAGTGACAATGGGCAGCACTAGGAATTGTGGGAAACTATGGTTTTACTCAGGGCTCTTTTTGTGGAAAAAGCCCAGCAGGAACTCATTAGCATAATAGTCCACACCCACCAGCAGGAACTCATTAGCATAATAGTCCACACCCACCAGCAGGAACTTATTAGCATATTAGGCCACGCCCCTGACAGCACAGCCCATTAGCCTATTAGGCCACACCCCCCATGTTACCAGGAGTGTGGTCATCCAGCCATGCCCTTTGGCTTCATATTCTGTTTACCTTGTTTGTTGTCCAAACCCCAGGGCTTTTTTTGGAGCAGGAACTCCTTTGCATATTAGGCCACACACCCCTAATGTGGCCAATCATGATGAGTTTCTGCTGTTGGGTGTGGCCTATTATGCTAATGAGTTCCTGCTGGGCGTGGCCAAGTCGGGAGCCGGCCGGAACTCCGTTCCTGTGCGTTCCTGCCCAGAAATAGCCCTGGTTTTACTATAGAGTTTCTGGCAATTCCTAGAGCTTCCACCATCCCTTCCAGGCTGCGCCCGGAAATAACATCATCATACTTGCACGGCTGCCCCTGCCCCCCAGCGCCCCGCCGGTTGTTATGATCCAAATCAACTGTCAAAAAAGGTCTCTTCCTGAGCACCAGAACTGTTCATTTTCACCCTTTCCTCCTTCCCAAGATCTCAGAGCAAAATACAGGGTGTCACTTCCCCATTTTATCCGGAACGACACCGTTCCCCCCCCCCCCACAACATACACACAGCGTTGTTTGCCAGTTGTTGCTCTGCTGATGTCCCCCTTAACTCTCCTGTTTTTTCAGACCACCTTCGTGCTGATGCATGTAGAAAGAACGCACCCGGAAGCATTTTTGGTGTGTGTCATCTGTACAGTCTGCTGCACTTTTAAAGGTCCTGCCTGCATCCAGCCACTTCCGCGCCCCGTTTCCTAGCTACCTTTTTCCTGAGCTGCTGTCGTTTCCCCTGGCAACACCTGCCATATTTTTAAGAAAGGAAAAGTCCTTGTGATTATCTCAATACACTGCTGTAGCAGACAACCATAAATGGAGTGTTTTTCAGGGGCAGGGTGTCTTGTCTTACAGCAGCATGGTATGCTTAGCTAATAAAATTCAATTTCCCCCTTTTAATGGGCTGACAGTGCTAATGGAGCAGAGCCAAGCTGACCAGGAAAAGGGGGTTTGAAAAGGGGGTTTGTGACTTATCAAGCAGGATGGGGGGGCAAGAAGGACCCAACTCCATAACCCCCACACACAAACACACAAACAAACACAGTTCCCAGTTCTATGGGCAAATAGGGACCCAGAGGGGCTAGAGATGAGGAGGTGGTTGTGGTAGCTACTGGAACACTGAGGGGAAGAGGTTTCCCATAGCCAAGGATTAAGGGCTCAGAAGGTGTAAACGTAAAGGTAAATGTTCCCTTGCTCGAAAGCCAGTCGAATCCAGGGACTCTAGGGTTGCGGTGCTCATCTCCGTTTCAAAGCCAAAGAGCCAGCGCTGTCCAAAGACGTTTCCGTGGTCATGGGGCCGGCATGAGTAAACACCAAGGCGCACAGAATGCTGTTACCTTCCCACCGAAGTGGTACCTATTTATCTACTTGCAATTTCTTGCTTTCGAACTGCTAGGTTGGCAGGAGCTGGAACTAGAGACAGGAGCTCACTCCGTCATGCAGCACTCTCGGGTCTCAAACTGCTGAACTACTGACCTTCCACAGCCTGCAGTTCAGCATCTTAACAAAAGCACTGATGGAACCCAAATCTGATCCTTCACACAATCATGTGCAAGTAGGGTTGCCAGCCTCCAGGTGGGGCCTAGAGATGTCCTGGAACGACAACTGATCTCCAGATGACAGAGATCTGGAGAAAATGGCTGCTTTGGAGGGTGGAGCCTATGGCATTAGGCCCACTGAGGCCCCTCCCCAAATCCTGCCCTTCCTGGGCTCCATCTCTAAATTTCCAGGAACTTCCAAACCAGAGCTGGCAACCCTCCGTGCAAGGGAAATCCCAAGTCCCCAGGCTCAGAGAAAGTGGAGAAAAGGCGGAGGAGAGTAACCTTCCAGGAAGCAGACCAGCAACAGAGAAAAGTGTTTTGTGTGGAAACAGCCACAGTCACGTGGTGAGTTTTATGGCCATGTAAGAATGTGAATGCGTGTCTCTGCCATGTAGGTCTAACACAGTATCTACCACACTGGCAGAAGGCCCCAAACTCAAAATGTTCTGGTACAGACCCGGAGAACTGCTCCTTCAAACACGGGCCAAGACAACTTCTTCAGGCACGTGTCCTCTCCAGGCAAGAATGACGGACAGCTGAATCACACTGCAAAACAACTCCTAAATCCTCCTGGGGACGGGGAGGAGGCATTTTCTCCATTTTTGAAATAAGCAGAGACTAGGAAATTGCTCGCAAAAAGCTCTTCAAGGTGACAAGAGCGATTAGGAGGCCAAACTTAAAAGGCTACGGGACAATAGAAAACAAACTTTGTACAGATTGCGCCTGACAACAGAAGCCGTTTTCGCCATTGCTGGGAAGCAGATAATCTTTCCGGAAACCTGCAATTTTCTACTTTGGCAAAGGTGTCGTTATTGAAACAGCCTCTTCAGCCCAGTTAGCGCCCCGTAAATGAATCGCGCGAGGAAGCTCGGGGGGGGGGCCTGGCAATGGAGCGCGCCTGTCGTGAAGGTGGCCTTGGGGCTCCCGCCGAACTCATAGTTCAGATAAAGCTGCCGGTGTTTGACGTCTCTAGTTCCGCTTCTGTCCCGAGGAAAACGCTTATCAGTAACAGCCATTTTCCTCTACGCCATGGAATGCAATGCATCATCCTTCTTATGACGGCAAGCCAACCGTTGGGAGGTATGCGGGGAGGAAGGCAAGGGCGTCCAAAGGGAATCGGAACGCGCCACTGGACAGCACTAGTTAGGCTGGAGGGCCAAACTCTTGACAAAGGGCAGAACTGTTCCCTCTCCCTGCTAAGAAAACTAATGTCCAATTGGGGCAGGTGTTTCTTTTACCCGCTCACTTTTAGCAGCTGAAGGTCGGTGGCACCACCGGGGACAGGGTCAAGTAGAAATTGCAAGTAGATAAATAGGTACCACTTTGGTGGGAAGGTAACAGCGTTCCGTGCGCCTTGGTGTTTAGTCATGCCGGCCACATGACCACGGAAACGTCTTCGGACAGCGCTGGCTCTTCGGCTTGGAAACGGAGATGAGCACCGCAACCCTAGAGTCGGATTCGACTGGCTTTCGAGCAAGGGAACCTTTACCTTTACCTTTTACATTATACCTGTAAATATTTAGTGGAATCTCTTCCAGGCATGTAGGTACCTAGCAGCATGAGTTTCATTCCTTCCATCCTGCCGTGGGCAGCAGGTGCATGGCACGTCAGTGCCCCAGAAAACTTGAAGACATAACCTCATCTACCCAGCTCCACCAAGACTGAAATCACACGTGCACGATGAAGCACAGAGAGGTTGACGCTATTATTTAAAATCATTTGGATACCACCTCACAGCCAAAGTTCTTGAATCAGCATACCCGTACACAGTTGCTGTCATAAAGGCCAATCGGAATCGTTAAGAACGACTGACGTGAGCAATAAGCAATCAAGAGCGGCACCAGCCAAACTCCAAAATTCAATGCAGCCAAATAAAGAAAACTGATACAACTGATACAATCGGAGACAACTCTGGCAAGCACGTGATGGATCACTAGCCTCAAAACGGCGACGGTGGACGAAAACACAATCACATACAAGCCACCTCGGCAGATAAAAACAATTAAAATCAAGGCAGTGACCAGTTCAAAAACAAGACTGCTAAGGTGCTACTTGTAAATTGTAAATCAGCTTTCCCGTATGACTAACCAGTGATTTGGAAACCCAGCAGACACACATTTAAAACTGCCTGTTTTCCACTTGCGTACAGTGACAGCAGGGGAAAAGCTGAAAGTGCGATCAGGGTTTAAACCAAAGTTGCACGTCAGATTTTGCTGCATCCTGATTCACACTGTGCAAATCTAGAAGGTTGTTTTATGTACCGCAAACCACTGCGATGCAGTACTATTTGCTAGTTGACTAATGAGACGGGAACAATCCCTGAAGGATTCTGAAAATATTTCCAAGCAGCACTGCTTTAGTATTTTTATTAAACACACACACACACACAGCATTGGGGCCAACAGAGACAAGAGATAAAACCCAGGTAGGAATCTCTCCATGCTCGGAAACGTCTTTCCTTAGATATGCCCTCATCAAGAGTGTACCGATCTTGCCTCGCTTGGGAAGTAAACACGGTTTGTTTGGAATAATAATCTGTGCAGTACACCACGCACGGTTTGCCTGTGAAACCATCTGAGGCTGGCCAGAAGAGGTGCGCTTTATAAGAGTCAACGTAAACATATTTATTTGCTCCCCCCACCTGACCCATTAGTGACTTTCGCCGTCTCCTTTCCAAACAGACCAGATGCAAGAGATCTGAATCAAAAGGTGCATTGAGCAGTTTACGGGAGAGAAATTCTTTCTGCTGAAGCTTATCATGGGGGCTGGGGGGATGAAGAGAAGAGATCCCCAGTCTGAGAAAACTCAGATTTCTCCGCAGCGAATTGAGTTTGGCTGGGAGTCGGTACATAACAGGTCTATATAGGTTTATATTTCTGAAAGCTTTGAATTTTGAAAGCTTTTTGTTTCCTCTTGTGCTCCCTCCTTCCTGCACTGTTTTAATTGTTGTTTTTCTCCATGTTTTCCACCTTTGCTTTCAGGGTTGTCACGCCCCTGGACCTGGGCCCTGCCCTACCATCAATCCGTCTCTCAGCGACATCTCTGGCAACGTGGCAACATCGCTTCCAGTGCACACTAGTATTTGGGCAAAATCTCTCTGGTAAAAGCGACTTCTAGGCTTCCCCCCCCCAGTTGTGAGGTGGTAGAGGTGTGTGTTCTGCATTAGATGAACTGAAAAAATACCCCCCAAATACCTTATCAGTATTTTTCGGTATTACTGATTACTGATATAGCTGTTCCTGAAAAAAAGCCATGCAGAGAAGGGCAACTAGAATGATAAAAGGGTTGGAACACCTTCCCTATGAAGAAGGTTAAAACGCTTGGGGCTCTTTTGCTTGGAGAAACGACGGCTGAGGGGTGACATGATCGAGGTTTATAAGATTATGAATGGGATTGAGCAGGTTGAGAAAGAAGTACTTTTCTCCCTTTCTCACAATACAAGAACTCGTGGGCAGTCCATGAAATTGCTGAGCAGTCGGATTAGAACAGATAAAAGGAAGGACTTCTTCACCCAAAGAGTGATTAACACATGGAATTCACTGCCACAGGAGGTGGTGGCAGCTACAAGAATGGACAGTTTCAAGAGGGAATTAGATAAACATCTGAAGCAGAAGTCCATCAGTGGCTATTAGTCACAGGGTATAGATGGGAACTCTCAGTCTGGGGCAGGTGATGCACTCTATTCTTGGTGTTGGAGGGGGCAGCAGTGGGAGGGCTTCTAGTGTCCTGGCCCCACTGCAGGACCTCCTGATGGCACCTGGTATATTTTGGACACTATGTGACAGAGTGTTGGACTAGATGGGCCATTGGCCTGATTCAACTTTGGCTTCTCTTATCTTCTCCAGCTTTTATTTGGGTGTCTCAGTTATACTGTGAGCCAGCCCCAGCCCCCCAGCCCAGGATCGGCCTGGGTGGCTAGAGCGGACAGATCCGTACCGCCTCACCCGATCCTCCCTTGCAGCTCTGAGCACAAGACAGGATCAAATGGGGCAGTGCGGGGCTGAGGGCTCCTGCTGTCCCGGTCAATCCTGGGCTGGTGAGTTCACCCGGAATGCATTAAAAGGGACTGCAAGCCCTTTAAACATCTCTGGAGTTCTCCAAGCCATGCGACTCTGCATTTAAAAGGCATTTAACAGCTAAAAGGAAGTACTTCTTCACCCAAAGAGTGATTAACATATGGAATTCACTGCCACAGGAGGTGGTGGCAGCTACAAGCATGGACAGTTTCTGACAATACAAGAACTCGTGGGCACTCCACAACTCAGGAGCCAGATAGAACTTCGTTCCTGTGCGTTCCTGCCCCAAAATATCCCTGAATAAAACAAATCCAAGGGCTGTTGCTAAGGCCATGGTGGGAAGGAGGGCAGACAGGCGTCCCCTGATCGTTGCCTGGATCCAACATAATTGAGAATCTTCTCCATGAGGGACATTTCGTATTGAACTTTAATCATTATTTTACGTTACATTCTGATACCTGTGAGCTCCTTTGGGAGCCACTGTGCCACTGAAAAGGAGGGTTAAAATCAAAATAAACGAGCATCCTCCAATTGCTCCGTAAAGGATGGAAAGCTCATTTGTCATCCAAGCAAATTCCCATGAGCAAGGCCTGACCGCTGTGTTAGCAAAGGGGTCATTCCAGGAAACTACAGCAATAACTGTGAACTATACAAAACTATGAAGCTTTCTTATACTGTGTCAAGTTATCGGTCTGTACTGCCTACCCCTTCAACCAAACTTCCGATCTCTGAAAACCACAAAACATACATTTTGCATTTACGTGCATTAATTAATTTGGTGGAGTGGGTGGCGACCCCAGGACCCTTGGATTTTCAAGGCAAGAGAACATCAGAGGTGGCTTGCCGTTGCCTGACTCCGGATAGCAACCCTGGACTTCCTTGGTGGTCTCCCATCCAAGTACTAATCAGGGCTGACCCTGCATAGGTTCCAAGATCCGACAAGACTGGGCTGAGTTCTCTCCAGTGTTGTACCAATGGCTGGGCGGAGGGTGCAGTCTGCCCCGTGGGCAGCTTGAGGAAGTCAGCTGGAGGGCCCTTGAAGCCAGCGCCATGCTGTGTCCAAATGAATGTCTTTCCTTTTATTTTTTAAATGCACTTCTGGGGTGTAGGGAAGTCGGAGCATAGCAAGAAGTGTGCTGGGATCGACTAGACTTCCCTTTCCCTTTGAAGCAAACCGGTCTAACGATAACCGAGCCAGCACGCTGATAGCTGCTACAGTAATTGCGAGCCTGCAGGTCCTTTTCTCCAATAGTCTAGCCCAGGGGTCCTCAAACTACGGCCCGCGGGCCACATGCGGCCCGCCAAGGACATTTATGTGGCCCACCGAGTGTTTATGCCCACCCACCCCGCCCAGAGCCGCCTCCTCCTCGAGGAGCGCAGCAGGAGCGCCCCCGCGGCCTCTTTCTTCCTCCAGCAGCCCTGGGCGGCAAGAGTGCCCAGGAGCTGAGGAGGAGGAAGGGGCGAGCAGGCTGGTCATGGGGGAGGGGGCGAACGTGGCGGCGGGGCGAGCAGGCTGGTGGGGGGCAGGGGGCGAACGCGGCGGCGGGGCGAGCAGGCTGGTGGGGGGAGGGAGCCAACGCGGTGGCGGGGCGAGCAGGCTGGTGGGGGGAGGGAGGCAACGCGGCGGCGGGGCGAGCAGGCTGGTGGGGGAGGGAGCCAACACGGCGGCGGGCCGAGCAGGCTGGTGGGGGAGGGAGCCAACGCGGCGGCGGGGCGAGCAGGCTGGTGGGGGGGGGAGGGAGCCAACGCGGCGGCGGGGCGAGCAGGCTGGTGGTGGGGAGGGGGCGAACGCGGCGGCGGGGCGAGCAGGCTGGTCGTGGGGGAGGGGGCGAACGCGGCGGTGGGGCGAGCAGGCTGGTGGGGGGAGGGGCAAACGCAGCGGCCCTCCAACGGTCTGAGGGACAGTGAACTGGCCCCCTGTTTAAAAAGTTTGAGGACCCCTGGTCTAGCCTTTCTCTCTTCCATTCCTTGCACCCAGCTCAGCCAGATCTTGCAAAGAAGTAGTTAGGGTGTTGCAGCAAGGCAGAACAACCTTTTCCACTCTTTCTTTCCCCCTTTTCCACAGTTTTCTCATTCATTTCTGTCTCCCTTCCCTAATTTTTGTGTCCTCCCCATTTTCATTTCTTGGTCTCAAAACCTTCTCATCCCTATCCCGCTTGGTGACAGAATGTATTTAAGAGTAGTATAGTAGCAAACCTCTGTTCATATTATGAACAGAAGGCACTGAGTTTGCTGGGCACTGTACACTGCACTGGTTCAGCTGGGCTTACACACACACACACACACACACACACACACACAGACCTCACTTGGACTGTGATTCTATGTTTGTCATCAGTCCTGTGGCGCTGGCATTGCCAAAATGGCACTGGGTTCTTCTGAGCATCCTGTGATTGCACTGGTACTGCTGGGTACTCTGTACATTGCACTGGTTCTTTTGGGATTGCAGAAATGTTCCCTCCCCTTCAGTTTCTACTGCTGAGATTCTCTGGTTTGACTTTAGTCCTTTGGAAGCAATGGAGGATGGGGGCACCTTCTTTTTTTTGGGGGGGGGGGGTAGAGTGTTTCTTAACATCCGGTCCGGAGAAGCTTCAGATCACTATTTTGTGATGCTTTGGCTAGTCTTAGTAAAAGTTAGTAAAAAGGCAGGCAGACTCCTAGCTCTCAAAAATGCCTTACTGATGTTTGGGATATTCAGCTCTTGGGCTTCAACATGGAGAACCGAAGCCCTCCCAAGTGCCTGCTCAGAATGTGAGTGGTACAGTGGAATTTTTTTTTGCTGTCAGTCACAGCTGACTTAGGGCAATCCTGTAGGGTTTTTCAAGGGAAGAGACATTCCGAGGTGGTTTGCCATTGCCTGCCTCCACGTGGGGGCCTAGCTTAGCTTCTGAGATCTGAGAAGATCAGGCTATCCTGAGAGGAATGTGGCTGGGCCAAAGGTCACCCAGGCAAGCTTCCGTGGCACGAGTGGAGCCTGGATCCTGGATTTCCCAGATCCTAGTCTGACACTTTAACCACCACACCAAACTGGCTCTTGCGATGGAAGAGCATGTTGGGATTTGAGCTTTTTAAAAACTGGCATGATGATATATACAAAGCTAAATAATAGACAATTTTCACTGTCTGTGTTTCTTTTCTGATATATATATATATTAACGAAGTCTCTAGAATGTATCTTCATTTCGCTCCTTAACTTCCTCAGAAGTAGATTCTCAGAAGTGATGCAAATTCTCAGCAGTAAATCCTTGCACCTTTGTTACATTCAGATTCCTTTTTGCTGCGATCAGCAAAAGATACATTCTACTTCGATAATATATATATATATGTATGTATAATTTTCTATATGTATTTGAGCACAGTTTTTGTAGTGCTCTGGAGTTACGTTGTTGTATTTTGTTAAATACGTTTCATTGCATTGTAGCGTCGCCCCGGCTGTTCTTCTGTTGTTTACTGCTTTCAGCTGGGAGGTCTTTAGTATCCCAACGTGTTTCTTTTCTGGTCATTATTAATATTCATTTTTATTTTGTGATTATTTCTGAAAATAATTTTGGCCAATTGAGGGGGGGGCCCTGAGCTAGACAGCCCCAACCTAGCCCGGTCTCATCAGATCTCAGGAGCTAAGCAGGGCCAACACAGAGGCAGGCAGTTGCAAACCATCTCCAAACATCTCTCGCCTTGAAAACCCTACAGGGTTGTCGTAATCCAGCTGTGACTTGACATTTTTTTTAAAAAAAATTGATGTGGGGGGGTCTTAAAAAGTTATCCGCCCCGGGTGCCAAGTTATGCCGCTGGTCCTCTCTGCCTCCATTCTCTCATAACGACCACTTGGTGAGGTAGGCCAGGCTGAGAGAGACAGGCCTAAGGCCACTGAGTGAGCTTCTGTGGTAAGAGTGAGGGTTCAAACCCAGGTCTCCCAGGATCCTAATCCAAGACTGCATCCACCACACCATGTCATACGTAGCAGCCATCTTGGAGCAGTTCCCAGACATTGCCTCTGCCGTGGCAGGGTTCAAGGGTGGGTAGTGGATCCTGGAGCTGTAACAGGCTCAGTGATGGGAGGGACAGGATTTTTCCCTGTGAGTCTCGTGGGGGCCCCAGTTGTATATTCTAATAGCGAAGTGTGGCCCTATCTGAGGATATTTAAATCTAGAGACTGGCATGGTGAACAGACAACACAGATCTGACAAATCTGCAAAATTCTTCAAGTTTGCAGAAAAATCTGAAATCTTAAAAAAAAAAACCCAACCCAAAACTTTAAAAGAAGTTTCTGTAGCTTTAATAAACAGAAGCCCTCAGTGGCTGTTGCTAGGCAACCACTATAGTTCAGCCAGCATTCCAGGCTTGGTTTCTGTCAGTAAAAGGCAAGGGGAGGGGGCAGGGCACTTTCTAAGACCAGGCCTGGCAGCAACCACTAAGCAACTTGATACCACCAGAACTGCCTGGCTGCTTGCTACTGTTCAACAGCAGCCACCCTATGAAAGCCAGTGTGTGTAGTGGTTAGAGTTTCAGACTGGAACCTCAAATCTCCATTCTGCTGTGGAAATTCAGTGGGTGACCATGGGCCACTTACACTTTCTAAGCCTAACCTACCTCGCATGGTTGTTGTGGGGATAAAATGGGGAAGAAGAAAATGATGTAAGCTGTCCTAGGTCCCCATTGTGCAGAAAGACAGGACATGAATGAAGTAACTAAATAAGATGGGCAGCAGATAAAACACAGATGGGTGGGTGGGTGTGAAGGACAGAAAAGAAAGGTGAGGATATAGGAACTGCTAGGATGGTGGGGGGGGGAGGATTGTGTGTGTGGTGGGGCTGCAGGACAAAGTGAGGTGCCCCTCACAAGTCCTTGCAGGTTTCCCTGATGCAAATGAGTCCAGCCCAGTTGGCATCATCAAACTGGCCCACAGTTTTCCTGGGGAGAGGTTGCTGGGGGAGAGAAAGAAGGAAAGTTGAAGACAAGAAATGGTCCAGGCTTGCTCAGCCTTGGAAACTAAGCAGAGTGGTTAGTACTTGGATAGAAGTCAACCAAGGAGGACTGGGGTTGCTAAGCAGAAGGCGGCACTGGGAAATGATCTCCAACCCATCTCTTGACTTGAGAACCCCATGGTCGTTGGGTTGCCCATGAGTCGACTGCAGGGTTTGATGCCACACAGTAAGTCTGATTGTGTCGTTCACTGGATTGCATTGTTTTTATTCTGTAGTCCACCTTGAGTCTCAACGTGAAAGGCGGACTATAAAGTAAGTAAAGGAATAAACAAATATCCCCTGTGGAGCCACTATTTAATCTGTACAGGAAACCTACATGTGCACCCAACAGTGCAAACAGGAACTCCTGAGGGCTGTTTCAGTTTGAGAAAACAGCACAGGGAGAAGGTTTGAGCCCCCTCTCTCCCCATCTGCCTCAGTTCCTATATGAATTAGACTGCACATGTCTAGCAATTAACCTCTGAGCATGGACCTCCCAGTACACATCTGATAGAAACACCTCAAGCAGCCATCAGTAGGGATGGGCATGAACTGAATCACAAAGCAAGATTTGTCATGTTAAAGGGACTCCGAATCCTTTTAAACCTCTGCTTTTGGGTCATGGGGAGGGTGTCATTCTATGTCCCCAAGTTATACTGATTTCATTCTTTATCTGACTGTAGTGATTTGTATGACTGTCTCAAGTTTTATTGTTTATGTTAATTAAAAAATAAATAAACCTCTGCTTTCTGTTCCCGGAGAAAGCTGCAAAACAGCTGAGCAGAGGGGAGGCACTTTCTGCTGCTCAGCTGTTTCAGGCTGTCTTGTGCAGTCCCTTTAAACTTTAAAGAAGACAGCCTGAAAAACAGGTGAGTGGCAGGGAGCTCCCAGCCGCTCAGCTGTTTCAGGCCGTCTTGTGCAGTCCCTGTAAAGTTTAAAGCCTGAAACAGCTGAACAGCAGAAAGTGCCTCCCCTCTGCTCAGCAGCTTTTCAGGCTGTCTTCTGCAGTCCTTTTAAAGTTCAACAGGGTTTGTGGGACCACAAACCAGTTTGGTTCGCGAATGAACCTCCTGGTTCGTGATTCAGCTACGATTCACGAACCGACACCAACCGCATTTCTCGAGTTCATGCCCATCCCTAGCCACAAATACCCTGCAGTGAGGAATCGGCCCTGAATTCAGACATCACGAAAAGCTGCGATAAGAGCAATGTCTTAAACCAAGGTGTATTTGATCATTGCTGACTCAAGATGGAATGTTAATCTGCTCGGACAGGACTCTTCTTTGGTAAGGGGTTACAGCTGTAGGTTCTCCCTCCCAATAATGTCTCCCTCTATCATTACCATCTGCCAATGAATGGACACCTTTTTGTTTTGCTTGGCATTCCTCTTTCCTGTTTATGTTTTTAATTGCTGTTTATGTTTAGAGAGAGACGGCATGGATCGGGCAAGACTAAGATGGAAGCTTGCTGATCGACCTTGGGCCAGTTGCATGCTCACAGTGGAACCCAGGTTTGTTGTGGTGAAGATAAAAATGGAAAAGAATGTTGTGAGCCACTTTGGGTCCACATTGGGGAGAAATGCGGAAGATAAATGAATAAGTAGCTTTTGCGGAAAACGTCTACCATAAAAGCTGAAAATCTAACATCACATTTCCCATCCATACTTTACCTGAATCCGTCTTTGCAAACAGTGCATCTGTCCATCTCCCCGTAACATTTCTTACAGTTTTGGTGGCACTTCAGGCAACGTTTCTGACCTTTCAGAAAACAAAGGACGCCAGGGTGAAAAACAAATCCGAATGATTGCAGAACTAATGAGTTGCAGTCCAGTACAAGGAGCAGTCCACTAGCACTTTGCTGTAAAAGGACTTGAGGGTAGAAGAAGAAGAAGAGATTGGATTTATACCCCGCCCTTCACTACCCAAAGGAGTCTCAGAGCGGCTGACAAACTCCTTTCCCTTCCCCTCCCCACAACAGGCACCCTGTGAGGTAGAAGAAGAGGAAGAGATTGGATTTATACCCCGCCCTTCACTACCCAAAGGTGTCTCAGAGCGGCTGACAAACTCCCTTCCCTTCCCCTCCCCACAACAGACACCCTGTGAGGTAGAAGAAGAAGAAGAGATTGGATTTATACCCCGCACTTCACTACCCAAAGGTGTCTCAGAGCGGCTGACAAACTCCTTTCCCTTCCCCTCCCCACAACAGACACCCTGTGAGGTAGAAGAAGAAGAAGAGATTGGATTTATACCCCGCCCTTCACTACCCAAAGGAGTCTCAGAGTGGCTGACAAACTCCTTTCCCTTCCCCTCCCCACAACAGACACCCTGTGAGGTAGAAGAAGAGGAAGAGATTGGATTTATACCCCGCCCTTCACTATCCAAAGGTGTCTCAGAGCGGCTGACAAACTCCCTTCCCTTCCCCTCCCCACAACAGACACCCTGTGAGGTAGAAGAAGAAGAAGAGATTGGATTTATACCCCACCCTTCACTACCCAAAGGTGTCTCAGAGCGGCTGACAAACTCCTTTCCCTTCCCCTCCCCACAACAGACACCCTGTGAGGTAGGTGGGGCTGAGAGAGCTCTTGACAGAAACGGCTGTTTTTCAAGAACAGCTCTTATCAGAACTATGGCCTCACTGCTGGACCTCCTGATGGCACCTGGTATATTTTGGCCGCTGTGTGACAGTGTTGGACTAGATGGGCCGTTGGCCTGATTCAACATTGGCTTCTCTTATGTTCTTATGGCTTGCCCGAGGTCATCCAGCCAGGTGCAAGTGGAGGAGTGGGGAATCAAACCCGGTTCTCCCAGATTAGGGTCCGCGCACTTAACCACCACACCAAACTGGTAGTTCTTAAGCACAGGACAAAACACAGCAAATTCTTCATTTCAAATTTACACAAAGTTTCTAGGCGTTTCTGTTTTGGTGAAACAGCTGACAAGTATGAAATCAATCGTTCGGTATTAATGGTTTCAGAATGCGGTTTTGTTATGTACGTTTCAATTTGTTAATCGCCTTGGTGGCCCTTGTGAGGGCAGAAAGGTGGGATACAAATTCTGTAACATAAATGAATAGAATAAAGAGACATCTCCTAATGCTCACGAAGGGGAAGTTAAGATTATAATGAAAAAAATTAGGGCTTTTTGATCCAAAGATTTCAACCTCAGGACTCTCAGGCAAAAGGCAGATATATACACATATTTTTTTCAAATAAATATACTCAGGACCCAATGATCATGGTACCGAGCTGCAAGCACATAACAGGAAGTCACATGACATTAGAGTTCGTGTGATTGGATAAGAGGAAGCCAGGATTATTACCTCATGGGTGTTGGTGCCTGGACTACTGGCACCAGACCAAAGCAGCTGAGCACAGAAAAGACAAACCAAGCAAGAAGAGTGCACTTCCACATCAGGTTCAACAGTAGACTATTCCTGTCGGCCTCCAGCCTTTCTTTCACGTCCTTACCATCATCGGAGTAAAATCCAGCCGGGCACAATGTCACACACGTATTCGTTTCTTGGTGATGATAGAAGCCACGCTTGCAAGCCATGCACATGTTCGAGCTCCGGCCGAGGCACAACTCACAGCCCCTGTGGCATCTGCGACACTTCCGTTGCAGGCTGTCCCCGAAGTACCCGGGGGGACAGCTATTCACGCACTTCCTGCGGGGAAAAAATGTCCATAATGCCCCAGTTTGGTTCAGAAGACCCATTCTGGAAATCTGAAAGCAAAGACAGGGGGCGCTGTTCCAAGCAGTGCTCCTCTCCGGGCGTCACCTGTCCTTAGTGTGACAATGCATTATGGGAGCATTTAAGACTGGTACAGTCTAGGGCAACTAGAATGATAAAAGGGTTGGAACACCTTCCCTATGAAGAAAGGTTAAAACGCTTGCGGCTCTTTTGCTTGGAGAAACGACGGCTGAGGAGTGACATGATTGAGGTTTATAAGATTATGAATGGGATTGAGCAGGTTGAGAAAGAAGTACTTTTCTCCCTTTCTCACCATACAAGAACTTGTGGGCACTCCATGAAATTGCTGAGCAGTCGGGTTAGAACAGATAAAAGGAAGTCCTTCTTCACCCAAAGAGTGATTAACATATGGAATTCACTGCCACAGGAGGTGGTGGCAGCTACAAGCATGGACAGTTTCAAGAGGGAATTAGATAAACATATGGAGCAGAAGTCCATCAGTGGCTATTAGCCACAGGGTATAGATGGGAACTCTCACGCTGGGGCAGGTGATGCACTCTATTCTTGGTGCTGGAGGGGGCAGCAGTGGGAGGGCTTCTAGTGTCCTGGCCCCACTGCTGGACCTCCTGATGGCACCCGGTATTTTGGGCCACTGTGTGACAGAGTGTTGGACTTGATGGGCCATTGGCCTGATTCAACATAGGCTTCTCTTATGTTCTTATGTTCTTATGTACATACAACCTATCCACACCATGACTGAATGCACAGAGAGAAAGAAAGGGCACGAACATGCTAGTCCCACCTATGCATGGACGCTGACTACATGGGACCTTCAAAGCTGGGCTCTGCCATCTTTGGTTGGAATCTGGACATTCTACCAATGTACATCCTCCACCTTATTCATCTACATATGTGAACTCACCTCAAAGCTGCACTGCTGGTTTCTAGCATCTAGCTAACTGATCCCTTCCACCCTTCCCAATCTTGCTGCGTTGATCCTGCTATTACTTGGGAAACCAACTCCCAGAGCAAACCTCGACAGGCTTTCCAGAGCAGACGGTTTGGGAGACTCTCCTTTCCAGTGGGGTTTAAGGTTAAAAGGGATAAGGTGGGGACAGGAACCCTGTTCTTTGCCATCCCGTAAGCCGGGGAGAAACAAGCGCTACCTTACCTGCCAGTTTTAATGCTCCCGAGACTATAATGGAAACAGTTCAGGCACTGATCGGGATTGGGACCGTCGCATCCTTGGTCGCCACATTCCGTGTGGCACGGACCTTAGAGAGACAGACAGTTCTGCTGAAAGAAGAGATATAAAACTCTTCCTAGTTCAGCCTACAAAAACAGATCCGGTGCTCACATTCTTCTCGTTGAGGTGAGGGCGAGAGAGGCCACATGCTGGCACGGAAAGTAAAACTGGAAATATTTCCCTCTGTTCTTTTAAAGCATAACCGCCGCCACCTAGATAGAGCCCCAAGGCAAGTGGTGATATTTCGGTCAGGGTACACAGCTGGCAGAAAGCGTTCCCCAGGGCTTGAGTGGGAGGCTCCTGTAAGGCTCTCCGAGGTCTCTTCCAAGTCTTCAAGCCTTTTCTAGATAATGCCTGCCTGACTCTCAAAGAATGTCTTGGCAGGCGTGAGGATGAGAAAGTTTCAAAGACGGAGAGACAAAAGAAGCCAAGATTCTCATGCCAAATGCTGCAGCCGTTCTCAGATTCCATTCCCCGAATAGCAAACTGCAGGACATGCAAACTCTAAATCTGGAGGATATTTTTTTTCCCCCCAGAGCTAAGCTACGCTATGCATAAACTGAACTGCTGGGCTTCTCCAACATTTATGAGACCACCTGGAAGATAAACCACCACCACCACCGCCCAATGCTGCAACAAATTACTGCGTAAATAATTTAAAGCATCCGAGGGGAAGATGGGGGAGGGATAATGAAGCAGCATCGATGATGGGTTTTTAGCAGGAGAGGGAAGCGTGAACTCTGTCCCGAAAAGTCAATCACCGACTCCCGAATCCTTGACACTGCTGGCTTGCAGAAAGCCATTGTCTAAGGAGGGGCTGTGCATATCCAAAAGACAGCCCAACTTGTATCTCAAAGCTCAACGTACACAGGATATTTGCCAAGCCAGGGACAGCTCTTGTTAGTTCCCTTTCTAGGCAGACTTTCCAGGTCCTCAAAGTTAGCTAGCAAGCCAGTGCCGACCCTGTTGTGGCAACACACCTCCTTGGGTTTTGACAGGCAGGGAGCTGGGGAAGATGGTCTCCAAATGTGCTCTCATTTTTATGTTGTGAGCACACGGGTGCTCTCCCCACCCAGGCAATTCTCTCTGCAGCCCCCACCCCCTCAAACATTTATTGAGCCACCTTTCTGGCTTCACATCTCTCCAAGTACAGATCAGCAATTACATTTTCCATGGACTTATTTGATATAGTGTTGGAAGGAGCTGGTCTCATGCAGCGGTGGAGAGAGACCTAGTGGACTCTTATTACGAGTTCCTATAATACAAGGGATGGAGCTGTGGTGGCTCAAGTGGTTAAGACGCTGAACTGCAGGCTGTGGAAGGTCAGTAGTTCAGCAGTTCGAGACCCGAGAGTGCCGCATGACGGAGTGAGCTCCCGTCTCTAGTTCCAGCTCCTGCCAACCTAGCAGTTCGAAAGCAAGAAACTGCAAGTAGATAAATAGGTACCACTTCGGTGGGAAGGTAACAGCGTTCCGTGCGCCTTGGTGTTTAGTCATGCCGGCCACATGACCACGGAAAAGTCTTCGGACAGCGCTGGCTCTTCGGCTTCGAAACGGAGATGAGCACCGCAACCCTAGAGTCAGATTCGACTGGCTTTCGAGCAAGGGAACCTTTACTATAATACAAGGGATAACAGACAAAAACTCTGCGGGGCCAGTTTCTTGGAAGACGAGCAGAGCGGCATTTTCCAGGATGTGCCGAGAATATGACCAATGTTCCCTCTGAGCTGTGGAGTCTTGTGAGCAAAAATTCTACTTTGTGAGCTGCTGGCATTAAAATTGTGAGCGAGCGATTAGGCTGCTGCATGAATTTAAGTTTGCTCTGGAGCCATCCCTTCCTGAGCTAAGACAAAAATATATGAGCCGGGGGGTTAAAAAACGACAAGCTAGCTCACTCTAACTCAGCTTAGAGGGAACGCTGAACATGACAATGGCTGGCTAGCCAGGATGCAGTGCATTTGAAACGGCTTCTTGGTTTTTTTGGGGAGGGGAACAGAAAGCATGCACGCGCAAGCACAGACACACAGAGGAAATCAAAGATACCCACGCCCACAGAGTGTCTGTCTGTGCTTACAGGCAGAGTTCAAGGGAAGAAATAAAGAGACCGGCAGTGGGCACTTTACCTGTGTATTCCTCCTCCTCCTCCGGCACCTCCATCTGAGTCTGGAAAAAAGTGGTTTTGGAAGACTCCATGTCTGACGACGGAACCTCCAGCATCCTTGAGGGGGACTGGGGGCTGCTGACGTTGGAGAAGGGGTGCTCGGCTGTTCCATAGAGGATAAGACTCCATTCTTTTAACTTCCCTGTAAAAGAACCAGCTTCTGTAATTACGTATATTTGTTCACTGGTTAAACAATTATACACAATACAAGAACTCGTGGGCACTCAATGAAATTGCTGAGCAGTCGGGTTAGAACAGATAAAAGGAAGGACTTCTTCACCCAAAGAGTGATTAACACATGGAATTCACTGCCACAGGAGGTGGTGGCAGCTACAAGCATGGGCAGTTTCAAGAGGGAATACACAATACTAGAACTTGTGGGCACTCAATGAAATTGCTGAGCAGTTGGGCTAGAACAGATAAAAGGAAGGACTTCTTCACCCAAAGAGTGATTAACACATGGAATTCACTGCCACGGGAGGTGGTGGCAGCTACAAGCATGGACAGTTTCAAGAGGGAATACACAATACAAGAACTCGTGAGCACTCAATGAAATTGCTGAGCAGTCGGGTTAGAACAGATAAAAGGAAGGACTTCTTCACCCAAAGAGTGATTAACACATGGAATTCACTGCCGCAGGAGGTGGTGGCAGCTACAAGCATGGAGAGTTTCAAGAGGGAATTAGATAAACATATGGAGCAGAAGTCCATCAGTGGCTATTAGCCATAGGGTATAGATGGGAACTCTCAGTCTGGGGCAGGTGATGCACTCTATTCTTGATGCTGGAGGGGGCAGCAATGGGAGGGCTTCTAGTGTCCTGGCCCCACTGCTGGACCTCCTGATGGCACCTGGCATTTTTGGCCACTATGTGACAGAGTGTTGGACTAGATGGGCCATTGGCCTGATTCAGCATTGGCTTCTCTTATGTTCTTATGTTCACCCATCCACAGGGCTGCAGCTGTAGGAATGCTAGACCCCTACAGGGATATTCCCTCATTTCTGTTCATCTTTCATTTTAAAAGTTTGTCTTTCTGCTTGCAGAGGTGTAAAGAAAAGCAGGTGGGACTGTGCCCAGCTGCTCACTAAAAATGTACACCTCGTAGGTATCATCCAGTGCTTTGGCCAGTGAGCCGCTGGGATAGATGACAAGCAACTAGGTTGCAGGGGGAATGTTGTAACACACACGTTCTGTCTGCTGCCTGCCAAGGCTCTTGGGCATCCAGGTTGCCCACCAGGAGCTGAGGGTAGATAGTGGAGTTACACCAACAATCCCCACCCCACCCCATTGCCGGGGAATGCCAAGAACAGAGACAATGCTCTTTCCAGGGAAGCTTCTTGTCCCAGAGGAATTTTCCAAGGAATAATGGGAACGCAGCTTTAAAAAACACCGATCCCAGCTGTTACCCTCCTCCACATTCCATAATCTCCGCTAGCCAATCCCTTGGCTATGAAAAAAAATCTCACAGGACTAACCATATTTTATCATTCACTGGGTGGATTGGGTCCAGTACCCAATATGTCTGGCTGGAAGCAGAAGCACTAAATCTCCTAATTCTTTGGAAACATGTAAAGTTTACCAGCCTGCAAGGTTTCTTGGCTTTTACTCCAAACTGTTTAAATGTTTTTGCAAAAATAAAAATCCCTAACAGTTACGATAAACCTGATGAAGCATTCCAAGGGTGCCTTACTAATATGCTGCCAGGAGGGCACAGGGTTGGTTTGCTTCTCTGCTATTTTTTTAAAATATTAAGAAGCTTTTACAATAATCCGCCCAAGCACTGAGCAATTTTTCCCTCAAGCGTTCCAGAAAGGGCAAGAGGAAGGAACCTGTTTGCAGAGATTTAGGACAGCTTTCGGTGCTGAATATATGGTTGGGAGGCTGTCAAAACACACACATGCAGACAGACCAGGTGGACGCTGGCAAAGCGTATTGCTGGCAGTAACGGAGGGGGGATGCTGTCCAACATGGCAACCATGAGTAGGCGGAGATGGAGGCAGAGGGCTGCTTCATCAGTGCCACCCAAGTGCAGGGTTCCTGACTGGCTAGGAGCTCCCGCTGATGTCACCAGCCCACTGTTAGCCAATCAGCAATCCAGTACTTCTGTGGTGCTGTTTGTCTGCCCGGATCTCCATTTGTTCACATTCAGTTGCAGAAAGTCTCCCCAAGTTCAATCCCAGGTGTCTTCAAGCTAATGGACCAGGGATGGGCTGTGGCTAAGTGGCAGAATACCTGCTCGGCATGCAGGCGGTCCCAGGTTCAATCCCCAGCATCTCCCAATAAAAGGACCAGGCAGTACGTGACGTGAAAGACCTTTGTCTGAGACCCTGGAGAGTCACTGCCAGTCTGTGTAGACAATACCAGCTTTGGTAGACCAGTGGGCTGACTCAGCAGAAGGCAGCTGCACATGTTCCTCTGACTTTAGAGGTAGCAGGTGTTGGAAAGACTCTGGAGAGCCACGGACCGTAAAGCAGGTAACAAAGAACGTGGGTGGCCTGATGGCCTCAAGGAACTTCCTGTGTTCAAAGGGGTTGTGATGGCTGCAGAGGCCGTGCCCCCACGGCCAAGCACCAGAGGCAGGAAGGCCCATGGCCAATCGGTGGCGTGTCTCGTTGCAAGGATATCAGGCATATCCTGCACATGAACCTCTGCACCGTCACCAGGGCCGGCCCCAGGTGTCTGGGCGCCCTAGGCAGGAAAGCCTGGGGCGCCCACCCCACCAGAGATGCCAACCTCCCGGTGGGGCCTGGAGAACCAGGGAAGGGGCAGCGCGGCTCTCCTGGGCCCCTCGCAGCCGCGGGGCACCGGGGAGAGCCGGGGAACGGGCGGGCCGGGGAGAGCCAGGGAACGAGTGGGCGGCTCTCCCGGGCCCCTCGCAGCCGCGGGGCGCCGGGGAGAGCCAGGGAACGAGCGGGCGGCTCTCCCGGGCCCCTCGCAGCCGCGGGGCGCCGGGGAGAGCCGGGGAACGGGCGGGCGGCTCTCCCGGCCCCCTTGCAGCTGCGGGGCGCCGGGGAACGGGTGGCGCGGTTGTCCCGGGCCCCTCGCAGCTGCGAGGGGCCCGGGAAGAGCCGGGGAAGGGGCGGCCTTGGAACGCCCGCCCCTTCCCTCCCCAGCGGACGGGCGCTCAGACTGGCGGCGGCCAGCGAGCGGGGTCTGTCCCCGCTGGCCGGCCGCCGCCATGCCGCCCACCTCTCCACCCCCCAAGGGCTTCTGAAGCGCCCCGGAAGGGCGCTCAGACTGGCGGGGGCGGCGGCGGCGGGGAGAGTCCCCGCTGGCCAGCCGCCGCCATACCGCCCCACCTCTCCACCCCCCCCAAGGGCTTGGGGGGGGAGCCGCAGGTGGAGCGCCGGCCGCCCCTTCCCTCCCAGTCCCAGCGCCGGCTGGAGACAGGGGGTGGAGCGCCGGCTTCACCGGGGGTGGGGCCGGGGGCACTTTGGCGCCCCTGTGGGCCCCAGCGCCCTAGGCGAGCGCCTAGCTCGCCTAGTGGGCGAGCCGGCAGTGACCGTCACCACTGATTTGTCCATCCAGTGATCTGAAGGAACTCGGCTCGCCGGCAAGCTAAGTTCCAACCTGATGGGTAACCTGGACGCACTCATCGGAAACGACAGCAGAGTTTGCAGGCGAGGGTATTCCTGCCCATCCATTCCAACACCCTAGGCCTGAAGACCTCAGAAACCCCAGCCTTCCCCCCCATCCCCCCACCCCGGTCAGGGCAGCACAGAGTTCACCGTATTTTGAGAGATTTTGAAGCTCTTTTAACTACATTCATATCAGAATTATTTTAATGCTGTTTCACTTCCTGTCCGAACTGCAGCCAAAACACAGCGTGGCTGAGAACACTGCTGCCTCTTGTACTCTAACAGGTTAGAGGGGGAACCCGTTTCTGAACGCCGTTCAGGTTCCTGCTGGCAAGGAGATGAGGGGCCAGAAATCTAGGAGAGGGGTAGCACTCCTGAAGAGCTAGAAGGCGGCTTCTCAAGCACATCACGCCATTAACTGTTGATGTCAACTCTCCGTAGGTGTGAAAGTTTCAGAGAGGAAAAGGAAATTCTATACCGTGCATGGTGACGTTAAAAAAAAACAAAACACACCCTTCCATTTTACAGACTGCAGGTTCACCATGAGGTTCTGCTTTTGGCCCCATTCCTAAACTGGGACAGGGTTTTTTTTTAAAAAAAATTAACACAATACCCTCCTCTAATTGTTTGTGTTCTGTGCTTCCCCCCGCCCCACTTTGCTGTGATTCTTCTGGGAAATATCACAACCCAAGTGCTGCGTGGACAAGGAGGTGTGTATTTTTGCAATTCCAGCCCAGATCAGCCCTATTCTCCTTGCCCCACCACTCCTGTTCCCCCCAACAAACTGTGTTGGGCGTAGTTCTATTCCCATCCTTTTCAATCACAGTATGGGATAGAGCAGGTTGAGAAAGAAGGACTTTTCTCCCTTTCTCACAATACAAGAACTCGTGGGCACTCCATGAAATTGCTGAGCAGTCGGGTTAGAACAGATAAAAGGAAGTCCTTCTTCACCCAAAGAGTGATGAACACATGGAATTCACTGCCACAGGAGGTGGTGGCGGCTACAAGCATGGATGGCTTCAAGAGGGAATTGGATAAACATCTGGAGCAGAGGTCCATCAGTGGCTCTTAGCCACAAGGTATAGCTAGGAACTCTCAGTCTGGGGCAGGTGATGCAGTCTATTCTTGGTGCTGGGGGGGGCAGCAGTGGGAGGGCTTCTAGTGTCCTGGCCCCACTGGTGGACCTCCTGATGGCATCTGATATTTTTGGTCACTGTGTGACAGAGTGTTGGACTGGATGGGCCATTGGCCTGATCCAACATTGCCTTCTCGTATGTTCTTAAGTTAAAATTGCTAACTGACATATTGCTATAGCTTTAGTCTTTCAATGGCATGGGGGGGCGGGGGGCAGGCATGGGCTCCCCATGGATACCTCACTGGCACTGTGGATACAGAACCATCCACAGCTGCGATGGAAGCAACGTGGAAAATCCTCGCCATACGGATGCAGCCATGTGCTCAACATTGTGGCAAATGTTCTTAGAGAACGCTGTGCTGAAAACTCAAAAATCTGTTCAAAGCCGCTGTGCATTTGGAAAGCGTCAGCTGCCACACGGAGCACTATCGTGGAAAAGGAATCTGCATAAAAACGCTGTAATTTTTGCAGCGGTCCATCTGCTACAGGAGAAGGCCAGCCGTAGGACACTCACCTAGCATTTCTGGGTTTCGAACGTGATACGGCTTGTCCTGGATTTCCAGCGTCCATTCCCCAGCTGCCTTCTCTCCCCAGCAGTGGACGGTCATGAATTCCCAGTGCTTAAAGCCGTCGATGGAATTGTCGTGTTGCCTGTGAATGGGAGGACCGACCAAAGAAGTCACACCAAGGGAACTGGAAAGGCACCACTATGACATGTCAAGAAAAACTCTGAGTGTTCCTTGAACTTTTTACGGCCTTCTTCTGGCCCAAGGATCATTTAAATTTACATCATTTTAGGCTGCTGAAGGGGTATTTTATACTGTTATGCCGGGCTTGTCTTAAAGGTGTTGGCTTTTAGTGTTATGTATTGGGATGTGAATCCTTGCTATACATTTCCATGTTAAGCTTGAGTTTGAATGTGGCTCTTCAGCTGTCACATTACCATTGGCTGGTTTCGGCGAAACCACTGTAAATACCCAATCACTGTGTGAGAATGTTGCAAAGAGGGAACGGTCCTGATTGGCCTTTATCCCTGTGTTGTGATTGGCCTTTATCTCTGTGTTGTGATTGGACCTTATCTCTGTATTGCTATTGGTCCTTAACTTATTATGGGTGTGGCTTTGACAGCCCGGGAGAGTTTAAAAAGGAGCTGTGCTCCACTTCTTTGTGGTGTGTGTTCCTGGCTTACAGTTTGCTGTTCAAATAAAGCTGAAACCACTTTTGAAGCTGAAATCGTTGTTGAGTCTCGTACTTAACATTTAGTGGTTTCTGTAACGGCTTTGTGTTGGTGGCTGTGTTCTACTGGTTTGATTTGATTGTTTTCATTTGAAGCCCATTTCAGCAGGCTTCTGAAGAGGCAGTATATACATTTTCTAAATATTGCTTCTTGGCCGTTTTTCGGGACTTCCGTTCTCGGAACGACTCTGTGATTGCAGTCAAGAGATGATAGAAACTATGGATCACATAATGCTTTTCTGTCCCAAGTGGAATAAGGAAAGAGAGAGATATATTGCTCCCATTCTGAGAAAAGAAAAGCTCCCTTCCCTCCCCTGGGTAGTTTCAGTGCTACTCTCTGATAATATTACTGACAAGCAAATCACGGCTAAAGTGGCCTCCTTTTTAGCTGTAGTGATCAGGAAAGTAAATCTACCCGAATTTAATTAGCTCACTCCTGATAGCTGATGACCATGTACAAATTGATAATTTTAAGGGTTTTTTTTTTCCTTTTCTTTTTCTTTCCCTTGGGGGGCGCCGGGGGGCATGACTTTGATCCTTTATCTTTGTAAAATGATTGACTTATTAGTACCTGCCTGAATCTAGTGCTGGTTACTTGTTTATACTGCACTGTTGCTATGGCTTTATGCTAATGCAATAAAGATTATTATTATTTTTCTAAATAAATAATGAATAAATCTTCATGTCTGTTTTGGCATTGAGATATTAGATATGCTCAGTCACCAGCTGGTTCAACTTACATTTTGTGATCGTGTGTCACAGCCACGGGGGCCGAACGTGTGCTGGACTGCCCATCGGACACTCAAACAGCTCCGACGAGTCCGGCAGGGAATTGTTGAGCCTATGCGTTTGCAAAAATGCACCCATTTCCACTAACCCCCCCCCAACACTTCTGCCACCATTGTTTTAAAAAATAAAGAATTATAAAGATCACATTTGAAATACAGAATCTTATGGGAGAAAAGGACCTTTTATGTTTACTGGTTGGGTGTCGATTTGATTTTGGAAAAAAGAAAAACTCTTCAGGCACCATCTTTGGGGGCAGACAGAAATGCGTTCTAAGAGGATCGAGGGCAGGTTTGTCAGACGTGAGATGAACACTCCCGCTCTCTGGCTTTGCTCCTCAACAGATAATTTAAGCCTCGGGACTGAAAGCATGCGCTCCCAATTCAGGTAGGCTGCCTTCTTTATTAGAGCTTGAGTGGGAAGAGGGGGGAGGTTCCAAGCCCCTGGCAGGCATAGCTGCCCTGACATATTTATTTATTTCCTTCATCTAAACCACGGATGGCCAAATTTGCTCAATGTAAGAGCCACACAGAAGAAACGTCAGATGTCTGAGAGCCTCAAGACATGAACCAATGTCACACACACGCACACATTTCGGTTTGCTTCATATTAACATGAAATGAGACTGCCAAAAATAAAAACAAAAGGGGTAAAACAGATATTGATAATGATATTTATTTATCCAGTGATATTTGTAGGCTGGGGGGCGAGAGGCTTTGAGAATGCATTTAAAGTTGCTTTCCTTCTCTGCCCCCCCCAAGCCTACCCAGGGAGGGGAACAGTGGCTGGGGAAAGGAAGACCAATCGGGGAGGGGAGGCATGCCTCCCCTTCGCTTCCCAGCTGCCTTGCCAGGAGCCGTACAATATGTGAAAGAGCCGCGTGTGGCGCTCGAACCACAGTTTGGCCACCCGCAGGGCTATTTCTGGGCAGGAACGCACAGGAATGGCGTTCCGGCTGGCTCCCAAGTTGGCCATGCCCAGCAGGAACTTATTAGCATAACAGGCCACACCCAACAGCAGAAACTCATTAGGACTGGCTACATTGGGGCTGTGTGGCCTAACATGCAAAGGAGTTCCTGCTACAAAAAAAAAGCCCTGGGTTTTGACAACAAACAAGGTAAATAGAATAGGAAGCAAAAGGTGGGTGTGGCTGGATGACCACACTGCTGGTAACATGGGGGTGTGGTCTAATATGCTAATAAGCCGTGCTGCTGGGTGTGGCCTAATATGCTAATAAGCTGTGCTGTTGGGTGTGGCCTAATATGCTAATGAGTTTCTGCTGATGGGTGTGGCCTGTTATGCTAATGAGTTCCTGCTGTTCTTTTTCTACAAAAAGAGCCCTGGCCACCCCTGACCTAAACCCTCCCCCCCATCATGGGAACCCAGTTGCTCACATGGTTCTCTTCTCTTTTATTTTATCGTCACAACAACTCTGCAAGGTAGGTCTGGCTGAGAGTGTGTGACTGGCCTAAGGTCACCCAACAAGCTTCCCATGGCAAAGTGCAGATTTGACCCTGGGTCTCCCAGATCCTCGCTCGATCACCTTGTGGGGTTCCACGGGGTGCAGTTCTATTCCCATCCTTTTCAACCTCTATATAAAGCCCTTAGGACAAATCACTCATAGTTTCGGGGTTGGTTGTCACCAATATGCTGATGATACTCAGCTCTATATATCCGTATGCAAATCTCCTGGTGATGTGGTAGAGATCCTGAACTGCTTGCCTTGCCATGGTGGTTAACTGGCTGAAAGTTAACAAAACTAAATCCTGTAAAGACAGAGGTAAAGCTGGGTATGTGTGTGTCTTGAAGGACATTGTTCTCCCCACTTTTAGTGGAGTTCAACTGAGCCTTGTTGACTCAGTTAAAAGCCTTGGGGTCATACTGGATCCAGGTTTAACAGTGGGAGAGTCAAGTTAATGCCGTTGCAAAAAATGGCTCTCTACCAACTCAGCCTAGCCTGTAAGATGGCTCCTTACTTTGATACGGCTGACCTGGCCACCTGGTTCCACCCAGGGCCACAGTTAACATCAAGACTAGACTACTGCAGATTGGCCTCCCCTCAAAATCAGTTCTGATACTCCAGCTGGTCGAGAATGCTGCAGCTCAGCTACTAATAGAAACTCGACGGAGCATGCATCTTACTCCCACTCTGCAGCTGCTCCATTGGCTGCTCATCTGTTGCCAGGCTCAGTTTAAGGTACTGGCTATCAAAGCCCTTCACGGCCTCTCTTTATTTGCTGGGCTGCTTCTCTCCCCCTGCTCCACCACAACTTCACTCCTGTCAGCAGGGACTTCCTCGGGTGCCAACCTGCAAATGGGCAAAAGCAACAACTGCCCATACGAGAGCTCTCTCCATTGTGGCTCCCGCCTTGTGGAACGGCCTCTGCCCGAGGAGGTCAGGAAAGCTCCCGCTCTCCTGGCTTTCCACAAACTATGCAAGACTGAATGCAAAACTTTCCAGAAACTATGTAAAACTCAGTCAGGAGAGACGGGCTCCTCAGGAATCAGCAGAAGCTGGCAAGCAAGCAAGAATCAGCAGAAGCTGGCAAGCAAGCAAGAATCAGCAGAAGCTGGCAAGCAAGCAAGAAGATGAACGGCAGGGCTTGCCAGGGTTCACAGCTGATGCAGAGCCACCAGCACCTTCCAGGTCCATTCCAACAGAGGAAGCTCAGGTGGTTGTTACCAGCCCTACCCACACCCTCTGAGCACTGGAGATGAAGACTTAGAGATGGAGCTCCAGGAGAGAAGACAAAGCATACCAGCCCTGCAGGTTCACCCACACCCTCTGAGCACTGGAGATGAAGACTTAGAAATGGAGCTCCAGAAGAGAAGACAAAGCACACATCTCCTGGCCTGATGCCAGCTGCTTGCTGATGATGAGTCGCTGCAGGGTTACTCCCAAGCAGCTGGCTGCAAGTAAGACCTTCCAGCAGATGCCTATAAAAGCCAGTCAAGGGAGACTGCTCGGTGTGGAAGCAACAAGTCACCACTTGGTGAACTCTGCGACTACAGCTCCTTGACTCTGCCTCGCCGCAGTGACCTTTGGACCGGCTTTGGGCTTGGATCTCGGACCTGCTTGCTCTTGTGTATGACTTTGGGCTGAACGACTCTGCCAGAAGTCCAGAAGTCAGGCAATGACGCTGACTCTGGAATCTCTCTGCGACCGCACCCAGCACCTGACCCTGAATGATTCAAGAGGGCTTTTCTTCACAGTTAATAGGTACCAAATGGTTCACAGACTTCCTTCGATAAATGGTTAGGGACTGCATTTTATACTGCTGCGTATAGCTTACTGTAAGTAGGATCGTATTATGTAATTTCTGAATGGCTTAAATGCAGGGCTATTTCTGGGCAGGAACGCACAGGAACGGAGTTCCGGCTGGCTCCCAAGTTGGCCACACCCAGCAGGAACTCATTAGCATAGTAGGCCACACCCAACAGCAGAAACTCATTAGCATAATAGGCCACACCCAACAGCAGAAACTCATTAGGACTGGCTTCATTAGGGGTGTGTGGCCTAACATGCAAAGGAGTTCCTGCTGCAAAAAGCCCTGGGTTTTGACAACAAACAAGGTAAACAGAATAAGAAGCAAAGGGTGGGTTTGGCTGGATGACCACATTTCTGGTAACATGGGGTGTGTGGCCTAATATGCTAATGAGTTCCTGCTGTTGGGTGTGGCCTATTATGCTAATGA
Source organism: Gekko gecko (assembly GCA_029375565.1). Classification (NCBI taxonomy): domain Eukaryota; kingdom Metazoa; phylum Chordata; class Lepidosauria; order Squamata; family Gekkonidae; genus Gekko; species Gekko gecko. The sequence goes on along the minus strand of JAPDNY010000017.1, from coordinate 34,747,333 downwards.
GTTCCTGCTGGGCTTTTTCTACAAAAAAACCCCCTGCTTAAATGTGTCGTGTTAATACTTGTGCTGTGCTTTAGTTCTTTCCGGTGGTTCCAGACTTCTAAAGTCCTAATACACTGGGTTATTGAATGTCTCATTTTGTCGACTGTACTGACTCACTCTGCGTAATCCACCCCGAGTCCCTGTGAGAAAGGCAGACTATACATAATGGAAATAAATAAAAGCAAATAAACCACTACTCAGTGCCATTCTTTAGAATTTAGACACTGCCTGGGAATCAGCAGTTGCCATCTGTCTGAGAAGATCAGAATCTGTGAGCAGGGCAGCATGACGGGACGGGGTTCCAGACCTGACTCATGGCAAAACACACCATCCAGCTAGGACTGAAGCCACCTGCTTTCACAGCCCCCAGATCTGCTGTGTGCCAATCGATGCTCCCTCTAAGCTGCGGTGTCTTGTGAGCAAAAATTCTACTTTGTGAGCTACCGGCATCAAAACAGTTGTGAGCAGGCCATCTGGGTACTGCATAAATTAGTTTGCCCTGGAGCCATCCTTCCTGAGCTAAAAAAAAATGTGTGAGCCGGGAGGCTGAAAAGAAGAAGAGAAGAGATTGGATTTATACCCCGCCCTTCACTGCCCAAAGGCGTCTCAGAGCGGCTTACAAACTCCTTTCCCTTCCCCTCCCCACAACAGACACCCTGTGAGGTAGGTGAGGCTGAAAGAGCTCTTGACAGAAACTGCCCTTTTTTCAAGAACAGCTCTTATCAGAACTACGGCTTGCCCAAGGTCATCCAGCCAGGTGCAAGTGGAGGAGTGGGGAATCAAACCCGGTTCTCCCAGATTAGAGTCCGCGCACTTAACCACTACACCAAACTGGCTCTCAAAAAATTGTGAGCTAGCTCACACTAAGTCAGCTTAGGGGGAACACTGGTGCCAAGTATTAGTAGCACAAGTGGGGACACATGCAAAAGAGAAAAGGGGGCTAAAAATCTGGAAAGACAAAATCAGGGGCTCATCCTGACATCTTACTCCAGCTAAGCAATGTGCAAAAACAGAAGAGAGAGGGATGCATGGAACACTTCTGGCCTCCCTGGCACTAGCACCTATGCAAGGCAAACAGTCCATATTATAAACCCCGGAGGAAGTGCATCCTGGTGGTACTCAAAGACTCTCTTGTAAATGAGGACAAGGAAACAGCTGGCAGGAGGAAGCTGTGAATGTGGCGTTTCACTAGTCCTAACAAAATTCAGCCTGCAAACACACCTCTGCATGGGAGCTCTGATTGGCTGGAACTCCCAACAGGTATGTAAGTGCCATCTTAGTTGCAATAGTGCCAAATTCATGGCAAACCAGCCTGGCTTCCAAACTCAGATGAGACAGGGCTGTGCCTTGCCGCCTTCCCTCCAGGAACTGACCCTAATATTACCCTTCTTGCTCTGCTTCCTGAGCAGCTCTCCCTGTCTGAGCCTTATTCTGGCCCTCACTGCTCCAGTTCTACTCTTAGTCCTCTTCCAGCTGCATGACCCCAAGCCCACTTTCTGCCTGCAACAGATAAAAGTAATGGGCTCAACCTCCCCCAACTCCCAGATTATAAACTGGACACTGCCATGACTTTCTGGATTTCAGCATCTTGGATGAACCAGCAACCAGACAACCGTGCCACAGTAGGAGAAGAAATAACAGATTTCCATGGGGAAGGGGTGCCCACAAGGGTTTATTGAAGCACTTCCAACTTCTGAAGGCTTTGAAGCCAACGCTTTTCTCCAGGGGATTTAGCTCACAGAAATCGTGGAAGAAAAGCAACTGGGATCCCCATGGGTCTTTCAACAAGCGGTTTGGTAAAAGTTTGTAAAACTCTGCCTCTGGCTACCATATTCCCACGACTACTGCACACATGCACCGATGACCTCTGACCCTAACCCTTGTGGAGCGGTCAATACAGGCTTCCATTTCTACCGCTCCGCAAACACTAGAGCACCAAGCACCCATTTCTGCAAAACAACAAAATTCAACACAATTGAAGAATATTAGAGTTTCGGTATTTGAGGCTGAAATCGGACCCCCTGGTTTGGCTTATGAATTGCAGGATTCAGAATTTACCATCAACAATTTTCAAGTTTTGGACTGATGAAGTTGAAACAAAACTCACTAATGATCTTTGCTACTGTGAAATCTTTGGACAGCCAAGTGGCAACAACCTAACAGTAAATATTTAATGCCCTAAGATTCCATGCCATACCTTCAATGGTTTGCATTGGCCGGTTTTTGAGCACCCCTGCCGCCTCTAGAATATGCCAATGTGGTGTGGGTGAGGTAGATGATGTCGAGCATTACATTTTGAGATGCGTATGGCACGAATCACTCAGGCAAAGGTTTATTTATCCTATTGTACCTCTGCATAATGGAACCTCAGATCAGGATCTGGTGGTTTTTTTGCTCTCTGATACAGATGCACATGTTACCAGCAGAATGGCTTTGTTTGCACTGGCAGCAAAAAAGATAAAAATGAGTTTAGGACTTACTGCAAGTTATTGAAGGGTCTTCCCCACTTTGATGCATAATGTTTGTTGTATTTTGTTTTATTTTGTGTTGTTATGGCCAATGGCTAAGACAATAAACTAAAACTGAACAGTGAAATATTGGTGCACCTTCCAAGTGTCCAAACAATATTTGTCTTAAAAATTTGCAAAGGGGGGAAAAAATGGAGGGGATTGTGTTTCAACCCTCGGGCACCCCCCACCCCAGCTGTGCTCCAGCATCCAGCCCCAGATGATTAAATTCCATTTTGATTATTTATTTGTTTACTTATATCCCGCCTTTCTCCCCAGTGGGGACCCAAAGCAGCTTACATCATTCTTCTCTCCTCGGTTTTATCCTCACCACAATCCTGTGAGGTAGGTTAGGTGGGGTGTGTGACTGGCCCAAGGTCAACCAGCAAGTTCCGGGGCAGAGAGGGGATTCGAACCCGGGTTTCCTAGATCCTAGGCCGACACGTTAACCACTACGCCACAATGGACTTCAGGCCATCGCTAGCCAGACGCTGGCGTTCATGGGGCACCAGCTGTCTCTTAGGTGCGGCAGGCCCTGACTTAACTATGCCAATATTGCCTGCTTCTCTTAAAAAGAAAATCCAAAAGGACAATCGGTTGCCCCCGGTTAGTGTTCATGGTTAAGCAAAGCCGAAGTTGGAAGAAAGAGATGCAGTTCCCCTGGGTGCATTATTTTCCGCAGCAGCCGTCGCTTCTGTACTTACCGAAGAAGGCAAAGAAAAGAAAACAGCACTGAAAATGTGCAGCTTTGCAAAAGCGCACCTGGCTGAATAAAACATGGCAAATACTATGCACATTTGTGAAACATTGTCGGGGTCTCAGCCGGTAACTATGCTCCCACTTTGTGGCATGGAGGCTGCAGAGGTGGGAACGTAAGCACAACACTCTCTTACAAGCCCGGTGGAACTGGGAGTTTCAGAGCTAGACTCTCTTCCCTTCCTTCCCCCAATGAAGTCCTCCCTCCGCAGATGTGCAGGAGAAACCTAATAAGCCATGGCCCATTGGAGCTGCAAATGCTCCGGAACAGAAACGGTGCGGCATCCAAGATTCCGTTCAGCTCACCTCCTCGCTAGGAGCTGCGACTTTGTTCCAGAAGGAGAGGTCAGGCTGATCTGCAGGTCTCCCCGCCGAGGATGCACGATGGTAATCCGCACGACAACATGCTCTAGGTAGACCACGTGATGGTCGCGGTGGTCCGCACAGGCGTTGGTGACCGTTGTCGTCCTCACCGTCTTGTTGGTAGGGATGAACCTAAGCGGCGGGAAGGGAAGGAGAGCTTGTGGTTTCTAGGAGGCCAAGATAGGTTGGTCTGAGAAACATTAATGGCATACCCTACAACTTCTCTGTGGCTCAGTGGCACAGCATCGGCTTTGCATGCAGAAGATCCTGGGTTCAATCCCTGACATCTCCAGTTACAAGAATCAGGCATTAAGAGACATAAAAGATGTCAGCCTGAAGCCCTGGAGATCTCATGCTGAACGGAATAAAATCACTTAACTCTGATATATCATTTGTCTGATTGACTATAAGGTTGCTTCATACTCCCTTATGAACCTACCCAACCACTGTTGTCACCTTTGGAGGCCCTGCTTCTGGTCCCCCCACCTTCTGAGATCAGGAAGGTGGCAACTTGGGAGAAGTTCTTCCCGGTCATGGCACCAAAGCTCTCCTCCAGGTGAATTCATCTGTCCCCTTCTCTTGCCGTCTTCCACCAGTGGGTGAAGACATTGTTGTTTCTCTTGGCATTCCCTCAATGGTCCCTCCTTCCTACCCAGAGTTTTAACTGCTGTTTTTATGTTTTGTATACATTTTAACTCCATGTCTTTTAATGGTTTTAATGATGTGTGCTAGGTGTGCTAATGGTTTTAATGATGTGTGCTAGGTGTGTTAATGGTTTTAATGATGTGTGCTAGGTGTGTTAATGGTTTTAATGATGTGTGCTAGGTTTTAAAATGTTGATTTTACCGTATCTGTTTTAAATTGCTATCCGCCTTGATGGCCCCGAAAAGGCAAAAAGTCGGGACCAGTGTTCCCTCTAAGCTGAATTAGTGTGAGCTAGCTCACAGTTTTTTTAGCTCAGGAAGGACGGCTCCAGAGCAAACTAATTTATGCAGGAGCCAAATCGCTCGCTCACAACTTAAATGCCAGTAGCTCACAAAGTAGACTTTTTGCTCACAAGCTTAGAGGGAGCATTGGTCGGGACACAAATTTGGTAAATAAATAGATCACAGAATAACAGAGTTGGAAGGCCATCTAGTCCAACCCCCCCTGTTCAATGCCTGGTCAGCCTAGACAGCATCCCTGACAAGGGTTTGTCCAGCCGCTGCTTGAAGACTGCCAGTGAGGGGGAGCTCGCCACCTCCCTCAGCAGCTGATTCCACAGTTGCACAACTCTGACTGTAAAAAAGTTTTCCCTAATATCCAGCCGGAACCTTCCCACCCTTAATTTAAATCCGTTCTTGCAAGTCCTATCCTCTGCTGCCAACAGGATAATAAGCAGGGGTCTTCTGGGGGGGAGCGCACCGGAGCACAGCTCCGGGAGCTCAGGAGCCAAGCCCCACCCCCAGCCGGCGTCCCGGGGAGTCTTTCAGGCAGCCGAATGTCAATTTCAGCTCCATTTTCTCCTATGGGCCATTGAAATCTTCCCTCTCTTTCTTTTCCTCCCCTTTCCTTCTCTTTCTTTCCCTCTTTCCTTCCTTCTTTCCTTCTCTCTACTCTCTCTCTTTCCTTCCCTCTTTCCTCCTTCTGTGGCCCAACTCTCATGAGAAGGAGTTTAAACTTTAAATCCCTTCTCTCTTAGCTCCCCCACCCAGACCAGCTGGGGAAGGGAAGGGGAGGCTTTTGAAGATGCCTCCCCCCTTTTTGCTTCCCCTTTTGACATCACTTCCAGTGATGTCAGGGGGCGTGGCATATGCTAATAGCCTAATAGCTCATTAGCATACCATATGCTAATGAGCTCCTGCAGCTGTTTTTCTACGAAAAGACCCCTGATAATAAGTAATATACATGTGCAAAATCATACTCGTGTGAACTAGCCATTCTGGTGGCCGACCAAACTCCACCATGTACATGCTAACAGATCAGACTAATGGCCCACCTAGGCCACCATCCTGTTTCCCCACATAGGGACATGTGGCAGGACACTGTATGAAACAGGATGGTGCCCTAGACTAGATGGATCATTGGTCCAATTCATCATGGCTGCTCATGCAGCCTTACAGGGGTCAAACCAGACAGCAGAGGCACGGAGGCCAAAGCCTTGCTCTACCCCTTCCCCCCAGCAGTTTCCAGTCGATTGCAGCATCATTCTCAAGCTATGTTGTGTTAGGAGGGGACAGTCCTTGGAAATGCTAATTCAGTTCACAAGAAAAAGTGGTATTTTGCAACTTCTCTTAATTCAGAAGCCAATCTCAGCAGAGTTTCCGAGCCTCCTTCAGCCGAGGATTTCACGCTTTTCGAGGCCACCGCGTCCTCTACTCCACAGTCACCCACCCACTAGCAACAGGCCAACTCCCTGAGCAGGATTTGGAGTGTGTTGTTGATGTCTAATTCACTGGGAGGGAGCGACCTGTCAGTCCCCAGGATTACTCCGGGGAGGCTTCTGAGCATATGCTGGAAAATTCTCAGCGGGGATTACATCGTCTGTCTTTTATTTGGCCTTACTTCATAAAGGCAGAGTAGAAAAAATGCTATAAACAATGATGTCATTTCCCAGGGAGAGGGAGGGATTCTATTTTATTTATTTTTTTCTGCAAGGAGACATCAAAACATTATTTGCATGCAGCATGAACCAATTTCAAGACGCGGATTTGTGCCAGCGTTCTTGATTGGATTCATTTTAAGCAGTACTCATCGGTACCTGGAATCCTGATCTAAAATGTGGACATGCCAAATCAAGCCCAGAATGCATTTCTGCATCCCACTCATAAATACATCGTGTAGAAAGAAAGGCCATGGGGCTTCCCTACCAGGGCCCCGTCAGCGTGCTGCACCACATAACATCAGTGCGTTTGGGCCTTCCTTTTTGCAACAATGGCAGGAGGGGCTATTGCTCAGTTGCCCCTCTCTTGGAACACATAAGGGAATCCCTTGAACATGAGATACCTCTCAGTGTGTCCTTCAGAACTCACATGCCCACAACAGATCTCTGAATTGCGGAATGTAGAAGAGGAAGAGAAGAGATTGGATTTATACCCCGCCCTTCACTTGGGAGTCTCAGAGCAGCTTACAAACTCCTTTCCCTTCCCCTCCCCACAACAGACACCCTGTGAGGTAGGTGGGGCTGAGAGAACTCTGACACAAACTGCTCTTTTTCAGGAACAGCTGTGCCAGAGCTTGTGACTGACCCAAGGTCACATCAGCAGGTGCAAGTGGAGGAGTGGAGAATCAAACCCGATTCTCCCAGATTAGATTCTGCACACTTAACCACTACACCAAACCGTAGTGACTATGTCCAAACCCCGTCTTTCCTCAGTAGGAAGCTAAGCCACAAAAACTAAAACTAAAATTAAAAAATCTTATTTGTGTTTCAGGGTGCCACAAAGCTCCTGTTCATTCTTTCTGCTCAGTTACTACAATATCTGAAATTCCCTGTAAATGCTCTGGTGTTTCTCCTTAGATCATTTAAGGACCAAAGCATGCACACAATCACGGCCAAGGGGATGCCATCCAAGTACTGACCACAGCCAACCCCAGTTAGCTTCCAAACTCTAATGAGGCTAGTCTGGGTTAATAGGGCTGCTACAAGTGATCCCTATCAAGCCTGTGATGACGGGAAACTAAAGTTCAGCCCTCATTTTCATAGCTTCACTCGATGATCCTGGCAGCTACTGGAAATGGCTAGGAATTATCAGGAGAGGGCCTGAAAGCAAAGAGGCTGCCGCCATTGTTAACACCCTTGTACAGATCTACGTTGTGCCCGCATTTGGAATCCTGTGCCCCAGTCCATCTTCAAAAAGGATTACTGTCAAGGGGGGAAAGGCACAGAAAAAGATCACAAAGCAAGGTAGGGGCACCTTCTTGGAGAAAGGGCAAGATAAAAAATATAACAAATAATAATAAAAATTAGCTTATGCCCTTTAGTGCCAGTGCTGTAGGTGGCCAAAGAGTAGTACCGCATCTGTCTGCTGTTCAGGGCTCAGGTGACAGCCGAGACCACACAAAGAGTAACTGAGTAGAACCACAAGCCATTCTCTTGGACCCCAGCCACTCGCATATCCCAGCCCACCCGACAGAAAACACATGAGAAGCGACTTTCAGCTCAGTCCTTCCCCTGCACTGCTCCGGCACAGCACTGAATACAAGGGACACGACTCTGGTCATCAGCAGTGTTCTCTCTAAGCTGGGTTAGTGTGAGCTAGCTCACAGTTTTTTAGCCTCCAGCTCACACATTTTTGTCTTAGCTCAGAAAGGAGGGCTCCAGAGCAAACTAATTTATGCAGGAGCCAAATCACTTGCTCACAACTTTCATGCCAGTAGCTCACAAAGTAGAATTTTTGCTCACAAGACTCCACAGCTTAGAGGGAACATTGGTCATCAGTGTGGCCCGGAAGTCTCAAGCCTGAGGTCAGAGACAGAGATGACAGGTCTGCCTGGAGCCGGGGCAAGCTCCTCCCTGGAAACATATGTCTGTGAGCTCCACCAGGCAGCCCAAGCCGAAACTCAGCCTTGGACATGAGTTCTCAGCCACCCAGTCCATTGGGGGGAAACAGCGAACATGCACTGGGAGGAGGATCTGAAACCCTGATGTTATCCTCATTGACCAGCTGTGGAATGCACCGTTTTCAAAACATCCCAATTCCCAGATGGCTTCAACACACAAACACGGCAGGGCCGCAAGAGCGTTGACAGGGCCCTGACTGTCCCAGGAAAGTAAGCAAAGGAGATGCCCAGAATGGCAGGAAGGGGGTACACATCTTTGAGAGCTAAGGTGCGCCGCAACTGGCAGGATGCTGGCGTGTCAGAAAGCAAGTAGGCAAGTACTAGTGTCCTGGCCCCACTGCTGGACCTCCTGATGGCACCTGGTATATTTTGGCCGCTGTGTGACAGAGTGTTGGACTAGATGGGCCATTGGCCTGATTCAACATTGGCTTCTCTTATGTTCTTATGACTGACCTGAAGGGGAGCTTGGCACTAACAGCATCTACAGCTGCCGCGATGGAACATGAAGGGGTTTCAAAGACCTTATCTGCTTTGTTCACTTTGAATAAGTGAAGTTAAATAAAAACGTTCGTTTCAGACTTCTCACTTTTCTTTCTAGTGAACCAGGGGGGAGGGGGACCAAAGTCATACGTTGCGTGTGTGTTTGTGCATGCTCAGTGCCATCAAGTCACTTCTGACTTCTGGTGACCCTATGACCTCCAAAATGTCCCTTGGTTAACAGCCTAACTTGCCTCAGGCCCCAGAACGTACTGGGCCGGCACTGCAGCCAAGGCAAAATTATCAGCTTGATGGGACGGAAGGGACTTGTGGGTCACCTGAGCCCGGCAGAGCAGAGAGCTGCAATACCACCTCTGGCCACCTGGAGCAGGGGCACTAAAGCACCTAAGAAAAGACTTGTTGGGAGACCCCCCTGGCATGACACAGATTAGAATAATGGCTAAAGGACTGCATGTTTCTTAGTATGAATCTCCCATGAATTTACCAAGTGGTTCTCTTTCAACTTCATTCCTTCATCTGCAATAGGGGAATGATGTTCTTGATTACAAGGTGGCTGGGAAAAGAAGAACCCAGGAGGCTTTCTGTAGAGGGACACCAATTCAAAACCACAGCCTCCATGGCAATGCTCCCTCTAAGCTGTGGAGTCTTGTGAGCAAAGATTCTACTTTATGAGCTGCTGGCATTAAAAGTTGTGAGCAAACATTTTGGCTACTGCAAAAATTAGTTTGCTCTGGAGCCATCCTTCCTGGGCCAAGACAAAAATGGGTGAGCTGGAGGCTAAAAAACTGTGAGCTCGCTCACACTAACTCAGCTGATAGGGAACCTTGCTCCATGGTAGGAGCCTGCATGGCTTGCCACCTCTTGAATATTTTGCGGCTAGCCCAAGCAACTCACAGCAGCCATTTTGTGGTTGGCTACACATTTAACTGGGCATTCAAACAGCGTTCTGTGTGCCTTGGTGTTTAGTCATGCCGCATGACGGAGTGAGCGCCCGTCTCTGGTTCCAGCTCCTGCCAACCTAGCAGTTCGAAAGCAAGAAATTGCAAGTAGATAAATAGGTACCACTTCGGTGGGAAGGTAACAGCATTCTGTGCACCTTGGTGTTTACTCATGCCGGCCACATGACCACGGAAACGTCTTCGGACAGCGCTGGCTCTTCGGCTTTGAAACGGAGATGAGCACTGCAACTAGAGTCGGATTTGACTGGCTTTCGAGCAAGGGGACCTTTACCTTTACCTTACACATCCCCAAGACACCCGTTTTGTGGTGGAACCCGCCAGTGGTTCTCAAAATTCTGCAAGTGCCAACAGGTTCAACTTGGATGAGACACCCTGCACCTGTTTGTTTTGCTGCAGCATATTGGGGCTCACTTACGTTGCAGCCACAAAAAAGCCCCAGTCAAAGAAACTGGCTTTCCCCCTTGGCTTCATCTAAATACCACATATTTTTCTGCTGTACCCAGTCCCCGATGAGACAAAGCATTGGGGGGAGGTTGTTTGCCAGGCAGGGAACACACATCAAGGCAAGGCTGAACCGACTTACAGCCGTCCTCTGGGTTCAGGAAAAGTTTATGCAATTTGGTAATTAAAACCAGTTGTCAACATGAAAGCCACGCCAACCCACCCCAGCACAAATTGGACTGATGCCTGCCCCCTTAAAGACTTTTTTTTTTAAAAGGCTGGAAAGAGATCTTGGAATGTGTTTGCCCACATGGCCTCCACAAGGAACAAGCCCACAGATGTAACTGAACAAAGGCAATTACAGAACGGCTTTTTTTACTGGACGATTTAGGGCTTCATCCAAAGAAGCCCATGAAAAGATGCTAAAAAGCCAGCATCCACGTGCTCTTTGAACTTCCCATCCGCAGCCTTTTAAATGCATTTTGCTTTCTGGGGGCTGCTACCCACTAACTACTGGCTCACACATTTGCAAGAAACGAAGAAGTAGAATGCATTATTTCCCTTCTTCTTCCCAAACAATATTGGTTTCCTGTATACTGGGGATCCCAAGTAAAGTAGAAAATAAGTATAGCCATTCCTTTAGTGCTTTTACATCTCAATTCTCTTCTACGATGGAACTCAAGACCCCCCCGGAGGTCTCCCAACCAGACCCACTGAGCTTCATCAAGACCTCATGTATTCAGACCGCACGTAAGAACAGGTCTGCTGGATCCAGACCAGTGGTCCATCTCGTCCAGCATCCCATTTCAAAAAGTGGCCAACCAGTTTCCCGGGAGGGCCAACAAGGCACCCTCTCTCAACAGCTAGAGCCCAAGTAGCCCGTTGGCTTACGGAGAGGCTGGAGGAGATGAAAAGATAAAGGAGCAACAGTGCAGGAAGACTTGGGACGAATCTGATAAGACCCCAGGGAAAGTTCATTTTAAAGCATACTCCGTGGCAGTGATAGTGGCAAAGCATTTCAGCCACCATTGTCTCTGTACAGCAGAACTGTTCCAGTTGCTGAGATCTAACCTGCAGGGAGGCCTGCTGTGACCACTTTGCTCAACATATTTCGGGTAAAAATCTCTTGCATCCATACCAGCTCAGACCCTACATTAGCAGTGAGGGGGTCAGATGGTGCCAAGGTGCCAGCTTGTCCGGGTGTTCAGAAAACTTTTCAGTTCAGTCTGAGCCTGCAGACAGGATCCTTGGGGGTTTGAGGCCTGCCGCCTGCTTGTATGACCTTTCTGGCTACTGCAGTCTGCACTGGGGTAGCTGGCTGGCTGGATCTAAGATGTCGCTAATTATGGTTTCCAGCTCTGGGTTGGGGAATACTTGGAGATTTGGGGGGCAGAGCAGGATTTGAGGAGGGGAGGGGCATCAGCAGCGTATAACGGCATAACAGTGCACCTTCCAAACAATAGGCCACCTCCAAGGAAAATGGAGTATAGAAACTCAAATAACGGAGTAGAAAGCAAAAAAGTTAATGGAAGGAATTAAGAGAATAAAAATACACAAGTTTAGGGAAATGGAACTTAAATTCTATACCAAATGGGACAGAACTCCAGCCACCTTAGCTAACATGTTCTCAGGGCTAAACCCGAATTGCTGGCATTGTAAAAGTGCGAAAGGATGGTACTCCCACATGTGGTGGGAGTGCCCCGAGGCTAAAATTTTTTGGAATATACTAAGAGTCAGGGCTCTTTTTGTAGCAGGAACTCCTTTGCATATTAGGCGGCACACCCCTAATGTAGCCAATCCTCCAAGAGCTTACAGAGCTCTTCTTACAGGGGCCACTGTAAGCTCTTGGAGGATTGGTTACATTAGTGGTGTGTTGCCTAATATGCAAAAAGAGTTCCTGCTACAAAAAGAGCCCTGCTAAGAGTGATAAATGAGCTTTTTAGGGTAAAGCTGAATATAGATTTTGAACTAATGACGATAAGCACTCTAGGTAACAAGACAGTAGAGAAAAAAAAACAAGACCTATTAAAAGCAATAATATTAGCCGGTAAAGCAGTACTACACTAGGGTGGAAAGATAAGAGTAAATGGACAGAAGGAGCTTGGCATAATTATCTGTTTGACTTTATCCAGTCAGATATAATGGCTACAATGACCCAGGATCTACCATGAGAAGACAGAACATCGAGGATCAAGGAGAAATGGTCTCTTTATCTGGACTGGATAAAAGGAGAAAAGAAAGAAGACGTTCAGTGGAAGCTACAGGCCCTATGTCCCTGGCTGGAAGACAAAGACTAGACTGAGGGGGGAGGGAATAGGGAGAAAATGTTAAAACTACTTAAAAGGAACAATGGAACGATGAGAATGTGCAATTCAAAGAACAAATAAAAATAACCTATTAAAAAAAAAAAACAGTGCGCCTTCCAAAGCCGCCATTTTCTCCACGGGAACAGAAACCTGTTGTCTGGGACCAGCTGTAATTACAGCAGCTCTCCAGTCACCACTTGGAAGGTTGGCGGTCCTATAGTTAATACCTCCTCGACATGGGGAGTGGTCGCCCCAGCCCTGAAACAGGCTGCACTGCATTCGTCACAAATGTGCCCTTGTTCAGCAAGCTGATTGAACAGGTGGAGGCAGGACGATGTCAAGCATTCCTGGATGGATTGAGTGAATCCTTTCCAGTCTGGCTATGGGACTGAAACAGCCTTGGTCACCCTGGTCAATGGCAGGCGCTGGCAGACGGACCAAGAGAATGTGACTCTGCTGATTCTCCTGGACTTCTCAGTGGTTTTTGCCACCACTGATCAAGGTATCCTAGACCGCCTTTCCAGGCTGCAATGTGAAGGTGCCATTTTGTTGTGGGTTCCAGGCCTAACTGGAGGACTGTAGAGGTGGTGCTGGGGGTCTGCTGCTCAGCCCCCCTGGCCTTTGGACAAGGCTCCATCTTGTCTCTTTAACATCTACATGAAACCACTGGGTAATCTGGAAACTTGGGCTGGGTTGCTACCAATATGCTTCTGAAAGTGAAGGCTCCCCTTACTTCACATGGCTAGTAACTATTGATGGAATATGTCTTAGGGCCCCCCCCCGCCCTTTAAAGCTATCTAGGCTTGTGGTCATCCTTGTGTCCACTGGCAGCGGATGCCGTAATTTAATTATTCATTGAGTAAAAAAGTATTCCCCTTTTGCCTGACTTGAAACATCCGGCTTACCTGAGGGACCACCTTTCCCTACATGTTCCCCCAAGGGCACTTCGGTCTGGGGGCCGACATCTCCTGGAAATTCCGGGCCCCAGAGATGTGAGGCTGGCTGCCACAAGAGCCAGGGCTTTTTCGGTGGCGGCTCCTACCTGGTGGAAGGAGCTCCCAGAGGAATCCGGGCCCTGCAGGACCTTGTCCAGTTCCGCAGGGCCTGTAAAACGGAGCTCTTCCACCAGGCTTTTGAGTAGGAGCCGCCACTGCCACTATTCCACCTTCAACATCCTACCTCGATAACCTGTGCCATCGCACTCCCATCATCTTGGTTTTAAATGTTGTGTTGATGTTGTATTATCTGATTTTATAATTTTATCTGTTGATATTGTTTTATGTTGTTTAAATTGGCATTTATGCCCACTGTTAGCCGCCCTGAGCCTTCGGGGAGGGCGGGATACAAATCGAAACAAATAAATAATAATAAATAAATCAACTTCATTGGGTGCCCCGAGTTCTAGAATTATGGGAGAGGATGAAAAAGTTCTTTCTGCCCACTTTGCCTGTGACCGTACACCATACATATGTGCTTAGCATGAGCAAAGCAATATCTCCTACGCCCTTCAGAAATGTCTCCTGCTTTACGGAGGTGCAGAAAAGGCAGGCCTGGCTCTCGGTTTCTGTGGAGAAGCTATTGGGCACAACAAAACACATGGGCAGGCAGTAAGACCCTCTTGGGACACCCACGGTGGGGAATTGCCTCTCTAACCACTACATCACACTGGCTCTCGCATCACGGACAGGTCTAACTGGGCCACAGATTAAGCACTGTGAATCCATGTCATCATAAGAACATAAGAGAAGCCAATGTTGGATCAGGCCAACGGCCCATCTAGTCCAACACTCTTGTCACACAGTGGCTAAAAATACCAGGTGCCATCAGGAGGTCCAGCAGTGGGGCCAGGACACTAGAAGCCCTGCCACTGCTGCCCCCCCCAGCACCAAGAATAGAGTGCATCACCTGCCCCAGACTGAGAGTTCCTAGCTATACCTTGTGGCTAATAGCCACTGATGGACTTCTGCTCAAATATCTAGAATGCTTTGGAAAAAAATTAGTAATGAACTTTTAAGTTGCCCCAAAGGAAGTTCTACAGGTAAGTAAAGGTAAAGGTTCCCTTGCTCAAAAGCCAGTCGAATCCGACTCTAGGGTTGCGGTGCTCATCTCCGTTTCAAAGCCGAAGAGCCAGCGCTGTCCGAAGACGTTTCCGTGGTCATGTGGCCGGCATGACTAAACACCAAGGCGCACGGAACGCTGTTACCTTCCCACCAAAGTGGTACCTATTTATCTACTTGCAATTTCTTGCTTTCGAACTGCTAGGTTGGCAGGAGCTGGAACTAGTGACGGGAGCTCACTCCGTCATGCGGCACTCTCGGGTCTTGAACTGCTGAACTACCGGCCTTCCACAGCCTGCAGTTCAGCGTCTTAACCACTTGAGCCACCGCAGGTACAAAGGAACAAAACCGTCTCAAGGACATGAACGCTCACCAAGGTCGCTTATTGGACGTTCCAACACAGACATGTTGAGTGGGGACGGTCTGCCACTTTTTGGCTTCCACAACGAGGGCTTCTGCATCCACCAGGCCAAAGCCATACAGATGGCTAACTGGAAAGAAAGAAAAAAAACACACCACACAGTTGTCTCAAAGATCCATTTGTTTATTAAAGAAAGAAAAAACAATCCCCACCGCCCAGAAGGTTGTTTACACATTTATGGTGCTCTGCATTATAGTTTCCAAGAGACATAAAACAAAAGAAAACCTATTCTCATTCCTGGTGGAGGAATCTGTATTGCTCCGTGTTGCAAGCAGTTGTAGGAAACCTTTTGAAAATTTCTCTCTTTCTCTCTTGAGAAAATACCATTAGAATCAGAACTAAATACACTCGGCAGAGAATTTCACGGGTATGGGGCTGCCGATATATATTCACTGAACTCCACTCATGCACTTGCTGGTTTTAGAATGGTCGCATAGGCTTTCGAGCTATTATCATTCCCCGTTTCAAAACACATGAGGCTTTCCAACAGTGATGTGGGCTGGTAAACCACAGTGGCTAAACAGAGGGCCCTGCTGCAAATTTTACTTCTGACGTAAGCTTGCTAGGTGGCCTTAGGGCCAGAATTTTCTCTTAGCCTCACACCTTCATCTGAAATATGGGCACAATGATTCTAGCCTACCTTACAGGGCTGTTAAAAGGACTGCAAGATAATGTATATGAAGTGCTTTGAATACTGGAAACTCTATATAAATTAAGGTAAAGGTTTCCCTTACTTGAAAGCCAGTGGAATATGACTCTACGGGACGGTGCTCATCTCCGTTTCCAAGCCAAAGAGCCAGCGCTGTCCGAAGACGCTTCCGTGGTCATGTGGCCGGCATGACTAGACACCGAGGCACATGGAATGCTGTTGTGGTACCTATTAATCTACTTGCACACGGAACGCTGTTACCTTCCCACCGAAGCAGTACCTATTTATCTACTTGCAATTTCTCGCTTTCGAACTGCTAGGTTGGCAGGAGCTGGGGCCAGAGACGGGAGCTCACGCCGTCATGCGGCACTCTCGGGTCTCGAACTGCTGAACTACCGACCTTCCGGTCTGCAGCTCAGCGTCTTAACCACTTGAGCCGTCGCAGCCCATCTGTATAAATTAGTGCTATTTTAATACTCAAAATTAAGAAACCTCTGAAGAATGATAGAATCTTCCGAAGTCACATGGCAGGAGGGTTACAAAAAAAATTGGTTTAATATGTGTCTAAGCATAGTGCCATCCCAGATGAAGTTAGACTCATAGAATCACAGCGTTGGAAGGGGCCCTACAAGCCGTCTTGTCCAGCCCCCTGCTCAGGGCAGGATCAGCCTAGAGAATCCCTGACAAGGGTCTGTCCAGCTGCTGCTTAAGGACTGCCAGTGAGAGGGGGCTCATCACCTCCCCAGGCAGCTGATTCCACGGCTGCACAACTCTGACTGTCAAAAAGTTTTTCCTAGTATCCAGCCAGTACCGTCCCACCCTTAATTTAAACCCATTCTTGCGAGTCCTCTCCTCTGCTGCCAAGTCCACTGAAGTCAATGGGCTTAGAAGGGTGTGACTCTTGTTTATGACACACCACTGTCACTTCAAGGGAGTCAATTCTACATTAAAGTGCAAACTGAACGGGGGTGGATCACTCTTCCACACTTATACAAATACTTGTACTAGGCTGAAAGTGTGTGACTGGCCCAAGGAAACCAAGCAAGTTTGAGTGGCAGAGTAAGGGATTCGAACCTGGGTCCCCCAGAACCCAGCCTGACACTCTAATAACTACTGGACAATGCCGTCTCTCATATGCTTTTCAATTCAATTATTTTTTGTTATCTCCTAGGCTGTAAATAAGAGCTGCAGTGGCTCAAGTGGTTAAGACGCTGAACTGCAGGCTATGGAAGGTCAGTAGTTCAGCAGTTCGAGACCCGAGAGTGCCGCATGACAGAGTGAGCTCCTGTCTCTAGTTCCAGCTTCTGCCAACCCCTAGCAGTTCGAAAGCAAGAAACTGCAAGCAGATAAATAGGTACCGCTTCGGTGGGAAGGTAACAGCGTTCCATGCGCCTTGGTGTTTAGTCATGCCAGCCACATGACCACGGAAACGTCTTCGGACAGCGCTGGCTCTTCGGCTTTGAAACGGAGATGAGCACCGCAACCCTAGAGTCGGATTCGACTGGCTTTCGAGCAAGGGAACCTTTACCTTTACATTTAGGCTGTAAACAAAGTAAATAAACAAACAAATAGAAAAGCAAATTATAATGCATGCAGCCCTAGAATCACAAGAACAGGGTGTCTGCATAAGGCCCCTCTTTTTTCCACACTGCCCCCCTCCCTTTCTAGGAGGACAGCAATCCAGAAACGACAGAGGATTCTTTTTCAGAAGCATTAGTGGTTACAAAAGAGGATTACTGTCAGATCTCCAAAAGCTAATGCGAGAGACAGAATTTAATTCTGAAGAGGGCTTGTTCTAAACCTTGACAATGTTTTGTCACCTCTAGCACACCCGGTATTAAAGCAGGAATTTCTCAGATCTTGCTGCCTTCTCTTGCAAAGCCTTCCCCAAAACTCTTTTCCTTGGCGTCTTTCCCTGCTGCTCAGATCTTGCCTGCTGAAACAGACAAGAGCTCGCAAATACCCATTGATAAAAAAGGCTTCAAAGCGGATTATCAGACCTCAGAACGGCCAATAACTACGGCTTGGAAGGTCTGCAGGGCTGGTAATAGAAAGAGCTTTTTGAAATGGATAGGGGAGCACTCCGGGCTCAGAAAACTTGGGAGGATATTGATTTGGATTTATACCTTAATCCTCTGAGAGCAGAGGGGTGGGTGGTGGGTGGGGGAGAGATGAATTACTATAGCTAATAGAAAGGTTGGTGGCTGGTGCCCATTGTGAAAGCCGGGGAGGGAAGCAAATCACCCACAAAGGGCAACTACATATTCAAAGGACTTTCCTAGGTATTCCAGAAAAATTAACGTTCTAAATTAAAGAAGACACCTCACTCCCTCCCTCCTCTAAACTATCCTGATGAGGACTGAGCAAGCTCCCTGCCCTCCGAGAGAGGCAGAATGTTGAGGGCCGCTGAATGCCAGTTAATGAAAATACGAAAGACACCCCCCCTCGCCCTGTTATGCACACGCACTTCTCAGAGCAGTGTTCTTCTGCACATGCCCTCTGACCCGTGGAACCATATCTCCTTAGCTAGATCAAGAGGGTTTTCAGCTCTACAGCTCAGTTTTCTGCTCCAAAGCTACGCAGCTTTCTTCATTTGATCTTAAGATTGCGGAGGTAATTTTTAGAAATATAGCATGGCTGTACTTGCTTTGGTTTCTAAGGTCAGGTTTGTGAACTTTGGATCAGGCGCCTGAAAAGCAGGGCTATTTTTGGGGCAGGAAGGCACAGGAAGGGAGTTCCGACTGGCTCCCGAGTTGGCCACGCCCAGCAGGAACTCATTAGCATAACAGGCCACACCCAACAGCAGAAACTCATTAGGATTGGCTACATTAGGGGGTGCGTGGCCTAACATGCAAAGGAGTTCCTGCTACAAAAAAAGCCCTGGTACCGTTTTGACAACAAACAAGGTCAACAGAATAAGAAGCAAAAAGTGGGTGTGGCTGGATGACCACACTTCTGGTAACATGGGGGGGTGGCCTAATATGCTAATGAGCTCTGCTGTCAGGTGTGTGGCCTAATATGCTAATGAGCTCTGCTGTCAGGTGTGTGGCCTAATATGCTAATGAGCTCTGCTGTCAGGGGTGTGGCCTAATATGCTAATGGATTTCTGCTGTTAGGTGTGGCCTATTATGCTAATGAGTTCCTGCTGGGCTTTTTCTACAAAAAGAGCCCTGCTGAAAAGTATGGGAAGGTGGGGACTGTGCAGGCCCCTAAGAAATTATATCATCTTGGAAGGGGAGAATGATATCAAGGAGAAAAATCCCAACCTGCCCTCCTGTTTCTCACCTTCCTCCGACTTAATAAGAAACATGATGGTGAGTCTACCCTGTTTTTAAAAAATGTGAACTGTTTGCCACTGTTGAGGCAAGTGGGTTCAGGGGCCTGCTTCATCAGATGAATGTTGTTGTTGTTCAGTCGCACAGTCGAGTCCGACTCTTCGCGACCCGATGGACCACATCACGCCAGGCCCTCCTGTCTTCCGCTGTCCGCTGAAGTTTGCTCAATTTCATGTTCATTGCTGTGATAACACTGTCCAACCATCTCATCCTTTGCCGTCCCCTTCTTCTTTGACCCTCAGTCTTTCCCAGCATCAGGGTCTTCTCCAGTGAGGGCTCCCTTCTCATTTGGTGGCCAAAGTATTTGAGCTTCAGCTTCAGGATCTGGCCTTCCAGGGAACAGTCAGGGTTGATTTCTTTTAGGATTGACTGATTTGATCTCCTTGCAGTCCAAGGGACTCTCAAGAGTCTTCTCCAGCACCATAGTTCAAAAGAATCTATTCTTCGGCGCTCAGCCTTCCTTATAGTCCAACTCTCGCAGCCATACATGGCTACTGGGAATACCATTGCTTTGACCATGCGGCCTTTTGTTGGCAGGGTGATGTCTCTGCTTTTTATCATGCTGTTTAGGTTTGCCATCGCTTTCCTCCCAAGGAGCAGGCGTCTTTTAATTTCATGGCTGCAGTCACCATCTGCAGTGATCTGGGATCCCAGGAACATGAAGTCTGTCACTACTTCTACGACTTCTCCATCTATTTGCCAAGGAGTGATGGGGCCAGATGCCATGATCTTAGTTTTTTTGATGTTGAGCTTCAAGCCCAGATGAATGAACTGGACTGAAAAAACATGCTGCAGAGATCATAAAGGCTGTCCCGGCACCCTCTGCAGCAGATCCTGGAAGTGTTCCCTTCCTGCAGTACCCATGGGCACTAGAAAAAAAATGGAGCCCAAAGCTTACAAGGAAGATGAGTTTTGCTTGCTTGCTTGCTTTAAAGGCAAGAGCAACAGAAATGCAATGAAGAGGAAGACATTGCAGGGAGCCAAGTTTACTTAACCCCTTGCCCACAAGTAAAATAACATGACCCAGATGGGTGGCTACGGGCATCCAGCTCAGCCACTATTTGAGGAGGGGCTGTGTGGCTCAATGGAAAAGCACAAGTCCCAATCCCAGTCTCAGTTCCTGGCACCTCCAGGTAAAGAGTGTGGTAGCAGGTGTTCGGAAAGACCCTTCTCTGTTTGAGACTCCAAAGAGCTGATGCCCGACAGAGGACTGAACTACGGGACCAAAAACCCAAGTCTGCATAAGGCAGCTTTGTATGTTCCTACTTTTTCACCTCCAACAAACAGGCAACAAACAGGAGACAAACTGCCAAGAGGAAGGCAAGGAATTAAAATCATACACTTTCGGTGCTTCCTATAACATGATACACTTTCAGGGCCTGAAATTCAACCTCTCCCTTCCTCGCATGACCCCTGAGGCAAACTGAGGCTTTCTAAGCATCCAAACAGTGAATGGACTGGGATGTATGATCTTCAGTCTGTCTGAGTCTGAAAACTAACCAAACTTAAGAGCCTTTTGTAAGGACGGGTATGATAATAAGAGCTCTAAAGTGCTTTATTAATTTCTTTTTTAGTACTACACTCAGAAGTGGGAAGGCTTTAAGACGGCAGGTGGATAGTGAACGTCTCCACGGATTCCTATTAAAAGCATTCTTCCAATATACATATGCAGGGCTATTTTTATAGGAAAAGCCCAGCAGGACCTCATTAGCATAATAGGCCACACCCATCAGCAGAAGCTCATTACCATATTAGGCCACACCCCTATGTTGCCAGAAGTGTGGTCAGCCAGCCACACCCATCTTTTGCTTCTTATTCTGTTTACCTTGTTTGTTGACAAAACCCAGGGCTTTTTTTGGAGCAGGAACTACCCCTAATGTAGCCAATCCTAATGAGTTTCCATTGTTGGGTGTGGCCTATTATGCTACTGAGTTCCGGCTGGGCGTGGCCAACTTGGGAGCCAGCCGGAACGTGGTTCCTGTGCGTTCCTGCCCAAAAATAGCCCTGCAAATATGTATTTGTGTCTTAATTTCCGTGCGTGGTGGGAAGGCCATTTTCATTCCACTTCTTTTCTTCAGCAAATTTCCCTTTTGTTCTTTTCACACTGCTTTTCAGTTCGGTGCCGTTTTCTCTCCATTTAATGTGCCGCTGAGGCTGGGAAAAGTGTCAATTTTAACAGCAAGACTGCTATTGAATTTTGTTAATATGGTCAAGAAAAAAAACAAACAGACCACTTGCCGTTTCATCCTGAGCGTGGAGAAATCCTAAAAGAAATGTAAGCTTTCGAAGTGAACAAGACTTGTCACGTTTTCTGTTAATATCACCCCGTACTGAGCCACAATTACCTTCCTATTCTGCCACACGTAGCTTTCCAGACTATACCATTCTGTGACCATTTCCAGGCAACCAGCCCTTGCTGAATGCATCGAGCGTTGGCCTTACCTTTCCGTCCAGCACCATTCGTCTTCCAGTCTGGGGCTAAGAGATGTACTGGTCTAGATGTTTTAACAAGCAAGTGCTGAACGTCTCGCCAAGTTAGCAAAGGGCTAAACATAATGGGAGAAAGGCAGGCAGGTTAAACAGGCATTTGGCAGCAAATCGTGGCTATGCCAATGACGGGATTTTGAAACAGCCCCCCAAAAGGAACAATCCCCAGCAGGAAAAACCTTAAACACAGTCATCAGCAGCTTCATGAAAAACATTTCAAGTCAGGAACTGGATTGACATGCCTCTTCAGTGGCTAAGTGACTCACAGAGCATTCCTAGGCAGAGTTATACCTTCTCATGTCCATTGATTTCAGGGCTTAGAAGGACGTATCTGCTTAGGAAATGTACTGCGAGCTGCAAGGTCCCCAGTTCAAATCACACCTCTGCCATAAACTGACTTGGTAGCTTTAGGAAAGCTACTCCCCCAGTATAGGGATAATAATCCTGGTCTATCTTGCTAGGCTATTGTAAGAATTGCAACAAGGTGCATAAAAGGCTTTTTAACATAGAAGGCATCGGCATCCCATGTGGGGTAGAACGAGATGATAAGCCCAGAGGCAGATGCCAATTTCTCGTGTTCCTCCATCGGCGCAGCCTGCTCTGTTGGATTTCTACCTGCAAGGGTTTTTGTTTTTAAAAATGGGGGGCGGGGGGGCATTTTAAAAAATGTCAGCCCTCATTTGCAGCCTGAAGTGGTACAACCCATTCTTTACATCACAAGATTAACCACCAAATTCTGTCACATAGGAAGACATGCGTCAAAGTGGCTTTGGACACAGTTCGCTACTCCTTCTTTCCATCCTCAAAACAACGATCCTGCAAGGTAGGTTATACTGAGAGTGTGTGACTGGCCCAAGGTCACCCACCAAGCTTCCACAGAAGAGTGGGGACTCGAACCTGGAGCTCCCAGATCCTGGTCCAATACTCTACCACAATGGTTCTTGACATACACCCCCATGTCAGATTTAAAATTTCTGGCTGCTCTAGAGTCAGCAGAATCAACATATTAACCTCCAAATTTGTAAAGTCGGAATACTTAAGGTAAAGGTAAAGGTTCCCTTGCTCGAAAGCCAGTCGAATCCGACTCTAGGGTTGCGGTGCTCATCTCCGTTTCAAAGCCGAAGAGCCAGCGCTGTCCAAAGACGTTTCCGTGGTCATGTGGCCGGCATGACTAAACACCAAGGTGCACAGAACGCTGTTACCTTCCCACCGAAGTGGTACCTACTTATCGACTTGCAATTTCTTGCTTTCGAACTGCTAGGTTGGCAGGAGCTGGAACTAGAGACAGGAGCTCACCCTGTCATGCGGCACCCGGGTCTCGAACTGCTGAACTACTGACCTTCCACAGCCTGCAGTTCAGCCTCTTAACCACTTGAGCCACCGCAGCTCCAAAAAGTCGGAATACTTAGTAGGATTGTAATTCCAAGCTTTTGCATTATCTTGCTATATTTCTTCACTCCGCAGGTGGCCCTTAAACACTCGAAGCTTTGAACATCTGAAATTTGAATTCATTTCCTTTCTGGCCATGAAATAAAGCTGGGGACCCCTCAACAACATTTAACGTGCTCGATCCCCAGTACTTAATGGTATGTTTTATACTGAGAACTAAACGATCCCCAAATTTACGGACTTAACTCTCCCTAATTTATTTGTAACAAATGCTTCTCTTCCAGCTGTGTTCGCACAACACACAGTTTCAAAACAGAGCTAATTTATCTCAAAACGTGGCAAGGGGAAGACAGTGTGTGTGTGTGGGGGGGGGCAACATTTTCCCAGCCTCAGTCACATTAATGAAACAAACTGTTTCTGCCACTGTGAATTCACAGCAGCCGGCAATACATAAGCGACGGATACAGCCGTCACAGCATGGGTGTACTAAAGGAAGTCTGACGTTTGAGCTTGGAGTTCATTTTCTTCTTCCGTGCTGTAAAAAATAGAACAGGCTGCAACATTTGGAAAGGAAAAATAAACTGAGAGTTTTCAGTGACGCTTTGTAAATAAAATATACCATCTCCTCAGTGTTTAGATAAAGGGAACTCAGAGAGGATGGGTCTTTCAGCAGCTATTACCTGTAATAGCTAAATGGACACCTCTGTTTCTGTGGGTTCCTATCACCCCAATGGGTACACAACTGCCAATAGGAAGACAAAGGTTCCAAAGTGTCCCTGTTGACAGTCATATACCCGCTAGGGCAATAGGAACCTGTAGGAACGAGACTTTAAGGGGACAAGTTAACAAACAGAACCTCCATGTTCAGAGGTGGCATATTTCTAAATAGCCGGAGGTGAAATAACAGGTTGGCACCAGCGTTCCCTCTAAGCTGAGTTAGTGTGAGCTAGCTCACAGTTTTTTAGCCTCTGGCTTACACGTTTATTGTCTTAGCTCAGGAAGGATGGCTCCAGAGCAAACTAGTTTATGCAGCAGCCAAATCGCTTGCCCACAACTGTAATGCCAGTGGCTCACAAAGTAGAATTTTTGCTCACAGGACTCCGCAGCTTAGAGGGAGCACTGGCTTGGCGCTGGCCTCTATGCTTTGCAGAATTTCTACAGACATCCTGGTTGAACCTGGGATGTTGAATCGGATTGATCTGGCAGAGTTTTTGCTATATTCACCTCCTTGGGGACCCTATTTTTAGATAAACAAGTACATTCTTACGATTCAGTACGGCCCCACAGGAGTTTTTAATCTCCTTGACACAGAAAGGAGAAGGCAGGGTATAAAATATTTGAAGCAACTAAGCAAGCCTTAGGATTCTCCACTCTTGCAGAAATCCGCCCTAAGATGTCCATTTTTGGCAGGATGGAGCAGGGAGTACGGATGCGTCTCTGTTCCAGAGTAAAGGAACGTGACCCAATTCTAAAAACCTGTAAGCTGTAACCAACATCTCTTCTTCACCATGGCAAACGATGCTGAATTCATTTGAGTGGCAGCAATTTTATTGCGTGTGGAAGGTGCTGTCAAGTCACAACCGACTTACGGTGATCCCACAGGGTTTTCAACGCAAGAGATGTTCAAAGATGTTCACTGCCTCCCTCTGCGTAGTGACCCTGGGCTTCCTTGGTGGTCTCCCATTCAAATGCTAACCGTCACCAACCCTGCTTAGCTTCTGAGATCTAACGAGATTAGGCTAGTCTGGGCCATCTGGGTCAGGGCATCGCTATTCTATTACAGATGTTTATTTATTAAAACATTTATACCCCACCTTTACTTTGTGGCTCAAGGCAGCTTCCGGTTAACACTTAAACCTGTTCACAACACAATAAAAACCTCTTAAACCCACTGCCCTGGGCTTCTTGGACAAAGGGCAGAATAAATGAGATAGGTTTGATAGGTAGATTAGAGAGCTGCAGGATAATTTGGAGCATCACCCGGCAGCAATAGTCTTTCCATGTACCCACAATGCCAAGCAGATGCACAACACAGAATATGCCCCCTCCCCCCAATTTACAGCAGATGCACAGGAACTCCACAGCAGGCAGGAAAGAGGCTGGGAAAAACACAGCACTCCCAATCCTTCCTTTTTCTTTGTATCTGTTTCACCCAGAAACCAAGATTCGAGTCCAGGAGCACCTTAAAAACAAAGATTTCCAGGCTATAAGCAGGCTTCCCAAGTACTTACCGTGATTCGGCGGGGGATGCATACCTCCTGGCAGGACCATTCCCGGGGGGAAAAGAGATGCGGCGCACGATCCCGTCGCCAGGAAGTGACGCTGGGCAACCCTCTGCCAATGGGGCTGAAAACTTGTACCATCGAGTTTCCAGCCCCATTGCCAGAGCATCGCCAGGTGTCACTTCCTGGCGACGGCATCGTGTGGCGTGGGTGTTACACGGAGGGATGTTCTGGCCAGGGACTGTGTGTCCCCCGCCAAATTACGGTAGGTACTTGGTAACCCTAGCTATAAGCTTTCAAAAATCAAAGCTCCCTTTGTACTACTAGTACCTCATGAAAGAAGTTATGACTCTTGAAAGCTTATATCTTGTTGGTCTTCAGAGCTCAGATCTTGATGTTCTACTGCAAAACAACCATCCCCAGAAAACCATTTATGAACAAGCCCTGCTAGAAAAATTCCCTTACTTGGCCTCCAGCGCCAGAGCAATGATTCCTGCCACCATGGGGGCAGAGACGGAGGTCCCCGTGTGGCCATCTGTGCAGCGCTTCCTCAGATCTGTGGTCACCTAATGACAAATGTGGATATGACTGTTAGGTGGCAGGTAAAGGCCCAGCAAGCCAGCAAACATTTGAGGGTCAGGGTTCGGGGTGTGTGCTCAGTATACACCAAGCTGAATAAATACCCCAAAAATACCTTCTCGGTATTTTTCAAGTATTTATTCAGTCAAATCAGATTTTCTAATCTGATTCAGCTACTGATCCAGCTGAGCCTGAATAAATCAACCTACTCTAAATTTGTACGCATATGGGCACCGGTACTAGAATACATGACAATACAGGACTTACTCCCACTAAAACGTATGTATCATAGTTGGTTACACCTCTAATACATAATAAACACAGAAGACTGCAAAACAAACATGGCAAACTTACAGGAACAATCACTAAAACTTGCTAAACACATAACAAAACACCCAGCAAATCAGAAAAAGATAAAATTAAATATATACTACCATAGAGGGGAAGTCAGTATGATATGTACTCTTATTGATATACGTTATTAGTAATAGGTTGTATGAAACTTAACCAGTATCAACTAATTCAGGACGTACACAGTCTTAATGTAATGCTCAAAATGCTTTATACGTATTAGACAAAATACTTTGTAATGTACATAATAATTCAATAAAGTTATTTTTTTTAAAAAGCTGATATAAGTGCTGTCAAGTCACGACTGACTTATGGCCAGCCCAGCAAGGGGCTTTCACGGCAAGTGAGAAGCAGAGGTGGTTTGCGTTTGCCTTCACCTTCCTCTACAGAGCCTTCCTTGGTGGTCTCCCATCTAAGTACAGAACCTGCTTAGCTTCTAGCTTATGGCAACCCCAGCAAGGGGCTTTTACGGCAAGTGAGAAGCAGGTGGTCTGCCAGTACCTTCCTCTACAGAGCCTTCCTTGGTGGTCTCCCATCTAAGTACAGAACCTGCTTAGCTTCTAGCTTATGGCAACCCCAGCAAGGGGCTCTCACGGCAAGTGAGAAGCAGGTAGTCTGCCAGCACCTTCCTCTACAGAGCCTTCCTTGGTGGTCTCCCATCTAAGTACAGTACCTGCTTAGCTTCTAGCTTATGGCCAGCCCAGCAAGAGGCTTTCACGGCAAGTGAGAAGCAGAGGTGGTTTTGCCTTTGTCTTCCTCTACAGAGCCTTCCTTGGTGGTCTCCCATCTAAGTACAGAACCTGCTTAGCTTCTAGCTTATGGCAACCCCAGCAAGGGGCTCTCACGGCAAGTGAGAAGCAGAGGTGATTTGCCTTCGCCTTCCTCTACAGAGCCTTCCTTGGTGGTCTTCCATCCAAGTACAGAACCTGCTTAGCTTCTAGCTTATGGCAACTCAGCAAGGGGCTTTCACGGCAAGTGAGAAGCAGAGGTGGTCTGCCCATTGCCTTCCTCTGCAGAGTCTTCCTTGGTGGTCTCCCATCTAAGTACAGAACCTGCTTAGCTGCTAGCTTATGGCAACCCCAGCAAGGGGCTTTCACGGCAAGTGAGAAGCAGAGGTGGTCTGCCATTGCCTTCCTCTGCAGAGTCTTCCTTGGTGGTCTCCTATCCAAGTACCGACCCTGCTTAGCTTCTGAGATCTGATGAGATTGGGCTATACCATGCCACCTTCCCTCCCAACCTAACCACACTGCCAGTAGATCATTATTCAAAGTAAATCAGAATTTGCCTCTGTCTTCTTAGGTTTCAGAGCTCATTCAGAGTTGCTCCCACTATATATGTTTTTTTTTAAACATATTTTTTTGAAACAAGAACTGGCAAAAAGAGGGGAGGTTGGGGGAATAAGTAGCTGTAGGTTTAGAGGTCAAAACCACTGAGGAAGGGCCGAAAGCCACCCAAAAGGAGGATGGCCATCTCTCATGTGCACCTGGTCACCTAGCTGAGGTTTTTCTTGAAGGCCATGCTGTGCGTTGCCCCCATGCTCTGAAGTTAGGTAGCTATGCATCAAAGGCAGGGCCTTCACAGGGGTGGCACCTACGCTCTGTAATACTCTGAAGACTCATCTGGCATCCATTCTTTTTTTTTCCTTTTTCTTCTTTTTTAACAATTCCCAGAAGCCTTTTAGATTCCCTGCAGCTGGTTTTCACTAACCCAGTCTGTTCAGCTGCAGATTTAGATGTAGTTTATACAGGATCTTTTTTTTTTAACGCTCATTTTAGGATTCTGATAATCTTACCCTCTCTTTCGATCAGAAATGTCTTGTGCAGCTGTTCTGTTTATTGGATGTATGGGTCTTTTAACGATGATTACATTGTCATTTACTGTTTACATTGTATGCTTTCTAGCAATAAAAAGAAAGTAAGCTATTAACATTGGGCATAAATAAGTGCTGCCTGTCCTGACACAGCCTTGCCTAGAAATTCCTTAAATGAAAAACAAAGTAATAATTAGAAAAGGATCCTCAGGGGCTGAGTGGCAGGGAGTTTAGAACACGTCAGAGTCTCTGTAGAATTGGCAACAAACGCCCATGCGATTGTAAGGGAGCATGAAATCACTGGATTGCACAAACCTGATATAACTAATGGAACCATAGCCTGGACTACAGAAATGGATTTTTAAACTGCTTCATTTTCAGCCAAAGTCCTTGTTGTGGCTCCAGGTACGGGGGGGGAGAAGGGGCTCAAACTGGAGAATCCACATCCTAAGTCTGGATTTGGGCACAACTCTGTTCTGGCCCCAACAGGCGGAGAAGTTAAACAGTCTAAGGCATTGACTTACAATCTGACGCTCATAGAAAGCTCCGCTGCTGTAGGTTGTCGCGAGCGTGGATGCGCATTCCTCCAAGTACCACGGTTTGTTACCATTCTCAGTGGTACTGCTGACAGAGACAGTGTAGATGCTGTTGGTGTATCCGTCGCAAGAGCAGTGGTCTCCTTCTCTGCCGCCGTTTCCAGAGGCCCAGACAAAAATAGAACCCCGACCTTTACGTCCCTAAATGTTTATCCAAAAAAAAAAAGAGGTGGGGGTACATAAGGGCATGAATTACAGGGCAAGGCTGACCTGTCAGATCTGCCCCCTTCTTCCCCTCCCATCTCTGAACATATTTTCACAAAGATAAGTTTTGGAAGACCAAAACAGTAGCTAAGGGAGACCTGGCAAACAGATGCAAGCCTTCAAAGAAGGATATAAATGTTTTGCATAAATAAATAAGCAAACAGACAAATAAATAAAGAAGTTCTGCCTCACTGCCTAGAAATGTCTTAAAAGCAAAACCGAAAACCTCAGGCTGGGATTTTGGACTGTATATACCCAGACTTTACCTCAAATTCCTTCCTGGTTGTGCCACACACAACCCCACGTGATTGGCAGGGACCATGAAGCCCCTGGATTGGTCAGACATTGAGATAATTATGGGGGCAAAGTTCGAAGGGTTAAAGGGTATGATCCCCTCCCAGGATTTAACCCAAATGGCCTTATCATTCCGATGGAAAGTTAGTGATATGCCATTTGCTGGTATCTGTTTTCTGCCCTCAAGGTGAAGGGGAAACAGACCTATTCCTCAAGGAGAAAGGGTGGGGAAAGCAGCTAGAGAGGCAGTCTGGAGAAGAAAAGCAATGGATAAAGGAAAGGGTGAGCATCCGCTTTCCCTCTCCACTTCCCCATTCCAAATCACCCGCTCCTGAAGCAGGTTTTCCACAGGACCTGCATATTTATCTCATGTATCGCCTCTGGGGCTCATACCACTGCCGGCTGGGTAGAAACAAACCCCCCACCAGACGCATGGCCCCAGCAGAAGGTCGAACCTTGCTTCTGCCTGGGTAGGTGCGCCCAAAGTCTCATATGCTAAAGTTCTTACGCAAGTTAAGTAGGCGTTTAAGTCTTGTTAGGTTGCCCATACCTTCTTAATTCCCTGCTCAAACGCCTGCCTGGCCAAAGGGCCGGGCCCGTCCACCGTCCGGCCATCATCGTCTGGCCCCCAGCTAGCACTGTAGATGTGAATGTACTCTGGGCGGACGCCAATCGCTCTCGCTTCGACAATGTCCGTGACGTCGCCGTCTAACATGCGAATACCTAAAAGCGCACCCATCCCAAAGAAGGAAAACAAAAATCCAGAGATTAAATCTTTGGGGGCTTTGAAGGAAGAGCCAAAAGACAGCAGTTGAGGGCAGGTGAGGAATGAAAGGCTGCATGCGTCACCAACAGCTGTCTGCAAAGAGAAGCTGCCCTCAATATGCTTGGAAAAGATGAGGACTGACAATACTCCCTCTGAACTGTGGAGTCTTGTGAGCAAAAATTCTACTTTGTGAGCTACTGGCATTAAAGTTGTGAGCGAGCAGTTTGGCTACTGCATACATTAGTTTGCTCTGGAGCCATTCCTTCCTGAGCTAAGACAAAAATGTGTGAGCTGGAGGCTCAAAAGCTGTGAGCTAGCTCACACTAACTCAGCTTAGAGGGAACACTGCTGCCAACTTGTTCAGGCCATCCTTCCCTCCCCAAAATTCAGCTGCAAACGGTTTCCTTGGTCCTGTAGAAGAAGCAACATGAAGCTTATTTGAGTGACAAGAGTTTTTTCTTCTTATTTTGAAACCTTTTGGAGTTCCCCCGTGTCCAAACTTAGCACTGTCCCACCCCTCTCAAATGCTAACTCAGACAGCCCGGAGGCGAGCAGGAAGCAGAAGGCCCAACAGGTAGGTGAACATGGACAAATTGGGAACTCTGCCTGCGCTGGAGCAAAGTTAGTCAAATGAAGGCGCCGGGCCAGAGTGATAGTCAGGTAGGACCCTCCTGGGCCTTTCTGGCTCCTGACATCTGCTGGGCTACGGTTCAACTGGAGAGGCAGTTTGGTGTAGTGGTTAAGTGTGTGGACTCTAATCTGGGAGAACCAGGTTTGATTCCCCACTCCTCCACTTGCACCTGCTGATGTGACCTTGGGTCAGTCACAAGCTCTGGCACAGCTGTTCCTGAAAGAGCAGTTTGTGCTAGAATTCTCTCAGCCCCACCTAACTCACAGGGTGTCTGTTGTGGGGAGGGGAAGGGAAAGGAGTTTGTAAGCCGCTCTGAGACTCCAAGTGAAGGGCAGGGTATAAATCCAATCTCTTCTTCTTCTTCTTCTTCTTCTTCTTCTTCAACACAACACTCAGGACATCCCCAAAATTACCTGCTTGGCTGAGTGCCTCCTTTAAAATTGCCATCCCCACCAAGAGAATACATGTTAGAAAAAGCGTTCCCCAAACTAAGCACACCTTATTTGTGTGGGGGTTTTAAAGATAATTGGGTCCAGCAAGTAACTGAAAGCCAGTGCCCGTTGTTGTATTAGGTACTGTTTGGATCAACTTAGTCAAAAGGTGAGACGCAGAATTCTGTGCCTGCTGTCATATCTGAACAGTCTTCAAGTGGGAGCCCTAGACAAACAGCACTGCAGTAGCCCGATACAGAAGTTACGAAAGCATGAACCACCGAGAAAAATATACTGATTTGGCCAAATCTGTGGGGAAATGGAACCACCACTAACGTAATCGGTTTGTTTTCCAAATTATTGTGACGTACATGACGGAAAACCTTGAGGTTTTTTTGTTTAAGTAAAACATTCATTGAAATGTTATCAAAGCCATCCTGGATTTTTTTTTCCCTACAGAGGGGCGAAGCACTTAGTGTTTAGATTATCTTGGGCATCTAAACCTCCTAGGCTGATGTTGAAAACATACAGCAATAGCCAGCTGTGTTCAGAAGAAGACGACAAGAGCGGCTGGCTTCAACGGGAAGCCTCTTGCACAAGAAACACAAGACTGATCAAAATGAATGGAATTCATTCAACAGCTGTTCTCGTTGGGACGGTGCCCAGAATCTTACTTGCAGTTGAGTATTTCTTTAAAAAAAAAATACGAAGCAAGGGCAGAGAAAAATAGGGAAGACAAAACTGAAAATAAAAATAAAAAAGGCAGCCCAACCTTGAGAATAATCTATAAACTGCCCTAAACACAAGCGCCAATCTTAAAAAATTTCTGGAGGCCTGACTCATCTCTTGGCAAAGAGGCAGGGTTTATTATTTATCGCAGTTCAGACTATTGCTGCGGGTGGTGGACTGTTTCAGAAAGGAAGGGCAGCAGACTGTGATTTCAGTTCCTAACGTAGCCAGGCATGACAGCCTCTCTTTATTAAAAATAAAAGAGCAAACATATTTTCTTGCATATATTTCCCCCTTAAAAACTATAAAACAACTGCAATAGCAACAAAAGCCGAGAGATTTAATGCTACAGCTGTCATGTGGGCAGCAGTCAACTCAAACCTTATGTATGTCTGGGAAAGGAACGATGTTCAGCAAAAACAAGATGAATTTTCACCAGTGCTTTCCCGAAAGTTTACAGCTGAAATTGCAACTGGAAAATGACTGCCAGGCTGTGCTACCTCACCAAAACATTTTGTCCAGCAATATAAAATGACATCTCTATTCTACGATTTTTTATATAGCAGTTGTAGAGCCAGCGTGGTGTCGTGGTGAAGAGTGGTGGATTCTAATCTGGAGAAACAGGTTTGATTCCCCACTCCTCCCCATGGAGCCTGCTGGGTGACTTTGGCCCAGTCACCGTCCTCTCAGAACTCTCTCAGGGCCACCTCCCTCACAAGGCATCTGTTGTCGGAAGAGAAAGGGAAGGCAATTGTAAGCTCTTTTGAGACTCCTTAGGGTAGAGAAAAGGGAGGTACAAAAACCGGCTCTTCTTCTTCTCGCAGACATCTGTTTTTCTTGTCACAAGCAAGGTTTATGATGCTTGGATTTAGAAATGCTGTATGATTTTTAACAATAAATATTTAAATGCCAAGTTTAAGTATTTGTATCAAAAGAATTTTATACTTTTTATATTATTAAACATTCATATGTACTCTAATATTCAATTATCTGTTATTTCATACATACAGAATGAAAGAATATGCAATTACATAAACCAATCACAATATAGAAAGCCTACGGATACAAAACCGGGGTGTATATTTAGAAAAGAGCAAGAGCCCAGTAACACCTTAGGCAAAGGTAAAGGTTCCCTTGCTCAACAGCCAGTCGAATCCGACTCTAGGGTTGTGGTACTCATCTCCATTTCAAAGCCGAAGAGCCAGCACTGTCTGAAGACGTTTCCGTGGTCATGTGGCCGGCATGACTAAACACCAAGGCGCACGGAACGCTGTTACCTTCCCACCGAAGCGGTACCTATTTATCTACTTGCAGTTTCTTGCTTTCGAACTGCTAGGTTGGCAGGAGCTGGAACTAGAGACGGGAGCTCACTCCGTCATGCGGCACTCTCGGGTCTCGAACTGCTGAACTACTGACCTTCCACAGCCTGCAGTTCAGCATCTTAACCACTTGAGCCACCGCAGCTCCTAGTAACACCTTAAAGAGTAACAAAATTTGTGGCAGGCCAAGAGCTTTTGTGATGAAAGTTCATACCCTGCCACAAATTTGGTTAAGTCTTTATGGTGCTACTGGACAAGATCTTTTCTATTGCTGTAGACAGACGAACACCATTTTGATGCCTGGATTTGTTTTTTTATTTTTGCATTGTAAGCAATGCTCTCCCTAAGCTGTGGAGTCCTGTGAGCAAAAATCCTACTTTGTGAGCTGCTGGCATTAAAACTGTGAGCGAGCGATTTGGCCACTGCATAAATCAGTTTGCTTGGGAGCCCTCCTTCCTGAGCTCAGGCAAAAATCTGTGAGCTGGAGGCTAAGAAACTGTGAGCTAGCTCACACTAACTCAGCTTAGAGGGAACACTGATTGTAAGCCACTTGGAGCCAGGCTAGCCTGGTCTTGTCAGACCTCAGAAGCTAAGCAGAGTCAGCTCGGGTTAGTACTTTGAGACCAACAAGGAAGCCCAGGGTTGCTACACCGAGGCAGGCAATGGCAAACCACCTCTGAACATCCTTTGCCTTGAAAGTCCTATGAGGTTGCCTTAAGTTGATTGTGACTTGATGGCAAAAAAGAAAGAAAGCTGCCCCCAAGCGTCCCAAAGGGCTAATAAGTAAGATACCCATTTTAAAATGGGATTTCCATCTTTTTCACACAATGAAGAAGAAGAAGAAGAACACATTTGGTTTATACCCCGCCCTTCACTGCCCAAAGGCGTCTCAGAGCGGCTTACAAACTCCTTTCCCTTCCCCTCCCCACAACAGACACCCTGTGAGGTAGAAGAAGAAGAAGAGATTGGGTTTATACCCTGACCTTCACTGCCCAAAGGCATCTCAGAGCAGCTTACAAACTCCTTTCCCTTCCCCTCCCCACAACAGACACCCTGTGAGGTAGAAGAAGAAGAAGAGATTGGATTTATACCCCGCCCTTCACTGCCCAAAGGCGTCTCAGAGCGGCTTACAAACTCCTTTCCCTTCCCCTCCCCACAACAGACACCCTGTGAGGTAGAAGAAGAAGAAGAGATTGGGTTTATACCCTGACCTTCACTGCCCAAAGGCATCTCAGAGCAGCTTACAAACTCCTTTCCCTTCCCCTCCCCACAACAGACACCCTGTGAGGTAGAAGAAGAAGAAGAGATTGGGTTTATACCCCGCCCTTCACTGCCCAAAGGCGTCTCAGAGCGGCTTACAAACTCCTTTCCCTTCCCCTCCCCACAACAGACACCCTGTGAGGTAGAAGAAGAAGAAGAGATTGGGTTTATACCCTGACCTTCACTGCCCAAAGGCATCTCAGAGCAGCTTACAAACTCCTTTCCCTTCCTCTCCCCACAACAGACACCCTGTGAGGAAGAAGAAGAAGAAGAGATTGGATTTATACCCTGCCCTTCACTTGGCGTCTCAGAGTGGCTTACAATCGCCTTTCCCTTCCCCTTCCCACAACAGACACCCTGTGAGATAGAAGAAGAGAAGAGATTGGATTTATACCCCCTTCACTACCCAAAGGCGTCTCAGAGCGGCTTACAAACTCCTTTCCCTTCCCCTCCCCACAACAGACACCCTGGGAGGGAGGTGGGGCTGAGAGAGCTCTTGACAGAAACTACTCTTTTTCAAGAACAGCTCTTATCAGAACTGTGGCTTGCCCAAGGTCATCCAGCCAGGTGCAAGTGGAGGAGCGGGGAATCAAACCCGGCTCTCCCAGATTAGAGTCCACGCACTTAACCACTAATCCAAACTTAACCACTACACCAAACAATGGCTGATTCGTATCACTCACAATTTGTGGACAACCCACTGAGGTTCAAGCCTATTTGTATGATACAAGTGACGTTCATTACATACAGAGGTTAACTATCCACACCTCCACTTCCCAGTGCGTTTCAGATGCGGATGGAGATCTCCTGAACACCTTTGCTGTGTCCTGTTGAAATGTCACCTTCCGCTCAAAGGTTCCAAGTCTACTGTCAAAGTACCCCAGTGCCTCTTTTCTTCTGTCACAGAGTCACGGAATCACAAAGCCGGAAGGGGCCATAGAGGCCATCTAGTCCACCCCCTGCTCTCTGCAGGATCAGCCTAGAGCATCCCTGACAAGTATTTGTCCAGTTGCTGCTTAAAGACTGCCAGTGACTGTCAGATAGGAGCAATAGACACGAGTGAGCTAGGAGCTGCCTGTCAAAGTCAAATTGAAAACAGGGAGTTCCTGAATCACCGAAGGAAGATTTGAAGAAGCTCCTTAGTGATCTCCTAGCACCTGTAGTAGCCTTGAAAGCAGAAGAAATAATGCATGACATGGAGGCAGCGTATAGGGTGTATTCAAATTACACCAAAAAAAATAGCCTACCTGGAGAAATATCAGTTAGATTTTCACGAAGACAAACCAGGGATGCAATTTTAAAAGCTACGTCAGCAACTCCACTGCAACTGGGAAATGCTACCATTAAGACTCTAAAAGACATTCCATTTGAAATTCGCCAAAAATGAAAGAGTTACAAGGATTTAATACTTTTTCTTCAAACTAATCAAATTGCATATAAGTGGGCGGTTCCAGAAGGGGTCATCTTTAAGCTAGATGAAGAGAGAGAGAAGATTGACTCCGTGTACAAGGCTAAAGAATTTCTGAAATGTCATCTGGTGAAGACGGTGAACCTGGTTCGAGTGGCTCCACACCCTCGGAGACGGACGAAGACTTGGCTGCGGAAGAAGGCGCTGCTGCCCGCAAACCAACTTATGCTTTTAGAGATAGAAAGCCTAAGTAAAGGCAGAAGGACTCTGAAAATTGCCTTTATGAAGCGAGTTTGGGGGATGCTCTGGAATTCTCCCTTAACAAATAACCAACTAATTTCAGATCAGGGATAGATAGTAACTCACAGCATGCATTGTTTTACTAACAATTTGGTATTAACATAGATATTAACTGGGGTAATGATCTCCTACTCTTGGGGTTTTTAGTTTAGTGTGGGTTTACTTTCCTTTCTCCTTAGTTGTTAGTTTCCCCTCCCTTTTTTCGTTGTAGTTTTAGTTGTGCATTACAAAAAGCAATAAAAAATCCCCTTCGGGGGGCCAAAAGAAAAAGAAAACACCCCACCTCCCCCAAAAGATGAGTCGCCTTCTGGGAGGGATGGAAAGAACATCAGCAGATGCTGCAGGAGCCAACCAGAAAGGCCTAGTACTGGACACCTGGGGCTTAGACTGTCTGCCCACCACTTCCAATGGAACAACTTCTGAACACCTGCTAACTCTTTGGCAAAACGTACTCCTCACTTTGAAAACTCTTCAATTGTAGCGAGGGCTGCCACAGTCAGACTTGTTTATGGCTAAAAAGTGAGGCGCAAGGAAATGTATTTAAAAAGCGAGGTATACAATAAATACAACTAGTTATTTATTTATTCAATGTACCCCCGCCCTCCCTGCCAAAGCAGGGGGGTCATTTTCCAGCTTGTTTCCTGGATAATTTAGCTCAATCCATGGATATTTCTTGCGCGCTGCAGAGTGTGACCAGTCCTGGCATCCAAAGCTGCAAAACTTGGCAAGTGTGCTTTCTGGTGTGACTCATTTTTTGAAGAGAGCTCTGATTCATGAAAAGTTCTGGAACAAATGTGGTTAAAGCCTCGCAGGTGCTGCTGGACTTTAACTCGACTTAGCTACAAGGAGACTAACATGGTTACCCCTCTGCATAATTCTACAGTTGCCTGTAAGTGATATATTATTTAATTATCCGAGATACTTATAGCCTGCATTTCTTTCCAACAGAGACCAAGAGCCAGCTTACAACACTGTTCTGCCCTTCACCATCTTCTCCTCACAACAACCCTGTGAGGCAAGTTAGACTGAGCCAGAGTGACTAGCTCAAAGTCACTCAGGGGTGGCCAGACTGCGGCTCGCGAGCCACACGTGGCTCTTGGAGCCCTCTTCTGTGGCTCCCGAGCCTTGCCACTACCCCACCAACCACTTTGAAAGCAGAGGATTTTTTCCCCGGGGGCCCAGCCTTTGTAGAGTTGGGTGGGTGGGAAGGGGCTGCTTCCTGGAAGCTAAGCCTCGCCCCCAGTTCCCAGCAGCCCTCAGCAGCCTACAGGCTGCTTCTTCATGGCATCGCTGCTGGGAGCCAGAAAGGTAAGTTGGGCTGGGACCTGGGTGTGGGTGGTGGGCAACGTTCCCTCTAAGCTGTGGAGTCTTGTGAGCAAAAGCTCTACTTTGTGAGCTACTGGCATTAAAGTTGTCAGGAAGCTATTTGGCTGCGACATACATTCGTTTGCTCCGGAGCCATCCTTCCTGAGCTAAGATAAAAACGTGTGAGCCGGAGGCTAAAAAACCGTGAGCTGGCTCACACTAACTCAGCTTAGAGGGAACGCTGGGGGTGGGGACTGTTTTCAGGGGGTGGGTGGGTGGCTGGCTGGCTGGCTGAGAGCGCCTGGGCTGTGGGTGGCCCAGACGCTTCAAAGTGGGCTGACAGGGACTTTTGGGGGTGGGTGGCCAAGAACGCCTGGGCTGCAGGTGGCCTGGGCACTCCCCAGGTGGAGTGACAGGTACTGTTTTTGGGAGGGGTGGCCGAGAGCGCCCTGGCCACGGAGAAGGGTGGCGGGGACTGTTTTCAGGGGGACAGAGGGCCTTTCACCACAAGCGTCGTGTTGGGGTGCAGGGGATGGTATCTGCCAGGGAGGGAGTTTGGGAGAACCCGGCCAGGACGTGCCATTGCCCCCCCCCCCCCGCATAGGCCTTTAAGCAGAGCACAGCAAGAGGCTCTTCATGGGCCTCTCACCACCAGCACCATGGGGAGGGGGCTGTGGGGTATTCTCTCTGCCAGGGAGGCAAGGGCGTAGACTTTGCAATTTCCCAGGGGGGCTGGGGCTGGGCCAGAGGCATTGCTAAGTCATTAAAAGAACTGGGACCCAATGACATCATAGGGAGGAGCCAGTGACATCACAGGCCATTGTCACTATCTATGGAGGTGGAACTATGTGGCATTTAGGGAGGGGCTCCCCAGAAAATTAGGGTGGCCTGGGAACCCCCTAGCAATGCCCCTGGGTTGGGCTAACCCCAGGAACAGATGCCTTCTTAGCACACTGTTTAGAAATTCCACCTTAAAATGCAGCACAGATTCTATTGCTAGGGACTGTTTTTCCACTCTGGGAACTGTCATTACAGTCCTAGAATAGCCTATCTGGGCCCAAAAACCTTATTGGAAAAACCATTCTGCATTTTCTTTGCAACTTTTTTTGGCTGCAGTGTATTTCAACAGAGCCCATGCAAGTCAATTGGCATTCCTGGCTCCCATTATCTCCAATGGGCCTTCAAGCCTCTCCCATTATTTCCAATGGGCAATCCTGTCATTCCTTTTAGTACATCCCAGTTGGTTGCCCCTTTGAAACTACCACACCATTTTAAGTAACAGCAAAATGAAGAGCATGAACATAGAGTGCACATCCCTTACTAATGTTCTCTCTGGGCTCCACACAGATCAAAAGGAAATTTTAAAAGGCCTCTGATCTACATCCCCCCCATCTTGTTCATGAAGATGGGCTTACAATTTAAAAATGAAACAGATATTGAAAGAAGAACAGCCCACCCCCCACTACCACGAAAAAAACAACAATTGTTCTCAATCAAGGATATATAGACCTAAGTAAAATACATTCCTCTCCTCCACCACCTGGCTGTTGTGCATCCTACATGAAGCAGGGTGATTCAGCAGATGTAAACCAATGTCAGTGGTCTGCATCCACCATCTCACACAGAAGAACCAGAGCTTCCAGTTTCAGCACTGGAACTAGGGGTGCCAGTCTCCAGGTGCGACCTGGGGATCCCCTGGAATTACAGCTCATTTGCAGACTACAAAAATTAGTTTCCCTGAAGAAAATGGATGTTCTGGAGGGTGAACTCTATGGCATTGTACCCCACTGAGGTCCCAGTCCTCCCCAGGCTCCATCCCCAAATCTCCAGGAGTTACCCAACCTGTATTGGGCCACCCCTCCCTCCCATCCCCCAGAGGTGGACAGGTGGAACCTGGCAACCCTAACTAGGGATGTTTTAACAAGGGAGGCGAGAGGTGGAAAGAAAGCAAATAGATGGGAATAGAGGAAAGAAGGAAGGAAGGAAAGAAGGGTGGAGGGAGGGGAGAAATGAAAAGAAAGAAAATAGAAATCCCTCTCCATAATTTATCCAGGAGTTCAGGGGAGAGTTGGTCTTGAATGTATGCATATAAACTCTTCGAGGTTTCACCTGGCCTCCTCCCCCCTCCCCCTGCACGGGCTGTGTGTGCGATTTCAGTGATTGTAAACTGCTAATTCCTGGCTTTCCTAATATCCTCTCTCTGTCAAGGGAAGGGGTGGAGCTCAACAAAGAACTCAGAAGAGTCTCCTCTTGGAGGAAATAAAGGGCTCTGGTTAAGTAGCGAACTTGGGAGCAGGAAAACAACAGCAGCGGCACAAGGCTGCAGGAAAGGTGCCTGGGCACCCAGCTGCCTAGCGATCCTCCATGGATGCTGGGCTCCCCCCTCCCGACCTCCCTGCATGGCTCTGCAAGGCAAGCCTTGTGTATGTGGGGAAACAGAAAAACAAGGGCGCAAGGCGCCCAGCCATCCCAAGGCTGGCAATCCTCCATGGATGCCGGCCTCCCCCCCCAACCTCCTCTCATGGCTCTCTGCAAGGCAAACCTTGCAGGGAGTGATAGAACAACAGCAGCGGCACGAGGCTGCAGGAAAGGTGCCCAAGAGTCCAGCCGCCCCAAGGCGGGCAAACCTTCATAGATGCTGACCTCCCTCCACACTTCCCCCACCTCCTGACCTCCCTGCATGGCTCTGCAAGGCAAGCCTTGCAGGGAGAGAGGGAAAAAACCTGGAAGAACAATGCGCAGGGTGCCCAGCCTCCCCAAGGCCGGCAATCCTCCAAGGATACCAGCCTCTCCCCCAACCTCCTCACATGGCTTTCTGCAAGGCAAGCCTTGAAGGGTGCGGGAAAACAACAGCAGCGGCACAAGGCCACAGGAAAGGGCACCCAGCCACCCTGAGGCTGGCCTCAGCCAGCCAACCATGGGCACTCTCTGCCTAGTGACCACCACCCCTGAAAACATCCCCCCACCCTCACTGGAGCCCCAGGACAGCTGCTTACCTTTCTGTGCGGGAAAGCTGAAAGCACTGAAAACATGTGCAGCCCCCAGCTCTACCAGGCCCAACTGAGGATTTCTGGGAGCTGGGGGTGGGGCTTAGCTTTCAGGAGGCAAGCCCTAAGTTTCCTGTCACCCCACCTGAAGTCTCAGAAAGTGGAGGGAAAAACCTCTCCGCTTTCAAAATGGGTTGGAGGTGGCATGGGGTGGTAGTGGCAAGGCTTGTGAGTCTGGTTGCCCGGGGGGGCTCAGTCACCCCTGGAAAATTTTGGAGGTAGCCTCAGCCCTCAAGCCCCCCTGAAGTTGACACCTATGCAGGGAGGGCCCCAGCCAGGCCACGTGTTTCTCTCTCCTCCCCCACCATGGGTTTTTAACTCTCTCTTTCTGTCTTTCTTTCTCTCCTCCTTTCTGTCTTTCTTTCTCTCCTCCTTTCTTTCTTTCTTTCTTTCTCTCCTCCTTTCTTTCTTTCTTTCTTTCTTTCTTTCTTTCTTTCTTTCTTTCTTTCTTTCTTTCTTTCTTTCTTTCTTTCTTTCTTTCTTTCTTTCTCTCTCTCTCTCTCTCTCTCTCTCTCTCTCTCTCTCTCTCTCTCTCTCTCTGTTCCTTTCTCTCTCTCTGTCCTTCTCTGTCCCTGTTTCTCTCTCTCTCTCTCTGTCCCCCCCTGTGATGTCACTTTCAGGCCGCTCCCCGAAACCCACCTCTTCCTCTGAAATAAACTTGTGGCTCTCGAGCATCTGACATTTAGTTTACGTGGCTCTTGCATGAAGAAAGGGAAAGGGTTGGAGCATGAAGCACAGGAATGGGTTGGAACACTTTCCCTATGAAGAATGGTTAAAGAGTTTGGGGCTGTTTAGCTTGGAGAAACAACGACTGAGGAGTGACATGATCAAAGTTTACAAGATTATTCATGGGACAGAGCAGGCAGAGAAAGAGGTACTTTTCTCCCTTTCTCACAATACAAGAACTCGTGGGCACTCCATGAAATTGCTGAGCAGTCGGGTTAGAACAGATAAAAGGAAATACTTCTTCACCCAAAGAGTGATTAACACATGGAATTCACTGCCACAGGAGGTGGTGGCAGCTACAAGCATGGACAGTTTCAAGAGGGAATTGGATAAACATATGGAGCAGAAGTCCATCAGTGGCTATTAGCCACAAGGTATAGCTAGGAATTCTCAGTCTGGGGCAGGTGATGCACTCTATTCTTGGTGCTGGGGGGGGCAGCAGTGGGAGGGCTTCTAGTGTCCTGGCCCCACTGCTGGACCTCCTGGTGGCACCTGGCATTTTTGGCCACTGTGTGACAGAGTGGATGGGCCATTGGCCTGGATCCAACATTCACTTCTCTGCCGTTCTTTGATATTCTTAAGCAAGTTTGGCCACCCCTGAAGTCTCCTGTCAAGCTTTCATGCTAAAGTGAGGTACCCAACCCTCTAACTCAATGGAGATTGTGGAAAGGAGGGCCTTGCTGAGGGAACCCTTCCCCCTCTCAATTAACGGGACTTCTTAGCTGCCCCCCAGGCCTTCCAGCACCATCTAAAAAAAACATTTATTCCAGAAAGACTTTAAGGAAATTTGTTCAGCAGAATGGGGATTCGAACCTGTGTCTCATAGACCCTAGTCTGATACTATTAAACACTACTCCATACTGAAAGAAAATGGAAAATTACATCCTTAATGGTGGCTTCAGTCTTAGTATGCCGGTCGAGACTGGTTTATGGCTCCCAATCATCTCTCTCATACATACACTTCACTCTGTCTGAGCCATTCCTTCGACGTCTTTCTATCAGCCTTAATAAAGCAAACAGGGCCATGCATATAAGACCGAGAAAAAGACATCCCCTTAACCCCTGACTACATAACATCTGATGCTGTTAGCCCAGCCAGCCATCAAAGCCTCGCGTAAGCACAATTGCAAAAGGAATCTACGGTTTGTCAGACCGAAGTGGAGGTTAAAGAGAGGAGATGGGAAGGAGAAGGAATAAATCAGCCGTTTCCCACAGTGTAAGCAATAAAAGCTTCAGTTGCTGGATGACTTTAAAGAGCCAGTGGAAGAGAAGAAAGATGGGCTCGCGTTCCTTTTTTTGTTTATTGAGCAGTAAATGTATTTTGCCCTCAGCAAAGAAGGGAAGGAAATGGGAGAACAATGAAAGGACCGCGAGGGGAAAAATTAGATGTAGTTTTCAGAGAGTGATAGACGGGACTTCCCACCAAGCCGAGCTTGCTCATCCCTGCTCTGGGTTTTTAGCCATTCCAACTGACTCCTGATGAATTTACACGTTATTGTATTTAATTTAGATAATGTATACCCCCATCTTTCTCCCCCATGGGGCCCCAAAACACCTTACGTCATTCTCTTTTCCTTCATTTTACCAAACCACACTTTTCTAAATCGGGGGGTGGGGTGGGGGGAAATGTCACTTGTGACATGTGGGGGTGGTGCCCAAAAATTATGCAATTGCCCTATTGCAACCAGTGTTCCCTCTAAGCTGAGTTAGTGTGAGCTAGCTCACAATTTTTTA
This sequence comes from Gekko gecko, assembly GCA_029375565.1. NCBI lineage: Eukaryota > Metazoa > Chordata > Lepidosauria > Squamata > Gekkonidae > Gekko > Gekko gecko. Next base: position 34,704,872 of record JAPDNY010000017.1, on the reverse strand, counting down.
GCCTCCGGCTCTTCCTTTTTTTCTTAGCTCAGGAAGGAGGGCTCCAGAGGAAACCCATTTATGCAGCGGCCAAATCGCTCGCTCACAACTTTAATGCCAGTAGCTCACAAAGTAGAATTTTTGCTCACAAGACTCCACAGCTTAGAGGGAACACGAATCGCAACTGTGCAGTAGCATCCAGCAAGCGCCTTTCATTTAAATCTTCGTGGTTCAGGTTTTGCACATCCATTTTAGTGTTAGTTCTTTGACTGAAAGGGAACAGAAAAAAAAATGGGCAAAGGGGGAGAACCCGATGTTGAAGCTGACCAGATTTTTTAAAAACTGACAAGCAGCTGCAAAAAACACCCCGTTTTCCATATTGCCGAGCACCAGGGGATTTTCTGCTGTGTTATCGTCCACTGTGAAAAATGGGAAAAAGTCACACAATCACATAACATGGGGGGAACATACTGAGTGTACAGAATGCAGAATGACATTGACATTGCAAGCTGTGCTCGTTGGCAGCGTGTGTGTGTGTGTTTGCGCCTGTGCAAAGTCAGCTGCAACTCCATCACATTTTGCAAAGGGCTACAATTTGTATGGAGGAGAAGTCCTCAGGCAGAGCTTTTTTAGTCTTGTGCCACAAAACTGAAGGGGGGGGCATAGTGCAGTTGCATAGTAATGCTAATTTCCTGCCTTTCCTTGCAAATTTGCATGGTTTTCTCTTTGTGAGTCTCTATTTGATCCTGCATACTGGACGTGATCTTGGCAGGTTTTTAGAGCCTGCCCTGTGTGGATTGTACTCTGTCCTCCAAATGGATCGATCCCAAATGATCATTACATTCAGCATTTCACAGAACATCCATGTGGCTCAGCCACTATTTTAATGCTAGGCTTCCAGAGACTGCCAAAATGGTCCCGTCCCCCCAACAAACTTTCTTCACTAAAGCATTAAAGGGGAAAATGTTTTCAAAGCTTTAGGCTTCCCATCCCAGTCTCTCTCTCTCTCTCTCCATCTCATGCCAATTTCATTCCATGCTGACAATCCCCCCTTTGTTTTGTTTGCATGCAGCACTGAAATTCATTTTTCCCCCATTGGCGACACTGCCGTTTGCCTCCTTTCTGATCTTCCTTTCAAGTCAATAGCAGCAGGGAAAACCTTGCACAGCTTCTTTTAAACTTCCCCCTCATTGCTTTAATTTTTTTTATCCAGTGATCCAAAACTAGTGATAGTCACATGCCGCCAGACTCATGATGCTTGTAAAAAGAAATTTAAATTTAAAAACGAGGGGGAAATGGAGCTTGTACACCAATGAAGGGTGGTGGTGGTGGAAGGTATAGAGTGGGCAGAATGACCTCTATGTGGGCAGCTTTGTTCAGAGGGTGGCAAAAGGGCAGGGGAGAAATCCGAGGGAATCCATGCACTTCTGAATTACCTTTGGCATGGAAGCGAAACAAGAGAAAAATTGGCACAAAAGCACTCTCAGAAATCCTGGGGAGACAACGACCAGAAAGCGAACTGAGCGCTGAAGGGAGGAAAATCAATGCAGGATGACAAAGAAACCCGACAGACCTTCACGGTGAAAGCGAGGGGAAACACCCATGCGTAGTAGGCCATAGATAAACAAGCAGGTGCTTGCAAGATTGTTCCAGAAAAGAGGCACACAGGTTCGAAGCTGTCATCTTACTGCTATGCCACAAGCCTCTCGGTGTAACAACATAACGGCATTCGTAGGGACTTGAACCCAGAGGCTCCTGGACTGGGCATCAACACAGCCGGCTGGGAGAGCTGCTCAAAGCAACAGAGGGGAAAAAGGGGTACGTGGCCTCTCCCTCCCACACGACACCTCATTGGTTCTCCCCACAGAGGATGACGTAGACTGACGGGGTGCACAATCTGAACATCAGGTCAAGACCGATGGCTGCCATTTGCCACGATTCTCTGCGGGCACCGGGTGGGGAAGTTTCATCTCTTGGCTGATCTCTGCGGCAATGCCCCATTCCGGCTGAGGACGCTCGCAGCCACCGTCTCAGTTGCCAAGGCAGGCAAGGAGTTGCTGAGGGAAACAGGGGAGCTGACGATCAAGGGCTGGGGAGTACAAGACGCCACAAGGAAACGTCCTTACCTCCAATTCTCGCATTGTATGCAATGCCCACTACGCAATTAGAGTTATTCGCCGCCGCCGCTACTTCTCCAGCACAACGAGTGCCGTGCCTAGAAAAAGAATTCGCAGCAAGGTTACGTGGGAAACATTGCTTTATTCAAAACAGCAGGCCCACTTGATGTAGACAGTTCTGTCTTTATTAATAACCTTGCCTTCCTTTCCTGTAGAAAACGGCTATTTTGACAGAGGAGCGGAGGGGGAGGGAAGACTAGGGGCTGTTCAACCCCCCCTTCCTTCATCCTGTTTTCCTTGCTTAAAACCACTACCCCGGAGCTGCTTTTACCCACAGCATGTGGGGGAGGAAGTCTTTTACAACCATGTACTAGGTAATGTCCACTGTGCAATTCCAGCCAGGGAATAAATGGGCAGCGCTTATACCCCCTGGTTTCCTGTGTGCAACCGGGGCCTCGGTATGGACACTTTCCCTGCTTTCAGAAGTTTCAAAAGTGTGCCAAATTTTTCGACTACTAATCCACTCAATTAGTGAAACGTTTAGAAGATTAATGCCACTAAGGGAGGAAATTCACAGAAGGTCCCCGTTAAAAAAAAGGGGTGGGGGCTCTCGCTTCATCCAGCAAGTCTGGGGAAGACATTTTGCCTTGCAGCCCGCCATCTGCAGACTTTGCCACACCAAGTACTGCTTTCTGGGCCCGAGAATTACACCGACTAACCTCCCCCCCTCCCAGATCTGCACAAACAGTATAGCTTCCTGCCATACGTATGCAGTGGTCGTGATGGCTCAACTCACATCGCACTAAATCAAGATTCCCAAAGCTTAACGGAGGTTAGGCACAAAATGTGAAACAACCAAATGGTAACCCAGCAAAGCCAAATAAGAAACTTTGCTTAGAGGAGAGTTAACATGAACCATGCTCTTGCAATCTACGGCCTGGTATGAAGTCTGAATTAACAGCAAACAAAGGCATCTGAGTGAACTTCAAGTCCAGTCGCACTGTAAAGACCAAAAAGATTTCCAGGGTATACGGTCTCAAGAGTCAACGCGCCCTTTGTCAGGCACTTTATCTGACAAAAGGGAGCAGTCACTCCCAAAAGTGTACACACCAAAAATCTTGTTGGTCTTTAAGGTGCTGCTGGAGGAGGAGGAGGAGAAGAGGAGGAGGAGGAGGAGATTGGATATATACTCTGCCCTTCACTACCCGAAGGAGTCTCAGAGCGGCTTCCCATCTCCTTCCCCTCCCCCTCCCCACAACAGACACCCTGTGAGGTAGGTGGGGCTGAGAGAGCTCTTGACAGAAACTGCTCTTGAGAGAACAGCTCTGAATGAACTTGTGACTGACCCAAGGTCACACCAGCAGACTACAAACTAAGAGTGCTGCCCCCTGAAACTATCTTGAAGCAATCTGAACATCAGATGTATGTAAGAAGTTCAGCTAGCAACTAATTTGCCATAAATTAGCCATGTTTAATAGGACTTTTAAGGAGCTGCGGTGGCTCAAGTGGTTAAGACACTGAACTGCAGGCTCTGGAAGGTCAGTAGTTCAGCAGTTCGAGACCCGGGTGCCGCATGACAGGGTGAGCTCCTGTCTCTAGTTCCAGCTCCTGCCAACCTAGCAGTTCGAAAGCAAGAAATTGCAAGTAGATAAATAGGTACCACTTCGGTGGGAAGGTAACAGCGTTCCGTGCACCTTGGTGTTTAGTCATGCCGGCCACATGACCACGGAAACGTCTTCGGACAGCGCTGGCTCTTCGGCTTTGAAACGGAGATGAGCACCGCAACCCTAGAGTCGGATTCGACTGGCTTTCGAGCAAGGGAACCTTTACCTTTACCTAATAGGACTTTTAAGTGTCACAACATGTCAACTACATACACCTACTTTGACCTATCACCTTTTCTGGCATCATTCCAGTGTCTTCAAACAGCTGCATGACAGAAAGAGATCCAAATGGGGCAGCTGTGCCCACCATAGATATGCAGCAATGGTGGGGGAAGGGAGCATATTATACTGGCCAGCAAGCACTTGGAGCCCCCGGGTTCAAATTCCGACTTTGCCATGAAGACAGCCAGTCTGGTGTAGTGGTTAAGAGTGCTGGACTACTGTTTGGGACACCCAGGTCTGAATCCCCCACGCTGCTCGCTGGGTGACCTTGGGCCAGTCACATGCTCTTAGTGTGGCCTACCTCTCAGAGCGGTTGTGATGAAAAAATGGAGGAGAGGAGAACGATGTCAGCTGCTCTGGGTCCCCACAGGGGACAACCGTGGGGTATAAATGCAGTAAGATAAATAAATAAAAATGAAGTTGGCTGGATGGTTTGGGAAACAGTCCTTCCCTCGGCTCCTCACAGAGTCCTCAGGAGGCTAAAACAAGGGGAGGCACACTGAGGAAGAGCAGGAACAACCAGTGATAAACAAATAAATAACTCCCTGCTGGCAAATTTCTGCCCATCATAAAAAGGAGTTGCTGATAGCGGACACGGGATCAGCCCTAGCTCCCTCCTTCCCTCTGCCCTTTGTAAGTCTGGGGTGGGCGAGGGAATAAAATTCAGAAACCTTAACTTTGGAAATAAAATGCCAGCTTTGCCAATTAACCCGCTTTACACATCTTTCCCCCCTAAATTTTGATTTTTTTCAAAAAAAACAAGCATGAAATTCAGGGCGTTTTAGGAATGTTTCGACTCCTGGTTCTTTCTGCAGAAAGCAAAATGAACGGCTGCTGTACCAGTTGGCTACTTTTGTCAGGACGGCACATTAAGAAGAGTCGCGAGTTCGGCTCCATGACTGGATCAGGTTAAAACGGTCACCCCCCTGTCATTTGAATGTTAAAACCATCAACTAGACTTACTTATTCTCATTGCTGTTGTCATAGCGTGGGGATGGATCCTCGTCACCTCCATTGACATCGTAGCTTGCACGGGGGTCCTGAAAGCAGGGGAGGGGGTAGATGGCCCACATTAGTAAAAAAAAAATAAAACAACCATGGAAGTGGTGGGGGGGAACCAGTAGGGAAAAACCAGGAGGAGGTTATTGTGAACAAAACAGTTTCACAATAGAGAATCTGGCTCCTTTAGCATGACACTGGTAATTATTGCAAGGAAGTCACATGCCTCAAGCTGTTTCAGAGGGCCCAACATCCACCTACAGGCCCCCCCAAAAGTCACATCTAATTCACTCTTTGAACTTTGCAGCTGTAGACAACTGGTGCAGTGTAGTAGTTAAGAGTGTTGTACTAGCAGACTCGTGTTCAAATCCCCACGCTGCCATGAAAGCTCACTGGGTGATCTTGGGCCAGTCATAGGCTCTCAGCCTAGCCAACCTCACAGGGCTGTTGTGAGGATAAAATGGAGAATAGTGTAAGCTGTTTTGTGTCCCCATTGAGGAGAAAAGCAGATTATCTATGATGTAACTAAACAAATAGATAAATGAGACAACTTCATCCAAGGTTTAGAGTGCTGGAATAGATCTGGGTTCAAGTTCCCATTTATTCAGCTATTCTCTCTTTCTCAGCCTAAACTACAGGGTTATTATGAGGGCCGGGGATCCTGAAGGATTTTTGTCATCTTCTGGGCATGGAACAGGAGTCAGTGGACATGTGTGGGGGGAGGTATTTGTGAATTTCCTGCATTGTGCAGGGGGTTGGACTAGATGACCCTGGAGGTCCCTTCCAACTCTTACAATCCTTGATTCTATACTAGGTGGCAGGGGAAACCACGTACACAGCCAGCAGCTCCTTAGAGTAGGGTTGCCAACCCCCCTGGTCTGGCAGGGGTTCCCCACTTTTGGGGGGGGTTCTACCCGACACTGGCCAGCTGGCCGGTGGGGAAGCCCCGCCCCCAAGTTGCAAGACCCGCAGCCACCCCTCTCCTTTCTCTCTTGAGAGAGAGGAGGGAGAGGGGTGGCTGCAGGCCACGTGCCCAATCTCTGCAAGGAGGTTGGGCGTGCGAGGCCTTCCAGCTCCCTGCGCTTAAAGGGGCTCGCTTTAAGTGCAGGGAGCTGTCGGGAAAGGGCCCCATGCGTCCGATCTCCACGCAGAGCTAGGGCGTGCAAAGCCTTCCAGCTCCCTTTAAGTGCAGGGAGACAGTGGTGGGCGGGCGGACGTCCCCAACGTGACGTCATCACGTCGGGGATGCCCCGCCTCCTACAGGAACGCCCCCAAAGTCACCCGCTGGGGGGCACAGATGGACTTGGCAACCCTACCTTGGAGCAAGGAGGGGGTATAAAATTTTATCTACTTCATTCGTACCCCATTTTTCTCCCCCATGGGACCCAAAGTGAATCACAACATTCTCCCCGTCTTCATTTTTTCTTTATCCTCACAACAACCCTGAGAGGTTAGGTGGAGAGTGTGTGATTGGCCTAAAGTCACCCAACAACTGCCACAGAAGAGCGGGGATCTGAACACGGGTCCTGGTCTGACACTCTAACCAGTATACCACGCTGGCTTTGAGATCAGTGGGGAAGAAGAAAGGAGATCTCAGGTTCCTGCGACTGTCCTGCCTAAAGCCTGGGATGGATCAGCGTCCGACTCAGGAGCCATGTACAGTCATGACAGTGAACACGTGCATAACATGAGTGCAGCATGCACTGGCTTTTTCTTCATATGTGCACTGAATAATTCTTATGTTACATTCAAGGCATGTACAGCAGAAGGTGCCCATTTATCCAGGTATTGGTCCTTGGTTTTATTTTCAAAGCATACGTACACTGGCTCTTTCTTACAAACAGATGTAAGCACACAGGATGCAGAAGAGAGAAGAAGAAGAAGATACTGGATTTATACCCCGCCCTTCACTTGGAGTCTCAGGGCAGCTTACAATTTCCTTTCCCTACAACAGACACCCTGTGAGGCAGGTGGGGCTGAGAGAGCTCTTTCAAGGACTGCTCTTGAGAGAACAGCTCTGAGAGAACTGTGACCGACCCAAGGTCACCGTGACTTGTGACTGACCCAGAGTCACTGCACACACATTCACCGTATTGTTCCTGTGCTGGCTTTCTCACCATATATGGCATCCCCAAAGAGATTGTGAATAGTGCAAGAGAATTCCCCTTTGCATGAATGCCCTCTTCTGCATCTGGTACCTTACCTTACCTACTGCCTTGGCAGGGAGGGCGGGGTAGAAATCAACCAAACAAATAAATAAAATAAAGAACACCCCCAGCATCCTGGACCCCCTGATATTGCCAACAGCAGCCTTGGGAACCAGCAGGCTACAAGTGCTGGCCAATGACCCAGGAACTGCAAATCCCCTTTGGTAACAGCCAGTGTTGTGAAGTGTTAGAGTGTCAGATTAGGTTCTGGGAGAGCCAGGTTCAAATCCCCACTCTGCCATGGAAGTTTGCTGGGTGACCTTGGGCCAGTTGCATAGTCTCAGCCTAACCTACCTCACAGGGTTGTTGTCCGTATGAAATGGAGAAAGTTTTGATCCTCACTGGGAAGAAAAGTGGCAAGAGAAGAAGAAGAAAAGAGATTGGATTTATACCCTGCCCTTCACTGCCCAAAGGCGTCTCAGAGCGGCTTACAAACTCCTTTCCCTTCCCCTCCTCACAACAGGCACCCTGTGAGTTAGAAGAAGAGAAGAGATTGGATTTATACCCCGCCCTTCACTGCCCAAAGGCATCTCAGAGCGGCTGACAAACTCCTTTCCCTTCCCCTCCTCACAACAGGCATCCTGTGAGGTAGGCGGGGCTGAGAGAACTTCTGACAGAAACTGTCCTTGAGAGAACAGCTGTGCCAGAGCTTGTGACTGACCCAAGGTCACATCAGCAGGTGCAAGTGGGGAATCAAACCCGGTTCTCCCAGATAAGAGTCCACGCACTTAACCACTACACCAAACTGGCTCTCCTCACCAAACTGGCTTTGTCTCTTAAGCAAACAAAACAAGGACATCCTATCAGCGCTGCAAGGGGAGCTTTCGGCCTCCCGGATACACACTAGTCTTTTTCTGCTCGTGACCGCAGTGCGAGGGAAGAAGCAGTGTTCCCCCTCCCCCTAAGGTTGCCAACTCCATCTGGGAAATTCATGGAGGTTTGGGGTGCAGCCAGGGGAGGGTAGGGTTTGGGGGTGAAGTTCGGCTGGGATGCGATGCCCCAGAGCCCCGCCTCAGAAGCTCCCGGTTTCCTCCTCTGCAGTCTGGGGATCAGCTGCTGTTCCTGAGATCTTCCAGGCACCACCTGGAGGTTGGCAGCCCTACTTCCCCAAGCCATTTTCGAATCCTCAGTCTGCTCCACTGGATGGGAAAAAATCAAGATGGACCACACAACAGAGCCAAAGATAACTCTGAAGGTGTGTTTGAGGGCATGAGCAATCGTCAGGAGGAGGGCTGAACGTGCGTCTTCCCTGCGTGAGCCCAAAAGGGCCAGCAGGCAACTGGGAAGCCTGCTGATACAAAGGCCTCACGCCATCCGAACACACACAAGGACTTGGTGATGTGCAGGGCTCTTTTTGTAGCAGGAACTCCTTTGCATATTAAGCGACACACCCCTAATGTAGCCAATCCTCCCAGAGCTTACAGAGCTCTTCTTACAGGGGCTACCGTAAGCTTGGGGGGGATTGGCTGCATGAGGGGTGTGTCGCCTAATATGCAAAGGAGCTCCTGCTACAAAAAGAGCCCTGGTGATGTGTCATAAGATACCTGAAGAATGATCAAAGGTCGCTTCAAGGGGCTCCACAATTTTCACTCACATAGTTTTGTATGAGGTCAGGGTGCTGCTTCTCGATGCCGTCGTCGAGGATGGTCACCACCACGTCTCTGCCTGTGTAGCCTCTCCGCCAGGCAGCCAGGACATTCATTTCCGACCGGCAGTCACTGTCGTTGTCTTCGCAGTGCTGCGGGCCAAAAGAAAAGGCGGCGTGGAGATTTAGCTGTGGACTTCGCCATGCTTTCTGCATTACGGGCTAACAAGCAACGTGACACAGCAGAGCTTGGGACCCAGATAGCCAAACTTGATCGGGAGTGGATGGGAGAGATGTGCCGAGACCCCTTTCCAGAAAGAAATTCATTTACCCCATTGGTGGACCTCCTGATGGCATCTGGTATCACTGATGGCACCTGATTTCACTGCCAGAGGAGGTGGTGGCAGCTACAAGCATGGACAGTTTCAAGAGGGAATTAGATAAACATATGGAGCAGAAGTCCATCAGTGTCTATTAGCCACAAGATATAGCTAGGAACTCTCAGTCTGGGGCAGGTGATGCACTCTATTCTTGGTGCTGGAGGGGGCAGCAGTGGGAGGGCACCTGGACCTCCTGATGGCACCTGGTATTTTTGGCCACTGTGTGACAGAGTGTTGGACTAGATGGGCCATTGGCCTGATTCAACACTGGCTTCTCTTATGTTCTTATGGTATTTTTCATCACTGTGTGACAGAGAGTGTTGGACTGGATGGGTCATTGTCCTGATCCAGCACTGGCATCTCTTATGTTCTTATGTTTCTTAAGACACCCATTAAAGCCTGGTTTCATTTGAAAATATTCATACTCAGGGCTTTTTGTGTAGAAAAAGCCCAGCAGGAACTCATTAGCATAACAGGCCACACCCAACCACATCTCATTAGCATATTAGGCCACACCCCTGAAAGTGCAGCTGACTCACCTATTAGGCCACACCCCCATGCCTTCCCTTGGCTTGCCTGGGCGCCCCACAGGTGCGGGGAGCCCGGGCAAGGGCAAGCCAGATGTTGGACAGGCCAGGGGAGGCATTTAAATGCCTCTCTGATCCTTCCAGCCCCCTCCCCGGCCTGTCCACCTCAGAGTCGCTGGGGGGGGCCCCGCTCTCCAGGCCTTCCCTCTGTACCCACGCACGCAGACGTTTTGGCTGTAGTGGGCGTGGCCAACTTTGAAGTCAGGCAGAACTCCGTTCCTGTGCGTTCCAGCCCCAAAATAGCCCTGTTCGTACTGAGGAACTTTGTTCTTCATTGGAGGCTTTGGTCCCATCAGCAAATGTATCCTTCAGAGACCATTCCACTATTGGTTGTTTATGCTGTGCCTATTTGTGGATTAAGTCTGACTACTGCAACTTGGAGGAAACTCTGGCTTCATTAGAGACTCCTACAGAATTGCCAGTGTGAGACTATTCCACTACATAGCACTTGGACTTCTTATACCTTGCGGATAAGATCCTTTGTATTTTGCATCTGTATTTATTTTGTATATGGAGAGGATCTGATGTTGTACAGAATGTTGCACTTAAGCTTGTAGTTCTGTATAGTATTTCTTCAAATCCTGATTTCTTAGTGCCTGAGAGCGTGCTAAGATGGAACCTTTCACCACCAGCTTTCAGAGGCGTTCCAAGTGAATACTTCAAACATAGTTTACATAGTAAAGTTGGCTTAGAATAATATTGAAGACACTGAGCTTAATATAATAATAATCTAATGCATATCAGTTTGTTTACAGTTTTGACGGTTTGTTCTCTGCGTTTCTTTCTTGGTTGCTAAAGCTGACACCTTTTTTTACCGCACAGGAACAAAAACAGAAGAAGAGCCCTGCTGGATCAGACCAATGGTCCATCTAGTCCAGCATCCTGTCTCACACAGCGGCCAACCAATTAGCCCTGGAGGGCCAGCAACAGGGCACAGAAGCCAAGGCCTTCCCTTGATGTTGCCTCCTGACTCTGGGATTGAGGTGTGCTGCCCCTGAATGTGGAGGTTCCCCTCAGTCGCCATGGCTCATAGCCATTGATAGACCTATCCTTCATGAATCTATCTGACCCCCTTTTAAAGCTGTTGATTTCTGTGGCCATCACTACATCCTCTGGCAGCAAATTCCACATTTTAAACTCTTCAAGAGGCACCCATATCCTCCTCAAATGTGGTCAAGCTCCCTTTACAATTTCTTGTGCAAAAAGTTCTCTCAGCTCCAGCTGTGTCAGGAGAAATAGGAGGGGACAGCTCTGTCCACCTTTCCCCCCATGGTCTTGCTCTCTTCTCTTTCTCACCAGCTACAATTATTTATTTACTTGTTCCATTTATACCCTGCCTTTCTCCCCAACAGGGACCCATAGGGGCTTACATTGTTCTTCTCACCTCCATTTTACCTTCACGACCACCCTGTGAGGTAAATTAGGATGACAGAGTTACTGGCCGAAGGTCACCCAGTGGACTCCCCTGCCAGCATGGGGATTCGAACCTGGGTTTCCCCATTTCCTTGTCTAACAAACTAGCCACTACACTACTACAGCTTTCTAATAAGCAGGTTGCCCAGTGCGACAGAACCACAGAGGGAATGGGTGGAAGGAACTGTGAGTCTCTTTTCTCCCACATTAATTTAGACATTTAAGGGGAAATTGTCTCATGTCTGACATAAAAGTTCATAATCGTACTGGTCTGCTGTGACAACAGTTACGGCATGCACACAACATACACACACACAGACACAAGCGCACAAACAAGCGCACACAGCCAAGTGTATAGTTACCATGTACCACATTTCAGGCCAGAGTGGGTCACTGAAGGAAACAAAATGGTGGTCGCTTCGAACGTGTCTTTTTACTCTTCGTTTCACTTCTTGTTGCTGCAGCCATTTTACCTGGTAGGGGGAGATATTAAAACAGCATTTTAAGGGGTTAAAAAAATGTTTTTCACCAGAACACCTAAGGAGGGGGTTACTTTAAAATCCTGGGTTTCAGTATTCTAGAGGCAGCTCACAGTAAACGCAAGACCGACAAAAAGAACCACCTTTTCCCCTCCAATGCCAGCCTCACAAACAGTGTTCCCTCTAAGTGGAGTTAGTGTGAGCTAGCTCACAGTTTTTTAGCCTCCGGCAATGTTCCCTCTAAGCTGTGGAGTCTTGTGAGCAAAAATTCTACTTTGTGAGCTACTGGCATTAAAGTTGCGAGCGAGTGATTTGGCTGCTGCATGAATTAGTTTGCTCTGGAGCCATCCCTTCCTGAGCTAAGACAAAAATCTGTGAGCTGGAGGCTAAAAAGCTGTGAGCTAGCTCACACTAACTCAGCTTAGAGGGAACACTGGCCTCCGGCCCACAGATTTTCGTCTTGGTTCAGGAAGGATGGCCTCGGAGCAAGCTAATTTACACAGTAGCCAAATCGCTCGCTCACAACTTTAATGCCAGTAGCTCATAAAGTAGCATTTTTGCCCACAAGACTCCATGGCTTAGAGGGAGCACTGCTCACAACCCGAGCAGTGCTACAGCCATTCGCCCTCCGACAGGCCTCCCAATCCACAGCAAACATGTTACCACAGAAAAGGCAACCGCCTGCTGCCTGTATACATCCCTCTGGCCTTGGATCACAATTGCCTTTTTAAAATTAATTGGTCTTCATTTCAGCAAAAGAAGATGCCGTAAGACTTTTCCAAAAGAGAGACAGTTTGCGCAAGTAAAAGCATTGTACGTATAAGGGGGGGGGATTCCCTTGTTTGAGGATAAAACTACATGCAATGTCAGGATTCTGACATGTTAATTTTAGGGGAAGGGAAGGTATTTGGCGGGTTTTGTTTTTAATCTCTGATGTTTTAATGGCTACTTCTGAACTGCCTGGACCCAAGGGGAAAACCGTCATATAAATGTTTTCATAAATATATAACTGGCCCTACCAAGCAGCCACCGGGGAGGAGAGTTATGGATCAAGGCTGCAGGGGTGATGAGAGAAGGTTTAGCTTGCTGCTTCCCGCAGTGATCAAACCTACCCTCCCAAGTTGCTCTTTGCCCTAGTAGAGAGATCAGGAAAAAAGACAGTACACTGTGGTGCTTGTCTATTTTTTCCCTTACTGAGCTTAAAAACAACTTGCGCACATGTATTTTCAGCTGAGAGGAATGGGGAGGGAGGACTACCACCCTCTCATACACAGGTACCATTTAGGGCAAAAAAAAACCCCCCAACAAAACATCAGTAGCCCCTACCACAAAATTCGAACATCACATGCCATTTGACCGTGACGATGCCATTTCTCTAACCAACTGTATGCTTCCCCCCCTCCCATTTTTTTCTGGCTTTTCTTCTAGAGCAAACCCTGGTGTAAAGAAACAGCAATGCCATTATTAGTACGATGGATTCCAAAATACCATTTCAAGGACCAGCTGCAACATAAACTGAACTTTGGATACAAAAAGGGCTTCCGTGCATTTTGATAGCAAGGGCCAAGGTAAAAATGCTTGAGCGTTTCCCTTACTGTCAGATAACATTGACAGAGCAGATGTTGTACAGCTGTAGAGATCCCCTGCAGCACATTAACAAGATATGTTACACTATAAGCACACAGAAAGTAGCCAGGGGGGAAAAAAATGTTCGTTCATTAAAAGCCAAACAAGATTATAATACAACTCCACTGAACAGAGGCAAAAATTTGTGGAAGAGGGAGTTAATGTTCTCTCCCCACAATCCTGGCCTCTATGAGGACAATTTTCGCGGAGGAAAGCAACTGTAAAATCTGGGATTAGTTTCCACAGTCGGAAGGGTCCCTGCGGGCACCTGTGGATCGGCAGCGGAACCTCAGCAAGGGAGAACTTTTCCTGTGCACGGATTAGCGGAACATTTCCGTAATAACACACGGGAATCCCTGGATGAGGAAAGCCGGTTCCGACCTTTTCAAATGTTGTGTGTTTAGAGATTATCCAGGAACAAGTCGCGCCAGACGTTTAATGCGCTCCACCAATTTGTGAAAAGCTGTTTGAAGGAGCGCAGCACATTTTTCCTCAAGCCTCGGTAGTTTAAAAATATGAGATTCTCAAGGGTGGATTTTTGTGTGTGCGTGTGCCGGGCGTCTCCCCACCCCGCCCCCAACCTGTTCTTTTGTGTCATGGTTGCAGTCAGCAGCCTGGAGGAGGGCTGCAGGTTTCCGCAACTGCCGCATTTTTCTGTCAAGGCTGACAGACACACTGCCTTGACAGAAAAATGCAGCAGTTGCGGAAACCTGCAGCCCTCCTCCAGGTTGCTGACTGCAACCATGACACAAAAGAACTGGGGGTTAGGTGGAGCTGGGCAAGGTGGAGATGAAGCATCGTGTAGCCCTCCAAAGGAGCAGGGAGAACAGTGTCCTAGTTACTCAGACAACAAACAAGCCTCACCCAAGCCCTGGCCAGGCAGCCGGAATGCGTACACCCACAGGACCTGCCCCTGGGCACATATGTGCAAGCACACACCGTGAGGCACACGAGGTTCCTGTTTTCCATACTATTGTGAAAGCTGGGTTCTGATTGTGCGGAAGAACATGTGCACCAGTGTGCGCCAGTGTTCCCTCTAAGCTGAGTTAGTGTGAGCTAGCTCACAGTTTTTTAGCTTCCGGCTCACACATTTTTGCCTTAGCTCAGGAAGGAGGGCTCCAGAGCAGACTAACTGATGCAGTAGCCCAATCGCTCGCTCACAGCTTTAATGCCAGTAGCTGACAAAGTAGAATTTTTGCTCACAAGACTCCACAGCTTAGAGGGAGCCTTGGTATGCACATCTGGATAATTGCAGGTGATGGGAGTGGAGCGCTGAGAGTGGCGGACTAGGATCTGGGAAACCCCAGTTCAAATCCGCACTTCTCCACAGCGCCTTGCTCAGGGCCGGCCCCAGGTGTCTGGGCGCCCTAGGCAGGACAGCCTGGGGCGTCCACCCCACTGGGGATGCCAACCTCCCGGTGTGGCCTGGAGATGGCCCAGCACACGGGAGAGCCGAGGAAGGGTCGGGCTTAGAAGCCCCCCCCTTCCCTACCAGGGGCGGCGGCACAGCTCTCCCGGGTGCCTCGCAGCTGCAAGGCACCCAGGAAAGCCGGGGCTGCTGGCGTTGGGCGGCCCCAGGGGCTTTTCACAGGGGGGGGGCATTTTGGCGCCTCTGCAGGGCCGGTGCCCTAGGCGAGCGCCTAGCTCGCCTAGTGGGCGAGCCGGCCCTGGCCTTGCTGCATGACCTTGGCTCAGCCGCAGTCTCTCAGCCTCACCTACTCCACAGGTCTGTTGTGATAAAACAGAGACGGAGAGAATGTCGTAAGCCACTTTGGGTCCCCCTGGGACGAAAAACAGGAGTTATAAATGAAGTAAAATAAAATAAATTACTTAGAAGGCTTGCATACCGCCTCTCCAGAGACCCGCTTGAGGCAAGTCGGAAGATAAAAGAAACAGTTTAGTTTACTTTATTTGATTTCTACCACAGTCAATTTCCTGCAACCAGGACTCTGGTTTTATGCAGGGTGGCGTACAACATGTTATATACATAAAAATAATAAGAACAAATTTACAATCCAGTGGCACCTTTAAAACCGACAAAGGTTTATTCAAGGTACGAGCTTTCGTGTGCATGCACACTTTATCATCTATAAAAATAACAATAAATACAACAATAAAATACATATAATCCAATTAAAATTACATGGTGTTATATGTCTATCCCACAATTAAACAGGGTGGCTGACATACCATCCATTATTAGACATCATTAAAGCAGCATAAAACCAGATCAATCCTAATCAGCCACGAAAACAGACCATAAAGCCACAAATTAAAAAGAAGCCAGGTGGATATTAGTGAAGCAGTCCTCCACCTAGAAGTAGATGATAGAAACAGCTACAGGGAAAAGAAAAATTGAAACTCAAAAGTTAAAAGCCTAGGTAAAAAGAAATCTTTTTGGCCTGGCACTTAAAGGAGACTGAGGCAGTTGCTGGGTCAGCATCAACAGGGAGGGAATTCCAGAAGTCAGGTGCCACCACTGAAAAAGTCCCATGTCTGGTCACCTCAACCGCCTGCCTCACCTCTGCATAAAGAGAGGCAGTAGGGTTCCCAAGTACTTACTGTATTTCGGCGGGGGACGCACAGTCCCCAGCCAGAATATTCCCCCGGGCAACACCCACGCTGCACGATGCTGTCGCCAGGAAGTGACGCCGGGCGATGCTCTGGCAATGGGGATGGAAACTCGATAGTACCATCAAGTTTCCATCCCCAATGCCAGAGCGTCACCCGGCATCACTTCCTGGTGACGGCATTGTGCTCCGCACCTGTCCTTCCCCCGGGGATGGTCCTGCGAGGACGTATCCATCCCCCGCCGGCACGCGGTAAGTTCTTGGCAGGCCTAGGAGGCAGAAAACAGAACTTGAGGAGAGGATCTTAACTGACAAGCTGGACAACGTGGAGGAAGAGGCTGCCCCTCCTATTTTTTTATTTATTTATTCATTCAATCTATATCCCGCCCTCCCTGCCAAGGCAGGCTCAATACACCAGGGGATGCAATTTCCTTAATGGGTATATGCAGGGCTATTTTGGGGCAGGAACACACAGGAACGGAGTTCCAGCTGGCTCCCAAGTTGGCCACGCCCAGCAGGAACTCATTAGCATAATAGGCCACACCCAGAAGCAGATTAGGACTGGCTACGTTAGGGGTGTGTGGCCTAACATGCAAAGGAGTTCCTGCTCCAAAAAAAGTCCTGGGTTTTGACAACAAACGAGGTAAACAGAATAAGAAGCAAAAGGTGGGTGTGGCTGGATGACCACACTTCTGGTAACATGGGGTGTGGCCTAATATGCTAATAAATTTCTGCTGTTGGGTGTGGCCTGTTATGCTAATGAGTTCCTGCTGGGCTTTATCTACAAAAAAAGGCCTGGGTATATGCATGCTCTTCTGAATGGGGTTCCAAAAGCTTTTAGGATTGCCAAGAAGTACCTCACCAGCACTGCCCTCACCCCCTCCCCATTGGCTGTTAAGAGACCTCCTTCCTCGAGGAGTCTGTAGGGTTTTCAAAGTGGGGTCTGTTCCAATGTTCCCTCTAAGCTGTGGAGTCTGGTGAGCAAAAATTCTACTTTGCGAGCTTCTGGCATTAAAGTTGTGAGTGACTGATTTGGCTACTGCATAAATCAGTTTGCTCTGGGGCCCTCCTTCCTGAGCGAAGACAAAAACGTGTGAGCTGGAGGCTAAATAACTGTGAGCTAGCTCACACTAACTCGGCTTAGAGGGAACACTGGTCTGTTCTGTGCTTTAGTTGGGGCACTTCTGCAAAAAGAGCGATGCAAAATGGTCATTTAGAATTTCTTTTTATGCACGGAGGAGGAAGGACGGTCCTGTTTGGAAGATCAACACAAGCAGTGTTTATTTTTGTATGGGGCGTCCGTCCCCCCTCCCTCCAAGTCATGCAGGATCCGGGCGGGGGGAGAAGAGCCACCAGCCACGTGCATTTGGTCTGGCGCAGCCTTCTTGAAACCGACGGAGTCATCCACGGGAAGCTGTTCTTCTCCGTCTCAATGCTCCATCAAGCTCCTTTGGGGACTCTTCTCTGAAGCAGTCACGCCTGCCAGGAAGAGAGAGGGAGCCTGTGCATTTAATTGCATGCCGCTATTTAACATGCTGACTATTGGGCGATTTCCCACACTGCTTAAATGTTGTAACGTGCAGGTAGACACAAGTACAACTGGCAGAATGATTCTCTTCAGTTTGGGGAAACGACAGCGGATACGCCAAGCCAAAAGTCATCCCCGGAACTTTAAACTAAGCCTCCAAGTTGTCTAGCCGTTAAAATGGAGATGTCCTCATTCATGATGTAATCCTAATGAGAAATATCCTTCGGGAGACTTCACATGCCGTGGCTTCCCTACAGGGGAGGCTTACGAAACCCGCATGCAGATCAGAGGGAATGTATTTGTTTGGTTAGAGAATTTCTAGGCCACGGCTCTGTTTTGGAGAGTGCTCGTAAGTGAATGCAGAAAACGAGCAACGGGTTAGGAACCACGCTAATTAGAATTCATTCAAAGCAATTTCGTAACCTCGAGGAAAAACAATCGAATTTCCTCAAAGGCTTTCTGGAATAAATACATTGTTAGATGGAGCTGGAAGGCCACTAAGAAATGTGCTGATCGCTTCTGCTGGAGGAGAGAGATTTCCACAGTTTTGGGGGGCTAGCTAAGAAGACCCTCATAGGGTTCCACACCAACTGTATTTGCAAGGTGGGAGAATTCCCTCAGAAAGGCCCTCCCTCCAACCATCTCAATTGAGAGCAAGTGCAGTATAGTATAAGACTAGAATCTGTGTACGACTACAATCTGAGTGAACCAGTGTAAGACTACAATCTGGGTGAACTGGGTTCATATCCTCAATCTTGCCACAGAAAATTGCTGAGTGGCCTTGGGCCAGTCACTTACTCTCACGGTAGCCTACCTCACAGGGTTGTTGTGGTGAGAATAAAATAAGGGAGAGGAGAATGATGTACGCCGCTTTGGGTCCCCAATAAATAACAACCTCAGGAACTGAACAGGTCGAGAAGGGAGGAGGCACTCCAGAAATTCTTTGGGTCAGTTCTGTTAAGAGCAGCGGGCTGAAGTCCAGAAAACTGGAGGAACCCCCACCGGACCTGGGGACTGGCAACCCTAGACACCTGGGCTCTTTTGAAGTACCTCTTGCTCCAATGAGCTAAAGGAATGCTAGAATCAGCTCCTTGCTTTGGGAAAAGGAGAAAGTGAGCGTCACCCATGGGTGCAAAACCGGGGAGCATTGCAGAACGTTATACGCAGTGGTTTATGTTAAATCCCCTCAAGAGGAGCTGTTAGTCCAGGGGTTCCCAAACTTTTTGAGCCTACAGGCACCTTTGGAATGCTGACACAGCATGGCAGGCACAGCTGCAAAATGGCTATCAATAAACAGCTGCTGCAGAAGGTGGAGCCGGCCACAAAATGGCTATTAAACAGCTTTCCCTCCATTGCACGGAGAAGATCTTTGTGCTGTGGTGGCAGATGCTGCCAAAACCGCATTTTTAAAAATTTTCTCAACCAACCAAACCTCCAGTGGCCAATCAAAGTCTTGCTGGGCAAAAGCCCCATCTGGACCCACCCACTTCTTAAATACACTATGTCAAGTGGGTGCTGTGGTGCTCACCAGCACCACGTTGAAGACCCCTGCATTAGCCCCTTCTCCAAGGTGGGGGGTGGGGGGAGACTGGCCACCTCAGCCAGTGCTGCTTTCTTTCTATCAAAACATTTACTATGGAAATGTCACACAATTTGCTGCACAGATTTGCGTAGGTTAACAAAGATGGCATAGATAATTTGTTAAAATAACAGAAGCGACCATACAGTATCTGCTGAGATGGACCAAGCTGTATGCTTTGCTGGTGAAAGCTATATAGCTGATAGTGGGTGTAACCATGTTACAAGCTAATTTACACAGTCCAACAAAACTGGAATAACGAGTCAGAATGATTAACATAAGTTTACATTCCTCTAACATTTTGGAGTCCAAATGTTTCACAAGTTTCTAGAGCAATACGATTCCTACTCCCTGCTCATCAAGGAAGTCTAGTTAAATTGAAAAAGACAATTATTAAGGGGGGAGAGACACTTGATCTACTGGTTTTGTTGGCAAAGGATCACTTGGGTTCCGGGAATCTCTGGAGTGGGATGCAAATGTCTTCAAAACAGCAATCTACCGAGAATCTCAGCTATATAAGCATCGAGTCTTTTGGCTGGCTGGGGTTTTACTTTTCACAACAACAAAACCACAAGGAACTTCTAATGTGGTGTGGTAGTTAGAGTACTGGACTGGGATCTGGGAGACCCAGGTTCGAATCCTCACTCTGCCATGAAAGCTCGCTGAGTGTCCTTGGGCCAATCACACACTCTCCGCCTGACCTGCCTCCCAGGGCTGTTGTGAGGATAAAACAGAGGGGGAGAAGAATGATGTAAGCTACTTTGGGGTCCTCTCAGAGAGAATTTGTGGGGCATAAATGAAGTAAATAAAAATAAAAGAGCGTAATCTCACAATCTAAGTTTTGCTGTTTGCCCTTTCAGTTCAAGATACAAGTCAGTTCGTGTAACTAAAGGGCTCACCATTCAGCCATACTAACCTTCTTGCATTTTCATGGAGACCTATTAAAATGCCATTTTGGAGGTTTCTTAGATGTTGGGACTCTTGGCCCTTGGCTCCTAGCCTGTGGCAACTGAGTGAGCTAACCATTGGATTCATAACCCGCCCTGAATGTGGGTTTTGGTTCTCTTTGTTTATTAATTGCATTTTGGAATTGGGAACTTCGTAAGCCACTCTGGGTCCCTACCAGTGGGGTAATACATTACCTAAATAAATATTAAAATAAAAAGGGAGAAAGGTACCAACAGGTTGCAAAGGCAAGATAACACCAGAGTGCAGCATGGCTAATTCTGCCAACTTTTAATCAACACAGCTAGGTACACACAAAGAAAATAAGTGACTGAAACTATTTTCCCATGAATGTTTATTTTGTTTGCATCAAAAGTACACTAATTCAAAACACCTGCTGTAGATACAGATTCACAGTTTCCCCCCCCTCTCCAAATGTTTATTCAGTTCCCCTAGGGCTCAGAAAATTAATTAGAACATGGAAGCCTGGCCAGCCAATCACACCATTTTTCTAGAATACAGTGGAATGTTCAGACGCTTATTTATTTTTTATTTATTTGTGTTCTGTCCCCTCCCTCCTCTTGCTATCTACTGTGTTGACACAACAACCAATGGGCTGCATGCCAGTGTGCTATCAACAGCTTATTAAAAGTCAAGCGAACACGTTCAAATATTTGAATGGGAGAAGACATTCAAACTTCAGAGCTCTTCAGGGGATGGGTGGGGCATCACGGTACATAGAAGAGACAAGGAACAGAGAGAACCTGGATTCTTGAATCAACCAGGACCCGTTTATGCTTTCGTCAGAATTACCCCAGGCATGTAGAAAGACAGCATGTCAAGATAAATGGTCCAAAGGTCCATCTTACTGTTGGACCAGTAAAGCTAAGCAGGTTTCAGCCTGTTCGGATTCTGGCTACAAGACTCTTTGAGATCCCTGTTCTTCAGCAAGTGTAGGAAAGCTGTGTAATAAAGAAAACTTAAGTTTGGGTTCCATCATATTATACAAGGCAGCTGTTAATGTTCTGGGCAAAAGATTGTCTGGAACAGGGCTATGAAATATCCTCCCATTTTGCCTTCGGTTGAGCATAATCAGCTTTGTTGACCTTAACCATGGTTAAGAATTACATGGACAACAGCCATGTTTTACTACCAACCTAGGTTTGCTCTTAACCAGAGTCTGAAGGCGGCTAAACACCCTGGTGAACCCTGGATCACGTTTAACAATGGTTAATGGGTGCTGTAACCCTTCAACACTGTTAAGGTCAGCAGCAGATGGAAGGAGGGAATTCACACTTGGGAGGGGGGAGAAGGAAAGGAATGTGCAATTGCAGAGAACGCTAAAAGGATTTCATCTACAGAACTGCAGAGGCCAGGGAGGGAAAAAAACTGGAATTAAGTGTTATGGCAACCGTTTAATAGCCGTGAAGCGACACAGTCAAGATTCTGTAATGAATTATTTCCTAATGCTTTCCTTTCTTGTTCCTCCAGCCTAACATTACATCAAGCCAAGCGCTGGTGGAATTTTATAAGCCAGCAATCAAGTGTCTTGAGACCAAGTATCAAGGTTAACCTGCCATATGTACAACACACTCTAATTGGCCGTGGCAATTTTCTTGTTTTCCAAAGAGGTTCCTCAAGGCAGCATACAGTCCGGAGAGGAATTTTGCATTCCGCGGCCCCCCAGAAAGCTCTTTTATAGAAAAAGAACTTCACCACAAGGTCACTCTATCGTGCAGCAACATACTCAAGTAAATACAAGATGGGACAAGTTATAAAAACAGGGATCGCCTTGCTGACGTCAGCGGCTGCAGAATCTGAGGGCCTATTGTGAAAACCAGATACTGGATGTTGTTGTGCTGATTTTTGGTAGAATGCTTGTCATTATGTTAAATACATAAATACATCAAGAGTCAGTTTGGGGAGAGCCGGTTTGGTGTAGTGGTTAAGTGCGCGGACTCTAATCTGGGAGAGCCGGGTTTGATTCCCCCACTCCTCCACTTGAACCTGCTGATGTGACCTTGGGTCAGTCACAAGCTCTGGCACAGCTGTTCTTGAAAAAGCAGTTTGTGTTAGAGTTCTCTCAGCCCCACCTCCCTCACAGGGTGTCTGTTGTGGGGAGGGGAAGGGAAAGGAGTTTGTAAGCCGCTCTGAGACTCCTTCGGGTAGTGAAGGGCGGGGTATAAATCCAATCTCCTCCTCCTCCTCCTCCTCCTCTTCTTCTTCTTCTTCATGCATAGGGAGAAGCTCCTCTGAATGCCATTAATCATACACAAAGTTACACTACATCCCCTCAAAGGCGGGGGATTGTCAAATAACTGGTCTTGAGATACCTTCAGTGCCTGAAATTTTCTTTGCTCAACATTCTACTGAGCGATCTGCAGAAAGATGTACAATATTTGGTGTTTGCACTTGTTAACAGCAGCAAGGATATTACTGGCAAAATTCTGGAAAAAAGAAGAACTACCTTGCAGGCGTGACTTTATTTGCAAAGTTATGGACATGGTTGAACTTGATAACCTTACTATGAAGCTGCACGGAAGGAAAAATAGTATCTTTCAAAATATTTGGTCGAGGTTTTATGATTGGTTAGATAAGAATGTCTAATCGGTGTTTTCGGATTTTGTTGGTCTGGGGAACTATGGAAGTAATCTGTGACGAATCCCGGTTTTATTTGGTGGTGGTTTGTGCTGTACTGTGGGTGTATTAAAATAAAAAAAATAAATAAATAATTTCTTGTCAGTGGAGGAGGAAGCTATCAGTGCTGGGGTGGGAGCAGGGCTTTCAACATCGAGGTGGGCAAGACCACAAAAAGTTAGCTACACAGTAATGAGATCAGTAAACAAACAGAGCTGTGTCCCGACACTGTATATAAAATCCAAATATTATTTAAGCAAATTAATGCACACTGTAACAACGTATGCACATAAGGACTGTACCATACAGATAAATACACAGAATATCTTCTTCAAAGGATGTCCAGAAGTGTGAGTATAGTAGGTCCAAGTCACACTATTAGGAACAACTTCCTTTAGATGTTCAAATTAAAGTCCACAAAAAAAATCCTTTCACTATACAGATCTTCCTTCTTTCTCTGACATGAGCGCTGGCTTACTCCAAACACATTTCCCATATGCTTTCTCAAAGAACAGATTTGATTAAATTTTGTTCCAGGTGGATACTCTGTAAACCAAAAAACAGAAATTACATATCATACTGTCATCAAGCACCCATTCTTATAATATGTTACCAGGGCTTTTTTTGTAGAAAAAGCCCAGCAGGAACTCATTAGCATAACAGGCCACACCCAACAGCAGAAACTCATTAGCATATTAGGACACACACCCATGTTACCTGAAGTGTGGTCATCCAGCCACACCTACCTTTTGCTTCTTCTTCTGTTTACCTTGTTTGTTGTCAAAACCCAGGGCTTTCTTTGTAGCAGGAACTCAGTTGCATGTGAGGGCACACACCCCAAATGTAACCAGTCCTACTGAGTTTCTGCTGTTGGGTGTGGCTTATTAAGCTAATGAGGTCCTGCTGGGCGTGGCCAACTTGGGGGCCAGCCGGAACGCTGTTCCTGTGCGTTCCAGCCCAAAAATAGCCCTTTATGTTACCAAATTCAACTCGGACATAGCCCTCTATAGTGGATCACGCTGAAAAGCTGGGTTATCCAACCTCCCTGCAAAACCTCATATAAAGGGACCACCAGGTGTTTTTGACGACAGTATTATGATCCAAATAGTGGAGTACAAATCAGATTAAATTTATTCAATAATTGTAACAGCTGGAGTTCTGCATACGGAATCTTACATCCATGTAAAAAATTATACTTTGGCTGTAGTATGAGACCTATTAAATCTAGGACCCTGGAACACTTATCACGTATCAGATCAGCCAATAAAAAAGCTCCCCTTACCAACCATTTCATTTCTCGTAATCGTAACACTGATTCACCGAGATTCTTTATAATTTATCAGTACGAGAACAGAGGTTTTAACACTACCGATGTCCTGAAGCGTTTACTGCAGATAGACGCGAAGTGGATTTTCAGACTAAAAACTCTTGCACCTACAGGGCTGAGCCAGTCTTTTAATCTTCCATGTTTTGTTTGACACACTGGCTTAGAAATAACTTAGAAGTATTTCTTGCTATGACTGTTCCTTTAAATTTGGTTACAAATGGTTTTGTAAACTGTCATCAAGAACACCTGGTGGTCCCTTTATACCAGGTTTTGCAGGAAGGTTGTATGCCACAGCTTTTCAGCGCAATTCACTTCAGAGGACTATGTCCCAGTTGAAATTGTAACAGGTAATGCTGCTCATATTGTAAGAATGGATGCTTGATGGCAGTATGAAGAGACAGGTAATTTCTGTTTTTTGGTTTACAGAGTATCCACCTGGAACAAGATGTAATCAGATCCATTCTTTGAGAAAGCATGTGGGAAGTGTCATTGGAGAAAGCTAGCATTCACGTCATAGAAAGAAGGAAGATCTGTATGGTGAAAGATCTTTTTTGTGGACTTAATCTGAACACCTAAAGGAGTTGCTCCTAATAGTGGAACTACTACACTCACACTTCTGCACATCTTTCGAAGAAGATATTCTGTGTATTTATCTGTATGTTCCAGTCCTTATATTGTTTAAATAATAAGAATATTTGGATTTTGTATACAGTGTTGGTACGCAATCCCCAGGTGGGGCCTGCAGATCTCCCAGAATGACAAATGGTTTCAAGATAACAAAGATAATTTCTGCCAAAGAAAATGGCTGCTTTGGAGGATGGACTCCACGGTGTTATACCCAACGGAGGTTCCCCCCCCTCCCCAAACCCTGCCCTCCCAAGGCTCCAACCCAAAAATCTCTAGGAATTTCTCAACCTGGAACTGGGTTCTAGGTAGGAGGCAGGGTTGGCCCTCTGCCATCACTTTCTGGCACAACCACTACATGAAAAACGGAGCTACGCAGACAAAGGGTCATGTTGGAGTCTTCCCTTACGGGCTACTTCTGAAAACAAGGCCTACATGTGACAAAATATTGAGAACCAGGAGAGGGTTAGCAGCAATATGTCTTTATAGTCACAGTGCAGTAGAGGCAGCCAGAAGGGTATGCCATATCCAAGGTTGCCAACCTCCTGATAGGGCCTGGAGAGTGCCCAAAATTACAACTGATCTCCATGAAGATGGCCACAAAAATTCATCCTACTAACACATACAAATCACAATCTCTGTTTTATGCAAAATGGCTCCCCATTTATTGAAGCATCATTTACAGAATCAATAGTTCCTTCTTCACACAATCCCCCAACGATATAAGGAGATAATAACAGCATTTTGATCTGGCTTACCAAATTAAATGTCATATACATAAGTGCAAAAATACTAGGGTCAGCGTATATCAAAGATATTAACATCAATGTTATTATTAATTCCTGTAATTAATGGTGCTGCCTGGAGGTTGGCAATACTAAGGGGAGGGCCAGACCTGTAGTTTTGAGGGGTAGAGCCTGGGCAAGAACCTCAGCAGAGTATAATGCCATAGAGTCCAGTGCCAAAAGTAGCCATTGTCTCCAGGAGAACTGATCTTGGTCATCTGCAGATCAGTTGAAACAGCTGGGAAATTTCCTGTAGGGGAAATGATGTGCTGTCGATGGGGAACATGGTGATTTCCTGGAGATCTCCAGGCCCCACAGGGAGAGTGGCAACCCCAGTGAATGTTTAGGGGATGATTGGGAGATGTATTTTACCTCAGAATACATTCAATGACTCCCAACAGCAACAGCAAACTGTTTAGAAAGTTGAAGGCAAAGGCCAATCAGGCCGCATATGCAAACAACCTCTGTGTTCCGACTGGCTATGGGGGAGGATAGGATGACATGTGGAATGGAGTGGAGCCAATCAGCCCACATATGTAAATGACCTTGAAAGGCTGGCCCAATCAAGTAGAAGGTGAGTCATCGGGAACATGGCTAGCCTTTTATATAGATCTAGATGATGATGATTAATATTATTATTATTTCCTTTTTCTGTACTCTGTAATCCATTTTGAGTCTCAGAGAGATAAGGCAGGCAATAAACTAGCCAAATAGATAAAACAAAACAACCAAATTTAGTTTTTAAGCATTTCTTATTGTTTTCTGTTAACTGAATGCAAGCCAAAGGTTAAGCACTGGGAACCTAGCACAAGTAAAAGGTTAAATGGGACCACAAAAATTTCAGCAAGGTCCAGATGATGGTGATGATAATGATTTTGCCTACCTGTGTTTGGCTCATGTTTTGGTGTGGGCCTACATTTTCTTGAAATAGAATTCTGGGCCCATGAAATAATGTAATTCTTGCAGGACGAGATAAAGTTCTAGACCCAAGCTACCATATATGGAACGAGAAATGCCAGATGTCCAAGATGGATTCAGAAAAGGAAGAGAGACTAGGGATCATTGCAAATTTACCTTGGTTACTGGAGCATATGAGAGAATTTCAGACGAAAAGCAGTTTGTTTCACAGATTACAGCAACGCTTTTGAGTGCATGGATCATGAAAAGTTATGGTTGGTTCTAAAAGAAATGGGAGTGCCACAACATCTTATTGTTTTGATGTGCAACCTGTACTCTGAGCAAGAACCTATTGTTAGGTAAGAATATGGAGAAACAGAATGGTTTCCAGTTGGCAAAGGTGTCAGGCAAGGATTATTGTATCTCTCTGTCTCTTCAATCTATATGCAGAACACATCACAAGGAAAGCAGGATTAGATTTAGATGAAGATGGAGTGAAAACTGGTGGAAGGAACATTAACAATCTGAGATATAAAGATGACGCCACATTAAAGGTAAAGGTAAAGGTTCCCTTGCTTGAAAGCCAGTCGAATCCGACTCTAGGGTTGCGCTGCTCATCTCCGTTTCAAAGCCGAAGAGCCAGCACTGTCCGAAGACGTTTCCGTGGTCATGTGGCCGGCATGACTAAACACCAAGGCGCACGGAACGCTGTTGCCTTCCCACCAAAGTGGTACCTATTTACCTACTTACAATTTCTTGCTTTCGAACTGCTAGGTTGGCAGAAGCTGGAACTAGAGACGGGTCTCGAACTGCTGAACTACTGACCTTCCACAGCCTGCAATTTAGCGTCTTAACCACTTGAGCCACATTACTGGCAAAAAATAGTGAAGACCTGAAACAACTACGGCTGAAAGCAGAAAGTGTGAAAGCAGGATTACCCAGGGCCAGAAGACAAAAGTAATGACTAGTGGGGAATTAATTATACGACTTTAAGGTTGACGATGAAGAAATTGA
The DNA here is from genome assembly GCA_029375565.1 of Gekko gecko. Lineage (NCBI taxonomy): Eukaryota > Metazoa > Chordata > Lepidosauria > Squamata > Gekkonidae > Gekko > Gekko gecko. Next base: position 34,677,708 of record JAPDNY010000017.1, on the reverse strand, counting down.
AATTGTTCAAGATTTTCTATTCCTTGGCTCCATCGTCAACCAAAAGGGAGAGAGTGCAGCCAAGAGATCAGAAGGAGACGGAAGGAGACCGGGAAGGGCAACCACGAAGGGGCCAGAAAAGACTCTTAAGCAGAGGGGCGTGTTGCTGGCAATCAAGATCACATTGATTCATGCCATTACTATGTACTGGCGTGAAAGCGGGACAATGAAGAAAGCTGACAGGAAGAAAGTAGATTCATTTGAAATGTGGCATTTTATGGATACCGCGGGACTGCCAAGACGACAAATCAGTGGGTTCTAGACAAAAATCAAGCCCGAACTCTCCCGAGGAGCTAAAATGATTAAACTGAGGGTATTATACTTTGTTTACATTATGAAGAGGCAAGAGTCACCAGAAAAAACAATAATGTTAGAATTATTTATTTATTTAGTTGCTGTAGATTTTCCGGGTTGTGACTGGCATCCTCAGAGGTATCACACAGAAAGATGGAGTACTCTCCATGTCAAGGTGACATGCCCTCCACCTTGACATAGAGAGTACTCCATCTTTCTGTGTGATACCTCTGAGAATGCCAGTCACAGCTACTGGCAAAACGTCAGGTCCTACAATGCCAAGACCACGGCCACACAACCTAGAAAATCTACGGCAACTAATGAACTCCGGCCGTGAAAGCCTTTGACAACATATTTATTTATTTGTTAAACTCATAAGAACATAACATAAGAACATAAGAGAAGCCAATGTTGAATCAGGCCAATGGCCCATCTAGTCCAACACTCTGACACAGCGGCCAAAAATACCACGTGCTATCAGGAGGTCCAGCAGTGGGGCCAGGACACTAGAAGCCCTCCCACTGCTGCCCCCCCCTCCAGCACCAAGAATAGAGTGCATCACCTGCCCCAGACTGAGAATTCCCATCTATACCCTGTGGCTAATAGCCACTGATGGACTTCTGCTCCATATGTTTATCTAATTCCCTCTTGAAACTGTCCATGCTTGTAGCTGCCACCACCTCCTGTGGCAGTGAATTTCATACGTTTATCACTCTTTGGGTGAAGAAGTATTTCCTTTTATCTGTTCTAACCCGACTGCTCAGCAATTTCATGGAGTGCCCACGAGTTCTTGTATTGCAAGAAAGGGAGAAAAGTACTTCTTTCTCAACCTGCTCTATCCCATTCATCATCTTATAAACCTCAATCATGTCACCCCTCAGCCGTTGTTTCTCCAAGCTGAAGAGCCCCAAGCATTTTAAACTTTCTTCATAGGGAAAGTGTTCCAACCCTTTGATCATTCTAGTTGCCCTTCTCTGCACTTTTTCCAATGCTATAATATCTTTTTTGAGATGTGGTGACCAGAACTGTACACAGTATTCCAAATGAGGTCGCACCAATGATTTATACAGGGGCATGATGATACTGGCTGATTTGTTTTCAATTCCCTTCCTAATAATCCCCAGCATAGCGTTGGCCTTCTTTATTGCAGCTACTAGGCATTTTCAGTGAGTTATCCACTACGACTCCAAGATCTCTCTCTTGGTCAGTCTCTGCCAGTTCAGACCCCATCAACGTGTATTTATATTTAGGATTTTTGGCTCCAATGTGCATCACTTTGCACTTGGCCACACTGAACCCCATTTGCCACGTTGACGCCCACTCACCCATCCTCGACAGATCCCTTTGGAGTGCCTCACAATCCTCCCTGGTTTTCACCACCCGGAACAACTTCGTGTCATCTGCAAATTTAGCCACTTCACTGCTTACTCCCAATTCCAAATCGTTAATAAACAAGTTAAAAAGCATCGAACCGAGTACTGATCCCTGTGGTACCCCACTGCTTACCAACTCAACTTGCTAGGCCGCCCTTCCCTGCAAGCAGTGCTCAGGGCAGCTTACATCAAATAAACATAGTAATACTCCACTAAATAGCCATCAAAAACTACTAAAACGATATATATCAGACAATACAGCTTCATTATTTAAGATGGCGAAAAATTTCCGTAGAATTTCTGTAGAAAAAGTGGACGGCAGCGGGAAACACGGAAGACCCAACCATGAGACGGATCGACTCCATCAAGGAAACCACAAAGGCCCTCAGCCTGGAAGACCTGAGCAAGGCTGTCGAGGACACGACGTTTTTGGAGGACGTTAATTCACAGGGTTGCTGTAAGTCGGAAGTGACTTGATGGCACTTAACACACACAGACCCAAGTTGAGCCTCTTTGGTCAAACCTCCAGGAAGGAAGGAAGGAAGGAAGGAAGGAAGGAAGGAAGGAAGGAAGGAAGGAAGGAAGGAAGGAAGGACTGTGCACTTTACAGAGTAAGCCCACAAGCAAGTCAGCGGTGGCATCAACATATCCTGAGGTGAGACCTTCTTGCTTGCATGCCCTCCACCATTCACGCTCCAAGCCACACACGCTGCCCAGCATAGTCAGGGAAAGGGCACTGTGGCATCTGTGAGCATGGGCAGAGAGAGGCCACATCAGCAGGTGGGGAAAGGACGCGCAGACACATAGGCTTGGTGGGCACTCTGCCCAGGGCCCTCCAAAAACTGGAACCGGCCCTGCCCGCGAGGTCGTTACAGCCCTGTCAGAGCACCTGCATACCTTTGGGTCCATCCTGAGGAAGTTGTGTGGGCCTCGGCTGCCGAATGTTGACCTCTTTATCGTCCTGCTGTGGTGAAAGTGGTAATAGTCTTCCAGGGTCCCAATCTGTAACAACAAACATGTGGGAAAGAGTCAGGAGGGCAACTGTTCATCATGAGACTAGACCAGGAAAGGGGGGGAGCGGTACAGAATGGCCGTTCATTCTTTTGAATAAACCCAAGTAAATTTGTGTGGGAAAACTTTTTTAAAAGATAATGGAGCCAGACCAAAGTAGACAGGCACCTAGTCTATGGAGCCTTCAGCAACCAGAAGAAGAGCTTGTTTTTTATACCCCACTTTTTCTTATCTTAAGGAACTTCAAAGAAGAAGAAGAAGAGATTGGATTTATACCCCACCCTTCAGTGCCCAAAGGCGTCTCAGAGCGTCTTACAAACTCCTTTCCCTTCCCCTCCCCACAACAGACACCCTGTGAGGTAGGCGGGGCTGAGAGAACTTCTGACAGAGAGAACAGCTGTGCCAGAGCTTGTGACTGACCCAAGGTCACATCAGCAGGTGCAAGTGGAGGAGTGGGGAATCAAACCCGGTTCTCCCAGATAAGAGTCCACACACTTAACCACTACACCAAACTGGCTACACCAAAGTGGCTTATAACCGCCTTCCCTTCCTCTCCCCACAACAGACACCTGTGAGGCAAGTGGGGCTGAGACAGTTCTGACTGTGACTGGCCCAAAGCCATCCAGCCAATGGCCCATCTAGTCCAACTCTCTGTCACACAGTGGCCAAAAATACCAGGTGCCATCAGGAGGTCCAGCAGTGGGGCCAGGACACTAGAAGCCCTCCCACTGCTGTCCCCCCCAAGCACCAAGAATAGAGTGCATCACCTGCCCCAGACTGAGAGTTCCTATCTATACCTTGTGGCTAACAGCCACTGATGGACTTCTGCTCCATATGTTTATCTAATTCCCCCTTGAAACTGTCCATGCTTGTAGCTGCCACCACCTCCTGTGGCAGTGAATTCCACGTGTTAATCAGTCTTTGGGTGAAGAAGTACTTCCTTTTATCTGTTCTAACCCGACTGCTCGGCAATTTCATGGAGTGCCCACGAGTTCTTGTATTGTGAGAAAGGGAGAAAAGTACTTCTTTCTCAACCTGCTCTATCCCATGCATAATCTTATAAACCTCGATCATGTCACCTGTCAGCCATCGTTTCTCCAACTTAAAGTGTTCCAACCCTTTGATCATTCTAGTTGCCCTTCTCTGCACTTTTTCCAATGCTATAATATCCTTTTTGAGGTGTGGCGACCAGAACTGTACATAGTATTCCAAATGAGGTCGCACCAATGATTTATACAGGGGCATTATAATACTGGCTGATTTGTTTTCAATTCCCTTCCTAATAATCCCCAGCATAGCATTGGCCTTCTTTATTGCAGTTACACACTGTCTAGACATTTTAATTGAATTATCTACTACGACTCCAAGATCTCTCTCTTGGTCAGTCTCTGCCAGTTCAGACCCCATCAATGTGTATTTATATTTAGGATTTTTGGCTCCAATGTGCATCACTTTGCACTTAGCCACATTGACCCCCATTTGCCACGATGACGCCCACTGACCCATCCTCAAGAGATCCCTTTGGAGTGCCTCACAATTCTCCCTGGTTTTCACCACCCTGAACAACTTCATATCATCTGCAAATTTAGCCACTTCACTGCTTACTCCCAATTCCAAATCATTAATAAACAAGTTAAAAAGCATCGGACCGAGTACTGATCCCTGTGGTACCTCACTGCTTACTACCCCCATTGAGGAAACTCTCTGTTTCCTATTTATAAGCCAGTTTTTGATCCACAAGAGGACTTGTCCTTTTATCCCATGACTATTGAGCTTACTTAGGAGCCTTTGATGAGGAACTTTATCAAAAGCTTTCTGGAAGTCAAGGTAAACAACATCTATTGGGTCCCCCTTGTCCACATGTTTGTTCACTCCCTCAAAAAACACTAACAGGTTAGTGAGACAAGATCTTCCCTTACAGAACCCATGCTGAGTCTGCCTCAATAGTTTTTGTTCGTGTGGAGGATTGGGGAATCAAACCTGGTTCTCCAGATTAGAGTCTGCCACTCTTAACCACTGCACCACACTGTAAGAGGAACTTTAAAAACTGCTGGAATCAGACCACATTGTCCAGTGCTGTCTTCCCCAATAGTGCCAAGGTGAAAGAAGTCATCTCCCAAGGCTTGCCCCCAGCATCTGGTATTCAGAGTTATACTGTCTCAGATTACAAAAGGATCCATTTAGCTGTCATAACTGGCAGACACTGATGGATCTCATTATGTCTCACATTGCTTTGGTCAACAGAATGCTTTGTGGCAGCTTTGCAGGAAGGGACACACTGCCTTCAGACAACAGCTAGTTTTTGCTTTCAGCCAAAGGACTCCAGAGTAAATCAGGTGTAGAGATCAAGAAGAAATAAGATAAATGCTTTGTTATTTGGTTGCAGAGTTTGCAATTTTAGTTCCTGGTTAAGCATAGAGATCACAGATAGTATCTGCAATCCCCATAATACAAAAACTATATATTCAATTCAATAACCATATATGCACGGGATAGAGCAGGTAGAGAAAGAAGTACTTTTCTCCCTTTCTTACAATACTGGGCACTCAATGAAATTGCTGAGCAATCAGGTTAGAACAGATAAAAGGAAATACTTCTTCACCCAAAGAGTGATTAACACATGGAATTCATTGACCTTGAATCAATCACAAGCTCTGGCACAGCTGTTCTTGAAAAAGAGCAGTTTCTGTCAAGAGCTCTCTCAGCCCCACCTACCTCACAGGGTGTCTGTTGTGGGGAGGGGAAGGGAAAGGAGTTTGTAAGCCGCTCTGAGACACCTTTGGGTAGTGAAGGGCAGGGGATAAATCCAATCTCTTCTCTCTTCTTCTTCTTCTTCTACCTAAGCTTTCCTTTGTGATTTCAGCAGTATTTTGAATGGTCAATAAACCATACATATATATTAGAAGAACATCCTCTTCTTCTTCCAAACCTATCGGTTTCATTTAATTACTCTGTATTCTAGTATTATAAAATCCATCTGTATGTCATGCACGGTCTTATACCACTCTATAATGCCCACTCTTATGTCATCTTTTTCCTAACTATAAAGACCCACACACTTTAGTGTAAGGCCTACATATTGGCTACATATACATAGTGTAAGGCCTACATTATATGGAGGGCTGAGACTGCTCTTTGCAAATCAAAATGTAAGTTCCATAACGTGCTGAATTCTATAACTATATAAACTGGGGTACCCACTCTTGTTGAGTCTGTGGACACTTCTGGATTTCTGAGGAGGAAAAGGAAAAGACTGGATTTATACCCCACCCTTCACTTGGGAGTCTCAGAACAGCTTACAATCTTCTTCTCTTCCTCTCCCCACAACAGACACCCTGTGAGGTAGGTGGGGCTGAGAGAGAGCTCTTTCAAGGACTGCTCTTGAGAGAACAACTCTCAGAGAACTTGTGACTGACCCGAGGTCACATCAGCAGGTGCAAGTGGAGGAGTGGGGAATCAAACCTGGTTCTCCCAGATTAGAGTCCGTGCTCCTAACCACTACACCAAATTGGCTGTATGTGTTGTGTGTGTGTGTGTGTGTGTTAAGTGCCATCAAGTCGCTTCCGACTTATGGTGACCATATGAATTAATGACCTCCAAAAAGTCCTAACGTTGAGAACATTTCCACCACAAAATGGCTGCCCTAGAAAGCAGGACCAATCACATACTGGCTGCCATGGGGAAGGTTGGAAAAGACTGGTAAGTCCCAAGCCAAACATCCTCCTATGAGGGGCAGCTGTTTCTCTATGGTTTGAAGCTAATTCTACCATAGAGTTTTGCCCAAAAACCAGAGCATCACCACCACCCCCTGACATCACCGATGTGCCTATAACACTTACAGGTGACATAGGCACATCACGTTTGGGGTGGAAACTCTCCTCTACTGGCCAGCTGGCTGACGCCGGGGGGAGGAGCGCCAGAAACCAGGGGATCCCTGCCCGTATGGGTGGGGGGGAGGTCTGGCAACCCTACCATAATAACATCATGAGCCAGGAATTGTATGTCTCCTGTGATGTCTCCCATCTAGGCCCCCAATTCCCTGCTCTCAAGGAATTGAGGCATGGAAGAAAAAAAAGTAAATGGGCTCCACAGAGGAATTTCCCCATGTCTTTACCATAGAGTTTAGGGGAAGTTCCTAGAGCATCATCTGGACATGATGTTGCATCCTCCCCAAACTCCACTCTCCCCGGGCACTATCCCCCAAATCGTCCGGCATTTGTCTGACTTATGAGTCAGAGTAAAACAAAACCATGCTTCAGAAATGCATATGACAAAGCTGGGTTTTTTGGACCATAACAGAATATGCCTGGTCCCAAACATCCCCAGAGCTCTCTGAGAGAAAAGAGCTTGGAAGCAGATCCTCTGGAAACCAGCTGCCCCTCACAGGTGCACACGCATAAAACCACAGCAAGAGCCCTGCCACAATGGAGGCATCTGCTACAAATAAACGGAGAACGAAACAATGAATGCTACTCCTAGATGCAGTGTTCAAGGTCTTCAGATAAGGGCAGATGTGGGAGTTAGAATTTCAGTTCTCTCGCGGGTAGCTTTAATGTTTAAAAGAATTAATCAGGAATTAACTCAGTGCGATGGGGGTAGGGGGAACTCTTGGCCTAGTTAAAATCAAGGCAAAATGCGGCCACTTCTTTGTTTTTAAAAAAGTCAAGTTGTACAACGTGAACTTGCCTCCATCTTTCTGCAATGTCTTTTCCGGACTTCCAAAGAAAAAAGAGGCAAAGCCAGCCGAAACCGTTGTTCTCATGTTCCTTACAAAAACGGTTTGTACCAAAGTTATCCCTCCTCTGGGTTTTGCTGATTTCGAGCATCCTGGGATCACAACGGTCATTTAAAGTTTGGGGATGTGTGTGCTGTTGTTGTTTTTTAAAGGCTAGATAAACTTTGCAAGTAATCGCCACAGACAGAGCACAATTCCCATCTGCCAAGAATAGCAGCTAGTGCCAGGAGACAGTTTGGTCCTTGCTTGGGCTCGGGGCTTCTCTTTGCTGAGAACTGACAGCTATAAATAAGCTGAGCAACAACAACTATATTTAGACTACAAGATGCGGAGAAGTAAAAACCCTGTGTTCCAAAAAAATTAGTGAAGAAGCCAGCAATTCCATAGGAATACGTGAAGTTGTCTGAGCCAAATCAAAGGTCCATCTAGCAATCGTTGCAACATGGGTTATTTGCCCCAAGTTCAATGCTGTTGGAAAGAGAGGTTTTCTTCCTGTTTCCCTGGTGCATGCCTTCCAGGTTTCCCAACCCTGCTTTGCTGCAAAGTTTTGGGAAACCTCGGATTTTCCTCGAACTACCCACACAACAGTCATGTTTCCCGCCCCTGTGGTGGCCATTCCCCGCCCCCATTTTAAGGGAAGCTTTTTTTAAGACTGGAAATTGAATATTGTTACGGCAATCTGTGTCCTGGGTTCTCTGAATTCTCAGCTTTCGTTTTTTTAAAGTAAGTCTCTAGCTGCTTTCTTTGCAGAGATAGAAGGGGAAAGGCGTCTTTCTGTAATGAAAAGGGCTAGAGACTAACTTCCCCCCCCAAAAAAAAATGAAATCTGAGAGTTCAGAGAACCTGACAAACAGAATGCTATAACATCATAATGATATCCAGTTGCTATGAAAAAACCCAGAAAGGACCTTGGTGCCAGGGATGGCCAATGGTAGGATACAAGGTGAACGTGAGAAAACCTGCCATGGGGAAGCCCCGTTGCTCCATTGCCACTGCGTAATATTGGCAACTGCCGCCATAGTTTCATCTACTTTGCCGGGCAGCAAAACTGTGAAGTGTCTCTTTCCTCTTTGGCTAGAATATTTCTCACTGGTAACGCCAAGGGTTGACCCTGGGAGATTCTGCATGCAAAGCAGATGCTCTGTCACTGAGCTGCACTGCCTACCTTTACAGGGCACATCCACACACGCTCCTGCCTGTCCCAGCTTGAGACAAGAGAACACACAACAAGCCCACGCAGGTGGCATGAGAAACATTACTGCAGCCAATCAACAGACCCATACCAGAAGGATTTAAAAAAATGTTCAGTTAGGCAACGGCTGGGTAACAAGTAGACAGCCCTCGTGTGACACTCTAGATCAGGGGTGTCAAACATAAGGTCCGGGGGGACAGAACCGGCCCGTCCAGGGCTCTTATGTGGCCCGTGAGCAACTAGTGCAAGAGAGGGAATGGAAGACTCCTTTGAACCCCCCTCCCAGCCCATGGGGATTTGCAGTGAGGATACACCATGTCTGGTCCGGAAGACCTTGGGGGTTCGTTTGTATAGATAATGCAGTCATTCAGCAAATAAATTCTGTGCACAAGGTTTTAAAGAGAAGAACTACTAGATTTAATGGAATAAAATCAGTTGAGGTAGAAGGGATTTATGCCAAGCAGAAAACATCCAATCAAGACAAGCAACGGCAAACAACGGCTGGAGATCGCCCGCGCAGGCGAAAAGAGGCGGGAAAAAAGCGTATCGGATCCAGGAGAAGAAACTGACGACTACTTGGAAGTGGTTGACAGGTAAAACGCTTCAGCCCCGTTTCCTGAACGGGACAGAAGCGATTCTGTGTGAAATTACAAATATATTCCGATAGGGAACCGGTTCTAAAATGGTTCTGTCTGAAATGCCAGACCAGAAACCGTTTGGGAACCGTTCCTCTTCCGGATTATATCATCTGTCTGAAATTCCCTAGGATCATTTCAACAGAGTGTAGCCGGCTCCCTGAAGAGCATGAATAACAACAGTAGCTCCCCTTCTTACGTCCGTCCTCCTCCTCTAAGGCCACAGCTGATAAGAATTCCACTCCTTAATTAACCCTTCTTACTTGTAAGACAGACAGGGAGGTTTATGACTCTCGCAGGTAACACAATCTCACAGGTGAATACAATGAACATGCAAGGCTGGGCCCTACAACCTCTGTTCCTTACACACCAACTCGGAGCTTACCGGCTGCTGTCCTTTATACAGTTTCTATCTCCGGTACCTGGCATTACGTTTCATGGCACACATAGCCCGGCCCAACAAAGTGACATTTATGTCAGATTCGGCCCTCGTAACAAATCAGTTCGACGCCTCTGCTCCATATTGTTGGGGGTCCCCCCTTGTAAGAGTTCCAGGTATCTCCCAAGTTTCTTATTAAAAAAAATAAAAATCATTTTTAAAAGTTTGCACATTTTTTAAAAGCTATCCTAAGACCAACAGAATGGGGACAGCATGTAAAAACAGATCCAAGGCATAAAGATATAGTCCTTCAACTCTCTTGTTTTCCAAGTTTATATGTCACATGTACAAATACATGAAGCTACTGAATCAGACCACCGGTCTATCACAACCGGCACTGTCTTCTCAGATTGGGAGCAGCTCTCCGGGGGAGGTCATTCCAATCACCTGCTACCTGGTCCTTTTATGTGGAGGTGCTGGGGACTGGACTGGGGATCTTCTACATACCAAGCAGGTGTCCCACCACTGAGCCATGGCTCCTCCTCAAAAGATATGTCCAAATTCTTCAAGGGGTGATAACCTTAACAACAGAATCCCCCGATCGCCAGACCTCTGAGACAATGATTGTGGGACGGGATCATCTGCCCAGGTTGTCTCAGAGCTCTAAAATCACCTTGATTCAGCATCAGAGAAGGGACATTCTATAAAGGTCCCTGAGAAAGCATTACCAGACTCCACCCTTGGGATGGTGAAGACCTTTTCGAAGAGATGTCTGAAACCATCCACCAACCATCAAATGTTCTTCTTGGGACCCTCCGTAGAGAAGAGACCATTTCAGTGACGCATCAACCCAAGGTTCCAAGGTAGAGCACCAGTTCTTTATGTGCCTTGAGGAGTGGGGGACGCGGCAGACATCAGGCTCTGGCTAAAAGATACAGATGGATCAACTTTTCAGGTCCTGCAGCTCCCAAGTCTAACCTGTTGCCTCTAACTCAGGGGTGTCAAACGTACAGCCCGTGGGCAGGACCCGGCCCTTGCAAGCCTCCAATCCAGCCCAAGAACAACGGACTCTGTGCTGCTTCCTGCCCCTTATAGTGTAGCTCCTTCTGGCCAGTCTCTCCTATTTCCTGCTTCAGAGGAGAGAAAGAGCCAGGGGGTAGTGGCATTTCCTGGGACTTTTAAGACCAGCAACATTTTATTCCAGGTATAAGTGTTTGTATACAAGCACACTTTTTCTTCTTCAGAGACAGAGAGGGAAGGAAAGAACCAGAAGGAGCATGTCAGAAAGTCCTGTGTTTCTAAGTATGAGAGAGAGTGTCTCCTGTGTTTAAGGCCAAAAACGTTTTATTCCAGGTATATGAGAGAGGGGGAGAGGGAGAGAGAGAGAGAGAGAGACTCTGCTGTGTTTAAGACCAATGATGTTTTATTCCAGGTGTGTGTGTGTGTGTGTGTGTGTGTGAGAGAGAGAGAGAGACAGAGAGAGACAGAGAGAGACAGAGAGAGACAGAGAGAGACAGAGACAGAGACCTGTGTTCAAGACTAAAAATTTCAGTCCAGGTATGAGAGAGACAAAGAGAGAGTCCTGTGTTTAAGACCAAAAACTTTTTGGTTTTATTCCAGGTATAAGCTTTTGTGGGCAAGCACACTTCAGAGAGAGGGGAGGGAGGAGGAGGGAAAGACACACAGAGTGTATATGCTGGGGGGGGGAGTCCTGTAGCACTTGGGAGAGATTCCCCTTTCCATTTCTAACAGACTGGAGGGGACCTAACAGCACAGCTTGCTTTCCTTATTAGTGAAAGGGAGCAAGAGTACATAAGCACCTTAATGACTAACAAAAATTGCGGCAGGGCACAAAGAATCACTGCTCAGGTCTTCAGCTACAGCTGGAATGTGAGTCCATCTGTCCTTCTATCTTGGAGAGTGAAGCGATGATTTCAGATGTCAAATAACAATAGCAGGCATTGGTAATGAAAGAAGAAACCTAGGTCTCAGTTCAGTCCAGGAGCATCCATTGTCTTGAGCGTCATCATCAGTTGCAATTTAGCATTCTCTCAATGTGGTTCCGTAAACTTTGGAATCACTTCTTAATGGAAGCTGTGACAAACAAACTAGATGTTAATTCCAAAATGTCTCGTCAGGAGGATTTTATTGGAAAGTGGTTCCCCATTATGCAGTATAGGGCCAAGCATGAATTTGTTTTCTCTGAGTGGTCCCAATACTATAATTGGATTTAGAGTGATGTACTCTTCCCCTTCTTGGCTTTTTATTTTTATTTTACTTTATTGTTTCACGATGTATGTAATGTATCTCATATATCTTTTGAAAAAATAAAATTAAAAAAAAAAGCATTCTCTCTTTCTATCCCTTTCAAATTCCTCTGTAAGAGAACTGCTCTCTTAGGCCAGCAACTGAATGCCCTGGAAAGTTAAAATGTTCCCCCACGGGTTTTTCAATGTTATGGTTTCTAATAGTAGCACCTTTAAAGTGTCCAGTAGCACCTTTAAAGACTAACAAAATTGTGGTAGGGTATGTGCTTTTGTGAGTCACGGCTCACTTCTTCAGACTTATTTCCATTTATTATTTGTATCCTTCTGGACTGAATCCTCCTGAACCAAATTGAGACCTAGGTTTCCTGTCTCATCACCAATGCTGATATCTCCATGCCTCTGTATATCACACCAGTGCTGGTGTCTTGATCCGTCTGCATATCACGCCCAATCCATTCAGCATCTGAAATCATCTTTATAAAGTTTGTATCTCCGGTACATTGTGTTACATTTTATGGCACACATGGCCTGGCCCAACAAAGTGACATTTATGTCAGATCCAGCCCTCGTAACAAATGAGTTCGACACCTCTACTCTAACAAGTCCTCTTTTGTATCTGTGTATTCGGCTACCTTCTAGGCTGGTTTTTTCAGCAGAACTTTGCAGGCACTCAACTCAGTCAAAACAGGACATATGGATCTTTGAAAAGGGATGCAACACCCCAAACAAAGGTGTTATCTTCTCTGGACCACACTGGTGAAGGAGGAGGAGGAGATTGGATTTATACTCCACCCTTCACTACCTGAAGGCATCTCAGAGTGGCTTACAATCTCTTTTCCCTTCCCTTCCCCACAACAGAAACCCTGTGAGGTAGAGGTGGGGCTTGGAGAGCCCTTTCGAGGACTGCTCAAGAGAACAACTCTGAGAGAACTTGTGACTGGCCCAAGGTCACACCAGTAGCTGCATGTGGAGAAGGAATGGGGAATCAAACCCGATTCTCCCAGATCAGAGTCTGTGCTCTTAACCACGACTCCAAACTAGATGTACCACCTTCTTTTAGGGCACAACCAGGGCTCTTTTGGGGCAGGAACGCACAGGAACGGAGTTCCGGCTGGCTCCCAAGTTGGCCACGCCCAGCAGGAACTCATTAGCATAATAGGCCACACCCAACAGCAGAAACTCATTAGGATTGGCTACATCAGGGGTGTGTGGCCTAAAATGCAAAGGAGTTCCTGCTCCAAAAAAAAGCCCTGGGTTTTGACAACAAACAAGGTGAACAGAATAAGAAGCAAAAGGTAGGTGTGGCTGGATGACCACACTTCTGGTAACACGGGGGTGTGGCCTGATATGCTAATTAGCTGCACGGTCAGGGGTGTGGCCTAATATGCTAATGAGTTCCTGCTTGGCTTTTTTTACAAAAATAGCCCTGGGCACAACAAACATACAAACACTTTTGGGAACAGCTATAGACCAAAAAAAAATGTGCACTATGAAGTCACAGCTGACTTATGGCGACCGCAGGACCACGAGGTTTTCAAGGAAGAGATGTTCACAGGTGGCTTGCCTTTGCCTTCCTCTGCATAGCAAACCTAGTCTTCCTTGGTGGTCTCTCATGCAAGTACTGACAACAGCCGACCAGGAAGGAAAACAAATTGCATATCCAGGTAAAAACAACCCCTCTGCCAACTTTCCGCATCGAGCCAGAAGGCACAGGCCAGAACGTCGCATTCCCTGCAAGAAAAGCCCGTCACGTGTGCTCGCAAGAGTCTTTATAGCATTTCCTCTGTTTCTGTTTGTGGCAACGTGATGCTTTCCATCACAGGTGCTGAACAGCCATCACCTTCCCCGACAGGGTTCTGCAGTTCCAAAGGGGAGAGCAACAAAATAAATGCTAGAGAAACCAACCTTGCCGTCAATTCCGATTCTGAATAATTTCGCTCCGCGGCAGCTCCAATAGGACCTGCTTCCTTCTAACCCTGAGCTGATCGGAAACTTCACGATGTTATAGAATATCCACGTGTCTCAACTAACAGAGTTTGCATCCAGCATCTATTTACGAGGACTGTCTCACTTAAGCTCAGTCGCGTGCTTTCAACTTTTGCTTTTTTTAATCATATGAGAGCAAGCACGTTTCTTAATTGTTAATCACGCAACTCGGCACGATTGGATTTCAACAAAAGTGATTTCAGCTTTATTGTAACAGCAAACTCGACTCAACAACACACACACAGAATACTGGAACGTTTCTTAATTGTTAATCACGCAACTCAGCACGATTGGATTTCAGCAAAAGTGATTTCAGCTTTATTGTAATAGCAAACTCGACTCAACAACACACACAGAGAATACAGCTCCCTTTTTAAATGATGCGGGCTGTCAAAGCCACGCCCATGAATAAGTTAACAACCAATAAGAAGACAAGGATAAAGACCAATGAGGTCTGTTCCCTCCAAGATACATATGTACAGCTATGATTGGATATTTACGAGGTTTCACAGAAACCGACCAATGGGAATGTTACAGCTTACAATCCCTTCTTATGTCTGAAGCTCAACATATGGGAATTCCAGACAGATGATATAATCCGGAAGAGGAACGGTTCCCAAATGGTTTCTGGTCTGGTATTTCAGACAGAACCGTTTTAGAACCGGTTCCCTACCGGAATATATTTGTAATTTCACACAGAATCGCTTCTGTCCCGTTCAGGAAACGGGGCTGAAGCGTTTTACCTGTCAACCGCTTCCAAGTAGTCGTCAGTTTCTTCTCCCGGATCTGATATGCTTTTTTCCCGCCTTTTTTTGCCTGCGCGGGCAATCTCCGGCTTTTTCTTTTTTTACCATTCGCTTTAGAGCGCTATAACGCTATAGCGCTATAGCATCATGGCAGCCCCATTGGAACGCCTGCAGTGTTTTTTATAGCACTATAGTGCTATAGCGCTCTAAAGTGAACATTTTTTTAAAAAAGGCACGGCGGGAAAACAAAGTGGTGCAGTCTGAATTGCCAAACCGCTTCTGATTCGGCTCTTTTCTGGTCAGGGGAAGCCATGTGCAAAATGGCAGCCCTGTACTGGTTTACTTCAAGACAAATCAGAAACAGCTTCAATCTAGCAGAATCTCGGTAATTGAAATTCCCTATAGTAAAAGATAGGACAGATTCCAGCTTCAGAACATAACACTTATGGGTGTTCGTGTGCACACGTATAGTAACAGAGTGCTGTCAAGTTGCAAGAGTTATGGTGACCCTTCATGGGGTTGTCAAGACAAGGGGGCATACAGAGACGGTTTGCCATTGCCTGCCTCTGCGGTGGTCTCCCATCCAAGTACTGGCCACGGCCAACGCTGCTTAGCTTCCAAACGCTGACCAGTTTGGTCTAGTCTGGGCTATTCAGGCTGCTATGCATACATACACACACACAAAATCAAACATAAGGGCCAGATGCCTGCAATTCAAATGCATCCCTTTTCAGTCACCGGCCCCAGCCTTGCGTTGGCTAGAGATTTGTGCCTGCAGTAATACACCTCCCACCCCCCATTAGGAGTTTACATTCTCTGTTTTATGATGTTCATTTAGTTCTAAACTCTAAATCTAGCTCTAATCTGTAATCCCCGGGGTCTTCATGTTTAGCATAAATTAAATTCATAAACAAGCGCGGCAAAGGAAGCGCTCACGTCCTCCGCCCCCTGCAAAGAGTGGTGCACAGTCCCCCCCTGTTTATCACTTGCAAAATCTAAATGCAAGATTTCTAGCGTGTTGCTCGTAAAACAGCTGAAGAAAATATGCAGCGGGGGGGGGATTCCAGGCAAAAATAAATTAACTCCGGAAACAGCTTGCTTGGTGCTTGACAAGCTCCTGGTTTTTAATGCGGAGAAGGAGAAACATTCCAAGGAAGATTTCCCTGCCAACCAAAAAGAAAAGCATCCCGTTTCAACAGTAAGAATTACATCTGAAGTCTGTCTGGAGTTTCTGTTTCTTCCCCCTTAGTTGCATTGTTAACAAGGAATTTGGCTTGTCTCTTCCTATACACCAATGTTTTCTCCCCCTGCTACACCTCTTACCTTCCACGCAGACGCCTTTGTTAATGAATGTCTGTGCTCAACCTATGTTCCTGAGGATTATTTTGGGATGCCCACTCAGACACGAATTTGACGGACTTCGGCAGCCCCCCTTCCTCCCCGACACAAGCTGTGCTTTGAGAATGAAAAGCAGGGATACTGTGCAGACCACAACCTCTTTGGTTTCATTTAGATGCAGACCCGGGGGGGGAAAGAGGCAAATTGGATCAGCACCACAGCAACAGGAGAGGGGATTTGAACCCTTCCCTCACCAAATCCCCCCCAGCAGTTATTGGATGCACTCAAATATTTGAGGTGCTCAAACCAGCAGCTCTGGAGGAATGACATTTTTGAATGGGGAAAGTGTTTTTTGGGGGGAAACTCCTCCCTAGCACGGCATACCTGACCCGATATGCATCCCACCCTCCCCCAAGTCATCACCCAACTGAAAATTAAAAATGTCAAAAAGATCTCAAAAAGACAACAGCCGTCTGAGGATTCCCAGGACTTTCCGGAACACAGTTTTTGTTTTAGAAAAACAACAGATGTCGTCTGCTCTGTTATATTTCAAGTTTGAGATGTTTAGTGTTTAATATTATAGTGTAATATCACAGAAATCTTGAACAAACTCTTGAGTCCAGTGGCACCTTGAAGACCAACAAAATTTGGGGTACAAGTTTTCATGTTAGCAAGGGGTACAAGCTTTCATGTTAATTTGGGGTACAAGCTTTCATGTTAGCAAGGACACCAAAGTTTATACCCATTTTGTTGGGTCTTCAAGGTGCCACTGAACTCAAGCTTTGTTCCGCTGCTTCAGACCAACACGGTGACCCGCCTGAATCTGTCTGAAGAAGTGTGCAGGCACACGAAAGTTTATACCCAGAATTAAACCTGGTTGCTCTCAAAAGTGGCATTAGACTCAAACTTTGTTCTGTTCCTTCAGACCAACACAGCCACCCCCCTGAATCTATTACAGAAGTCTGCAATGCTGTGTAGCTGGTGCTGCTTGGCACTGGTACCAGACCTCAATCGTGCATAGCATTTGGTGTCCTGTGATCTTCACAACAGCCCTATGAAGTAGGCCAATAGTATTATCTACATGTCAAAGGCTGAGAGAAAGGAGTTTGCCTGCCAGCTACTGTGGCTGTGTAGTGCCAGAGGTCCCAGAACCAGGATTCTGGGAGCCAGGGCCGAGCACACAACACCATTCTACAAGAGGCCACTCTGGGAACAACAGCATAGGTGTGCCCAGCAGAGGCAGGTGACTGAAAGAGCCAATCAGGGCAGTGCTGGGGCTATATAAATCCCAACAAGATAGAAGTGATAGTGTTGAGCAGAAGGTCTAATCTGGGACTTGTCACCCGTTCTGGATGGGGCGATACTCTCCTTGAAGGCACAAGTTTGCCGTCTGGGTTGCTCTTGGACCCAGGCCTACTTGCTGGATAAGTTGTTGGCCAGGAGTGCCTTTTACCTGCTTCGACTGACTAGCCAGCCACAGCCTTTCATGGGCAGAGAAGACCCGGCCTCTGTGGTGCAGGCCCTGGTCACATGATCCAGATTAGATTATCGCAACAAGGGCTGCCTTTGAGAAGTGTTTGGAAACTTCCGCTGCTGCAGGCGGGAGGCTGACCGGAGTGGGTCACAGAAGCCATATCTCTCCGGCCTTGGCCTATCTACTTGAGAGTCAGTTTGGTGTGGTGGATAAGAGCATGGGTTCTAATCTGGGAGGACCGGGTTTGATTCCCCACTCCTCCACATGCAGTTACTGGTGTGACCTTGGGTCAGTCACAAGTTCTCTCAGAGCTGTTCTCTCACAAGCAGTTCTTGAAAGAGCTCTCTCAGCGCCACCTACCTCACGGGGTGTCTGTTTTGGGGAGGGGAAGGGAAGGGAGATTGTAAGGAGCTCTGAGACTCCTAGTGAAGGGTGGGGTATAAATCCAATCTCCTCTTCTTCTTCTACTCTGGCTCCCAATTTGTTTCCAGGCACAATTCAAGGTGCTGGTCTTGACCTTGAAGGCCCTATATGGCTTGGAAGCCCTATACGTGAACAATTGCCCACTCCCTTACAAACCTACCAAGCCACTGTGGTCACCTTCTGAGGCCCCGTTTCGGCTCCGCCCCCCCCTTTTGGGATTAGATGAATGGCAAGCCGGGAAGGGGCCTTCTCAGGTGTGGCACCAAACTCTGGAACCCTCTTCCCAGAGAGACTCTCCCATCCCTCCTCTTGCCAACTTCCGCCAAGTGGACAAGGCCCTTTGGTTTGCTTGCTTCATCTGGCACTCCCTCCTTCCTGCCTTACGTTTTAATTTTTTTAAATGTTTTTGTATGTGCATTTTGTATGAGATGCGGTGGCTCAAGTGGTTAAGACGCTGGACTGCAGGCTGTGGAAGGTCAGTAGTTCAGCAGTTTGAGACCCGAGAGTGCCGCATGACGGAGTGAGCTCCCGTCTCTAGTTCCAGCTCCTGTCAACCCAGCAGTTCGAAAGCAAGAAACTGCAAGTAGATAAATAGATACCACTTCGGTGGGAAGGTAACAGCGTTCTGTGCGCCTTGGTGTTTAGTCATGCCGGCCACATGACTACGGAAATGTCTTTGGACAGCACTGGCTCTTCGGCTTTGAAACGGAGATGAGCACCGCAACCCTAGAGTCGGATTCGACTGGCTTTCGAGCAAGGGAACCTTTACCTTTACCTTTTATGTGCATTTTAGGTTGGCTTTAGTGATATGTTATTGTTTGGCTTTAATGATTTTTAAGACACTATTTAAATTATGTACGTCTTTAATCTGTTAGTCCCCTTGGTGGCCCTAATGAGGGCAGAAAGGCAGGGTAGAAACTTTGTAAAATAAGCCACCTGTTCCTTGGCCGGAGGAGGAGGAGGAGGAGAAAAAGAAGAAGAAGAAGAAGAAGAAATTGGATTTATACCCTGCCCTTCACTTGGAGTCTCAGAGCGGCTTACAAACTCCTTTCCCTTCCCCTCCCCACAACAGACAGCCTGTGAGGTAGGTGGGGCTGAGAGAACTCTGACTGAGAACTGCTCTTTTAGGAACAGCTGTGCCAGAGCTTGTGACTGACCCAAGGTCACACCAGCAGGTGCAAGTGGAGGAGTGGGGAATCAAACTCGGTTCTCCCAGATTAGAGTCCGCGCACTTAACCACTACAGTAAACTGGCTCTCAAGGTGAAAGGCCCCCCTCTGCACTGCCTGTCTAACAGATCGGCTCTTCTGCCTGCCTCCAGCCCCACTGCCCGCTGCTTCTCGGTCTTGGCCTCCTGCCTGCCCTCCACTCCGCCTTCCGCCTCTGGCCTTCCTGACGGCTCATCTGAGTGAGCTCCTCTTTGGCCATCTCCCCCCACCCCCCGCACTGCCTGCTCATTCGAACTTCCTGCCCAGGGAAGCGGGTCTAATCAGACTCCATCCCAGCTGGCCCAGACAGAGGCCGAGCTCCGATCTGAACCAGCGGATCTTCCAGACGGCAGCTCCACGCTCCAGCGGCTCACAAAACTGAACCGCTAAACTGAAAATCGCTACTGAGTGTTGCAATGTACCAGGTCAATGAGCAAAGATTAGTCCCACAGACAGTTAGATCAATTTAGCCGGTTGTACAATTCGAGAGGCATTCGGATGCATATTGTTAAAGCGGGAATCGTTCATGACCCGCAGCTGAACTTTGTCAGACTTCTGGAAGCTACCAGAAAAGACTCAAGATTTCAGGTCCATCAATGCCCAAGCAGTTTGTTGTAAAAGAACCATAGAGGCAATGCCAGTTACATGATGCCCCTGTTTACAAACCCCAAGCAATATCCTAAGAAACTATATTGGCACAACATAAGCCCCTTCCTGAGATTCAGTTTTGGGGCTCCAACCTTGCTTCATGGGAGTGCCGTCTTCCCAACATGCACAGTCCCCATTTTGTGCAACTCAGGGAACATGGGTATGTGCAATGGAATTCTGTATTTTGAGGGTATGCGCTTGCTCATGTAAAGATGTACATGCGCGGAAGTGTATGCACACAAAACGGTGGCCAAGCATACCGGGATGGTTGCGCGTGGTGTGCACTATTACATTGGTTAGAATGCCAAAGCCAAACATCTGACAGAGACAGTTTCCAGGTAAATGGGCCAAGCAGGTGAATCAACCAAGGCAGAGCAGCTTTTCTTCCCACAAAAGACCCTCCTGTTGGAAGATTTTCCTGTATCCCCTTCCTCCAACCACCTAGCAGTTCCTCTCCCTCAGCTCTGGTCTCAAAGTAAAGAGCCAGTGTGCTGCAGCTGTTAGGACCAGGACAACCCAGGTTCGAATCTCCGTTCTGCCACAATACTTGCTGGGTGACCTGAAGCGACTCCCTTGGCCTAACCTACCTCACAGGGTTGTAGGGAGGATAAAGCGGAGGAGGGAAGTCATTGTGCTGCAAGCTGCTTCAAGTCCCAACTCGGGCAAAAAGTGGCCTATAGATAAATTCAAAATAAGGTGGGATAAAAATGTACCAGATACAGGATTAGCGGCCATCCCCATCTTCGACTCCTCTCACCTTCGCCATAAGGGCTGCTTTCCCCGCTCTGGCCTCCCTGCTTCCCCTGCAGCCCATCTCTGTGAACAGACAGTCCTTACTCTTGGGCAGAGACAGTGTGGCATAGTGGTTAGAATGCTGAACTGGGTCTGGGAGGCCCAGGCTGGAGTCCTCCCTCTGCTGTGGAAGCCCACGGGGTGAGCCTGGGCCAGTCACGTATTCTCAGCCTAGCGCATCTCAGAGGGTTGTTGCGGTGAGGATAAAATAGAGGAGAAGCCGCTTTGGGTCTCTCCCCACTGGGGAGAAAGACAGGGTGTAAATCAAGTAAATAAGCAAATAAATTATCCGCTGCTAAACATGGCCGTCCGATTATTCAACAGAGTAATACTGCCTCGCCATCTGTTATTGTTTCATCTGCCCCTTGACACCTCAACAATTTCTCCTTGATGCTAATTCATACCCTCTTTCTGGGGTTCCGGGAGACATCCACGAACCGGAGCAGCCCCCGGCAACAGGGTGCATTCAAAGACCGCACCGCACAAGCCCCTTGGGCTGGGCACGTGCCCCCTCGGAGGTCACCACACTCCAGCTCTGTTTGCACGTGGTCTTCCTGACATGCAAAACCAAAGTTTTGTTGGTTTTAGCCCCGTCCGTTGTTGACTTTAGGCTGACTGTTTGCATCACTTTATGTACACAGGACACGGCGCGTTAACCCTGCAGAACCTTCACTTTCTCTTCTGGGCGCAATTCCCCAAAGGCCTGGCGCTAAGAGGACTGTGCTCCCCGAAACCCCAGATATCACAGACTTACAGAATCTGACTTACCAGACTTACATCGACCACATCTAGGAAGCTAGCCTGATGGCACTCAACCTGATTTTGTTTTGGTTCAGGAACCCAGCACAGGTTACGGTATCCTGCAAAGCGTCTCTGTACCCCCCCAAAGGAGCTGCGGTGGCTCAAGTGGTTAAGACGCTGAACTGCAGGCTGTGGAAGGTCAGTAGTTCAGCAGTTCGAGACCCGAGAGTGCCGCATGACGGGGTGAGCTCCTGTCTCTAGTTCCAGCTCCTGCCAACCTAGCAGTTCGAAAGCAAGAAATTGCAAGTAGATAAATAGGTACCACTTCAGTGGGAAGGTAACAGCGTTCCGTGCACCTTGGTGTTGAGTCATGCCGGCCACATGACCACGGAAACGTCTTCGGACAGCGCTGGCTCTTCGGCTTGGAAACGGAGATGAGCACCGCAACCCTAGAGTCGGATTCGACTGGCTTTCGAGCAAGGGAACCTTTACCTTTACCTTACCCCCCCCAACAGGTAAAAAAACCGGCTACTCCCCTCACTCCTGGGCTTGCCCATTAAGGCAAACCCTTGCGTTCCAGAGAACTGGAACATTGACAGGAAACACAACAGCCAGGAGAAATCACGTTGATTAAAGCCCTTTGTTGACACGTGAGGCAAGCTACTTGGAAGTTTCCTGTCAAAATTCATGTTGGAAGACCACACCTTGGTTGCAGCATGTGGCTGCTTCTTTCTGCCCAGTCTGCACACTGAATAATCTCACTGACAGCCAGTGTCATGTAATGGTTATAAGACTGTTGGACTAGGATCTGGGGGCCCCAATTTGAATCCCCACTGGTACCGTGGAAGCTCGCTGGGTGACCTTGGGGCAGTCACGCTCTCTCAGCCTGTCCTACCTCGCAGGGTTGTGTGAAAGAATGGAGGAGAGGAGATGTGGTCAGAAGGGGGACAGAATGGAGCGCGTGCAGAGCAATGTTCCCTCTAAGCTGTGGAGTCCTGTGAGCAGAAATTCTACTCTGTGAGCTACTGGCGTTAAAGTTCTGAGTGAGCGATTTGGCTGCTGCATAAATCAGTTTGCTCTGGAGCAATCCTTCCTGCGCTAAGACGAAAATGTGTGAGCCGGAGGCTAAAACACTGTGAGCTAGCTCACACTCACTCAGCTTAGAGGGAACGCTGGTGCAGAGAAGAGCTATGAGGAAAGGCTGAGGGACTTGGGAGTGTTCAGTCTGGAGAAGAGGAGGCTGAGGGGGGGACGTGAGTGCTCTCTTTTAAGGACTTGAAGGGCTGTCGCTTAGAGGAGGGCAGGGAGCTCTTCCTGTTAGCAGCAGAGAGGAATCACAATACTGGGTCGTTATTTTATCCTTTTTAAGATCTAATTTTGTCCCACACTTCATCGAACCTTTGGTTTTACTGATCAAAATGCTTGTGCAATTTTATTCTTATTAACCTTGTCCTATCTTAACAGTAAAAGCTCATCAGCGTCCAGGCAGCCATTTGGGTTCGACTGCCCGATCCTAATTTTATTGGTTTTATTTTTTTATCATCGCTATTTCATCCTTTTTAAGATCTAATTTTGTCCCACACTTCATCGAACCTTTGGTTTTACTGATCAAAATGCTTGTGCAATTTTATTCTTATTAACCTTGTCCTATCTTAATAGTTTTACCATCTGGGTACTATTTGTTTTTGTAATTTATTGATATGGTAATTACTTGTAAGTAGGGTTGTATACTGCTGGCTGTGTGCTGTGACAATAAATTCATTCATTCAATACTGGGTCTAAATTAAGGGCAGGAACGTACCAGCTGGATAGTAGGAAAAACTTTTTTACAGTAAGAGTAGTTCAGCAGTGGGATCAGCTGCCTGGGGAGGTGGTGAGCTCCCCCTCCCTGGCAGTCTTCAAGCAGCGTCTGGACAAACGCTTGTCGGGGATGCTCTGGGCTGATCCTGCATTGAGCCGGGGGTCAGATGAGATGGTCTGTGCAGCCCCTTTCAACTCTGCGAAAATGGTGTAAGCTGCTTTGGGCCCCCACTGGGGAGAAAGTTGGGGTAAAAATGAATTAAATAAATCATTATTATTATTGGAGAAGAAGTTTGTGTCCCACAGGGTCACGGGCAACTCATTAAAACGACCTACTTCGAATCATAGAATCACAGCAAGGAATTTCCTGGGATCAGTTCCTTCTCTGCATCTGCACAGTTGTAAAGGTAAAGGTTCCCTTGCTCGAAAGCCAGTCGAATCCGACTCTAGGGTTGCGGTGCTCATCTCCGTTTCAAAGCCGAAGAGCCAGCGCTGTCCGAAGACGTTTCCGTGGTCATGTGGCCGGCATGACTAAACACCGAGGCGCACGGAACGCTGTTCCCTTCCCACCTAAGTGGTACCTATTTATCTACTTGCAACTTCTTGCTTTCGAACTGCTAGGTTGGCAGGAGCTGGAACTAGAGACGGGAGCTCACTCCGTCATGCGGCACTCGGGTCTTAAACTGCTGAACTACTGACCTTCCACAGCCTGCAGTTCAGCGTCTTAACCACTTGAGCCACCGCAGCTCCTTATCTGCACAGTTGATGCAGTCTTTAACCACTCATCTTGAACACACTGTCTGTTGCCTGTGCAGTCAGCAGCAATCTGTCTGTGAAATCTCTGCAAGAACTGATCGCAACATTAACCAGGCTCACGAGCGGGCGCAGAAGGCACAGTGAGATACCGAAGGAGTAACTCGACTGAAAAATTTCAAGCTTCTTGTCTTTAAAAATGGGGAGACAAGAGGCACACAGAAGCAGGGGGTGCAGCTGTGGAAAAGAGTGCCACAGTTGCAGAAATGAATGCATTCTAACAGCTTGGCAAAGGACTGTGACCCATTAGTAAGGACATTTGCTGAACTGGCAGGTGATCGAACACGACTTGCTAAAACCCATCTGCAATACCACTACCTTGCCTAGCTGGACCTAATATCAAATTAAATAACAAGTATATACCTGGCATGTTTTGTCACAAGGACTCTTTTTGAGCATTCGGCATGGAATGTTGCAAGATGCCTCAGAAGACTACATTGGGCCACGAATTACCAGGTCATGGACATTCCCCCCCTTTGGGAGCAGGGGAAACTGGCTGGCACAAGAGAGGAAAGTGAAGTGCGAGGTGGGATTGCTATATACTATCAGTGTCCTCTGGGACAGGGAGGAACCTCATTGTCAAGCTGACAAACTCCTCTCTGCTCGAACTAGCAACAGACAGGGTTACCATGTCCCACCCTGGCCACCAGCGGGTAGGGTTGCCAGACTGGGAAACTCCTGGAGATTTGGGGATGGAGCCTGGGGAGGACAGGGACCTCAGTGGGGTGCAATGCCAGAGAGTCCACCCTCCAGAGCATCCATTTTCTCCAGGGGAACTGATCTGTGTTGTCCCGAGATGAGCAGTAGTTCCGGGGAATCACCAGGTCCCACCTGGAGGCTGGCATGCCTCGCAGCAGATCTCCAGGGTCTCAGCCAGGGGTCTTGGCCCTCATGGGTTCCGGAGACCTTTTTCTAACCAGAGACGCTACACAGTGAATATGCTGCAAACCTGTAAGAACAAAAACAATGTCCTGCAGGATCAGACCGTGGTCCAGCGAGTCCAACATCCTGTTTCACACAGGAGGGCCAAAAACAGGGCACAGAAGCCAAGGCCTTTTTCTAAATTTACGCTTAGAACTGATACACAGAGGGCTACCGCCTTCAAAGGTTCCCTTTCGTCAACCAGGGCCAGTAGCCATTGACGGACCTCTCCTCCACAAATCTAACCCCTTTTAAAGCCATCTGTATACTCATGGCTACTGCCAGACAAAGCCCTTTGGTTTGTGTCATTGGGGAGTGTTCCTTGTCTTTGCTCGTCTTTCAGACTTTGTTTCTCTTTCTCAAGGCCAGTCCATCCACTGGACAAGTGGAAACAGCCATCATCCCATACGGTGCTACAGGGAGCAGCCATCCCAGGGTGCCCCCCCTCCGCCCTTTGCCCTTCCCTCTGTGCCAGAAGAGATTAAGGGGAAAGGGGAAGGTCTTGTCCCATGCACCTGGCACAGGGAAAGACCCCTTCTCTCCCAGCTACCTGTAATTGCTTATGGAACTTAGAGGGGGGGGGGCTGTATGTCTGTACGCATTTGTCAGAGGAGGAGGGCTGCTAGCACCAGTGACAGGGTTTGTGGGCTCTTGGATCTTTATTTATTACATTTATACCCTGCCCTTCCAAGCCATGGCCTGCTCAGGGCGGCTTACAACAGGATAAAACCACGATAAAATAGTATAACAATCATAAAACCATGTAATGATATGGCCTTAAAAGGTGCGAACCATAAAAGTAAAACCATTGAACAGTTTTGCATTTAAGATGGCGCTCATCTTAATCCTGTACTGGCTTGCAATATGCCACAGTGGTGGAGAACCAATGAACAGTCCTGCGAGGCATTTCATTTTACTACAGTTTCCTTTTTAATGCTACTAGAACTATTCTATGCAAACGGCAAAGATCAGGAGGCAGAGTTCTAGCCCAGGGTTCAGGTTCAGATTTTTTATTTTTTTAAAGCAGGGGAGCCTCTGAACACATGAAAGCTCTTCTGCAGCATGAAGAAATAAGAGAGAAGAGACTGGATTTATGCCACACCCTTCACTCGGAGTCTCAGAGCAGCTTACAATCTCCTTTCCCTTCCCCTCCCCACAACAGACACCCTGTGAGGTAGGTGGAGCTAAAGAGCTCCTCCGAGGACTGCCCTTGAAAAAACAGCTCCGAGAGAACTTGTGACTGACCCAAGATCACACCAGCAGCTGCACGTGGAAAAGTGGGGAATCAAACCCAGGTCACCCAGAGTCCGTGCTCTTAACTACTACACCAACCAGTTCTGCCATATGATCTGCTGTTCAGGGAGGCGCTGTGGCTCAGTGGTAGTAGTTTTTTCCCACTATAGAAAACTTTTTCCCCACTATAGAGAACAATGGAGGGAATGGGGGCAACCTGTTTGGGGGCCCATAGAATTGGACCCCCTGGTCCAATGTTCTTGAAACTTGGTGGGTATCTTGGGGAGAGGCTCCATCAGCTACCCTGTGAGTTTGGAGCCTCTCCATCAAACCCCCTCCCCTCCAGCCCCCAGAATATACCCTATGTTTTCACCATTGACTTCAATGGCCCTTAGGATATAATGGGGCTGAATTGCCACCAAATTTCTTTCATTCCCTCCTTTCCTTCTCTCTCTTTCCTCTTTCCCTCCTTCTTCTCTTCTCTCTTTCTTTCTTTCCCAACTTCTTCTCTTCTCTTTTTTCCTCCTTTCCCTATTTCCCTCCTTCTTCCCTCTTTCTTTCCTTCCCCTTTCCTTCTCTTTCTTTCCCTCTTTCCTTCCTTCTCTCTACTCTCTCTCTTTCCTTCCCTCTTTCCTCCTTCTGTGGCCCAACTCTCATGAGAAAGAGTTTAAACTTTAAACCCCTTCTCTCTTAGCTCCCCCACCCAGACCAGCTGAGGAAGGGAAGGGGAGGCTTTTGAAGATGCCTCCCCCCCTTTGCTTCCCCTTCTGACATCACTTCCGGTGATGTCAGGGGGCGTGGCATATGCTAATAGCCTAATAGCTCATTAGCATACTATATGCTAATGAGCTCCTGCAGCTGTTTTTCTACGAAAAGACCCCTGACTTCCAGGCATGGCGGCACACACCACATGTGTGCACACACAGTATACACACCAAGAAAAGCAAAAATTAAAAAATGACACGCTAACTATGGGTGAGAATCTCCTCCTAATGCTTCCTCCTCTAAAGCTGCAATCCTATGCATATTTACCTAAGAGTACATTTCACTGAACCCAATGGGACTCGGGTGTGAGTAAACACTGATACAATTGCACTGCCAGCCTCAATTTCACATGGGCTCGGCCACCATTGTAGAGATCAGCAGCTCTGGAGCAAGAACCATCATGTCAGCATTACTAGGTTACTGGCAAAAGAAGTGTGTGTATGTATGTATGTATCAGGCTTCCCAAGAACTTTCCATAATCTGGCGGGGGACAGATACATCCTGGCAAGACCATCACTGGGGGAAGGAAAGATGCGGCGCACGATGCCGTCGCCAGGAAGTGACACCGGGTGACAGCATCGTGCGGCATGGGTGTTGTCCGGGGGAATGTTATGGCCGGGGACTGTGTGTCTCCTGCTGGATTACAGCAGGTACTTGGCAACCCTAGTAAGTATGTATGCTGGCAACAAAAATGAGAAGACGTCGCCTTGTCTTATTTATTTTTGGAAAAATCTTTAGCACTCCAATTAGCATAGGCCCCTGAAGAGGCTGTGCAAGAAGGCTGCATCCCAGGGATAATCCCCCTGTGCTTCCAAGCACAGAGGGAGAGCCCACCTGCTTCCCGCTCATCCTTCCTTGTCCATGTGGAGACATGCCGCCCGTTCCTCCACACCAGACAGCATCAGGACCAAGACCGTTCTCTCCCCAGGTAACCCCTGCTTGTCAGGCCCATAGCCAGGATTTTGTATCTTGTGGGCAGTGTTCCCTCTAAGCTGAGTTAGTGTGAGCTAGCTCACGGTTTTTAAGCCTCCGGCTCACACATTTTTGTCTTCGCTCAGGAAGGGTGACCCCAGAGCAAACTAATTTATGCCATAGCCAAATCGCTGGCTCACAACTTTAATGGCAGTAGCTCACAAAGTAGAATTTTTGCTCACAAGACTCCAACGCTTAGAGGGAACATTGCTTGTGGGGCAATTTTTTTTCTCTGGTGGGGGCTGCCATTATTTTTCTGTCTGTACACAACTGTACTTTTAAGAGCAGGCACCATTTTCTAAACAGGGAACACCTTCTGGTTTCCTCTTACACCCATTATGCAGAGATTCTTCCCGCCCAGTCCCATTCAGACAGCAAACAAGGACCCCTGCTTCCTGCAAATTATACCTGCACAACCCCACGTCCACCTTTAAACAAATGTTTAAAAACATAACTTAAAAAGCATTTTCCCGGATAAAGTCCTGCGGGGCTGTGCCTATAAGAGAGGAGGCCCCAATGTAGCTAGGAGCCTGCTGCTTGTTTACCTTCCACTCTCCCAAGATACCTCAGGAATATATTTGCTGATTAAACTAACCTCCTTCCCCACGCCCCCATCACCACTACCGCTGATTCTCTGGAACCTGGTGCCCAAGCACAGGTTGGAGACAGGCAGTGGTGGAAAAGTGCGCCATGCTGAATTCCATACCAGCTTCTGCCAAAACACTATTGCTAAGAAGGAACAGACCATGTTGGCAACATAACCAACCAGGCATGCTAAGATATATATATTTGTTGTTGTTGTTGTTCAGTCGCACAGTCGAGTCAGACTCTTCGCGACCCCATGGACCAGATCACGCCAGGCCCTCCTGTCTTCCGCTGTCCGCTGAAGTTTGCTCAATTTCATGTTCGTTGCATCGGTGACACTGTCTAACCATCTCATCCTTTGCCGTCCCCTTCTTCTTTGACCTTCGATCTTTCCCAGCATCAGGGTCTTCTCCAGTGAGGGCTCCCTTCTCATTTGGTGGCCAAAGTATTTGAGCTTCAACTTCAGGATCTGGCCTTCCAGGGAACAGTCAGGGTTGATTTCTTTTAGGATTGACTGATTTGATCTCCTTGCAGTCCAAGGGACTCTCAAGAGTATTCTCCAGCAGATATATATATATATAGTATTATATATATGCATGCACACCGCAAAAGCAATTCTACACCGTATCAAAAGTCCAAGTACCAATCAAGCTTATTTTGAGCCTAACCAGCTCGGCACTTTCCCTAGCGTCTTGTGTTTCCCCTTTTTTCCTTCGAAATGTATGCTCGTGCTTTGATGTCAACAAAGGCCCAGACAGGCGCCGCTCGGCTCGGCCTGTTTATGTCCACAGCAAGTAAGTCCCCAACAATGAGAAAGCGTCCCTTGCCTCTCAGTGCCATCATCAGGAGTACGTTAAGGGTACGGATGGCTCCGTTGCCATGGAAATGGGTCCATCCGACAAAGTGTTAACGGCCAGGAGCTGAATGAACCATTCATCACCATTTTGTGAAACTGGACCAAGGTCATTATGCATCACAGACCCAGCTGACTAAAACAAACAAAATGACAATTAAGAACATGGGTCATGATGGCCAAAGTATGGACTGTCGCTTGGGGCACTTCCTCACAGCAAAGAGACAACAGTGCAGAGACAGGAAAGACCTCACCAGAGGTGCTTCCTGTTACAAAGATTCACTGTGCAATCCCATGCCAGGTTACTCCTGTCAAAGCCCCCTGATTTCCAACTACCATCAGGACTCGAGCTTAATTCCTAGACACGAGGTGTTCTGCCCATGAACAATCAGGTTCAATCCCTGGCACAGACAGTTGGAAGGATCAGGTAGTAGATGGTGTGAAAAACTTTATTCCAAGACGGTGGGAAGCAGCGGCCAGTCTGAGAAGACAATGCTGACCTTGATAGACCAACAGCCTGACTGGGTATGAGGCAAGTTCGGGGATTCAACCCAGCTGCAGCTGAAGGCAAAAACTGCTAAAGAGACAAAGAGGGTTGACAGCATTTTCCCAGCTCCGAAGGCACTAAAGATTCTTTCCACGCTGTAAAAAGCTTCACCTGTCGATTCCCACAAAGTGGTGTTGAAGGCATGGGGGCAGAGCAGACTATTTCTTAACTGGTCAGTTGGCAACCTTAGAAAGCCACTACAAGGAGTCAGAAAATCTCTTCACCGGCCATGTAGAAGAAGAAGAAGAGTTTGGATTTATACCCCGCCCTTCACTGCCCAAAGGCATCTCAGAGCGGCTTACAAACTGCTTTCCCTTCCCCTACCCACAACAGGCACCCTGTGAGGTGGGTGGGGCTGAGAGAACTTCTGACAGAAACTGTCCTTGAGAGAACAGCTGTGCCAGAGCTTGTGACTGACCCAAGGTCACATCAGCAGGTGCAAGTGGAGGAGTGGGGAATCAAACCTGGTTCTCCCAGATTAGAGTCCGCGCACTTAACCACTACACCAAACTGGCTCACATGTAGAGGAATGGGCTGGCTCTGGCCACAGGCCCTGTTCCATCCCTTCCCTCCACGGTTTTCCCAACACCTGGAGAGGCTTTTCTCTCTCTCCAGTAACCCGCTGCCACCACCTGACTTTTGTGGGAATCAGAAAGGGTCAGGACTCCCAGCTTCCCTCCCAAGATCTGAGGCCTTGCCTCCGCGTCTCCTGCTGCCCAGCGCCTGGTCACCAAAGGAACTATTTGCTGCCTTCTGCACCTCTGGAGTAACAGCCACTTGCCAACTGCCCCCCTTCCCCTGGCGCTCCTTTTAAAATAGTGTGTCCAAGATGGTGGAGGTCTGTGTAGTACAGAGAACCACTACCAGCACCCAAAGTTATAAAGTATTCCCTAAAGAGAAAATGTTCACAAGCATACTTTTAGCACAGCCCCAGACTGACCAAGGGATTCAAAAGAACTGGGTAAAACGTGATTTTTTTTCTCCCTCTCTCTATATATGGTCTATAAATATAGGACAGGTTCCTTCGTTCAGGATGTTATAGATCTCTACAGAGTCCCCATACTGTCAAGCTTCCTCCAGCTCTCCAGGCCAGCACATGGTTAATGGCTGCTTCCTCTAGACCTCAGTTAAGAGTTCTGTCTGCTCTCATGGACTCAGCACAAAAGAGTCCTTCCTCCTTGTTTCCACAAGTTTTATTTTCTCCCTTTTCCCCTCCCACTGACCCAGTCAGGCCAGGTCAAGGAAACTTCCTGAAGTCTTTCTAGTCTTAATTCCTCCAAGTCTCTGTTCCCTGCTTGGGGGGTGGGGGGGTGGCCCATTCAATTGTCTCTAGCTAGACCGATTAGCATTTGTACAAAGGTAGGCTGAGGTAACTCTG
This sequence comes from Gekko gecko, assembly GCA_029375565.1. NCBI lineage: Eukaryota > Metazoa > Chordata > Lepidosauria > Squamata > Gekkonidae > Gekko > Gekko gecko. The sequence goes on along the minus strand of JAPDNY010000017.1, from coordinate 34,646,561 downwards.
GAAAGCCATTGACTGACTTCCTCCTCCCTGCCTGTCCTCTGCCCAGAGAGGGAGAAAAAACCCTTTTAAAACACAAAGTGAAGGTTTTGCCCATTTCAGACCTCCAATGCATTTCTTCATAGGCCAGAAGAGGCTAGATGCTGACCCCTGCTGACCTCCGCCGTCAAGGCTGATGGTGAGTCAGGCTTGTTTGCCACTTTGAGCAGCTGAGGAAATTGCTCCGGCTGCCTCTCAGGCTGTCTCCGGTTGGCTTCACCTCTGACTCATGGCCCAGCTTAACAAGGGCCGGGTCCATCATTTGTCTCTGGCAATCCCAAGATTGCTCCACTTAACCTCTGGGCCACTCACCCCTTGAGCAATGATTGCCCACAACAGAAGAAAAGACCATTTAGCCTTGCACCTTGGTTGCCCCACAGCCAAGCAGATATATCCAGGAAGCTCACATATAAGACACGAAGGCATGCCCCCCCAAAGAGCATGCTGCCCCCGGATAAGGAGATTTCATTTAGCCGGGATTTTTTTTTTATAGAAAAAGCCCAGCAGGAACTCATTAGCATAACAGGCCATACCCAACAGCGGGAATGTATTAACATATTAGGCCACACCCCTGACAGCAGAGCTTATTAGCATATTAGGCCACACATCCCATGTTACCAGAAGTGTGGTCATCCAGCCACACCCACCTTTTGCTTCTTATTCTGTTTACCTTGTTTGTTGTCAACACTCAGGCCTTTTTTTGGAGCAGGAACTCCTTTGCATGTTAGGCCACACACCCCTAACGTAGCCAGTCCTAATGAGTTTCTGTTGTTGGGTGTAGGGTTCCCAAGTACTTACTGTGTGGGGGCGGGGGAAACATGTTCCCCGGCCGGACCATTCCTCCCTGTAACGCACCATGCAGTCGCCAGGAAGTGACGCCAGGTGACGCTCTGGCAATGGGGCTGAAAACTCAATGGTACCATCGAGTTTCCAGCCGCATTGCCAGAGCGTCACCTAGCATCACTTCCTGGTGATGGCATCGTGCGGTGCGTCTTTCCTTCCCCCCAGGGATGGTCCTGCCAGGACGTATCCGTCCCCCGCCAGCACGAGGTAAGTATTTGGGAAACCTAGTTGGGTGTTGCCTATTATACTAATGAGTTCCTGCTGGGCGTGGCCAACTTGGGAGCCAGCCAGAACTCTGTTCCTGTGCATTCCTGCCCCAAAATAGCCCTGCATTTAGCCATTATGGCTAATTGCTAATCAAAGACTTCATCTCCAAAAACTGGTCCCATTGCCTTTTAAAAACTATCTAAGCTATACACCATGACCATAGCAGTGAGTTCCACACAGCAGTGATGTGTCACGTGGAAGAAGTCCTGGCTTTTTTTCCTGCCCCCGCATGGAAAGTCTCATCAAGTCATAGCCAACTTATGGCAACCCCACTGGGTTATTCGGTTATTTATTGTATGGCAGAGCCAGTAGGGTTTTCAAGGTAAGAGCCAAACAGAGGTGGTTTGCCTGCTTCTGCATAGCGACCCTTGACTTCTTTGGTGGTCTCCCATCCAAGTGCTAACCAGGGCTGACCCTACTTGGCTAGCCTGGCCCATCCAGGTGAAGGCTCCAAACCTACTAGGGGTGTAAAGGTTCCCTTGCTCGAAAGCCAGTCAAATCCGACTCTAGGGTTGTGATGCTCATCTCCTTTTCAAAGCCAAAGAGCCAGCACTGTCCGAAGACGTTTCTGTGGTCATGTGGCCGTCATGACTAAACACTGCTAGGTCGGCAGGAGCTGGAACTAGAGACGGAAGCTCACTCCATCATGCGGCCACTTGGGTCTCGAACTGCTGAACTACTGACCTTCCACAGCCTGCAGCTCAGCATCTTAACCACTTGAGCCACCGCAGCTCCTAGAACTCTTAAAACTAGAAGGGGTGTAAACTTCATTTAATAAAATAGCCATTTAAGCTATCAAAAAGTGTGTTGCTTATACATGAAGAAGAAGAGAAGGGATTGGATTTATACCCCACCTTTCACTACACAAAGGAGTCTCAGAGCGGCTTACAAACTCCTTTCCCCTCCCCACAACAGACACCCTGTGAGGTAGGTGGGGCTGAGAGAGCTCTTTCCAGAACTGTCCTTGAGAGAACAGCTGTGACAGAACTATGGCTTGCCCAAGGTCATCCAGCAGCTGCAGGTGGAAGAGTGGGGAATCAAACCTGGTTCTCGCAGATTAGAGTCCATGCACTTAACCACTATGCCAAATTCATCCTCTAGCAAAGCCCACACACATTTTCTTACGCATTATCAGGTCTGCTGCTGGTACTTGGGTAAGAAAAGGCAACCTTTAGCAGCTTCCCAAGCCTGGGGGGAAAGTTTAAATGCTTACACTGATATCAAAACAGTAAAAGAATTCTGGAATGCACAGGAAAGCCAGCTTTCCTAGCCTTGGAGAACACTTTGACTTTTACTGTAATACATAAACAGTGAGCAAATATTTTTATTGTTTGAACAGTTAATGGCTGACATCACCAGGGCCTTGTGCTTGTCTATTTTACCGGGTGCCTCCTACCAAGTTCTAATATTTTGTGAAATTTCATAGTCCTCTGTCATTCCCCCTTTTACTGCCTAAACTGCTCTTTAGTCTCACTTCATAACAATGCCAATCAATGGCCCCGGTCATACGGGCCAGAAAACACGGGGGGAGGCGTGGCAGTTCGCCCTGGAGCAAAATAAGGTGTGGTAGCCCGATCACACGGGCCACCAGGTTGCCACACTCCAGCGCCGAGCACCAATCACACCGCGCTACTCCAGCGAGGCAAAAAAGCAGCGCAGCAGAGCACGTACGTCGCAATGTAGCAAAGGATGCATGCGCTGTTGGGGGGGGGCGCTGTCAGTGCCTTGCGTGTGTACATGCGTCATTCGGCATTGGTGCACATCCCATGGAAACTTACAACATCCGGAAACCCCGGGACATGGGCGGGCGTTGGAAGCCGCGGGATACTGGCGCTCCCGCGATCAAACGCCGGCCTTTGCCCCGGGGTTTCCAGAAACTAGTGCTTCGTCCCTAGTAGTTTTTTACTCTACGTTTTCCATGGGAAGCCATGGGTTGGCCACAGGAGTGCTACGCCTCCCAGATGTGCTGGTATCATTGCGCACGGAAAGTCCGCAGGGCTACCGTGCCTTCGGTGGGGCAAATGCTCTGTGTGAACGGGGCCAATGTCTGCTCTCTTCATTTTTTCGCAGCCACTACAGTATCTTTTTTTTCTTTTTTTTGAGACAGAAGCAAGCACAAGGTGTGAGGACCAAAAGTACCCCTAAAGGGAGCACGTACAATCTCGCCCGGAGAAAAATGACAGCAACATCAGGGAAAGGCTGCTGATGCCAATCTCGCCCCCAAACAATTCCTTGCCGATGTTCTACAGGTGACCTAGGGCAGCTGGATCCAAGGCCAAATGACCATCTTAGAAACCTGTTACTAATGCTCCATTTTATATTTTCACAGGGAAATGCAAATGTGTTAGACCATTCAGCCACTCTGGGTAAAATGCTATCAAGTCACGGCCAATTTATGGCAATCAAATAGGGTTTTCAAGGCAAGAGGTGAACAGAGGTGGTTGGCCATTGCCTGCCTCTGGGTAGCAACCCTGGACTTCCTTGCTGGTCTCCCACCCAAGCACAAACCAAGGCCACTTCTGCTTAGATTCCATGATCGGGCTAATCTGGACCATCCAGGCCAGGCTGATAAGGTAAAGTGTGCTGTCAAGTCACTACCAACTCATGGTGACCCCACAAAATTCTACCTTGTGAGGTTTTCAAGGCAAGAGATGAGCAGAGGGTTTTTTTGCCATTGCCTTCCTGCTAAATAGTGGCCCTGTATATTCAGCCACTACTCTACAAGAAGCCATGCTAGGGTTCCCAAGTACTTAGCGCGGGCGGGCGGGGGAAACATGCTCCCCGGCCGGACCATTCCTCCCTGTAACACACCATGCCGTCGCCAGGAAGTGACGCCAGGCAACGCTCTGGCAATGGAGCCGCATTGCCAGAGCGTCGCCTAGCGTCACTTCCTGGCGACGGCATGGCACAGCGCATCTTTCCTTCCCCTGGGGATGGTCCTGCCAGGACATATCCGTCCCCCACCGGCACGAGGTAAGTATTTGGGAAGCCTAAGCCATGCCCTGTAACTATCTGGTTTGGTCCGCATCCTGCTCACGATCTGGATGAGGATCATTTGCCGAGCTGCTCAGAGGCATCTGAACGAATACAGGCATGTTTGCTATCTGCCACTTCCAATTATTGAAACACATATAATTAAGTCTAGAGGTCCCTCAAATCAGCCCAGTCTTCTAGGGAAATGGTACCCCTGGTTACACAAGCATTGTCAGGCATCTCAAACAGTTGTTATGCACTAGACAAGAATCAAATCTCTCTTCTGTTTATATTGAATGAATTGTAATTACTCCTTTTCATGCTGTATTGAAGGTGCTAATGCTAATTTATGTCTGTTAAGATGTGTGTGATATTTGAAGCTTTGCATTTATCTTTTGCTGCTCTTTGTTGATTGTACTCCATTCTGTTGCCAGTTTGTAATATTGTTTATACTGTTCAATAAAAAAAAATTAAAGAAAAAAATATAACTAAGGGGGCATGCAGAAATCTGTTTTGAGATTTTTGAAATGAAACTTACTACTAAGATGTCTCTATGTGCCCATGGGTCTGCCTGCCTGTGAACCTGGCAAGCATCGTGATTATTTCTTACGATCACTAAGGCTGTGATTGTGCAGGGACCAAAAAAATAAATAAATAACAGGCTGAGCAAAGTGTCAATTATACAGAGGACACATCCAACTGCACATTTGCAAAGAGGGCATAAACTACAAATGACTCCATGCTTGACAACTAGGTCACTTTAATGACCCAATCATGAATCAAGGTCCACACTGCCTCACAATCTGTAATGGGTCATTGCTTTCTGGGGGGAAAACAGCTCTAAGCAGAAGCTGCAACAGAAACACCCAATTTGCCATTCTTTGGTTTGTTGCATCAGTAACCTAGCATTACTCTGCCAGTTCAATTATGGGGGGGGGGGGAGAGAAAGAAGGCTGACATTAAAAAAAAAAATCAAGTCAGAATTTATGGTGGATTCTCTTAGGAGTAAGACGAACCGCTTTGCCTTCTGGACAGACAGTTAGCGAACCGAGAAACCACACGGAGGCAGCAAAGAAAGACAGGTTAACCCAGGCTAACCCCCCCCCTCACAACTTTGCAACTGAAAATGATAGAAGGAAAAGACTGAGAAAGTCCCGAGAGAAGCCAAGTTCAGCAATGACAGCCGACATAAAATCTCCAAGAAGCTCTGCAGAGGGTCTGAAAGCCGAGAAAAGATTGTGTACTGACAGCTATTGGCGATAGAGGCTGTCGCTTGATGAGTCAAAAGCCAAACACACAAGTGCAAAGGATTAAACGGCGCAGAACAGACTTTAGCACATACACACACAAACAGAGGCAAACATCCTATTGTCCCTTATTCGGATGCAGAGAAAACCACTTCAATTCTTAACCAATGCTCCCTCTAGGATGTGGAGTCTTGTGAGCAAAAATTCTACTTTATGAGCTACTGGCATTAAAGCTGTGAGCGAGCCATTTGGCTAATGCATTAATCAGTTTGCTCTGGAGCCCTCCTTCCTGTGCTAAGACAAAAATGGGTGAGCTGGCGGCTAAAAAACTGTGAGCTAGCTCACACTAACTCAGCTGAGAGGGAACACTGCTCTTAACTGGTTTCTGCCAGGGATAATGAAAAAATGCTACCTGTGAGAAACACATATTGTAGAACACAATGACTTGCATTACAACAAAAATACTTCCCTTTAGCCCTTTCGGATCACTCGCGTCTGCATTTTGTGCTGCCCCACTGCTTTGCCCCCCCCATATGGGACGGCAGTTACACATTAAAAGCTCATAATAACTAACATGCCAACGATAGAACAAAGCGTTTGAAGTGGTAACAACTGCACTGCATTCATTTCAGAGGCTCGCCCTGGACTAGGGGTCCACAACAGGGCGCCCACGGGAACCACGGTGCCCACTGACACTTTTCCTGGCACCCCTCAAATGTTTTTAGAACGTGGGCAGGGCCAAGGGGAACTTCTGTCCAGCAGGGCTTCTGATTGGCTGTGCAGATTTTGGAAAAGGCTGCTTCAGCAGCAGTTGCCAGCAAAGCATACGGGTCTTCATCGCGTTACTCCTACGGGCATGCGAGAAAATATTCTTAAACAATATGGTCATTTTGAACGGCATCCAGTTAAACAGACCTTCTGTCTGGAATGCTGGAGAGTTACTATGATGAATAAATGTGCTACCTGATGTTCTGTGCTTGGCTCCATTTTGTGGCTGCCCCCTCACCCCATGTCAGAGTTTCAAAGGAGCCTATAGGCTTGAAAAAATTGGGGACCCCAGGCCCCACTTGGTCTACAGAAACCAACAGAACCAGTGTTGAGATGAGATGAGATTGGATTTATACACCGCCCTTCACTACCCAAGGGAGTCCCAGAGCGGCTTACAAACTCCTTTCCCTTCCCCTCCCCACAACAGACACCCGGTGAGGTAGGTGGGGCTGAGAGAGCTCTTGACAGAAACTGCTCTTTCTCAAGAACAGCTCTTATCACAAAAGTGGAGGAGTGGGGGAATCAAACCCAGTTGTCCCAGATTACAGTCCGCGCACTTAACCACTACACCAAACTGTTGGATCAGTTAGGGGAGACAAAGCCATACAACACCCAATCGAGGCAAAAACAGCAGTGTGGTATAGTCGTTAGTGTTGATCTATGATCTGGGAGACCCAGGTTCAAATCCTCACTGCCAGGGAAGCTCCCTGGGTGATGCTGGGCCAGTCACTCCCGCTCCCTCTCTGAGAAAGAGGAGGAAGAAGAGGAGGAGGAGAAGAATTGGATTTATACCCCACCCTTCACTGACCAAAGGAGTCTCAGAGCAGAGAGAGAGAGAGAGAGAGAGAGAGAGAGAGAGAGAGAGAGAGAGAGAGAGAGAGAGAGAGAGGTGTGTGTGTGTGTGTGTGTGTGTGTGTGTAAAGGGCCATCAAGCGGCAACCAACTTATGGCAACCCTAGCAAGGGGCTTTCAAGGCCAGTGAGAAGCAGAGCTGGCTTGCCATTAGCTTCCTCTGCAGAGTCTTCCTTGGTGGTCTCCCTTCCAAGCGCTGACCCTGCTTAGCTTCCGAGATCTGATCAGACCGGGCTACACCATGCCACCTTCTCATCCCAGCCTCCGCTTTTTGTTGTTGTTCAGTCGCACAGTCGAGTCCGACTCTTCGCGACCCCATGGACCAGATCACGCCAGGCCCTCCTGTCTTCCACCATCCTCTGAAGTTTGCTCAATTTCATGTTGGTTGCATCGGTTACACTGTCTAACCATCTCATCCTTTGCCGTCCCCTTCTTCTTTGACCTTCAGTCTTCCCCAGCATCAGGGTCTTCTCCAGTGAGGGCTCCCTTCTCATTTGGTGGCCAAAGTATTTGAGCTTCAGTATCTAGCCTTCCAGGGAACAGTCTGGGTTGATTTAAATTAGGATTGAATGATTTGATCTCCTTGCAGTCCAAGGGACTCTCAAGAGTCTTCTCCAGCACCATAGTTCAAAAGAATCTATTCTCCGGCACTCGGCCTTCCTTATAACCCAACTCTCGCAGCCATACATTACTACTGGGAATACCATTGCTTTGACCATGCAGACTTTTGTTGGCAGGGTGATGTCTCTGCTTTTTATCCTGCTGTTTAGGTTTGCCATCGCCTTCCTCCCCAGGAGCAGGCGTCTTTTAATTTCATGGCTGCAGTCACCGTCTGCAGTGATCTTGGATCCCAGGAATGTGAAGTCTGTCACTACTTCCATGACTTCCCCTTCTATTTGCCAAGGAGTGATGGGCCGGATGCCATGATCTTAGTTTTTTTGATGTTGAGTTTCAAACCAACTTTTGCCCTCTCCTCTTTCACACTGAGCAAGAGGCTCTTCAGATCCTCTTCACTTTCTGCCATTAGAGTGGTATCGTCTGCATATCTGAGGTTGTTGATCTTTTCCCCAGCAATCTTAACTCCAGCTTGTGATTCATCCACTACAGAATGGCAAATTCCATTTCCTCCCCTGGGAGGGGGAGCCAGTTTGGTGTAGTGGTTAAGTGCGCGGACTCTAATCTGGAGGACCAGGTTTTGATTCCCCACTCCTCCACTTGCACCTGCTGGATGACCTTGGGCAAGCCGCAGTTCTGATAAGAGCTGTCCTTGAAAAAGAACAGTTTCTGTCAGAGCTCTCTCAGCCCCATCTACTTCACAGGGTGTCTGTTGTGGGGAGGGGAAGGGAAAGGGGAATGTAAGCCACTCTGAGAGTCCATTGGGTAGTGAAGGGTGGGGTATAAATCCAGCATCTTCTTCTTCTATAACAACCTTTAAGGCCCACCCCAGAGTCTCACCCCGGCCCTGCACATCTTGGGGCGTGCTCTGGCCTCCTCATCCCTAGAGCCATGCCCTTTCCAACTAGGGCCACTGAGACCATTATCCAGCTTCAACCTATCAAGTGCATGTTCGGCCAGATATGTTCAACCAGGACATCCTGTCCAGTAAGTCCCTGGCAGGGTTCCCTGATCCTCAACCTGGCCAATGCCCCCAAGGTCCCTGCCCCGCTTGTGCCCAGCCAGTCTTTCTGTTATGGGGGCTCAGCAACAGGTAGCATCCAGATCTGACCTCTACATACACACACACACACACACACACACAGCTAGAAGCAGGTTGTGGGGACAGCAGGACCTGCTGACAAGATAGTTGGGACTAAGCAATGAGATCTGGACCCGTCTTTCCACCAAGTGTTTTCAAAGTGGCTTTCCGAACTACCTGAGAGGTGATACAATAACCATCTCCAAGTACTTCTTCAACCATCTTCAAGTAAAGAGACAGTTTGGTGTAGTGGTTAAGCGCCTGGACTCTAATCTGGGAGAGCCGGGTTTGATTCCCCACTCCTCCACTTGCACCTGGCTGGATGACCTTGGGCGAGCTGTAGTTCTGATAAGAGCTGTCCTTGAAAAAGAGCAGTTTCTGTCAGAGCTCTCTCAGCCCCGCCTACCTCACAGGGTGTCTGTTGCAGGGAGGGGAAGGGAAGGGAGTTTGTAAGCCGCTCTGAGACTCCTTCAGTTAGTGAAGGGCAGGGTATAAATCCAATCTCTTCTTCTTCTTCTTCTACCTCACAGGGTGTCTGTTGCAGGGAGGGGAAGGGAAGGGAGTTTGTAAGCCGCTCTGAGACTCCTTTGGTTAGTGAAGGGCGGGGTATAAATCCAATCTCTTCTTCTTCTTCTTCTTCTACCTCACAGGGTGTCTGTTGCAGGGAGGGGAAGGGAAGGGAGTTTGTAAGCCGCTCTGAGACTCCTTCAGTTAGTGAAGGGCAGGGTATAAATCCAATCTCTTCTTCTTCTTCTTCTACCTCACAGGGTGTCTGTTGCAGGGAGGGGAAGGGAAGGGAGTTTGTAAGCCGCTCTGAGACTCCTTTGGTTAGTGAAGGGCGGGGTATAAATCCAATCTCTTCTTCTTCTTCTTCTTCTACCTCACAGGGTGTCTGTTGCAGGGAGGGGAAGGGAAGGGAGTTTGTAAGCCGCTCTGAGACTCCTTCAGTTAGTGAAGGGCGGGGTATAAATCCAATCTCTTCTTCTTCTTCTTCTTCTACCTCACAGGGTGTCTGTTGCAGGGAGGGGAAGGGAAGGGAGTTTGTAAGCCGCTCTGAGACTCCTTTGGTTAGTGAAGGGCGGGGTATAAATCCAATCTCTTCTTCTTCTTCTTCTTCTACCTCACAGGGTGTCTGTTGCAGGGAGGGGAAGGGAAGGGAGTTTGTAAGCCGCTCTGAGACTCCTTCAGTTAGTGAAGGGCGGGGTATAAATCCAATCTCTTCTTCTTCTTCTTCTTCTACCTCACAGGGTGTCTGTTGCAGGGAGGGGAAGGGAAGGGAGTTTGTAAGCCGCTCTGAGACTCCTTTGGTTAGTGAAGGGCGGGGTATAAATCCAATCTCTTCTTCTTCTTCTTATTCTACCTCACAGGGTGTCTGTTGCAGGGAGGGGAAGGGAAGGGAGTTTGTAAGCCGCTCTGAGACTCCTTCAGTTAGTGAAGGGCGGGGTATAAATCCAATCTCCTCTTCTTCTCTTCTACTTGAAGGGCTGTCATATAGAGGATGGTGTGGAGTTGTTTTCTGTTGCCCCAGAAGGTCGGGCCAGAACCAATGGACTGGAACTAAATGGAAAGTGTTTTCAGCAAAACATTAGGGAGAACTTCCTGACTGTTAGAACGGTTGTGGAACAGGCTTCCTTGGAAGGTGGTGGGCTCTCCTTCTTTGGAGGTTTTTAAGCAGAGGCGAGATGGCCACCTGACAGCAGGTCATGAGAGGGAAGGGACAGGAAGGGTTGCTTCAGTGCTTAGTTCTTGTGGCCCTTTTTTTACATGCCCAGGGAGGTGCTGATTGCCACTTTGGGGTCAGGAAGCAATCCTGGAGGGGGTTTTGACCCTGGAGGTCCCTTTCAACTCTGTGATTCTATGATTCTATACCTAGCTGCTGACTACTGTCCTTCACTGGTTATTCCTCCGCACTGGCTGCTCATCAGCTCCCCCCCCCTGCAGTCTGAGCCAATATTCTGCCTCTTCTTGGCAACCACTTAGGAATCTCCATTGGATGCTCTCTGCTGGTCTTGTTCTTACACCAAAACTATCATCCTTCTCTTTCCGCTGCCACCCACGCAAAACAATCCTCGGAGCTTGCTTTTAATTAATTCCCAAAGCATTCTACGCAGTCATTATCCAAATCTGCAAAGATACTAAAAGCAAGCAACTACCAAAAGTTGAGTCTCAGCTCAGAGAGCCGCATCTTTTCCCAGAACGGTGATCCTTTAACATTGCAAACCTAAGCAGAGTTACTCTCTTTGAAATCCACTGAAGGGCAGAACTCTGTTTAGGATTGCACGGGAGGGCTTTCTCGCATCTCCCCCATCCTCAAAAACCACCCACATAAAAATCAATCCGTAGGTATACAGAGCTGTCGGGGACAAACTACATAAACAGCTTTATAAATGCTATTAAATTAAAGGGTGGTTTTACTGAGCAAAAAAAAAATTAAATATTGATTAATTTCCACTTGGCAGTTCCCCTTGGAGTCCACCGTAGATATTTTCTGTCTTGATTTAGCTAACTAATTATTACCTTTCGGACCCATCCACTTCTTTCAGGTCTCAGCTCCAACCATTCAGCAAAAGTTGAAGAGTTGCTGAAAATTAATCGGAGCAGCAGGGCAGGTGTGCATGTATAAGAACTCAGGAGATTTAAGAGAGGTTGTAAACCCACGTAAGCCATGTCCAGGAGAGTCACAGGTATAATGACAGGTTGGGGGGGGAGGGGCATCATTGGAGGAATGCAGATCAGAATGCAGAATGCAGATCAGAATGCAGATAAAAGAGATAAGAGGGTTTCACCATGCAAGGAAACAGAAAGTTCCAGCTGGCTTCCACCAAGCCAGGATCTGCCTCCCAGAAGCCACCCAGAGTCAACCACCGGCAAAGGCAGAAAGAGATCCGGGCCACATTTTTAAACTTACTGCTCAAAAAGACTTTTGCACCCTCCAAGGGCAGCTGAAGGAATTTGCAAGTAGGGAGTTCCAAACTCATTCCCAGAGGTCACTAACTTTTGAAAAGGCTTTCCGAGGGAACCGCCCTGCTTCCAAGCTAGACAGCACTGCTGTAGATGGACCATGGAGAAGGCTCATCCCTGCCTTCTTTTACCACCTGCAATGCTGAGATTCTGACATACAAACTTCCTAGTGACAGCATGGTGTAGCAGTCACAGTAGGAGCCCCCAGGTTTAAATCCCCGCTCTGCCGTGGAAGCTCAATGGGAGACCGTGGGCCAGTCACACACCCATGGCCTAACCTATCTCGCAGGGGGCTTGAGAAGATGAAATGGGGGAGAGGAGAATGGTTGTAAGCCCCTGAAAAACAGTATTCCCATAAAGGCTCAGAAAATCCCCAGTCCGAGGCAACTATCTTCATTTGAATTGTTTTAAGAACAATTCACAGCATTCGCATTCAGCTCCAGGTGGGTGGCCATGTTGGCCTGAAGCAGCAGAACAAAAGTTTAAGACCCAACAAAGTTTTATTCAAGGTATGAGCTTTGGTGTGGACACGCACTTCCTCAGATACAATGAAATGGAAATGACCAGTCTTTACATACAGGCGGAGGATGAGCAGTATATTAGCATACAATATAATGAAGATGTTTAACAGATTCAGGAATAACAAGCTTAGTTTATGTGGTTACCATTTGCCTGGGTTCAATTCCGAGGGAGGGGGAATCTCCAATTTAGACATATTTATTTCCTTCACTATGCCTTCCCCCAGACTTGAACCCAAACAAATGGCAACCATACAGGCTAAGCTTGTTATTTCCGAATCTGTTAAACATCTTCATTATGCTGTATGCTAACACACTGCTCCTCCTCCACCTATATGCAATTACTGGCAATTTCCATTTCATTGTATCTGAGGAAGTGTGCCGGAACAGAAAAACTCCTACCTTGAATAAAACTTTGTTGGTCTTAAAGGTGCCACTGGACTCCTACTTTTGGGCTGCGCGTCGGGCTCCGTCAGAGTTCCTTCAAAAGAGCAAAATTAAGGGGAGCACCTTGTAGAATCCAGCCGCACTGATTCTGAGCCAAACTTCTGACAGGTGAGAGAGCCCGGCCCGGTTAAGATGCCTGCAGGTCCCTTTGAAAAGTTTGGGAAGCAGCCCTAAAGCTCGTTAATAATCCCTTCTAAGCCCCTGGCCCTGGAAGAGCGGCTCTCCCCTTAGAACCGCTCTCCGCGGGACTGCCGCCAGCCTCCACGCCGTCTCTGCCACCACTCAGCGCGCAGGGCACCGATCCAGCTCCGGGAGAGCCGCTTTCCACGCACGGCCCGTTCCCCGAGACAGGCGTGCGCCGGAAACTTTCCCCGCCGGCTCTGCTCTTTAAACGGGCTTCGCTCTGGATGGGTTCTTCTTCCCCGCGGGGCAGAGACCGGAGGGACCGATTCGACCGCCGCCCCCCGGCAAAAGCCGCCCGCCCCCTTGCAAGGCGCCCGACCGCCCGTCCGCCGCACCGCAAGCCCCCGCAGAGCGGCTCCGGTCTCGCGTCCGCGGGAATCAGTGGACCTCGACGGGTCTCAGCCGGCGTGGGAGTGCGCTGCCGGCAGCACGGCCGTTCTCGGGTTCCTCGGGAGACCCCCGTCGGTCCGGCAGGAGGCTGGTGGTCCCGTCCCGTCCCCCCGCGCCAACAATCTGTCCACAAGGATCTCCCCCCACTCCCATCTTTAATCCGGACCGACACCGTTTACATCGGGGGCGGGAGGGGGGAGGAGAACTTGTGCCAAACCGTGCGAGAAAGTTCCTATTTGGGGACAAACCCCCCCCCCCCCGCGATGCCTGCCTCGCTCCCCCCGCCAAAGTCTTTTCCGAAGTGGGAGGAGGAGCCCCCCCCCGTCCGTTCTCCACCCCCCCCACCCCCCTCCCCGTCCCGGCGCGCCTCACCTGTCCCAGGTTCAGGTAGCCGTAGGCGGCGGCCAGCCGGTCCGCCTCGCCGGGCCCCCCCAGCACCCGCACGGCCCAGTGGTTGGTGTAGACGGCCCGCGGGCGGGCGCCCAGGCAAGCCGCCAGCGCCGCCAGCAGGCTCATCAGGCCGGCCCCGAAGGCGCGCATGGCGGCTGGGCTGGGCTGGGTGGGCGCACGGAGGGAAGGCGGCGCGGAGGAGCCCCGGGCGACGGCAGCACCAACGCGCGGCAGCAGCAGCGACTCGCAGACAGGCGCCCGCCTGCCTTTGCCGGCCGGTGGGGGGAGCCGCGCCTTTTAAGGCCGCCTCGGAGGCGGGGCGGCTGGCGAGGGCCCGACCTCCCGCCCGCCCTCCTTCCCCGGGCCGGGCCGCGCCCGGGGACCCCGCGTGGCCTGCTCCCGCCCGCCCTCCAGACTCTCCCGCCCGCCCGCCGCCGCCCTGCTCCAGCCAGACCTGTCCTGCACTGCACACCGAACCTGGGCGCAAAGCCCGGGCGACGGAGCGGGGCTTCCTCTGGAGCAAGCGCGCCAAGGTTCGTTGCGGAGGGAAAGCGGCCGCACGCCTCGCCGTCCACCCAAGGGGGTCATAACTTGCCTCCCATCCCTGGTTGTTTCGTATGTGTGTTTTTTAAAATAATTCTGTTTTTGCTTCAAACCGGGCAGGAGGGCCAGAAGGGTTTGGTTCTCACAACAACCCTGTCAGGTAGGTTAGACCTAATAACAAGCAATCACTGTGATTTGTGGCTACCGTGTGCGGTACTTACATGTCTCACAGATTAATATCTCACAATTAATAATGTGATCCTGTGTCACGATTATCAGTTTTGAGATTTTTTCTGTTATCTGTGTGATATGTAAGGACTGTTTGCATTTTTATGAGCTATAAAAAACACAGTGTTCCCTCTAAGCTAGCTCAGTTTTTTTAGCCTCCAGCTCACACATTTTTGCCTTAGCTCAGGAAGGACGGCTCCAGAACAAACTAATTTATGCAGTAGCCAGATCACTTGCTCACAACTTTAATGCCAGGAGCTCACAAAGTAGAATTTTTGCTAACAAGACTCCCCAGCTTAGAGGGAACACTGGCCACAAATCACAGTGATTACTTGTTATTGGTTTGTTTTCCTGGTCTAATTGAGGTAAGTTAGACTGACATAGAGCATGACACCTGACGTTGTCCAGGTGAGCTTCATGGCTCTCCCCTTTTCCCTACACAACAATCCTGTGAGGTGGTTAGGCTGGGAGAGAGTGCCCATCCCAAGGTAGCCCCAGGAGTATCATTGTTTTCCTTTCTCCTCCCATTTTATCCTCACAACAGCCCTGTAGGGTAGGATGAATTGAAGAGAGTGACTTCATGGCAGAGTGGGGATTTGAACCCAGCGCACCCAGCCACTAACCACTATACCTAGACAGCATCCTTGTTCCTTCAGCTCTTTTGCAGCACAATTTGGTTTGCGCATCGTCAGAAGTTAGTGGAAGTCTGGAAGTCCCTGGTTTCAAATCCCATCTGCCACAGAAACTTGCTGGGTCACCTTGGGCCAGTCACACAGTCTTAGCCTAATCTACTTCACAGGGTTACTGTGAGGATAAAATGGATGCAAGAACAGCTAGGGAAACCACGTTGGGTCCCCAGTGGGGAGAAAGGTATAAACAAAGTATAATCAGTAAATAAGCACTGCTCTTCTATTTTAGGCACAGAGTTGGTGCAGAGATACATACCATGTGTTTTTCTTTGTACGGCATAGTCATTTTGAGGTAAATCCAGGTCAAAACTGAAACGAGATCTCAGTGGAACTCAGGGCAGAAGCGAATTAAGCAATGCAGCTAGCACAGGAACAGGGTTAGAAATATTGAGCCAGTTTAGTGTAGTGATTAAGAGCCGCGGACTCTAATCTGGAGAGCTGGGTTTGGTTCCCCCACTCCTTCACATGCAGCCAGCTGGGTGACCTCGGGTCAGTCACAGTTCTCTCAGAGCTGTTCTCTCAAGAGCAGTTCTCTCGGAGCTCTCTCAGCCCCACCTACCTCACAGGGTGTCTGTTGTGGGGAGAGGAAGAGAAGGAGATTGTAAACCACTCAGATGTCTAATGAAGGGTGGGGTATAAATCCAGCTCTTCTTCCTCTTCCTCTTCTTGTAAGGCATATGCAGCGATCTAGTTCTCAGTGAGCTGCTAAGTATGTATCTGGGTGGTTCCTCTTCTGACTGCTGCTCGGATGACCTGTGTACTCCCTTCATGCAGAAGACTAGCTTGTCAGGGAGACCATAGCTTTCCCTCGGACATGCTGATTTCTAATTGCGGGGAGGTGTATTTTTGCATGGAGGAAACATTCCGTCATGTGAACCTCCATCCGTAGCTTGAACCGAAACAGCCCACACGGTATTGCTGAAAGATTACGGTCCATCCCAGAATGGGGTTATGAAGAGGAGGCACCAGACATCAAATATTCCCAATCATCTCCCTTATCTGTTTAAATTCCTTTTGACAGCTGTAGGGGAGATGGATAAATTGGACTGGAGGCCTTCAGTAAGGGACAAAGGTTAACTCTTTTCCTTCAAGCAGCCCCCCCCCCACCTCCTTTCCTAATGTATTTTCCCTGACAGGAAGCACGTGCGCGCATGGGTGAATATTGGCCATGGGCCGTCTTGCCCTCAGCATTAAAGATGTCAGAGGGTAACCCTTCAATGAATTCAGCCGTATCCCTCAGACTGCTAATTGCAGCTGATTACAGCTATTTTCTCTGTCTGGGAGCTCTTCTGTTCCAGTACTGCGTTCATTAAAAGTGGCATTTTGCATGAGACTGCCCCTCCTGATAGCAGTGGGACTGGCTTAAGACCTAAACAAAGGTCAGCAAATGTCCAGGGATGGAGAGGAGGCAGGGGAAATGTTTCTCTGGCCAGAGGGGATGGAGTTCTAGGTGCCCACAGGCAAAATGGAAGAGGGGTCTGTTGACCCAGAGCTGATTGAATGGGGTTCTGTATTGACTGTGGGGCTGAGGAGGTGCTGGGGCTTACCTCTCACTTGAGGGGATCAGGCCTTTCAGAAGAGATAATGTTTTCCTGCACACCCTCACAGCCTGCTCTTGCTCAGGGAGTCGTTCCCTCTGCAAAATACTGACAGATCGAGTCTCTCCTGCTTTGTGATTAAATTATACAGAAAAAGACACTTTTCGTGCTAAATCCACTGAGACGGAAGGCGGATTGCAAAATATACAAAACAATGCATCCAGACAGCATAAGATGCCCGAAGAACAGGCAACAGGGTGACAGAATTAGAGAGCGATGCAAACTCGACATAGTGTGCGGCACGACAGACCACAGACGAGGCCAAAAGTGGATCATAAAGGTAGAAAGGTAAAGGTAAAGGTTCCCTTGCTCGAAAGCCAGTCGAATCCGACTCTAGGGTTGCGGTGCTCATCTCCGTTTCCAAGCCGAAGAGCCAGCGCTGTCCGAAGACGTTTCCGTGGTCATGTGGCCGGCATGACTAAACACCAAGGCGCACGGAACGCTGTTACCTTCCCACCGAAGTGGTACCTATTTATCTACTTGCAATTTCTTGCTTTCGAACTGCTAGGTTGGCAGGAGAGAAAACAAACCTGCAAAAGCGTAATAGAGAGAACATAGGAAGAGAAGGACCTAAGAAGAGCCCTGCTGGATCAGGCCAGTGGTCAATCTAGTCCAGCATCCTGTCTCACACAGCAGCCAGCCAATTAACCCTGGAGGGCCGACAGCAGGGCACAGAGGCCGAGGCCTTCCCCTGCTGTTGCCTCCTGGCTCTGAGATTCAGAGGTCGACTGCCTTGGAATGTGGAGTTTCCCTTCTTTAGTCATCACGACTACTAACCACTGTCAATTCGACCTATTCTCCATGGATCTCTCATTTTAAAAGCCATCTGTGCCTGCGGCCATCTCAACATCCCCTGGCAGCATTATTATCATTGATTAAAGTAGTATTTCCTTTTGTCTGTCCTAAGAGAGTAAGGTAAAGGTTCCCTTGCTTGAAAGCCAGTCGAATCCGACTCTAGGGTTGCGGTGCTCATCTCCGTTTCAAAGCCGAAGAGCCAGCGCTGTCCGAGGACGTTTCCATGGTCATGTGGCTGGCATGACTAAACACCAAGGCGCACAGAACACTGTTACCTTCCCACCGAAGTGGTACCTATTTATCTACTTGCAATTTCTTGCTTTCGAACTGCTAGGTTGGCAGGACCTGGAGCTAGAGACGGGAGCTCACTCCGTCATGCGGCACACTCGGGTCTCGAACTGCTGAACGACTGACCTTCCACAGCCTGCAGTTCATTATCTTAACCACTTGAGCCACCGCAGCTCTCTCCTAAGAGCGTATTGGTCTTCATATCAGTCATTCAGTCCTTTCTCTGTCAGCCTAACCAGCCTCACAGGGTTGTTGTGAAGGACAAATGCAACTGCTTGTATTCGGTGCTCTGAGCACTTTGTAGTAAGGGCAGGACATAAAATGTGATTTTGCTGTAGGAAAGGGAGACACTCAGAGAAGCGTGCATGCCCGCAGAAGCTTACTCTCACAATTAAACTTGGTCGGTCCTAAAGGTACCACAGGGCTCAAACTTTGTTAGGTTGTTCTTCTTTTATTCTGATTTCTTGAATGGCAGTAACACAGAGATGGAGTTGATGGCAGGATGTACTCTCTCTCTCTCTTTTTTTGCCGCAGCCTATTTCAAATATTCTTGAATGGGATCCAGCCTCCGCCCCTCCACCCCAGCCCCAAACGCTATCTTGAAATACACATTTAGTACAGTCACTTTCTCCCTTATGAATGTTTCGATTCAAAGCCGAGAAGGCGCACCGTGTGACGCAGACAGCTCAAGAAAACTCGCGAGCCGCACAATTTAAGGGCAAGAAGAAACCACTTCAAATGCTTCCCTGGAGAAAGGAAACACCCGAGTGAGTTCAAGTCCCCTTAAACGCCTGGCCTTCCTTGCTGTCTGCAGTTCTTGGCAATTTGCACTGTTCTCTCCTTCACAGTTTCCCGTCCCCTGTCAGATTCTTCTCGTGTGGCCTTCTCCGATGTTAGGTTCTTCCGCCTGTGCTGCCCCTCTATAAGATCAGAGTGGGCCAGCCAGTGGCAAAGCAAGAGCCCCTGGCACAAAGTAATGCAGCAGCCGGGGTTGCCATCCTCAAGTTGGGGCCTGGAGATCTCCTGGAATTACAACTGACCCCCAGACTACAGAGATCAGTTCCCCTGGAGAAGATGGCTGCTTGGAAGATGGACTCTGTGGCACTGACCCGTTCCGAGGTTCCTCCCCTTCCTAAATCCCATCCTCCCCGAGGCTTAAACCCCAAATCTCCAGACCTGTCGACCTAATTCAGCCCGTGGCCCTTCTATGACAAGCCATGGAACTCAGCCAATCAGCGTTCCCCAATCCTATGACATATTTCGACCATATTTAGATCTCACGGTTTCCTCAAGCTCTGATTCGTTAAGCCACCAGGCCTGAGATCTTTGCCAAAAGAAGTCGAAATCTAGACTGGAATGAGGGAAAGATCTAGGAGCAGGGAGCCCAGCTCACGTTTTCAAAGCAATTCCTTTCCCATTCTGAACCAAGTCCAGAGTTTCAGACAAGACTGGAAATCAGATGACTCCAAAACGAACCCTGGGCTTCCTTAGAGGTCTCCCATCCAAGTGCTGTGTTGGGAATTATTAGGAAAGGGGCTGAAAATAAGATAGCCAGTCATATAATGCCGCTGGAAAGATCTGTGGTGCAGGATTTGGAATACAGTGCGCAGTTCTCATCACCGTATCTCAAAAAGGGCATCACAGAGCTGGGGAAATGTACAAAAGGGGGCAACCAAAATGATTCGGGGGTTGGAGCCCCTTATGAGGAAAAGCTGAAGAGTCTGGGAGTTTTCAGTTTAGAAAAGAGACTACTAAGGGGGGGCGGGACATGATAGAGGTTTATAAAATTATGCAAGGAGAATATTGACACCTTTTTCTCCCTCCCCCAAAATACTTGAACTTGAGGGCATGTAGTGAAGGTGATGGGCAGTAGGTTTAGGAGGGACAAAAGGAAATATTTCTTTATACACAGCGAGTGATTATCATGTGGAATTCGCTGCCAGAGGACATAGTGATAGCCACAGGCATAGACAGCTTTAAAAGGGGATTAGGCAGATTTGTTGAGGATGGGTCTATCAATGGCTTTAGGCACAAAGACTGAAGCGAACCTCCAGGGTCAGAGGCAGTCAACCTCTGAATCCTAGAGCCCGGAGGCAACATCAGAGGAAGGCCTTGGCCTCTATGCCCTGTTTTGGCCCTCCAGAGGAACTGGCTGGCCACTGGCCGAGACAGGACGCTGGACTAGGCAGACCATCGATCTGATCCAGCCGGGCCGTTCCCATGTTCTTAATAACCAGGTCTGACCCTGCTTAGCCTCTGAAAGCGAAGGAGATCTGGCTAGTGAGTCACACAAAGCAGAATCCCTTATCTTGCCCCCATTTCAAAATACAGGAAATGTTGCCTTGCAAATCCATGTTTCCAGCTTCCTCGGCCTCCCGTTCGCACTTCAGCCTGGTATCAAGGCAAGTCTGGGGCTGTGAGAATCTTTAGCCAAATCCACACTTATAGAGCAAGATAACAGAATTCATTATTCTAGAATCCCTGAGATGAGTCCGGGCAAGCAGACTGCGGCGGGCAAGATTTACTGGGGACAGTCCCCATTTATTCACTTCCTCTTCAGTGGGTACCCAAAGTGGCTGACATTCGTCTCCTCTGTTTTATCTTCACAACCACCCTGTGAGGTAGATCAGACTGAGAGTGCGTGAGTGGCCCAGGGTCACTCAGCAAGCTTCCGTAGCAGACTGAGGATTCGAACGTGGTTCTCCCAGGTCCTAGAAAAACACTCCGGGTGCTTTCCTGGTCCCAGTCCCCATCTCCTTTCAAGCATGGAGCTGATGTGTGGGAAGAGCCTCTGCTAAGCCATTTGTCTGACCTGAGATGACCTTGATGGGGGGTGCTTTTTGCTTTATGTACCTAGCATGTGTCCCGTCCCCCGTCCCCGGCCATTTCAGGATGGAAAAATTGTACTGCAGGAGGTAAAGTCCCCTCTCCCATGGTCCCAAGCCAAATTGCCCCCTCTTGCACCTGAGCACTGAGTTCTTGAGCATGGAATGGGCAACATGTGTCTGATCACTGGGAGGCGAGGGAAACATAAGGTGTAGTTAGGTAGAAAGCTCACTTGGAGATCTTTGGTCACTCAGCAAGCTTCCATAGAGTGTGGAATTCGAACCCAATGGACACGGCGCCACACGATGCCCTCTGAGCCCTGTCAGCCTTGAAAGTTGACCACAGTGTTGGCATTGAGTCGTCCTTGCTCCATTGAAACCTGTTGGAACGGAGGAAATTTGGGAAAGCGCTTTCCAGGGGGGGGACAAAGTCACAATTGGGGGGGGGCTTGTGATTGGGAGTGGCACTAAAGGGGAAGCGCTCGCTGGGGGACATCCTGGGCTCATTAAAAACCAGCAGTCCGTCTTGCCCTGTCCCCCCTCCCCATAAATATTTCCTAGATTCCCTTTAATATGTATTTAAAAAAAGAGCAACTGAGACAGACAGAGCCTGCTGGCTGCTGCACCTTTGCTAACTCGAGTTCAATAAGTTAAATAAATAAAACCAGCCCTTTGTAAATACACAGGAGCCCTGCGTCGGGTTCCCTTCGGCAAATGGAGGGGGGGGGAATATTGGATTTTGTTTTCATACAAATGCACAGTGTCTCTTTCTACAGCTCTGGTGCCGAGAAGCAATATTTTTATATTTATATAAAAAGCTGTAAAGTCTTTTTGTGTCTACCGGCTCCCCCCCCCCCCCCAAAAAAAACCACCCTCTATAAACCAGCCTGGAAATAGGTAAGAATACAGAATTCAGTGGAAAACCACCAAGCATACAAAGGGCACCCTCTCTGCTTGAAACCTGGCTGCAGTCCTTCTCAACTGTATAGAAATGTACACCCCACTTTTCTCCCTGATGGGGGCCACAACACAACATTGCTCCTTCTCCTTTTGTTTTTGTCTCACAACAGCCTTGTGGGGCAGATTAGGCTGAGAGAGAGCGTGTGACTGGCTCAAGGTAATCCAGTGGGCTCCCATGGCAGACTGGAGATTCGAACCTGAGTCTCCCGGATCATTAGAACTTAAGAAGAGCCCTGCTGGATCAGATCAATGGTCCATCCACCAGTCAAGCATCCTGTCTCACACAGTGGCCATCCAGTTCCTCTGGAGGGCCAACAACAGGTCACACAGCCTGAGGCCTTTCCATGACGTCGTCTCCTGGCTCTGGGATTTAGAGGCTGACTGCCTCTGAACGTGGAGGTTCCCCTCCGTCACCATGGCTGGCAGCCGTTGATAGACTTCTCCTCCAGGAATCTATCTGATCCTACATCAACACTCTAACTGCTATACCACGCTGGTTCTGTACTGCAGAGACTGCAAACTTCCTGCGCTTTCCAGCAAGAGGCGGAACGGAAGAAATATAACAGGAGAAGCTTTTCTGAACATTTATTACTATACATCCCCTGATGAAGCAGCGTGTGAAAAGCATGAGGCTCTTCGAGCGAAACGTAATAATGTTTCTTTTCCCACTGCACCATGGATTTTATTTTCTTCTGTTCTTTGACTTTGCATTGGTGCAGCCCTCTTTCCTGCATTCCTTTAGTCGCCCACCAAGAAGGGTTGTCAGCCTCCAGGTGGAGAATGGAGATTTCCTGGAGTTAAAACTGGTATCTGCAGAGACCCGTTCCCCTGGAGAAATGGCCGCTTTGGAGGGTGGACTGTATGGCATTATATCCCACACAAGGAGGGGCCTGTGGGCATCCTGGGACCTTCCAGCACCTTTCCTGGCACCTGCTAAGTGTTTTTAAAAAGCAGGCAAGGCCAGGGGGAGCTTTTGGCCAGCAAGGCTTCTGATTGGCCAGTGGAGATGCGATTGTCTATGCAGATTTTTTAAATAGCTTTTTTATTATTATGGTTATTTTAAATTAAAATAGGGATACAGAAAAACGGGGGGGAAGGGAGGTATAGATATAATAATCTATAAGGCTGATTTCCACTACAGTTGCCTTGAGGTTGCGCCGCTGCCCGATACTATCGTCAATTTCACATCGGCCGCGGGCTGCATTTGACCCGCAGCTGCCGATTTCCCGCAGTTTCGTAATCCTCAAAAACAGGATCACGAAACTGCGGCGATCGGGCAGCTCGGGTCAAATGCAGCCCCGCGGCTCGGGTGTGAAATTGACGAATATATCGGGCAACAGCGCAACCCCAGCAGTGGGAAATCAGCCTAAGTTATTCATACGAGGACGATCAGCATCAGTGTAAATATACAGCATTTAACATAAACATTTAAAACATATAGTATTTGGAAGGTTTTTACATACTGTATACATTTATTATTAAAGTCCAGGATTTATTACAAAGTTTCAATAACTGCGTTTTGGGAAGCAAGCAAAGCTTTTACAAGAAGAAGTCTGATATATATCGTTTCAAAACAGAGAGAGAGAGAGAGAAATTAGAACAAATATCAAAAATAATGGAAGAAATCCAAACTTTGGAAGGACAGCATAAAAAAAAAATCTCCCGAGAAGGCGACGAGCAGAAATCAAGCAACCAAAGAACCGATTAGATATGTTACAAACTGAAGGTATGCAGAAAGAATTAAACTTCATGAAACAAAAGTATTTTGAATATGCAAATAAACCTGGACGATTTTTGGCCTACTGCCTAAGAAAAGAATCGGAAAGAAAAATGAGTTGAAACGCAAAGTGGAATTACACACATGGAAAAAAAATAGACAAGCAGTTTCTTTTTCCTCGCAACTTTATAAGAAGGCTGTGCAGATTTTTTTAAGATGTTGCTTTGGCAGCAGCCCCTATCACAGCACAAGGATCTTCACTGTGTGACAGAAGGGCAGCTTCAGCAGCCGTTCTGTGGCTGGCTCGGCCACCGTCAGCCGCCATATTGCTGCAGCCATTTGCTGAGCCTACTACGCTGTGTCATAATTCCAGAAGTGCCTGCCAAAACTCTATGGTTTAAAACACTGAGTTCGGGCCGAATGGTAGAGCGTCGGTAGTGATACGGTGATGTCACTGCTGGCAGCACCCAAAGTGACATCATCGTGTCACCAGTGGTGCCCCCCGTCCCGACTGGCGAGTCTCCCAACCATTAGCAGCCTCCTGCTGCCAACTCTACCACCAAACAAGGGGCAAAGATAACTATACAGTTTGTGTGCTGAGCAGTGGAACTGCCACCATGTGCCAGATGAAGGCGCCTAGGAGGTTCTGGGTGATGCCAAGAGCTTGCCAACAGGGCTGGAGGAAGAGAAACTTTCAGCTAAGTCAAGTGGCCCCATAGCAGGACCCTCCAGCCCCCCTGTCAGTAATGCAATTTGTTCTTGCAAGAAAGAACTTCAGGAGACAGGCCTTTTCAGTGAAGCAGAATATTTTATTAATACACTCTTGCAAGCGTGGGTGCCCAGTTCCAAAGAACTGAACGCACCTGTTATGTACTGAAGTGTGAATCCATCCTATGTATTCTTATGTTAAGCTTCAGTCTGAATGTGGCTTTTAATCTGTCGCATTACCATTGGCTGGTTTCTGCGAAGCCACTGTAAATATCCAATCACTGAGTGAGAATGTATCAAAGAGGGAACGGTCCTGATTGGCCTTTATCCCTGTGTTATGATTGGTCTTTAACTTGTTATGGGTGTGGCTTTGACAGCCCGGGATGGTTTAAAAAGGGAGCTGGGCTCCACTTGTTTGTTGTGTGTTCCTGAGTTGGAGTTTGCTGTTAAAATAAAGCTGAAATCCCTTTTTGCTGAAATCCTGTTGTTGAGTGACATACTTAACAGCACTCTTTGATTTTAAAACGCGCAGTTATATACTTCTTTTCCCGACGCTCTGAACATAAGAAACACCCTGCTCTGTCTCTCATTGGCTGAGGGACAGAACTCACAATATCCTATGCCGAAGCGCCTTTGTTCCCACGTGATGAAACGCCCCCGATTACATTTCCTCTTTTTCTACTTAGTGCACACCTCTAAATATGCTAAAATCAGTTTACTTTCTCCTAAAAAGGTATTAATCTTCCCAGTCTTCCCCTAACATTTCTCCACCATCTACCACAATTGTCGCTTCGGGGTGAGCGTGATCATTCTCGTGTCCTGTCTTCCCGTCACAGAGGCTTTAGACCACAGAATATTCTGTTCTTGAGTCTGGCTATTGGTTTTGTCCAGGGCTTTTTTGGTAGAAAAAGCCCAGCAGGAACTCGTTAGCATAATAGGCCACACCCATCAACAGAAATTCATTAGCATATTAGGCCACACACACCGTGTTACCAGAAGTGTGGTCATCCAGCCACATCCGCCTTTTTCTTCTTATTCTATTTATCTTGTTCGTTATCAAAACCCAGGGCTTTTTTTGTAGCAGGAACTCCTTTCCATGTCAGGCCACACAGCCCTAATGTAGCCAATCCTAATGAGTTTCTGCTGTTGGGTGTGGCCTATTATGCCAATGAGTTCCTGCTGGGCGTGGCCAACTCGGGAGCCAGCCGGTGCGTTCCTGCCCAAAAATAGCCCTGGTTTTGTCTGTCAGAAACTACTTCCCCTTTTTCTGTCCGTTTCAGCATTCGGCCAAAGCTAAGAATATATTTTGTAAGCAAACCTAAAGTATATCTCTAAGGGTCGATCTTTGTGCTGCTAATCAATTCTTGACTGTGGACTCTTAGGTATTTTCCAGTTACTGGGGTAGCTAGGCATACTGTCCTTTTACACTTCTGCTTTCTGGCTCAAAGGTCAGTCTTCACTCCTAAGCCTGTCTGGCTTGTGTCCCTTACAAAAAATCCCCTTAATAGCATAACAAGCAAGTTCAATCGTTTAACCTCATGAAGCAATGCATCAAGCTTTCAATGTAAACAAGGCTAACATTTTCAGCTAATTAATCAGAAATCTTTATTTTCATTTCTCACACACCCCAAATGGGTGATTTAGGGGTTTTTTTAATGCAGAGAGGTCCCTCAGGCTGA
Source organism: Gekko gecko (assembly GCA_029375565.1). Lineage (NCBI taxonomy): Eukaryota > Metazoa > Chordata > Lepidosauria > Squamata > Gekkonidae > Gekko > Gekko gecko. The sequence continues at coordinate 34,620,960 of JAPDNY010000017.1, read as the reverse complement.
GACCCTAAGCTGCTGCCAATTTCCAAGTAAGTCTCTGCATCTTTCACATTGGTCTGATCTGCAGGAATTAAAAGCGCGTGTTTTTTTATTCTGGGAAAAGCCTCACCTGCAGATTTCTTCTGGTCAGTTGACAATCCGAGATATACAGTTTGTGGCAAGATCAACAGAATCACACAAATAATAACAGTTGTGAGAGCCAGCATGGTGTCGTGGTTGGAGTGTCAGAGGAGTATCTGGGAGACCCAGGTTCGAATCCCCTACTCTGTCCTGGAAGTTTGCTGGCCTATCACAGGGCCTATCACCTTGGGCCTATCACAGGGGTGTTGTGAGGATAATATGGAGGAACTAAGAACAACGTGAGTGGTTTTGGTCCCCGTTGGAGAACTGGGCCAGGTATAAATGAAATTAATTAACTGACTTCAAAACAAGGCAGGGAGAAGGCTACCAGCTTTTTCAAGGAACATTGGTTTTATTTTTAAACAGAGATATGGTCCCAGTGCTAGACTACGCCCTGAGAGATAAGAGTTCAAATCACCTCTTGTCACAAAGGTTGGTGTGAAGATAACTGCATGGGCGAGAAGCTGTCATGGAATTAAGGCCTGGATTGAGCCTCAGTCCTCTGTTAAACCTATGGTATTTTAATTTCTAAAGTAAATTAGCCTCTGTAGTTATATCTTTGGCTCTGCTTCCCACAAGGCTACAGGACTCTGCTGGTGCTGTAGCCTTCTGGTACTGGTAACTCTGTACATGATTTTCGCCTTAGGGGATGTTTATACTTCCCAGAAGTTAGTGGGGCTGCTATCAGAATCAAAATGGACGGGGTATCCGAAACTAGCTTCCTTGACTCTCCTTGACTTTCCGAGAGCTTCCTGACCCCAAAGGTAGAGAGGAGGAGGAGGGTTTTGGGTCAGTACATCAGGTCAGTCCTAGTCCATTCTAGTTTGGCCTGTGTCACATTCATGATAGCCCTACGTGATAGGTGACGTTAACAGCTATAGGTCCAAGAAAGATATATATCTCTGGTTTACTAATGGTCTAGCAATCAACAGTCCCGTGTGAGACCTTAGTGACTAGTCCAGAATATTCTGAGTTTTATACAAATGCACTATTTTAAGTATTGGATTGAAATATGCTATGTGGAATATTGAAATGTTAAATATTGAAATGCTACGAAGTGTTTTCTGTCTTAAGAGTGTATAATGGAACAAACTGAGATTTGTTTAAGAACAGTTCACTCTCCCTATACTAGATTCAATTCCTTGTCAGTCTCTCACCCAACTAATGAAAGAGCTCAGGGGAACGGGGTTCCCAGGAAAAGGAGATGCCCCCCCCAATCCCTCAACAGAAGCCCCTGTTACCCCTAAAGTCCTTGGCAGAAGGACATGATTCAAAACTAATAAATCTCAGTTCCTCTTCCTCTGAGTTTTGTTGGCTGGGCAGTTTGGGCAAGAATAAAGTGGTATTATCTCCCAAATTAAGTAACTGGTGATTGGGGGGGAGTCAAAGTAATTATATGCAAAGAGAGAGAGTTGAAAGGGGAAAGACTACAGACAATCTGGGTAGGAGGTATTATTAATAAATGCCAAAATAATTTGGAATGAGTGGCCTTGACTGAATTGAATGTTTAGTACAGCGAGCAGGAGGAGGGATGGGTGGAATTTCCTGGATGGGGATGAGAGAACATCTTTAGAAACGTCTTTTTTTTCCCCTCGGCCTTCACAATGCATTCACTGTTGAAGATTTCTCTTGCTCCGGCCCACCTGTCCAGAAAGGCAAGTATTTATAGATGGAGGATCTTCTCTAGTCCATGCAGTTTTCAAAATGGAGAGAATGCATCTCTCAAGGGAAACGGAAGGCCAAAAAGTCACTCAGCTCCCGCACCTGGCTTTTGCCGGGCTGGCCACATCACGTGACCAGGGTTCCCTCTAAGCTGAGTTAGTGTGAGCTAGCTCACAGTTTTTTAGCCTCCGGCTCGTGCATTTTTGTCTTGGCTCAGGAAGGAGGGCTCCAGAGCCAACTAATTTATGCAGAGGCCAAATCACTCGCTCACAACTTTAATGCCAGTAGCTCACAAAGTAGAATTCTTGCACACAAACCTAGGTGATCGCTGAAGGCGCAAAATTATGAGGCGTGCCAAGAAGGCGAGGGGAGCCTCCTCTCCCGTCTTGAAGGGAAGCTCGGTGTTAACGGGCTTCTAGAATCTCCATCTCTGTTGACGCTGGTCTCCTAGACCCGCCAGGATGGAACACGGAGGGCTTTCAAAAAGCCGTATCCGATTTTATTTTTACACTTTTCCTCTTGAATGCCCCACAAGTAAAACATTCATTCTAAACTTCTCACCTCTCTCTATTGAATGGGAGGTAGTCCCGAATTACGTGGTTCACAAATTACACTGGATGCATGTACATTCCATGTACGGAGTTCGCTTGATTTTTCCATTGAGTAATTCTCATGTTCAATGCATGCATAGCTGAATATGTGCTCTAAGCCTTCCATTTCTCCAGGTGATGATCCACAGTTTCATTTGTGAAGTGGGGGCACACTGGCAGTTATTTACAAACAGGTGTACCGGTGTACACGCAGGATGTACTAAAACATGGACAGGGTTTATATGTTGTACATGTTGATTTTTCTTTTTGTGCATAAATGAGTAGTTACTGGACAAAGTTTAAGTCCAGTGGCACCTTTAAGACCAGCAAAGTCTTATTCAAGGTATAAGTTTTCCTGCACACACACAACAGCTGATACCCTGAATAAAACGTTGTTGGTCTTAAAAGTGCCACTGGTCTCAAACTTTGTTCTAGTGCTTCAGACCAACAAAGCCACGCACCTGAATCTGTGTTATATGTAGCACGTGTACAGCTGACGGTGCCATTTAAAACCTCCATGTACCCTAGAACTGCTTCCCAGTATTATTTTTAAAGTATATGTAAATTCTACCAAGGTCAGTATTGTCTGCAGTGTCTGACAGAGACTCTCAGAGGTCTTTCACATCACGTGCCATACAATCCTTTTAGCTGGAGAGGACCGGGATTGAACCGGAGACTTCCTGCATACAAAGCAGCTGTTTTACCACTGAGCCACAGGCCCTCTACCTCTGCCACGGGTGGGCTTTCTCTGACAGTGATTCGAGGGCGTGTCCCCACAGTGCAACCCTAAACAACTTTTTAAAGTACATGCCTTTCTTAACTTTTTCTGGATGCTAGAAAAAGAGTTATTTGAACGCTCCCCCTCCTGTAAAATTCTCTACCAGCTGCGGTGGTTCAAGTGGTTAAGACGCTGAACTGCAGGCTGTGGAAGGTCAGTAGTTCAGCAGTTCGAGACCCGAGAGTGCCGCATGGCGGGGTGAGCTCCCGTCTCTAGTTCCAGCTCCTGCCAACCTAGCAGTTCGAAAGCAAGAAATTGCAAGTAGATAAATAGGTACCACTTCGGTGGGAAGGTAACAGCGTTCCATGCGCCTTGGTGTTTAGTCACGCCGGCCACATGACCACGGAAACGTCTTCGGACAGCGCTGGCTCTTTGGCTTTGAAACAGAGATGAGCGCCGCAACCCTAGAGTCGTATTCGACTGGCTTTCGAGCAAGGGAACCTTTACCTTTACCTATATATGTGTGTGTGTGTATTTATATATATATATAATTTTTAAGGAAGTTGCTAGCTCAGCTCATTCCATTCGTTAGTTTTCTTCTCGCAAAGAGTGGTTACAAAAATGCAAAGTACTGTTTACAAAAATGTGATTCCCTGACCTGCAGTCTAAAGCAGGGGTGTCAAACATAAGGCCCTTCCAATCTGCATTTAGCATTTTTTACCAAACCCACACCGGAACAGAAAAAGACGCAGTTCAAAACCACATTCAACTACCCCAGGCCAACACCGTACTGACTGCAGAGTCACCCCCGAATGGCCATAAAACGGCCATAAATCTATGCGGGCAGCCACCATTAAACCAGAGATCAAAGGAAGTGAAAGCAGCATGCAGCCTGGACACGGCCATAAAATGCGACACTCAATCAAAGTGAAAGTGGCATGCAATGTAGATGAGGATTTCTGTTCCAGTGTGGGTTTGGTAAGACAGCGGAGCAAATGTTAGATGCTGATCGGGTCTTATGCGGCCCACAAGCAACTAGTGCAAGGGGGGGAACAGGAGACTGGTCAGGGAGGAGTTTGGGCAGAGCCCCTCTGATTGTAGCTCCAGCATGGCGGAACAATCTCGTCTGCAGCAGTCAAGCAGCATGGGAGCATCTGCCCTAGTGCTGCACTGCTGCCTCTCCAGTCCACCCATGTGGGTTTTCCTTTGCACCCCCCTCCCAACCCCTGCGGGCCTTGCAGTGAGGATACACCAACTCAGAGCTTACCAGCTGCTGCCCTTCGTACAGTTTATATCTCTGGTACTTGGCATTATGTTTTATGGCACACACATGGCCCGGCCTGACAAAGTGGCATTTATGTCAGATCCGGCCCTCGTAAGAAATGAGTTTGACACCTCTGGTCTAAAGATTTGGTTCTTAGTGTTGTTAACAATTTTTGCTCTTAAAAAGCAGCCAACAGTTTGCTTTAATGAAGTGTGCCGCCTCAAAGCTCGGCCAGCCCTGCATGGGTCAACCAGGCCTAAGACTTGCTCATGAAACTGCTTGTTTCAGATCTCACCTCTGCTGTGAGCAACCTTGATGACACGAGGAGGTACCCATTCTTTCTCAGCCTCTGTTCCTCTTCTGCAATCTAGGGGAAATAATCTAAGAACATAAGAGAAGCCAATGTTGAATCAGGCCAATGGCCCATCTAGTCCAACACTCTATCACACAGCGGCCAAAATATACCAGGTGCCATCAGGAGGTCCAGCAGTGGGGCCAGGGCACCAGAAGCCCTCCCACTGCTGCCCCCTCCAGCACCAAGAATAGAGTGCATCACCTGCCCCAGACTGAGAGTTCCCATCTATACCCTGAGGCTAATAGCCATTGATGGACTTCTGCTCCATATGTTTATCTAATTCCCTCTTGAAACTGTCCATGCTTGTAGCTGCCACCACCTCCTGTGGCAGTGAATTCCATGTGTTAATCACTCTTTGGGTGAAGAAGTATTTCCTTTTATCTGTTTTAACCCGACTGCTCAGCAATTTCATGGAGTGCCCACGAGTTCTTGTATTGTGAGAAAGGGAGAAAAGGACTTCTTTCTCAACCTGCTCAATCCCATTCATAATCTTATAAACCTCGATCATGTCACCCCTCAGCCGTCGTTTCTCCAAGCTAAAGAGCCCCAAGCATTTTAACCTTTCTTCAGAGGGTTAATCCTGGCCTACCTCACAGGGTGGTTGTATGGATGACTAAAATAATGTACGTAAAATGCTTTGAATACCCTTAACAGTGCAATACTCTACAGAGTTACACTCTTCTAAGTCCATTGGAGTCAAGGATGAAATTCTGCTTAGGGCTGCACTGTAAAGTATTTGAAAAAGACAAAGCACAACTATATGGGATATGGGGCGACCAATTTTTATCACTGGGTTTGCTCCTACGCCTTCAACATCACTTGGATCCACAGACACCCGTACATGCTGATGTTCCTCCTCATGCTGTGAAAAGCTTTACCCATCGGGATTTGCAGAGCTAGCTGCCTCTTAAAGGCAGAAGCACAGGCCAGATGTGCTTCCCCCGGTAAGTTGGCAACCTTTTATATTCCACACTGACCAAGATTCTGTGAACTGCATCTCAGAGTTGTTAATCACTGCCATTTTCTTCAGAAAGAGAAAAAAAACCCCAAGTTCTGTGTATGTGTGAGAAATTCAACGGCCACATGCTGGGCACCCTAGAGAGCAATCCTACTAAGCTACTCTCAAGTAGCCCACAAAACCAGTTCGGTGCTTCTTCTCATTAGCAGGTCCAGGGACCTGCTGGGTTAGATTCAAAGTGCAAAACAATCCCCCTGACCTGGAAAGCCCAGGCTAGCCAGATCTCGGAAGCTAAGCAGGGTCAGCCTTGGTTTGTGCTTGGATGGGAGACCACCAAGGAAGTCCAGGCTTGCTACTCAGGCAGGCAATGGCAAACCACTTCTGTTCTTCTCTTGCCTTGTAAACCAAGCTGACTGCAACTTGGTGGCACTTTCCAAAATACATGAAAGAGCAAGGGAAGCCCAGCAGGGAAAGTGGTCTTGCGCTCTTCCCCAGGCTGCAATGTGTTTGCTGAGGACTTCTAGCTATCAGTATTGTTATACATTCTCCTCACAAGCAGTAGGACGTTCCACGTGGCAGGGTCAGTTTCCTTGAGAAAAGAAGTGCTGAAAAACTGTGAGGTTTACACCAGTTTTGCATTTACGTAAATGCCCACTGTTCGCTCACAGTCTGGATGCACGCGCACTGGCCACCAGTGTTCCCTCTCAGCTGAGTTAGTGTGAGCCAGCTCACAGTCTTTTAGCCTCCGGCTCACACATTTTTGTCTCAGCTCAGGAAAGACAGCTCCCAAGCAAACTAATTCATGCAGCTGCCAAATCGCTCGCTCACAACTTCAATGCCAGTCGCTCACAAAGTAGAATTTTGGCTCACAAGACTCCACAGCTTAGAGGGAACATTGTTGGCCACCCATTTCCACACAGCAATGTCCATGCAGCTGGAACCGCCATGGCTCCCAGTCCCCCTCACACGCACCCCGGCCAAAAGAGGAGGAAGTGGGTGCACTGTGTGCCCATGTACAGATGTAGCTTTTGATTTTAGGGGGAATATAACCCCCCATGTTTGTTTGTTTGTTTGTTAAGTTTTCAGATTTTTCTGCAAGCCTGGGGAGTCCCCCAAGTTTGCAGGAAAAATTGTTTTGCATCAGTATGGCCCCACTCATAGATTTAGGTATCCGCAGATTGGGCAACCTATGCTTATTAGAATATAAGAAGATATAAGACAGAAACCAATGAAAACTAGCTAAATTAAAACCCTTTCATCTCAGGGGCTGTCTGTGGCACAGGGCCAGTGTTCCCTCTAAGCTGAGTTAGTGTGAGCTAGCTCACAGTTTTTTAGCTTCAAGCTCACACATTTTTGTCTCAGCTCAGGAAGGGTGGCTCCAGATCAAACTAGTTTATGCAGTAGCCAAATTGCTCACTCACAACTTTCATGCCAGTAGCTCACAAAGTAGAATTCTTGCTCACAAGACTCCACAGCTTAGAGGGAGCATTGCATAGGGCTATTTCCAGGGGTCTTTTTTGGGGGGGGAGCCAAGCCCTGCCCCCAGCCAGCGTCTCGGGGATTTTTTCAAGCAACCAAATGTCAATTTCAGCTCCATTATATCCTATGGGCCATTGAAGTCAATGGTGAAAACATAGGGTATATTCTGGGGGCTGGAGGGGAGGGGGTTTGAGGGAGAGGCTCCAAACTCACAGGGTAGCTGATGGAGCTGTTTTTCTACGAAAAGACCCCTGGCTATTTCTTTGTATCTACTTCTATCTGGGTAACCTCATCCTAGTTCCCATTTCTTGGTTGCGCTATCATTGGTTTAGCCAATTCCTGTTCCACCATCCAGGGATATCCAGAGTGGTTTGCAACAGCAAAATTATTTGTTTTAAAAGCAAAACAAACTAACACACCAGTGCAGTGATGAGGATGTTGGAGACCCAAGTTGGAATCCAATCCCCCCACTGACATTGAAGCTTGCTGGGTGACCTTGGGCCAGTCACATGCTCTCTACCTGGCCTAGGGTTCCCAGGTCCCCCCTGGCCACCAGCTGGGCGTGGGGAGGTAGGTTTGCCAAACTAGTTTTGAGAAACTCCTGGAGATTTGGGGGCGGAGCCTGCGGAGGACGGCAGCTTCACAGAGAACAATGCCATAGAGTCCACTCCCCCCAAAGCACTCAGTTTCCCCAGGGCAACTGATCTCTGGAGAAGAGCTGTCATTCAAAGGGACCCCCAGCTCCTACCTGGAGGGTGGCATCCCTAGCCTGGCCTACCTCCCGGATCAATGTGCGGTTAAAATGGAGGACAGGAGAATGATTACAAGTCGTTCTCCCAGTGGGGAGAAAGGCAGGGTATAAATGAAGCAAATAAAGGAAGGTATAAAGACAGTGAGCGCAGCAGCAACCATCATGAGTGGCGAATTACAATACGTTCAGCACAATGGGCTCGACAAAGTCAGACTGTCTGAAGCAGCCAAGGAAGGGCCAGATCACAAATGCAACAAGCACAGCAGCGGTTTGCAAACCCTCCCCAGGATTTGAGTTATGCACACACACAAACTGGGCAGAAAGGAACAAAAGCCTTCAAGCAACCAGCAGTTCCCCCCCCCCTCCACAAACAACAGCGGCTGCCACCATTTATTTTCTTGCCAGCTAACTGCAAAAAATAAAATCGATTTTTACTAGCCAAAGTCAGTCCGCTTTCTGTATGCAACACTGGACACAAGATCCATCCTGACATCTGTGGTATGATTTCTGTTCCTGGCTCAGGAGTTCCAAATGGACATCAGCATCTACCGGACAAGCATTTCCCCTTACCAGTTTTGCCAACGGCCTAATAAACAATCATCTCTTTGCTTGGGAAGACAAAACAGTTTCTTTCCCGAAAGTAATATTAGGGAAACAGACTCCTCCTTCCAGATCCCCTACTGTCGATAAAAACTGAAATGACTCAGAAGTCTCCAATGCAAGATATTTTATTTACTTAAAAAAAAAAGAGGTCTCCCTTGTTTTTAGTGCCTCTTCCAGGTCTCCAAGGCAAGGCAACCAGCTTTTAAAAGAGTTCCTCCCTCCCTCCCTCCCTCCCTCCCTTACCGGTTTGACCTGTAAGCAAGTATCAGGGGATGTGATTTCGCTCCAAGCCCTCAAACACCTCCACTGCAGATCTATTAAATGGCAGGACATTTTTTCCTTACTCCAAAGCGGCTTACGGCCAAAGTTAAACACAATGATCCACAGCAAACGATAAATACAAAATAAGTGTTTCTGTTAGGGCGGCCAAACTCCAGGAGATTCCCCCTGGACTACAAAGGCCAGTGTCTCTGCAGGGTTTTTTTTGGGAGGGGGGAGGCTGTATGGCATTATCCTCCACTGAAATCCCTCCCCTTTCCAAACCCCATCCTCCTTAGACTCCCCCCCCAGTCTCCTGGATCTTCCCTACTTGCAGTTGACAAGATTCCCCCTCCCTCCCAATAAAAGCAACAATTCGGAAACCACATCTTCCCAAGGCCTGGGGGGAAACGGATGCTTTTAGCTAGTGCATAAAAGACAGCTAGGTAAGTGGCTTGTCAATATTTCCCAAAGTCTAGATGCCACCACAAAAAAAGCCCTGTTTCCAGAAGCCACCCAGTTCACTTCTGAGGGTAGGGGATATCCACCAGTGGTGATCAGCTGCCCTGCAGAATGGAAGGCCAGTTAAGTATAGCCAGGCTTCCCAAGAACTTACCATAATTCGGCGGGGGACAGATACGTCCTGGCAGGACCATTCCTGGGGGGGAAAAGATGCAGCGCACGATGCCGTCGCCAGGAAGTGATGCCAGGTGATGCTCTGGCAATGGGGCTGGAAACTCGATGGTACCATCGAGTTTCCAGCCCCATTGCCAGAGCATCACTCGGCGTCACTTCTTGGCGACGGCATCATGCGGCATGAGCATTCCACAGAGGAATGTTCTGGCAGGGGACTGTGTGTCCCCCACCAAAATACAGTAAGTACTTGGCAACCCTAAGTATAGCCCACAAGCCATGAATGGAGTTAGCCAGGTTCTTAGCAGCACTCTGATTTTAGCAGTGGCTGGCAGGCAAGTTAAAGGAGCCCATGGAGGGCTACCTGCCAGAAATGACTGGTAAACCTCAATATTGTGTAACTGGCCCAAAGTCACCCAGCAGGCTTCCATTGCAGAGTGGGGACTCTAACCTCTATAACCGTGTTAACAAGTCACACAGATTATACACTTAAATGCAGACTGGAAGGTCAGTAGTTCAGCAGTTCGAGACCTGAGTGCTGCATGATGGAGTGAGCTCCTGTCCTTGGTCCCAGCTCCTGCCAACCTAACAGTTCAAAAGCAAGAAATTGCAAGTAGATAAATAGGTACCACTTTGGTGGGAAGGTAACAGCGTTCCATGCACCTTGGCATCTAGTCATGCTGGCCACATGACCACGGAGAAGTCTTCGGACAGCGCTGGCTCTTCAGCTTGGAAACGGAGATGAGTACCGCATCCCTAGAGTCGGATTCGACTGGCTTTCGAGCAAGGGAAACCTTTACCTGTACTAAAAGTAAAAATAAGAGCACACACATACTTCTTCCAAGAGCAGATGGAACCCTCATCCAAGTTATGAGCTGATTGGATAACACGGATCAATTGATTTAAGAATGCGGTTTTATCAGGCAGCTCCCTAACAAGCAAAAAATGGGATAGGCAATCTATACAACAATTTATACAGAACAATGGAAAATTTTTGTGTGTGCTGGAGCCCTGCCTGGGAAAAAAGTTGGCAGCTCTATTTTACAGGCATATAAAGGATCTATGTATTTTGGTCACATCATGAGAAGACAAAACCCTCTGAACAAAGAGAGCAAGGCTAAGAAGAGTTGGGGGCAGTAGGAAAACCCAACGTGCGTTGGATTGGGTCAAGTCAAGGAAGCCACGAAAGCCTCCAGTTTGCAAGACCCAAGTGAGGATGTCAATAATAGGACCTCTCGGAGGTCATTGATTCATAGGGTCGCCATAAGTGGGAAGCAACTTGACAGCCCTTACTTAACACAGGCACAGAGGATTTAGCCATACAATTTGCCTCTCTTTCCCCTGCATTTTCTTCACACATTGCAAATCACCAGGGCTTTTTTTGTAGAAAAAGCCCAGCAGGAACTCATTAGCATAATAGGCCACACCCAACAGCAGAAACTCATTAGCATATTAGGCCACATCCCCTGACAGCACATCTCATTAGTTTATTAGGCCACACCCCGATGTTACCAGCAGTGTGGTCATCCAGCCACACCCACCTTTTGCTCCTTATTCTGTTTACCTTGTTTGTTGTCCAAACCCAGGGCTTTTTTTTTGTAGCAGGAACTCCTTTGCATGTTAGGCCACACCCCCCCTAATGTAGCCAATCCTAATGAGTTTCTGCTGTTGGGTGTGACCTATTATGCTAATCAGTTCCTGCTGGGTGTGGCCAACTCGGGAGCCAGCCGGAACTCCGTTCCTATACGTTCCTGCCCAAAAATAGCCGTGCAAATCACTATTCAAGGTGCTTTAATCTCTTTGAGACAAAGAGCAAGGAGATGGTTAATTTTCTTTCTCAGCAAATATGAAATAAAATAGGAGCAAATTATAGCGAACAGAGGAAAACAAAATTTAGTCTTCAGCGCGACGGCATTATTGGACCTGACAGTGACTGTGGCTAAACACAGATTGAAGTGTTTAACAAAATTCATGGTCTATAACTGGGTGAACGGTGGGACTCAATAAATTAAGCCCTTGATAAATTAAACATCCATTTCTCCTTCAGAGAGGGCAAGAGACGGGGGGGAGTTAATGTGTCCCTGTTTTGAAAACGACTTATTAGTCTTTGTTAGCTGTAATTGCGCTCTGCACCAAAATGAGACATACAGAAGAATTTTGGTGTTTTTTTTTTTGGGGGGGGGAATTAAAATTTAACACTAATACATTTTAACCTTCTGCTGAAAGCCCCAGAATGCTAACCATGATTCAAGTTTTAGGCGACTGTTGCTCATTTGTATATTTTTGCTCTGTGTTGGGTTCCTAGGCTTTTAGGAAGCCATTAGAAAAACCAGGTACTTTTTGAAGGGAAAATTGATTAATTGAACTAAGTGAAACAGACACCTTCATTTTCTGGCTGAAAAAGGCACTGTTATTGGCAGAACAGAATGGCTCTCAGAAATTAGAGATTCAATCCTACGTACTGACTTGGTGAACAACTCAGCAGTGAGTCTGGGGCTGCCAATCCCCAGGTGGGGCCTGGAGATCTCCTAGAATTACAATTGATCATCTGACCAGCGAGAACAGTCCCCCCGGCTCCTTGGAAGGTGAACTCTATGGCATTAGACCCCACTGACATCCTTCCCCTCTCCATACTCTACCCTTGCCATGCACCACCCCCAGATCGCCAGGAATTTCCCAACCTGGAGTTGGCTACCATAAGTGAAACCTACATCTGAGTAAAAGACGTTCCGATCATGCACACGAGAGTAAGTCCTACAGAACTCAGTGGGACTTGCTTCCAAGAAAGCATGTATGAGGCGGGCCCACAGCCGGGATTTTTTTTTGTTCGGGAGGGGACATTTGAATTTTTAAGGGGGCCGTTAAATCACACTTAATTAAATTCATCTGAATGCCTGTCTTTATAGGGGGAGGCTCTGAGCCTGTTTCTAGCCCTTCCTTTCAAGGGACAGGTCAGGAAGCATGCCAGTTCCTAAGGAAAAAGCAGCTCAGAGGGCATTTAACTGCCTTCAGATGGTAACTTAAAAGCCTTCTGAGTTCCCTTCCAAAGGGCAAGAAAGCTTAGAAGGGCACTCAAGAGTGGTACCTTCAACACATTCAATATCGAAGTGGTATCCTTCAGTACATCTCCAACATCTTTCTTGTGCCCTGTGAAAGGGAACCCAAAGGGCATTTAAATGCCTTCTGAGCTGTGTCTTTCCCCAGGTCCCACGATGACCCCCCCCCCCAAATTCCACAGTGGGAGGGAGAGGGAAGCCCAAGGGCTAGCCACGGCGTTCTCATCCTGGGCGCTGCCAGCAGTCTCGCTTCAGAAATCAGATTTCTGGCATAGCTATTTGTGCGGCAGGGCCCCCAAATGCCCCACGGTCACTCCTGGCCCGGTACTGGATCAGGCTTGCTCTAGATTATTGCCCCTTTTCCGGCTTAGCTCCTGTACTCGTAGCACAGAAGTGTAGTAGGGTAAGGTTTGGTTTTCTGTCAAGAAGAGGAGAAAGCTTTGTTTGTTCATCCGTTTACCCTAGGTAAAGGTAAAGGTTCCCTTGCTCGAAAGCTAGTAAAATCCGACTCTAGGGATGCAGTGCTCATCTTCGTTTTCCAAGCCGAAGAGTCAGTGCTGTCCGAAGATGTTTCCATGGTCATGTGGCCGGCATGACTAAACACTGAGGCGCACGGAACGCTGTTACCTTCCCACCGAAGCGGTACCTATTCATCTACTTGCAATTTCTTGTTTTCGAACTGCTAGGTTGGCAGGAGCTGGGACCAGAGACGGGAGCTCACTCCGTCATGCGGCACTCGGGTCTCGAACGGCTGAACTACCGACCTTCCAGCCTGCAGTTCAGCATCTTAACTACTTGATTCAATTCCCTGACTGAGCCTTTATATCAATTTGAACAGCAGAATCCCCAGAACCTCCTTTTCTCTGCTCAGTCCAGCTTTCCAAAATGTAGATCAAGCCATTCTTACTAAATCATTTATTTATTTACTTCATTTATACCTTGCCTTTCTCCTCAGTGGAGAGCCAACGCGACTTACGTTGTGCTCCTCTCCTCCATTTTACCTTCACGACAATCTGTAGGTAAGTTAGTCTGAGAGTACTGGTGACTAGCCCAAGGTCGCCCAGCAAGCTTCCATGGCAGAGTAGGGATTCAAACCTGGGCTTCTGAGGTCCTAGCCCAACGCTTTAACCACTCCACCATGCTGACTCTCACTACTAAAACAGACACTTCAACCAATGGAAGCATCTTAATTTGCATCCATCCCCCCCCTTAAATTGGCTACGTTTTTTGTTTTTTTTTACAAAATAGCATAACTTGGCTAGAAATAACTTTCTTGTGACTGTCTCACTTCGGAATTAATTCCATACATGCTTCCTTGGAGGTAAGTACTGCAGATTGATCTGAGAACATCCCAATGACATGTTCTTGGTAAATTATACAGAGCCCTAGGGGGTCTACACTCCCTCACGGATCACTGCCTTGTCGTGGCGAGGGGGCTTGCGTGGTTGGATGAGGCTGTGGGCTATGCCGTGGAGGGCCACCCAGGACGGACAGGCCACAGCAGAGAACTCAGACCAAGTGTGATCCCCTGGAGAAGGAAATGGCAACCCACTCCAGTATGCTGGCCTGGATGAATCACAAGCTGGAGTTAAGATTGCTGGGGAAAAACATCTACTTCTGCTTCATAGACTATGCTAAAGCCTTTGATTGTGTGGATCACAATAAATTATGGCAGGTTCTTAAAGAGATGGGAGTACCGGACCACCTCACATGTCTCCTGAGAAACCTGTATAAGGGTCAAGAAGCAACAGTTAGAACCGGATATGGAACAACTGATTGGTTTAGCATAGGAAAAGGAGTGAGACAAGGATGTATATTGTCACCTTGCTTATTTAATTTATATGCAGAGTACATCATGCGAAATGCTGGCCTGGATGAATCACAAGCTGGAGTTAAGATTGCTGGGGAAAAGATCAATAACCTCAGATATGCAGACGATACCACTCTGATGGCAGAAAGTGAAGAGGACCTCAAGAGCCTCTTGCTCAGTGTGAAAGAGGAGAGCGCAAAAGTGGGCTTGAAGCTCAATATCAAAAAAACTAAGATCATGGCATCTGGCCCCATCACTCCTTGGCAAATAGAAGGGGAAGTCGTAGAAGTAGTGACAGACTTCACGTTCCTAGGATCCCAGATCACTGCAGATGGTGACTGCAGCTATGAAATTAAAAGACGCCTACTCCTTGGGAGGAAAGCGATGGCAAACCTAAACAGCATGATAAAAAGCAGAGACATCACCTTGCCAACAAAAGTCCGCATGGTCAAAGCAATGGTATTCCCCGTAGTAATGTATGGTTGCAAGAGTTGGACTATAAGGAAGGCCGAGCGCCGAAGAACAGATTCTTTTGAACTATGGTGCTGGAGAAGACTCTTGAGGGTCCCTTGGACTGCAAGGAGATCAAATCAGTCAATCCTAAAAGAAATCAACCCTGATTGTTCCCTGGATGGTCAGATCCTGAAGCTGAAGCTCAAATATTTTGGCCACCAAATGAGAAGGGAGCATTCACTGGAGAAGACCCTGATGCTGGGAAAGATTGAAGGTCAAAGAAAGTTATAGAACTGCCTGAAATAAGTAACCTCATAGATGGCAGCAGAACTGCAGGTTGCAGAACAATAAGTCTTCCTGGAGCAGAAACACCCGGGCAAAGGGCAGGCAGATCTATTAGGAAAGGCGGCAGCAGGGATGAGAAGGTTTGTGACAGCCCATCAAGGCAGTCAGATGGATGAAGGAGCTGCGGGGGGGGGGGGGAGATCCGTCACACTGAAATTGGTCACAAGAGCCAGCAGCAAGGGAAGAACGGATGAGAGCAGGGTTTGCTAAAGAGGCAGCAACAGAGAGGCGGCATCCGGAGACACAGCCATCAGAATCAAAATGCCGAGAATGTAGCGACAGGAACCGATCATGTGTGGATTTTACACTGCTTTTAAAAAGGACAATGTTTGCCACCCCGGGTGGGCCAACGCTATGACACACACAAAACTTCCTCATGGGTCTTTCCCCATATTCGGTGTATGTGCTTGAAGTCGTTCTCACTACTGGAGTGCCAAGAAAACCTCATGGACAGTAACAAAAGGCTAAAAGATATGACGCCGGAAGATGAGCCCCTCAGGTCGGAAGGTGTCCAATATGCTACTGGGGAAGAGCAGAGGGCAAGTACGAGTAACCCCAGAAAGAGTGAAGCGGCTGGGCCAAAGCCGAAAGGACGCTCAGTTGTGGATGTGTCTGACGGTGAAAGGAAAGTTCGATGCTGCAAAGAACAATACTGCATAGGAACCTGGAATGTAAGATCTATGAATCAAGGTAAGCTTGACGTGGTCAAAAATGAGATGGCAAGAATGAACATCGACATCTTGGGAATCAGTGAACTAAAGTGGACAGGAATGGGCGAATTTAACTCAGAAGACCATTATATCTACTACTGTGGCCAGGAATCCCGTAGAAAAGATGGTGTGGCCTTTATAGTCAACAAGAGAGTGAGAAAGGCAGTATTGGGATACAATCTCAAAAATGACAGAATGATCTCGGTCCGAATCCAAGGCAAACCATTCAATATCACAGTAATCCAAGTCTATGCCCCAACCACTGCTGCAGAAGAGGCTGAAGTAGACCAGTTCTATGAAGACCTACAACAGCTCATAGAACTAACACCAAAAAATGATGTCCTCATCATCAGAGGGGACTGGAATGCTAAAGTAGGAAATCAAAAGGTAACCGGAATAACAGACAAGTTTGGCCTTGGTGAACAAAATGAAGCAGGGCAAAGGCTAACAGAGTTTTGTCAAGAGAACATGCTGGTCATAGCGAACACCCTTTTCCAACAACCTAAGAGGCGTCTCTACACATGGACATCACCAGATGGGCAACACCGAAATCAGATTGACTATATAATTTGCAGTCAAAGATGGAGAAGCTCTATCCAGTCAGTAAAAACAAGACCTGGAGCTGACTGTGGCTCAGATCATGAGCTACTCATTGCAAAATTCAGACTTAAATTGAAGAAAGTTGGGGAAACCACAGGGCCATTCAGATTTGACCTAGATCGCATCCCCGATGAATATACAGTAGAGGTGAAGAATAGGTTTAAGGGACTAGATTTGATAGACAGAGTGCCTGAAGAACTATGGACAGAGATCCGTGACATTGTAAAGGAGGCAGCAATCACCGCCATCCCAAAGAAAAAGAAATGCAAAAAAGCAAAGTGGCTGTCTGATGAGGCTTTACACATAGCAGAGGAAAGAAGGAAAGCTAAAGGCAACGGTGAAAAGGAAAGATTTGCCCAACTGAATGCAGATTTCCAGAGAACAGCAAGGAGAGATAAGGAGGCTTTCCTGAATGAACAATGCAAAGTCATAGAGGAAAACAATAGATTGGGAAGGACTAGAGATCTCTTCAAGAAAATTGGAGAAATCAAGGGAACGTTCCATGCAAAGCTGGCCATGATAAAGGACAAAAATGGTAGGGACCTAACAGAAGCAGAAGAGATTAGGAAAAGATGGCAAGAATACACAGAAGAACTATACAAGAAGGACCTCAATGTCCTTGACAACCACGATGGTATAATCACTGACCTCGAGCCAGACATCCTGGAAAGCGAAGTTAAATGGGCCTTAGAAAGCATTACTAACAACAAAGCTAGTGGAGGTGATGGTATCCCAGCTGAGTTATTCAAAGTCTTAAAAGAAGATGCTGTTAAAGTGCTACACTCAATTTGCCAACAAATTTGGAAAACACAACAGTGGCCACAGGATTGGAAAAGGTCAGTGTACATTCCAATCCCAAAGAAGGGCAATGTCAAGGAATGTTCGAACTATCGCACAATTGCACTGATTTCACATGCTAGCAAGGTCATGCTCAAGATCCTACAAGCTAGGCTACAACAGTACGTGGATAGAGAACTGCCAGAAGTACAAGCTGGGTTTCGAAGAGGTAGAGGAACTAGAGATCAAATTGCCAACATTCGCTGGATTATGGAGAAAGCAAGAGAGTACCAGAAAAACATCTACTTCTGCTTCATAGACTATGCTAAAGCCTTTGATTGTGTGGATCACAATAAATTATGGCAGGTTCTTAAAGAGATGGGAGTACCGGACCACCTCACATGTCTCCTGAGAAACCTGTATAAGGGTCAAGAAGCAACAGTTAGAACCGGATATGGAACAACTGATTGGTTTAGCATAGGAAAAGGAGTGAGACAAGGATGTATATTGTCACCTTGCTTATTTAATTTATATGCAGAGTACATCATGCGAAATGCTGGCCTGGATGAATCACAAGCTGGAGTTAAGATTGCTGGGGAAAAGATCAATAACCTCAGATATGCAGACGATACCACTCTGATGGCAGAAAGTGAAGAGGACCTCAAGAGCCTCTTGCTCAGTGTGAAAGAGGAGAGCGCAAAAGTGGGCTTGAAGCTCAATATCAAAAAAACTAAGATCATGGCATCTGGCCCCATCACTCCTTGGCAAATAGAAGGGGAAGTCGTAGAAGTAGTGACAGACTTCACGTTCCTAGGATCCCAGATCACTGCAGATGGTGACTGCAGCTATGAAATTAAAAGACGCCTGCTCCTTGGGAGGAAAGCGATGGCAAACCTAAACAGCATGATAAAAAGCAGAGACATCACCTTGCCAACAAAAGTCCGCATGGTCAAAGCAATGGTATTCCCCGTAGTAATGTATGGTTGCGAGAGTTGGACTATAAGGAAGGCCGAGCGCCGAAGAATAGATTCTTTTGAACTATGGTGCTGGAGAAGACTCTTGAGGGTCCCTTGGACTGCAAGGAGATCAAATCAGTCAATCCTAAAAGAAATCAACCCTGATTGTTCCCTGGATGGTCAGATCCTGAAGCTGAAGCTCAAATACTTTGGCCACCAAATGAGAAGGGAGCATTCACTGGAGAAGACCCTGATGCTGGGAAAGATTGAAGGTCAAAGAAGAAGGGGACGGCAAAGGAGGAGATGGTTAGACAGTGTCATCGATGCAAGGAACATGAAATTGAGCACACTTCAGCGGACAGCGGAAGACAGGAGGGCCTGGCGTAATCTGGTCCATGGGGTCGCGAAGAGTCGGAATCGACTGTGCGACTGAACAACAACAACAGGGGGGCTACAAGGCGATGGGGAAACTGGCAGGACTGGCATGGGGGTGAGTAACCCATACAGTTTCTGCATCCCAAACACTGGCTGTTGTGAGCTCTTCATTAGGAAATGGCACATGCGAGGTCTCTCAATAAGCCATGAATATCCCTTGAAGCCCCCTGTGCAATTGTTTTAGTGCACTGGCACAAATCAGTGCATGGATTGCACCTGGATTCCTGGCAACTGTTCCCTTCTACCATTCCCATTTCTGTAAAGCATCTCTAAAAGGCCCTTGAGTCCCATCGGAATCTCTGCCTGCCGTCTTCTTCACACACTGGTGACTCTGGCATCCCGTCTACGCCTCCAGGTTACTTAAAATACATTGTTTTGTTTTTTTAAAAGCCATCTCCAGTTCCATTTGGCTCAGGAGCCTTAGGCCGTTGGCCTCTGTCAAGGATCCTAAGCTGCAGAATAGTTTGGGCTAGCAGGAAAGAGGAGTCGGTGAGAGGAGGGGGGAGGTGTAGATCATAAACCCGCCCGGTTTGGATTTCATAACAAAAGACACCCAAAAGCTACAAGCACCCAGGTAGGAGCTGCGGAGAAGGAAGCGTTTCCACCCTAAGGAGCACCTGGCCAGATGGCATTTCCCAGCTCCTTTTTTAAAAAAACAACAACTCACATTGCAAATCCAAAGGAAAGAATAGGACGTACTTCGACTGGGAGTTTTGAGGACACTTGAAAGCAGATGCCAAGACAGGGAGCCGTGCCTGCCAGTGCCTGTTCTGAGCGACGCTGGCATACAGCCTGTTTAGAAATCCCTTGGAGAGCCACCTCAGCTGCTGAGGAGGAAACAACTACTTGAGTAAGCAGATGGAAGGGCTCGCTTGCACACCTGGTTATCCTCCAGGTAGGAGGAAAGAGCCGTACTTTTTTTAAAGAAGTCACCAGTTTCCTGATAGCTAATTTGTAGTCCTTTCAGAACACTGTTAAGGTGCTCTTGGCAGGAACGGCATCTCTTTCAAATGTTTCTTCTTGCAGACAAATGTCTTTTTAAAATCAGGAGTGGGAGGGGGTTGGTGTGTTTTTGCCGGGGCCTCTGATCCCTGCTGTGACAGCCAAATGGAACCTCCATGTGCAGGGTCAGTATACCTTTGGATCTCAGGTGCCAGGAACAAATCAGGAGATGCCCTGTCTTTCATCCTGCAAAGGCAGTTGCCATAGCCACTCTTGGAAACAAAGCAGATCTTTTGAATTTGCCTTATCCCAAGTCACAACATGCCAGTCAACCAGACATGTCTACACTGACTGGCCATGGCTCTCCAGGTTTCTCTCAGCCCCACAGCCTGAAATCCTTTCCACAGGACATGCCAGGGTTGAACCTTGAGCATTTTCCATGGGAAGTGTTTGTCGTACCATTGCGCTACACCCTGCTGGTCTAATCCCACAGTGGATAGATACCAGGAGATCCTTCCTGCCCCTTTTAAATTAGCTGATAAATTGGGGAAAAGAATGGTCACAGCTTTTTCTACTTGGGGGGGGGGTTTGCCTGTTCCTCCTCTGCCTATTTTTGGCAGGCAGGTGTGCTCATGGAGAAGATGTGGGGGTCTATGAAAGAGGTCCCATAAGACACAACTTGCTATCTTTTCTTTGGATTCGGCAGCAACCTGTAGAAAAACATTCCTTGCCCCTTTAACAGAGGCGTCTAGTCATGCCGGCCACATGACCATGGAAATGTCTTCGGACAGCGCTGGCTCTTTGGCTTGGAAACGGAGATGAGCACTGCATCCCTAGAGTCGGATTCGACTGGCTTTCGAGCAAGGGAAACCTTTACCTTTACCTAATGTGTCAAAAGTGGCAGTTCAAGGCACAGAGGTCAATAACATCTTCTGGTAAATGGCATCCCATTAAGCCTCTGTTAAAGGGATAGGATCTTTTACACCAGATCATTGGTAACCTTATTTGGCAATGGACAGGGGTCTTTTCGTAGAAAAACAGCTGCAGGAGCTCATTAGCATATGGTATGCTAATGAGCGATTAGGCTATTAGCATATGCCACGCCCCTGACATCACCGGAAGTGATGTCAGAAGGGAAAGCAAAAGGGGGAGGCATCTTCAAAAGCCTCCCCTTCCCTTCCCCAGCTGGTCTGGGCGGGGGAGCTAAGAGAGACGGGGTTTAAAGTTTAAACTCCTTCTCATGAGAGTTGGGCCTCAGAAGGAGGAAAGAGGGAAGGAAAGAGAGAGAGTAGAGAGAAGGAAAGAGGGAAGGAAAGAGAAGGAAAGAGGAGGGAAAGAAAGAGAGGGAAGAAGGAGGGAAACAGGGAAGGCAGGAAAAAAGAGAAAAGATGGTGGGAAACGAAGAAAGAGAGAAGAGAGAGAGAGAAGAGAGAGAGAAGAGAAGAGAAGAGAAGAGAAGAGAGAGAGAGAGAGAAGAGAAGAGAAGAGAGAGAGAAGAGAAGAGAGAAGAAGGAGGGAAAGAGGAAAAAGAGAGAAGGAAAGGAGGGAATGAAAGAAATTAGGCGGCAGTTCGGCCCCATTATATACTATGGGCCTTTGAAGTCAATGGTGAAAACATAGGGTATATTCTGGGGGCTGGAGGGAGGGGGTTTGAGGGAGAGGCTCCAAACTCACAGGGTAGCTGGTGGAGCCTCTCCCCAAGATACCCACCAAGTTTCAAGAACATTGGACCAGGGGGTCCAATTCTATGGGCCCCCAAACAGGTTGCCCCCATTCCCTCCATTGTTCTCTATGGTGGGAAAAAAGTTACTTAGGGTCCATGGCTTTAACCAGTCCACAGTTGCTGTGCATTGCTTGTTGAGAGTTTTTAACCGATAGACCTGGCTAGAAAGTTATAGAACTGCCTGAAATAAGTAACCTCATAGATGGCAGCAGAACTGCAGGTTGCAGAACAATAAGCCTTCCTGGAGCAGAAACACCCGGGCAAAGGGCAGGCAGATCTATTAGGAAAGGCCGCAGCAGGGATGAGAAGGTTTGTGACAGCCCATCAAGGCAGTCAGATGGATGAAGGAGCTGCGGGGGGGGGGGTGGAGATCCGTCACACTGAAATTGGTCACAAGAGCCAGCAGCAAGGGAAGAACGGATGAGAGCAGGGTTTGCTAAAGAGGCAGCAACAGAGAGGCGGCATCCGGAGACACAGCCATCAGAATCAAAATGCCGAGAATGTAGCGACAGGAACCGATCATGTGTGGATTTTACACTGCTTTTAAAAAGGACAATGTTTGCCACACACAAAACTTCCTCGTGGGTCTTTCCCCATATTCGGTGTATGTGCTTGAAGTCGTTCTCACGACTGGAGTGCCTAATGGTTAGAGCAGGGGTGTCGAACTCATTTGTTACGAGGGCCGGATCTGACATAAATGAGACCTTGTCGGGCCGGGCCATGTGTGTCATAAAATGTAATGCCAGGTTGCAGAGATATAAACTTTATAAAGCACACAGACACAAAGGATATGAACACAAGAACATAAGAGAAGCCAATGTTGAATCAGGCCAATGGCCCATCTAGTCCAACACTCTGTCACACAGCAGCCAAAATATACCAGGTGCCATCAGGAGGTCCAGCAGTGGGGCCAGGACACTAGAAGCCCTCCCACTGTTGCCCCCTCCAGCACCAAGAATAGAGTGCATCACCTGCCCCAGACTGAGAGTTCCCATCTATACCCTGTGGCTAATAGCCACTGATGGTCTTCTGCTCCAAATGTTTATCTAATTCCCTCTTAAAACTGCCCATGCTTGTAGCCGCCACCACCTCCTGTGGCAGTGAATTCCATGTGTTAATCACTCTTTGGGTGAAGAAGTACTTCCTTTTATCTGTTCTAACCCGACTGCTCAGCAATTTCATGGAGTGCCCACGAGTTCTTGTATTGTGAGAAAGGGAGAAAAGTACTTCTTTCTCAACCTGCTCAAAATAAAAACATGCTTAAAAATGTGGCACTCTTGCAATATTTTGTTTATTTAACAGTGTCTGATAACTGACACCTCTTGCTCTGAATTATGGCATCAAGATGTCTGTGCTGTTGCAATCTTGAGCATGCTGTTCAGGTGTGTATCTGTAAGCTGCAAACCTACGATGATGCAGCAGCAGAACTGGGAGAAGAAGCAGAAGACAGCCAGTTTCACTGTAGGCCTGACAGACGACTTCCGGGGTTCTGGTCCAGCCCCCGGGCCGCATGTTTGACATCCCTGGGTTAGAGTGTTGGCCTTGGGCTGTGGAGACCTGAGGACAAATCCCCACTCAGACGTGGTGTTCAATGGCCCAGTCACACACGTAAACTGATCTCCTGTGCAGGATCGGTGTGAAGACAACAGGGAAGAGGGGGGTCCCATTGGGGTGGTCTGAAGTAATTACAGGAGAGGTAAAATTGAAATGGGTAGATGTCTGGGCCCAATCAGATTATTCTCGGTAGGAAACTGGAATAGACAAATTCCTGAAATTTGAAGCAGTCTTATACTGAACCGGAGCTGCGGTGGCTCAAGTGGTTAAGACGCTGAACTGCAGGCTGCGGAAGGTCAGTAGTTCAGCAGTTCGAGACCCGAGAGTGCCGTGTGACGGAGTGAGCTCCCGTCTCTAGTTCCAGCTCCTGCCAACCTAGCAGTTCGAAAGCAAGAAATTGCAAGTAGGTAAATAGGTACCACTTCGGTGGGAAGGTAACAGCGTTCCGTGCGCCTTGGGATTTAGTCATGCCGGCCACATGACCACAGAAACGTCTTCGGACAGCGCTGGCTCTTCGGTTTGGAAACGGAGATGAGCACCGCAACCCTAGAGTCGGATTCAACTGGCTTTCGAGCAAGGGGACCTTTACCTTTTATACTGAACCAGACCACTGGTCCAGAGCAGTTAATGGCTCTCTAGTTCTCAGGTGGAGGGAGATTTTGTTCATAAGTGGACCCTTCTCTAGGTGAAGGAGGGATCTCAGTGGTTGACCTTGGGCCAGGAACACACACTCAGCCTAACCTACTTCAAGGGGTTGTTGTGGGGATAAAATAGAGGGGAGGAGAACAATGCATGTCACTTGGGGGTCCCTGCTGGAAAAAAAGCTGGGATATAATAATAATAAATATGCCTGGGAGTCTAGAACGGTCCGAGACGCTGGACCAGGGGTCCCCAACCTTTTCTGAGCCTATGGGCACCTTTGGAATTCTAACATGGTCGTGGGCGAAATGGCTGCCTCAGAAGGTGAAGCCAACCACAAAATGGCTGGGGCGGGACCAGAGGCAGGCACACGGAGGAAGCCCAAGGGCAGAGGAGGAGAGGAACAATTTAAAAAATGGGAAAGAAGGAAGGCGGGAGAATATAATCAATACTGTGGTGGCAGCTGCTGCCGAAATGCTGTTTTAATTTGTGTAGCAAATCAGATCACCAATGGCCAATCAGAAGCCCTTCTGGGCAAGTGCCCCACCTGACCCCACCCACTTCCTAAAAACACTTGGTGGGTGTTATGTCTCCACAGAAGAGCAATGTTAAGCTTGAGCCAAGGCAAGGATTGTAATCCCTGAACTCCTATTGGTCGCCTTTGATCGACCGTCCAATCAGGACTTAGTGTAATGCTGTGGAGGGAACAAACATCATTGGACGTTATCTTTGTAATCTCATTGGTTACTTATTGTACAGTAGGCGTGGCTATATTAGCCCGGACTGTTTAAAAGGAGCTCCACTGTTTAAGTTGTTTGTTGTTCTGGTTATTGTTGAGCAGTTATCACTTAGAAATAAAGCTGAAATCACTTGTTGCTGAAATTGAGTTAAGTCTCATACTTAACAGTGGGAGCCAAGAAAACTGTTGGCGGGAGTCACAGTGCCCACGGGTTGCCAGCCCCCAGGTGGGAGCAATGGATCCCCCGATTTGGTTGGCTCCAGTCCACCTGCCCCCAACACTCACCACCTGGCACAAAGTCCCCAGCATGATGATGTCACATGGAAGTGACATCATCATGCTGGGGACGCTGCGTGGCGATGCTCTAGTATTCTGGGCAAAATTAACCATAGAGTTTTGCCCAAAATACTAGAGCATTGCTGCATGGCGTCCCCAGCATGATGTCACTTCCGTGTGACGTCATCACGCTAGAGATGTTGTGCGTGGTGATGCCACCCTGCCCCCACACTCACAGAGGGCTCCCTCCCACCTGCCCCTGGGGAGTGAAGAGGATCTGGCAATCCTACATGGGTACTATATAGGGGACCCCTGCTCTGGATGAAACCACAGGTCACAATTGCTATCATAATTGTTCACTCCCAGATTTCCTTGTCCACAGTGAAATCCAGGAGGTTATGAGAGAGTAATGTGTGAATCCAGCTTCTGTCTGTTACCATTCATGGTGACTATGATAAGAGAAGATGTACAGGGATAGAAATAGTTAAAAACTGGTACCTTGGAAAAGAACTAAACGATGGTAGAAAACAAAGTCTTTGGTAAATTAAAGGTGGTGGGAGGGAAATATAAGCAAGGGCACAAGCTGTCTGAAGAGACCAGAACAAACTTTTCCTTCCTGGCTTTTTCTAATCCTTAGATTGCATCAAGAATGCCGGAAATTGCATCTTTTAATGAGATTGTGATACTTAAGAAATGTGACTCTTGGGAAATTCTTGAGTGGAACTGAACCTCTCTGAGATAAGGCTGTGCTTCCTCCATCCGGCCCCCTCCACCCCCCATCAAGGGACTACCCGGCCATCTCCCTGCTGAAACGGATCCTCTTTAAGCCAAGGCATTTACCACATGGATCTTGCCCCAAGTCAGGAAATAATTATTGCATACACAAGAGAGAACCTGTTTATTCTTCATTGGAGTCATTGAGAATCTAGGCCTCACCGGCTACTTCTACAATGTCAAAATCCAAGGGAGGGTAGATCACACTGGCAAAGTTTAAATAGATGTAGATAACTTCAACACACCAGAGCAAGCTTCAAATCCTGTAGCACCCTAAAAGACCAACAGGATTGTTGGAGTGAGCAACTTGGCATGCCTGGACACTGGAGGACGCTACACCATCTAAGTGTGTACAGGTGTTATCTCCTGTTAAAGGCAGAAGCACAGACCACACTTGCTTTCCCCTAGTAAGTTGGCAACCTTTTATATTCCACACTGACCAAGATTCTGTGAACTGCGTCTCCAGGGCTGGCTCGCCCACTAGGCGAGCTAGGCGCTCGCCTAGGGCGCTGGCCCTGCAGGGGCGCCAAAATGCCCCCCGCCCCCCTGTGAAAAGCCCCCCTTCCTGGCCAGTGGTGGCAGAAAAGCCCGCGCCGCCACTGGGAGGGAAAGGGCGGGTGTTCTAAGCCCGCCCTTCCCCGGCTCTCCTGGGTGCCTCGCAGCTGCAAAGCACCCAGGAGAGCCGCGCTGCCGCTGGGAGGGAAGGGGCGGGCGTTCTAAGCCCGCCCCTTCCCCGGCTCTCCTGCGAGGCACGCAGGACAACGGCGCTGGGCCATCTTCAGGCCCCACCGGGAGGTTGGCATCCCCAGTGGGGTGAGTGCCCCAGGCTGTCCTGCCTAGGGCGCCCAGACACCTGGGGCCGGCCCTGTGCGTCTCAGAGTTGTTGTTGTTCAGTCACACAGTCAAGTCCGACTCTTCGCGACCCCATGGACCACATCACGCCAGGCCCTCCTGTCTTCCATTGTGCTCCAGAGTTTGCTTAATTTCGTGTTTGTTGCATTGATAAAGAACATGTTAATCACTGCCATTTTCTTCAGAACGAGAAAAAAACCAAGTTCTGTGTATATATGAGAAGTTCAACGGCCACATGCTGGGCACCCTAGAGAGCAATCCTACTAAGCTACTCTCAAGTAATCCACAAAACCAATGGGATGCCTCTCTTTGTCTTAACTGGGGACTGGCCCTCTGACCCCTCCTCTCTCACACACGCTGTATCCTCTCTCCCTTTACGTGGCCTTCCATGGGAAGACATGTCTCTGCAGGTCTCTCCGGTAGATACAAATGCCCTCTTACTCCCGCACACATGATGCTGGACAAGCTGCCCATTTGTAAGAGGGAAAGCACTCTTTAGATTAGGGTTATTTCTCTTCCTTTGGCTGCAACCTGAATGTGAGCTGGGTCTACTTGAATAAATGTCAGTTAACCTTCTTTGCAGTATACTTCTTGGGAGATTTATTTACTGCATTCGGTGTCACACTTCTATGCCTGGGCAAAGCTCTGCTCTATTAACCAAATATCCCAATAAAGATTTCAAGAGCTGTATCTGACAGTTTTGCCTCTTGAAACCTCCTACCAAGGAAACCCTTTCTGGTCTCTGTTAATTATGCAACTCAACACGATTTGATTTCAGCAAAGTGATTTCAGCTTTATTGTAACAGCAAACTCAACTCAACAACACACACACACACAGAATAGTGGAGCGCAGCTCCCTTTTTAAATGATCCGGGCTGTCAAAGCCACACCCATAAATAAGTTAACAACCAATAAGCAAACCAGGATAAAGACCAATAAGGTCTGTTCCCTCCAAAAAGCTATGTACAGTCAGGATTGGTTATTTACATGGTTTCACAGAAACCGACCAATGGGAATGCGACAATTTACAATCCCATTTTATGTCTGAAGCTTAACATAGGAAAAGATAGGGCTGATTCCAACTTCAGGACATAACAGTCTCTTAAGGTACTACTGGACTCAAATCTTGCTCTTCTACTGCAGACCAACATGGCCGCCCACCTGAAATTTAAACACGCACATAAAAATATAACATTTTGACACTTTACCTCCAGCCATCTTCTTCTGTAAAGAAGGAACCCAGCAGTCTTGACAAAATGCCATAGCGGTGCATGAAGGGAGAAGTACAATAACTAACATCTTCATACCAAGAGAAATAGCCAGTCACTGCAGAACAGCACAAAACCAGCTCTGGTTGTCCGTTTTGCTGACACATGTTCAGGAAGGCGGCAAAGGTCCCCTGTGCTTTCCAGCTAGTAATGTGGTCTTCAATCCTTCTGCTGAGTAGCAAGCAGACCTTTATCTCCCATCGGCTGTGTCAAAACATGTAACAGAATATGAGGTAAAAGTAAGCCATTTGGTTTGGTCATGTGAGGTAAAATGGTTGCCTATAACTAGCCTTCTCAATTGCCTGGGCCTAGCAGGGAATTTCCTGCCCCCAGTTCCAATCTCCTGCCCTCGAGAAATGGAGGAGTGGGAGAGAAAAAAAACAGCCTCTATTGTATTGCTGTAGGAATGTTGCCTAGTCTCCATGGACTTTACCACAGAGATCAGGGGAAATTCCTAGAGAGTTACCTGAAAGAGACATCACATATTCCCAAAACTCCACCCTCCTCAGCAACTGCCACCCCCCAAATCTGCTTGCCTTTGCCTAGGCAGTGTGTAGGGATGCCAGCCTCCAGGTGGGACCTGGGGATCCCCCAGAATTACAGTTCATCTCCAGACTACAGATATCAGTTCCCCTGGAGAAGATAGGTTCTTTGGAGGGTGGACTCTATGGCATTGTACCCCACTGAGGCCCCTGACCGCCCCAGGTTCCATCCCCAAATCTCCAAGGGTTTCCCAACCCAGATCTGGCAATCCCCTGGCAGTGTTGGGAACCCTACTGCTAACCAGTGTTCCCTCTAAGCTGAGTTAGTGTGAGCTGGCTCACCTTTTTTTAGCCTCTGGCTCACATATTTTTGTCTCAGCTCGGGAAGGATGGCTCCAGAGCAAACTAATTGATGCGGTAGCCAAATCACTTGCTCACAACTTTAATGCCAGTAGCTCACAAAGTAGAATTTTTGCTCACAAGATTCCACAGCTTAGAGGGAACATTGCTGCGAACCACCCATAATCCTCGGCTCTCAAAAGAGGTCAACTGTTCAGCATTTCTGTAGGTGATGGGCTACAGCCAGCTGTCTGTTTTGCCAAAAACGGGACTCAGATCAACCAATACAAACAACCGTGATATAGTTACTAAGAACTTATCTTATGTAAATTTCTATGCAATTCACTTATATTACTTAAACCTTATAAAAAGTTTTAATAAATACCGAAGAATTTTACAGTGCATATAATTCCTCTATGATGACTAAAGTGCTCAGGTCAAATAACTGTCCGTATAGTCACTCTGAACTTACAGTCTTTCTTGCCGTAAGAATCAAAGGACCCCAGGCATGAGAAGACTGCTTTCAGCCACCATGGCCATCTTTTCTAGCCCAAACGCAGTGCTATCGTTACTTATTCTGTGAGTTTTCCCATAATCAGAACAGCCCAGTTTCTAACCAATCATTATATATGAATCCATTTATTCAAGGAAGTCTATTCAGTACCCTGGCTTTTAGACACACAACAGAATAACAGATTTTAAACCAGTTCTGAATTCCAAAGGAATTATCATATCCCATTTCTCGGCTAATGCCAATTTGGCATCATGACTGGGACTTCTAGCATCACTGTTGGCACGCGGGCCACGGGGAGCACACAGATATGGCTCGGTGAGATCCAGTCGCCAAGTTGGCCGCGGTTCTTCTCCAGGACAATAGGTTGGAGAAAGAGACTTGAGGAGGTTGCTGTTGGGAGAATGTGTGAGTCATTTGGCTTGGAACCACCATGTTTGAAATGATGATAAACAGGCAGCTGAAGGTCTTTTTTTGAAGACTGTAACGCAGCTATTCTCTATTCAGACCCGGCTCCTTTTGGCAAATATTAATGGGTGCCATTTAGTGAGGGCAGTGGGCTCCTCCCTGCTGATATCACCTATGATGAAGCATCCGAGCTCATACAGCCTGTGGTGATTTGGGGAACTTCGCGCACAGGTGGTGGGTGCCGCCACAAAATGGCTGCCTCAGGGAAGACTGCCAGCCACAAGATGGTTGTCATGGGAACTGGGGCCAGACATGGTCCAGGGATTCCAAGCCAATTGTCTTCTTACGATCGAGGGAGCTGTTTCCATTCAGATGCTTCCTGGAGATACTTTCTGGGCTCTTTTGAAACACCTCCTGCTCCAGGGAAATGGAGGGAAGTCAGGATCTGTTTTCTGGAAGAGGTGCAATGAAAAACATCTGTGGACACCGTTGGTACCCATGGGGTCCATTTTGGGGCTCACTGATATGACCATATTTCTGTCAGAGTATCTAAATATCTCGTCAGCTCATTAGTTCTCAGGTTTCCCAAGAACTTACCATAATTCGGCGGGGGACGGATACGTCCTGGCAGGACCATTCCCGGGGAGGAATAGATGCGGCACACAATGCCGTTGCCAGGAAGTGACACCGGGCGATGCTCTGGCAATGGGGCTGGAATTTCCAGCCCCATTGCCAGAGCGTCACCCAGCGTCACTTCCTGGAGACGGCATCGTGCGGCATGGGTGTTCCACGGAGGAATGTTCCGGCCGGGGACTGTATGTCCCCCGCTGAAATACGGTAAGTACTTGGCAACCCTATTAGTTCCACATGCTGATTGATGACTGTTAGGAGATTCCCACGCTGCCTCTTCAGAGCCATCCTTGAGGTGGCTTAAATTACAGACATGTCACCCTACTCAAAAGAAGCCTTTGAACAGAAGCACCATTAAAACAATCCATAAAACAGAAGCCCCCCTGCATAGTCACCCTAGGCTCCCCCAGTCATCTCCCATCCAAACAAGGGCTGACCCCTGGTTAGCTTCCGAGATTGGGCTCGCCTGGGCTTTGCAAACTCTAATGAATGTTCTCTGTATTTTTCTAGGTTAGATTTGAATTTTACATGATTACTTTTCACTCTCCGCTTCCTGCATTTCATGGCCCTTTGACCCTCCTATTTGTTTTTCCCTTATCCCATGTAAAAACGACTACACAGGATCCAATCACAGCAGCTGACAAACACGGACTGTAGTCCACGAAAGTGATGAGGGAAGAAAATTTGGGGCAGCCTTTTATGTGCCGCTGGACTCCGGCTTATTTTTGCTGCCACAAACTAACATGTTACTCTTCCCTGCTCTCCTTTGATGCCTGTTTTCCTCCTGAGTTGAAATCAGATTTGGAATTCCTGCAAACACTGAGAATGTCCTCCTTAGAGGGATGGGGCTGTGGCTCAGTGGTACAGCACATTCATTGCACAGAGAAGCTCCCAGATTCAGTCTTTGGCATAAGCCATTTAAAAACAAAAACAAACAAACACCAGTTTTCAGGTGCTGGGAAAATTCTAAGTGGGTAGCTTCTGTCAAAGCAAAATGAAACAAGATTCTGGAGGCATCTTAAAGATTAAAGAAATTCATGCAAGCAGATGTTTTTGTGAGACAGAGCTCATGACATCCATTGATATCAGTGATGGACGAGAATAATTAAGAATCTTGGCTTGCTAATAGGCCTGGAGAAAAAGGTACTATCCCTTTAATATAGGCTTAATGTATGGAAATTGACAGTGGAACGTTTTCATGGCATGGAGGTAAATAACATCACCTGGTGAATAACAGAGCATTGAGTCTGTTAAAAGGACAGGGCATTTTCCTCCAGACAAGTTGGCAATGCTTACTTTGGAAGAAAATGCTCATTTCAAGTAACCATTTCCCGCCCCCCAGGGCTCTGGTGTCTTTTGCACTAGCCTGACATGGAGAAATTCAGCAGGTGAACTACGTAGCAATTCTACAGGTAAAACAGAATGTTTTAAAACAATGTATATAAAGACACAGACAGTATTCAAACACAGCATGGGAAATTTGTCCACAGAAGGAATATTGCATTGATTTATATCTCCGTGGCATATTCTTTGACTTTGGTGCATATTCTTTGACTTTGGGAAAAGAACCTGAACTTCTCTTTCCATATTAGTGGCTCAACTATAGACACACATTTAAATGTGTTAAAAGACAGGATAAGCAGGCTACGGGCGTCCTCTAGTGGTCAAAAGATTTTAATACAGGATATTTTCCTTGCTGTAAGAATCAAAGGCAAATATGTAGTCTAAAGTCCTCACCTTTAAGGCGCTCCCGTCCACTAAGTATGCATCATTATCTCTGAATACATTTATTTATTTGGAAAAATTTCCATGCCGCCTGTCCAGAAAAGCTGCCCGAGGTGGCTGGCAAAGTAAAACATGATAAAAATAATAAAACAGTATAAACACAGCTAAAAATTAACTGCCTATTAAAACTGCAGCATTAAAATGCCAGCCATTAAAAACCCAGCCAGAGCATAAAACAGCAGCATAAAAACAGGCTAGAAGAAGACTTGTAAAACCAATATAAAAATAAATGTTTAGTTAAAAGCCTAGTAAAAAGAAATGTTTTGACCTGGTGAGTAAAAGCAGGTGCCATGTGAGCCTCCAGGGGGAGGGCATTCCATAGTGCCCAAGCACAGCCTGGTAACCAGCAAGAATCCAAGGGGGAAAGGGGAACCAGGACATGGTGGGACGCCTGAAGTTGTCAGTGTGACATCACTTCCAGGAAAAGGCAGGAAGTGAAGTCATGCCTTTCTAGGAGTTGCCAGAAATTCTATGGTAAAACCAATGATTCCTAGAGCAGACTGACATCACTTCTGGTTGTGTCCTGGAAGGGACATTACACCATTGTCCAACTGTGATTTTTTAAAAAAACTGCTTTTTTAAAGAAAGAAATAAAAATGAATAAATAATCTCAACCAGTCTGGTTGTATTTGTGATCTCATTGGTATAGAACATCCTACTTTTCTAGAGCCAACACATTTTGATTGTAGGTCAAGGGCATAAATCATTGTGACCAATCATTTTTTAATATGAGTACTTTGCACCTGATATACATATTATTAATTACAGCGCTAACTCATTTGCTGATTTTAACACACCCACCCACCTGCTTGTCTTGCCTTCCTTAAGAACCACTTTGCAACAGATCTAATCCACTGTGGTATTTTGGAGGGGGAAAGACTGTAACCTTGTCACTGGGACTAATGGCATTTCTTAATCTGCAAAGAGCTCTGTTTCCCTCCCCAGGTCTCTGTAATTAATTTCACATGTCTTGATTTATTTCATGTTTAGGATCAACATCACCGGTGTTCTCCTCTCCCTTAAAATAAAAGGGCCATACTTTTACAGTGGGGTACCTAGTACATTTTTATCCCACCCCTCTTCCAAAGAGTTCCAGACTGTGTAAATTGTTATTTCCCCTCCTCCATTTAATCCTCACAACAGACTTAGAAGGTAGTTTAGGCTGAGAATGATTGGCCCAAGGTGTGTGTCCATGGCAGAGGGGGGATCTGAACCTCGGTCTCCCTGATAGGGTTGCCAGCTCCAGGTTGGGAAATACCTCGAGATTTTGGGGTTGCGGCCTGAGGTGGCCGGGGCTTGGGGAAGGGAGTTCAACAGGGTGTAGAGTCCACCATCCACAGCAGCCATTTTCTCCAGGTGAACTGATCTCTGTAGGGTAGAGATCAGTAGTAACCACAGAATCATGGAGTTGGAAGGGACCTCCAGGGTCACCTAGTCCAACCCTCTGCACAATGCAGGAAATTCACAAATACCTTCCCCCACCGCCAGTAATCCCTGCTCTATGCCCAGAAGAGGATTTTAAAAAAAACCCTCCAGGACCCCTGCCCAGAACTGGCCTGGAGAACAACTGCTTCCGGACCCCAAAGTGTCAATCAGCATTTCCCTGGACATGTAAGAAAGGGCCACAAGAACTAAGCACTGAGGCAACCCTTCCTTGCCCTCCCTCTCATGACCCGCCTAAGTATGGCTGTCAGATGGCCATCTAGCCTCTATTTGAAAACCTCCAAAGAAGGAGAGCCCACCACCTCCCGAGGAAGCCTGTTCCACTGAGGAATCGCTCTGTTAGGAAGTTCTTCCTAATGTTTAGCTGTAAACTCTTCTGACTTAATTTCAACCCATTGGTTCTGGTCTGACCTTCTGGGGCAACAGAAAACAACTCCATACTATCCTCTATATGACAGACCTTCAAGTACTTGAAGATGGTTATCATATCACCTCTGAGTCCTCTCCTCTCTAGGCTAAACATACCCAGCTCCTTCAACCTTTCCTAATAGGTCTTGGTCTCCAGACCCCTCACCATCTTCATTGCCCTCATCTGGACATGTTCCAGCTTGTCTGTATCCTTTATAAATTGTGGTGCCCAAAACTGAACACAATACTCTAGGTGGGGTCTAATCAGAGCAAAGCTCTAGCACCACTTTGCGTGATCTGGACACTATATTTCTATTGATACTGCCCAAAATCGCATTTGCCTTTTTAGCTACCACATCACACTGCTGACTCATGTTCAGTGTATGGTCTACTAAGACCCCTAGATCCTTTTCACACATACTACTTGCCAAGACGAGTCTCCCCCATCCTATAATTCTACATTTGATTTTTCCTACCTAAATGCAGAACTTTACATTTGTCTCCACTGAAATTCATTTTATTTGTTTTAGCCCAGTTTTGCAGCCTGTCAAGATCATCCTGTATCCTGACTCTGTCTTCTCCCATATTTGCTACCCGTCCCAATTTAGTATCATCTGAAAATTTAATAATCATTCCCTCTGTTCCTTCATTCAGGTCATTTATGAATATGTTGAACAAAACAGGTCCCAGGACAGATCCTTGAGGCACTCAAGTTGTCAGTCCTGTCCGAGAGGATGACGAACCATTCACAGGCACTCTTTGGGTGTGATCTGTCAACCAGTTACAGATCCACCTAACAGTCATAGGATCCAAACCACATTTTACCAATTTGTCAACAAGAAGATTATGTGGGACCTTATCAAGACTAATTTTCTCAAAAAAAGAGATAAGGTTAGTCTGACATGACTTGTTCTTGAGAAACCCACGCTGGCTCTTAGTAATCACAGCCTTCCTTTCTAAATGCTCAAGGACTCTCTGTTTGATTTGTTCTAAAACCTTCCCAGGTATAGACATCAAGCTGATGGGTCGGTAGTTACCCAGATTCTCCTTTTCCCCCTTCTTGACGATGGGGACAACATTTGCCCGCCTCCAATCTTCTGGCACCTCACCTGTTCTCCAAGAATTCTCAAAAATGATGGACAGAGGCTCATAAATTACAGCCGCAAGTTCTTTTAGTACCCTTGGACGCAGTTCATCTGTCCCCAAAGACTTAGTTTTATTTAAAGAAAATAGGTGCTTATGTGCTACCTCTATGCCAATTCTAGGCTGCAACTCCCTTCCCTCATCATGTGTTCTGTTTTTGCCATATTGAGCACCATTTTCCCCGCAAGAGAAGACTGGGGAAAAGTAGGAATTGAGCAGTTCTGCCCTCTCTTCATCACCTGTCACAATTTCACTTTCCTGTCCCCGCAATGGGCCTGCCATGTCCTTGCTCTTTGTCTTGCTTTGAACATGAGAAAATAACCCATTTTTGTTGTTTTTAGCATCTCTCGCTAACCTAAGCTCATACTGAGCTTTAGCTTTTCTAACTCTGTCTCTACGAGCACTGGTTATTTGTTTATACTCATCCTTGGCTATAAGGCCCTCCTTCCACTTTCTGAATGAGTCTTTTTTTATTTCTCAAGTCTTTAGAAAGCTGTTTCTGGTAGGCTCCTCCCATTTTTCCTTCCCATAGGAATCGTTTGTGGTTGTGCCTTCAGTATTTCACATCTAAGAAGCTCCCATCCCCCTTGAACTCCCTTCTCCTTAAGTATTTCTGACCATGGGATTCTACCCAGCATACAGTTTGTCAAAATTTGCTTTCCCAAAGTCCACCCTATATGTCTGACTATGTACAGCTTTTACCTTCCCCAAGACAGTAGATTCCAACATTACATGGTCACTACTACCTGGGGTGCCCACTACTTTCGCCTCACTAGGCTGGCAACCCTAGCCTAGTCTGGTGCTTTAATCAGACATTACCTTTGATATCTGTTGCTATCTCCCACCCCCTTCCCCAAGGGTTACCAGCTCCATGTTGGGGAATGCCTTGGGGGCTGGGGAGCGGAGCCTGGGGGAGGGCAGGGTTTGGGGAGGGGAGAGTTCAGCAGAGTATAACCCCACAGAGCCCATCCTCCAAAGCAGCCATTTTCTCCAGGGGGATTTATCTCTGTCGTCAGGATATCCATGGTAATTCCTGCAGAACTCCAGGCTGCACCTGGAGATTGGTGACTCTAGCAGACATCTGCCCCCCTCTTAAAGGAATTGGACGTCTTTTGGCACCCCAGAGACTACCACATTTGAATTCTAGCCAAGGCTTCCTTGGCCTGGAACCCAGATCACCGAAACCCTCCTGCCCCTCTGACTTCCTTCCTTCCCATTATTTCTTCCCTTCCCTCCTCCTCCCCTCTGTCTCTGGTCCTTTTCTTCATGGCTCAAGAGATCCTTCCTCTTGTAGGCAACCAAAGACAGGCCAGGGCTAGTATTTTGTGTTCATCGGCCATGTTGGAAGAGAAGACTTCTCAGGAGCTTTTCAGGGGCTTGGAATGGCAGCCATCTTTGAAGAGGTGGAAGAGGGAAGAGCGATTTGGGGTTTGCAATTTTCTATTTGGGTTTAACTGAAATCTTTAAAGACTATTATTGTAAGTTGCCTTGAACCACAAGGAAAGGTGGGATATGAAGGTTTTAATAAAGGCATAAATAAATCTTTAAAAAACAATGTCATTTGTACAACTGGAGGGAATCTGGTTGGGGGGCAATAATGGCCACTTTCTGCCGCCCCAGCACCTTGAAAACAAGCTGTCTTCTGAGTCAGAAGCCAACATGGAGAAGATGCATCAAATGTTTCATAGGCACGAAGAGTCGGTTTCTTGTAAAGGCCATGTGGAGATTCCAGATGGTTGTACCATTGTCCAGACAGAACCCAGGGTTGATCCTGGTTGCCCAGGTAACGGTGACAGATCCCTCTTTGTGACATCACCTCCTGCTGGCTCACTGGGCAGTTGGTCAGTTGGGGCTGAGTCAGTTGGGGCTGAGTAGGCGGCAGATGCGCTGGTCAGGTCGCTCAGCTAAAGAGCCAGGCCCAGCTTTTCTGGTTATATTTGAATGGATCTGTTTTGCGTTTCCTCAAAGTTTCATTGGGAGATAGAGGTACATCATCATCATTATGACAATGATGGAGGAGCTGTGGCTCAGCAGAAGAGGAGGAGGAGAGGAGATTGGATTTATACCCTGCCCTTCACTGCCCAAAGGCGGCTCAGAGTGGCTTACAAACTCCTTTCCCTTCCCCTCCCCACAACAGACACCCTGCGAGGTAGAAGAAGAAGAAGAGATTGGATTTATACCCTGCCCTTCACTGCCCAAAGGCGTCTCAGAGCGGCTTACAAACTCCTTTCCCTTCCCCTCCCCACAACAGACACCCTGTGAGGTAGAAGAAGAAGAAGAGATTGGATTTATACCCTGCCCTTCACTGCCCAAAGGCGTCTCGGAGCGGCTTACAAACGCCTTTCCCTTCCCCTCCCCACAACAGACACCCTGCGAGGTAGGTGGGGCTGAGAGAACTTCTAACGGAAACTGCTCTTTTTTCAAGAACAGCTGTGCCAGAGCTTGTGACTGACCCAAGGTCACACCAGCAGGTGCAAGTGGAGGAGTGGGGAATCAAACCCGGTTCTCCCAGATAAGAGTCCGCGGACTTAACCACGACACAAAACTGGCTCTCCCAGGCCCCAGGTTCGATCTCCCACATCTCCAGTTGAAAGGACCAGGTCGCGCACAATGCAAAAGACCTCGGCCTGAGACCCTGGAGAACCGCTGCCACTCTAAGCAGACGAGAGTGACCTCGGCAGACTGATGGTCTGATTCAGTATAAGGCAGCATCATGTGTAGGTTTGTTTTTTTATAGCTTCATTGGTACAGTTTGAACAGTTCTTACTGGTTCATGGTACATACAAGCCTGTTTGAGATTTTTAAGCTTCGAGAGCAGGTATAAGTTTTGGGATCCGCATCAGGTTCAACAGACGACCCTTCTCGCAGGCAGAGAATATAGAGCCAAGCACCACCCGACAGAGGGCCGGTTCTAAACCCACCGACTGGCGACTTTCGCAGCAGCAGGAAATCTCTCTCCTTCAGCCGCTCTCTTGGGGAATTACAGGGTGATTCAACAACATTAACAACGCCCCCTTCATTGAATATATTACTATGTGGTCTTTGAGATGATGTGGTCTTTGAGCCTCGGTCCCGAGAGGAGCTGGCAAGGAATACTTTTGTCGCATGCTTGCATGAAGCAACTCCTGCTGCCAAAGGTGGTCGGGAAGGGGCTACCCATCCCAGCCCTGCAGCAAAGGGGAGTGACTGCCTGTCTCAAACCCTGAGGTTAGCCAGGCCTGGACGGCAGGAGGGGAGAGGGGGCCACCAGAGGGAAACCAGGCCTGGCCAGCAGTGGAGGGGGCACCTGTCTTTCCAGCTCACCAGGTTGGAGGTAAGTACCAGGCCACAACAGGGCTCCCGGTACAGGTTCTAGGGTTCCAGTCCAAAGTAGAACAAATTCACAGTCCAAAATTAGGCCGAGGTCAGCTAGCCAAGTTCCCCAAGAAGAAGAAGAGAAGAGATTGGATTTATACCCCGCCCTTCACTTGGAATCTCAGAGAGGCTTACAAACTCCTTCCCCTTCCCCTCCCCACAACAGACACCCTGTGAGGTAGGTGGGGCTGAGAGAGCTCTGATAGAAACTGCTCTTTTTCAAGAACAGCTCTGCCAGAGCTTGTGACTGACCCAAGGTCACATCAGCAGGTGCACGTGGAGGAGTGGGGAATCAAACCCGATTCTCCCAGATTAGAGTCCGCACACTTAATCACTACACCAAACTGGCTAAGCAGGTCAGGCAACGGGGGGGGGGGAATCAGCAGCAGGGCGGCAGAAAAGTTGGTCCCGTCTTGACTGCAGCCTCTCTGTGGCCTTTTATAGCGAGTTTCCCTCCGAGTGTTGGTCGGTCCCACATGAGGCTTCTCCTCTCAAGCTGAGCCAGCACCTTTGCTCCTGAGGCATACTGAGGCCCTGATCCCAGGGAGACTTATTTATCTCTCCTCGCATTTCCTTAGCAGAGGGGAGGCCTCGGGCAACCTGACGCGCCCCCTCCCTCGCCTGGTCCTTGCCTCATCCCAAGCCCTTTGCCTCTTCTGTTGCTGGGGTGCCTCGGGAGACTGCTCTGGTTGTCGGCCAGTCCGTTCTGGGACCTCCAGGCCTGAGGGCCCTGCTGGCTCAGGGGCAGCGCCGGTGATGGCTCAGGGTCCCTGTGGAGAGGCATTAGAGAGTCCACCTTGCTGGGAGGGTCTGCCAGGGCAGGGCTTGGGGGCAGGTTGTCCTTCTCCATCTGAGGACTCCTCATGCTGAACCAGGGTGGTTCCTGACACCCTCCTCCCTCCCCCAGTTTGGTGTCGTGGTTAAGAGCAGCGGACTCTAATCTGGAGAACCGGGTTTGATTCCTCACTCCTCCTCCACATGCAGCCAGCTGGGTGACCCTGGGCAAGCCACCGTTCTCTCAGAGCTGTTCTCTCACAAGCAGTTCGCTCAGAACTCTCTCAGCCCCACCTATCTCACAGGGTGTCTGTTGTGGGAACAGGAAGGGAAGGTGATTGTAAGCCACTCTGAGACTCCAAGTGAAGGTAAAGGTAAAGGTTCCCTTGCTCAAAAGCCAGTCGAATCCGACTCTAGGGTTGCGGTGCTCATCTCCGTTTCAAAGCCGAAGAGCCAGCGCTGTCCGAAGACGTTTCCGTGGTCATGTGGCCGGCATGACTAAACACCAAGGCACACGGAACGCTGTTTCCTTCCCACCAAAGTGGTACCTATTTATCTACTTGCAATTTCTTGCTTTCAAACTGCTAGGTTGGCAGGAGCTGGAGCTAGAGACGGGAGCTCACTCCGTCATGCGGCACTCTCAGGTCTCGAACTGCTGTTCAGCCTCTTAACCACTTGAGCCACCGCAGCTCCTGACTCCAAGTGAAGGGCAGTGTAAAAATCCAATTCTTCTTCTTCTTCTTCTTCTTCAAGTTCTGGGCCCCTTCAGACTCCGTCTTCCCCACCACCAAGACATCTTCCCCTGAGACTGCAGGAGATGCAGAGGTGCAGCAGGGACCAAGAGGGACTGGTGAAACACTGAGTGAATGGCTGATGTGGGAGAAAGCTGGAGGTGAAAGGCCACAGAGTTTCCCTGTTCCAGGTCAGCAGAGGGGCCTACAAAGTGGGCATATGCTGAGCAGACAGCTCCCCCTGTAGCTCAGAAACACTGCCTTACTAACGGGGTAACCCCAGCAGTGGGGCACCCCACTTCTGACCTTGACCAGAGACTCACAGACCCAGGCCAAAGAGAACACTCTTGACCTGTGCTAAAGAGCTCGCCAAAGCTCCGCAAAGGGTTTCAGTCTAAAGTTGCACAAAGCACCCCCGAGGGCAATCTCCAATCTCCCCCTCCACCTAGCAAAAGTATGCATATGGAATAACAGTGAGTTCCTTCAGGTAAAGTATCTGCAATCTCAAAGCCATTCTGGTGATCTTTCTCTGTCTCTGTTTCTCCACGTAATCCCCTTTGCGTGACACCTTTCCTGTCTCCTCCCTCAGGATACTGAGACAAAACTGATCAATATATTGTCGAAGGTTTTCACGGCCGGAGTTCATTAGCTGTTGTACATTTTCCGGGTTGGGTGGCCGTGGTCTTGGCATTGTAGGACCTGATGTTTTGCCAGCAGCTGTGACTGGCGTCCTCAGAGGTATAACACAGAAAGATGGAGTACTCTCTGTGTCAAGGTGAAATAGCTGCTGGCGAAACGTCAGGTCCTACAATGCCAAGACCACGGCTATACAGCCTAGAAAATCTACAACAACAAATTGATCAATATTAAATCATTAACGATTCTTCCTGACACCTATCAGGAGAGCCAGTTTGGTGTAGTGGTTAAGTGTGTGGACTCTTATCTGGGAGAACCGGGTTTGATTCCCCACTCCTCCACTTGCACCTGCTGATGTGACCTTGGGTCAGTCACAAGCTCTGGCACAGCTGTTCTCTCAAGGACAGTTTCTGTCAGAAGTCCTCTCAGCCCCACCTACCTCACAGGGTGCCTGTTGTGGGGAGGGGAAGGGAAAGGAGTTTGGTGTAGTGGTTAAGTGTGCGGACTCTTATCTGAGAGAACCGGGTTTGATTCCCCACTCCTCCACTTGCACCTGCTGATGTGACCTTGGGTCAGTCACAAGCTCTGGCACAGCTGTTCTCTCAAGGACAGTTTGTGTTAGAGTTCTCTCAGCCCCACCTACCTCACAGGGTGTCTGTTGTGGGGAGGGGAAGGGAAAGGAGTTTGTAAGCCGCTCTGAGACGCCTTTGGGCAGTGAAGGGCGGGGTATAAATCCAAACTCCTCCTCCTCCTCCTCCTCCTCTTCTTCTTCTTCTTCTATCAGAGACCCATTTCCCCCTTTTGTTCAAGCCTGGGAACCCATTCAGCCTACCCGGGTAAGACCATCAATGGTCATTAAACCCACCAAGTCCATGTCCGGGAGACTGCCCCTCAAATTCCTATAGAGGGTAAGCCCTATCTTGGTGTGCACATTGAGGTTGTCTACTATAGGATACACCCCAAAGCCTCTACTTTGGGTCTCCATTCTTACCGTAAAATGCTGGCAGTCTGTGCTTTCTTCTACACAAGATGTCTGCACATTTGGACACAAGTAATATAACCTCTATAATTGCTCCTTAAATATCTCTATCATCACATCTTTGTTTCTTAGTTCTGGATTGTATGTATAGTTTGATTGCTTAGCATAATTGTATACAGGGATATTCTCTGATAAAACTATTAAATACTCTAAATCTGGAGTCTTCATACTGAACTGGACCTTGGAATATAAAGGTGTGCAATCCCTTGTACCCTTCTGGCCTCCTCTGTCTCATAACTAATTTACCCCAGTATCAAGACCATTGGCGGTAACAGTTTAATGGTGGAGGCCATGGGTACATCCTGCATGTCTGAATGCGTGAGTGAGCACACGTGTCGTCATTAGTGCAGACATAGAGGAAAGGTTTCAGCAGAAGCTCCAGTTTGCACGTGTGTGTGTGAATGAAGTTCTTGTGCGCTTGGCTCTAGAGAGTAGAAATCTTTTGTGGGTGGTCTGCTCCCCTTTCATCTCCTTCAGCCAGTGGTCAAGACGCCCATAGCTGGCCAGCTATATTGCAAGTGGGCCACTCGGTGAAGTACTGGGAACCGTATCTCACTAGGAGATTTCCCCGTTCCAAAGAGACGGGCCATTGGCAGGAACGCCCCCTATCAGCAGCACCCCTGGTTGCCTTTTGCTATCAGCAACTTCCTTGTAGGCTTGTTTAGCCTGGTCCGGCTGCTCATGTAGGGTTTGGTGTGTGGCTTGCAACTTCTCGAGCACCTCACTAGCCACCAAGAGTGAAGAGATCGACAATGTCAAGGGGAAGAATCAAGGATGGTCCCCAGAGCTGGCCACGAGTTGACCTTTCACAGTTCCGCAGGGCCTGTAAGACGGAGCTCTTCCGCCAGGCCTTTGAGTAGGAGCCGCCACTGCCCCCACCACCAATGATATTGGTACCAACGGGGTAAGAGGGCGGCCCTATGAACACCAAATCATGACAGCTGCTGGATGGGGACGAGTAACATCTACGGGACATATCCTCCTTAGTGAAGGAGTATCGTCGCTTTATAACATTTTTGATATACCATCTTGTTATATGGAGAGATTGAAACTAGTGAGCACTTTATTTTGTTAAACTGTTTATTGTTTTTATTGTTTTATATGTTAAACTGTTTATTGTTTTTATTGTTTTATATGTAGGCACATGGTGCCCTTTGTAAGCCGCCCTGAGCCTGTTCGTGGGGAGGGTGGGGTAGAAATACAATAATAAATAAATAAATAAAAATAAATGAGAGGAGTCTGCGTGGTTCAGCAGCAGACTACAGTGTCATATGCGAATTCTGCTACCAGCAAGAGCGACACACAATTGTCTGGTTAATAATTGGTATAACCACGGAAGTAGTGCTCCAAGGCGGTATTTGTTCACTCTGTCTCACCACTGGATTGTGGATGGTTAGCAGAAGAGAGGTCAATGTGGGTGCCCAACGGATATGCATGGCCCGGCAGAACTGGGAAGTCAGTTTGGATCCGCCACCTGTGACCAGGTATTCGGCAGGTCCATGGAGGTGAAAGATAGATTGCACAAATAGCTATGCCAAGAGGAAGTCTATGCAGAGGATGAAATGACACATCTTAGTACAATCACCCCCAGGATGCTGCTGGTGGACAGGGGGAGTTCAGTGATGAAATCCCTAGAGATGGTTCTCCATGCCCAGGTGGTGTGGACAGGGGCTGTAATTCGCCCATGAATCTCACAGCAGGTCTTCGGCATGGTGACAGGCCTCACAGGATGGTACATGCTGGGTCACGTTGGCTTGCACCTGAGACCACCAGAAGTGCTGGAGAAGGAGGTATACTGTTTTATACTGTCCAAAGTGACCAGGAGACTTGGAGTTGTGGTAGAGCTGCAGCCTGGAGGGACGAAGAAGGCACGTAGAGCCAAACCAGGTGGTCTAGAAGTCCTAGATGGTCGGAAAAGTGGGGGGATAGTTTCCTGGTGGGCCCTTGGAGTGCCATGAGCTGTACATGAGCAAATTTATTCTCCTGTTGTTGGTCTCACAGATGGTCTCTTATGGAAGGATCTGGTGAGCACCTATAAAGTTCTCCAGCTGGAAGATGGTGAGTAGTAGCTCCTCCTCCGCAAGAGGGAAGCTAGCAGATTCCATTATTCATGATAAGGCCTCTGCCTGTCTATTGGGGGCGCTGGGAATAAAGTGGATTTGGAAGTGCAAGCAAGAAAAGAACAAGGCCAAATGATCTGCTGCTGGTTCATTCTACGTGTTTTCTGAAGATGCTCAAGGTTCCAGTGGTCGATCTGGACCAGAGTTCTCTCTAAACTGAGTTAGTGTTTTTTAGCCTCCAGCTCACACATTTTTGTCTCAGCTCAGGAAGGACGGCTCCCGAGCAAACTAATTCATGCAGTAGCCAAATTGCTTGCTCACAACTTTAATGCCAGTAGCTCACAAAGTAGAATTTTTGCTCACAAGACTCCACAGCTTAGAAGGAACATTGGTCTGGACTTGGACAGAGTGTCAGGCCCCTTCCAGGTAGTGGAGCAGACCCCGAATGCAACTTGAATTGCCAACCATTCTTTCTCTCCCAGAGAATCCAATTGTGCTCTGTAGGAGTCAGCTGCCTGAAGTAATAAGCGCAGTCTCTCTGTAGGTCACCGGGGGAGTTGTGTTGCAACAGGATAGCCCCAAATGCCATACTGGAGGCATCAGTCTCTGCCACAAAGAAAAGATGGGCATCTGGGTGGCACAACAATGGCCCCATGGTAAACTGTGTTTTCGGGGTCTGGAATAGCTGTTGGGAATTCACCAGAATGGGTTGTTTGGTTGCAACAGATGTGTCATTGGAGTTGAGATGGTAGCATAACTGGGGGTGAACCACCATTAGTAACCTGCAAACTTGAGGAAGCAGACATCTTCCTGGGTACAAGGAGGTTGGCAAGAGAGGATGGCCTCAATTTTATACGGATGCATCTGAGTCCCCAGGGCAGAGATCAAGTGGCCCAGGAATTCTACGGAGCTCAGGGCTGATGCAGAGGAAAGTGATCCACCCCTTTCCCTTCAAACGTGTCTGTGAAAGCAGGATATATAGCTAGGAGTTGGTGCCCAACCAGCCAGAACTGTCGACTGGATGCAGAGGAGTTCAACAGGGGTCTACAGTGCGGTGTGCAAAGTGAGTGAAAAGGGTTATTTTTGCTTTTGCTAGTAGAGGATGCAGTTCTTCAGGGTAAGCCAGGAACCCTCCAGGAAGACTGGGGAGTGAGGTGTCTTCACCACATGACCATGGAGAAGGTCCCAGTAGTGTCAGATATTGGGGATCAATGGCGTGAGTACAGGAAAAGGCAGGATGCGGGAGGAGGAGGGGTCCCATTTCAACCCTCAGCATAGCTAGGCCCAGTCGGCGGGGGGGAGGCAGCACCCATCCCACTCTCAGTGTAGCTAGGTTCTATCGGGGATGGGCAACCATGTTTTACCTTTGCAGAATAAGTCAGAAAACTTTTGGGAAAGTGGAGGGAGGGTATACCCATCCCAACATAAAGTGTAAATAGGCCTGGTCGGCGGGGGGCGGGAAGGGGCACCCATCCCAACCCTCAGAGTAGCTAGGTTCATTCAGCAGGGGACAGTGGGCACCCATCCCAAAACTCAGCTTGGACATGCCTGGTCAACAG
Source organism: Gekko gecko (assembly GCA_029375565.1). Taxonomy (NCBI): domain Eukaryota; kingdom Metazoa; phylum Chordata; class Lepidosauria; order Squamata; family Gekkonidae; genus Gekko; species Gekko gecko. The sequence continues at coordinate 34,576,361 of JAPDNY010000017.1, read as the reverse complement.
GAGGGAGGCGGTACACATCCCAACCGTCATTGTAGCTAGGTTCAATTGGGGGGGAAGGGCAACTATGTATTTTCCTTTGCAGAAGATGATACGATTGTTCAGGGTAAGTCAGAAAACCTTTGGAGGATTTCCGGTTTATGGCAACTTGCTAGCAGACGTGCCTCCCAGTCGATCCGGGGGCACGATCTGCATGCTAGTGGTTTGGGGGGGGCATGGGTCGTTACCCCCTGGAACCTTGTGTGAAAGGCTCCTAGCCATGGGGCTTTTGCGGGGTTGCCTCTTCACCAGTGTGATGCTGGGGAATTGAGGCGCTCCTCCGCCCTGACGGTCCGACCGTTATGCGTCCGTATGGATCCAGAGCAGCTGACCAAGACAAGCGTTGGAGATTGAGCGGTTAAAACAAACTGAAGCAAGGTCAGAAGACCAACAATGAGCAGTGAGTTGAGTAAAGGCAAGAAAACGGCACTCTAAAAAGAAAGCACCCCCCTTGGAATCAGTGAGGGAAGCGAGCAGGGGAGAGGCCCCTCCCAGACGCAAAGACTTAAAAGCATTTTTACAAGGGGGGAGCGGAGGTGAAAGTTGAGAAATCTGTTTTAAGAACCTTACCAGAGCATGACCAGGCATTTGGGCGACTTTCAGAGACTTTAGCAACTTTCTATTAAAGTAAACAACCAGGAAAGATGGTGGGGAGAAAGCCAGAGAAAGGATCGAAATTGAAACCAGCGGGCTGCATGAGTCTGAGAGCAGAAGAGGTCACAGAGTTTTCCAAGCTCCTAGCAGATTCTTTGCGCCCTCTACTGGACCCGATGACTAACATCAATAAGCAATTAGTAACTTTAAATCAGAACTTTGCAGCACAGCAGCTCCAACTGTCTGAAACTTCAAAAAAGATGGAGCAGGTAGCTGAGAAAGTTTTGGAAATGGATGCCAACTCGAAAAAGCAAGGAAAAAGATGCAAGTGCTGGAAAGGAAGCAAGCTTAGGAGGAATTTCAGCTGTTGCAACTGCAAATGGAGACAGCCAATCTTGTACTCTGGTTCCAAGGAGTTACTGAAGCCAAAAATGAGAATCTAAAGCAACTTTTGAGCGAACCATTAGTCCCAGTGATGGATCTAAAAGCGAAATACCTTGTAAGCAAAATGGACGTGGTCTATAGGGCTTACTCAATGTACATTAAGAAGAATAATCTGCCTGGGGAGATTGTGGTTAGATTCTCGAAGAGGCATGTGAGGGATTTAATCCTGAAAGCGACTACAAGTACAGCCTTGAAAATCGGAGGTAACACTATCAGAATTCTAAAGGATACCCCATTTGAAGTAAGGAAAAAGAGGAAGAAGTACAAACACTGAATTCTCTTTTTACAAACAAACAGCATTGCGTACAGGTGGTTGATTCTCAAAGGCGTCATCTTCAAACTGAAGGATAAAAAGGGAAAAATTGACTCTGTTTTTAAAGTGCGTGAGTTCCTGAGGCTGCAATTGGGTGAGTCAGAAGAGGAGGCAAAAAAAGAACAGGACAGCAAATCTAATGGCAAATTGGACTCTGTATCTTCCGCGAGGACTCTGACTCAGACAAGGGGGCAGCTGCCCCGAAACAAGGCTTCCAACTGAGAGACCAAAAAGATAAAACAAAATAAAGATTGAAACTCTGAAGGCTGTTGTTAAGCATTAGGCTTTAATGATGCTCTGGGGAGGGTTGTTGAACAGTTAAAGTGGTTAAAAGGATGTATAATCTAGCTTAATTGACTATGCTCACTGTTATATAAGCACTGCAGACTAATATGTTTATAAGCTAATATGATGATCTCCTATTCTTGGGGTTTTAGTTAGTAGTGGTTATCTTTACTTTCTCCTTAGATGTAGATGCCCCCCCGCCTTTTTTCGTTGTAGTTTTTGTAGTGTTTAGAAAAATGCAATAAAAAAATCCCCTCCAGGGGTTCAAAAAAAAGAAAAAGAAAACCTTTGGGAAGGTGGGGGGAGGCGGTACCCATCCCAACCCAAGGTATAAGTAGGCCCGGTCGGCGAAGGGGAGGCGGCACCCATCCCAACCTCAATGTAGGTACGTTCATTCAGCAGGGGACAGTGGGCACCCATCCCAACCATCAATGTAGCTAGGCCTGGTCGGCAGGTGGGAGGCGGCACCCATCCCAATCCTCAGTGTAGCTAGGCCCAGTCAGAAGGGGGAGGCGGCACCCATCCCAATCCTCAGTGTAGCTAGGCCCAGTCGGCGGAGGGAGACAGTAGCCATCCCAACCCTCAGGGTAGCTAGGCCCAGTTGGCGGGGGGGGAGGCGGCACCCATCCAACCCTCAGCGTAGCTAGGCCCAGTTGGCGGTGGGTAGGTGGCACCCATCCCAACCGTCAGTGTAGCTAGGCCTGGTCGGCTGGGGGGAAGCGGCACCCATCCCAACCCTTGGGGTACCTCCCACAGTGTAAATAGGCCCGATTGACGGGGGGGAGGCAGCACACATCGCAACCCACAGTGTAGCTATGTTCATTCATCATGGGGAGTGGGCACCCATCCCAACCCTCAATGTAGCTAGGCCCGGTCGGTGGGGGGGAGGCAACACCCATCCCAACCCTCAGTGGAGCTGGGCCTGGTCGGCAGGGGGGAGGCAGCACCCGTCCCAACCCTCAGTGTAGGTACGTTCATTCAGCAGGCAAGGCCGGCTCGATCACTAGGCTTTCGCCTAGAGCGCACCGGCCCTTGTGACCATCGTGGAGACGACAAGAGGGCAGAGAGAGGGAGGCTCTTTCACACCTTGCCTTCTGCAGAGCTCCCCACCCTTCCCTCACTGCGGCAACCATGTGGGATTAGCCAGTTGCTTCGGGGCCAAGCAGGGATTTTTGGGGTCCCTATCTGATTGGCCGGGATCAGGGACCTTTTTTTGCCTGCTTCACATTTGTTGCTGTCGGGTCGGGTGATAGAAAGAGGCCTGGTCTGGACGGACTGGCAGCATTTGTCCAAGTGAGGGGCCTGTCGCTTCCTTGAATGGGCAAGCACCCTGCAGTGTCCCTGAGGGCGCAAGGGGGAATGGGGAATGGACACCCATCCCAACCCAAGGTGTAGGTAGGCGGGGGGGCGGCACCCATCACAGCCCTCAGTGTAGCTAGGTCCAATTGGCAGGGGACAGTGGGCACCCATCCCAAACAAAAGTGTATATAGGCCTGATTGGCAGGGCAGGGAGGCAGCACCTGTCCCAGCCCATAGGGTTAGCTAGGTCCAATCGGCATGGGACAGTGGGCACCCATCCCAAACAAAAGTGTATAAAGGCCCATTCGGATGGGGAGGGGCACCCTTCCCAATGCCCCGTGTAGCTAGGTTCAATCGGGGGAAGGGCAACCGTGTTTTTTCCTTTGCAGAAAATGATATGATTGTTCAAGGTAAGTCAGAGAACCCTTGGGAAGGTGGTGGAGGGGGGTACCCGTCCCAAACTAACGTGTATGTTGGCCCAGTCGGCGGGGGGAGGCGGCTCCCGTCCCAACCCTCAGTGTAGCTAGGTCCAATCGGCAGGGGACAGTGGGCACCCATCCCAAACAAAAGTGTATAAAGGCCCATTCGGATGGGGGGAGGCGGCACCCTTCCCAATGCCCCAGTGTAGCTAGGTTCAATCGGCAGGGACAGGGCAACCGTGTTTTTCCTTTGCAGAAAATGATATGATTGTTCAGCAGGTGAAGTCAGCACCGTCCCAACCCTTGGGAGCTAGGTCCGGTCGGCAGGGACAGGGTACCCGTCCCAAACCAACGTGTATGTTGGCCCGGTCGGCGGGGGGAGGCGGCTCCCGTCCCAACCCTCAGTGTAGCTAGGTCCAATCGGCAGGGGACAGTGGGCACCCATCCCAAACCAAAGTGTATAAAGGCCCATTCGGATGGGAGGGCACCCTTCCCAATGCGTGCAGGTTCAGGGGGGAAGCGGCACCCGTGCCTCAACCTTTGCAGCAAATGATATGATTGTTCAAGGTAAGTCAGAGAACCCTGGGGACAGGTGGTGGAGGGCACCCGTCCCAAACCAACGTGTATGTTAGGCCCGGTCGGCGGGGGGAGGCGGCACCCGTCCCAACCCTCAGTGTAGCTAGGTCCAATCGGCAGGGGACAGTGGGCACCCATCCCAAACCAAGGTGAATATAGGCCCGGTCGGATGGGGGAGGCGGCACCCGTCCCAATGCCCTCAGCGTAGCTAGGTCCAATCGGCAGAAGGGAACCGAGTGGTGACACCCATCCCAAACCAAGCGTGAATGTTAGGCCCGGTCGGCGGGGGGAGGCGGCTCCCGTCCCAACCCTCAGTGTAGCTAGGTCCAATCGGCAGGGGACAGTGGGCACCCATCCCAAACAAAGGTGTATAAAGGCCCATTCGGATGGGGGGAGGGGGCACCCTTCCCAATGCCCCAGTGTAGCTAGGTTCAATCGGGGGGACAGGGCAACCGTGCTATTCCTTTGCAGAAAATGATATGATTGTTCAAGGTAAGTCAGAGAACCCTTGCGGAAGGTGGTGGCAGGGGGTACCCGTCCCAAACTAACGTGTATGTTGGCCCAGTCGGCGGGGGGAGGCGGCTCCCGTCCCAACCCTCAGTGTAGCTAGGTCCAATCGGCAGGGGACAGTGGGCACCCATCCCAAACAAAAGTGTATAAAGGCCCATTCGGATGGGGGGAGGTGGCACCCTTCCCAATGCCCCAGTGTAGCTAGGTTCAATCGGGGGGAAGGGCAACCGTGTTTTTCCTTTGCAGAAAATGATATGATTGTTCAAGGTAAGTCAGAGAACCCTTGGGAAGGTGGTGGAGGGGGTGCACCCGTCCCAAACTAACGTGTATGTTGGCCCAGTCGGCGGGGGGAGGCGGCTCCCGTCCCAACCCTCAGTGTAGCTAGGTCCAATCGGCAGGGGACAGTGGGCACCCATCCCAAACAAAGGTGTATAAAGGCCCGATTCGGATGGGGGGAGGGGGCACCCTTCCCAATGCCCTCAGCGTAAGCTAGGTTCCAATCGGCAGGGGACAGTGGCAGCGGTACCCATCCCAAACTAAGGTGAATGTTAGGCCCGGTCGGCGGGGGGAGGCGGCACCCGTCCCAACCCTCAGCGTAGCTAGGTCCAATCGGCAGGGGACAGTGGGCACCCATCCCAAACCAAGGTGTATTTAGGCCCGGTCGGCGGGGGGAGGCGGCACCCGTCCCAAACCCTCAGTCGTAGCTAGGTCCAATCGGCAGGGGACAGTGGGCACCCATCCCAAACCAAGGTGTATTTAGGCCCGGTCGGCGGGGGGAGGTGGCACCCGTCCCAACCCTCAGCGTAGCTAGGTCCAATCGGCAGGGGACAGTGGGCACCCATCCCAAACCAAGGTGAATATAGGCCCGATTCGGCGGGGGGAGGCGGCACCCGTCCCAACCCTCAGCGTAGCTAGGTCCAATCGGCAGGGGACAGTGGGCACCCATCCCAACCGAAGGTGAATGTTAGGCCCGGTCGGCGGGGGGGAGGGGGCACCCGTCCCAACCCTCAGCGTAGCTAGGTCCAATCGGCAGGGGACAGTGGGCACCCATCCCAAACCAAAGTGTATAAAGGCCCATTCGGATGGGGGGAGGGGCACCCTTCCCAATGCCCCGTGTAGCTAGGTTCAATCGGGGGAAGGGCAACCGTGTTTTCCTTTGCAGAAAATGATATGATTGTTCAAGGTAAGTCAGAGAACCCTTGGGAAGGTGGTGGAGGGTACCCATCCCAAACCAAGGTGAATTTAGGCCCGGTCGGCGGGGGAGGCGGCACCCGTCCCAACCCTCAGCGTAGCTAGGTCCAATCGGCAGGGGACAGTGGGCACCCATCCCAAACCAAGGTGAATTTAGGCCCGGTCGGCGGGGGGAGGCGGCACCCGTCCCAACCCTCAGCGTAGCTAGGTCCAATCGGCAGGGGACAGTGGGCACCCATCCCAAACCAAGGTGAATTTAGGCCCGGTCGGCGGGGGGAGGCGGCACCCGTCCCAACCCTCAGCGTAGCTAGGTCCAATCGGCAGGGGACAGTGGGCACCCATCCCAAACCAAGGTGAATTTAGGCCCGGTCGGCGGGGGGGAGGCGGCACCCGTCCCAACCCTCAGCGTAGCTAGGTCCAATCGGCAGGGGACAGTGGGCACCCATCCCAAACCAAGGTGAATTTAGGCCCGGTCGGCGGGGGGGAGGTGGCACCCGTCCCAACCCTCAGCGTAGCTAGGTCCAATCGGCAGGGGACAGTGGGCACCCATCCCAAACCAAGGTGAATTTAGGCCCGGTCGGCGGGGGGAGGCGGCACCCGTCCCAACCCTCAGCGTAGCTAGGTCCAATCGGCAGGGGACAGTGGGCACCCATCCCAAACCAAGGTGAATTTAGGCCCGGTCGGCGGGGGGGAGGTGGCACCCGTCCCAACCCTCAGCGTAGCTAGGTCCAATCGGCAGGGGACAGTGGGCACCCATCCCAAACCAAGGTGAATTTAGGCCCGGTCGGCGGGGGGAGGCGGCACCCGTCCCAACCCTCAGCGTAGCTAGGTCCAATCGGCAGGGGACAGTGGGCACCCATCCCAAACCAAGGTGAATTTAGGCCCGGGAGGCGGGGGGAGGCGGCACCCGTCCCAACCCTCAGCGTAGCTAGGTCCAATCAGCAGGGGACAGTGGGCACCCATCCCAAACCAAGGTGAATTTAGGCCCGGTCGGCGGGGGGAGGCGGCACCCGTCCCAACCCTCAGCGTAGCTAGGTCCAATCGGCAGGGGACTGTGGGCACCCATCCCAAACCAAGGTGAATTTAGGCCCGGTCGGCGGGGGGAGGTGGCACCCGTCCCAACCCTCAGCGTAGCTAGGTCCAATCGGCAGGGGACAGTGGGCACCCATCCCAAACCAAGGTGAATTTAGGCCCGGTCGGCGGGGGGAGGCGGCACCCGTCCCAACCCTCAGCGTAGCTAGGTCCAATCGGCAGGGGACTGTGGGCACCCATCCCAAACCAAGGTGAATTTAGGCCCGGTCGGCGGGGGGGAGGCGGCACCCGTCCCAACCCTCAGCGTAGCTAGGTCCAATCGGCAGGGGACTGTGGGCACCCATCCCAAACCAAGGTGAATTTAGGCCCGGTCGGCGGGGGGAGGTGGCACCCGTCCCAACCCTCAGCGTAGCTAGGTCCAATCAGCAGGGGACTGTGGGCACCCTTCCCAAACCAAGGTGAATTTAGGCCCGGTCGGCGTGGGGGAGGCGGCACCCCTCTTAACCCTCAATTTAGCTAGGTTCATTCAGCAGGGGATGGTGGGAAGCCATCCTTACCCCCAGCTTAGATACGCCCGGTCGACAGGGGGGAGGGGGCACCCAGCCCAACCCTCAGTGTAGCTATATGCCTGGTGAGCAGGGAGGAGACTGCACTCGTCCCAACCCGCAGAGTAGCTTGGCCCAGTTGGTGAGGGGAGAGGTCCCATCCGAACGTTGCTATCCTTGCGTGGCTTTTCATTGTGACCACCGTGGAGACGTCAAGAGGACAGAGAGAGGGAGGCACTCCCTTTCTCCCTTTCCTTCCTCCCTTTTTGTGCCTCTCCTTCTGCAGAGCTCCCCGCCCTCCCCTCACTGTGGCAACCATGTGGGATTAGCCGGTCGCTCCGGGGCCAAGCAGGAATTTTTGGGGTCCCTATCTGATTGGCCGGGATCAGGGACCTTTTTTTGCCTGCTTCACATTTGTTGCTGTGGGGTCAGGTGATAGAAAGAGGCCTGGTCTGGACGGACTGGCAGCATTTGTCCAAGTGAGGGGCCTGTCGCTTCCTTGGATGGGCGAGCACCCTGCAGTGTCCCTGAGGGCGCAAGGTGGTTAACCCCTTGGCGCTGGACCTCAATGCTTGACGGGATTGTCCAAATGCTGTCAAACCCCACCATCAGCCTCTTAGGGAGCCCTCCCAATGTCGGGAGTCCATTTAATGCTCACTAAATTGAGATTGCCATGAATAAATCCCGGTTAAACCTATGCCATTTTGTCTGGTGTCTTCATTTCAGGGTATGGCAGCCATTGACTTTGAGAGCCAAAGGTCTGGAAATGTGAGCCAAAAAAAGGAAGCTGTGACCCGGATAACGAGAAGGGAGCAAATGATCCAGCAGAGCTGTAGGGCTGGAATAGGAAGCGTTATCAGGAGTGTCTGGACGAATGAAAGGATTGCTTTGAGATGGCTCATAAAATAGGAATGAGAAAGAAAGGAGAAGCCTCACAGACAGGTTGCCAGGATCGTGAATGTGATAAAGGAAGAGAAGATTTGGCGAAACCGCGTGAATTGTGGGTTTTGGTCCTGGGCTCAAACTTTGTTCTGTCACCAACTGGAGACCCTTGAGAGGAGTCAGTCGATTCCCTCTCTCTCTATTCGCTGAAACATTTCTACCCCACTTTTCCTCATGGCTCGAGGAGGCTTACAACAATAGTAGTAGTAGTCAACACACTGGGACAGGCAGAAAGAGATGGTTCTTGTCATCCTTCTGGCACTGACTTGTGTGTTTTTGTGTTGTGCGTGACTGGGGGAGGAGGGAGAAAAAGTGGAAAAGGATGAGGGGGTACACAGAAGTGTAATTGCAGGGGCGATGGAAGACATGTTGTCCAGAGCCACCCCCCTCCCCACAGATCCTATGTCAACCTTGGTGTAGTGGAAATTGCCATAGGTCTGGAAATATTCGAGTTCAGCTCAGCTAGGGTTACTGAGGTCCTATTAAACCTGCAGGTAGATGGAGAAGAATTGACAGAATTGAAGAACTGACAGAACTGAAGGAAGGTTAAAACGCTTGGGGCTCTTTAGCTTGGAGAAACGACGGCTGAGGGGTGACATGATCGAGGTTTATAAGATTATGCATGGGATTGAGCAGGTTGAGAAAGAAGTACTTTTCTCCCTTTCTCACAAGACAAGAACTCGTGGGCACTCGGTGAAATTGCTGAGCAGTCGGGTTAGAACAGACAAAAGGAAGTACTTCTTCACCCAAAGAGTGATTAACACATGGAATTCACTGCCACAGGAGGTGGTGGCAGCTACAAGCATGGACAGTTTCAAGAGGGAATTAGATAAACATCTGGAGCAGAAGTCCATCAGTGGCTATTAGCCACAGGGTATAGATGGGAACTCTCAGTCTGGGGCAGGTGATGCACTCTATCCTTGGTGCTGGAGGGGGCAGCAGTGGGAGGGCTTCTGGTGCCCTGGCCCCACTGCTGGACCTCCTGATGGCACCTGGTATATTTTGGCCGCTGTGTGACAGAGTGTTGGACTAGATGGGCCATTGGCCTGATTCAACATGGGCTTCTCTTATGTTCTTAGGACAGTACTTAGAATCACAGAGTTGGAAGGGACCTCCAGGGTCACCTAGTCCGACCCCCTGCACAATGCGGGAAATTCACAAATACCTGCCACACACACACACACACACCCAGTGACCAATGTTCCCTCTAAGCTGTGGAGTCTTGTGAGCAAACATTCTACTTTGTGAGCTACTGGTGTTACAGCTGTGAGCCAGCGATATGGCTGCTGCATAAATTAGTTTGCTTTGGAGCCATCCTTCCTGAGCAGAGACAAAAATGTGTGAGCCAGTGGCTAAAAAACTGTGAGCTAGCTCACACTGACTCAGCTTAGAGGGAGCACTGCCAGTGACTGCTGTTCCACGCCCAAAAGATGACCAAAAAAACTCCGAGATCTCCAGCCACACTGGCCTGGAGAAAAATTGCTTCCTGACCCCAAAGTGGCAATCAGCATTACTTGTCCTCAGCAGAAATGCAGAACAAAACAACAGCTGCAAAGATTCTTTTCACTTTTCTTTATTGATCCATTGTAAAAGTTTAAGTAGAACCATTTTATTCTTTGAATGTTTCAGTGGGGAAAACACCTTTTGCATTATCAACGCTGAAATATCCACCTTAAAACTGACCTACACAACAAAATAAACACTTAACCTGATGTCCTTTGCTGGAATACAAAATGTAAACATTACATATTTACAAGTCCAGAATCATTCAGTTGTGAAAGTGCTCGTTTGGAAAGGAAGCATTCATTTTGAAATGCCAACAAGTATTTATTTTCCAAGAATAAGTTCTCTCATAGAACCCCAATAACTGTACCTCCTATTTTATAGTGTGTAAGTTATACACACACACACACACATATATACAGATATACAGATTAACACGTGATGAATATCTATTTCTGTCTTTGGGGTAAAGTCTGTTGGACTGAAATACAAAAACTTATAATAAATACACGCTTGTACAAAGAACAAACCTGACACTGCAGGGCACTGTGACAATTCTCTTCCACCTTAAAATAGGTGTCTTTTCCTCAGCTGATACCATGACACAAGCAGACAAAAGGCACGGTGTGTACTACAGTGGAAACGCAGAACTGTTTCAAAGTGTTTGGACAAATTACTACTATGCTGTTGGGGGATTCCAAGGTCCAGGAAATTGCCTGGGACCCCCACTAATGTTCTATGGGCTGGACTGAGACTGGCAAGAGAGATTTCACAGAGAGAAACAACCCAGATAGTGGCTTCACCCTAGATATTATTCACTGAGTCTTGAAAACCATAATGCAGAAATTTTCAAACATATAATATTCTAGTATGCAGCATAAAGAATTAATCAAATATGTAAACCAAGTGCATTGTAGTTCTATAGAGGATATATCCTGGTTGTCTGCCAAGACCCATAAAGCGGGTGGTTGGCATACAACCCCGAACAAAAGCACACACTGACATTATATACCTGCAAAATCCCACATAGCTGTCAGTTGGACCTGTGATGAACATCTGATGCATCTGACGAAGCCCGGCATGAACTTTGCCTGTTATTAAGGGAGCCCCAGACTATTCTGTCATCTCTTCAGCGGACAGTCTGTATATTATCAGTGGGTCAGTGTGGCTCTAGAACTTATTTGTAGGAAACAAATAAGACCTTCAGACCCAATACCCTAAGGTGTTTGGGAAGGTCCAGATTCAAGCCTGCCATGGCAAGGTTAACCAACTGTAGCAGAGGCAAAGAATCACGGAACAGAAAAATCTAGAAAGCAAGGAGATCCTTAAAAAGCAGGGGAGCTAGAGTGCTGGATGAAACTTTCAGCCTGGCGTCTCTGACCGTTGAGGAGCCTTTTGTAATAGCTTCATGGCAGGATCAGATAACTAAGGCTCTCTGAATTTCAGTCTTCTTCAATTCCCTCCTCAGGACTTGGGAAAGCCCCCTTAAAAGGTGCCGGTACTCAGCACCAGTGAATACCCCCCCAGTGCCCTGCTTATATTATTGGATAAAAGTACATTGATGACGTAATAAAAATTAATAACCCCTGGGGGGGCAGAAGAGCTGGATTCGAGCTCAGTAGCACTTTAAAGACCATCGAGATTTCCAGGGTAGAAGCTTTCGAGAGTCAAAGCTCCATTCATCAAACAGCTTCTGACTCTTGAGAGCATCGACCCTGGACATCTGGCTGGTCCTTGAGGTGCTTCTGAACTCAAACCGGGCTCTTTTATGGCAGACCAACGAGGCTACCCACCTGAAACTCGGGGGGGGGGGTGATGCAGAATTCTTAGTTCCAAGGGAGTATATGGGCAAGAATTTGATCAAACCAATAATGAGTTTGAGGGGGTGCTGAATGTAAGCTATAAATTCAACCCATCGACAACCGGGGCCCCACCACCCATGAAAATGCATCCATTTCCCAAGGCAAAACTGAGGTCCAGCGCACTGTATGGTGAGCCGAATGTCTTCCTCTCCGTTAACAACAAGAGTTTTGCGCACTCTTTTTTGACGTGCATCAGGTTCTAGATCAAACGAAGCCTGAATTCCCCACAGAAGCTAAAATGACTAAATGATCGTCTTAGGGTCACATTACGACAAGACGAAACTCACTGGGAAAGACAATCATGGTAGGAAAAACCGAAGGCGGGAAGAAAAGAGGGAGATCGAGCAAGGCTGTCAACGGCGGGACGTTTTGGAGGTCATTAATGCATAGGGTCGCTGTAAGTCCAAAGCTGCACGTCACACAGAAACACATCCCTACCTTTGCCTTTTAATCTGCGGGCACTGGTTCAGCCGGTCTAGGATCTGATGCCTAAGCTGCCGTCAGTGACAAGTAAAAAGTAAAGGTCAAGGTTCCCTTGCTCGAAAGCCAGTCGAATCCGACTCTAGGGTTGCGGTGCTCATCTCCGTTTCAAAGCCGAAGAGCCAGCGCTGTCCGAAGACGTTTCCGTGGTCATATGGCCGGCATGACTAAACACCAAGGCGCACGGAACGCTGTTACCTTCCCACCAAAGTGGTACCTATTTATCTACTTGCAATTTCTTGCTTTCAAACTGCTAGGTTGGCAGGAGCCGGAACCAGAGACGGGAGCTCACTCCGTCATGCGGCACCCGGGTCTTGAACTGCTGAACTACTGACCTTCCACAGCCTGCAGTTCAGCTTCTTAACCACTTGAGCCACGGCAGCTCCCAGTGACAAGTACAACCTAGCAAAAACCAAATGCAAAGAGATCAAGAGAAAGGGCTTACCCTCCAGATATTATCTCATTCTGCAAAACATGGGTGTATTTTTAGAAGACTTCAGCCCAAATCCCTTTTCAGGCAGCGGTACCCCATACGGCCCAGCGAGCACCAATCATGTTTGCTCAACCTCAGTTTTCTTCTCTTGGAAACAGGAATAATGACAATGACAACCGAATTCTCAAATTTTGTTGTGAAGGCTGGGTGATGTAAAAATAGATGACTTCTGCCACAGGTCTCTGGGGCAAAAACCCACATCTGTCCTTGAAGCCTTTCTTCTGCTAACTTGTGCAATGTGGGAATGTTTTACGAACATGTTAGTTTAATGTGTTTAAAAGCACCTGCCCTGCCTGACCAATCTGCACCCAACTGGCTTAAATTGCACCATACTCAAAATACTTAGAGTATGCAGCTCTTTGCACAAATGAAACCCTTCTTTAGCACTGCTCAGTTGATGTGGCCAGGAAGCAAGTACTCTACAAAACAAGTCTATTTTCCAGGCCTTTCAAAATTAAATACAACAAAGGCTCTGTGGGTTTTTTGCCTTTCTGACAGGATGCAGAAAAAAAGTCAGAAAGTGGAGGTTCCCGGAGCAAAACCAGGCCCCAGAGATGTATTCATTCTCTTGAAGCTGTGAAGCTGTTCTCTTCAAACATCCGTTCCATTCTATCCTATGAGCTTTGAAATGGCATCAGCAGCAGTGGAACTCCAGAAAATTTTTAAAAATCACACATCGGAGAGCGGGGTAGCGGTTAGAGTATCAGACCAGAATCTAGGAGAATCCCCACTCTGCCACGGAATTTCACTGGGTGACCTTTGGCCAGGCACACACACTCAACCTAACCTACCTCACAGGGTTGTTGTGAAAATAAAGTGGAGGAGTTTCACAGACTTCCAGGTTCGAATCCCCACTCTGCCACGGAATTTCACTGGGTGACCTGTGGCCAGGCACACACACTCAACCTAACCTACCTCACAGGGTTGTTGTGAAAATAAAATGGAGGAGTTTCACAGACTTCCAGGTTCGAATCCCTACTCTGCCACAGAATTTCACTGGGTGACCTTTGGCCAGGCACACAGACTCAACCTAACCTACCTCACAAGGTTGTTGTAAGGATAAAACAGAGGTGAGGAGAACAATGCATGCTGCTTTGGGTCCCCATTGGGCAGAAAGGCAGGATACAAGTGCATGGAAAGCAGAACCCATTCTGATACCTCACCTGGCAGGGAACAGCTGCCACCCTCATTCCTGCTGCACAATGTTGCAACCTCCAACCAGGGCTCCCTCCAAACAGGCCTTGTTGTAATCATCCTCACTGCTCAGGGCCTCCTGTGAACACGAATGACAGAACCATTGGCCTGGGTTCCAGAAAAGCACTACGTATGATTCTGGACACAAGTCCACTGGACTGATGAGAGAGAAAGCCACCAATCAGGCGTAAGTAAAAAAAAGAAAAAGCACACCTATTTAACAGAAGCAATTCCGTGCCTTTCCAGTCTGTGCATCTCCTTCTCCCACCCAACTCTCCTTCCTTTCCCCCTTTGTCAGGGTATTGGCTTATTCAGAAGGCACGCATTCAAACTGTGCTGCGTGAGCTTCACTTGCTTCCAGTGGAGCACAGGTTCCGGTTCAAGGTCTTGGTTTTGACTTTTAAGGCCATAAGCGGTCAGGAACCCTCATACCTTTGGGACCACCTCTCTCAATATGTCCCTGGAATAGCGTTATGCTCTAGTAATAAGAACTGGCCCCCACCTGGTAGAACTCTCTGCCAGGGAACATCTGTGCCCTATTTACTGCCTTTCCGTAGGGCTTGTAAAGCAGAGATGTCCGCCAGGGATTTGGTGAAGGACAACAACAGACTGGCACTCTCATCCTTCAACCTCCCCTTTTATTTCTGCATATCCCCTCCACCCAGGGGACTGGTGGAAATTACTGCCATCTTGGAGTGTTGTTTTTCTGACTGTTTTAAAGTATTTTAATGTTGTTCTAACTCAATTATATTATATTTAGTTCTGATGTAAGCCACCCTGAGCCCTGCTCGCAGGGAAGGAAGGCCAATAAATCGAATATAATAAATAAATAAATAGAATGCAGCCCCCAGGGACTGTTCCTTTCACTGCAATTACTGCTTCTAGCTGCCAAGGTCTTTAATAAAAGCAAGCCGTTGTTATCACCCAGAGTATGTTGTAGTATTCCCCGTAGTAATGTATGGCTGCCAGAGTTGGACTATAAGGAAGGCCGAGCGCCGAAGAATAGATTCTTTTGAACTATGGTGCTGGAGAAGACTCTTGAGAGTCCCTTGGACTGCAAGGAGATCAAATCAGTCAATCCTAAAAGAAATCAACCCTGACTGTTCCCTGGAAGGCCAGATCCTGAAGCTGAAGCTCAAATACTTTGGCCACCAAATGAGAAGGGAGCACTCACTGGAGAAGCCCCTGATGCTGGGAAAGATTGAAGGTCAAAGAAGAAGGGGACGGCAAAGGATGAGATGGTTAGACAGTGTCATTGATGCAACAAACATGAAATTGAGCAAACTTCAGCGGACAGCGGAAGACAGGAGGGCTTGGCATAATCTGGTCCATGGGGTCGCGAAGAGTCGGACTCGACTGTGCAAGTGAACAACAACATGTTGTAGTATCTTGAGAAGGGTACTATGAGCTGTCAGTGTATGTAAGACATAAGCTAAGGCTTCTGATCATGCACATCTACTTGACAGATGACAGCTCCAGGCTGCAAGCTTCAGCTGGAGCAAACTGGTTTCGATCAGCACTCTAGGCAAGGTGTCAGACTGACCCAGCACTGAGTGCTGATTGGCTGTAATATTGTATATAAGTGTGCATTGTACAGTATGTAAAAACCCCTCTTGATGTTTGGATGTTTGTCTGTGGATGGTGTATACCAGCATCAACTAAAGACTTTCTGTAAATAAATCCTTGTAAATACTTCCTACACCTCACCGTGTGGACAGTGGACTTCTTTGGAGCAAGCTCTGTTCTTCCACACACCTCTAGGTGCTTAACATTCCGTACTAACATGAGCTCTCAGAGAGACGAAAACACAACGAAGGCAGTGAATTCCAGTTTGTAGTTGGTAGTCATATGTTCAAATAGCATGATCAGGCCAAGGAAGGTCCAGATGTTTTCATTGCTATTCCTCAAAACCCTCAACAGAGACCAACCAGGTCATGGACACATCCATCACCACCACAGTTGGCATAGTGGGGCTTTCTTTGTTGTGTGTGTGTGTGTGTGTGCCAAATGCAGAAAGGAAAACTGCATAGGAGGAAAGAAGCACTGATCTCCAATAGTGTTGTGTTTTATAATTACGTTTAAAAAAATACATCACCTCCTGAATGATATACAAGATTACCATAGAGGAACCACCATAACTACACATTTCCATACTTACAATTTGGGGGGGGGGGGGAAGAGGTATAAATCAATACATGAGAAGAGAAATTACATCTCCGTGAAGCTGAGGGCATCACATACGGTCACTTCCTCCACTGATTCTCGCAACAACCTTGTGAGGGAGACTGGACCAAAAAAAAAATGCCTGGCCCAGCGTCAACCAATGGGCATTATGGCATGCTGGGATTCGAATACGTCACACCGGAGAGGGAGATGGGTATATACGCTGCAGAAAGTTGAAGAAAAAGCAAGCAGGGTAAATCAGACAAGAAAGGGAAAACATAAAAGTATTAAAATGTGATTTCATTATGTATGTTCTAAATTGTTAGCCCCCCTGGTTGCCCTTGTGAGGGCATAAAAGACAGGATATACTTTGTAAATAAATAGGTATAGGCATTAGACAGGTGGAGGGGATAGGAGGATGAAAAGAAGGCAGAAATGATTTGGGGAAAGGGGAATCAGATGGAAGAGGGCAAACTAGTAGAGGGTGACTGAAATGTGACATCAAAGAAGAAATACAGCAGCTGGTGCAGCGGGGGAGGGGCAGGACCTCTAGGAATGGTGGTGGTGATAAAATTGCCTCTGGAGACCAGGCAAGGCACCTTTTCTGTTACTATACAGCAACTGTGGAACTACTTCCTGGGGAATATTAGTTCAGTGGGCAGAATGGACATGGGTCCCAACATGGGTTTAACCCCTGACAGCATCAGCAGGATTGGGTAGCAAGAAAATACATCACCTCCGGAGAGCCACCAGATAAACCAATGTTGTGATTCAGCATTAGACACCTGCACGTCAATCCCTTTTACACAGAGGTGGTGCTGTGTCTCAGTGGCCGAGCACCTGCTTTGCATACAGAAAGTCCCAGGTTCAGTCCTCGGCACCTCCAGTTAAAAGGATCAGGTAGCAGGTGACTTGAAAGATCTTTACCTGCAGTAGAAGTGGGGAGCTGATGCCCATCAGAGGAGACAGTACTGACCTTGACTGACTGGTGGTAGTACAAGGCAGTTTCATGTGACCTGCCCCCCCAGAGTTTGCAGACATATAGTTAGCACAGTTGGGGGGTGGATTCCTTGTCCTCATGCTCCATTCTGTTGTATCTGCTTGTCTGAATATATCACTTTACCATTGTTGTTTAAGATCTGGGGAGCAAAGAATTGGACAAAGATAAAAATCATGTAGGACTGCCAATTCCAGGTTAGTAAAAAGCCCAGGAGCACCTTTTTTTTTTTTTAACTGCTTTTAATTTTGTATAGGGTGATACAGGACCAAATACCAATGTCTTTGGAGGACAGCCACAGACTTTAAAGCATCTCAATTCATTTTGAAAGAAGTCAGGTTAAAAGCAGTCCATAAAATTAACTTTTATACTATAAAAAAGCTTTCATTCTTAAAACGTTTAAGCATTACTCTCTGATCACACCTTGGTTAGATTTGATCTTAATACTACAACTCTTGATAATTGTCAGAGTCTGTACTACAACTGGTGTTGTTCAAGTAATATATACTCAGAGAAATGCTAACATTCAACTAGGAGACCCTATGCTGTGCTGCATTTAGGAACAACACAAATTTTTATCTACCCTCTTCCAGAGTGAAGTTCTTTTTCATTATTACCACTCAAAAGCCAGTGGCTGGGCCTGTTTGCTCTCTCGCTTGCTCCCTGGAACAAATGCTACTGAACTGTTGCAAAGATAGCAGCAAGCGGGTCCGTGGCCTGTATTAGCCAAGAAGCCCACATGGACACTTCAGATGACAAGCAACTGATGCAAAACTAGTGTTATCTTGATTCTTGAGGTTTGTCAGGTAACTCTACAAAACACTGTAGGTTACTGGCAAGCCAGGCTATCTGCTTGAGTTTCTGACACTTGCCAATGTAGACAGTCTTCTGTATCAGCATTGTAATTATGACTTCAAGAGACAAGAAAGCAGTGTTTAGGCCCAATTTAAAAAGGTAGTTCAACTTTTGGCTAATACAGTTCCACTAAATATGTTGCTACTGTAGCATGTGTGTTGTAGGAAAAAGCACGCTTTAGTGAAAGCTCTTTGGATAAGGCATGTCAACTGTTGGATTGCCAACTAATAAATAAGTTAATACTGAATTTCCTTTACAGCGTGTAGCCCAGAGGTGTAGTAACTTCCATGAAGTCTTTGTTCTTGAATTACAGGGGTTGTGAATACAGCACAAGATTGAATTGTAACATAATAATGTCAAAATGAGATGTTCAGACTAAGGAGTAGTATGTAAAACTCCCATAATGTTATTCCAGCTATTACACTGGAGCTAAAATAACTTAAAAAGCTATTTAATTATCATCATTCCCTTCACACAAGATGTTTAAAAGCTGTCAGTCACGCTTATAAAACATTCATATAGATAAAAGTAGTGCTAATGACCTAATACCATACGGACAATTCTGTATTTAAAAGCTCTCACTCTATATAAATATAAAAGTCAGAGGCACATTTCAATCCAGGTTGCAAAAAAATGTTGAATGACCCAGCCACAGAAAGTCTCTTTCCAGAGAAATCTTTTAATGGTTTTCAACCAGAGTCTTCATTTTTCCTGTGGTCTTCAGTATGTGCGGTCCAAACGGTTTGTTTTCTGATACTGGGATTTGTTTTTCAGCGTCACTT
Source organism: Gekko gecko (assembly GCA_029375565.1). Classification (NCBI taxonomy): domain Eukaryota; kingdom Metazoa; phylum Chordata; class Lepidosauria; order Squamata; family Gekkonidae; genus Gekko; species Gekko gecko. The sequence goes on along the minus strand of JAPDNY010000017.1, from coordinate 34,557,846 downwards.
TGGCTGTCACTTCGGTATCGATAAGCAAATTTCTTTTTAAGAGCTTCAGCTAAGACTAACATACTTTATTGTAGCATAATCTTTTAAGAAACACAGATCTGTTCATCAGATGCATGGAGGATATGAAACTGGCCCAAGATATATAGGTAGTAAGGGGAGAGGATAGAGAAAATGCCATTCTGCATCCTCTCCCCTCTTCCCTTATACATCTCCGGCCAGTTTCTTCACACGCTCCATCCATCTGACAAAGAGAGCTGTGTTTCTCAAAAGCTTATGCTGCAATAAAGTTTGTTAATCTTAAAGGTGCTCCTGGGCTTTTTACTATTTTGCAGCAACAGATGAACACGGCTACTTCTCTGGATCCAATTCCAAGTTAGGAAATTCTTGGAGACTTGAGGGTGGAGCCCCGGGAGGATGCAGCTTGGGATATTGGCGGGGTACAATGCCATAGAACCCATCCTCCAGAGGGACTGATCACTGTTGCCTTAACAGCAGTTGTAATTCCCGGAGATCTTCAGGGCCCCCCCCCGAAGGCTGGCAACCCCAGCAACCTGAGGCCAGCAAAGGGAATGAGGGAAGGGGAGGCAGACCAAACAAAGAAGGCAGAACCCGTTGAGGGATGATGCACGGGGTGAGAAGGGACTGCAATGTTCCCTCTAGGCTGTGGAGTCTTGTGAGCAAAAATTCCACTTTGTGAGCTCCGGGCATTAAAACTGAGAGGAAGCGATTCGGCTGCTGCATAAATGAGTTTGCTCTGGAGCCATCCCTTCCTGAGCTAAGAGAAAAACGTGTGAGCCGGAGGCTAAAAAAACTGTGAGCCGGCTCCCGCTAACTCAGCTTAGAGGGAACACTGCTGGTGGGCAAACTAGGGGCTGCTGCTTCGCGGACTGGGGAAAGAGCCGCCCCACATCCCCTTCTTGTGTTCCCGGTAAGGGGCTCACCGACAGGCGGCCGCCATGCTGGGTCCGTCCCCCAAACCCTTCCCCGCTTCTGCCGCGGTCGCCGCCGTCAGGGCCGGAGGGAAAAGGATCCGGCCGCCCATCGCCTACAGGGCATGCGCAGTTCGACTTCCCCTTCCGCACATGCTCAGTGGCCGCTGCTGAGGCTGCCCCGACCCTTAAGGGGGCGGGGCTTAGGGGCATTGTGCTGTAAACAGTTCTGACTTTGGATTACGAGCCGTTGCAATTTGATTTTTGAAACAAAATTTAAATTGGGCCGGGGGGGGAGGCTGCCCCTTCCAAGGTACACTGCCTCTGAACGTGGAGGTTCCAGTGAGCATAGCTGTCGGGCTCTTTTTGTGGCAGGAACTCCTTTGCATATTAGGTGACACACCCTTAATATAGCCAGTTCTCCAAGAGTTTACAGTAGTCCCTGTAAGAAGAGCTCTGGAAGCTCTTGGAGGGTTGGCTACATTAGGAGTGTGTTGCCTAATATGCAAAGGAGTTCCTGCTACAAAAAGAGCCCTGGCGGTCACCAATAAATTGCCACCCTAAGCAGCCTTTAGTGTGTGTTGGGTTGGGTGGCCAACCTCCAGGTGGTGGCTGGAAATCTGCTGAGATCATATTTGACCTCCCTGAGACAGAGATCACTTAACCTGGAGTAAATCACCAGTTCGGAAGGTGGACTCTATGGCATTATACCCCATGGAAGCCCCTCCCTTACCATGCCCCCTTCAGGCTCCACCCTTAAACCTCCAGGTATTCCCTAACCTGGAGCTGGCAACTTGACTCAAGTGCCATTAAGTGGCTTTCAGCTGGGGACCCCAGCCTCCAAGTGGGACCTGGGAATCCCCCAGAATTACAGCTCATCTCCCCCAGAGAAAATGGATGCTTTGAAGGGTGGGTTTCATGGCTTCGTACCCTACTGAGGTCTCCATCCTCCCCAGGGTTCATCCCCAAACCTCCAGGAGTTTCCCAACCTGCATCTGGAAACCTCACCTCCTATCGGCAGGGGGACCTGGCTTGTGACTGATGGCAACCCTATGAATTAATTAATTAATTGTCTTCCAAAACATCCTATCGTTGATAGCTTTGCTCAAGTCTGTGACTGATGGCAACCCAATTAATTAATTAGTTTGCTCCGGAGCCATCCTTCTGAGCAAAGACAAAAATGTGTGAGCCGGAGGCTAAAAAACTGTGAGCTAACTCACACTAACTCAGCTTAGAGGAAACACTGGTCCCCATTCCCCCTCACCATTCTTTTAAAAGTGCCTACTAACTTTCTGGGTTGCCTACAACTTCAAGAAAACTTGTCTTGCACCTTGAACAGAGGCTTAATTTGTGGAGATGGGCAGGGAAAGAGAGGCAGCGTGGTGTGGTGGTTAAGAGTGTCAGACTCAAATCTTGAGAACGGGGTTTGATTCCCCACTCCTCCACATGAAGCCTGTTGGGTGCTCTTGGGCCAGTTACAGTTCATTCTGGACTCTCTCAGCCCCACCTCTCTCACAAGGTGCCTGTCGTAGGGAAGGGAAAGGCTGATTGTAAGCCGCTTTGAGACTCCTTCGGCTAGACAAAAGTGGGGTATAAAAACCAACTTTTCTTGCATGGCACAGAGGTGAATTGTTTTATTATTTTCTTTTCTTTATAGGCCGCCTTTCACCTGGTAAATAATGCCCCACTCAGTCTCTGTGCGTTCCTGCCCAAAAATAGCCCTCGGCCTAAATCTTTGGAAACCATCTCTTCAGGGGCTTTTGAATGGCAAGCGTTTTTTAAGAGGTGGAGATCGGAGGCTGACTATTTTACTTTTGGTTTGAACTGAAAATGTCTTAAACTGAAAACGTCTTTAACTTTAACAAGTCACCTTGAATCACAAGGAAAGGTGGCATATACATGTTTTCATAAATCAATATATTTAAAGTGCACTTGTCCGACGGGAGGGAATCTCTGCCAGGTATCCATAACTGCTACTCTTTGCCACTCCCCACCCACCAAGAACAGTCTCCTGGCTCTGAAGCAAACATGGCAAAGATGCATTAAATGTTTCCTATGGATGAAATGCCAGTTATTCTTCCTTTGTTTTTAAGCCACCTGGAGATTTCAGACTGATGGGCAGCACCCAGGGTTGGCTCTAATCTTTGAGATGTCCTGGAGTACTGGTGTTGTGCCGGAAGACTGGAGAAGAGCGAATGTTGTCCCAATCTTCAAGAAGGGAAAAAAGACGGACCCGGGAAATTACAGGCCTGGCAGCTTGACATCAATACCTGGAAAAATTCTGGAGCAGATTATCAAACGCTCTGTCTGTGAGCACCTTGAACGGAATGAGTTAATTGGTAGTAGCCAGCATGGGTTTATCAAGAATAAGTCATGCCAGACCAACTTTATCTCCTTTTTTGACAGAGTTACTAAAATGGTTGACTCTGGCAATGCTGTGGATATAGCGTATCTAGATTTCATTAAAGCATTTGACAAAGTTTCTCATGATATCCTTGAGGATAAGCTGGTTAAGTGTGGGCTGGATGGAAGAACCATTGGATGGATTCATAGTTGGTTGAAAAATTGTACCCAACGAGTGCTCATAAATGGCTCTGCGTCTACATGAAGGGAAATCTCGAGTAAAGTGCCACAGGGTTCGGTCCTGGGCCCGGTGTTGTTCACTGTTTTTATAAATGACCTGGAGGAAGACATAGAGGGGACGCTTATCAGATTTGCAGATGACACAAAGCTGGGTGGGAAGAGAGAGAGTCTGAAGAAGACAGAGTCAGGATTCAAAATGACCTAGATAGGCTGGAACAGTGGGCTGAGACAAATAAAATGAAATTCAATAGAGATAAGTGCAAAGTCCTACGCCTAGGCACAAAAAAATCAAAGACACAGATATAGAATGGGAGGGACTTGGCTTGACAGCAGCACATGTGAAAGGGATCTAGGTGTTCCGGTTGATCACAAGCTAAACATGAGCCTGCCGTGCGATGTGACTGTGAAGAAAGCTAATGCAATCTTAGGATGCATTAACAGAAGCATTGTGTCCAGATCACGGGAGGTGGTAGTTCCACTCTATTCTGCTATGGTCAGGCTTTAACTGGAGTACTGTGTCCAGTTTTGGGCACCACACTTTAGGAAGGATGTTAACAAGCTCAAGCGTGTCCAGAAGAAGGCAACCAGGATAGTGAGAGGGTTGGAATCCAAGTCTTATGAGGAAAGGCTGAAAGAGTTGGGTACGTTTCGTCTGGGAAAGAGAAGACTTAGCAGGGACATCATTGCAGTCAGCAAATATTTGAAGGGCTGTCATGTAAAAGATGGAACAGATCTATTCTCTCTTTCTCCGGATTGCAAGACTATATCTAACGGGTAGAAATTAGAAGGGAGTCGTTACTGGCTAGATATCAGGAGAAACTTCCTAACTGTAAGAGTGGTTGAGCAGTGCAGCAGACTGCCTCGGGAGGTGGTGGATGCTCCTTCGCTGGACGTTTTCAAGTGGAGGCTGGACGACCATCTTTTGGGTATGTTGTAAGTATGTAGGGCTATCTTTTGGCTATGCTCTTGCAGAGTGCAGGGGGTTGGACTAGATGACCTGCAAGGTCCCTTCCAACTCTAACATTCTATGGTCCTGGTTGCCCGGGTAACGGTGACACATCCTCCTTTGTGACCTCACCTCCCACTGGCTCCCTGGGCAGTTGGGCAGTTGGGGCTGAGTAGGCGGTGCATGCGCTGGTCAGTTTGCTTTGCTCAGGAGCTAAGCCCAGCTTCTCTGGTTGTATTTTACTGGCTCTGTTTTGTTTGAGTTTCCTTGAAGTTTGAGAGAGAGAGAGAGAGAGAGAGAGAGAGAGAGAGAGAGAGAGAGAGAGAGAGAGAGAGAGAGAGAGAGAGAGAGAGAGAGAGAGAGAGATATGTTTATTATTCTTGGGGAGGGGCCATGGCGCAGAAGCAGAGCCTCTGCTTTGTGTGCAGAAGGACCCAGGTTCAATCCCCGGCATCTCCAGTTAAAAGGACCAGGCAGTAGATGTTGTGAAGGACCTTTCTCTGCCCAAAACCTTGGAGAGCCGCTGCCCGCCTGAGTAGACAAGACTGACCTTCATGGCCCGGTGGTCTGACTCAGTATAAGGCAGCTTGTTGTGTGTTTGTGTTTGCTACTCTTTGCCGCTCCCCGCCCACCAAAAACAAACCATCTCCTGGCTCTGAAGCAAACACGGCGAAGATGCATCACATGTTTCCTGTGGATGAAACGCCAGTTTTCGTTCCTTTGTTTTTAAGCCATCCAGACCTGATGGGCAGCATCCAGGTTTGTTTTTTACAGTTTCATTCACACAATCGTAATAGGTCTCATGGCTTCATGGATGATAGAAGTCTGTTTCAGATTCCTATGCTTTGACAGCAGGTACAGGTTTTGTCTGAATTTTCTTAAAGTTTAAAATTAGAGGTTTGGGGTTTTTTTACTGTTTTATAGCTAGTAATAGATAATAATGCTAGGAAAAAGTGGAAGGCAGCAGGAAAAGAGGAAAGCCCAACAGGAGAGGGACAGACTCAATAAAAGAAGCCACAGGCCTTCAGTGTGCAAGACCTTGAGAAAGGCTGTTAGCAATGGGACACTTTGGAGAACGTTAATTCACAGAGTCACCCTAACTTGGAAGTGACTTGACAGCACAGAACACTGAAGAAGAAGTATCTTTGCACATGGAAGCTTATACCCAGAAGGTTGGTCTTTTAAAGGTACCACTGGACTCAAACTTTGTTCCACATGCACGTATAATTAGTGGTACAGGCAGGGCTATTTTGGGGCAGGAACGCACAGGAACGGTGTACCGGCTGGCTCCTAAGTTGGCCACACCCAGCAGGAAACTCATTAGCATAATAGGCCACACCCAGCAGCAGAAACTCATTAGGATTGGCTACATTAGGGGGTGTGTGGCCTAACATGCAAAGGCGTTCCTGCTACAAAAAAAAGCCCTGGGTTTTGACAACAAACAAGGCAAACAGAATAAGAAGCAAAAGGTGGGGGTGGCTGGATGACCACACTTCTGGTAACATGGGGGTGTGGCCTAATAGGCTAATGAGTTGCTGCTGCTGGGCGTGGCCTATTATGCTAATGAGTTCCTGCTGGACTTCTTCTACAAAAAAAGCCCTGGGTTCAGGTATTTTGTTTTACGAGCCTCAGGATCATGCTACGTAGCTCTTCTCTTTCCATTCTTGCTGGAATCTCTCCGGCTTGGCTGTCGTTTTCTCCCTGGTCAGTGTGCGGACTTGCAAAGCCAGGGACATTTGATGCTTACGGCCTTTTCCGAAAGGTGTCCAGGAGGCCGGCCGGTTCCGGGACGTGCGGCACACAGCTCCTCCCTCAGCAGCCCTGCGGTATCACCAGAAAGCCCTTGTTGGTGCAGAGTCTGAAAGGAAAGAGGGGGCTTGTCCGTGCATGCGGGTTGCAGGATATTGCCCAGGAGGCGGCAGAAAGCCCTGGAAGCCAGCCTGTCACTCATCTGCTGGAGCCAGATCCGAAGATGTGGGACCAGAAGAGGGACGTGGTTCGCTGTTGCCAAGAAACATTGTTTGGCTCCTTCCTGCCTTGTGTGAGACACACCATTCTGTGTCCATTGCTGCATCTCAGCAATCGTAATCCGAAACTCGGGGCGATTTTGGATCTAGCATTCACTCCATATTTTCTCAACTGGGAGAAAAAAAGTGCAGCTCAGAACCACATTCAAATACCCTGGGGCGATGCTGTGCTGATTGCAAATTCACCCCTGAACGGCTATAAAACGGCCATAAATCTATGCAGAAGGTTCCGTAAAATCCAATGATCAAAGAACATCAAAGCAGCATGCAGTCTGGAAGCGAAAGGAAGCGAAAGCGGCATGCAAGGAAGAGGGAAATTTCTGTTCCTACATGGGTTTCGTAAAACAACGGAGGGAAAAACCAATGCGGAATCAGCCTCGGTCCCAAGAGGAGCTGGCAGGGAATGGTTTTGCTGCATTCTCGTATGAAGCAATTCCTACTGCCAAAGGTGGTCGGGCAGGGACTGCCTGTCCCAACCCTGCCTGTAGCCAGGCCTGGTTGGCAAGGGGGAGAGACTGCCTGTCCCAAACCCTGAGGGTAGCCAGGCCTGGTCAGCGGGGGGGGAGGGGGCCACCATTCCCAAGAGAAGCCAGGCCCAGTTGGTGTGGGGAGACGCCACCCATCCCAACCCTGAGGGTAGCCAAGCCTGGTCAGCGGGGGGGGAGGGGGCCCCTGCCCCAGCCCTGAGGGTACCAAGGCCCAGTAAGCGGTGAGGAGGGGGCACCTGTCTTTCCAGCTCACCAGGTTTAAGGTAAGTATCAGGGTACAACAAGGCTCCCAGTACAGGTTCTAGGGTTCCAGTCCAAAGTAGAACAAATTCACAGTCCAAAATTAGTCCAAGGTCAGCCTAGCCAAGTTCCCCAAGCTAAGCAGGCCAAGCTAAGCAGGCTGACGGGGGGATCGTCAGCATGGCGGCAGAAAAGTTGGTCCCATCCTGACTGCAGCCTCTCTGTGGCCTTCTATAGCGAGTTTCCCTCCAAGTGTTGGTCGGTTCCACATGAGGCTTCTCCTCTCAAGCTGAGCCAGCACCTTTGCTCCTGAGGAGTACTGAGGCCCTGATCCCGGGGTGATTTATTTGTCTCTCCTAGCGTATCCTTAGCAGAGGGGAGGCCTCGGGCAACCTGACGCGCCCCCTCCCTCGCCTGGTCCTTGCCTCATCCCAAGCCCTTCGCCTCTTCTGTTCCTGGGATGCCTCGGGAGACTGCGGCTGCTCTGGTTGTCGGCCAGTCCGTTCTGGGACCTCCAGGCCTGAGGGCCCTGCTGGCTCAGGGGCGGTGCTGGTGATGGCTCAGGGTCCCTGTGGAGAGGAACCGGAGAGTCCACCTTGCTGGGAGGGTCTCCAAGGCAGGGCCTGGGGGCGGGTTGTCCTCCTCCGAGGACTCCTCATGCTGAATCAGGGTGGTTCCTGACACCCTCCTCCCTCCCCCAGTTTGGTGTTGTGGTTAAGAGCAGCGGACTCTAATCTGGAGAACCGGGTTTGATTCCCCACTCCTCCTCCACATGCAGCCAGCTGGGGGACCCTGGGCAAGCCACCGTTCTCTCAGAGCTGTTCTCTCACAAGCAGTTTGCTCAGAACTCTCTCAGCCCCACTGTCAGAAAATATGCATTTGATGTTTCTCACTGAATCCATTGTTGTATGTTCCCTACCCCGCTTTGCGCTTGCGTAGGTATGCAGGCAGAAACGTGGGAGCTTCTTCCCTGCCGCTTTTCCTTATCACAGTGGCCTTGAATGTAGGCTTTGGACTATTCTTGTTTCGCTGAGAATTTTCCAGTCCTGGGAAGGCAAGGGGAGGGGGGAGTAGTCTCCCGCTCATCAAGTATTTCTCCCGCCGGGAGTTCCCGCGCGAGTGCTCAAGTTTTATTTGCTAGGCGCTTCATTGCATCACACTATAAGTCAGCTTGCTTTGCTTTGTCCCCCATTCCTGACAATGACCTCCTACTGTGGGTTTATAGCAAGATAATCCAATAAACCTTTCTTTGTGCAAGAATGACTGGATCTACTTGATTTTAACCTGACAGAAATTGTCAGGAATCCCATCATTCCCACTACCGTCAGTTTCCGCCTTCTACCACGATGAGCGGAGCGGGTACGGGAGCTACGGGCGCAGCCCCAGCGACGACTCCTTCGGGCGCAGCTGCGGCGGCTACCACTCCAGGAGCCACGGGCGCAGCAGCAGCGGCGAAGTCCACGCCAGGAGCCACAGGTGCAGCAGCGGCCGCCGCTACCTCAGGAACCACGGTTCCAGTTACCACTGTGGCGGCTGCTGTAGTCACCCTCCCGACCACCACTGTTGTTCCAGTGACTACTACTACGGTTTTGGTCGCACCAACATCACAGTCGGGAGCCGGATTAGTGTCCCCACCATTAATCAGCACATTGGGGGTTCAGTACACTCTCCCTGTCTACAGCCCGGCTGGGCAACTACCGAGTCAGGGAGGAGCGATTCCCCGAACCTATGTGCCAGGAGTCCCAACACCATGGGATAAAGGGGTGACCTATCGTAGGTCACGCGATTGGACTAAGAACCTGTTGGATACGACTCAGTCAACCTGGACCCTGCCGGGAAGCCAAAGCCGCGACAGTTTGTTGGATCCCCGAGGCAGTTTTGGACTTCCCCAAGGGAGGTTACCTCGAGGCTCTCCTAGAACTGGGTCTGGGCCAGATACCGACGCTCGCGTGGACTCTATCCAAGAGGATACCCGACGGCTGGTAAGGGACATGAGCAAGCTAATGCAATCCCTACCCCAGATGATGGACCAAGCCATTCGGGCTCATCCGCTGACACAGCCTAGACCAGTACCAGCCCCGGCCCCACCGCTGCTCCCGGGTCGTCCACCTCCTCCTCCTCCTGCTCCTCCGGGGCCGAGACCGGGCCAACCCGCCCCTCCAGTGCCAGGGCCGGGCCAGCCAGCACCAGCACCTCCTCCACCGGTCGTTCCAGCACCAGGTCCAGGGCCAGGCCAACCAGGGCCACTCCAGCTGCCAGTTGTGCCTCCGCCTCAACTCCCTGCCCCAGCTCCACTCATGCAGCCGATTCCGGTTATGGCACCGGCCCCCCCAGTGATCCGTCCTAAGGACATGCTGGAAATCACATTTGATGGAGATCCAGAGACTGTGTCCTTTTTTATATTGCAAGTCGGAAAATTTGTGCAAAGATGGGGCTATGTTTTCCCAGATGAAGAACAACAGGTGGAGTTTATCGCATCCAGATTTCGAGGGAGTGCTACCAGCTGGTATGTAGCGCTTCATGATCTGGAGGCTGCGGAGTTGGGGAATGTAGATGACTTCATGTGGGCTCTGAGGAACCGTTTCGAGGACCCGGGGCGGCCGAAAAAGCCGAAGCCTTCCTTTGTACCTTCAGACAAGGCAAACTCTCAGTGCGAGAGTACTCAAGGGAGTTTCAAAGGCATGCTGTGAAAATCCGGGACTGGACGGATGCGGTCTTGGCCCAACAATATCGAATGGGTCTAGCTGTGGATATCCGCAATAACATCCTCAGCAACCCCGCACCCTCCAAGGTTGGATGGAAGAAGCCGAGAAGGCCGAGAGCCGTCTACGCATGATGAAACTGGATTTATCGTTTGGTAACAACCGCCCGAGTTCGGCGGCGGGTCAAGCCAGACCTAAACCGGTATCCACCCCAAGTGGAATGCGGGATCAACGTATGCGGCAGGGGCTCTGCCTGCGGTGTGGGGAGAAAGGGCACTTCGCCGCAGCCTGCCCGAAAGGAGACCCCAACCGGGGGCTACCACAAGACAGAGCCCAGAAGGTGGAGTCCCAACCCAAAGAAAGGCACCGCAAAACCACGCAATACACGGGCTCTTTTTGCGGGTCCTGACCAAGTGGATACCTTGTTGCTGGAGGAAGAGAATGAAATGCAGGGAAATGAAATGGTCCTGTTTGTGAATGGCGCTACACAACAGGACCCAACACCTGAGGCGCCTAAACTGGTGAGCAATTACCCCTCTCTCTTCTTTGTGACTGTCCTAGTAATGAATCCAGCAATGATGACCCACATTCGGGTCCGAGCCCTCATTGACTCTGGGTGTGGGAGGGACCTTATAAACCCGTCTATGGTTGTAGGGTTGGAGGCAGCCGTGGTCCATTTGAAAGACCCAATAACTTTCACACAAATGGATGGGTCTCCAATGAAAGAACCATGCCGATTTGAGACTGTTCCTTTAAGAATAGGCATTGGTGACCACTGGGAGCTACGTTCGTTCGTGATAGCTCCTCAAGCCCAATTTCCCTTAGTGTTGGGTAGCCCTTGGTTACATGGACATAACCCTTACATTCTATGGGAGGAAGGGAATGTTCAGTTTATCTCACCGAAATGTAATGAACACAAATGGGACCCAGGGTGGGGAAACCCTCCCTGCAATGAACCTCCACGTGCTTGTTTGGCAATGGAGGACCTTAACCGCATTCCTGAGGATTACCACTATTTGACTAGAGTTTTTGAGGAGGAGGAGGCTGATGAGCTACCCCCCACCGTAACTCTGACTGCGCCATTGAACTTCTTCCGGGACAGAAATTGCCAAAAGGGAAAATTTATGCCATGAGTCCCAGTGAGAAGGAAGAACTGCGCCGCTTTATTGATAAAAACCTGGCTCGCGGATTTATTAGGCCAGCTTCATCTCCTTTTGCCGCACCGGTGTTGTTTTGTAAAAAAAAAGATGGGGGGCTCAGACTATGCACGGATTACCGGGGACTTAACGCAGTGTCTGCAACCAATGCCTACCCGATGCCTCTTATCAAAGACTTATTGGCAGAGGTGGCAAAAGGGAAAGTGTTTTCTAAACTGGATTTGAGAGATGCCTATTTTCGAGTTCGCATCAGAGAGGGGGATGAATACAAAACCGCATTTAATACCCCGCTGGGGCAATTTGAATATCGGGTTATGCCGTTCGGTTTGCAGGGGGCACCCGGGGTCTTCATGAACTTAATCAATGAGGTCCTACACCCCTACTTGTTCAAGGGGGTGGTCGTTTATTTGGATGATATCTTGGTCTATACCCCAGACCTACAATCTCACACCATTCTCATGCGAAAAGTGTTGGAAAGGCTATTGGAGCACAAACTGTTTGTTAAACTTTCGAAATGTGAATTTCACCGGGAGTGTATTGATTTTCTGGGGTACCGCATATCCTCTGAGGGGTTGGAAATGGACCCAAAGAAAGTCCAGGATGTGGTAATGTGGGAGCCTCCCAAAACCAGACGACAGCTTCAGAGTTTTCTCGGTTTCGCCAACTTTTACCGACAATTCCTGCCCCACTTTGCCCAAGTTGCCCTTCCCCTCACTGAACTTCTAAAGACTAAGGGGAAGGGATCCAAGGCTTCAGTGCCAGGGGCCCCTTTAAACTGGACCCCGCAGTGTCAGAACGCGTTTGAACAATTAAAACGTCTGTTTACATCTGAGCCGATTTTAGCACACCCCGATGAGACAAAAAAATTTGTGGTCCAGGTAGACGCATCGGATACGGCTATGGGTGGGGTGATTTTGCAAGAGAACGCTCAGAGGCAACTACAACCTCTAGCTTATGTATCAAGAAAATTCAATGATACCGAAAGATTCTGGCCCATTTGGGACAAGGAAGCTGCGTCTATACGTTTAGCATTGATCACTTGGAGACACTGGTTAGAGGGGTCCCAAGTACCTTTTGAGATATGGACTGATCACAAAAACCTTGAGGTACTGCGAAAACCCCGTAATCTAAATGCTAAACAATTTAGGTGGGCTGAGTTTTTCTCCAAATTCCAATTCACTCTCCACCATTTTCCAGGGAAGGCTAATCATTTGGCGGATGCTCTTTCCCGTCTTCCCCAACATTTCTGTAAGAGGGTGGAAGTACAAGAGTCTATGTTCACCCCTGAACAACTGGTTGGTGCGGTTGTCACCCGTAAAGCCAAACTAACATCAAAGAACCCCATCCAGACATTCTCCTGGGAAAAACAATTTCTCACCGACATCACCCCACAAGAAATGAGTGAGTTGCAAGTCAGGGATGATGTGAGATGTGATCCAACTGGTTGCTGGTTTAAGGGAAATAAAATGTTTGTTCCAGAAGCTACTCGATCCCAAATGTTGCAAACAGTTCATGATTCAAAGTCTGCGGGGCATTTCGGATATGTAAAATCATTGAGACTTCTGCAACGTGGGTTTTGGTGGCCCCGCATGAAACAGGATTTATCGCTCTACATACAATCATGCACGACGTGCAACCGTTGTAAAGCCAGGCCGGGAAAACCACCAGGTCTCTTACACCCTCTACCCACTCCAAGCCGACCCTGGGAAGTAATTTCAATGGACTTTATTACTGATCTTCCCCCTCTAGACATATGACGGTTATTTGGGTGGTAGTGGACTTGTTCTCAAAACAAGCTCACTTTATACCGTTCCCAGGTTTACCAACCGCCAAGGCGTTGGCCAAAGCATTTCTTCAACACATTGCCAGGCTACATACATTGCCACTCAAAATAATATCCGATAGGGGAAGTCAGTTTGTTTCTAAGTTGTGGTCAGAGCTAATGACCTTAATGGGCATTGAACGGGCTCTTAGTACTGCCTACCACCCCGAAACTGATGGGCAAACTGAGAGAGTAAACCAAACATTAGAACAATATCTGAGATGCTTTTCTAATTATCAACAAGACAATTGGGTTGATTTATTGCCATTAGCGGAGTTTGCATACAACAATTCATGGCATGCTTCAACAAAGATGTCTCCATTCAAAGCTGCCATGGGTTATGACAGCCCCCCCCTTCCGTTCTTGAAACCTGGTGAGAACATGGGGAAAGCGTCAGCATGGTGTAAAACTTTCCGCGATTCTTGGCCCCTAATTGTGGAGACTTTGAATGAAGCCAAGTCACAGTATAAAAAACAAGCAGATAAAAAAAGAGCCGGGGGATGGAATCTGAAACCAGGGGACTCAGTCTATCTGTCAACAAAGAATCTAAAGCTGGCGCAGCAGTCCAAAAAACTGGCTTGGAAATATATTGGTCCTTTCAAGGTGCTAAGATGTATAAATCCAGTGACTGTACAGCTAGATCTGCCAAAATCTCTTAAAGCAATACATCCAATTTTTCATTACAGCCTCCTCAAACCGGCGTTACCCCCGACTAAATGGCAACCTGCGATGTCGGAGCCTCCCCCGCCTCTGATGGTTGACGATGAGGAACACTATGAGATTGCGGAAATTCTAGACTCTAAAATTTTGCGTGGACAACTCCTGTACCTGGTCCAATGGGTACACTTTGGGCCCCAACATAGGGAATGGGTGAAAGTTTCAGATATCAAAGCACCTGACCATTTGAAACACTTTCACATTCGATACCCTAACAAACCTGGGGGCCCACATTCTCTCCTTCCTGAGTGGTGGGTGGGTGGTGTTTTGGGAAGGGCAGAATGTCAGAAAATATGCATTTGATGTTTCTCACTGAATCCATTGTTGTATGTTCCCTACCCCGCTTTGCGCTTGCGTAGGTATGCAGGCAGAAACGTGGGAGCTTCTTCCCTGCCGCTTTTCCTTATCACAGTGGCCTTGAATGTAGGCTTTGGACTATTCTTGTTTCGCTGAGAATTTTCCAGTCCTGGGAAGGCAAGGGGAGGGGGGAGTAGTCTCCCGCTCATCAAGTATTTCTCCCGCCGGGAGTTCCCGCGCGAGTGCTCAAGTTTTATTTGCTAGGCGCTTCATTGCATCACACTATAAGTCAGCTTGCTTTGCTTTGTCCCCCATTCCTGACAATGACCTCCTACTGTGGGTTTATAGCAAGATAATCCAATAAACCTTTCTTTGTGCAAGAATGACTGGATCTACTTGATTTTAACCTGACACCCACCTATCTCACAGGGTGTCTGTTGTGGGAACAGGAAGGGAAGGTGATTGCAAGCCACTCCAAGTGAAGGGTGGGGTATAAACCCATTCTTCTTCTTCTTCTTCTTCTTCTTCTTCTTCTTCTTCTTCTTCTTCTTCTTCTTCTTCTTCTTCTTCTCCTTCTCCTCCTCCTCCTCCTCCTCCTCCTCCTCCTTCTTCTTCTTCTCCTTCTCCTCCTCCTCCTCCTCCTCCTCCTCCTCCTTCTTCTTCTTCTCCTTCTCCTTCTTCTCCTCCTCCTCCTCCTCCTCCTCCTCCTTCTTCTTCTTCTCCTTCTCCTCCTCCTCCTCCTCCTTCTTCTTCTCCTCCTTCTCCTCCTCCTCCTCCTCCTCCTCCTTCTTCTTCTCCTCCTCCTCCTCCTCCTCCTCCTCCTCCTTCTTCTTCATAAGAACATAAGACAAGCCAATGTTGGATCATTGTTGGACAATGTTGGACAAGCCAATTGTTGGATCAATGCTGGACAAGCCAATGTTGGATCACGCCAATGGCCCATCCAGTCCAACACTCTGTCACACAGTGGCCAAAAATACCAGGTGTCCAGCAGTGGGGCCAGGACACCAGAAGCCCTCCCACTGTCCCCCCCCAGCACCAAGCATAGAGTGCATCACTTGCCCCAGACTGAGAGTTCCTATCTATACTTTGTGGCTAATAGCTACTGATGGACCTCTGCTCCATGTGTTTATCTAATTCCCTCTTGACTTCCTTTTCTTCTTCTTCCTTTTCTTCTTCTCCTTCCCCTTCTTCCTCTTCTTCTAACCCTAACCCTTCTTTCCCACAGAAGGGACAGGTGGCCCCAATGGAGACGGGAGATGGGAGATGGGAGGCCAAGTTCTGGGCCACTTCAGACTCGGTCTTCCCCACCATCAGGACAGACAGCAGTGCCAACGCCTGGGACTGCAGGGGATGCAGAGGTGCAGCAGGGACCAAGAGGGACCGGTGAAATGCTGGCGCAGGAGAAGCAGAAGAGAGGTGAATCTGGGTTCCCCAAGGGTATGCATGGCCTGGCAGAACGGGGAAGTCAGTCTGGATCAGCCACCTGTGACCAGGTGCTCGGCTGGTCCACGGAGGTGAAAGATATGTTGCACAAACAGCCGTGCCAGGAGGAAGTCTATGCAGAGGATGAGATGACGCATCATAATACAAAGGTCAGTCACGCCCAGGATGCTGGTGGACCTGCTGGACAGGGGCACTTCAGTGATGAAATCCCTAGAGATGGTTCTCCATGCCCAGGCGGTGTGGACAGGGGCTGTAATTCGCCCACAAATCTCACAGCAGATCTTTGGCTTAATGACAGACATCACAAGATGGTACATGCTGGGTCACATTGGCTTGGACCTGAGGCCACCAGAAGTGTTATAGAAGGAGGTACAATGTTTTATATTGTCCAAACTGATCTGGAGGCTTGGAGTTGTGGCAGAGCTGCAGCCTGGAGGGACCAAGAAGACACGTAGAACCAAATCAGGTGGTCTAGAAGTCTTAGATGGTTGGAAAAGTGGGGGGACGGTTTCCTGGTGGGCAGATTTATTCTCCTGCTGTTGGTCTCACAGATGGTCTCTTATGGAAGGATCTGGTGAGCACCTGTAAAGTTCTCCAGCTGGAAGATGATGAGCGGTAGCTCCTCCTCCGCAAGAGGGAAGACAGCAGACTCCGTTTTTCATGATAGAGCCTCTGCCTGACTATTGGGGGTGCTGGAAATAAAGCGGATTTGGAAATGTAAGCAAGAAAAGAACAAGGACCAAATGATCTGCTGCTGGTTCATTCTACGCATTTTCTGAAGATGCTCAAGGTTCCAGTGGTCGATCTGGACTTGGACAGAGTGTCGGGCCCCTTCCAGGTGGTGCAGCAGACCCCGAATGCAGCTTGAATTGCCAACCATTCTCCCTCTCCCAGAGAGTCCAGTTCTGCTCTGTAGGGGTCAGCTGCCTGAAGTAATAAGTGCAGTGTCTCTGTAAGTCACTGGGGGAGTTGTGTTGCAACAGGATAGCCCCAAATGCCACACTGGAGGCATCAGTCTCTGCCACAAAGGAAAGATGGGCATCTGGATGGCATGGCAATGGTAAACTGTGTTTTCAGGGTCTGGAATGGCTGTTGGGCTTCAGGAATTCACCAGAATGGGTTGTTTGGTTGCAACAGATGTGTCATTGGAGTTCAGATAGTAGCATAACGGGGGGTGAACCACCATTAGTAATCTGCAAACTTGGAAGAAGCTGACATCTTCCTGGGTACAAGGAGGTTGGCAAGAGAGGATGGCCTCAATTTTATATGGATGAGTCCCTGGGGCAGAGATCGAGTGGCCAAGGAATTCTGCAGAGGTCAGGGCTGATGCAGAAGAAAGTGATCCACCCCTTTCCCTTCAAACGTGTCCTTGAAAGCAGGATATA
This sequence comes from Gekko gecko, assembly GCA_029375565.1. Lineage (NCBI taxonomy): Eukaryota > Metazoa > Chordata > Lepidosauria > Squamata > Gekkonidae > Gekko > Gekko gecko. The sequence goes on along the minus strand of JAPDNY010000017.1, from coordinate 34,541,107 downwards.
TAGCTAGGAGTTGATGACCGACCAGCCAGAACTGTGGACTGGATGCAGAGGAGTTCAACAGGGGTCTACATTGCGGTGTGCAAAGTGAGGGAAAAGAGTCATTTTTGCTTTTGCTAGTAGAGGATGCAGTTCTTCTGGGTAAGCCAGAAAACCACCAGGAAGACTGGGAAGTAAAGTATCTTCACCACATGAACATGGAGAAGGTCTGTCGCGGGCCGGGCTGTGGGGCCAGGCAAGTGTGGGGGTGGTCAAAACACAGTCCGAGGTCAGAACCGGGCAACCCAACAATCACCGGGAAGAACACGTTCAAGGTGCAAGACAGACGGGATGGTCGGGGTTCAGTCCAGAGTCAGGAACCAAGCAAGTCAAGTAACCGGAGAAACCAAATTCAAATCACAAACCGTTAGCGTAGTCAGAGGGTCGAGAGTCCGGGGTCCGGGAGGCGAAGGTTCCGTTGGCATGCAATGCCAGTAAAGACATCAGGCTTGATGATCTTAGTGATCTAGACTGGCAGTAATGACAGCCCATTGCAACTAGCTCAGACCAGTTCTGGCAAGAGCTAGAATGCTTGGTGAGAATGACCCAGCAGAGACAGCCGATTGGCTGTTGGATGTATATATTTGTATGTATTTGACTGGCTGTTGGATGTATGTATTTGTACAGATACTGTATAGCTGTTCCCTTCTCCTGAATGACTTGTCTGGCGAAGCACTTTGATGGTGTAGACCAGAACAATATAAATACTGTAACTAAACTGTATATAGTTAGCACTAGACAGTGTGGTCTGCGTTGCTTTCTATTGCTGGCACCTTACCTCTTCTGGGCTAAAACCAATCAAACTAAGCCCCTGCGCGACAGGTTCAAGGTGCAGAGCTGAGCGTTGTCAAACGAGCCGGGGTCGAGGAACCGAAGGAAACGAGGCAGGAGGCAGGAATACGAGCGGGGTGGTGCAGAGCGTCGTCAAACTGGCTAGTTGCTGGCAACGATCTGTCAGCGTGCCAGCGAGGGCTAAATAGTACTCCAAGCGGCTGGCAATTAGCACGCTCCAAGCACGTCCCGGCTCCCGCTAGTACTCAGGGCTAAACGAGCTCCGGGTTTGCATGCGTGCTTCTCGCCGCTGGGCTGCCGTGTCCCGTCAGCGCTGCGCTCGCAAATGAGACACCGGTGGCAGCGAACCGGGGCGTGTGCCAAGCGAGCGGGGATCTGCCCCAGCTGTTGCCGGGCCCGCCTCTGAGCTCGTCATGCTGTCAGGTGCGGAGATTTCTGATGTCGGGAGCTCATCCCTGGCAGCACTTAGCTCCTCCGCTAGAGCCAGGGGCTCGGGCTCAGCAGGCGTCGTGACAAGGTCCCAGTGGTGTCAGATCTTGAGGATCAATGGTCTGAGCACAGGAAAGGACAGGATGCGGAAGGAGGGTGAAAAGTACTGAGACTGACGAGTGATTTCAGCTCTCACATACTTTATTCGATCCAGAACAAGACAAGAGAAGCCAGCTCGCAGGCCAGTTTATATCCCCAACAGAACCCACACCCCAACACACACCACACCCCGTGATTTGTTATTTACAGTGATTGAGTTATCTCCTGTTCCTCGATTGGAGGGGAGCTAGGATCCTACAGTCCATTGTCTTTGGGGCCGAAGCTCAGGCCCTTCGCCTGGCCGCATGGCGGACCGGTTAGAACCAGTCCGAGCACATGGCTGCCCTGAGCCCATTTTCCCTAGTGGATACATTACAGAGGAGGCGTCCCATTTCAACCCTCAGCGTAGCTAGGGCTGGCCAGGGGGAGACAGTACCTGTCCAAAACTGCAGGATAGGCCTGGTCAGCAGGAGGGAGGGGGCACCTGTCCCAACCCTCAGAATAGCAAGGATCAATCAGGGGGAGAGGCAATCATGTTTTACCGTTACAGAAAATTGTTCAAAGCAAGTCAGAGACAACTTAGGAAGGTGGAAGGAGGGGGTACCCATGCCAACCAAAAGTATAAATAAGCCCGGTTGGTGGAGGGGAGGCAGTACCTGTGCCAACCCTCAATGTAGCAAGGTCCAATCGGCAGGAGACAGTGGGCACCCATCCCAAACCAAAGTGTATATAGGCCCGGTCGGCAGGGGGTAGGCAGCACCCATCCCAACCCTAAGTGTAGCTAGGTTCAATCAGGGAGAGAGGCAACCATGTTTTTTCCTTTGGAGAAAATGATATGATTGTTCAGGATAAGTCAGAGAACCCTTGGGAACAGGGCTGCCAGTGCCAAACCCCCCGGTTTGGCAGGGGTCCCCCGCCCCCAAGCCCCAACACCCACAGCCACCCCTCTCCCTTCCCTCTTGAAGGGCTCCCTTTAAGTGCAGAGAGCTGATCTTTCCCCGCTCACCCAAACGCCAGCTCCCTTTAAGTGCAGGCAGCCTTCCCCACGTGCTCAATCTCGAGTGGAAATCAGGAGTGCCAGAAAACGCCAGATTCCTGCACTTAAAGGGGCAGTGCAGGAAGCTGGCGTTTCCCCGCGAGCCCGATCTCTGCTCGAGATCGAGAGCGCGGGGAAGGCTGCCTTCAATTAAAGGGGGCTGGCGTTCGGGTGAGCGGGGAAACGTCAGGTTTCTGCACTTAAAGGACACCCTTTAAGTGCAAGAGCCAGCATTTCCCGCATGCAACGGGCGCGCAGCCAGGGGGGTGGACGTCCCCAATGTGATTGTCATCACGTTGGGGATGCCCTGCTCCCTCCAGGGACGTCCCCAAATTCCCCCGCTGGGGGTGAAGATCGACTTGGCAAACCAACTTTGGAAGGAGGTGGACGGGGGCACCCATCCCAAACCAAAGTGTATATAGGCCCGGTTGGAAGGGGGGAGGCAGCACTCATCTCAACCCTCAGCGTAGCTAGGTTCAATCGGCAGGGGACAGTGGGCACCCATCCCAAACCAAAGTGAATATAGGCCCGGTCGGCGGGGGAGGCGGCACCCATCCCAACCCTCAGCATAGCTAGGTTCAATCGGCAGGGGACAGTGGGCACCCATCCCAAACCAAAGTGAATATAGGCCCGGTCGGCGGGGGGAGGCGGCACCCATCCCAACCCTCAGCATAGCTAGGTTCAATCGGCAGGGGACAGTGGGCACCCATCCCAAACCAAAGTGAATATAGGCCCGGTCGGCGGGGGGAGGCGGCACCCATCCCAACCCTCAGCGTAGCTAGGTCCAATCTGCAGGGGGCAGTGGGCACCCATCCCAAACCAAAGTGAATACAGGCCCGGTCGGCGGGGGGAGGCGGCACCCATCCCAATCCTCGGCGTAGCTAGGTTCAATCGGCAGGGGACAGTGGGCACCCATCCCAAACCAAAGTGAATATAGGCCTGGTCGGCAGGGGGGAGGCGGCATCCATCCCAACCCTCAGCGTAGCTAGGTCCAATCGGCAGGGGACAGTGGGCACCCATCCCAAACCAAAGTGAATATAGGCCCGGTCGGCGGGGGGGAGGTCGCACCCATTCCAACCCTCAGCGTAGCTAGGTCCAATCGGGGGAGGGGCAACCGTGTTTTTTCGTTTGCAGAAAATGATATGATTGTTCAAGGTAAGTCAGAGAACCCTTGGGAAGGTGGTGGAGGGGGGTACCCGTCCCAAACCAAAGTGAATATAGGCCCGGTCAGCAGGGGGGGAGGCGGCACCCGTCCCAACCCTCAGTGTAGTTAGGTCCAATCGGCAGGGGACAGTGAGCACCCATCCCAAACCAAAGTGAATATAGGCCCGGTCGGCGGGGGGGAGGCGGCACCCGTCCCAACCCTCAGTGTAGCTAGGTCCAATCGGCAGGGGACAGTGAGCACCCATCCCAAACCAAAGTGAATATAGGCCCGGTCAGCGGGGGGGAGGCGGCACCCGTCCCAACCCTCAGTGTAGCTAGGTCCAATCGGCAGGGGACAGTGAGCACCCATCCCAAACCAAAGTGAATATAGGCCCGGTCGGCGGGGGGAGGCGGCACCCGTTCCAACCCTCAGCATAGCTAGGTCCAATCGGCAGGGGACAGAGGGCACCCATCCCAAACCAAAGTGAATATAGGCCCGGTCGGCGGGGGAGGCGGCACCCATCCCAACCCTCAGTGTAGCTAGGTCCAATCGGCAGGGTACAGTGGGCACCCATCCCAAACCCAAGTGAATATAGGCCCGGTCAGCGGGGGGAGGCGGCACCCGTCCCAACCCTCAGTGTAGCTGGGTCCAATTGGCAGGGGACAGTGGGCACCCATCCCAAACCAAAGTGAATATAGGCCCGGTCGACGGGGGGGAGGCAGCACCCATCCCAACCCTCAGCGTAGCTAGGTTCAATCGGGGGAAGGGGCAACTGTGCTTTTTCCTTTGCAGAAAATTATATGATTGTTCAAGGTATGTTAGAGAACCCTTGGGAAGGTGGTGGAGGGGGGTACCCATCTCAAACCAAAGTGTATATAGGCCCGGTCGGCGGGGGGAGGTGGCACCCATCCCAACCCTCAGCGTAGCTAAGTCCAACCGGCAGGGGACAGTGGGCACCCATCCCAAACCAAAGTGAATATAGGCCCGGTCGGCGGGGGGGGGGTGGCAGCACCCATCCCAACCCTCAGCGTAGCTAGGTCCAATCGGCAGGGGACAGTGGGCACCCATCGCAAACCAAAGTGAATATAGGCCCAGTCAATGGGGGGGAGGTGGCACCCATCCTAACCCTCAGTACAGCTTGGTTCAATCGGGGGAAGGGGCAACTGTATTTTTTCTTTTGCAGAATATTATATGATTGTTCAAGGTAAGTCAGAGAAACCTCGGGAAGGTGGTAGAGGGGGGTACCCATCCAAAACCAAAGTGTATATAGGCCCGGTCGGCCTGGGGGGAGGCGGCACCCATCCCAACCGTCAGCTTAGCTAGATCCAATTGGCAGGGGACAGCGCTGTCAGGTAATCCTGACATTGGATAGATGGAAGGGTAGGAGGGAAGGATGGTCTGCAACTTTTCACGCTCCGGAATGTAGGGAGGTGTGCAGGTTGCCTAGGAGATTCAGAATTCCACCGCCTGGGCAATCTGTTATCTCACCAAATGTCCTTGGTCTCACAGTTCTGGTTTCCGCTGTCTGGGACAGCTCTGGGGCATTTTGGTTTTTTACTACTTTAGAACTTTCGCACCTTTTCCCGCACGCGGGTTAGTGCCCATTGGTAGATAGAGAGGGGGGCATTTCAAGCTGGTATAACTGTAAGTGTATCCTTAGAATTAGCTATCACTGACAAAGAGATGTTACCGTGCCTTTAGAACTGCTTTCAATAAACGCTATCTTCTTTATGAAGCCTGGTGTTTGACTGACTTTCTGAAGAGCCTGACAGATTGTCAGTGATCCTTTCATTCGGGACTCGGTTCTACACCGCACTTCTCTCGTAGAGATGAGTGACGAGGAAGAAACCACGATCCCGATCCCAACATCCACATCAGGGGACGGGGTCCCTGTATCTACCGCGCCTGCAACAACGGCGTTGGTGACCCAAGAGAACCCGGTCTTGACCGTCATTGCGCCGTGGGGTCCGGAATACGACCTGGAAGGGTTCTATGGAGAGGCGTACGGGGGAGCATTCACTGGAGTGACGACCCGGCCGTGAAAGAGGCGAGATTGGGCCAAGCTGCTAGCGGAGACGCAAGAGACATGGTTCCTCACTCCCCGGGCATCGATTCAAGAGAGTAGATTTGAAAGGTCGGGACCCCAAGACCAAAGACCTCCTCCGCAGCCACTTGGACTGCCACCTGGCACCCAGGGCACCTCCGGACCAACCCGCGGGGCCACCCATAGGGCCGCCAGCACCGAGACGGCTGGGAGTACTGCGAGGCTGGGGCCCGCTGCTGCCTAACCTGGCTGATCTATTGGATGCCACCTACGACGGAACTCCAGAGAAGTTCTCGTTCTTTCTCGTGAGGGCTGAGAAGTTCATAGAGAATTGGGGCCACTTGTTCCCAAATGAGGAACGCATCATAGACGCAATCGCCTCCCACATGAAAGATGCCGCCCCCGACTGGTATGTGGCCTTACACCAAGAGGATGGGCGCGAGATGAGAGAGGTTGACGCGTTCATGTGGGCCATGAAAAAGGCCACTTCGAAGATGCCAACACGAACAAAACGGCTCGAGCTTTCCTCCGCACCTTCCGACATGGGACGAAGATGGTGCGTGAGTACACTGAAGAATTTCAGAGACAAGCCGCCAAGATCCGAGGATGGCCGGATGGAGTACTGGCCAAACAATACCAGTTGGGGTTGAACCCGGAAATACGATGTATGATCATGAGGGGCCGAGATCCCAAAACCTTGTCGGGATGGATGAAGGAAGCTGCGGCTACCGAAACCCGCCTGCGGACCATCTGGCTGGACGATGCAGCCGCCTTAGGGAAGGCGACCCAGCAGACCAGCACCCCGCTGAAAGGAAAGCTGGCAACCACCCCTCACAGGCAGAAAGATGGAACCCGCGAGCTATGGATGAAGCAAGGACTGTGCCTGAAATGTGGGGAGCCGGGCCACTTCGCCGCCAGATGCCCAGGGGGCACCCCATCACCGAGCGCACCCAGGGGGGTCAAGAAGAAGTTTGAGACCTCCACCCCGAAACCTGTGGCAAAGCACAGAGGGCTGAGGGCCCTCCAGGCCACCCTGTTGGGTGAGGAAATCGAGTCATCAGAAGAGGAGACCGCCCCGGTGGCGGGAAACAAGAAGGACCTGCTGTGAACAGTGCTGAACAGCAGGTTCCCGACTCCCAGGCGCTGAACCCGGTGAGCAAAAACCCTTCCCTCTTCTTTATGACTGTGACTTTAATGGACCCCAAACTACAGAGCCATGTAAGAGTATGGGCCTTGGTAGACTCGGGGTGCAGGAGAGACATTATAAACCCCTCCATGGTAATGGGGTTGGGAACTAAAGTAATAAAGTTGGCGGAGCCCTTGATCTTTACCCAAATGGATGGCTCCACGATGAGAGAGCACTGCAAGTATGAGATTGTACTGTTACGAATGGGGGTGGGGAAGCACTGGGAGGTGAGACCCTTCGTTGTAACCTCAGCGGCAAGGTTCCCACTGGTCTTGGGTAGCCCGTGGTTTTTCGACCACGACCCACACATACTGTGGGAGGTGGGGGTAGTCAACTTCATCTCCTCTCGCTGCGAGGCTCACGTCTGGAAAAACACTTGGGGCACCACCCCCCAGGGAGTTAACACGGTACAAGTGGGGTTGGCGGAGGCAGAACGGGACTCGATTCCCCGGGACTATTGGGACTTGTCAGCTGTGTTTGAGGAGGAGTAGGCAGATGAATTTCCCCCATAGAAACTCTGATTGTGCTATAGAACTATTACCCAACCAGAAACTGCCCAAAGGAAAACTATACTCTATGAGTCCGGCTGAGAAAGTGGAATTGAGAAAATTCATTGACAAGAACTTGGCGAGGGGTTTTATCTAGCCTGCATCCTCGCCCTGCGCTGCCCCTGTGTTGTTCTGGAAAAAGAAGGATGGGGGGTTGAGGCAATGCACGGACTACCGGGGACTCAATGCGGCTTCGGCCACTAACGCTTACGTGCTACCGTTGATCAAAGACTTGCTCGCGGCCGTAGCGGGGGGAAAGATTTTCTCTAAGCTTGATCTGAGAGACACGTACTTTCGGGTGCGCATCAGGGAGGGAGATGAATACAAAGCCGCGTTCAATACCCCGCTAGGCCAATTTGAATACTTGGTGATGCCGTTCGGCGGGTCCTTGTTTACCTTGATGATATCTTGCTGTACTCCCCTGACAAACATTCTCATGTCAAGTTGGTGCGTGAGGTGCTCCAAACGTTGCACAAGCACAAGCTGTATGCCAAGCTGTCCAAGTGTGAGTTCCATCGGTCTGAAATCTCTTTCTTGGGCTACCATATTTCCCAGAGAGGGATTGAAATGGACCTGGAAAAGGTCCAGGATGTAGTGGGGTGGGAGCCCCCCAAGACATGGAGGCAAATACAAGCATTCCTCGGGTTCGCGAATTTTTACAGATCGTTTTTAGCGAACTTCGCCCAGGTGGCCCTGCCCCTCACAGACCTCCTCAAGACTAAAGGGAAGGGTCCGGACAGTATTAGACCGGGGGCTAAGCTGGAGTGGACGGCCAAGTGCCAAGACGCATTTAACCAGCTGAAAACCCTGTTTACGTCAGAGCTCATCTTAGTGCACCCGAACGAATTGAAAAAATTTGTTGTACATGTTGACACCTCGGATGTCGCTATGGGAGGGGCCATCTTACAGGAGGGGGGCGATGGGAAGCTTCACCCCCTAGCTTATGTGTCAAAAAAATTTAATGGCACTGAGAGAAACTGGTTGGTGTGGGAGAAAGAGGCAGGGTTGATAAAGTTAGCTCTCTCAACCTGGTGACATTGGCTTGAGGGAGCACGAGTGCCGTTCGAGGTATGGACTGATCACAAAATCCTCGAATTGTTGCGCTCTCCATGGAACCTGAATGCAAAGCAACTCCGGTGGGCTGACTTCTTTTCTAAGTTTAATTTTACGTTCCACCATTTCCCGAGCAAGGCGAACTCGTTGGCCGATGCCTTGTCCTGCCTACCCCAACACGACAGCAAGAGGGAGGAGGTCCGGGATTCGGTGTTCACGCCTTCCCAGTTGGGAGGGGTGGTGACGACACGTAGCCAAACCGAACGGCCGCCTACCTCACCCCCGACTCCCTCATGGGAGCAGAGACTCGCCTCCGCCCTTTCTGACGCTGACCACAGCTCCTTGGAGAAGGAGGGGAGGGTGACTCGAGACGCACAAGGCTGTTGGTGGAAAAATGGAAAACTCTTCGTCCCACTCTCCTTGAGGGGGGAAATTATGGAGTGGGCACACGGAACTAAACTTGCAGGTCACACAGGATTTGTTAAAGACAATTTTGGTGGCCATGGATGAGGAAAGATTTGTCTTTGTTTGTACAAGCCTGCCAGACGTGCTTAATGAGCAAACCTCGCCCCGGGAAACCACCGGGCTTGCTACAGCCACTACCGACCCCCACACGGCCCTGGGAGGTGATCTCTATGGATTTTATAACAAACTTGCCTCCCAGTGGGGGAAGACCGTCATTTGGGTTGTGATGGATCTGTTTTCTAAACAAGCTCATTTCGTTCCCTTTAAATCGATCCCATCGGCAAAGAAACTTGCAAGAGCTTTCTTACAACACGTCGTGAGACTCCATACTCTGCCCACTAAGGTGATCTCCGATAGGGGGGTCTCAGTTCGTTTCGCATTTCTGGGGGGAACTGATGGCACTGTTAGGGGTGGAGAGGGGAGTGAGCAGTGCGTATCACCCAGAAACGGATGGTCAGACTGAGCGAGTTAATCAGACTCTGGAACAATATCTCAGGTGTTTCACCAATTTCCAACAAGACAATTGGGAAGCGCTGTTACCATTAGCGGAATTCTGCTACAACAACACCTGCCATACGTCCACGGGGGTCTCCCCTTTCATGGCGGTGCATGGTTATGAGGCTCCTCCCCTCCTGTTTCTGTCTCAACAATCTCTACTGGCTGGGGAGGCAGGGGACTGGTGCAAACAACTCCAGGCAGCATGGCCTCTTTTGGCGCAGACTTTGGACAATGCCAAATCGCTGTATAAGGCTCAGGCAGACAAGGACAAAGGGTGGGACCCTAAACCAGGGGAATTTGTGTATTTATCCACCCAGAACATCAAGGGACTCCAGCCCAGTCGGAAACTGGGTTGGAAGTATGTGGGACCTTTTGAAATAAAAAGGGTAATTAATGCTGTGACTGTTGAACTGATCTTACCCAAGTCATTAAGAACAATTCATCCTGTATTTCACCTCAGGTTACTAAGACGTTCGCCTGGGAAGAACCAATGGAGGCCACAACAACCAGCGCCGCCCCCCCTGAAGGTGGGGGGGAACCGCACTACGAAATCGCTGAGATACTTGATTCTAAAATTTTTCGGAACCGCTTGTATTATCTAATTGAGTGGGTGGATTTTGGGCCTGAACAGAGGGAATGGGTGAGGGAGGAACATGTTCACGCCCCGCGTTTGCTCCGCCGGTTTCACAAACGGTACCCCCATAAACCTGGAGGGGGGGTCTCTTATCGGAGGGGCAGAATGTCAGGTAATCCTGACATCGGATGGATGGAAGGGTAGGAGGGAAGGATGGTCTGCAACTTTTCACGTTCTGGAATGTAGGGAGGTGTGCAGGTTGCCTAGGAGATTCAGAATTCCACCGCCTGGGCAATCTGTTATCTCACCAAATGTCCTTGGTCTCACAGTTCTGGTTTTCGCTGTCTGGGACAGCTCTGGGGCATTTTGGTTATTTACTGCTTTAGAACTTTTACACCTTTTCCCGCGCGCGGGCTTAGTGCCCATTGGTAGATAGAGGGGGGGTGGCATTTCAAGCTGGTATAACTGTAAGTGTATCCTTAGAATTAGCTATCACTGACAAAGAGATGTTACCGTGCTTTTAGAACTGCTTTCAATAAACGCTATCTTCTTTATGAAGCCTGGTGTTTGACTGACTTTCTGAAGAGCCTGACAAGCGCTCATCCCAAACCAAGGTGCAAATAGGCACGTTTGGAGGCGGGGAGGTGGCACCCATTCCAACCCTCAACGTAGCTAGGTCCAATCGGCAGGGGACAGTGGGCACCCATCCCAAACCAAAGTGAATATAGTGTCAGTAATAGTTCTTTGTTTATGTTTCACACTGAGTCCATTGTTCTGTGTTCCCTATCTTGTCCCTGCTTTTGCGCTTGCATAGGTATGCTAGCAGTAATGTGGGAGCTTCTCTGCTGCTGCTCGGCATTATCACTGTGGCCTTGACTACAGGCTTTGGGCTATTCTTAAGTCTATAAGAATTTTCCAGTTCTGTGAAACCGAGGGGTGGAGGGATCTATCTCCCGCCTATTAAGTAACTCTCCCGCCGGGAGTTTCCTGCGCACGCGCTTGAAGTTCATTTGCTAGTCGCATTTTGCATCACACTATAACCATGCTTGAGCAGCTTATCCCGCCATTCCTGACAATAACCGTATTGCTGTGGGTTTTAGCACTGTATTCCAATAAAGCCCTTCTTATTCCTAAGAATGCTTGGATCTACTTGCTTTTGAACCTGACAGAAATTGTCAGGAATCCACTTCAGTATTCCTACTGATTTGCGCCTCTCCACGCCAGGATGAGCGGCGCCGGTGGAATGCCAGTGACGGTCCCGGTCACTACCACCCCCGTCACTATGGTTCCAGTGACTAACGTTCCAGTCACCACGGTACCAGTCACCGTTGTACCCGTGTCAATGGTTCCAGTGACAGCGGCGTTGATCCCGTACTCCTCGGCGGGGCCCATCACTCCTCCTGTCTCAGGAACTCTGGGAGCTTTGTACACTCTCCCAATCTACAGCCCAGCTGGGTCGATCCAGAGTCATGGGGGAGCCATACCCCGGACTTATTACCAAAGTGCCCCAATCCCGTGGGACAAATGGGTCACGCAACGGAAATCTAGAGACTGGTCCAGGAACTTATTGGATACTACCCATACCACATGGTCCTTGCCAGGGAGCCAAAGTCGGGATAGCCTGATGGATCCCTGCGGAAGCTTTGGACTACCCCAGGGACGAACTCCCCATGGACCGGTGAGGGCCAGCCCGACTAAAGATGTGGATACTAGAATGGACACAATCGAAGATGATTGCCGGTGGCTGATGCGGGACATGGGCAAGCTAATGCAATCCCTCCCGGGGATGATGGACCAAGCTATCCGCACCCATATGCTGGCCCAGCCCGGACCAGTGCCCGGTCCAGGACCCCAGTTGCCGCCGGGGCACCCTCCACCAGCTTCACCCGCCCCTGGGCAACCAGTCCTGGGACAGCCGATCCCAGGGCAACCAGTGCCAGGCCAGCCGCCCCCTGGGCAACCAATACCAGGCCAACCGATCCCAGGGCAGCCGGCCCCTGGGCAACCGCCACCGGGAGCTCCGCCACCGGCCCTGGCGCCAGTACCCGTGCCGATGCCAGCCCCGGGGCCCGTACCCAGACCAGGGCCAATGCCCCTCCCACCAATTATACGCCCAAAAGATATGTTGGAGATCACATTTGACGGGGACCCCGAAAGCGTTTCTTTCTTCATTCTGCAAGTTGGGAAGTTCTTACAGCGAGGGGGCCACCTGTTCCCGGATGAAGAACAGCAGGTGGAGTTTATTGCCTCCCAGTTTCGAGGAGTTGCAACCAGCTGGTATGTGGCCTTGTATGATCTAGAGGCTGTGGAATTGGGGAGTGTGGATGACTTCATGTGGGCCTTGAGAAACCGCTTTGAAGATCCGGCAGCTGCCCCAAAAGCTGAAGCCTTCCTCCGCACCTTCAAACGAGGGAAACTTACAGTGCGGGAGTACTCCAGAGAGTTCCAAAACCATGCTGCCAAGATCCGAGACTAGACAGACCCGGTGTTAGCCCAGCAATATCGAATGGGGCTAGTGGTGGATGTCCGTAATAATGTCCTCAGTTCCAAGGAGCCACGAACCCTACAGGGCTGGATGGAAGAAGCTGAACAGGCTGAGAGCAGACTACACATCATGAAGCTGGATATGTCCCTGGGGAACAATCGCCCAGCCACATCCACTTCACAGCCCCGGGGAAAACCAACCCAGACCTTGAGCGGGCTCTGGGATCAACACATGAGGCAAGGGCTGTGCCTGAAATGTGGGGAGAAAGGGCATTTCGCCGCCTCCTGCCCTAGGGATGATTCTGGCCGGTCACCCCCTCGAGAGGAGGACAGAAGATGATCCCCCCCCACCACCCAAAAGGGGCACCGCCAAACCACGCAACCCTCGGGCCCTCCTCGCCAACCAGGAAGTTGGAGACCCATTGTTCCTGGAGGAGGATGAACCGGAGCAGCAGGGAAATGAGAAGGTCCTGTTGTAAGTGGCGCAGCACAACAGGACCCAGCCCCTGAAGCGCCCAAATTGGTGAGCAATTACCCCTCTCTCTTCTTTGTGATGGTGATCATAATGAATCTGGCCACGATGACCCACATCAGGGTGCATGGCCTCATTGACTCTGGTTGCGGGAGGGACCTCATTAACCCTTCTTTAGTGATGGGGTTGGAGGCAGCAGTGATCAAATTGAAAGATCCCATCACATTCACTCAGATGGATGGGTCACCGATGAAGGAACCCTGCAGACTTGAGACTGTATCATTGCGCGTGGGGGTGGGCGAGCACTGGGAGCTCCGCTCGTTTGTGGTAGCACCACAAGCCAAGTTCCCCTTGGTGTTAGGCAGCCCGTGGTTACATGGACACGATCCGTACATCCTGTGGGAGGAAGGGGTCGTGCGTTTTATTTCCCCAAGGTGCTTAGAACATAAATGGGATCCTGGCTGGGGCACCCCGCCCGATAATGAACCTCCCCGGGCGTGCCTAGCAGCAGAGGAGATTGAGCGCATCCCTGCAGAGTACCGGGATTTGGCCCGCGTTTTCGAGGAGGAGGAAGCCGATGAACTTCCCCCCCACCGTAACTCAAACTGTGCCATTGAGATCCTCCCGGGTCAGAAAATGCCAAGGGGCAAAATTTATGCCATGAGCCCCAGGGAGAAAGAGGAGTTGCGCAAGTTCATTGATAAAAACCTAGTGCGTGGTTTCATCCGACCAGCCTCTTCCCCCTTCGCGGCCCCAGTGTTGTTTTGCAAAAAGAAGGATGGGGGGGCTGAGATTATGTATGGACTATAGGGGACTGAACGCAGTATCAGCCACCAATGCCTACCCCATGCCACTCATCAAGGATCTTTTAGCGGAGGTGGCTAAGGGGAAAATTTTCTCCAAATTGGATCTGCGAGATGCATATTTCCGAGTGCGCATCCAACAAAGTGATGAATTTTAAACTGCCTTTAACACCCCACTGGGACAATTTGAGTACCGAGTCATGCCCTTCGGGCTCCAGGGAGCTCCGGGAGTTTTTATGAATCTGATAAATGAAGTGCTGCACCCCTATTTGTTCAAAGGGGTGGTTGTTTACTTGGATGATATCTTGGTGTATACCCCAAACCTGAACACCCATGTTAACTTGCTCCGCGAAGTGCTGTCTAGGTTGTTAGAGCACAAACTATTTGCCAAAATATCAAAATGTGAGTTTCACCAGACCCGCATTGACTTTCTCGGCTACCGAATATCCCCTGAGGGTCTGTCCCCCTAGGTCCAATCGGCAGGGGACAGTGGGCACCCATCCCAAACCAAAGTGACTATAGGCCCGGATAGCGGGGGGGAGGTGGCACCCATCCCAACCCTCAGCGTAGCTAGGTCCAATCAGCAGGGGACAGTGAGCACCCATCCCAAACCAAAGTGAATATAGGCCCGGTCGGAGGGGGGTGGCGGCACCCATCCCAACCCTCAGCGTAGCTAGGTCCAATCAGCAGGGGACAGTGAGCACCCATCCCAAACCAAAGTGAATATAGGCCCGGTCGGAGGGGGGGTGGCGGCACCCATTCCAACCCACAGTGTAGCTAGGTCCAACCGGCAGGGGACAGTGGGCACCCATCCCAAACCAAAGTGAATATAGGCCCGGTCGGCGGGGGGGAGGCGGCACCCATTCCAACCCTCAGCGTAGCTAGGTCCAACCGGCAGGGGACAGTGGGCACCCATCCCAAAGCAAAGTGAATATAGGCCCGGTCGACGGGGGGGGGTGGCACCTATCCCAACCCTCACCGTAGCTAGGTTCAGTCGGGGGAAGGGGCAACTGTGATTTTTCTTTTGCAGAATATTATATGATTGTTCAAGGTAAGTCAGAGAACCCTTGGGAAGGTGGTGGAGGGGGGTACCTGTCCCAAAACAAAGTGAATATAGGCCCGGTCGGCGGGGGGGTGGCGGCACCCATCCCAACCCTCAGCGTAGCTAGGTCCAATCGGCAGGGGACAGTGGGCACCCATCCCAAACCAAAGTGAATATAGGCCCGGTCGGCGGGGGGGTGGCGGCACCCATCCCAACCCTCAGCGTAGCTAGGTCCAATCGGCAGGGGAGAATGGGCACCCATCCCAAACCAAAGTGAATATAGGCCCGGTCGGCGGGGGGGAGGTGGCACCCATCCCAACCCTCAGCGTAGCTAGGTCCAATCGGCAGGGGACAATGGGCACCCATCCCAAACCAAAGTGAATATAGGCCCGGTCGGCGGGAGGTTGGTGTCACCCATCCCAACCCTCAGCGTAGCTAGGTACAGTCGGCAGGGGACAGTGGGCACCCATCCCAAACCAAAGTGAATATAGGCCCGGTCGGCGGGGGGGGTGACACCCATCCCAACCCTCAGCGTAGCTAGGTCCAATCGGCAGGGGACAGTGGGCACCCATCCCAAAGCAAAGTGAATATAGGCCCAGTCGGCGGGGGGAGGCGGCACCCATCCCAACCCTCAGCGTAGCTAGGTTCAGTCGGGGGAAGGGGCAACTGTGATTTTTCCTTTGCAGAATATTATATGATTGTTCAAGGTAAGTCAGAGAACCCTTGGGAAGGTGGTGAGGGGGTACCTGTCCCAAACAAACGTGAATTTAGGCCCGCTCGGCGGGGGGGAGGTGGGACCCATCCCAACTCTCAGCGTAGCTAGGTCCAATCGGCAGGGGACAGTGGGCACCCATCCCAAACCAAAGTGAATATAGGCCCGGTCGGCGGGGGGGAGGTGGCACCCATCCCAACCCTCAGCGTAGCTAGGTTCAATCGGGGGAAGGGGCAACCGTGTTTTTTCATTTGCAGAAAATGATATGATTGTTCAAGGTAAGTCAGAGAACCCTTGGGAATGTGGTGGAGGGGGTACCCAGCCCAAACCAAAGTGAATGTAGGCCCGGTCGGCGGGGGGGAGGTGGCACCCATCCCAACCCTCAACGTAGGTTGATCCAATAGGGAGGGGACGGCGCCCATCCAAAACCAAAGTGCAAATAAGTCCGTTCGGCAGGGGGAGGGGGCGCCCATCCCATCCCTCATTACAACTAGGTCCAATTGGCTGGGGACAGGGGGCACCCATCCCAAACCAAAGTGTATATAGGTCCGGTCGGTGGGAGGGAAGTGGTACCCATCCCAAACATCAGTGTAGCTAGGTCCATTTGGCAGAGGACAGTGGGCACCCATCACAAACCAAATTGTATATAGGGCCAGTTGGCAGGGTGGTGGTGGCACCCAACCCAGCCCTCAGTTGTAGCTAGCCTGATTGGCAGGGGAAAGTGGGCACCCATCCCAAACCAAAGTGTAAAGAGGCCCAGGCTGCGAGGAGGGGGTGGCACCCATTCCAAACCTCAGTGTAGCTAGGTCCAATCGGGGGCAGGGACAACTGTGTTTTTCCTTTGCAGAAAATGATATGATTGTTCAAGGTAAGTCAGAGAACCCTTGGGAAGGTGGTGGAGGGGGGTACCTGTTAAGTATGAGACTCAACAAAGGATTCAGCTTCAAGTGATTTCAGCTTTATTAAACAGCAATTGTAAGTCAGGAACACACGACAACAAGGGGAGCACAGCTCCTTCTTTTAAACTCTCCTGGGCTGTCAAAGCCACACCCATTACAAGTTAAAGACCAATCAGAATACAGGGATAAAGGCCAATCAGGACCGTTCCCTCTTTGCAACAATATCACTCAGTGATTGGGTAATTACACAGGTTTCGCAGAAACCGACCAATAGCAATGCGACATCTGAAAAGCCACGTTCAGACTCAAGCTTAACATGTGAATAGATAGGAGCGATTCACATTCAGTACATAACAAATTCCTCCCCCCTAAGATGGAGCATTACCCTGCCAAACATAATCTTTCAGGTAGGGGGGGCACCTCTGCTTTGGTTCGACCGGCGCAGCGGTCTCTCCTCCATTGGACTTGGAGCGGCACACTCTTCTGGAGCCCTGGTAACCTCTCTCGCAGGAGGGACAGGGGGAACACAAACAGGGATCACAGGCTCTGGAGTTGGGGTCTGCCCAGACTCTGAGTCCCCTTCTGCAGCACTCACCTCCTCGGCGGGAGGCCCCTCCTGCTCGGGGACCAGCTCAGGTTCAGTCACCGACTCGGCTGAGCTGGTCTATGTGGCGGCGAATCTCCCGTCCGCTGGGAAGCCGGACCACATACAGCCTGGACCCTGCAACTTTGGTGACTATGGCCGGTAGCCACCGATGACCTTCCCCGTAGTTCCGGGCAAAGACCTTGTCCCCACACTGGAACACTCTCCCCTGTGCTGGTTCCTCAGACCGTTGCTTGGACTGGTCCAAGTCAGGGTGCAAACGGTCGAGGAGGGTAGATAGCTTTCGGCCCATCAAGAGTTCAGCTGGGCTCCGCCCCATTGCCGAACACGGGGTGATGTGTTGCCTCAGAAGGAAAGAGGCCAGCTTCTGATTCCAGTCCCCGCACGTCAGTCGCCCAAGCGATTCTTCTGTCGTCCGAAACATACATTCAGCCTGTCCGTTAGAGGCTGGATGGAACGGGGCCGACGTTACATGGCATACAAGGTTGTCAGCCAGGAACCCCTCAAATTCTGCTGAAACGAACTGTGGCCCGTTATCGGAGATGACACAGTCCGGCAGTCCGTGCATGGAAAACAGTTTGCGCAGGGCATGAATCACAGCCCCAGAATTTGTTGATCTCATATTTACAACCTCCAACCATTTGGAGTAAGAGTCTACACATATGAAAAACATTTGCCCATGGTACGGGTCCGCAAAATCAATATGGAGGCGGGACCATGGCCTCCTTGACTTTTCCCAGGGCTGGACAGGAGCACGAGGTGGTTCTGGCCGGGACTGTTGGCAGGACAAGCAGTTCCGAACCCAAACCTCAATGTCCGCATCAATGTTTAGCCACCACACGTACCCTCTGGCGAGGGCCTTCATATGAACCATTCCTGGATGGCCCACATGCAAAGCCTCCAGGACTCTTTCCCTTAGCTTAGAGGGAATTACAACTCTACTTCCCCAAAGCAGACAGCCCTTAGTCACAGATAATTCATTTTGGTGGGAAACAAACAGTTTGAACTCTGCCTCCACTTTCCCGGCCGGCCACCCCCTCCACACCCAATTGAGAACTCGGGCGATTAAAGGGTCCTTTGCCAACGCAGCGGCAATGTCTGTGGAGGTGACCGGTGCCTCTGGGAGCTCTTCCAGCGCCAAAATGTCCAGTTCTGGCTCCTTGTCAGAGTGAGTTAGTGGTGCGGGGCAGCAGCTAAGGGCGTCTGCGTGCCCAATAGCCTTCCCCGGACGGTGCTCCAGCTCAAAATCGTATGCCGACAGAAAAATCGCCCACCTTAGCATCCGGGGCGATAGAATGTTCGGTGTCGGCCAGTCTGGCGAGAAGATGCCCAGGAGAGGTTTGTGATCAGTCACAAGGAGGAACCACCGCCCATAACAAAGTCATGGAATTTCTTTATTCCTGTGATTAGGGCGAGGCCCTCCTTGTCGATCTGGGCATAGTTCTTTTCTGCCTTAGTGAGGGATCGGGAATAAAATGCGACCAGTGCCTCAGATCCGTCCGGCATCAGGTGGCTGAGAACGGCACCCACCCCATAAGAAGACGCGTCAGCTGCAAGCACCAGCAATTTGTTTTCATTGAAGTGCGTCAGGACTGCACTCGATGACAAAAGTTCCTTCACTGAAACGAATGCACGCCTCTGCCGCTCACCCCACTCCCATTTAGCGTTCTTGTGGAGCAAAGCATGCAGAGGTTCAGCGACTGATGCCTTGTGCGGCAGAAAGGCACCATAAAAGTTCAGTATTCCCAAGAAGGATTGGAGGTCTCTCTTGGACTGGGGTGGAGGCGCGTTTTGGATTGCCTCCATCTTGTCGGGTGTGGGGTGGACCCCGTCTGCATCTATGAGGAACCCCAAGAACTCAACTCTTTTTACCCCGACAACACATTTCGAATGCTTAACCCGCAGCCCGGCATTTTTAAACGACTCAACACTGCTCTTAAGCGAGCCATCAGTTCACAATTATCTGTGCTCGCAATTAAAACATCGTCGAAATAGGGCACGACACGGGATAGCCCATGCAGGAGCCCCTCCATTAGCCCTTGAAAAATGCCCGGGGCGACATTTACTCCAAATTGTAATCGTTTCACCCTGAAAGCCCCTTTATGGGTAACGATTGTTTGGGCTCCAGCAGTTGCGTCGTCCACCGGCAACTGCTGGTAAGCTTGAGCCAGGTCAAGCTTGGCAAAAAATTTTCCCCCTCCCAGTGACGCCAGTACGTGGCTGATTACCGGCACCGGATAGGAATGCTGCTGCAGAGCTTTGTTAACTGTACATTTGTAGTCTGTACATATTCGTATAGACCTGTCGGCCTTGACAAGCGTCAGAATTGGAGTCTCCCACTTTCCGTAGTGTACCGGTTCAAGAACCCCCTGACTGACCGATTTATCTAACTCTGACTCAATTTTTGCTTTGAGCGCGAGCGGGACCTTCCTATACTTCAGTCGTATCGGACGAACTGAAGGGTCCAAATCAAAAGAAACTGGGGGGCTGGTATACATGCCGAGCCCCTCACCAAACACTTCAGGAAACTCGCTATACAATGAGTCCTGTTTATTTAAACAAATTTTGTTGATACCAGTGATAGCGATCCCCAATGCCTCAAACCAGTCGAGGCCCAACAGGCTAACCCGCTCACCCTCTGCCACCAGGAGAGACAGCTCAGCCTTACGGTCTTTGAACTTGACGTGGAAGGTCACCTTTCCCGCCAACGGAATGCACCATCCCTGGAAGTCGGTCAAGCGGGTCGACACTGGTGCCAGATGGCGGCGCCTTCGCCTCGGGAACAAGCATTGCCACGTCTCTGTAGAGATGACAGTGACGGACGATCTGGAGTCCACCTCCATGACACAGGGAACGCCGTCCAGATGAACCATCATGTAGATTTTCTTGCTGGGCTTGCCTCCGGTGGCCAGGATCGTTGATGGGCAGCAGCAGGAGTCAGTCTGATGACAGCCAGATGCCTTATTGTCGTTTTGAACACGAACCCTGGGGTCTGCACGTCGCGAAGACGGTGGAGATCTTTTGGTGGCACGACAGACTTGGGCCAGATGACCCCGCTTGCCACAGGAGCGGCAGATCAGCTCCTTGGCCCAACAGAGGTCTCTGTCATGCTTGCCTCCGCAGCCGGTAAAGGAACGTGCTACTGGAGTCTTCGGTCTGGTCCGCGGTGGGCGTGTCTCCCTGGTTCTGTATATGCCGTCAGCCTCGCCGTCGGACTCACTGGCGGATTGCTGGTGGACTGCAGGCTCTTTAACCGTTGGTGGTGGTCGTTGTCGCACCTCTCGGGTCGATTTGTCGGCGGCCTCAGCAGCGACAGCCTCAATGTAGGCCACAGCATATGTAAGCTTGGAGCGCGCAAACAGGTGCTGCTGGAGGCGCTCGACCTGAAGGCCGCACACCAGTCGGTCGAGGAGGGCCTCTACCAGGTCGGTGAAGCCGCAAGACCGGGCCGCCTTCCGCAAGGCGGTGACGAATTCGGCTATCGATTCAGCCGGGCCCTAGCACCGCTTGTAAAAAGCGTGCCTGCAGGCTATCTTTGACGGCTGCGGCGCAAAATGGCCGTTGAGCTTTGCCGTGATATCAGCCCATGTAGCTATGCTAAGCTCGGTGGGTGCCACTAGGGACCAAGTGATGTCGAAGATGGTCTTGCCACAGGAGCTCAATAGCGTTGCCTTCTTCCTCGCCTTGTCCATGATCTGGTTTGCCTGGAGATGAAACTCAAACCGTGCCAGGTAAGAGTCCCAGTCCTCCATCGCTGGGTCAAACGACTCGAACACCGGATTTACGGCCATCTGGGCTGACAGGGCTGCCATTAATGCTCGTGGAGCCTCAGCCGACTCGACCGGGTGTGTGTCCTCGTTACTGTCTCGGTTCAGTGGGGCTGCCTACCCGCTCTAGAATCCCACCTTCGTCGCCAATTGTTAAGTATGAGACTCAACAAAGGATTCAGCTTCAAGTGATTTCAGCTTTATTAAACAGCAACTGTAAGTCAGGAACACACGACTGAACACAGACAACAAGGGGAGCACAGCTCCTTCTTTTAAACTCTCCCGGGCTGTCAAAGCCACACCCATTACAAGTTAAAGACCAATCAGAATACAGGGATAAAGGCCAATCAGGACCATTCCCTCTTTGCAACAATATCACTCAGTGATTGGGTAATTACACAGGTTTCGCAGAAACCGACCAATAGCAATGCGACATCTGAAGAGCCACATTCAAACTCAAGCTTAATATGTGAATAGATAGGAGCGATTCACATTCAGTACATAACAGTACCCGTCCCAAACCAAAGTGTATATAGGCCCGGTCGGCGGGGGGAGGCGGCACCCATCCCAACCCTCAGTACAGCTAGGTCCAATCGGCAGGGGACAGTGGGCCCTATCCCAAACCAAAGTGAATATAGGCCCGGTCGGCGGGGGGTGGCGGTACCTATTCCAACCCTCAGCATAGCTAGGTCCAATTGGCAGGGGGCAGTGGGCCCTATCCCAAACCAAAGTTAATATAGGCCCGGTCGGCGGGGGTGGTGGTGGTACCCATCCCAACCCTCAGCGTAGCTTGGTTTAGTCAGGGGGAGGGGCAACTGTGATTTTTCCTTTGCAGTATATTATACGATTGTTTAAGGTAAGTTAGAGAACCCTTGGGAAGGTGGTGGAGGGGGGTACCTGTCCCAAACCAAAGTGTATATAGGCCCGGTCGGCGGGGGGGAGGCGGCACCCGTCCCAACCCTCAGCCTAGCTAGATCCAATCGGCAGGGGACAGTGCTCATCCCAAACCAACGTGAATATAGGCCCAGTCGGCGGGGGGAGGTGGTACCCATCCCAACCCTCAGCATAGCCAGGTCCAATCGGCAGGGGACTGTGGGCACCCATCCCAAACCAAAGTGAATATAGGCCCGGTCGGCGAGGGGGAGGTGGCACCCATCCCAACCCTCAACGTAGCCAGGTCCAATCGGCAGGGGACAGTGGGCACCCATCCCAAACCAAAGTGAATATAGGCCCGGTCGGCGGGGGGGAGGTGGCACCCATCCCAACCCTCAACGTAGCTAGGTCCAATCGGCAGGGGACAGTGGGCACTCATCCCAAACCAAAGTGAATATAGGCCCGGTCGGCGGGGGGGAGGTGGCACCCATCCCAACCCTCAGCGTAGCTAGGTCCAATTTGCAGGGCACAGTGGGCACCCATCCCAAACCAAAGTGAATTTAGGCCCAGTTGGCGGGGGGAGGTGGCACCCATCCCAACCCTCAATGTAGCCAGGTCCAATCGGCAGGGCACAGTGGGCACCCACCCAAACCAAAGTGAATTTAGGCCCGGTCGGCGGGGGGGAAGTGGCACCCATTCCAACCCCCAGTGTAGCTAGGTTCATCCAGCAGGGGACGGTGGGAAGCCATCCCAGCCCTCAGCTTAGATGTGCCCAGTCAACACGGGGGAAGGGGCACCCATCCCAACCCTCAGTTTAGCTAGGTTCAGTCAGGGGGAGGGGCAACTGTGTTTTTTCCTTTGCAGAAAATGATACGATTGTTCAAGGTAAGTCAGAGAATCCTTGGGAAGGTGGTGGAGGGGGTACACGTCCCAAACCAAGGTTGAAGTAGGCCCGGTCGGCGGGGGGGAGGTGGCACCCATCCCAACCCTCAGCGTAGCCAAGTCCAACTGGCAGGGGACAGTGGGCACCCATCCTAAACCAAAGTGAATATAGGCCCGGTCGGCGGGGGGGAGGTGGCACCCATCCCAACTCTCAGCGTAGCCAGGTCCAGTCGGCAGGGGACAGTGGGCACCCATCCCAAACCAAAGTGAATTTAGGCCCGGTCGGCGGGGGGGAGGTGGCACCCATCCCAACCCCCAGTGTAGCTAGGTTCATTCAGCAGGGGACGGTGGGAAGCCATCCCAGCCCTCAGCTTAGATGTGCCCGGTCAACACGGGGGAAGGGGCACCCATCCCAACCCTCAGTTTAGCTAGGTTCAGTCAGGGGGAGGGGCAACTGTGTTTTTTCCTTTGCAGAAAATGATACGATTGTTCAAGGTAAGTCAGAGAATCCTTGGGAAGGTGGTGGTGGGGGGTACACGTCCCAAACCAAGGTTGAAGTAGGCCCGGTCGGCGGGGGGGAGGTGGCACCCATCCCAACCCTCAGCATAGCCAGGTCCAATCGGCAGGGGACAGAGGGCACCCATCCCAAACCAAAGTGAATATAGGCCCAGTCGGCGGGGGGAGGTGGCACCCATCCCAACCCTCAGCGTAGCTAGGTCCAGTCGGCAGGGGACAGTGGGCACCCATCCCAAACCAAAGTGTATATAGGCCCGGTCGGCGGGGGGGAGGCGGCACCCCTCTTAACCCTCAATTTAGCTAGGTTCATTCAGCAGGGGATGGTGGAAAGCCATCCTAACCCTCAGCTTAGATACGCCCGGTCGACAGGGGGGAGAGGGCACCCAACCCAGCCCTCAGTGTAGCTCTGCCTGGTGAGCAGGGGGGAGACCGCACCCGTCCCAACCCGCAGAGTAGCTTGGCCCTGTTGGTGCGGGGAGAGGTCCCATCCAAACGTTGCTATGCTTGCGGGGGTTTTATTTGTGATCACCGTGGAGACGACAAGAGGGCAGAGAGAGGGAGGCTCTTTTGTGCCATTCCTTCTGCAGAGCTCCCCACCCTCCCCTCACTGTGGCAACCATGTGGGATTAGCCGGTCGCTTCGGGGCCAAGCAGGAATTTTTGGGGTCCCTATCTGATTGGCCGGGATCAGGGACCTTTTTTCGCCTGCTTCACATTTGTTGCTGTGGGGTCGGGTTATAGAAAGAGGCCTGGTCTGGATGGACTGGCAGCATTTGTCCAAGTGAGGGGCCTGTCGCTTCCTTGGATGGGCAAGAACCCTGCAGTGTCCCTGAGGGCGCAAGGGGGTTAACCCCTTGGCGCTGGACCTCAATGCTTGACGGGATTGTCCAAATGCTGTCAAACCCAACCATCAGCCTCTTAGGGAGCCCTCCCAATGTCGGGATTCCATTTAATGCTCACTAAGTTGAGTTTGCCATGAATAAATTCTAGTGAAGCCTATGCCATTTTGTCTGGTGTCTTCATTTCTGGGTATGGCAGCAATTGACTTTGAGAGCCAAAGGTCTGGAAATGAGAGCCAAAAAAAAGATGCTCTGATCCACATAACAAGAAGGGAGCAAATGTTCGAACATAGTTGTAGGGCTGGAACAGAGAGCATATCAGGAGTTTCTGGATGAACGAAAGGATTGCTTTGAGAGTAAAGTCCTGATGATAATTCATAGAATAAGAATAGGAAGGAAAGGAAAAGTCTGGCTGTCAGGACCATGAAAGTGATAAAGGAAGAAAAGATTTGGTAAAGCAGCGTGAATTATGGGGTGTGGTCCTGGTAAAACCTCATGATCTGAAAGGATGAGTCCTGTGAAATGAAATGAAAGGAATTAGAGATAGATGAGAGAGACGAATGTTAAAACAAGAGGACTAAATGGCAGATCCGAGGGAGAAGCAAATCCAGTTCTTGCATGAATGGCAGATCTCCCCAATCAGATCAGATTATTCAGCTGCAACTGAGAGAAAAAACACTTTTGGAATCCCAACATAATCTGCTACAGAAAGGAAGTTACCATGATATCTTTATGCCACCCCTATATACGACTTAGGACAGTGAATATCACAAATCAAATTCTCACAATGTTTTAGGGGGGCAGGGGAATACATGAGGCAGAAAAATCGGTTATGGGGTATTTACTGGTAACAATAGTGGGAAAAAGAAAGTAACAGTCCTACAAAAGTTTGTACATTATGTAGTAGTCTTACAGAATAAAGTGATTATTTAGATAAAGTGGACTAGAGGCAAAAGACTGAAGATAATTGCTAGGTAGGAAGTGGATTGAAATTATGGTTGTGTATAGGAGCTGCGGTGGCTCAGGTGGTTAAGACGCTGAACTGCAGGCTGTGGAAGGTCAGTAGTTCAGCAGTTCAAGACCCGTGAGTGCCGCATGATGGGGTGAGCTCCCGTCTCTAGTTCCAGCTCCTGCCAACCTAGCAGTTCGAAAGCAAGAAATTGCAAGTAGATAAATAGGTACCACTTCAGTGGGAAGGTAACAGCGTTCCGTGCGCCTTGGTGTTTAGTCATGCCGGCCACATGACCATAGAAATGTCTTCGGACAGCGCTGGCTCTTCGGCTTTGAAACGGAGATGAGCACCGCAACCCTAGAGTCGGATTCGACTGGCTTTCAAGCAAGGGAACCTTTACCTTTACTATAGGAAGGTAGAAAAGACAACTAAAAACACACAGAAGGACGACCACTGGTTCTCAGCGATACAGGCCGTTTCAAAAGGAAAAAAAGGCAATCCCGGAATTAAATGGATAATTATAACATGGAACAGAACAAAGTTTGAGTCCAGTGGCACCTGGAAGACCAACAAAGTTTAGTTCTGGGTATAAGCGCTTATATCCAGAATTAAACTTTGTTGGCGTTCAAGGTGCCACTGGACTCAAACTTAGTTCTCTTGCTTCAGACCAACACAGCCACTCTCCTGAATCTATTACAGGGAATGTAGAAGGTTTGTCTGCAATATATAAAAGACAAGAGTAAATAAAGAATTGCAAAGGTTTTTTTTAAAAAAAATGCAAAATACTGCCCTTCAGCAATGTATGGAAAAAGTCTGGCCAATTATATTTTATATGTGAATGGGGTGTTACAAGCGCTGCCCTGCACTATTGGAGTGTATCAACAGAAGAAATAACATCCAAATCACAAGATGTTATTGTCTTGCTGTACAGTGCATTGATCAGGCCGCACCTGGAGTTTTGTGGGCAGTTCTGGAGGCCTCACTTCCAAAAGGATGTGGGCAGAATGGAGCGGGTGCAGAGGAGAGCGACGAGGATGATCGGGGGCCTGGAGACCAAGAAGCCCTGTAAGGAAAGGCCGAGAGACCTGGGGATCTTCAGTCTGGAGAAGTGGAGGTTGAGGGGGGGACATGATTACTCTTTTTAAGTCTTTGAAGGGCTGTCACTTAGAAGAGGGCAGGGAGCTGTCCCTGGTGGCAGCAGAGGAGAGGACTCGAAATAATGGGTTTAGATTAAGGGTGGGAAGGTACCGGATGGATATTAGGGAAAACTTTTTCACACTAAGAGAGGTGCAGTAGTGGAATCAGCTGCCTCGGGAGGTGGCGAGCTCCCCCTCCCTGGCAGTCTTTAACCCGCGGCTGATCAAACACTTGTCAGGGATGCTCTAGGCTGATCCTGCACTGAGCAGGGGGCTGGACTAGATGACCTCTGTGGCCCCTTCCAACTCTGTGATCCTGTGATTCTATGATTTTGTCTGTGAGATCTTAGATGGTACGCCACACTTCTCCTGCATCCAATACACGCCCAAACCTTTTAAGACATGGGTTGAATACCAGGTTGGGTTCTCAGCAGCCTGGTAAAGTCTGGAGGGAAAAAATGGGGAAGAACCTCTAGGAACAGTAGAGGCAAAAAAGAACTGCCGCTGGAGGACAGGAAAGGGGCCTTTTCAGTTATGGTGGAACTGCTTCCCCGGGGACATTCCCCTGGCACCATCCTTGCTGTTTTCTGGTAATGGGCCAAAAGGACACAGGTCCCAACAGGGGTTCGACACCTGGCATCTTCACTCAGAACCCTCAGGTAGCAAGGGGTGCTTTCAAAGCGAGGTGGTGCAGTGGCTCAGCGGTAGGGCACCTGTTTTGCATGCAGAAGGTCACAGGTTCAATCCCCAGCACCCACGCTTAAAAGGACCAGGTAGCTGTTGGCACGGAAGACTTTGATCTTGTTATGTATTTACTTATTTATATTTATATTTATTTATTTTGGGATTTATACCCCGCCCCATCCGGTAGCTCAGGGCGGCTAACAAGCGGTCAAGCCGAGTTTCAGAACGAAAAACAATAACGATATTACATACAATTAAAAAATCCAAAAATTCAATACAGCAGTAAAATTCTTATAAATCCAAGATGCATGATACACGGTATCCCACATTGGCGGCGGATTTCTTAATTGCATGGGCACCAGGAGTAGTCTATCCCAGCTCACGGGCGGCATCCATCTTTCCAGATAATGGGACAGATGGATGAAAGGCTGTCAATGATGGCATGATAGTGGCGGTGGCTCCTCCTCAAAGGCCTGGCGGAAGAGCTCCGTCTTGCAGGCCCTGCAGAACTGCACTAGGTCCTGCAGGGCCCGGATCTCTATATATTATGCAATGTAATCTAAACCGGAGCTTCAGGCACAAGCTCCATTGACTCTCAAGTATCCTAAACCCTGCAGTCGGATTGGTCACTGTTGTGTAACAGACCAATCTGGAAAGACTCTGACCGACGGCGGGAACGAATCCCGATGGTCCTCTATTGTGATTGGGCATTATACTAAGGGGGTGTGGCCCCGCTAGTTCAAAATGTATATATTGCACCATTCTATGAAGGTTCTTGTTGTGTGTTGTGTTATGTTCCGAGCTGAATAAATGAATCACTTGTTTAAGAAACACTACCTCGATTTCAGTATATAACAGATCTGAAAACCCAAGGAGCCATTGCCAGGCAAAGGAGGCAACCAAAGAAACTGACCTTGATAGCCCAGGGAGCTTCACGTGATCCTGCCCCACAGATTTTGGGGTATAGGTAGCACAGTTGGGGGGCAGATTCTGTTTCCCCGTCGCCTGCAGCTTCTTGGCTGAACAGATCGCTTTTCGGTCATTCCTGAAGATCTGGGGAGCAAAGAAACGGACAAAGGCAGGAATGAGAGAAAGGACAAAGGGAAGTAGGGGACGGATGGAAGAAAAGACAAAACCTACTGAGGGACGTGTGGGGAGGCAAGGGTCCGGGGTGAGATAGAGGCTGCTTTGGGGACATGGAAAGGAGTCACCTGCACCCTCCGCTGTTTCTGGCATGGTTTAGAAGAAGAAGAGATTGGATTTATACCCCGCCCTTCACTACCCAAAGGTGTCTCAGAGAGGCTTACAAACTCATTCCCCTTTCCTTTTCCCTTTCCCTCCCCACAACAGACACCCTGTGAGGTAGGTGGGGCTGAGAGAGCTCTTGACAGAAACTGCTCTTTTTCAAGAACAGCTCTTATCAGAACTACGGCTTGCCCAAGGTCATCCCGCCAGGTGCAAGTGGAGGAGTGGGGAATCAAACCCGGTTCTCCCAGATTAGAGTCCGTGCACTTAACCACTACACCAAACTGGCTGTCATACCTCAGTACTGCAGGTAGTTTAGATCATACCTCAGTACTGCAGTTAGTGTAGCCACTCTGTACCACAGGACTTTTGAAAGTGATTTATTTAACTGAGCCTATAGAAATGTTTTAATTCTTCCTTTGTTCCGAAAGGTAGATCATATGGGGATGATACCTCTTTTATGAGCAAGTAATGGCAGACCTATCACTTTTTCACTACAGAATTTTATGTATCTCCCTTTCCCAAGGAGGGGGCTCACCACCCCCAGGAAGCAGCCACGTTGGATCCATCCCTGAAACCCTTGCTGCTCCTGCAGCACCTACAGCCATCGCGGCCAGAAGACAAGGAATCTGCCCTGCCAGTTAGCTCTAGAACAAGCATGGCTGGACTGACCCTCCTGCACTGGCTCAAGAGCGACTCCCATGGTTCTGTCTAGCCCTTCATGGGGTGGCGCTTTGCATTTGGTTGCTAGCTGTCATTTTAGGCTTTTCACCCCCAGAATTTGGATTATTTACCCCCTCCCTTTTTTTTTGCAAATGCCAATGACATTTAAACTGGGCCAGGGCCAGGGCAGAGGCAAAGAGGGAACGCAAGAACGTAAGGCAGTTTCGGAAGGTATCCATGCTGGTCTTCAGTAGAACAGCCAGATTCAAGTCCAGGAGGACCTTAGAAACCAAGAAGATTTGGGGGGGATATGAGCTTCCAAAGAGTCAAAGCTCCCTTCATCAGATCACAAGTAGGGATGGAGATCCCTAAGGCTCCCTTACACCCCAGTCAGAAGGTGGGTGGGGTGTTGGTAAGAAGGAACTCAGGATGCAGAGGTAGAATGTGGTGGATACGAGCAGAGGGGAAATGCTTGGGGGCAGGAAATTAGCCTTTGTAGTGAGACATGGTTCCTGTTTCTCTATTCAGCCCGAGGGGCTCCAGTCGTTCACCCCATGGGGTCATAGAATCATAGAAGAATCATAGAATTGGAAGGCGCCTCCAGGGTCATCTAGTAACTAGTCCAACCCCCTGCACAATGCAGGAAATTCACAAATACCTCCACCC
The DNA here is from genome assembly GCA_029375565.1 of Gekko gecko. Taxonomy (NCBI): domain Eukaryota; kingdom Metazoa; phylum Chordata; class Lepidosauria; order Squamata; family Gekkonidae; genus Gekko; species Gekko gecko. Next base: position 34,511,965 of record JAPDNY010000017.1, on the reverse strand, counting down.
ACACACACACACACCCAGTGACCCCTGCTCCCCGCCCAGAAGATGGCAACAAATCTCCAGGATCTCCAGCCAAACTACTGAGGGATGAGTTCATTCACGAGTTCATAACAATGGACACCCCAGGGATGAATAGGGGAGGACTCAGGATTCTTATCTCACCCCCACCACCCCGCTTCCCCAGGCTCCACACCTTAGGGTTACCAACTCCATGTTGGGGAATTCCCCGGGGACTTGGGCGTGGAGCCTTGAGGAGGGCAAGGTTAGGGGAGGCGAAGGCTCAACAGAGTATAATCGCATACAGCCCATCCTCCAAAGCAGCCATTTTCTCCACGGGAATTTGTCCCTGTCGTCAGGAGACTCATAATAATTCCTGCAGACCTCCAGCCCCTCCCCTTTCCCCAGGCTCTCGGTGAGTGTTGTCCCCCCCACAATCCCCTGCCAGCTGCTGCTAGGGACCTGACAAACCTATGCAGACCCAAAGCTGCTTCTGAAACCCTCCCTTTCTCTACTTTATTCTCACAAAAATAACCCTGAGAGGCAGAACAAGGTTTGAGTCCAGTGGCACCACTGATACCGACAGAGTTTAGTTCTGGGTATAAGCTTTTGTGTGCATGAGAGCTTGTACCCAGAAGTAAACTTTGTTGGACTTAAAGGTATCTCTGGACCAATGTTCCCTCTAAGCTGCGGAGTCCCGTGAGCAAAAATTCTACTTTGTGAGCTACTGGCATTAAAGTTGTGAGCAAGAAATTTGGCTGCTGCATAAATTAGTTTGCTCTGGAGCCACCCTTCCTGAGCTGAGACAAAAATCTGTGAGCCGGAGGCTAAAAAACTGTGAGCTAGCTCACACTAATTCAGCTTAGAGGGAACACTGCTCTGGACTCAAACTTTACTCTGTTGCTTCAGATCAACAATGGCTACCCCGCCCCCATATTCTAACGCGGGATCATCAGAAAAGTCCTGTAACTACAGCCGCCAGCACACCTTTTCTTCCTGAGAAGTTGGCAGGTAAAGGTAGGGTTTTGTCAACCTTAAGATGGGCCAGAACATACACTGTGAAACAGAGCACTACTAAAGTGAAGACAAAACAATATTATGCTATTTAACATCTATATGCACCCCCTCGCCCAGCTAAGGCAGAGTTTCGGGCTGGGGTGTCATCAATATGCCAGTGACACCCAGACATTTCTGTATAATAATAATAAAATAATAATAATAACAACAACAACAACAACAACAACAACAACAACAACAGTAGTAGTAGTAGTAGTAGTAGTAGTAGTAGTAGTAGTAGTAATATACTTTATTGTCATTGTACATAGTACAACGAAATTAGAATGCAGTCCTCTCGGTGGTCTACAACCCTCTCCAATGATCTACAACAATATACACACTCACACAGCTGTGGCTGGCCGGACACTCTTCCTGGGAATTTAGCTGAGGGTTTGGAGGCTGCAGTGAGATGGTTAAAGCAAAGTTGGCTGAAACTGAATCCAGGGGGTCCAATTCTATGAGCCCCAAAACGTGCCCCCATCCTCCATTATTTCCAACGGAGGGAAGGCATTTAAAGGAACACAGCCCTTTGGAGTTCAGTCACTGTTTCTTCCCTTCCCTCTCCCAGTGGCTCCTGGAAAGTCCCCTGCTGGGTTGTCGGCCTCCCCTGGCAACCCTAAATGGTACCAGTGTGTGTGGTTTGGGTGATGGAGAATGAGACGAGAGCAACCACTGCGCTAGAAACACAAGCTCCTACCATGGAATCAGAGGAAACTTCTGAATGTGGAGGGTGGGCCTGGAAGTGAAATCATGGGATGTGACATCACAAAAGTGATGTCACATCTATGCTTTTGGCTCCACCCCCAAAGTCCCTAGGTAATTCCTGAGCTGGACCTAGCGGCCCTAATCCAGAGTTGACACACTTGGTCACTCTTCTTTGCTGTAAGAAAATGCTGTTCCTCGTTTACCCCAAGGCAGGTTTGGCTTTCTGGGTCTCTTGGCCTCCCAAACTCTTGACTTGCAAAGAAGAGGAAGCAGAGCTTTTGGGAGGGTGCCTGTAACCAGGCAGCTGAGGAAACAGGAAACGAGTCGGTCACCTCCTCGAGCAGAGGATTTATTGAAGGCATCCGGTAAAAGGCCAATCTTCTGCCACCCGCGAGGGTTAGTGACTAAGAGGCTTGCAAGCATGAGGCTTTTCCCTTGTGACTCTTTGAGGGATATGGGCTGTGCAGTGTGTGTGCCGGCGTCCCTTCTCTCGCCCATGATGCAAAATGAAGGGGGAAATCCCTTGATAAGTAGGTAGCCCAAAGGGCAGAACCAGGTTGGCAAGGGGGCAGGAACGCTGACTTTTGGATTAAAAATATTAATAATAAACCATGGAATTTTAAAAAACGTTCTCAACTCAGGGATGCCAGCCTCCCAGTGGGGCCTGGGGATCTCCCAGAATTACAGACTACATCTCCAGGCTACAGAGATAATTTCCCCTGGAGAAAATGGCTGCGTTGGAGAGTGGACTCTATAGCATTGGACCCCTCTGAGGTCCCTGTCCCAAATTTCCACGAGTTTCCCAACCTGGATCTGGCAACCCCCCCAAATCCCCTGCCAGTTGCCGGGGGGATCCGGCAATCCTATTTTGGCTTGAATTTTTTGTCCATATTATATTATCCTGAATATAATATTTGTTTCTGCACTTTCAACTCTAGTTGCTGTTGAATTTTCAGGGGGACAAACTGGGGTTGGCGGCCCCATGTCTTCAGCGTGCAGTCCTAAACAGAGTTACACCCTTCTAAGCTTAGTGTTGCCAACTCTGGGATGGGAAATTTCCAGAGATTTTCGGGAGTTGAGTGTGGGGAGTTCAGGATTTGGGGAAGGAGCTCTCCAGGTAGGGTTGCCAACTTCCAGGTGGTGGTTGGAGATCTCCTGGGATTTCACCTGATCTTCCAGGTGATGGAGATCACTTCCCCAGGAGAAAATAGCTGCTTTGGGAGGTTGACTGTGCGGCATACTCTGCTGAAGCCCCTCCCCTCCCCAAATCCCGCCCTCCTTAGACTCCACCCCCAAATCTCCGGGAATTTCCCATTTGACTTCATTGAAGGTAGAAAGGTGTAGGACTGCACAATTATAGTTGGCTGTCTCACAGCGCTGCATAGAAAACAATGATGGAAATGAAAGCCAATGTTTGATATGGGACTCTGTTGACAACCACGCTGAGGCTCAGTTGGTGGAGCCTCTGTTTTGCATTCAGAAGTTCCCCGGTTCAGACCTCAGCAACCTGCCTAAAAGGTTTGTAGGTTTGGGAATAGGCAGGGCTATTTTGGGGCAGGAACGCACAGGAATGGAGTTCCGGCTGGCTCCCGAGTTGGCCACACCCAGCAGGAACTCATTAGCATAACAGGCCACACCCAACAGCAGAAACTCACAAAGGATTGGCTACATTAGGGGTGTGCGGCCTAATATGCAAAGGAGTTCCTGCTCCAAAAAACCCCCTGGGTTTTGACAACAAACAAGGTCAAGAGAATAAGAAGCAAAAGGTGGGTGTGGCTGGATGACCCTACTTCTGGTAACTTGGGGTGTGTGGCCTAATATGCTAATAAGTTGTGATGTCGGGGGTGTGGCCTAATATGCTAATAAGTTCCTGCTGTTGAGGGTGGCCTAATATGCTCATAAGTTCCTGCTGGGCTTTTCCTACAAAAATAGCCCTGGAGGAACTTTCTCTGCCTGAATCCATGGGAGCCCCTGCCCACCAGACCAGACAGTACTAAGATCTGTGTAGAAGTGCACAGAGGTCAAGGCTTTCCCCTGATGGCGACTACCTCTGAGCCATGGAGGTTTCCTTTATTCGCCCTGGCTAGTAGCTATTGATGGATCTCACCACCATGAGCCTGACTACCTGAAATATCCTGGGTTCAGACGTCTAGAGTGATCAGCTCCAGTGTTCCCTCTAAGCTGAGTTAGTGTGAGCTAGCTCCCAGTTTTTTAGCCTCCGGCTCACACATTTCTGTCTTAGCTCAGGACGGAGGGCTCCAGAGCAAACTGATTTACACAGTAGCCAAATCGCTCGCTCTCAACTTTAATGCCAGTAGCTCACAAAGTAGAATTTTTGCTCACATGACTCTACAGCTAAGAGGGAAAATAGATCAGCTCATAGTTTATTAGTGATTCAGTCAGTAGAAAGAAAACTGAAAATCCCTGGCCGCAGCCGGGTATTTATTCATGCAAAAGGATACGCCCCAAACACATCCCACTCCCAACGATAGGCTATTTACATTACATTGTTTATCGATTGGTTTACTCTAGGATCCTTGTTTCCCTACTGGTCCATTCTAGGATCCCAGCCAGCTGTTGTTATGCACTCCCAAGCTACGTCTGTTGGTAAGTACGGTTCGGACTCAGTACATAACACGACCCCTCCCCCTTTTAATGCACGCTGGCAGTGAATCCCACAATTTAACATAAAGAAACAATTCCTCTTTTGTCCATCCTGTGCCTGTTGCCCATCAACTTCATTGAGTAACCCAAAAGTTCTGGTAGAACAACGTTTGAGTCAAGTGGCAAACTTTGTTCTGCTGCTTCCGACTAACATGGCTACCCGCCTGAACCAAAGTTCTGGTGTTCTGGGAGAGAAAGGAAGAAAAATCTCCCTCTGTCTGCTTTCTCCGTCCTGGGCACAACTGCATATCAATTCATCACCAAGACAAAAACATCTCTCAGACTCAACTTGCCTGCCAAATTCTTTTTCTAGGATATCTCCACCAGCTGTTTCCAACCACAGCATCCATGGAGGCTGTGGGAGGAAGCAGATTTGCACCCAAGCCTTACGACAATTGTATGCCTGCATTGCATTGCATTGTGTTGCGTTCAGGGCTATTTTGGGCAGGAACGCGCAGGAACGGAGTTCCGGCTGGCTCCCGAGTTGGCCATGCCCAGCAGGAACTCATTAGCATAACAGGCCACACCCAACAGCAGGAACTCATTAGGATTGGCTACATTGGGGTGTGTGGCCTAACATGTAAAGGAGTTCCTGCTCCAAAAAAAGCCCTGGGTTTTGACAACCAACAAGATAAACAGAATAAGAAGCAAAAGGTGGGTGTGGCTGGATGACCACACTTCTGGTAACACTGGGGAGTGGCCTAATATGCTAATGAGCTGTGCTGTCAGGGGTGTGGCCTATTATGCGAATGAGTTCCTGCTGGGCTTTTTCTACAAAAAAAGCCCTGGTTGCGTTTATTTATTTATCGCCACTTTTGTCCCCAGCTAGGACTTAAAGTGACTTAGAACTTTGTTCTCCCCTCCTTCATTTTCTCACAACCACAACCTTGCAAGGTAGGCCAGGCTGAGAGTTTGTGGTGAGCCCAACAAAGGTCTCCCAAAATCCGAGTCTGCCTCTCTATCCTCTACGTCACAAACTGCTCTGTGTTCTCCTCTGCATGTGTATAAAAGGAAGAATTAGACTGTGGAGGTATATTGAAACTGTATTTATGGAACATGTATATAACAGTTGTATTCATCTTTTAGAATGATGTGCCCTGTGTTAAAGATGGTTTTCTGCGAACCTGATGGGCATGCAAGGTAAACCTTCACGTGGAAGGGTTTTGCTGTTACCTTGCAAATCCAGGCGTAATCCACTTTTATCCTAACCTACTTCTTGAATCTCACCAAGACCAGCTCTGGCAAGCAGAAATCTATAAACCTCCTGTGTATTTGAGAATTGCTTCTGAGCTCATGTTGTTGGGCCAGGGAGCCAATTACAAGAACAATAAATGGACCATGAAAGACCACAGATTTCTCATGTGCTTGGAAAGGTGTAGCAACCCCAGGACTTGAACCATATTTGTGTTGTGAGAACAGTGCAGCGAAATCATGAGTCTTCTGTAGTTAACAAGGAATTTTTTGTAAATAAATATTTCTCTGGAAGTTCCAAGAGAAAAGTGTATAGATGGTGCAATTTGACTGAGAAACACGTCTCTCTTTCCAGGTTGTCTTAGCTTCTCGTGCGTCCGTTAGATTAAGAAGCAGCTGGCTGCTGAATGAAAAGAATTGCATTTCCTGCAAAACCTTCTCTAATTTGTTTAGATAACTGGTGCGCCGCCTCTCCAGAGCTGCTCAAGACAGCTACCAACGAGAAAGCAAAACCAAATAGACAGGCAACAAAAATGAAGCATATCAATAAAACAATTCAAGTCAGTAACGTAAATTGAAACGAGCCTATAAAAACAGTCAATAAAAGCACATAAACGGAAGCGGTGAAGCCGGGCCTGTCGCTTTCTTGCCTACCATGAAGGCTTGTTGTGAGAATAAAAGGGAAGGAATTCAATGTTTGCTCTCTGGAGCTATTTGTGATAAGTTCTGGTCCTTTTCTAACCACTGGTTATTAAGTCTTGCTAAATTGGGACACCCACACATCCTGGATTGATGCTTGTACCAAGAGGAAATGAAAAAGAAACGTACAGGCAACCGGAGAGATGAAAAATCCATTTTGTAGAGCTGCAAATGTCTGTTATGAAATTAGTTTAATCTGACTAGGAAAGGACATCTCCCTGGTAGCTAATGTAGAGATTTGTTTTCTCTTGGCAAAGCCAGCGCTTTGGTTTCAGGCAACAGAGGCTGCGTTTTCCTACTCAACAGCCACCCGTCTCCGACTGGGGCAGGAGATCAAATGCTGAAAATGGGAATATAATGCATCAGATGATGGATAATATTACAGGACTGTTAGAACAAGAGACACCGGAAAGCAAAGGTGGTCCCTTGCTGCCTTTTGGATCAGAGAAACGCCCAGAGTTAAATTCAACCGTGGCTGCTCTAGAATTAGTGGGGCTTCCTAGGGTCCCATCCTTTGCTTTCCTCCTTCATTTTAAACCACGGAGAGACCTGGCTTTCTCCCCCCAAAAATGTTGGGGCTTTCATACAGCTGTTTTGCAAACTTGTAGGGAATCTTTTCCACATGGGTTTGTTTGCTGGGGAACCCCTGAATGCCTGGTGTGAAAGCCCTCCCTTCTAGGATATGGCCGGCTCCCCGGTGACGAGGGTAGGAAATATGGGGCTCCCTGATCAGCATAAGGCCCCCTTCTCCCCACAAATGCCCCTCTGCTACTAACCAGAGGCAAAAATGAAAGAATTCTTAGCTGGCACACTGAGGTTCTGTGCAGGCATCACATGAAACCAAAGCCACCATTTAATTAAAGGAACGGTTTTGTTCATACGATTGCCCAAACATGTGGTTGGTTGGGGTCTGTCAAATCAGGATCCGAAACAATCCTTTGCTTATTCATCACTGTGGTTTCACATGATGTCTAAATGTGGGCTGAATCTTAGCTGCTCTCTAGCATGGGGGAGGGGCTGTGGCTCAGTGGAAGAGCCTCTGCTCGGTGGGCAGAAGGCCCCAGGTTCAATCCTTAGGATCACCAGTTAAAAGGGTCAGATGGTAGGTGATGTGGAAGACCTCCACCTGAGACCCAGGAGAGCCACTGCCAGTCTGAGTAGACAGTACTGACCTTGAAGGACTGGTGGCCCAGTACAGTATAAGGCCGCTTCATGCGTGTTCATGTGTGTTCACATGAGAACCAGTTTGGTGCAGTGGTTAAGGGCGCGGACTCTAATCTGGGAGAGCCAGGTTTGATTCCCCACTCCTCCACTTGCACCTGCTGGATGACCTTGGGCAAGCCATAGTTCTGGCACAGCGCTTCTTGAAAAAGAGCAGTTTCTGTCAAGAGCTCTCTCAGCCCCACCTACCTCCCAGGGTGTCCGTTGTGGGGAGGGGAAGGGAAAGGAGTTTGTAAGCCGCTCTGAGACTCCAAGTGGAGGGCGGGGTATAAATCCAATCTCTTATTTTCTTCTACCTCCCAGGGTGTCTGTTGTGGGGAGGGGAAGGGAAAGGAGTTTGTAAACCGCTCTGAGACTCCAAGTGAAGGGCAGGGTATAAATCCAATCTCTTATTTTCTTCTACCTCCCAGGGTGTCTGTTGTGGGGAGGGGAAGGGAAAGGAGTTTGTAAGCCGCTCTGAGACTCCAAGTGAAGGGCGGGGTATAAATCCAATCTCTTATTTTCTTCTACCTCCCAGAGTGTCTGTTGTGGGGAGGGGAAGGGAAAGGAGTTTGTAAACCGCTCTGAGACTCCAAGTGAAGGGCGGGGTATAAATCCAATCTCTTATTTTCTTCTACCTCCCAGAGTGTCTGTTGTGGGGAGGGGAAGGGAAAGGAGTTTGTAAGCCGCTCTGAGACTCCAAGTGAAGGGCGGGGTATAAATCCAATCTCTTATTTTCTTCTACCTCCCAGGGTGTCTGTTGTGGGGAGGGGAAGGGAAAGGAGTTTGTAAGCCGCTCTGAGACTCCAAGTGAAGGGCGGGGTATAAATCCAATCTCTTATTTTCTTCTACCTCCCAGGGTGTCTGTTGTGGGGAGGGGAAGGGAAAGGAGTTTGTAAGCCGCTCTGAGACTCCAAGTGAAGGGCGGGGTATAAATCCAATCTCTTATTTTCTTCTACCTCCCAGGGTGTCTGTTGTGGGGAGGGGAAGGGAAAGGAGTTTGTAAGCCGCTCTGAGACTCCAAGTGAAGGGCGGGGTATAAATCCAATCTCTTATTTTCTTCTACCTCCCAGGGTGTCTGTTGTGGGGAGGGGAAGGGAAAGGAGTTTGTAAGCCGCTCTGAGACTCCAAGTGAAGGGCGGGGTATAAATCCAATCTCTTATTTTCTTCTACCTCCCAGGGTGTCTGTTGTGGGGAGGGGAAGGGAAAGGAGTTTGTAAGCCGCTCTGAGACTCCAAGTGAAGGGCGGGGTATAAATCCAATCTCTTATTTTCTTCTACCTCCCAGGGTGTCTGTTGTGGGGAGGGGAAGGGAAAGGAGTTTGTAAGCCGCTCTGAGACTCCAAGTGAAGGGCGGGGTATAAATCCAATCTCTTATTTTCTTCTACCTCACAGGGTGTCTGTTGTGGGAAGGGGGAGGGAAAGGAGTCTGTAAGCCGCTCTGAGACTCCTTTGGGTAGTGAAGGGCGGGGTATAAATTCAATCTCCTCCTCCTCCTCCTCCTCCTCCTCTTCCTCTTCCTCTTCTTCTTCTCTGGGCTACAGATAGCCCTGGCCAGAGCAGCTCAGAATGGAAACCTCTCTCGTATTTTCACTGCCTCTTCCTCCTGACCAATGAAACCAGGCTTTGAGGAATAAAACCAAGTGTTGTATGATCAACAAATCCTGGTTGAAACCATCATTGAACCAACCAATGCTTTGCACGATGCCTGAACCAGCTGGAATCTCTTCTGGGCCAAGAGGGTCTGCTAGGGTTGCCAACTCAGGGTTGGGAAATTCCTGGAGATTTTGGTGGTGGAGCTTGGGAAGGGCAAGGTTTAGATAGGGGAAGGACCTCAGCAAAGGTGCAGTGGCATAGGGCCCGCCCTCCAAAGCTGCCATTTTCTCCAGGGGAACCGATCTCTGTAGTCTGGGGATCAGCTGTAATTCTCAGAGATTTCCAGGCCCCACACAGGGGGCTGGCAGCCCTAGGGTCCACTGAGAGTAGCTGTCTAGGGCAGGAGTGTAAAACATGCAGCCCGGGAGCTGGATCAGGCCCCCAGAGGGCTTCTACTAGGCCTGCAGTTGAGCTGGCCATCTCCTGCGTCCAGTTCTGCTGCTGCTGTTGCATCCTAGCTTGCTTTGCCAGAGTCTCTTAATCACTCAGCCATCTCTTGTTTTCCCCTCGGTCCTAGACTCAGAACTCTGAGCATGAGATTTCCGTGGTGAACGTCAATACATCAAAAGTAGGTTGGCAGCTTGCAGAGCTAACGTTTTAAGCATGTTTTGATTTTAAGTAAAAAAAAACTCTGTTTGTGTCCTTTATAAAGTTTATATCTCCGCTCCCTGGAGTTACATTTTATGACACACCTGGCCCGGCCCGACAAGGTCTCACTGATGTCAGATCCGGCCCTTGTAACAAATGAGTTTGATACCCCTGGTCTAGGGGGCTTGCAAAATCTGCAAACTGGTGCTATTTTCGTACAGGTTGTGGCGGACGTTCAGTTCTAAGCCCTGGTCCTCGACGACTCTGCCCCAGCGAAGTGTACCTGAGTCTGGGCGGGAGGCAGCCTAGAAATGCTTCGCGGGCTGCGTTGAGTTCAGCGGACAGAGGTGAGACCAAAATGTAAGATGCTTAAAATAATTATATGCGGGACGCTAGGAAGCCCTCGCTGCCACCCCACTTCCTCCGAGAGCGTGACTCAGCACTTCCCCACACCCTTTACCTCCTGGGCTGCAAACAAAGTGCAAGAGGAGGATTGCAAGCAGGGAGACTCAGGCCTGCTACGGCTGCGCTCCTGCTTAAGGAGTCCCAGCTCAGCTTCCTAGAACCCGACGGGCTCTTAAGAACCTATAGAGAGCCCTGCTGAGTCAGTCCCGTGGTCCATCCGGTCCAGCATCCTGTTTCGCACAGAGCGGCCAAAGGACAGGGCAAAGGGGCCTTCCTCTGACAATGTCTCCTAGCACCGGGTTTCCGAGGTTGACTGCCTCTGCCCATGGGGGTTCCCTTCCGTCATGGTGGCCAGGAGCCATTTATGGGCCTCTGCTCCGTGACTTCACTCATGGGGATGATCGCTGTCCCTGCTGGCAGGGAATCCCACCGTTTAATTTCTAGCTGGATAAAGAAGCCTTTCCTTTCGTCCATCTGAAATCTGTTTCCCATCAGTTTCGTTGGGTGAGTGCCAGTGGAAGAGGGATAAGAACCTACCTGACCACTTTCATAACATTATAAACACACAGGGCTTTTTTTGTAGAAGAAGTCCAGCAGGAACTCATTAGCATAATAGGCCACGCCCAGCAGCAGCAACTCATTAGACTATTAGGCCACAACCTGACAGCGCAGCTCATTAGCCTATTTGGCCACACCCCCATGTTACCGGAAGTGTGGTCATCCAGCCACACCCACCTTGTGCTTCTTATTCTGTTGACCTTGTTTGTGGTCAAAACCCAGGGGCTTTTTTTGAAGCAGGAACGCCTTTGCATGTTAGGCCGCACACCCCATAATGTAGCCAGTCCTCATGAGTTTCTGCTTTTGGATGTGGCCTATTATGCTAATGAGTTCCTGCTGGGTGTGGCCAACTCAGGAGCCAGCCGGAACTCCATTCCTGTGCGTTCCTGCACAAAAATAGCCCTGTAAACACACATTAGTAAAAGTAAAGGTTCCCTTGCTCGAAAGCCGAATCGACTCTAGGGTTGGGTGCTCATCTCCGTTTCAAAGCCGAAGAGCCAGCGCTGTCGAAGACGTTTCCGTGGTCATGTGGCCGGCATGACTGAACACCAAGGCACGGACGCTGTGACCTTCCCAAGTGGTACCTATTTATCTACTTGCATTTCTTGCTTTCAACTGCTAGGTTGGCAGGACATTATACACATTATACACATTATAAACCTCCATTAGCCATGTTTTCCCTAGACTAAACAGTCCCAGACTCGTCCGCCTTTCCTTACCTTCCAAGGTTTGAGGCTACAATAAGGCCCACCCAGGGGTGCAAAACCGAGAATGTGCCTCTGTTGCAGCAGCAAGTCACGGTTGCCAACTCCGGGTTGGGAAATTCCTGAAGATCTGGGGTGCCGCCTGAGGAGGAGAGGGTTTGGAGAGGCGAGGGACCTCAGCAGGGTATAATACCACAGAGGCCCGCCCTCTGGAGCAGCCGTCATCTCCAGGGGTACTAATCTCAGTCGCCTGGATTCCAGCTGTAATTCCAGGAGAGCTCCAGGCCCCACCTGGCGGTTGGCAACCATATGTGAAGGAGCATCCGCTAACCCCTACACACACTCCCCATCACTGTTGTTGTCACTCCACCCCTCTCCCTTTTTCTCTGTAAATCTAATCTGTGGCTCACCTGTCAAAAGAAAAAAGAAACATGAAAGGGCTAAGGGGGGTGGGATGCAGGGCTTAGTGGTGCCATTTCGAAGGAGAGAGCTCTGCCCCTTCCCTGAATTAGTGGCAGGCAGAGCATCCTCAGTGATGCTCCGCCCCCCCCAGGCACCCCACAATTCATCCTTGGAGCTTAAGGGGCTGTGGCTCAGTGGCAGAGCACCTGCTTTTCACACACAAGGTCCCAGGTTCGATCCCCAGCTTCTCCAGTTAAAAGGATCAAGTGGTAGGCGGCGGTGTTCCCTGCTGAGTTAGCGTGAACTATCTCACAGATTTTTGTCTTCGCTCAGGAAGGACGGCTCCAGAGCAAACTCATTTATGCAGCAGCCAAATCGCTCGCTCACAACTTTAATGCCAGTAGCTCACAAAGGCCCCGGTCACACGGAGCATTTGCCCCGCCGAAGGCACGGTAGCCCTGCGGAGTTTCTGGGCGCGATCACACCGGCACATCTGGGAGGCGTAGCACTCCCGTGGCCAACCCGCGGCTTCCCGCAGAAAAAGTGGAGTTAAAAACTACTGGCTAACCAGTACTACCTTCCATTAAATGCGCTGCACTGGCAGGCGTCTGATCGGAGATGCGCTGGTAGCCCATCGCTTCCAGCAGCCGTCGGCGTCGGGTGCATGTGCTCAAACATGGTGCTGCTGCGTTGCGTTGCCGGTCCTGTCTGCGTTGCCCCGCTGGTCTGATCGGCTGCCGGAGGCCTGCAGACGGAGTCGTGGGGGGACGTGAGATCCTGCTACCGCGCTTCTTTTTGCTCCACCGCTAAAAGCCTCCCATCTCCTGCGGAGTATCCCGCCCGTGTGACCGGGACCAAAGTAGATTTTTTGCTCACAAGACTCCACAGCTTAGAGGGAGCATCAGTAGGTGGTGTGAAAAACCTCTTCCTGAGAGCCTGCAGAGCTCCTGCCCAGACAGTACTGAGCTTGACGGGTCAGAGGTCTGATGCAGGACAAGGCAGTTCCGTGTGAACCGGCTCAAAGGCGAAAGCCCCAAGGGGCTCACTAGGGCCTTGCTCACGAGGAGTTCCACATTGTGTGGAAGCTCCCATGATATTCAGAGGGCCTGGTGCTCTCCACTCGAAATGCCACCTGGAAGCAATCTGGGCTGCAAAGCAGGCCAAGGGGCATCGTAACCAGGTTACAGGGAGGCACGGAGGTTCTTTTCGCTCAATAAGTGAAACCGGAGAATGGGAATGATAAAGCGCTAATGCAGGGATTGTGCAAGACTCTCAAATTCCCCCTGTGTAACTGATCAGCCCCTAACCTGCCTGGCTTTTATAATTTCTGAATATACCCATTTGTCTCCAATTATCTGGCATCTCTGCTTTCAAACATTGCTTCCCCCCCCAACTCTCCCAAAATTGCATTTGCTAATTTTAGATCAGGAGCCCAAATCAGGTGGCTGAATTGTGGTTTGTGTTTTTGGACAAATTGCAACCTTATATGGTAAGTCGTAATGATTACTGCAAAAAACCCCCACAAAAAAACACCTCAGTCTGGTTAAGCAATTTCCCCCTGCCCCAGCATCACGGCCACAAAATGCTGCATTCAAAGTGGTTTTGACGCCTGCACATTTCTGTTCTTAGCACCATGAGGGTGAGAAGCTTCGTCTTTTAAACGAGAGCTCGGACTCATATGGCGGCCTACATGAAAGGCCAGGGGATGGGCTGGAATTAGGGTCTCCAACTCCGGCACGGGAGATTCCAGGAGATTTGGGGGCAGTGATTGAGGAGGACATTCAGCAGGGATGTGATGACGCGGAAGAGGAATCCCCAGCCTTTTTGGACCTGTGGGCACCTGTGGAATTGTGACCCAGGGGGGGGTGGGCACAGCCACAAAAATGGTTGCCACGGGAAGTGGGGCCAACCACAAAATGCCAGGGAGGGAGGATATGCGGACAGTTTGGGCAGAAGCTCTGTTTAATAGGGTTCCTTTGTAAATGAACATATCGTTTTGAAATAGCTTCTTGCGCGCATGTGGCTTACCTTGAGTGAGACAGAGGAGATCCTTGTGCCGTGGCGACAGAAAAGTCTGCGCAGCCAATCAGATCTCCAGTGGCCAATCAAAAGCGTTGCTGGCCAAAAGCCCCACCTGGCCATGCCCACTTTCTAAAAGCACCTGGGGTGGGTGCTGGAAAAGCTGGCTACCCCTGTCATGGGCACTGAGCTGGCTACCCCTGTCATGATCGCACAGGCCTTCCAAAGCCTCTATTTCCTCTGTAGGGCAAGGGGTCGCTGGCCATCTAGAGATCAGTTGTAATTCCAGGAACATCCCGGGCTCTGCCTGGAGGTGGGCAACCTTCCTCGGAATCCTCAAGTTGGAAACGTTAGCGGGTTACCCACATCAGGGCTATTTTGGGGCAGGAACGCACAGGAACAGAGTTCTGACTGGCTCCTGAGTTGGCCACGCCCAGCAGGAACTCATTAGCATAACAGGCCACACCCAATAGCAGAAACTCATGAGGATTGGCTACATGAGGGGTGTGTGGCCTAACATGCAAAGGAGTTCCTGCTACAAAAAATGCCCTGGGTTTTGACAACAAAGAAGGTGGGTGTGGTTGGATGACCACACTTCTGGTAACACAGGGGGGTGGCCTAATATGCTAATGAGATGTGCTATCAGGGTGTGGCCTAATATGCTAATGAGTTCCTGCTGTTGGGTGTGGCCTATTGTGCTAATGAGTTCCTGCTGGGCTTTTTCTACAAAAAAAGCCCTGAATAACATGTTTTATTGGTCCCTGCTCCAGTGATCTAATAGAAGTTCTGACTTCTGTTAGCGCCCCGTTTCCCCCCCAGGTTCATTGGCTGAAAACTCCCTCCTTCACACAAGTACAAAAGGCACAGTAGATCTCCTTGCATCCGGCACAGATCTCTTTGTTAGGGTTGCTATTCTCCTGGAGGGGCCTTGGAGTTACCCCAGAATGACAACTGATCTCCGCTTGTCCAAAACGACAACTGATCCTCCAGATCGGTTTTCCCTGGAGGAAATGGCAGCCTTTAAAGGTAAACTCTACAGAATCACCTCCCTGCTGAGCTCCTTCCCCTCCCCAAACTCTGCCTCCAAACCTCCCAGGCCAGAGTTGGCAACCAGAGTTATACAAGACTGGTCCACCCCGTTCCTGTGCTGAGGGGCAAAGGGAGCTCTTGAAGGTTAGCCAACTGATTTTGAAACTCCTCTACATCTACTTTTAAAACCACCGAAGCTGAGATGTGGAAGTTGTGATTGCGTTGCACGTGGCTGTACACTGGGAAGGGGGCAGGGGCGGCATAAGGGCCCCGCAACCCTTAGACATTGCAACTGGCCTACTTCCTCTCCTTGGGTCACGGGAGGTGGTGCAGAAACATAGGAGATGTACCAAATATGGGCTTCAAACACAGAGTCATTTTGCTGCACAGACTGGCCTTTCCGGCAAGTTTTTTTCCCCCTTCAGAAAACTGTACTTTGATTGTATTCTAAGATTCTGTCTTGGGAAACTGCCAG
Organism: Gekko gecko; assembly: GCA_029375565.1. NCBI lineage: Eukaryota > Metazoa > Chordata > Lepidosauria > Squamata > Gekkonidae > Gekko > Gekko gecko. Next base: position 34,496,621 of record JAPDNY010000017.1, on the reverse strand, counting down.
TCCAATCGCATTCTGGAGCTACCAGAGTTGCCACCTTTTCCACTTGTGGTCTCAAGACTGGCCAGACCGGAAGACACCCAGGAGGTGCTGAACTCCCCTAAACCCTGCAAATCCATGTTAAGGAAAGCCAAATCTCCCAAAAACTGGCGTAGTGCAGTACAGTGGCGAAGAACTGAGACGTGCCCATTTGAAATCCTCCTCTTGACCATGAATTTACAAGGTGGCCCTGTTTTCTCGACCTCAGTTTTCCCATCTGTAGTGTTATGTATTGGAATGTGAATCTGGGCTATACATTCCTATGTTAAGCTTGATTTCAAATGTGGCTCTTCAGCTGTGGCATTACTATTGGCTGGTTTCTAAGAAACCTCTGTACAGAACCAATCATCTTGTAAATATGTTGCAAAGAGGGAACGGTCCTGATTGGCCTTTATCCCTGTGTTAAGATTGGCCTTTATCTCTGTGTTGCTATTGGTCCTTGACTTGTTATGGGTGTGGCTTTGACTACCCGGGAGAGTTTAAAAGGGAGCTGTGCTCCACTGTTTCTTGTTGTGTGTTCCTGACTTACAGTTTGCTGTTCAAATAAAGCTGAAATCACTTTTGAAGCTGAAATCGTTGTTGAGTCTCATACTTAACATGTAATATGCGGATAACAATAATAAGTAGTGAACAGTTAAGGATTTCATGAGATAATGCATGCACGGGAAAGGCTGTATCTATCCACGCTGTCCTCCCAATTCATACTTACCATCTGGTCACCTCAGTATCCTTTCCCCAGGGTCTGATTCCTTAATTATACCTCTGCTTTTCTTCATTATGGGGGCCCAAAGTGGCTTACAACATTGTTCTTCCCCTTCAGCAACCCTATGAGGTAGATTCAAGTGGGTAGCCGTATTGGTCTGAAGCAACAGAACAAAGTTTGAGTCCAGTGGCACCTTTAAGACCAACAACATTTAATTCTGGGCATAAGCTTTTGTGTGCATGCCCACTTCTTCAGATACATTGAAACAGAATTCGTCAAGCCTTACATATCAGTGGGGGGGCGTTAGTCGCCAAGAAGGGCTAGTTAGGGTCAAGATGCAAAAATAACTGGGCGAGAAATATAGCTAAGATTGGTTTAAAGCAGTTGGTAAGACCTGTGAATAGCAGCAAAATAGCATACAAAGGAAAGCATGTCTGCTGAGGTGAGAATCCGCTATCTCTGTTAAGCCCTAGAGGTTCCATTGTCCTGAGCGTTTTATCAGGTTGGAAAGGCTTTAAAGACTATCTGGAATCCAATTGGGACGTGAAGAATAGGTTGCTTTGCTTTGACAAAGTGTAGTAAGAAAATGAATTCTACTAGAAGTGTTACCTAATAGTGAGAAATAGAAAAGGAAAATATTGAAAATGATGATTTGAATATGGAATAAGAATTGAATGTAAGAAAATGTTGATAGAAATATTAATGGGGGCGGAGCGTCGCTGGAAGCCAGGGGAGGGGGGGCAGAAAATTGTGAAAAAGGATATGTCGAGAATTGGTTATCAATTATGGAACGTATTAATATATCCTGTTAATAAAATTTCTTTTAAAAAAAAGAAGAAGAGGAGGAGCAAGTGAATGAGCCTGAGATGCTGTAGTTGACATTGTTAGGTCCAGTAATTGTGTTGGCTGGGTGTCTGTGGCAGCAAAGTTGGTTTCTGGGGTTATTGCAAGCTCTGGTACCAGTGTCCACATTCAAATTAGATGTTGTATTATTGTAGGTGAGGAGATTTTTAAGACTGGGTAGCGGGAGACACAGAGGCAAGGCCTCAGATCTTCGGGGGGAAGCTGGGAGTCCTGACCTTCCCAGTGGGCAGTCCCTTATAAAGGTCAGGTGGTGGCAGCACATTACCAGAGAGAGACAGACAGACAGACAGACAGACAGACAGACAGAAACAAACCCCTTGGAAGGCAGGGTGGAATAGGGCCTGCAGGCCAGAGTAGGGCCATTCTACCACACTACCCATAACAATCTCTGAAATCTAAAATCTATCTGATGCTAATATATATGCATTTCTGTAGATTTTTTGAGCTACTTTTCGCTGTTCTTGTTTGATTTCTGGTGACAGAGAGTTCCACAGGTCAGAACTAACCACAGAGGAGATCTCTTGCTTTTAACAGAAAAGCTGGGTTGTGTTATAATGCAAGGCCACTAAAAAATGTATTTGCTAGATGTCGCCCCAGTAGGTCGGAGCAGAACCAATGGGTTGAAATTAAATCGAAAGAGTTTTCGGCTAAACATTAGGAAGAACTTCCTGACAGTTAGAGCGGTTCCTTAGTGGAACAGGCTTCCTCGGGAGGTGGTGGGCTCTCCTTCTTTGGAGGTTTTCAAGCAGAGGCTAGATGGCCATCTGACAATAATGCGGATTCTGTGAACAGGCAGTTCATGCGAGGGAGGGCCAGAAGGGTTGCCTTGGTGCTTGGTTCTTGTGGCCCTTTTTTACACGCCCAGGGAAATGCTGATTGTCGCTTTGGGGTCAGGAAGCAATCCTGGAGGGTTTTTTGGTCATCTTCTGGGCATGGAGCAGCAGTCATTGAGGGTGTGGGTAAAGTAAGGTAAAGGTTCCTTTCGAAGAGTCGAATCCACTCTGGGTTGCGGTGACTCATTTCAGCCGAAGAGGCGCTGTCCGGGACGTTCCGTGGTCAGTGGCTGGCATGACTAGACGCACGGAACGCTGTTACCTTCCCCAAAGGGTGTGGTAGGGAGGTATTTGTGAATTTCCGCATTGTTCAGGGTAGACCAGATGACCTGGGTCCTTCACTATGATTCTATGAATGCTGAGTATAATTATTGTTTTCAGGGTTCCATCCCAATACAAGGTACTGGCACCTCCATGAATATATTCAGGTTGGCCTTTCTGGCTGACTTCCACCCCAAAGCTACAACAGAGCGGCCAGAGGGGGGGATTTTCAAGTCAGGGGGCCACGAAGACTGCAGCTTTGCTGTGACTTTTCTGGCGCTTCTATAATTGGCCACGCAGAGATGGCACTGCTGGCCCGAGACGAAAAAGCCAAGAGTCATGATTTATACACACTCGATGGGCTTAACCTTGTTGGGCTCAGTTAATTTCATTTATAGCTTCCATTATTAACTTCAAGAAGCACAAATATGGATGACGGTTTGAGACCAATGAAACTGCCCAGGTGCTTTATAGACCTTCACTTACTTTTGCCGTAAGTTTGAAAAATCTTTGCATGGGTCTGGTTTACTAGGGGTAGTCCGAGTGATTCTGAGGCCCTGGGGAAAACTCAAGGATGGGGCCCCACGCCCCAGAATCCCTGAGGCAGTACAGGTGGGGTGATCGGGTGTAGGGCTATGTGGAGCCCCCTGAGTCTCAGGCAGCATGGGGGGGGGTCAGCAACTCTGAGAATAGTTCCTGGTTAAGGGAGTGAAACAGAAGTGTATAGTTTGGTGTAGTGGTTAGCGCCTGGACTCTAATCTGGGAGAACCGGGTTCGATTCCCCACTCCTCCACTTGCACCTGGCTGGATGACCTCGGGCAAGCCATAGTTCTGATAAGAGCTGTTCTTGAAAAAGAGCCGTTTCTGTCAGAGCTCTCTCAGCCCCACCTACCTCACAGGGTGTTGTGTCCGCTGACCACTACATGCCGTCAGCAAAGGAGCCTGAGCTTGAGTCCCAGGGAACACTGGGACTGGGGCTCCTGGCTCCAGCTTAGGGGAACCAATGGGAACGGCGGTGGGAATTCAAACCCGCCAATGACACCAGGGGGCATTCCCCTTCGCTTGTATATAGTTGGCCACCTGGCCAGGTAAGGCTGTCTTATGTTGTATAATAGCGAACCATGCTGATCACTACGTCGTTGTCCGTGGTTTCATTATGCATCTAACCCACTATACAACACAGGGTGTCTGTTGTGGGGAGGGGACGGGAAGGGAGTTTGTAAGCCGCTCGGAGACACCTCTGGGTAGTGAAGGGCGGGGTATAAATCCAACTCTTCTTCTTCTTCTTCTTCTTCTTCTTCTTCTTCTTCTTCTTCTTCTTCTTCTTCTTCTTCTTCTTCTTCTTCTTCTTCTTCTTCTTCTTCTTCTTCTTCTTCCTCTTCCTCTTCCTCTTCCTCTTCCTCTTCTTCTTCTTCTTCTTCTAGTTAGTTAAAGCTGTCTGTCTAATTAAGTTGTGCTCTGCTGTGTATTACTGGAAAGTGTTGGAGTGTCTCAATCCAAAGTGTTTATCGGCCCAGCTAATAACAACATGTGGTTGTAGCAGAGAGATCTGAACTCATGCCCACAAAGGAACTGGAGCCTCAGTCCAGAGAGCCTAATTGCCCAGCTGATGACACAGCCACGTCTCTGGGGTGCCCGGGGCTTGAGGGGAGCAGCTCGGCAGCTGACTGCAGGGTGTTGAGGGTTCCCGGCATGGCCCACCCTGGCATTGGTCCCAGGGCAGCTGTCCCAAATACTGCCCTTTAGTCTGCCTGCAATTTTTTTACCCCAGACCTGGAGCCCCCTTCCCACGGGCTCCCCCACTTCCTCAACCAGTAGAAAGGCTTTAACAGGAGCAGGGAAAAGTGATATTGCAAAGTCAGGTTCCTTGTAAAACCTGCAGAATAGAATTTTGGCCGCTGTGTGACAGAGTGTTGGACTAGATGGGCCATTGGCCTGATTCAACATTGGCTTCTCTTATGTTCTTATGTTCTTATGACCGTAGTATTCTTTTGCTCTCTGCATGTTCACAGCTGTGAAAAGCTAAGCACTGAAGAAGCGGAAAGACATGGGCAGGGCACTCTTTAGTGAAGTTCAACCCTTCGAAGCCCATGGAAGTCAAATGTCCTGAGAAGGGTTCCAGGCTGCTACGGACTGCCCTGCCACACTCGGGGAGGGGGCCCTTTCTAGACTCTTTCTCTCGCCTGCTCGTTGTAAAAATGAGATGGCTTGGCGGACCCAATTAAAATTACTGGCAGCTTGCCAAAACAAACAGACACCTTCCCTAGATTCAGGTGGGTGGGTAGCCACGTTGGTCTGAAGCAACAGATAGAACAAAGTTTGGCTGTTCAGTGGCACCTTCAAGACCAACAACGTTTAATTCTGGGTATAAGCTTTCATATGCATGCAACAAAGTTTAATTCTGGGCGCATGCACACGAAAGCTCGTACCCAGAATTAAACATTGTAGGTCTTAAAGGTGCCAGTGGACTCATACCTTCCCTAGGGGTTTTTTTTGTTCATTTTAAACATTGATTATGTGGCAGAAGTGTTTGCTGTAGCATCGATTCCCACTCCCCAGTCTTCTATATGCCGCTGTATACTTTTATTGTCTCTAGTTTATTGTATGACTACTGCTGTTGAGAGTTTTATTGGGATCGGATTATCTTTTAGTGTCCGTTGTTACCTTTTTATTACTACCAGTATGAGGGGTTCTTGATGTGATTTTTAAAAATTTTAATTGTGCGCTATTGCCTGTTTTTATGAAGCTCTTCAAAAGGCGCATTATTTTTTAGCAGGTCATAGGTTTAAATGAGAGTTGGAAGTTTCCTCATGTGCTGATTGCAAAGGAGCCTGGTTTAAATATATTCAGTAAAAATACACCATTTCTCTCACCCCATAGACTGGGGTGCAGGCAACAGTCCCTTGCAAAGGGCCACTAGCCCTGAAAAGCTATCAAGCAATGCCTATTAAAGAATAATCTTTTCGCTTTTAGCTAGTAAAAAGCCTAGAGTGAAGATTGTCTCATCTTTGTGCAGGGCCAATCCGAATGGTTACACAGAGCGGCTTCTCTGTCTCCACGGAACAGTCATGTTGGTTTAATGGGGAGTTCATTTATCCTTTGGATGAGCAAGAGGGCTGGAGAGTCACATTGAAGGAGGACAGCGGAAGCGATGTTCCTCCTCTCCGAGACGATGAACAAAATTACATCCAGCGCAGAGACGAAGATGAGAAACAGAATAGTCATCTCTGCTGTAATGTAATAACTCCCCTGGTCTGAACGGCCAGGCGTCAGCAGAAGGAAAGGTTTCAAGACCAGGTTGAAAATCTCATTTCGGGAAGCATTTCTGTTGGCTCTCGAACTCTGAACACATGAACACATAAAGTTGCCTTGCAGTGAATCAGACCGTTGGCCCATCAATGTCGGTATTGTCTACTCAGACCAGCCGTGGCTCTCCAGAGTGGCTGAGGTCTTTCACATCAGGCACTGTCTGGTCCTTTGTAATTGGAGATATCAGGAACTGAACCTGGGGCCCTCTGCATGCCGAGCAGATGGTTCACCACTGAGCCCCGGTCCTCCCTCTTTTCTTCATTTATACCCTGCCTTTCTCCTAGGTGGGGACCCAAAACAGCTCACATTATTCTCCTCCTGTCTGTTTTCTTCTCACAACAACCCTATGAGGTTAGGCTGTGAGTGGTCCAAGATCACCCAGCAGATTTCCACGGCAGAGGGGCAAATCGAACCTGGGTCTCCCAGATCCTAATCTAACACTCTTAACCACTCTGCCACCCTGGCTGTGGGGGGGTGTCCATATTTTTTCTTTACAAAAAATTGGGCGCTGGCCCTGACCTGGATAGCCCAGGCAAGCCCAATCTCGTCAGATCTTGGAAGCGAAGCAGGGTTGACTCTGGCAGGTATTTGGATGGGAGATCTCCTTGGAATACCAGAGGTGAGTGATGGGGGCAGGCTTTATTCAGCCACCTCTCAGAATATCCTCCTGGCCCCCTGTAGGGGTCAGTCACCAGAGGTCGCCATGACTTCCAGGTACACACACACTCATACACACACAGACACATACAAAAAAAATGGAGTGCTGCACAATAGTATGTGATTGTAACAGGCATGTGTAGCATATGCTTGTACAACGCACCTGTGCAATTCTGCTTAGTTGTATGCAGGGCTATTTTGGGGCAGGAACGCGCAGGAACGGAGTTCCGGCTGGCTCCTGAGTTGGCCACGCCCAGCAGGAACTCATTAGCATAATAGGCCACACCCAACAGCAGAAACTTGTTAGGATTGGCTGCATTAGGGGTGTGTGGCCTAACATGCAAAGGAGTCCCTGCTACCAAAAAAAAAGCCCTGGGTTTTGACAACAAACAAGGTAAACGGAATAAGAAGCAAAAGGTGGGTGTGGCTGGATGACCACACTGCTGGTAACATGGGGGTGCAGCCTAATAGGCTAATGAGCTGTGCCATCATGGGGTGTGGCCTAATATGCTAATGAGTTTCTGCTTTTGGTTGTGGCCTATTATGCTAATGAGTTCCTGCTGGGCTTTCTCTACAAAAAGAGCCCTGGTTGAATGACATTTGGATACCTACACAGAGTGCAAGGGGGAGACCCAGAACTGGGAATGTGACAGCAGTAATGCAGAAGAGGGTTATATACATGCTGACAAAATGCAGCTTTCTGCATGATATGAGTGTTTGAGTTGCACAAATCTGGTGCCTCACTGGGAAACTTCAGAGCACCCTGGAAAATAACACCGAAAAGCACTGATTTAGATGAATGCTTCCGTATGGTGCAGAACTAAGGAAGGCTGCCCAGTCCACAGGGGAAATAAGACTTGTAGCTTTCTGAACAAAAATAGACTTCCGTGTTTTTTTAAAGAGGGAAGGGGCTGTGCATCGCCTGCACATTTTCCTCCCACATCTCCCCCACCCCAAAAAAGGGCCTTAAATATCCCAGCTGAGTAACATCATCTTCATATTTGTTATTACACCGGCTAGATCAAGGAAGTCATGTGAGGATGAGCCACAGAGCGCTTCCTCAAATGGAAACCAATTTGGATCCTGTTTCCGTAAATAAAGCCGTGAAAAACTATAAGCGGGAAAAGTGTCTGTACCATCAACTCGGCTCGGCGTCAGGACCCTCTCCTGTCACCTGGGGCTGACCGGGAATCAGTTTGGCCGTCCACAAAACGGAGCCCTCGGTTCACCGGGGGGAGCTGAAGGTCAGGAGGAATGGAGGTAGGTAGAGCTGAGGGAATTTCGAGGGGTAAAAGTGAGGTAAAAGTTGGGGCGGGGGGAGTCTTCAAGTAGAGGTTGTAGGATGGCAGCAGCATCACAACACCTTGCCAGCAGTGGTTTCCACTCTGGTTGCCAACTCTGGGTTGGGGAATTCCTGGAGATTTGGGGGTGAAGCCAGGGGGATAATGCCATAGAGTCCACCCTCCAAAGCAGCCGTTTTCTTCAGAAGAACCGAGCTCTGTAGTCTGGAGATCAGTTGGCGATCTCCAGGCCCCACCTGGAGGTTGGCAACTTTCCATGCCATGTTGCCACTTGAGGCGGCATAGGATGGCACTACTGCCCCGTAAGGGCTCAGCTGGCCCCCAGGTATTTGGGACACAGGAAGCAACTGACAACGGGTGTCCCTTCCTGGCCTAGCACTGCTGCTGTCTAGGTACTTTGGACCCAATGGCCAGGAATGGCTATACTTTATTTGGGGTAACAAACCATACTGAAATGTCCTGGACTGAGGTTCCTTGGAAGTGGCCTCTTCACATATTGCAGAGTATACATTACAGATCTGGGGTCCCCAGCCTGTGACGTAACACCATCACAGGTGAGTTGTTGGCTCTCCTCCATTATGGTGTGAATGGTTCCCAATTAGGATCAGGACCTGACCATGGGTCACACGGAGAAGGGGCTTACCTCCCATTGCACATTTCACTAACCTGAAACAGTCCTGGGCTGTCACTCTTTAGGGAAGCCCATGAGGTCCTTGAGATACACGTGGGTTTCTCCCCAGGGCCGGCTCACCCACTAGGCGAACTAGGCACTCGCCTAGAGCGCGCTGGCCCTCAGGGGCGCCAAATGGTGCCCTGATCCCCCAAAAGCCCCCTGCCGCCCAGTCGGGGGGGAGGAGGCAGGGGTGGCATGGCGACGTCTCCAGGCCCCACTAGGGGCTTGGCATCTGCGTCCGCTTAGGGCACAGAAACACCTTGAGCCGGCCCTGTTTCTCCCACAGTACCTATAGCGCCCCCACCCCAGACTGTTTCAGGAAACACATTGGTGGGTGCCATGGGACCTCTTGGACTTGTGTCTGGGCTCACTGCCACAATACCTCAGCTTTCCCCTTGTTCGTGACCTTTTGCAGTTCAGATAGCAGCCGGGACAATTTCATTAATTTTTTGGAAAATCCCTGTAGTATTTTTCTTATCATTAGCAATGCTAGTCAAATGAAACCATCGTGTTCAGAGCTGTTCTAGTGACAAATAACAGCAGAGGACTCTTGCTGTGTTTGACAGTGTCTTAAAGGCATTTCATTTTGACATAAATAATTCTGGCTAGCCCCCGTCGGCAAATAAGGAGATGGGGGGGCCTGGGCTGGATCCAGCAGGCCTCCTATGTCTTTCTGAGGAAATGACACGTCGTTCACTGGAGCGGCCCAGCACCAACAGGGAGTGATCATTTGGGACAGGCTCTTTGGTACCATTTCTCAGTTCTGTTCACACCAAATCGAGGAAAGCTGCACGCTTAACACCGGGCGATGTGCTACCCTCCACTGTCGCACGTGTTGGCTAAAACTATTCTCAGCCTTTTAACTGATTAATATTTTCCAGGAAAGACAATTCTATCGGCCCACACCCTGCCTTTCGTGAGACCTACCCGTTATTTCCTCCAGCTGTGTTGGCTTTTGAAACAGCCCAGGATCGTGTTTTGAAATATTTGCTACGGGGTTCTGACTAGCTGGAGGAGGAGAAAAGCAACAGTGCAGACTAGGCCGACCTCATTAGAGCTTGGAAGCGAAGCAGCGTTGGCCTCGGTTAGGGTTGGACGAGAGGCCACCAAGGAAGATCGGGGCTGCTATGCAAGGGAAGGCAATGGCACGCTGCCTCTGCTCCTCTCTTGCCTTGGAAGCCCCCTGAGGTCACCATGAGCTAGTTGTGACTTGACTCTACAGCGGGCTATTGATAACAGTGGAATGTACCACCCCTTCTCCCTTTCCCACAATACTAGAACTTGAGGGCATCCAACAAGCTGATGGGCAGTAGATTTAAAACAGACAAAAAAAGAAATACTTCTTTACACACGAGGGATTAGATGACGGAATGCACCTTCAAAGAACATAAGAACATAAGAGAAGCCAATGTTGAATCAGGCCAATGGCCCATCTAGTCCAACACTCTGTCACACAGCGGCCAAAAAGACCAGGTGCCATCAGGAGGTCCAGCAGTGGGGCCAGGACACTAGAAGCCCTCCCACTGTTTGCCCCCCCAGTACCAAGAATAGAGTGCATCACCTGCCCCAGATTGAGAGTTCCTATCTGATGGACTTCTGCTCCATATGTTTATCTAATTCCCTCTTGAAACTGTCCATGCTTGTAGCTGCCACCACCTCCTGTAGTGGTAATGATGCCTATGAGAATGGGTGGCTTTAAAAGCGGGTTAGACAAAAACTGAGAAAAAAAAGGGGGAGGGGACTCAGCCCAAAACGTAGCTATGATCTAAGAGGGTCAAGCTAACAACTAACTAACTTGATTACTAATTTGATGGAAGTGACACACACGTCCTGACACATGGGATATTCGTTACCAGAATAATTTGGAGAATTTGTGCAGTTACTATCCATGGCCCATTATATAAACTTTTAGCAACTGCAAAGCATATGAGAAAGCAACACCTGGCTCTATAGAAAAAAAAATTATGCATATATTTCTGGATGTGTGTTATTGTACAATAGGAATATTGACCACTGAGGAAGGCCTGAAAGGGCCGAAATGCGTATGATCTATTGGTCAAAAGTTTTATCCATCAATTGGACATGTATAATTATCAGCTCTGAATGTAATAAGCCTTAAGAGTCTGATACTTGGACTATTTCTTTTAACCTTATGCATGTTTTATTTATGCATACACCATAATAAATATTTGCATTTTTATAACAATTTAAAAGGGGGTTAGACAGATTCACAGAGGAGAGGCCCATCAACAGCTTCTAGCCATGCTGAGTAAAGAGAACCTCCACATTCAGAGGCAGTATATCTGTGAATACCAGGCAACGCTGGGATAATCCCTCTAAGCTCTCTCTGTTGGTCCTCCAGGGTTAATTGGTTGGCTGCTGCGTGAGATAGGATGCTGGACTAGATGGACCATTGGTCTGATCCAGCAGGGCTCCTGTCATGAGTCTCCCCACCGGGGAGGGGCCGAATTGCCTCTTCGTATGTTTTAGACGTGGGGAAAATATTTCAAGAAGGAACCAACTGTAGCGGAAATGGCTACACCCCATTAGGAACATGTTATAGGAGGATAGCCCCCGACTCTTGGTCCGAAAGAAAGGGAAAATAGCATTGGAAAAAGTGCAGAGAAAGTGCAGAGAAGGGCAACTAGAATGATAAAAGGGTTGGAACACCTTCTCTATGAAGAAAGGTTAAAATGCTTGGGGCTCTTTAGCTTGGAGAAACGACGGCTGAGGGGTGACATGATTGAAGTTTATAAGATTATGAATGGGATTGAGCAGGTTGAGATAGAAGTACTTTTCTCCCTTTCTCACAATGCAAGAACTTGTGGGCACTCCATGAAATTGCTGAGCAGTCGGGTTAGAACAGATAAAAGGAAATACTTCTTCACCCAAAGAGTGATTAACATATGGAATTCACTGCCACAGGAGGTGGTGGCAGCTACAAGCATGGACAGTTTCAAGAGGGAATTAGATAAACATACGGAGCAGAAGTCCATCAGTGGCTATTAGCCACAGGGTATAGATGGGAACTCTCAGTCTGGGGCAGGTGATGCACTCTATTCTTGGTGCTGGAGGGGGCAGCAGTGGGAGGGCTTCTAGTGTCCTGGCCCCACTGCTGGACCTCCTGATGGCACCTGGTCTTTTTGGCCGCTGTGTGACAGAGTGTTGGACTAGATGGGCCATTGGCCTGATTCAACATTGGCTTCTCTTATGTTCTCTTATGTTCTTATGAAAATGATACAAGTTGGGGTCTTTAGACAAATGGTCCATTCGGCCTGCATCGTTTCCCGCAGTAGCTAGTCACCCAGGGAAATTTACAAGCAAGGTCTGTTGGCGATGGACCTCCCTCGCTGACTTCTCCAAATCAGGCCATCAAAGAGGCCTGTGAACCCAAAGGTCCCATTCAGCTCTTGTGGCGAATAGCCAGCACTGCACCGTCCTCCAAAAATGTCTCCATCTCCATCAATAACTGCCCTGACCTGAGATCATCAGATCTCAGAAGCTAAGCAGGGTTGGTGATGGTCAGTACTTGGATGGGAGACCACCAAGGAGGCCCACCTCCGAGTGTCTCTTGTCTTGAAAACCCTACGGGGTCACCATACGTTGGCTGCGACTTGATGGCACTTTACGTACACACAAGTCAATGGGCGCTGCTTCTTGGGGCCGAGTCCCACAGGCCAGGTACTTGGTTGTGTGAAGCAGTACTTCTTTTCGTGTGTCTTGAATCTGCTGCCCACCTGTTCACAGGGTGACTCCCAAGTTCTAGTAGAATGGGAGACAGAGAGAAAAGTTCAGGTCAATCCACGTTCTCTTGAAAAAACGTGCATCATTTTCGTAGAACCTCTTTAGCACACCACCCTGCGGTTGACTTTTTTTTCCAAAGCAAAAAAAAATTCCCCAGTTCTAGTCTTGCAGCGCAGGCAAGGTGCTCCGGCCCCGTGATCGTTTGGGTCTCTCCCAATCATGGGACTGGAGTGCCCTCCCTTAGCTGAGCAAACATCCCAAAATCCTCTTATTGTATCAAGCGTCTGAGTTGGCCAGCCGGCCTCTCCCCCACCCCAACAAGAGCCTTTGCACATTGAACTGAGTTGTAGGTGGAATAAGTACATGCCACTTAGAACATGCGCAGCCGGTGTGCTGTAGTGGTTGGAGTGCTGGACCAGTATATGTAGATCTCTCTAGGGTTGGACCAGGTGCCTCTGGAGGTCTCTTCCAACTCTATGATTCTCCCAAGTGAGTCTGAACATGCGGTACCAGCGGCCCAAGGTCAGCCAGCAAACTTCCATGGCAAGGTGGGGTTTTGAACCTCAGTCTCCTAAGTACTAGCCTGACATGCTAATCACAACACCCATGGTTTATTCCCCTCTGGAATTAGGAGCCATGTTAAGATGCTGAATTGCAGGCTGGAAGGTCAGTAGTTCAGGGGTTCGAGACCCGAGTGCCGCATGACGGAGTGAGGTCCCGTCTCTGGCCCCAGCTCCTGCCAACCTAGCAGTTAGAAAGCAAGAAATTGCAAGTAGATAAATAGGTGCCACTTTGGTGGGAAGGTAACAGCGTTCCATGCGCCTCAGTGTCTAGTCACGCCGGCCACGTGACCACGGAAATGTCTTCGGACAGTGCTGGCTCTTCTGTTTGGAAACGGAGATGAGCACCGCAACCCGAGTCAGATTCGACTGGCTTTCGAACAAGGGAAACCTTTACCTTTACTATACATGGATGATGGAAGCGTGACCAGTTGAACCTTTGCCTGCCATGCAATTAATTCCTGCAACCCAGTATGTTATTTTTAGTGAGTGTATTTTTATCCTGCCCCAAGAGCTCAGGGCGGCATACACAGTTCTTCCCTCCTTCACTTTATCTTCACAACAACCCTGCGAGGTAGATCAAGCCGAGGGTGGGGTGGTGGTGGAATGATTGAGATCACCCAGCGAGTTTCTTGGTGTCCCCCTTTTCCATTTAATTCTCACAACAGTCTTGCCAGGTAGGCCGCAGGGAGATGCAGAATGGCAGGCCACAGACCACCCCACAATCATTCAGATTCTTCCATCCCCCATTGTATTCTCCCAACAGCCCTGCAAGGTCAATTCGACCAGGGGGCCTGGATCCCACCAGTGAGTTCCCTGCTGTGTTTCCCCTCCTCTGTTTAACCCTCACAGCAGCCTTGCAAAGTCCGCTATGCAGAGATGGCTCAGCCCAGCGGTGTAGGCCAGGCAGAGTGCAAGAGAGAGCCCCGGAGCACTGGGGGCAAATCCCCCTGGAGCAAATCCACGCCGCGCTGTCCCCGGGATTGGCCAAAGGGAGCATTGCCAGGGTCAGAGCCGCGCCTGGAGGAAGCCTCAAGGCGCGGATTTGGGGCTCCCTGGTGACGCGGCCTGCAGCCCAGACCTTGATCCCACCCCGGCTGGGCTGCGGGGGAAGGAAGGGGGGGAGCCTCGCTTCCCCTTCTCCGCAGGGGCCCGCCGGCTTCTCCTCCTCCTCCTCCTCCTCCTCCTCCAGGGCCGGAAGCCACCCAGCCGCTTTGCCCGGGCGCTGGTCTAGCGGCGAAGTTGCTTTGGGGCGCTGGGGAGGCGCTGCGCCTCGGTTGCCCTTCTGCACCCCGGGCTCGGCTGCTCCTTTGCTCCGCGGCCGCCGGGAAAAGTTCCCCCGCTCAAGCATCCCGACATGTGGTCGGAGCCCCTGCCCGCAGCCTGCCGGGGGAGGAGGAGGAGAGAGGCGGAGCGCAAGCGGCAGCCCGGAGGCGCTTGAGAGGAGGAAGGCGGGCGGGGGAGCCAGCTCCGGAGGAAGAAGCCGACGCGCTTTGGGGAGGGGGCAGAGGAGGAGGAAGCCGGCAGGAGGGGCGCGGTGCCCACTGGCCGCCCTCCCAGCTATGGAAGATGTGAGTATTGGGGGCGTCTTAGAGGAGACGCTGCAAGAAGGTTTGCAGGGAGGGGGAGGAATGTGAAAGATGGGGGGGAATGCAGAGAGAGAGGGGGGGGCGATCCCCTTTTCCTGGTCCTGGGGAAACCCAAGTTTCCAGTCCTCTGCGTAGAACCCCTTCTTTGCTTGCGACTGGACTTTAAACAAAAAGGGGGGGGAAGACCCCACTTTCCTTTCTGCGCCTCCGGAATTGGGCTCTGCAAAGGGCGGCGTTGGGAAGTTCCAGGCGGCAAAGAAGGGAGAAAGTTTCAAACTTGTTTTCCCTCTCGGGGAGGGATGCCTGTAGCAGTTTTGGAAGCTCTCTCCCCCCCCCTTTCCTGCCAAGATCGCTGCTGAAATTAAACAGAGGCCGCTCTCAGAAGGGCCTGGCCTGGAGAGAAGTCCCCCCCCCTTCATTTTCAAATTTGCTTTTCTTTTGGCAGCGGATGGGGAGGGGAGTGACATACTCTTGTTTTGTTGGTGTAAAGGGAGGAAAGGAGGATTCGTTTCTGAGAGCTCCTTTCACCCTGAGAAGCTTGTACCTTTGTCAACTTTAGCACACACGCCCCACACAAAAACTGGTCCCGCTCTTGTGCCTTTCCCAGCGCATATTTTAGCAGGTTAACTATTTCCTGAGATGGCGATCAAGTGCTTGGGGGGGGGAGCTTAACTACTGGACTATCCTGAAAGTAGAGGAGCATATCAGCCACAATTTAAAAAAAAAAAGTTGGCAATGCTGATGAATGACCTGTAAGGCCCTCCTGGCTTCATCGCAGGATGTAGACAGGGAGGGGAATTGATGCTGGGAAGCAACACTGCTTGTATTCGGCTTTAAGTTTGTTCTTGAACTTTGGCTCGGAAAAATAAGAGAGGTGCTTTTTGCAGGCTGCAAATAAGGAAGGGTTAATTTGAAATGAACAAAAATGGGAACCAAGGGAGGGCAGCTGCCAACCAGAAACGTGGTGTTGAACTAATGTGTGGCAGAATGGGGCAAGATCAGCTATCTCTGGAGGCCCACGCCCTTTCTGGGTCTCAATAACCCACCTGTAAGATTTCAGGTGGGTATCCGTGTTGGTCTGCAGGAGAAGATGAAGAAGAGATTGGATTTATACCCCGTCCTTCACTACCCAAAGAAGTCTCAGAGCAGCTTACAAACTCCCTTCCTTTCCCCTCCCCACAACAGACACCCTGTGAGGTAGGCGGGGCTGAGAGAGCTCTGACAGAAACTGCTCTTTTTCAAGAACAGCTGTGCCAGAACTATGGCTTGCCCAAGGTCATCCAGCCAGGTGCGAGTGGAGGAGTGGGGAATCAAACCCGATTCTCCCCGATTAGAGTCCGCGCACCTTATCCACTACACCAAACTGGCCAGGATTCGAGTCCAGTGGTAGCTAAGAGACCAACAAGGTCTCTTTACAAGTCGAAATGGTACCTGACAGAGGGAACTCTGGGTCTTGAAAGCTTATACCCCGGAAATCTTGTTGGTCTGGATTCAAATCTCGCCCCACCCTTAATGCTCCAGCCCATTTGAACCAGCCCCATTGAGAGGTTTGGTGCTCCTGCCAGCTCAGGGGCCTTGATGTTTTAATCCTCAGAAAACCCAAATAATTCAACCTTGAAAGTAAATCTTAAAGTATGTTTTTTCCAACCCACCTAACTACTTAGGTATGCATGTTGTTCATGTGTGTAAAAGCAAAACATACCAGTTTGGTGTAGTGGTTAAGTGCACAGACTCTAATCTGGGAGAACTAGGGATTCCCCACACCCCATTGCACCTACTAGTGTGACCTTGGTCAGTCCAGCCTGGCACAGCTGTTCCTAAGAGCCAATTCTGTCAGAGCTCTTCGCCCCAACCTCACAGGTGTCTGTTGTGGGGACCGAACAAGGAGTTTAATCTCTGGACTCATAAGCAGTTATTAGTGTGCATGCCCACTTCTTCATGCACACACATGAAAGCTTAAGCCTAGAATTAAACTTTGTTGGTCTTAAAGGTGCCACTGGACTCAAGACTTTGTTCTGTTGCGTCAGACCAACACAGCTACCCATCAACTGCTCCCTCTAAGAGCCAATTTGGTGTAGTGCCAGTTTGGTGCAGTGGTTAAGTGTGCGGACTCTAATCTGGGAGAACCGGGTTTGATTCTCCACCTCCACTTGCACCTGCTGATGTGACACTAGGGTCAGTCACAAGCTCTGCCACAGCTGTCCTTGAAAAAGAGCAGTTTCTGTCAGAAATTCTCTCAGCCCCACCTACCTCACAGGGTGTCTGTTGTGGGGAGGGGAAGGAAAAGGAGTTTGTAAGCCACTCTGAGACTCCAAGTGAAGGGCGGGGTATAAATCCAATCTCCTCCTCCTCCTCCTCCTCCTCCTCCTCCTCCTCCTCCTCCTCCTCCTCTTCTTCTTCTTCTTCTTCTTCTTCTTCTTCTTCTTCTTCTTCTTCTTCTTCTTCTTCTTCTTCTTCTTCTTCTTCTTCTTCTAAGCTGTGGAGTCTTCTACATTGTGAGCTACTGGCATTAAAGTTGTGAGCGAGTGATTTGGCCACTGCATAAATTAGTTTGCTCTGCAGCCATCCTTCCTGAGCTAAGACAAAAATGTGTGAGCTGGAGGCTAAAAAAAATGTGACCTAGCTCACACTAACTCAGCTTAGAGGGAACACTGCTACCCACCTGAATCTACCTTGGTTTCCTGGAAGCAGCTTACCAGAGGTGAGCAGGCAAGTGGCTGCCCCCTGCCCCTCCCCCCGGATTTAATTCAAAGGGTCTTGTGAAGCAAATGAAAGGTCCCTGCTGGATAGGACCGGTGGTTCCCCTAGTCCAGCATCCTGTCTCAAGCAGTCGCCAGCCAGTTGCTCTGGAGGAGGCCAGTAAACAGAGTGCAGAGGCTGAGGCCTTCCCCCGATGTCGCCTCCTGGCACTGGCATTCAGAGGTCGACTGCCTCTGAATATGGAGGTTCCCTTTCCTTGCCACGGCTAGTAGCCATTGATGGGCCTCTCTTGTGTGTGCGTTACCGATTGTCTGCCTTGCATTATAATGCCGAGGACTCCAGGTTTTCTAAGAGGGGTCTGTTTTTCTAGCTACCCCCTCGGTAACCCCCTCTGCCTTTGTAGCAAGCTGCTTCTTTCCCCCTCACGAGGGTTAAGATGTGTTCCTTTGAAACAATGCCGTGTGTCGCAACTTGTTAGCGTTGCCGTCTATTCTTTTTAGGAAAAGCGTAAAGAGCCTTCACTCTGCAGCTCACCAGGCTTCCACCCTGTCCCTGAATTTTTAAATAGATCTGTCAAGACTGGTCTCTAACTCCCCCCCCCCACTCCCCTGCATTTGTGTTTCAAGATTCTGTCTTTTCAGACAGGGCTCCTGTTTTACCTCCTCCCAACAAACTCTGCTCGGACCAGTTCTGTCAATGTTCTTTGTCCTGTCACCCATAGCTAGGTTTGCCAACCTCCAGGTGGGGCCGGGAGATCTCCAAGAATTCCAACTGAGAGCCAGTTTGGTGTAGTGGTTAAGTGCGCGGACTCTAATCTGGGAGAACCGGGTTTGATTCCCCACTCCTCCACATGCAGCAGCTGGATGACCTTGGGCAAGCCATAGTTCTGTCAGAGCTGTCCTTGAAAGAGCAGTTCTTGAAAGAGCTCTCTCAGCCCCACCTCCCTCACAGGGTGTCTGTTGTGGGGGGGCGGGAAGGGGAAGGCGTTTGTAAGCCGCTCTGAGACTCCAAGTGAAGGGTGGGGTATAAAGCCAATCTCTTCTCTTTTCTTCTTCTTCTGATCTCCAAACTACAAAGATCAGTTCCCCTGGAGGAAATGGCTGCTTCAGAGGGTGGTCTCTATGGCATTATACCTTGCCAAAGTCCATCTTGATATGCTACTCCTGAACAGGGAGGTTCCATTTATTTCTTCAAGAAATGACTCTGCTGTCTCTCCAGAGGTCTTGCTCTAAGCAGCATCCAAAATAAACATAAGTGAAACATCACGTAATACAAGTTAACAACTAAAACTCAGCCAGGGCAGACGAAGCCCTAACTTGAATGGTCATAAGAACATAAGAGAAGCCTATGTTGAATCAGGCCAATGGCCCATCTAGTCCAACACTCTGTCACACAGCGGCCAAAATATACCAGGTGCCATCAGGAGGTCCAGCAGTGGGGCCAGGACACTAGAAGCCCTCCCACTGCTGCCCCCTCCAGCACCAAGAATAGAGTGTATCACCTGCCCCAGACTGAGAGTTCCCATCTATACCCTGTGGCTAATAGCCACTGATGAACTTCTGCTCCATATGTTTATCTAATTCCCTCTTGAAACTGTCCATGCTTGCAGCTGCCACCACCTCCTGTGGCAGTGAATTCCATGAGTTCATCACTCTTTGGGTGAAGAAGTATTTCCTTTTATCTGTTCTAACCCGACTGCTCAGCAATTTCATGGAGTGCCTACGAGTTCTTGTATTGTGAGAAAGGGAGAAAAGTACTTCTTTCTCAACCTGCTCAATCCCATTCATAATCTTATAAACCTCAATCATGTCACCCCTCAGCTGGTCCAGGCTACTTGCTAGATCTTGGAAGCTGAGCAGTGTTAGACCTGGTTAGTACTTGGTTGGGAGACCCCTAAGAAACCCCAGGGTCACTGGGCAGAGGCAGGCAATGTCAAACCACCATCTTTGCCTTGAAAACACTTCGGGGTCACCATAAATCATCTGTGACTTGACAGCACTTTCCACCCATAAAATCAGTGAGCAGTTTGATCAGAGTCTCCAAACAGCTTTTAGCAAAAGCAGACTGTAAAATATGATGTTAAAACTTCAACTAACGAAAAGCCTGAGTAAAAGAAAATATTTTGTTCCGGTACCTAAAAGAGAGCAGGGCAGGCACCAACCAAACCTCAAGGGCGAGGAGCCGCCACCAAAAAAGCCCTGTCTCTGCTCACCCCTTTAAGTGGGGTCAGATAAGGTCTTAATTAGTGAGCTGGATAATATGGGAGGAGGCTATTAGTAATAGGCATTGATAAATCCACCTTTGATAGCCATCTTTAAAAACCCATCTTGGGGCTCAATGGTACCGTTTTCATCTGTGTTTATTTTAAACATTATATATATATATATATATATTTCAAATGCAGCCTTTGGGGACTGCTGTATCAAGGAAAACAACGGCATGGGGAAAACTTAACTCTCTTCTTCCCCTGCCTTTTTCTAACTGGAAAGAGCCAACTCCCAAGTGGCTTTTACTTTTTTTTTTGGGGGGGGGAATGTATAGGTACCCCTATATTATTATTATTTTTGCTCATACATTTAGAATCTGCTTTTCCCAGTGGGAAAACAGCAGGGAAGGAAAGGGTTCAGCGTTTCCCTTCTCTCCTTGATAAACCAATCCTGGTGGCTGCTTTTGCAAAAGCGAGAAAAAAAAAAAAGGAAATCCTGACTGTGGCCGACCCCGCAGCGAACGGCTGTCTCTGCTTCTGGTTTCCTTTTCCTTTCATGCATCCCTCTTCCTTGCCTCCGACGTTTCTTGTTAAATTTTGTTGAAGTTATAACTTGTGCAAATTCGCTAGGCTCAGGCTTCTGGGATGGAAAATATAGAAAATGGTACAGTTGTGCTGTGCGTCAGAAATATAGCTCTTGTGTGCAACCTTTAAAAAAAAAAAGGATTGAGAGCAGAACATCGAAATGTATAAATGCAAACTGTACTTATTTTCCCCACTGTCCCTGTTGTGTAGCTGCAAGAAGCAGACAAGTTTTGAGGTGGGATACTAGGCGGGAATACACCACATACTTTTTATAAAAATGCTTCCTTACGTGAACAAATCTTGCTGAAAGCAAGAAAAGTAGCATATAAGGGAGTAAGCAGGGTGCAAGTTGTCCTGTTTTGCTAGTTTTGGAGGGAGTTCTTGAGCAGTCAAAAATGGTATCCCGTATTTGAATGTTTTGGGCTACCACACGTTTTGTGGCAAGTAGATGCCAGCTCTCAAAGCTGTTGTATGGCCGCATGGATTCTCTGTTTCCCCTGTCATCACCACTGTGATTGCAACAGCGTTACAGGCGGCAGCGTATTCACACAGGACAGGAGTTTTGTGTGCACTTTCCCCCATCATCCACCCTTTCCCCTGTATGGGCATATATGTACATCCACCATGCCACCTATAATGGGTAACTGCTGTTGCTGGGAACTCAGAGGACCTAGTAGATTGTGGTAAGAGATGGTTATGGCGTTATTGTGCTGTCGCTCAATTATCGATTTTTAAAAAGCCATCGAAAAAAGCCTTGAGTGGTGCAGAGGGGGAATGGCACCCGTGCAGAGATAGTGAGAGGAAGATGGCATGGATGTGGGTGGAACCTTTGAAAATGCACACCTTTCTCTCCAGGTAGCTTGCTTGGGCTGCATTCTTTCCAGAAAGATTGTACCGAACCAGTTTTGACGGGGGGGAAATGTATTCAGGGATATTATCCCAACTTCAGTGGTGACCATTTGGACAGCACCCCAGAACTTGCAGAGTATCTGCCTTTAAAAAAAAATCCCTTCATGCGGTAAAGTTTTTTTTCCAGGCAGTAATCTAGCTTAACCAGATGAGCATAGCTTTCGCCCTGTTGTGCTGGTTTGACTACATGCAGAGAGTTAATACAAATTTCTGCAAAGGATCCAGAAGTGAAATTCTCCCACATGCAAACCAACTTAGACCTGTCCAGTTTTTTATCACCTCATCCTGTGTGATGCGTAGCTTGGGTTAGACTACTGTGCGTAATTCCCTTTGTCAGAGGAATGTGTTTCTTAATACAACGGTGCTCTAGCCAGCACGGTGATGAAAGGGATGGAGTTTATTTTCCATGAAGATGTGTGTGGGGAGCGGCCACGGCTCAGTGGTAGATTATCTGTTTTGCATGCAGGAGGTCCCAGGCTCAATCTTCGACATCTCCAAGTTAGAAGAAACAAATAGTTAGTAATAGGCAGGACCTTTGCTTGAGACCCTGGTGAACTGTTGCCTGTCTAAGTAGACAATATTGACCTTAATGGCCTGATTCATTAACAGGCAGCATCAGGTGTTCACGCAGTGCCTTGACAAAGGGTGTTTATTTAATCTATGTCAAAGCATCAGTTTCTAGGCAGCAGCTCCAATTCCAAGGTTATCAGTCTGTCTCCCAGACCCTCAAACTGTGGTGGACCACTACCAAGAGACAATCTGATGTGTACAGGGATTACCTTGCAGTCCCACCAATTATGTTTGAAATACCTAGTTCTCCACATTTCCAACATAGAGGAGAACTAGCTGTGTTCAAGTGGTGAAGTTGAACTGGAGTTATATACCACCTTGACAAAAGTTTATAGTTTTGCTGAATAATGTTTATAGAATTCGTAGCATATGCTGCTGAGGGAAGCCCTTTATTTTTGATGGTTTTGCGGACCTCTGGAAATAGCCATTCAGAAATGGGTTGCATCACTGGGCTTGCACGGTGCAGCAGAAGGCAAAGCTATTCTTTTCAGGATTTTTACTGAATACAGGTCAAGTTAGAGGGGGCGCTTGGATTTCCAGTGGATTTTTTTTCTTTGTAAATGCATGTGAGGCCCCATTCAGATTTCAAGTGTGATGGGGTGTGGTTTAACTCCCCCCCCCCCCGGCCATGTTTGTGAGCTGTAACAGCCCCACAGAGCTGGGCTTGCAAAGAAGCAAGCAATGTTCAGAAAACCCAGGGGCCGTGGCATTTGATCCCTGTGCGAAAGAGGTCGTGGTCAGATTTCTGAAAGACGCATGAGAGGAGGTTTCATCTGACTGTTGCCTGTTTGAGAGCCGGAATCTACAGGAAGTGTCAAATTTAGCAAGACTCCACTTCCTGGTGTCTTCAGAAGACTACTTTAGATTTTATTTTTACGCTGATAAAGAACTCCTCACATCCTTCCCAGAAATGATTTGAATGGGAGGAAGTCTAAACCATGCACTTTTTCAGCTCTACTGAGATGTGGTTACCGTCAGGATGAGATCACCTCCTGAACGCCCCATAAAGAAGGGATTTGGAATTCTGTATTGGAATAGTTATTTAGCAGCCTGAATCGCCCGAGCTGATTTAAAACTCAGAAGCTAGTAAGGAGGCTCAGTCCTGGTTAGTACTTAGATGGGAGACCACCAAGGAAGTCCAGGGTTGTTATGCAGAGGCAGGTAGACTGGCTCATTCATCTCACACCTTGAAAACCCTATGAGGAGTTGCTGTGAATTGGTTGTAACTTGACAGTTAATAATAACAGAAAAGTTATCTGCTGGGGGTTTTGAAATTGAGCTTTCCAGAGTTTAAAGATGGAGATGGGTCTCCATGTTAGTCTGTCTGTAGCAGTGGGAAAGAGCACTGAGTCCAGGAGCATTTTAAAAATTTACAAAATTTGTGGCAGAGGAGGAGCTTTCGGGAGTCACAGCTCACTAAATTTTTGTTAGTCTTTAAGGTGCTGCTGGACTCCTAACTCTTTTCTACTGCTACAGACAGACTAATACGGCTACCCATCTTCATCTATCGCCACGGAATTTAGCTGTACAGAGTTTATAGTAAGGTTGTCATTTGACAGAGTTACTGAAATGGTTGTCTCTGGCAATGCTGTGGACATAGAAGAAGAAGAAGAGAAGAAGAGATTGGATTTATACCCCGCCCTTCACTGCCCAAAGGTGTCTCAGAGCGGCTTACAAACTCCTTTCCCTTCCCCACAACAGACACCCTGTGCGGTAGGCGGGGCTGAGAGGACTTCTGACAGAAACTGCTCTTTTTCAAGAACAGCTGTGCCAGAGCTTGTGACTGACCCAAGGTCACATCAGCAGGTGCAAGTGGAGGAGTGGGGAATCAAAACCGGTTCTCCCAGATTAGAGTCTGTGCACTTAACCACTACACCAAACTGTACACCATAGGGTATCTAGATTTCAGTAAAGCATTCGACAAAGTTTCTCATGATATCCTTGAGGGATAAGCTGGTTAAATGTGGGCTGGATGGTGCAACCGTTGGATGGATTCATGGTTGGTTGAAAAATTGTACCCAACGAGTGCTTGTAAATGCCTCTGCGTCTGCATGGAGGGGAGTCTCGAGTGGAGTGCCGCAGGGCTCGGTCCTGGGTTCGGTGCTGTTCAGTGTTTTTATAACCTGGAGAAAGACATAGAGGGGATGCTTATCAGATTTGCAGATGACACGAAGCTGGGTGGGATTGCTAATTCTGAAGAAGACAGAGTCAGGATTCAAAATGATCTAGATAGGCTGGAACAGTGGGCTGAGACAAATAACATGAATTTCAATAGAGATAAATGCAAAGTCCTACACTTAGGTACAGAAAGTCAAAGGCACAGATATAGAATGGGAGGGACTTGGCTTGACAGCAGCCCATGTGAAAGGGATCTAGGTGTTCTGGCTGATCACAAGCTCAACATGAGCCTGCCGTGCGATGTGACTGCGAAGAAAGTTAATGCAATCTTAGGATGCATTAACAGAAGCATTGTATCCAGATCATGGGAGGTAGTAGTTCCTCTCTATTCTGCTATGGTCAGGCCTCACCTGGAGAACTGTGTCCAGTTTTGGGCACCACTTTTTAGGAAGGATCTTGACAAGCTCGAGCGTGTCCAGAAGAGGGCAACCAGAATAGTGAGAGGATTGGAATCCAAGTCTTACGAAGAAAGGCTGAAAAAGTTGGGTATGTTGATCCTAGGAATGAGAAGGCTTAGAGGGGACATGATTGCAGTCTTCAAATATTTGAAGAGCTGTCATGTAGAAGATGGAGCAGATCTATTCTCTCTTGCTCCGGATTGCAAGACTAGATCTAATGGGTGGAAATTACAAGGGAGTCGTTACCAGCTAGATATCAGGAGACACTTCCTAACTGTAAGAGTGGTTGAGCAGTGGAACAGACTGCCTCTGGAGGTGGTGGATGCTGCTTTGCTGGAATTTTTTAAGCGGAGGCTGGATGACCATCTTTCGGGAATGTTGTAGGGCTATCTTTCGGCTGTGCTCCTGCAGAGTGCAGGGGGTTGGACTAGATGACCTGCAAGGTCCCTTCCAACTCTAACATTCTATTCTGTCTGCCAAATCTGGGTTGGGAAATACCTGGAGATTTTTGGGTTGAACCTGAGGAGGGTGGGGTTCAGGGAGGGGAGCGACTTCAATGGGTTATAATGCCGTACAGTCCACCTTCCAAAGTGGCCATTTTCTCCAGGGGAACTCATCACTGTCGCGTGGAAATCAGTTATAATTCCAGGAAATCTCCAGCTACCCACCTGGAGGTTGGCAACTCCAGTTTAAGGAGCTCCTCAGATTATTTGAGTGATAACCTGACCAAAGAGGTTCATTATTCCTTGCATCTAATGGCCATTTCAACATGTCCCTTTCTCCTTTCTTTCTGTGCTGTGCAGTCCCCTCTCGGCAGTTCTGGTCCAAGCAAACTCATCGTCTCCAGAATGTTTTGCTTTGTGAGTCTTGGATGCATGAAAGGGAGGCTTGTCAGCTGTCTCACGAGAACACAGGCCGTAAAGTTTACAGGCATTCCTCCTTTTGGCACTAGCCAGGGATTGCGAGACTTTCAATTAAAATAAAGAGCAGTGTGAGAGACGCTCTTGGCTCTGGAAAACAGACTCTTCTTTTCTCTAGAGGACCTGGAGGAAGGAAGAAGTCCCTGCATTTTAGGGTGTATTTCTCCTAAAGGGCACAGGACACTTGGGCAGCCCCGTGCCAGTTCTGGGCTTTTATAAGAGTTGTTAGGAGCGCACCTGGCTGAGTTGAAGACCTTCAGAAGGCAGGGTTTATTAAAAATGAAAAAAGTCTGGGTGTGGCATAGGAGAAGTATGGTGTTGAGATCAGGAAAGGGCGTGTTGGTGGGCCTCCTGATGGCATTTGGTATTTTCGGCCATTTTGTGACAGAGTGTTGGACTGGGTGGGCCGTTGGCCTGATCCAACATTGGCTTCTCTTACGTTCTTATGTTTTCTGTATATCCATGTTGTCGCTCAAGACCCTGGTTTATCGTCATTTATTAAGTTTGTTTACATCATTTAGGCCCTGTCTTTCTCTCCAATGGGGACCCAAGCGGGCTCACGTCATTCTCCTCGCCTCCGTTTTGTCCATCGCAGTAACCCTGGGAGGCTGAGAGTGTATGGCTGGCCCCAGGGCACCCAGTGAACTTTACGTGGCAGAGTGGGGATTGGAACCTGGGCCTCCCAGACCCTAGCCCGACCCTCTCACCATGGCACTCTGCTGGCCTTGAGCTACGCCTGTGGCCCTTCTGCTGCTACCCGTCAGGGGCATCATGCTGCCTACCGGTCAGAGAAGCCAGTGTTGCTGTCCTTAACATTCAGCCGTTTGTGTGCTTGCTTGATCAGGGCCCGGAGTCCCAAGCAGAGATCGTTCTTGAGAACTAGTTGGGCTGCCAGATTTCACATGAACAGGTGAAGCTGCCCTATATGGATCAGTCCATCAAAGTTAGTATTGTCTACTCAGACTGGCAGTGGCTCTCCGTGGTCTCAGGCAGAGGTCCTCACTGTGCATCTCCAATTTCTGGTGCTCCTCTTTGGAGTAGCTCCGGAAAGCTGTGCTTAGTACAGTCCTACTGTGTTTGTGCATGGCAAAAACAAGGCAGGTTTTCTATAACAGACCAAGAGGCTGGAACTTGAGTTTGGAATGACCAACTTCCCGCTTTCTTTCCTCTCGGTGCCGCTCTAGGGTGTGAAGGAAGAGCTTCCCGAGAAACCAAAATGTGCTTCTACTGCAGACAAAGTGGGCTGGATCAAAAAGAACAGCGGCGGGATCCTGGGACTTTGGAAAGAGCGGTACATTCTGCTTTGCAAAAGTCAGCTCTTGATGTACGAAGATGAGGTAAGAATAGTTAAGAGAACCCTTAAGGAAGAGGGGTCAAATGCTGGGTAATGTTGAGTGAAACGATACGTTCCCCTTCTCTTTTCCTTGAAATTACGGCATTTGGTGAGACAGATTCCAAGGGTGCAGACTGGAGAATTCCCATTCTCCTCCCCTCCATTTTATCCCCACAACAACCTTGCGAGGTAGGTTAGGCTGAGATTGGGCAATTGGCCAAAGTCACCCAGCAATTTTCCCGTGGTAGAGTAGGGATTTGAACCTGGGTCTCCCAGATCCTAGTCTGACACTCTAACCAATATCCCCTGAATGTAGGATGACCCCCAAATATAAGGTGGTACCCTTAAATAAATTTATACACAAAGGCTTTTTTCCCCTGTACATATTTGTAACTTGTATGTGAATGTGCGATGAGACCCTCTTGGCTATACCTTGATGACAGACCTGGAGAAAAAACCCACGACGTAGTCTTCCTTTTAGGTGTATATCGTAAGTTCACAGATGCTTAATTGATGGGGTTGCCAGATCCCTTCTGGCAACCAGCGGGGGATGGGGAGGGGACTTCCCAGGAACAGCAGCCAGGCCTATCCAACCTATAGCAAGGTGTCTACCTCACTGACCACGTGACCCAGAAGTAACCCTTTACTTCCAGGATACCGGGGCGACACTCTGGTATTTGGGCAAAAACTCTATGGTAAATTTTCCTTCTACCATAGAGCTTTTGCTCAGATACCAGAGCGTCCACCCAACCTCCTTGAAGTGATCCAGGTCACTAGGGATGCATATAGACACGTCATTGAACCTTGGAGGATTTCCCCTCTTTTCCAGGGTAAGTCATCCCCCCCCCCCCGCTGGCCAGCTGATCGGCAGTGGGGAGGTGGGGCCTGGCACAGGGGACCCCCGCCTTCACTGGGGGGGGTCTAGCAATCCTGTTAACTGAAGCTATCTTTCCAATTCAGAAGTTGTTTCTGAGAGACTTTTATTACTGTCTCCTTCCAAGACCTGAGTCTTTGGTAGGCAAGCTTGAGGCTTAGATAGAAGGGATGCTGGAAGATAAGTGAATCTCAAGCAATTGGGCGGGGGATGTTAAATAACAACTGAAGGCAGAGTCAAAAGTTAGGGTTGCCAGACCCACCCCCTAGTGGAGGCAGCGGATCCCCTGCTGCCAGGCCCTGCCCCGCCACCGTTCAGCTGGTCGGTGCAGGACTTACCAGTAGAAAGAGGAAGGCCTAGGCCACATTGCTGGCGTCTCACAGGAACTGATGCCATTGACTTCTGGGTGATGCTCTGGTATTTGGGCAAAAACTCTATGGTACCATCGAGTTTCCAGCCCCATTGCCAGAGCGTCGCCTGGCGTCACTTCCTGGCGACGGCATCGTGAGCCGTGTCTTTCCTTCCCCCGGGGATGGTCTTGCTGGGACGTATCTGTCCCCCGCCGAATCAAGGTAAGTTCTTGGCAAGCCTGGGAGAGCCACCACCATTCAGAACAGATCTCCAACGGACCAATGATATGGTGAAAGGCCACTGTGCTTGGCCAGGTAACTTCATGTTCTGGAGGGTGCTTCCTCAAAGGCCTTGTGGTATGTAAACGCCAGCTGATTTTCCTTAACCTCTGAAGGGCAGCTACATCCTTGGAGGTGGTGGTGGGAAATGCCGTCAAGTCACAGCTGACTTATGGTGACCCGGTAGAGTTTTCAAGGCAAGAGACACATTCAGAGGTGGTTTGCCATTGCCTGCCTCTGTGTCATGATCCTGGTATTCCTTGGAGGTCTCCCATCCAAATACTAGTTGGGGCTGACCCTGCTTAGCTTCTGAGATCTGACGAGATCGGGCTATCCTGGGTTGTCCAGGTCAGGGCTGCTGCACCCCTATGTCATGCCAGCATAAAGCTTTCCGCCGCCCCTAAATCATGTACCCCAGACTCTTATGGGGTGCAACAACTTGTAGAGACACCCTGTTTTGGACACGTTAGTGTTAAAACAAAGCTTTGAGCAGGAGAGTGGTCTGTGTCCCCCTGTAGGATACTGTTCCCAGAGTCTGGGAGAGGAGGTGATTGGTTAAGTGTGGCTCAGAGATTGTTTTTGGGGGGTACAGCTGCCCCCAGTTTCTTATCTTTGCCTTGGGGCTCCCCATTTTGGAGCAGTTAATGCTAATAATGGTTTTGGAAGCGGGCAAAACATACGTTCCCTCCAGGGCAGAGCTGGCTGAGTGGGGATTCGGGTTGCCAACTGCAGGTTGGGAAATTCCTGGATATTTGGGGGTGGAGCCCGGGGAGAGCAGGGTTTGGGAAGGACCTAGGTGGGGTATAATGGCGTAGAGTCCGCCTTCCAAAGCAGCCGTTTTCGGGGGGGGACTGATCTCGCCCTGGGCCGTGCCTGGAGGTTTATTTATTTAATTTATTCATTTAAAATGTGTTAACTGCCTTTCTACATTATGGAACTCAAGGCAGCTTACAATGTCACATAGAACAAAAAACATAAAAATACATAAAAGGCCATGAATTAAAACCATGATTTAAAACTGCTGATAGGTGTTGTGGGGGGGAACTAATCAAATGCCATCCTGAATAAAACCGTCTTCAGCTGCCTCCTGGAGATCAAGAGTGGGGCATGGATGGCGTCCCCTGTTGGGGATGTATGATTTTGGGTAGTGCAGAGCTGATTTCAGGGTGCGCAAGGCTTTTAAAGTATCATCAAGAATTGTGGCGAGATTTGCAAAGAAGGAGCTAGGAACTATGGGTAAGGAGCTGGGAATCAACTTCAGCCTCGTTGAAGGTGGTAGGGATTGAACCTGGGACTTCTCTCATGCCCACGGAGGTGCTCTGCCGCTTGGGCTTTCTGCAAAAATCCACACATGGTGCCCCCACAACCAGGGACCCCCAGCAACCACACACAAAGCTGTCTTCTGCTCGATCTGATTGTCTCACTACCTCTGAGACCTTTCCCAACCCCGAGATCCCTTTAAATGGAGATGCCCAGGAAGTGCTGAGCTCCCTCCTAACTACACTTGTGTCACAGCGGTCCTGAACTAGCGTGGTCTGGTGGTTAGAGTGTCGGAGGAAGATCCGGGAGACCCTGATTCGAAATCCCACTCTGCCGCGGAAGCTCTGTCTCCGGCGCGCTACACTCTCAGCCTAAACCTACCTCACAGGGCCGTTGTGAGGATGTAATGGAGGAAAGGAGAACGATGTAAGCTGCTTTGGGTTTCCCCTGGGGAGAATGGAGGGGTAGAAGTGAAGGAAAGAAATAAAGCAAATCAGTCGTTTCTCAACCATGAGTCGGGGAAGAAACAGACGCGGGGCGATAGCACAGCTGCCTGCGTGTGCAGCGGACCTCTGCCCCAGCCCAGCTTCCTGCCTTCCACCGGCTGCCATGGCACCCACACAAACTGTTTTGGCGCTTGCGGTCTGGCGTGCGGCTTCTCCTTCTCTCGTTTTATCTGTTCCCGGGGACAAAGATTCTTTTTGTTTGCCTTAAATGGAGAGGGTGCTCCCCGTCCCGGTTTCGGCTTCCCCCTTTCTCTTTGACTGCGGACGGTTGATGCAACAAGAAGCAGTCGCACTGAGCGTGAGCCTGTGCCGGATTTGAAGCCTTCGCCTCTCGTTCTTTTTCGTTTCTCTCAATAGTACCGAAAGGGGGGAAAGAAACCCAGTCTGAAAGAACGGAAGACAGTTGCTTATGAGCAAGTATCTGTATGATGCAAACGGGGAGGCCGGCCACCAAAGGAAATTTTAGGATGTGGCCAGTGTTCCCTCTACGCTCAGTTCGTGTGAGCCAGCTCACAGTTTTTTAGCCTCCAGCTCACACCTTTTTGTCTCAGCTCAGGAAGGAGGGCTCCAGAGCAAACGAATTTATGCAGCAGCCAAATCGCTCGCTCACAACTTTCATGCCAGTAGCTCACAAAGTAGAATTTTCGCTCACAAGACTCCACAGCTTAGAGGGAACATTGATCATGTGGCTGTCTTGTTCCTGCAGAAACGCATTTGTGCCTAGGTCTGCTGGAGGCGATGGACGGCCGGCTGCAGCCTGCCCAGTGGATTGGCAAGAAAGGTGGTCCCACTTTAGGATTGGGCGGGGGGCCATTTTTGAAGGCACCTCCGGAGGTAGCGTGGTTCAGTGATTGGAGTGCCAGACTAAGATCTGGGAGACCCAGACGTGAGCCTCTGCTCTGCTATGGGAAGCCTGCTGGCTGTCCAGGGGCCGTCGCGTCACTCTCCCCTCCTCCTCTGTGCCACAACAAGCCTGTAAAACAGGCGAGCGTCTGAAAGCCATCTACACTTGTGGCCGTCACTGGCTCCACTGGCAGTGAATTCAACAACTGAAAGGCTTGTTGAGTGACAAAGTATTTCCTTTTGCCTGTCTTGAATCTACCACCCACCAGTTTCATTGGATGACCTCTAATTCTAGTATTTCGGGAGAGGGAGCAAAAGTCCTCTCCGTCTGCTGTCTCTACACCATGCATAGTCTTATAGGCCTCTGTCCCATCCCATCCAATGCACCCTCTAAGCTATGGAGCCTTGTGAGCAAAAATTCTACTCTGTGAGCTCCTGGCATTAAAGTTGTGCGCAAGCGATTCGGCTCCTGCATAAACTAGTTTGCTCTGGAGCCCTCCTTCCTGAGCTAGGACAAAAGTGTGTGAGCCGGAGGCTAAAAAACTGTGAGCTCGCTCACACGAACTCAGCTTAGAGGGAGCACTGATCCCCTCTTAGTCGTTTGTAGGGTTGCCAGCCTCCAGGTGGAGCCTGGAGACCTCCCAGAACTGCAACTGCTCTCCAGGCTTCAAAGACCAGTTCCCTGGGAAGAAAGGGTGGGCTCTCTGGCATTGTGCCCTGCTGAGGTCCCCTCCCCTGCCCAAATCCTCCCCCCACGAGGCTCCACCCCTAGAGTTGGCAACCTTCTTTCTTCTGAACCAGCTCGGTGTAGCAGTTAAGTGCAATGGACTCTAATCTGGAAAACCGGGTTTGATCCCCCGCTTCTCCTCTTGAAGCCTGCTGGGCGGCCTTGGGCCAGTCTCAGAACTCTCTCAGCCCCCACCTACCTCACAAGGTACCCGTTGCAGGGAGAGGAAGAGGAAAGTGATTGTAAGCTGCTCTGAGACTCCTTAAGGTAGAGAAGAGCAGGGTATTGAAAACTACTCCTTTCCTTCTTCCGAACTGAAAAGCTGCAGTCTCCTTACCCTCTTATCGTGGGGAAAGTGCTCCAGAGACTCTTAAGTTCCCTTATTTGCCCTTTTCTGCACCCTCCCCCTCAGCTTTACAATAAGTTTTTTGAGACACAGCAGCCGGTTCTGTACACAGTATTGTAGGAATTGGTCTCCAGCTATTTTTTTAACATTGCAAATGAGCAACCATTCATCCTCCCCCGCCCCCAACCTTTTGATCAGAACTGGGCCAGGAAGTTAAAAATTCTTTTAGCCTGTCTCATTTTTCCAACCCGAGAGGTCCCAACACCGTTTTTGACCCCATGGGGACGAATGGATGTCACACCCAATAGGGAGGGAGTTCTGGCTGACTGGAAAACTGCATGGGCGTTAAGACTAACACCCACCCCCACCCCCCAATCTGGTGGTTGGATTTTCTGTCATCTCCTCTCATTCAAGCCTTCCTGTGTGTTTACTTTCCCTCTAGACTTGGGACTAACCCGTAGCTCTGATTCAGTTTTCCTGAGAACTCTGTCGAAATGTGCTTAAGAGTGTCTGCTGGGATGGATGTGGCTCAAATGTATGTCTGCATCGCAAAGAGTGTGTGGGAGGCTCGTGATGCCCTTCCCCCCTCCCCCAGCAAGCCCTTTACTCACAATCCCATGGCGAGCGCAAGTGTTGTTCCTAACAGCAGAGGTTGCTTAATGCATCCAAACCCCAAAGAGCCCTGGGTTTGCGCAACGTTTTCCCCATGTTCTGTTTCTTGTGAGTAGCTTCTCACAGCTGCTAGTGGGAAGCTGATGAGGCAGGACTGGGACCAGTGTGTATGTCAGTTGCGTGGCACACCCACTAGAGTGTTTTATGCTGTCAGGTTCCCGGTTTAATGAGTTCTCAACGGCAGCCAGTTGTAGACAGCTAACTTTATTGAGACAGTTGATAGAGACCATCCTAGACACATCTGTTGTTTGAACTGAAGCTAAACGCGGGAAGGTTACAGTTATAGGGGATTCAAGTAACAGCACTAAAGATCAAGACCCAATCACCCTCCAGTGTTTTCCCCACCAGGATTAACCATCGGTTCCCCCTCCCCTCCCCATCTTCTAAACGCCTTACAAATCAGGGAAGTAAGATCACAGACATTTGAGAAGCCAGGCCATTTGGCATTTGCGAAGGTGACAAGCCCCAGAGACTTCAAAGGAATGGAGGGGGGGCCTCCTCTCTCAATGACAAGGCGCGGCACCGAGCACCTGACATACCGCCCTCCCACCCCTTTTGGCTTATGAGGGTATTTGTTATGGAATGCCCGAGTTAAAGAAGGAGCACTGGCACGTTTGCATTTTCACCCACTCGTTGTGCGATTCATCAAAGTCCTTCCGTTTAATCAAATAGCACAATTTATTCCGTATCAGCTTGGAAATCGGTGTTCCCTCTGAGCTGAGTCAGTGTGAGCTAGCTCACAGTTTTTTAGCCTCCGGCTCACCCGTTTTTGTCTTCGCTCAGGAAGGAGGGCTCCAGAGCGAGCTAATTCATGCAGTAGCCAAATTACCTGCTCACAACTTTAACGGCCAGTAGCTCACAAAGTAGAACTTTTGCTCACAAGTTTCCACAGCTTAGAGGGAGCATTACTTGGAATCAGTGTTCCCTCTAAGCTGAGTTAGTGTGAGCTAGCTCACAGTTTTTTAGCCTCCGGCTCACACAGTTTTGTCTTAGCTCAGGAAGGACGGCTCCAGAGCAAACTAATTTATGCAGCAGCCAAATCGCTCGCTCACAACTTTAATGGCCAGTAGCTCACAAAGCAGAATTTTTGCTCACAAGACTCCACAGCTTAGAGGGAACATTGCTTGGAATCAAGGATTTCTTCTACTTCCTGGTGTGGCTCCCCATCAATCATCAGAGGAGGTGGGGCAGCTGGACAAAGTGTCCACTCGTTCAGGCCAGGGTCCTTTTTTAATAAACTGAAATGAAATACAGGGTGAATATGCCTCAAATGAGGAGCTGCGGTGGCTCAAGTGGTTAAGACGCTGAACTGCAGGCTGTGGAAGGTCAGTAGTTCAGCAGTTCGAGACCCGAGTGGCCTCATGACAGAGTGAGCTCCCGTCTCTAGCTCCAGCTCCTGCCAACCTAGCAGTTCAAAAGCAAGAAATTGCAAGTAGATAAATAGGTACCACTTCGGTGGGAAGGTAACAGCGTTCCGTGGCACCTTGGTGTTTAGTCATGCCGGCCACATGACCACGGAAACGTCTTCGGACAGCGCTGGCTCTTCGGCTTTCAAACGGAGATGAGCACTGCAACCCTAGAGTCGGATTCGACTGGCTTTCGAGCAAGGGAACCTTTACCTTTACCTATGCCTCAAATTCTTAGATAACTCGAGTTCTGCCGCCACCTTGTTCAAAACCCTCACTACTTTGAACGGTCCAGTATACTTCCACCCCAACTTCCTCCCTGGTTGGATCCCTTTCAGATTCTTCGTTGAGAGGTACACAGAGTCCCCAGCTTTCAGTTCCCATTCTGGAGTTCTCCCTTTATCCCCCTGTTTTTTGTAGTCCTCTTTCGCTTTTATCAGAGTCTCTTGGATGGTGGACCAGCTTTGCTTCAGATCCCCCCATTGGGAAACATCCCCCCCCCATGATTGCAAGTCCCCGAGGTTGGGCTCCTGGGTGGCTACCATGGGGTGGGGTCCTTCGTACCCATGCACTGCCTTAAAAGAAGAGAGCCCAGTGGAACTGCGTACCAAGTTATTGTAACTGTATTCTGCATAGGGGAGGAGGTCGACCCAGTTGTCCTGCTGGTAATTGGTGGAACACCGGAGGAACTGCTCAACCACCCGGTTCACCTTCTCCATTTGCCTGTCCGTCTTTGGGTGGTAGGAACTGCTTAGACCTTGCTCTACCCCTAACACCTTCAGCAGTTCTTTCCAGAACTTAGCGAGGAACTGCGACCCCCTGTCTGCAATTATCTTGCGAGGAACAGAACGGAGCTTCACAATGTGGTGCATGAATAGCTTGGCCAGTGTCTTAGCCGAGGGCGGTGTGTGCAAGGAATAAAATGTGCTTGCTTGGAAAACGTGTCAACCACCACCCATAGATTATTGTTTTACCTTTACTGGGTGGTAAGTCAGTTATGACGTCCATTGAAATCACTGCCCGTGGTCTTTCAGGTGTTTCAAGGGGTTGTAAAGTTCCAGGGGGTATCCCTGGTCTCCACTTCCCCATCAGGCTGGTCTGGCAGGAACTCACATATTGGGAAACATCCGCTCTCATGCCTGGCCACGAGAACTGTCTTTGCAGGAGGTGCAAGGTTTTCAGAAATCCAAAATGCCCCGCAAATTTATTTTCATGTGCCACAGTCAGGATTGATTTATATTTTATTTTACAAAAATTCTACCCTGCCTTTCTTCCTGTGCGAGGGCTGCCAAAGTGGTGGATAATTAAACTTACATAATAAAATCACGTTTTAAAACCATTAACGCCCCTCCCCTTCCAATCCAACACATTAAAATGAGAGCTGAAACATAAAAACAATTAAAACATGGGGCGTATATGAGCTGGGACCTTTTCCTCCCGGGATCTGTAGTTCAGGTTAGGGCCTTCCAAGTCCACTGAACTCAA
The DNA here is from genome assembly GCA_029375565.1 of Gekko gecko. NCBI lineage: Eukaryota > Metazoa > Chordata > Lepidosauria > Squamata > Gekkonidae > Gekko > Gekko gecko. Next base: position 34,461,544 of record JAPDNY010000017.1, on the reverse strand, counting down.
TGGGTGTATAAGGGATTACCTCTGTTTAGGATTGCCCTGTGTAGTAGTGCCATTTTTATCTTCTCAGCCTATTTGTGCATGTGCTGTAATTCCAAGGAGGTGCCGAGAGTTGTAGGGTGTTGGCACTGTATGAAGAACTCAGATTCTTGAAACCTTTGTGTTCACTGTTTTAAAAGGAAAAAAGAAACATGTTCCTAGTCCTCAGGGCTGCAGACATCGGTGAGAGGGTTGCCAAGTCTAGCTTGGGAAGCACTTGGATATTTTGCGGGTGGAACTTGGGAATGGCGGGGGTTGGAGAGGGGAAGGACTTCAGCAAGGTATAATGCTGTACAGTCCACCTTCTGGAGCATCCATTTTCTCCAGGGGAACTGATCTCTGTTGTCTGGAGACCAGTTGTAATTCCAGATCTTCAGCGGCCATCTGGAGGTTGGCAACTGTAATTGGTGATGTCATGGAAACTGCACAGGTCACCCAAGGTTCCGGACGAGGCTTTCACTGCCCTCCCCACAATGAAAGCTCCCTAAACATGATTGCCAACTCCAGTTTAGGAAATTCCTGGAGATGTGGTGATGGAGTCTGGGGAGGGTGGCATCTGGGAAAGGGAGCGGCCTCAGCAGAGGAGGGGGTATAATGCCCGTTGAGTCCAGCCTCCAGAGCAGTAATTTCCTCCAGGGGGGCTGGTCTTTGTAGTCTGGCAATTACTTGTACTCTTGAGAGGTCTCCAGGTCCCACCAGGCGGTTGGCAACCCTAAGTTTTCACAGACATTAACTGTGACGCTGTTTTGTATTAGACAATCAGGTGTGATTTCCTCCCCTGCTACTGTAGGACGAGCAGAAGTGCGTGGAAACCGTCGAGCTGGAAAACTACGAGAAATGCCAAGACTTGCGGGCTCTCTTGAACAGGAAGCACCGCTTCATTTTAATTCGCTCTCCAGGCTACAAGGTAAGGGGACTCTTCTCTTTGTCTGTAAACCCGTTTCTTTTTTCTCCTCCAGGAAGTAAATGGGTTCCTTAGCAGTGCACTGGGTCTCTATTGGCCCTCAGTGAGGAGGGATTTATTGCATATTTGGCAAGCGCCCCTTCAGATCTTCAAAGGACGGCTTGGCTTTGGAGTCGTATGTGGGGACCTTGTGCTCCAGGGATCAGAAGCAAACCTGTATCGGAAGCTGTTCTGCACCACTGGGTGTGGTGTGGTCTAGCAGTTAGCGCATTTGGCTACAATAAGGGAGACCCGGGTTTAGAACCCTTGTCTGATGAGAAGCTTGGGAGATGGACCATGAGCCAGTCACTGCCTCTCAGCCTGACCTACTTAACAGGGTCGTTGTGAGGGTAAAGGTGTGGGTGGAGACTGGCGTATGCTGCCCTGTGCTCTTTGGAGGAAAAGGAGGATCAAATTGGACTAAAAGAAGAGCCGGTGTGGTGCAGTGATTAGAGCATCAGAGTAGGATCTGGGCGACCCAGGTTCACACCCCCACTTTGCCACGGAAGCTCTCTGGGTGGCCTTGGGCTAGTCTCTCTTAGCCTAAACTCTTTCTCAGGGTCGTTGTGAGGATAAAACGGAGGAGAAGAGAATGATGTAAGCCGCTTTGGGTCCCTGTCATGGAAAGAAGTGATAAATGAAGTAAATATTATGTCAGCCTGCTGGTAGCGTTCTCTCTGACCGACCACGGAGTTCTAAGATTTCAAGCAGAGAACAGTCTTTCATAAGACCTGCCCCTGAGATCTTTTAACTGGGGATGCCAGGGATTGAATTTAGGCTTTGTTGCATGCAGTCCAGAGGTTCTACAAGTAGGCTGGGGCCTTGAGTGTATTTTGCTGAGTGGTTTGACTTGGACCAGGTTCAAATGAGTGAAAATATCCTCCACTAGCAGTAATTTATGGTATGCCCATACTAGGGCATATCATATACAAATTCCAGCTAACGGTGCAACATCACAGTGTGAAATCTGTCTCCTGGACACGTGCTCCCAGGCACCAGCATGCTTGCTCATGTGCACAAACGCACCCATGTTTGAAAGGGGATTTGAAGGTAGACTTTCCAGATCCTAGTTTGACCCTCCAGCCCAGGGATGCCCAAACTTTGTGAGCCTGTGGATACCTTTGGAATTCTGACACGAGGTGGTGCGTACCACCACAAAATGGCTGCCTCAGGAGGTGGCGCCAACCACAAAATGGCTGCCTCGGGAGGTGGCGCCAACCACAAAATGGCTGCCTCAGGAGGTGGCGCCAACCACAAAATGGCTGCCTCAGGAGGTGACGCCAACCACAAAATGGCTGCCTCGGAGGTGGCGCCAACCACAAAATGGCTGCCTCGGGAGGTGGCGCCAACCACAAAATGGCTGCCTCAGGAGGTGGCGCCAACCACAAAATGGCTGCCTCAGGAGGTGGCGCCAACCACACAGAGGAAGCCTAAGTGCAGGGGAGAAGACGAATACTCTGGGAAAGGGGTGTGAAGGAGACTAAAACCAACCCTGTGGTGGCAGCTGCCACTGAAACAGTGTTATTTTAATCTGCCCGCCCAACTGGATTGCCGGTAGCCATTCAGGAGCTCTGGCAGCTAAGTGCTCCATCTGGGCCCTCCCACTTTCTAAAAACGTTTAGGGCCCGTGTCGGGGACCCCTGCTCTAGCCACTGCAGCACACTGGAAATAATGCTAAAGTGTTTAGAGATTTCCTTGGGTGCAATTACGTGATGCAGAGGTAGTTCCCGCGTTCTGGGGCAGGTCCAGTGGAATATACGGAATGTTGAGAACTGAAAACTTCATTTTAAAAAAACCCAAATTCCTAGTCCTTATGATGCTGGAGAAAAGAGTTCTCCAGAGAAATGAATTGTCTCATTCATTTGCTCTTACTGTTGAAACTTGTTGTTGAGCATCAAAGCACTGGGGGGGGATTTAGGAAGGGCCTGTACTTGTTTCAAGGGTGCTTGACTCTGTCTGCAAGGCGATAGCAGCTAGCCCCAACTTAGGCTGAAATTCCATGCGATGGCCAGTGAGTGTGGGTCTGATCCCTTTAAAGGCCTTACAGCCGATGGACATGCTGAAGGTGCTGTGCACACATGCACATCCCACTGAGTTGATTCTCTTTTGTTGTTCCAGAACAAATCGTGCCTTAGCAGTTGTTGCATTTTGTGAAAAACGTTCCGCTCTTCCTCTGCACGCCCTCCTGCCCTTTCAGGCCCTGCAATCTGGGAGTTGTCTCTGCAGAAGTCTCTGGGCTGTGTCAATTCTGGTTTCCTCCTCCCACCTCATTAAGGGGCAGAAGGGGAGGGGAAAAGGGCCAAGGTGGGGGTGGGGAAGGGGGAAGGGACACTCCTTTGGCTGCAAAGTTTAAGGTTCAACGTGTTCTCCTGTCCGTCTTCTCTGGGCATCTGGTGAGCCTGTGGGAAAGCAGATGTTGACAGATGTTCTGACAGGCCTCTGTGTCCTGGCTGAGGTACACAACCGTGGGCCCTTTGGGGCTATTTGAAAATTGCGGTTGCGGCCGGCGATGTTGGCAAGTCATTCCGACCTGCGACTTTCACAGCCTCTTCAAATACACCCCACCCACCCCTGCAACTGGATTCAAGTTCCTTTTCCTCCCTGACAATCAGTAGGATGAAAGACCATTTTTGGACTAAAGATTTGTTTATTTACTGTTTGCTTTGTGCATGATTACATGATTATTTGATATCTGACTGATTTAGGAATATAAGCTAAAGCAAAGTATGTTGATCTTTATATTAACTTGACTGCTCAATGAAAGCCAAAGAAAACGGGCAGCATGAAATTCTAGAGAAAGGGGAAAGACATTTTGCTTTGTTAGTGAAAGAGTAGGATTGTAGGGAAAATTTAGTGTTTAGGCCTGAGTTAATGGGATTTTGAAATCTAATTGTATTGGGAATGTGGAAGATTATCTAAAGGGACTAGATTGTCAATTTACTAGAAATATAAGCCTTCACCAGCATAGTTATATTGCTAAGTAATGCCTGTGTTCTTTATTCTTTGATTTCATAGATATAAAAAAGAGTAATAATAACAGAATATAGATAAAATGAAACATAGCAGATAGAATTTAGATGAATTAGTTCCATAATGGGAAGAGACCGTTGTTTAATATAAATTAAAATAAGGGGGGGATATGGGGACGTATAGGTAAACGTGATAAGGTGAGCAAGATATTGGTGAGCAAGATTTGGCTAGATATTGTAAAATGTATGGCTCTTTTTTTTGTACTTTTAAAAAATAATAAACTTTGCCCAATCGGGCAAGCTAATAATAATAAAAAAAAGATTATGTCAGAGGACGTGGAGTACATTGGGTGTGGGAGGCTCAGGTTACCCACCAGACTGTTTATCTGTCTGTTACATTGTTCTGCTTCTTCCGTGGTTAGCTCAGGGACCAGGTATGCTTGGTTCTTCCCTCCCCTGTTTTAGTTTCACAACAACCTTGTGAGGCTGGACTGTAATGGTTGCTTGCCAGCCTCCAGGTGGGGGCCTGGGAGAGTAGAGTTTAGGAAGGGGGGGGGAAGCCTCCGTCAGGTATAATGCCATGCAGTCCACCTTCCAAAGCGTCCTGGGAGAAGGGGAAGACAAGTTTTAATTAATTAATTAGTGGTGTATGTAGTCTGGAGAACAGCTGTGATTCCAGGAGGCCTCCAGCCCCCACCTGGAGGCTGGCAACCCTAGGGGCCGGCACATTGGGTCTTTCCCGGTTGGCTTTAGGGGCCCATCTTTTCCTGCCTTTGGCCCTCAGCATATTTCACCCCAGCCCTGGCCCGTAAGAGGAGGGCTGTGACACAAACGTGCCCGACAGCGGCCGAAATCTCAGTCCCACGATCACGACAATCTCTTTTGGTCATCCGAGGAGCAATGTTCCCTCTAAGCAAAAATTCTACTTTGTGAGCTACTGGCCTTAAAGTTGTGAGCGGGCGATTTGGCTACTGCATCAATTAGTTGGCTCTAGAGCCCTCCTTCCTGAGCGAAGACAAAAATGTGTGAGCCGGAGGCTAAAAAACTGTGAGCTAGCTCACACTGACTCAGCTTAGAGGGAACACTGCCGAGGAGGCGTTCTGCTTTCACCCTCTGAGCTGTTCAGACGGCAGGCAGGGGGGTCCTGCCCGGGTTGTGTAACCGCATGTGTTCTGGGCAGGCGAGAGCAAATAATCTAATCGTGGGCTCCAACAATCGAATGAATCGAAGACACGAGGCTTCTGGGTCGCCGGCAAGGACAAGCTGTGGGTGGGGGGAGAGACAATAGGCATCAGGCGGCTGGGTCACGTTGATTCTTGGCTTACGGGCAGGGAGGATGCGGGTGTGACTTCATGGAAAAATCCTGTCGGCATGGGAAGGCACAGAGAGAGATACCTCTCCTCCTCGTCCCAAATGAACTGCGGGTGACCCATCCTGCCCTCCCCCTTTTCTGGGGGTTTGCAGCCAATGCTGTAGGACCTGGCTGCGGCCATAAGCTGCAGGCGCTGCTCAGCCTGCTATTGTGCCTTGTTTTGCCAGAACGGCTTTTTCCTGGCGCTCTCGGACTTTGTTTATAAGGGTGACTCAGAATCAGCCGGCTCAGCTGTTGGGAGGAGCACGGGCCCGTGTCCCTCCGGCTCTCTGCTCGGGCCGCGGAAAGTTCTTACCTTGCAGTGGGGAAGGAACGCAGGTGTATGGCCGTTTGTTCTCTTGCCTCTGCCAGCCCCGTTTGCCGAGGGACTGAAAGGAGGCCTTGCGCTGTTGTGCAAAACCTAGAAGAGAGGCAGGTGTGGTCCCAGGCAGTGTTCCCTCTAAGCTGAGTGAGTGTGAGCCAGCTCACAGTTTTTTAGCCTCCAGCTCACAGATTTTTGTCTTAGCTCAGGAAGGAGGGCTCCAGAGCAAACTAATTTATGCAGTAGCCAAATCGCTCACTCACAGTTTTAATGCCAGTAACTCACAAGGTAGAATTTTTGCTCACAAGCCTCCACAGCTTAGAGGGAACATTGGTCCCAGGGCCGAGACCCGAACAGGGCAGAACTGGATTCAAAGAGCTTCTTCAGACAGAAGTAAAGGTAAAGGTAAAGGTTCCCTTGCTCGAAAGCCAGTCGAATCCGACTCTAGGGTTGCGGTGCTCATCTCCGTTTCAAAGCCGAAGAGCCAGCGCTGTCCGAAGACGTTTCCGTGGTCATGTGGCCAGCATGACTAAACACCAAGGTGCACAAGAAATTGCAAGTAGATAAATAGGTACCACTTCGGTGGGAAGGTAACAGACAGAAGTAGACCTTTGCAAAAAGATGCTGGGTGGCTTTTGGAACTAAGTGGCGTTTCCATGTTTAGATCTCCCTCTGTAAAGGAGGGCTGACATTGCCCCTGGGGTTGCCAGCTCCTGGTTGGGAAATACCTGGAGATTTGGGGGGTGGAGCCCTGAGGAGGGTGGGTCGGAGGGGGAGGGACTTCACAGAGTCCACCTTCCGGAGCAGCGACTTTTCTCCAGGGGAACCGATCTCTGTCACCTGGAGATCAGTTGTAATAGCTGGGGATCTCCAGCCACTGCCTGGAATTTGACAACCCCGATTACCCCGCTGCCAGTGGGAGAAGCCACATAGATGCTCTCTCACCTGCACTCATTGATAGGGCTGCCAGCCTCCATGTAGGGCTGGAAGATCTCCACATTACAAAGATCAGTTTCCCCGGGAAACGATAGCTGCTTTGGAGGTTGGATTCTTAAGGCATAAGACCCCAGGCTGAAGTGCCTCCCATCCCTAAGCCCTGCCTATTCCAAGCTGCACCCATAAATCTCCAGGAATTTCCCAACTCAGAGTTGGCAACTGTAGCACTCAATGAGGATGTGGGGGGACGGTGGGGGGTGTCACTAGGTTTACCAGCTTCCAGGTGGTACTGGAGATTTCCTGGAATGACAGCTGATCTCCAGACGACAGAGGTCAGCTTACCTGGATAACACCGCCATCTTGGATGTGGACTCTCTGGCCTTATGCCCCAGTGAAGCCCCTCCCCACCCCCAAACCCTCCAGTTATTTCCCAACCCAGAATTGGCAAGGAGTCACTCACTCTCAACGCCACACTTAATTTTTCTCCTTCTCTCCAGTGATGCCGTATTGAAGCCACCACACATAAATCCAACGCCGTGCAGAGATTCCTGCCAGAAATCACGGTAGTTACGGCAACCCCCAGGGACACTGGCAGGAGCGGGACTTGCCTTAATGGTGTGTGCTGCGACAGCACTGCCGGTTACGCTGGGGAGAAGGAGAGAACAGAATGAGCCCTTGATATTTTCAGTGGCCACCCCCTGCCTCTGATAACAATAGTTCCACCCTTGGCTACAAAGCAAATTGGGTGACCTTCCACTAGTTGCAGCTTCTGGACTTAGCCTACTTTGCAAGATTGCTGTGAATGCTGCTTTGAGCTCCGTGGCAAGTGATGCTCTGTATTCTTGGTGCTTGGACGGAGGGGGCAACAGTGGGAGGGCTTCTAGTGTCCTGGCCCCACTACTGCACCTCCTGGTGGCGCCTGGTATTTTTGGCCACTGTGTGACACAGAGTGTTGGACTGGATGGGCCATTGGCCTGATCCAGCATTGGCTTCTCCGATGTTCTTATGCTCTTATATTCTTAACTCGTGTGAGCCTGCAGAGCCATTGAGTTTCCACTGGCAGGTGGGAAGGAAGCAAGAACCTAGCCCTCAAGATCAGCTACGGAAGAACATCTGTGTTCTTTAGGCTAAACAGTGCAGTATTTGCTGAGCGGTAGAAGGATTTCTGGTTCAAAACGCAGGACAGCATGAGGCATTGTTTTCAGGAATAAAAGAGAAAATAAGCCGATCGTGCAAAGCCAAATTGGGTTTCTTGGGATAAAGCACCCACCTCCCGCCCCCTATTCTTCTCTTTCCCCTCCCAGGTGCAAGATATCAAATTTCAGGCTGTTCGGAAGGAGGAAAAGGAGTCGTGGATGAAAGCCCTCAACGAAGGCATCAACCGAGGCAAAAACCGGGTCTTTGATGAGGTAAAGTGTTAAGTAGGCAACTCGACACGATTGGATTTCAGCAACGTGATTTCAGCTTTATTGTAACAGCAAACTCAACTCAACAACACACACACACAACACTGGAGCGCAGCTCCCTTTTTAAATCATCCGGGCTGTCAAAGCCACACCCATAAATAAGTTAACATCCAATCATAAACTCAGGATAAAGACCAATGAGGTCTGTTCCCGCCAAGATACATATTTACATTGTGATTGGTTATTTACAGTGGTTTTATAGAAACCAGCCAATAGGAATGCGATAGATTACAATCCTCTTTATGTCTGAAGCTTAACATGTGAAAGAATAGGACAGACTCAGCTTCAGAACATAACATCAAGTGTGGAGCTGGGATGCTCCAGAGATGGGTTTAGGATTTCCTTTTCTCTTTCTGTGAGAAATTTGACCCCGGGGAACCTCCTCAGACGAGGATTGAGCCAGAGGTGTGGGGAAGCCCATGCCAAGGTGGAAGGCGTTCCTAAGGATGCTGGGAAATCTCACTAGAGCAGGGATACCTCTAGGAATCGGGGCAGGGAATTGGAGGAGTTACCTGTGAGTCCAGTTCAGGGCCTCAGCTGGCCTGCCGCGTTGGGTTGCCAATCCCCAAGTGTGGCCTGGAGATCTCCTGGGATTATAATTGACCTCCAGACTGCCGAGATTAGTTGGAGCGCAGTGTTCCCTCTAAGCTGAGTTAGTGTGAGCTAGTTCACAGTTTTTAGCCTCCAGCTCACACATTTTTGTCTCAGCTCAGGAAGGATAACTCCAGAGCAAACTAATTTATGTAGTAGACAAAGCGCTCGCTCACAACTTTAGTACCAGTAGCTCACAAAGTAGAATTCTTGCTCACAAGCCTCCAAAGCTTAAACTCCATGATATTATGCCCTGCTGAGGTACCTCCCTCTCCAAACCCCACCCTCCCCAGGCTCTATCTGGTGCGTGGATTCTAATCCGGGAGAACTGGGTTTGATTCCCCACTCCTCCACATGCAGCTGCTGGTGTGACCTTGGGTCAGTCACAAGTTCTTTCAGAGCTGCTCTCTCAAGGGCAGTTCTCGAGAGAGAGCTCTCTCAGCCCCACCTACTTCACAGGGTGTGTGTTGTGGGGAGGGGAAGGGAAAGGGGATTGTAAGCCGCTCTGAGACTCCTTTGGGTTTTGAAGGGCGGGGTCTAAATCCAATCTCCTCCTCCTCCTCCTCCTTCTCGTGGACTCTAATCTGGGAGAGCCGTGTTCGATTCCTCACTCCTCTACACGCAGCTCTTCTTTTCTTTTTCCATCTCTCCTTCCATCTCCAAATCTCCAGGGATTTCCCAGCCTGGAGCTGGCACCCTACTTCTGTGGAGGAACAGACCGGGCCTCTGGAGCTCCATTGAATTCTTCCCAGACTGTGCAAGCTGTGCTTCTACCATTCACTTTATTCACTAGCTTTCCCCTACAGGCCCATCCTCGGCTCTTGCACGAGCCAATGAATTTCAAATGCATCTCTTAACTATGCTGCCTCTTGAGAGCTCTGCTCAAAGCGGAAATACGCACATTCGGTTTAGGGTGTATCTGTAGGCTCGGGAGCACTGAGGGGAAAGGACCTAGAGTGGAAAAACTGCTCTCCTGGCCCTCAGTAGGGCCTGCATCCAAAAGTGGAATGTAAACTCTGAATGAACTTCTTGAGTGTGCTTCTCCCTCCACTCCCCTCCCCTCCCTCTCCCTCTCTAGTGCTGAAGCCAAAAGGAGATTTGGGGGGAGCAGCATGAGGCCGGGATTTGTGCCACGGAAGGAAGCAGTTTCATAAGCAGCCCGAGCTGGTGGGGGTCTTTCCCAACAGCAGACACAGGAAGAGGTGTGGTTTTGCAAAACACCCCCCCCCTCCAAGTGAAATCGGAATTGTTTCTGCATGTCAGATTATTTAGGGCAGCGTTCTCCTCCCTCCCAAGGAAACCCATGCAACTCAGCTATGCAACAGAGCCGGCTGGGAACGGCAGACCAATTAGTTTGCCTTGCAAATCCAAGCAGGAGGGAGAATGGAAGGTTGCATTCAAGCCGTTCCCATCTTCTGTTTCACAGGCAGAAGAATTTGGAGATGTGATGTCATTCTGGGCGATACTGGCAGCCATGGCTGTATCTGCAAAGCTCGGGCCAGGAGCGGCTGCGTGTGTGCCCAGAGTTGGCACGTTGCAAAGTCTGGACATATTGTTTTTCTCTGGCTGTGTGAGCTAATGTAATGAACTCCATCTGCCCCTCACTGACAGGCGTCCAGAAGGGACTGCCGCCTGGATGAAAAGGCTTGCAAAACTTTTAATGGGCCCCGTTCCTTTAAAGAAAAAAAAACATATGGGAAAAGAACCCCAAAAGGGTAGAGGGAAGAAACCACAAAGCCAGACTTTCCATTCTTGGAAAATCAAGCCGAGCGTTGCCGTTAATTGACACTACGAGATTGCTTTGGCCAACAGTTTCAAATCACAGCTGCTTTTCACAGAACTGATTTCTGTCCGGGGATGGGGGGAGGGGGGATTTTGTAATCTTTGAAACTGGCGATTGAACATCGTCTTTGCCAACAGGATCACCAGTCTGGGAACCTGCCTCATGTCTTGGTTGCCAGTCCACCCACCCTCTGAGCAAAGTAACCATTTGAGCTGTTCTATCTCAAAGCAGATGAGACACCGTATGAGGGGAGACGAGCCCCTTCACCCACCAACGAGTTTTGAATTGGAAACTGGGGCCTATTGGTAGGCTTGCCAACCTCCGGGTAGGGTCCTGGAGAGCTGGAATTACAGATGGTCTCCAGATGACAAATATTAGTTCCCCTGGAGAGAATGGCTGCTTTGGAGGGTGGTATATAGCATGATCTCCTGCCAAGCTAGCAGTTCGAAAGCAAGAAATTGCGGGTAGATAAATAGGTACCGCTTCGGTGGGAAGGTAACAGCGTTCCGTGCACCTCGGCGTCTAGTCATGCCAGCCACATGACCACGGAGAAGTCTTCGGACAGAGCTGGCTCTTCGGCTTGGAAACAGAGATGAGCACCACCCCCTAGAGTCAGAGTCAACTGGCTTTCGAGCAAGGGAAACCTTTACCTTTTAATATAGCATATCCCCTCCCCAAATCCTGTTCCATTCCCAAATCTCCAGGGGTTTCCCAGCCAAGAGCTGGCCACTGTACCTATATGCAGTTTTAGATGTTTAAAAGAAAGTAGATGAGTCAGAGATCAATACCCATCTTCCCCCTCCTTCAAAGACTGATAATGGGAAGGGTGATTTCAGTTGTTTGCGGAGGGAAGGGTTAAACCCAACCTCCCCTCAATCATATTGTTATCCCGCCCTTCCTCCAGGGACCTCAGGGCCTACATGCGAGGTTCTCCGTTCCTCTGTTTAAATCCTCATAACCACACAGTAAGGTAGGCCCTGTTGCCAGCAGTGGCCAGCTCCGTTCCCGCCCATGGGTGAAAGAGGATTCGAACCTGTGTCTCCTCAGTCCGGCACCTCCCCCGTGGCAACACATCGGCTTCCAATGCAAAGGTGCAGGACGGGGAACAGATGTGGCTCTGCCTTTGTCAGCCGTCACCCTTATCAACGATACTTTCTTGGCACTGAGATAAAGCCCGCATCAGTGAATGAGTGACGTAGTGGAAAGCGCCATCAAGATGCAGGTGACTTATGGCAAGATGTCCCGCTTGCACACTGCATTGGTCAGGCCGCACCTGGAATGTTCTGGGCACTTCTGGAGGCCTCACCTCAAAAAGGATGTGGGAAGAATGGAGAGGGTGCAGAGGAGAGCGACGAGGAGGATCGGGGGCTTGGAGACCAAGGAGCCCTGTGAGGAAAGGCCGAGGGACCTGGGAATGTTCAGCCTGGAGAAGAGGAGGTTGAGGGGGGAACGTGATGGCTCTCTTTTAAGTCTTTGAAGGGCTGTAACTTAGAGGAGGGCAGGGAGCTCTTCCTGTTGGCAGCAGAGGAGAGGACTCACAATCGTGGGTTTAAATTAAGGGCAGGAAGGTACCGGCTGGATTTTAGGAAAAACTTTTTTACGCTAAGAATTGTGCAACAGTGGAATCAGCTGCCTAGAGAGGCGGTGAGCTCCCCCACATTTGGAGTCTTTAAGCAGCAGCTGGACAATTTGTCAGGAATGCTCTAGGCTGATCCTGCACTGATCAGGGGGGTGGACTAGATGGCCTCTGTATGGCCCCTTCCAACTCTGATTCTGTCATTCTTAACCTGTCATGGGGTTTTCAAGCCAATAGATGAGCAGAGATGGTTTGCCGTTGCCTACCGAACTGTTGTTTGGAGCTGCGGTGGCTCAAGTGGTTCAGACGCTGAACTGCAGGCTGTGGAAGGTCGGTAGTTCAGCAGTTCGAGACCCGAGAGTGCCGCATGACGGGGTGAGCTCCCGTCTCTAGTTCCAGCTCCTGCCAACCTAGCAGTTCGAAAGCAAGAAATTGCAAGTAGATAAATAGGTACCACTTCGGTGGGAAGGGAACAGCGTTCCGTGCGTCTTGGCGTTTAGTCATGCCGGCCACATGACCACGGAAACGTCTTCGGACAGCGCTGGCTCTTCGGCTTTGAAACGGAGATGAGCACCGCAACCCTAGAGTCGGATTCGACTGGCTTTCGAGCAAGGGAACCTTTACCTCTTTACTTTACCAAACTGTTGTGACCCCGGGCTTCCTTGGTGGTCTCCCATCCCAGTACTAACCAGGGCCGACCAGGCTTAGCTTCCCAGATCCGACAAGATGGGGCTCACCTAGGCCGTCCCGGCCAGGGCAGGTGCGAAGTAATCCTCCATATAACTTTGCAGGTCGAAAAGACTGGGACCTTCCTTGAGCTACAACCATCAGTGATTTTTTTCCCCCCTTCTTTTCTCTGCTGCTTAAAGGTGAAGGTGGACCAAAGCCTCTCTCTGGAACACGTGACCCGAGGAAGAGCCAAAATGGGGCAAGGGCGTCGTCCCCCAACCAGAAGCCATCTGAAGGAGGTAATGCTCGTGGCCAGGGAGACGAGGAAGCCCTTTTCTTGTGCCACGGTAATCTGGGTGCTGCTCCTAGAATAAATACGTAAGAAAGATACAGATTTTGCCTCGATCGGCATCTTATTGCATTAGGTGTCAGGGCAAGGGTGCCTTGCGGAGTATTAAAGCTTTCTCTCCGTTCCTCCTCAGCCCGCAACCTTGTGCTTGGTTGTGTGTGTGCCGGGGCACAGAAGGAAGCTTCCAAGTCGTGTGACATTCGCCACGGGGCATCGAATCATAAAGTGTGGAATGATGCCTTTGCATTTGGCTAGTCCTGATAGACCAATGGACTGATTTAGGGGGCAGCTCTATTTAGGCCCCGTTCACACGGAGCATTTGCCCTGCCGAAGGCACGGTAGCCCTGCGGACTTTCCGTGTGCGATCACACCGGCACATCTGGGAGGCGTAGCACTCCCGTGGCCAACCCGCGGCGTCCCATGGAAAACGCGGAGTAAAAAACTACTAAGGATGAAGCACTAGTTTCCGGAAACGCCGGGGCAAAGGCTGGCATCTGATTGCGGGAGCGCCAGTATCCTGCGGCTTCCGATGCCCACTCATGTCCCGGGGTTTCCGGATGTTGTAAGTTTCCATAGGATGCACACCAATGCCGAATGGTGCAAGCACACATGCAAGACACCAACAGTGGCCCGCCCCCCCCCAACGGCGCATGCGCACTTTGCTACAGTGTGGTGTGCGTGCTCTGCCGCGCTGCTTTTTTGCCTCGCTGCAGCAGCGCGGTATGATCGGTGCTCAGCGCCGGAGTGTGGCAACCCGGTGGCCTGTGTGATCAGGCTACCGTGCCTTATTTTGCTCTGGGGCGAACTGCCACACCTCCCTCCCCCCGCGTTTTCTGGCCCATATGACCGGGGCCTTAGTTGTTTAAAACATTTTTATTCTGCCACGCTGCTCAAGTACGGAGCCTCCCAGGTGGCAAATGGGTAACATTAAAAAAATCAACTTTAAAGACAATACAAATTATTATTGCTAATACTGTCCTCTATTGGGCCAGGTCCAAGGCCCACTCCTATGCCATTCAGCACTATCTGCCAGGACTGTGGGTAAACCAGATGATTTAAGGAAGCTTAGTTAAATTGGTAGTAGTTGGTTCCTATATGCTGCCCAGTCAAGTTCTGATTTCCTTGTTTTACTTCCGTAGCTCGTTGGTTTCAGGAGCTGGTTCTGCCTTTGCTGGTGTTCAGGGGTGTCTAGACTGGAGCAAGAGTCCAGTAACACCTTAAAGACTGCCAAAATTTCTGGCAGGGTTTGAGCTTTCAATCGTTTGCGGAGGGAAGGGTTAAACCTAACCTCCCCTCAATCAGCCAAAGTTGGCTCAGAGATAGAGCATTTGGTGGAAGCCGGCGAAGATACTCCCAGAGCTCCTGTCCCTCCCCTGAAGGTCACGAAAACTCCTCCCCTGCCACAAATTTTGGTAGCCTTTCAGGTGCTCCTGGACTCTTTTCTACTGCTACAGACAGACTAACACGGCTACCCGCCTTGATCCGTTTCTAGACTGCTATTTCGGAGTTTGATGGTTCATGGGATTGATGCGAAGGTCTGTCTTTTCCTCGTCTAGGTTGCCAACTCCATGTCCGATGGAATCTTGAGACTGGACTTGGACGTACCAGACAGTGGCCCTCCGAACGCCACCTTGGTGGCAAGCGACACTGTGAACACGTCCCCTCCCAAGGAGCCAGTCAAGCCTCCCATGCCCCCGGCTAAACCGCTCCCCGAGAAGCTGAATCCAGATTCGATGTCCGAAGATCTGGAAGCCAAGAACCCCCCGATGCCTCCTGCTAAGAGTGTTAAAGAAACAGAAGCACCCAGCGACAGTCTGAGCCCTGCGGAAGGTGAGGGGGGCGCTCAAGTCGAAAACGCCAAAGAAACCCAAGTTGGCTCAGAGGTAGAGCATTTGGTGGAAGCTGGCGAAGATACTCCCAAAGCCCCTGTCCCTCCCCCAAAGGTCTTACCTGTTAAGATGAAGGTATCGTGGGATGATCCAGCTTCTGAATTGGCGGTTGTCGATAATGGGAACCTGCCTGCGGCCGGCAGCAAAGAGAACCTCCACGGAGACGCCAAGGAGGCGGCCAGGCCGCCAACACCTCCCCCTAAAATCCTATCAAAGAAGCTGAGAGCCAGCATGCATTCCAAACGGGAGAGCTCCGAGGCCGACGCTTCCGAAGACGACCAGAGACCCGACGACTCGAATTCCCCAGTGAATGGAATGAACGGTGAAGAAGTTGCAGAGCCACCTCCTGAGCAGCCGGTCTTTGAACACGGGGAAGGGGAGCTCCTCTTACAACAGGAGAGAGAAAATCCCTTAGCACAAGAAGTTAACAAGGAGAGCTCGAACCTTCCCGCTAAGGACCCGGCGCTGTCATTGGCGTCTGCGGGAAACTCTACTCCCCCTAAGACTCGGTCATCATCTGTGGGGGACCTGCTGTCGGAACCGAGAGGGAAGCCCCAACCGGGGCAGGGAGCGGCCCTCCACATCGCCCAGCTGGGGAAAAAGGTGGCCTATGAACGGGAGAGAACTGAACGGCTGCTGCAGCAGGTACTCAGCGAGCAGCCCCCCGCGGGCAACGGGCCGCCGACGAACAGAGAGGCGCTGCTCAGCGAGGCGGTGGAACGGCTCCGGCAAGCCACACAGGTCTTGCAAGAGAGCAAAGGCTCAGAAGAGCCGAGAAAGGAACCCGGGGAGAAGGTCAAGGGTTTGCCGAAGGACCTAGCGACTCTTTATAGGAGAAGTGCGCCCTGAGTGGGGAAGATGTTCTCCTTTCTGATGGAGCTGCATGGCCGCCACCTAAGACTGCTCAGCTCGGCCAGTGTTTTTACAAAAGGGGGTGGGGTGGGGAAGGGCGTGTTCTGATGCGTGAGCCCAGCTGAAGGCGACCGCTTGGTTGCTGCATTGCCTGCTGGATGAGCTTGGCTCGTCAGCTGTGGGTCAGGTAACTCTGGCAGGCCCACCGGCTGGGAGATCAAGAGAGCAGGGGCTCAGGTAGCGATCTCTTGATTCCCGAAAGCAAGCATTTGTCTCTGTGTGTGTGTGTGTGTGTGTGTGTGTGTGTTCCCACTCCTTGAGAAGTCTTGAGCAGGAACTCTGGAAAAAGTACAGGCAGCGGTGCCCTTTTCCTTGGGAAGGGATGGGGGTGAGCCAAGGCCGGGAGCACGCCCGCTCCGTGGCCTTTGATGCTGAGAGCCGGTGTGGCTTAGCGGCCAAAGCCACAGGCTTCCCATCCAGCAGTCTCCGGTTTGACTCTCATTCCTGTGATGAGTTCACTAGGGGGTCTTAGGAAAGCCCCCTCTCCTTTCTCTCCATCCCTGTGTGGGGATAACAGTGCTGGCCAGCCGTACAAGGTTGCTGTGAAGATTACCAGACCGTATCTGGGAAGTGCTTTGAGCCACTGGAAGTGTTATACCTACGCTAAGCGCTATTGTCCATTTTCCCCAACTTACGGGCGGTTGGAAGCTGCAACGGTAACTCCAGGCCTTTGCCAAACAAGCAAACGGATTGGGTTGGGGGGGTACCCAGAATGTAGCCCAAGTTGAGAAGGAGAGAGCTTGCTGGGTTTGAAATGCTGGGAAAGCACTCTGGGTTGTGTGGCGGTTTCCTGGCCCTTGCCAGATTTGGAAGCCTGGTTGCCTGTACCCATCCGTGGGAAGAGAGACCTGACCTTGAATGTTGCGTGAAAGGACTTGAGCATGTGCTAAGGGGGGGGCATGAAGCCATGTTGCTAGAATGTGAGCAGCCCAGTCTGCGTGTTTCATGGCCTCCCGTTCAACCTCTGGGACGCTCCCCATGTCCATAGAACCATGTGGTGTGGGCATTCCGCCTAACGTGTGTGTGTGAAGTGCCGTCAAGTTGCAGCCAACTCGTGGTGACCACAGCAACAGGTTTTCAGCACAAGTGGGAGGCAGAGGTGGTTTGCCATTGCCTGCCTCTGCAGGGCCTTCCGCGCTGGTTTCCCTTCCACATCCCAACCAAGTACCAGCCCTGCTGAGGTCTCTGAGATCTGACAAGATTGGGCTATACCATGGTGCCTTCCCTCCTGTTCCACCTAATGGCCCAGTTCGTATGCTCTTCCTGCAGCCACTGCTGTCTGAGAATTTCAGAGCTCTGGACCGTTGCACGTGGAATGCTACATCAGCTTTAGAAGCAGCATGGACGAGAGGCATGCACCTCTGTCGTCCCCCCTCTCCACATGCATTGCCAGTTAGGCATAGGTTAGCACTGGGCTTGGCGGCTATCGTTGGGAAGACAACCCTTGCTAAATTCATGAGCCTTGGCGCTCCCTCCTTCCTGTGCTTTCCCTTGGTCCATCAAGGTCAGAATTATCTACTCAAAGTCGCAGCGGCTTTCCAGGGTCTCAGGCAGAGGTCTTTCACGTGACCGGGTCCTTTCAATTGGAGATGCCGGGGACTGAACCTGGGACCTTCTGCTCATCAAGCAGATGCTCCACCACCGAGCCATGGCCCCTTCCCCGCGGTTTTGTACCTGTGAAATGGATGACCTCCACTTCCAGGGTTCTTAATACTAGGATAGTTCTCTCCCCACAATATGATCAGTCTTTAACGGGCTTTGATTCTGGTGGTTAGTTGTGTTGGTCTGAAGCAGCAGAACCGAGTTTGGGTCCAATGCCACCTTTGAGACCAACCAAGTTTTACCCTGGGGTGTAAGCTTTCGTTCTTTTAAGACCTTGGCTCTGATCAGTCTTGCAAATTTAGGGAGCCAATGATTAACCCCTGCACCTTCTTTGAAGATTCAGGTGCTATCAGAACACGGAGTGAGCGCTGTGTTATTAAACTGGCACTTAGGAGTAAATACTTGCAGATCCGGAGCTGTGGTGGCTCAAGTGATTAAGACGCTGAGCTGCAGGCTGTGGAAGGTCAGTAGTTCAGCAGTTCGAGATCCAGGTGCCGCATGATGAAGTGAGCTCCTGTCTCTAGTTCCAACCTAGTAGTTCAAAAGCAAGAAATTGCAAGTAGATAAATAGGTGCCACTTCGGTGGGAAGGTAACAGCGTTCCGTGTGCCTTGGTGTTTAGTCATGCCAGCCACATGACCACGGAAACATCTTCGGACAGCGCTGGCTCTTCGGCTTTGAAACAGAGATGAGCACCGCAACCCTAGAGTCGGATTCGACTGGCTTTTGAGCAAGAACACCTTTACCTTTACCTTTACTTGCAGATCCAGGCTACGTATGAAAGACTGGCATTCAGCTGCCCTGGTGGGGTAACTGGTATTCTCAGAAAAATTCAGGTAGGTAGCCGTGTTGGTCTGAAGCAACACGAAGGCTTACACTTTGAATAAAACTTTGTTGGCCTTCAAGGTGCCACGGGACTCAAACTTTGTTCTGGTATTCTCCAGAGACCCTCTTGGAGATGGGCGTGAAGGACTGTGAGCAGAACTTAAGACACACTCTTGCCTTCCTTCCCCCCTCCCGATGGCGACGTTGCCACTGATTTTAGTTTCACTCAATATAACTTTTGGGCTTTTAGCTTCACTCAATATAACTTTCGGGAGTCATGTAGAATGCTAGGCCCTCTGCCCTCAATTTGTCCCCCGGGACTCTGTTTTGTACAGCTTTGCCATGGTCTTGCCAAGTTCATCAGGGGAGTCGCCTGACAAGGAGCAAAAAGGAAGAAAATGGGGAAAGTTATTTAAAGCAGCCCCGTGGAAGAAGAAGAGGTAGCGGTAGTACATGCTGGTACTTCTGGCCCCATGAGGGCTGGGGTCGCTCTTTCAACTGGAAGCTGGAATTCTGAAGATTCTGGCCCAAGTGCCTTGGGGGCTGCTTATCACTGGCTCCTCTTCTAGCCCGCTTTGCACAGATAGTCAAGCTCTGCTCTGCTCTGCTCTGACAATAATATGAATGTCCGAAACAAGCTTGAGGAGAGCCCCTCTCCTGGTCACCTACGGCATGTAAGGATTGTTTGCAGGCAGCCAGGAAAGGCAGCTTTGTGAATTGGGAAAGGGCTGGTTCTCGCCCTCCTCCCTTTGAAAGTTGTCGACACGATGCAGATGTCCAATACAGGTATGCATGTGTATGTGAGCCAGTAAATACTTTTGTGGATTCATAATCTTTATGGATTTATTTTGTGCAGACTCTGGTTTTTTAGATGAGACTTCCAGAAGACCAGGAATTCTTACCGAGGCCTAATAAATAGAGAAGAGACATGCGAGAAAGGGCACGGGAGGGTGGTGTCATCTCTGGGGACTACCTGTGGAAGAGCTGAGCTGTTCCCTTCCTGTGGCTCAGTACAACCTGGGTCTTATGTCTCACTCGGTTTATGTGAACAAACGTGTCCTCCAGGCTAATTCACACATGCTGCTGTTTTCCACTTGAAGACCATCCAGGAGTGATTTGTCCATAGGCCTACGGGGTCATTTGGAGCAGGAGTGTGCAGGAGCAGAGCTCTGGCAATTAGAAGCACAGGCGGCAGCAAGCCCCGCCCCCAGCTCCCAGCAGGAGCGCGAAGTAGCACGTGTAGCATTCCTCCTGGGCCTAGATAGGCTGCTCGGGGACTGGAATGACAACCCCCAGAGTGGAAAGACAGTCCCTAGGGGTGGAGCCTGAGTGGTGGGTGTTGCCTTCTGACACACTTCCAGTGACGTCAGGGGGTGTGGCATATGCAAATAAGTTATGCTAATGAGCTCCTGCATCTCTTTTTCTACAAAATGACCCCTGACCTACCATTTGCCTGGTGGCGATGGCCATCTATCACCCCCCTCACTCTCCCCCCACCAACTAAGAACCAGTTTGGTGTAGTGATTACTCCATATTTCTTATTCAAATGTTTTTTATGTAAAATGACCGAGTGTGCTGGTCGTTGACTGTAACAATAAATCTGATCTGGTGTAGTGGTTAGGAACATGGAGCCAATTTGGAGTAGTGGTTATGGAGTGTGGACTCTAATCTGGGAGAGCCAGGTTTGATTCCCCACTCCTCCACATGCAGCCGCTGGTGTGACCTTGGGTCAGTCACAAGTTCATTCAGAGCTGTTCTCTCAAGAGCAGTTCTCGAAAGAGCTCTCTCAGCCCCACCTACCTCACAGGGTGTTTGTTGTGGGGAGGGGAAGGAGATTGTAAGATGCTCTGAGACTCCTTTGGGTAGTGAGGGGTGCGGTATAAATCCAATCTCCTCCTCCTGTTATTTGAGGAGTGGGAGATTGAATTGGGTGGAATGGTGTTAACGGTGATGCTCTGTGATATCACATTCCCCCATGCTGCTCTAGGAATTTTCCCGTTCTCTATGATAAAGAGCATAGAGACTGGTGAAATTCCTAGAGCATCACCTGGAAGTGGCATCACATTCCCCCCGAACTCTGTCCTACCCCAGGCATTGCTCCCCTAATCTTCCAGGATTTCATGGCACAGGCAGGACTGGCAACCCCATTTGCACATGTGAACAAGCCAGAAGAGATTATTCCTCCCCCACCCCACAGTTAGAGCTTTCCTAGCCACCTGCATCCCCTTCAAGGCCATGTTTTTCAATTCGCTCAGGTTGCAGCTTGCACAAAGCATCATGGGACAGTTTGGTGGGTGTAATGCAGGGAGACAATAGTAATGGTTTCCCTCAAGATGGAAGCTGGATCTTATCATACCTGAATGTTTGCTCCATGGTGACTCCAGTGGACCCCAGTCTTAAACCTCTGGCCTGTTTCTTCCTTGACGCCTCTTCTGAATGGTCGTGGACAGTCCCGAGAGAAAGGGGGAAGCAAAACACTTAATAATGCCTTCCTATCTGCTCAGGTTCATATTTTCCTCCTTTCAGTTTTGTAAGCACTCATCATGCTGGGTGACCATCAGCCAAGCTGTTCTGGCCACGTGAACTCATTGTCAAAGGAGTTTATTGTGGCTGTCACTCTCCACAGTCGGAGAACGGTCGAATCAAAGCAGGGCTCTTTTCTCGTATGTATGTGATTTGTTTTGCACTTGCTACATAACCATAGGACGATAGGCATTGGTTTTTAGGGCCGCTTCTTATATTCATTTTCTTTTTAAGGTATACCTCTTAAGGTGGTTCATGCATACATCGAAAAATGTGAAGTTGACAATGCGCCAAATATGGGTGTACAAAAAAGGGCAAGTTCACACGTGTATCCACACCTGCTAAGAACTGCAGAATCAAGCAGGGACTTGCCTGTATGCACAGACCTCTGCAGATCTGAGCATCCCAAGCTTTCCCCTGAAAGGCAAAGTTTTATTAGTGGACTCAATTTTGTACGTTCTGCTGCCAGTCACGAAGAATAGAGACATCTGAGGCTGCATCCGTGCAGTAAGGAGTCACCACTTCCCTGCCGTTGCCGTGCTCAATGCAGACAGGAAGCAATTGCGTAGGAATTTTGTGTGCAGTTTCCTCCACGGGCCGCCATTTCCCTCGCATTTTCCCTCATCGTGCCCCTGGATTAAAAAACTGCTTTTGTATTATAGCGCAATAACATAATGTTTAAATTTATTTTTCTTCATTTATATCCCGAAGTGACTGACAACATTCTCCCTTCACAACGACCCTGTTGAAGTCGTTTAGGCTGAGAGCATGTGAGTGGCCCAAGGTCGCCCAGCAAGCTTCCGTGGCAGAGTGGGGATTTGAACCTGGGTCTCCCAGATCCTGTGGCTACTGCACCACAGTGGCTCTACAGTTTCTAATTCCTCTGAATTCCCAGCTTTCTTCTGGAAAAAGCATGTCTCTAGCCATTTTCGTTGTGGAGATATGTTGGAGATAGGAGCAATTGCGAGGGGCGGACAGAAGGAAAATGGCACGAATGTTGGTGGGACCTATAAAATGTGCATCTTTCTGTTCAAAAGGCTTGCACTGCCATTTTTTTCTGGAAAGATTATACCAAGTTTGAGGGAGAACGTACCGAGGACAGGGGAATCCTTGAGGAGGATTAGAAGACAATATGTGAATGTTTCCCCCAAATCCTGCTGCAGTTTGAAAGCCAAGGCTGGGGGGAAACCTCTGCAGGTGAAGGCCAAGTTTCGTATGTGTGTGAGTGAACCCAAACCACGTAGGCTCGCTTGTCGGGGTCAGGGCTGACTGGCTGTCGGCTGCATGTACTTGGCTGCAAATTTAGGATTGCTGCCACGTAATGTGTGACCTGGCCCTTAAGTATTTAGCAAAGCTCAGGAGGAAATATCTGCTCATGTTGCTCCTTGGCATCAATTTGTGTTGTTATTACACTGGAGGAATTGTCTGTCCTCTTGCTCCGACCGCTTTCTGTAGGAGCCCTAACAAGGCAGTCAGTGTTGAATTTTTCATTGTTGATTTTCAGACTAGAGCTATATATAAATATATATAATATAACCTAGAATACCGATAACTTAAATACCTTTTCTACAATGTGTTGTTTAAAAAAAAAAAAAGAACTTAAATCTTTGTATTTTCCATTGAGAATTGGTGGGTTGAGTCACCAGGTGCCAAAGAGCTGGGGTGTCCAAATTGTTGGTTCAGACAGCTTTGTAATGCCTCTGAGACTGTTGGCACAAATGATGAAAATGTGTGGCCTTTGTTTGTTGGCACAAATGACGAAAATGTGTGGCCCAGGCCCTTAAAATACTGAGAAACTTTAAAGATTATTTTTAACAAGATTTTCTGCGTGTCTCTGTTCTTTGGTGTGGTGTTAGAAGTTCTGTTTGTATTTCTTCAAGTGACAGTCTGATGATACCGTCATCCTCGGCCGTGGGTCCCCATTGTGGTATCTATGGTTGCCGCGGAACCGGCTAACAACTTTCCTGGTGTTTTCAGAAAGTGGGTGGGGCCGGGTGCCCAGCCGGGCTTCAGATTGGCCGCCGGAGATTTGATGGACTGTGCAGATTTTGAAAACAGCTGCTTCAACACCAGCTGCCCACCCCAGCACAAGGGTCTTCACTGTGTGACTGACAGTAAACTGTTTGTTTGCAGGAAAATATTTTTGAACAATCTGTTAATTTAAAAAGGCATCCTGTTGAGCAGAGCTGCAATCTGAAGTGCTGAAGAGTTACTATCAAGAGTTATGTACAATCTCCCCCCCACAACATTTTGTGGTTGGCTCCACTGGCTGCAGCAGCCCTTTAATGGTTGCACCCACCTCCCTGTGTCAGACTTCCTGGGCCTTGAGAAGGGCACACTCAAATAAGAGAGGCTGTACGCAACCACAGAGAAAGCGGTTCCGTGGCATTCTCTGGATGCAACACTCTCTGCTAGATGTAAACGTGGGAAGCCACAAATATTGCATCAAATGTGTTCGATAGTTGACCTTACCACATTTGATTGCAGCACTTTGTGGATTACCCGTCCATGGGGGGGGGGGGGTGCACAGGACAGTCAGATGCAAGGCGATTGCTTTTGGCACCAGGCTCCTTGAACGCCCGCCATACAGGTTTGCATTGGGTTTTTGCAAAACCGAATCCCAGCAAATCAGCTTTGAAAAAAGACACTCAGGGGAACTCTGCATGGTAGCAGATTCATACACCTTGGGGCAGAAATGAGAGCACAGCCGGCTTTTCTAGCTACTGAAGGCTCGGTGCTGGGATCTTTCACAATCTGTGTTCTAGCTAGTCCTCTTCTCCACCCTCACCAGACCCCTAAACCGCAGGCTGTTTGACAAAGCTGTTCTGGACCCAGGGATGGAGGATGGACCTGCAGTGTGCTCTAGCTAAACGGTGAAATCCCCCAGCTGGTCAGTAGTCAAGCCGCAAAGTTTTTCCTTACAAGGAAGATGTTCTCCTGTGCTCTGCAGAGGGCCCAGGCCAGGCTTAGGAAGCAACCAGGATCCATTTCCAAACGGCGGGCTTTCAACTTGTTGAAAAGGCACCTTTGAGCCAGTTTGGCGTAGTGGTTAAGTGCGCGGACTCTTATCTGGGAGAACCGGTTTGATTCCCCACTCCTCCACTTGCACCTGGCTGGTGTGACCTTGGGTCAGTCACAAGCTCTGGCACAGCTGTTCTCTTAAGGACAGTTTCTGTCAGAAGTCCTCTCAGCCCCGCCTACCTCACAGGGTGTCTGTTGTGGGGAGGGAAGGAAAGGAGTTTGTAAGCCGCTCTGAGACGCCTTTGGGCAGTGAAGGGCGGGGTATAAATCCAAACTCTTCTTCTTCTTCTTCAAGAAAGGTTGCCAACTTCCATATAAGACCTGGATATCTCCGGGAACTACAACTGATGTCCAGAATGCAGAGATCAGTTCCCCTGGAGAAAAATGCCTGCCATAGCATTATAACCTGCTGAGGTCCCGCCCCTCTTCAGGCTCCACCCCCCAAATCTTCAGGGATTTCCCAACCCTGATCTGGTTTAAGAATGGCGGCGGGGGGGTATTAATTATTCCTGTGGCTGCCCAGGAGAGTCTCTTTCTGTATGTTCCGTGTATTATTAGCTTTAGTATTATTTTACTTAGATATTTATATCTCACTGTTTCTCCCTAACTGTGACCCAAAGCGGCTTAGGCCATAATCACCCCTTCCATTTTATCCTCCCAACAACAACCCTGCGACGTGGGTTAGGCCGAGGGAGAGTGACTAGCCTCAGGTCATTCAGCTGGCTTCCACAGTGCAGTGGGGATTTGAACCTGGGTCTCTCAGATCTTCGTCTGGCGCTCCAACCACTCCCCCAAGCTGCTGCTTTTTCTGGAGCGGAGTCTGGCTACATGTATCAAGCAAAGGGAGCAGATGGAAGTTTTCTTTCCTGCATGCGCTCTCCTAGAATGGGTTGGCAACAGAGCTAGGGCAGACCAAAGTAAACACCCCACCCCCCCAATCCCACAGTTCTAATTGTGGGATTCATGACAAGAAGATGTGGGGCTGGTCGCTCGGTCAGATGGGTATAGACAGGGCCTTTTTTGTAGAAGAAGCCCAGCAGGAACTCATTAGCATAACAGGCCACACCCGACAGCAGAAACTCATTAGCAGATTAGGCACACCCCTGACAGCACAGCTCATTAGCACATTAGGCCACACCCCCATGTTACCAGAAGTGTGGTCATCCAGCCACACCCACCTTTTGCTTCTTATTCTGTTGACCTTGTTTGTTGCCGAAACCCAGGGCTCTTTTTGTAGCAGGAACTCCTTTGCATGTTAGCCCACACACCCCTAATGTAGCCAATCCTGATGAGTTTCTGCTGTTGGGTGTGGCCTATTATGCTAATGAGTCCCTGCTGGGGCGTGGCCAACTCGGGAGCCAGGCGGAACTCCGTTCCTGTGCGTTCCTGCCCAAAAATAGCCCTGGGTATAGATGGATTCACTCAGGGTCGGTCTAACGGGACTAGTCAAGATGGCTCAAGAGAACCTCCATGTTCAGAGGCAGAAGACGTCTGAGTGCCTGGTATTGGGGATAACCAGTGGGAACAGCTGTTCTCGTCATGTTCTTTTTCTGAACTTCTGTAGCCTAGAGGTGGACTCTTAGGCCTGCTCTACAGTAGGATATGGGGAAGAATGCTGCATTGTTCAAGTGCCTTTTCCACAGCTCTTTGACCAATTCCCTGCAAGAGTTTTTATCCTGCTGTGTTCTCTCTCGGTGGTGGTTCCAGTTCTGAACTTGAAGAGAAGTGATTCTTTTTTAAAAAAAAAATGCACAGGAGAGGGTTCAAAGATGTGGTCCCGCCTCTCCAATTAGAACTCTCCAATTACATTTGCATTAACACCACCACCTAAGAATCAGCAAAGCCCCATCACCTGTTCGTCACCTGTTTCTAGTTTCTGGTGCCTAACTCTAATAGATCATTGTTTTGTCCTTGTTTCCGAGAATGAGGGAGACCCTCTTACGAGTCTGAGCACAAGCGGCTAGTCCCCGCTGCTGACCATCCATCCCCAAAGTCTCTACCAGCTAAACCTTGGGAGTGTGGGGAGAGAGATGCATCTCTGCTCTAGGGCATGTAAATCCCCACGCACAAACACTGTGCACACCACCACAGCCTGACAGACTGTGCACACACCGGGGCTGCAGGGCTGTAAGATTACCAGTGCCAGCTAGGGGAAGTCCCTGGAGATTTGGGGCTGCTGGTGCCTTCAGGAGGGCAGAGTTTGCAGAGAGAAATCATCAGGGATATTATGCCACTCTGGGACTGACGTTTCTCTCAGCCGCTAATGGGACTATTGTACAGCCCATCACCTGAAGTTGCCGTTTCCTTCTGGGGGAACTGATCTCAGGAGTCTGGAAGGCAGTGGTAATTCTGGGGGCCCCCGATTTTATTTTATTTACACCATGTAGGCTCTGCCTTTCTCCCCAATGGGGACCCAAGGCGGCTGACATCATTCTCCTCTCTTCCATTCTCCTCTCTTCCAGTGAGCCAGTTTGGTGTAGTGGTTAAGTGCGCGGACTCTAATCTGGGAGAACCGGGTTTGATTCCCCACTCCTCCGCTTGCACCTGGCTGGATGACCTTGGGCAAGCCCTAGTTCTGATAAGAGCTGTTCTTG
Source organism: Gekko gecko (assembly GCA_029375565.1). NCBI lineage: Eukaryota > Metazoa > Chordata > Lepidosauria > Squamata > Gekkonidae > Gekko > Gekko gecko. Next base: position 34,435,188 of record JAPDNY010000017.1, on the reverse strand, counting down.
AAAAAGAGCAGTTTCTGTCAGAGCTCTCTCAGCCCCACCCTACCTCACAGGGTGTCTGTTGTGGGGAGGGGAAGGGAAGGGAGTTTGTAAGGCGCTCTGAGACACCTTAGGGTAGTGAAGGGCAGGGTACAAATCCAATCTCCTCCTCCTCTCCTCTTCCATGTTATCCTCACAACAATCCTCTGAGGTAGGTTAGAGAGTGTGTGACAGGCCGAAGGACACCCAGCAAGCTTCCATGCCAGAGCACGGGTTCAAACCTGAGTCCCCTGGTCTTAGTCTGGCACTCTAACCATTCCACTGCACTGGCTCCTGCCCAGCGTTTGGCAACTGTAAGGCCGATGCTCCCTCCAAGCTGTGCAGTCTTCCGAGCAAAAATTCTACTTTGTGAGCTGCTGGCGTTAAAGGTGTGAACAAGCGATTTGGCTACTGCATCAATTAGTTTGCTCTGGAGCCCTCCTTCCTGAGCTAAGACAAAAACGCGTGAGCCGGAGGCTCAAAAACTGGGAGCTAGCTCACACTAACTCAGCTTAGAAGGAACACTGCGTGAGGCTACTGCTGATATTGTTGAAAACAGGCACCCTCCTTGTGAACAAATTTATATGAAGGATTTTTAGTCTTTCTGCTCCCAGGAGGGCTTTCATGGTGGGTGTGCGACATTTAAACACAGGAACACACAGAGCACCCATCAGTATAAAATGCTAAAGAACAACAATTCTGAGAACTTACTCTGTTTCTTATTTACACTTGACTGCAGAGTCTGAAAGTGCCGCATCCAGTCTCTGTGAATGTAACAGTGAAGAGGGGGTTCTGGCAGAGACCCTCGGTGGTATGAGGGTGTTAGATGAGTACCCCTTGTTTTTGCCCCCTGAGGAATGTTGTAGGGCATTCGGTCTTTTCTACTGAACTGTGCAGTCTTCTTTCTGAGCTGATATACACTACACCCACAGAGGCACACGATTCCAAGCCAAGATCAATATCGCTTTCAATGGGAAACCAGCCATGGGGGATCAGGCGGCTGTGACTTAATATAAAGCCCATAAATAACATCGCTTTAAAAATACACGGTTTATCCCCTAGACCAAGTGGCCAGAAAGGGTAAAGATTCTGGCTCAGAGGAGAGGGAAAGCGGGTTTGGGTTTCTAAGGCTTCCCCAGTGGTCTCTTTGTGTGTGAACTGTTTTCACAGCTGATTAATGCCCAGATGTGTCCCTGTTGCACAAGTTGCCACATGCTTGAGGGATGGTTGGAACTGGACAGGGCTATCCCTGTTTGTAAATGTCCAGGGCAAAACAGGGGAACTGCACAGTATAATTCAGGTGGGTAGCTGCGTTGGTCTGAAGCAACAGAACAAAGTTTGGGTCCCGTGGCACCTTTAAGGCCAACAAAGTTTAATTCTGGGCATACGTTTTCGTGTGCATGCACACTTCTTCAGATCTTTGTCGGTCTTAAAGGCGCCACTGGACTCAAACTTTGTTCTGTACAGTATAATGTTAATCTGTGATTAAGAACAGCTGGGTGATCTGAGCAAGGGTCTGTGTAGCCCAATCAGGCTTCCCAAGAACTTACCGTAATTCGGCGGGGGACGCATACTTCTTGGCAGGACCATTCCCAGGGGGGGGAGACGTGGTGCATGATGCCGTCACCAGGAAGTGATGCCGGGCGATGCTCTGACAATGGGGCTGGAAACTCGATGGTACCATCGAGTTTCCAGCCCCATTGCCCAAGCATCACCCAGCATCACTTCCTGGTGACAGCATTGTGCGGCGTGGGTGTTCCAAGGAGGAATGTTCCAGCCGGGGACTGTGTGTCCCCCGCCGAATTACGGTAAGTACTTGGCAACCCGAAGCCCAATATTCTGATTCTGCCAGTGGCATCCCAAGAGGTCAAGTCACAGCCAACTCCTGGTGACAACATACAGTTCTCAAGACAAGAGACAAAGGGCCAGTTTGCCATTGCCTGCCTCTGTGTAGCAAACTCTGAACTCCCTTGGGGGGTCTCCCATCCAAGTACTAACCAGGGCTCACCCTGCTTTGCTCCCAAGGTCTGCCAAGATCAGGCTAGCTTCCAGGTCAGGGCAGTCGCATGAGAGTATTCCGATATTATTGGTGGTTGGTACACTGAGGTCTGAGCTCTCCTCCGCCCATTTATTGGGAACATTTGCACCTTGCCTATATGTGATGAGGGTCCCAAGACAGCATAGCACAGAATCCATGCCCATTAAATCCCCTCTGGTGAACATTATTTGTTTCTTTACTGAATTTATGGCCCCTCCTTTCTGCCCAGTGGGGACCCAAAGTGGCTTATATCAATCTCCTTGCCTCCATTTTATCCTCACAAGAACCCTGCAAGGTAGGTTGGGCTGAGTGTCTGTGACTGACCCTAGGTCAACCCAGAAAAGTCCTGTGGAAGAGTGAGGAATCAGAAGGCAGACAGAAACTGTTAAGTATGAGCCTTAACAAGGTAGTGATTTCAACAAGTGATTTCAACTTTATTTAACAGCAAACTAGATGATCAGACAACCAGGGCTATTCTTGGGCAGGAACGCACAGGAAGGGAGTTCCGGCAGGCTCCCAGGTTGGCCACACCCAGCAGGAACTCATTAGCATAATAGGCCACACCCAACAGCAGAAACTCATTAGGATTGGCTACATTAGGGGTTTGTGGCCTATCATGCAAAGGAGTTCCTGCTACAAAAAAGCCCTGGGTTTTGACAACAAACAAGGTAAGCAGAATAAGAAGCAAAAGGAGTAAGTCAGGCAGGTTGGGTGGTAGCAATTCAGCTGGTGGTTGCTGTCAGGCCTGGCCCGGATGAGTCCTTTCTCTCTCTGTCTCTTTTTGTATTTTTCATATGTGTGTGTGCGCACCTGGAACTCACGGCTGCCTCTGGTGACTGACCTGTACTGGGGGCCTGGAGGCTATTCAGAGAGGTGGCTGAATAAAGCCTGCCCCTGTCCTCCCAAGTGCTGATATTTCAAGGTGGTCTCCCATCCAAGTGCTAACCAGGGCCGACCCTGTTTAGCTTCCAAGATCTGATGAGATCAGGCTTGCCTGGGCCGTCCAGGTCACGGTGCTGATAAGTCCTTTCTCAAAAGCCAAAACAGACCTGGAAAGGGCTCTTCCCCCTACCTTTTACTGACAGAAACCACAGGGCTTCAACAGGCAATACCGTTGTGGTTTCCTAGCAATGTTCACAGAGGGCAAAGCCACAAGCCCTGCTGATGCTTTTTCTCCCCTTTTTGTGTTTAAGATGTCAGGTTCTTCTGCAGACCTGCAGCTTTTCACAGGTTTGTAGAAAGACGTCTCTTGTCATGGCCTCTGTCTCCAGATTTAAGTATCCACAAATCTAGCAATGTTAAGAATTGGACATTTTGATCTAGAAGTGAGGTGTCGCCGCCTCACAGTCCTAAAATGGAAGCATTCAAACGGGAAGCAAAAGGTCTTATCTTTCCACACCCCACACTTCACCTCAATGCCTGCAGGCAGCTTCTGGATTCGTACTGAAAATCGGCAAGAGGAAGTGAAAACTGACGGTGCAAAATGTATTTAAAGCACATCTTGTAAACAGTGAGCTTCAAGATGCCCCGACTTCCTCTGAGTTTTGTTATAAAAGAATTTCCTCTCCAGTTCTTCCAGCTGGATAAGAATTGTTTTTCTCTGCAAAAAGTGTAAACAGACCCCTCTGGGACAGGAGACCAGGCAGCCAAAGCCCTGGGAGGTCTCAAATCACACAGGCTCCCCGCCCCCGGGGCAATCCTTCCTCTACTGTTATTAAAAGAACTTAAAAGCACATGGATGTGATCCCGCCACTTTGGGCGACTCTGCCAAAAAATCTCTTTTGTAGAGGTGGAGGATGGGTTGCATATGTATCGCTGTGTAACACAAACAAAGGCACAGGTGTGTGTTTGTATCAGCCCAAGATGTGTATGCTCATGCAAACAGGTTGTTGAAACATATGGTAAACACACAGCCGAATCTGCTACCTGCTTCCTCTTCTTTCCCAAAAGTTGTAAAGACGTAGCACTTGCGGAGGGGGTGTCCCCTTTGCAAATTAACCAATACTCTTGGTCGGCACTGTAAAGAACTTTGGTTCCCTTTAAATTCTGTTCTGATTCAAAGTTTGGTGCAGGCTCTGGACGAGGCCTGCTTGTGAGTTAAACAAAATTCAAAACTGCCTTGCTGAGAAAGAACACAGGGACCTTGTGAAGTGTACACAACACAGCTGTGATGGGAGGGTGGAAGCTTGGGACTGTCTTCCCCAATCAGCGGCATTCCTACCAATTAACCCACGGTTTGCATCTGTGGGAAAGGGGCCGAACCTAGTTGCCGACTGGCTCCGTGCCTTCCGCTCAGGTCAGACCACTGCTTAGATCACCGGTTCGATCATTGGTCCAACACTTTGGCTACGCGTCATCACAAAAAGACGGTATTGGTGCAAAGGCCTAGCACCACGAGGGTCCCTTACCCATAAAGAAGTAAGATTCTAGTTTATTCTCAGCTTGATGATAGCTACCTGAATCAATGTCATGTAGACACCTCCTTGCTCATTTTCGGCCTTCCTTCTCGCTCACTTTCGGCCATCTTGGACACTTGCTTGGAAGGGGCAAACAACTGTGACCTGTGATGACTCGGGAGAAGGGCCGCTTTGGATCACTGGAACTACCATCTGGGAATGGGCAATATCTTGTAACTTCGAACCAATGTGTAACAGTTTTAGCTAGCCTTTAATCTCTAGATTTTTAATTTTATTCTCAGTCTTTTGTTTGGTGTAATGGTTAGGAGTGGCGGACTCTAATCTGGAGAACCGGGTTTGATTCCCCACTCCTCCACATGCAGCCAGCTGGGTGACTTTGGGTTAGTCAAAGTTCTCTGAGAGCTGTTCTCTCAAGAGCAGTTCTCTCAGAGCTCTCTCAGCCCCACCTACCTCACAGGATGTCTGTTGTGGGGAGAGGAAGGGAAGGAGATTGTAAGCCGCTCTGAGACTCCGAGTGAAGGGCGGGGTATAAATCCAACTCTTCTTCTTCTTCTCCTCCTCCTCCTCTTTTGTGGATATTTGTGTCCACAGTTCTCAATCTAAAACTAGCATCTTGACTTACGGACCACATACCACAGTCTTTTGTGAGAAACTCCTTCTGTGAGCCCACCTTGCAGGGTTGCTTTTCTGACGTAGACCCAGAAGGATTAGAAGCTTCGCCCTTTGGCTTCTGACTGTTGGATTAGTCAAAGAAGGGCTGGTGGCAGACTCCCGGACTGGTGTGTGAATAGTCACACTTCGGGGTTTTGTAATTTTGTATTCGGCCTGGGCTGGTCTAAGTGACCATTCAACAAATACCCATCTGTGTTTGACTCTTTGGCCTGCAGTGGGAGGAGGCCGTGGAGAGTTCTCTCTGCCAGAAGGGTGGCACACCAATCCCTCTGGGAATTTCAGAACCCACAAGAGCTCCGCTGGGCGGTTGTATAAGAAGACATGCCTGAGTGCAGCCTAGTGTTGTCCCCCTGCCAATGGGCATGGTTTTCCCCCACTTTCAGGGCCCCAATCCGCCAGCTGGCCAGAGATGATGTCATCGTGCCGGACATGTTGTGTGGGGATGCTCTAGCATTTGGGTAAAAATTCTATGGTGACCATAGAAGGTTTTTTTAACCAAATGCTAGAACATTCCCTGAATGACATGCCTGGTGCCATGATGTCACTTCCGGGACATCACTTCCAGGAAGACCCCAGCAGCTGGGCTGGAGCTCCCCGCCAGAACACAGGTAAGACCTGGCATACCTAGTGCAGTTGTCCCTGCTTGTAAAGTGGTTTGCTCATGCCTGGCTTGATTCCACTCGGGACTGGTTCACACATACGCAGTTTCCCTGTTCCACTAGCATCAGGTGCAGATCACAAGCCCTACTGGGCAAGCCTAGTGGCTAGTGGCTTAGCCACTGAACAACAGTCCCTTTCCTGAGCACAGAGCACCTTTTAGCTCCCTTTTTATCCAGCCACATTTCCACCAGCTGCCGGCCTGAGAACATCTGTACAGAAGCATACCAGGATCCAAGAGGACCACTGGAGTTCCCCGGTGCACAGATTGCCAGGGTGAGACTGGCAAATCCAAAGCGGTTAGCGGCATAGCAGTGAGAAGATACTAGAGAGGCAGTTCCTTGGTATGCAGGTGGGATTTCCTGGCTCAAAGAAAGTGTACTAGAGTGTTTGAGGGAAACACTGGGGCACAAGTCTCTCGACATAAAGATTTACGTCACTGTGAGAAGCTTAAGAAACTCTCGGAAGTAAAGCCTGTGCATGGACTGGTTTTACTGCAGAGATTTCAACCCCTGATTTTACCTGACCTTTCCCCTCTGTGGTACATAAAATGTTCTGTTATTTTTGAATTTCAAAATGCCTTGACTGTCATTTAAGTTTTTAAAGTTAAAGGGGGCTCCCGATCCTTCCCTCAGGTTCCTGGGCTGAGCCAGCAGCCAAAATATCGTACTGTGACAGGGCGGGACAGCCAGAGTTCTTCAGCAAAGAAGAGAAGACATTACTGGGGTGTCTCTGTCAGTAAAGGGAAAGAGAAACGGAGGGGAAATCCTGCCTCTGAGGGAAGGACGAGAACGGGGCGGTCATACCCTGTTCCTCTTCACCAAAACCCAAGTGAAAATAGATCCTAGTGCTTTTTTGAATTCAGGCATTCCTGTGAGGAAAAGAAGTGTGAATGTCTGAATGTCTGGTACAGTTTGATATCATCAGTTCCATGATGCAGTGTCTGGGCGTGTGCATGTCCACTGTAATATATGCATGTAGTGTAGATGGATGAGGAAATGTTGAAGCCAAGAGAGTGACTTACAACAGCCCTGCATTTTTGTCTAGTGTGCTATTATTTCTTCCCTGCAGATGTGAGGAGAAGTTGAGGCTGGCTGATCACGGTTTATGACAACCCTGTAACATAATCCACTTGATAATATCCCTCAAAATCGCAGATCAGATGGGGAGTGTTGAGGCTGAGGGGGCCTGACAACAACCTGGCGATGTAGGCCGGAGTCATTATCTCCCTGTTACAGGTGTGGGGAGAGGGTTAAGAGAGGCCGCCTGAGTTCTGAGTTGCATGCAGAAGCTTTGTATGTCTTGCAGAGATCCATAGAGATCCCAAATAATTCTGGAAACCAGAGTTAGGGTCTTTTTCTGTCTCTGTGGTTAGCAGAGGTTATGGGTCCACTTATGCTATATTTTAGTTTCAGAAATAATTCCAGCATGCCATAAGCTCTTGGATCTGCCTCTGGCATTGTCCATTAAAGAATCTCTGCCCCAGGTTTGGGAAAGATCTTTCCCTGTCTGAGAGCCACTGCCTGTCAGAACACATTCGGCAGGCACCTGGTCGGGCTGCTTGGAGTCTTCCACCCAGCTTAGCTGCTGTGCAGTTAGTAAATGTTCGCTGGGGGGTGTTTGAGTAAATTTATGTCAGGTGGAAGAAAGCCACCGGCCACCTGGACTAACCTTAGCCGTTGCCGGCTCACCCTGTGATGAGGGCTGCCAGCTTTTCAACCAGTCCTTTTAACAGGGATCTGTTCTGCAACAGTTAACAAGTGATGTGGTTTTGCTCCATGCCATGAAAAGCTTCAGCTTTTCAGATTTCTGTATATTGAACCTCAATAAAAGGGACTGGACTCCCCCCCCCCCGGCAGTTGGCAATCTTAGCTGTGATCCTGCCTATACACCCAAATGTGTCCCAGTTTTCATCTGTGAAATATTGTAGTATATGCACCCCCCAGAGTAGCATTACCTACTTTTTTCAAGTCAGTCAGCAACCTGAACCTTACGAGTTTGTATAACTGAAGCCTGTTTTTTGTGTGTGTGTGTTTTGCTGATAATAAAGATTTTCATTTACTACATGCAATGTTATTCTGACCCACGAGAGGGAGACCTACTTTGCTTATTGCCCAGGGGATCCATATAAGAACATAAGAGCCACGGCCCATCCAATCCAGCAGGGGTCAGTCGGATGTCCCAGGGAAGCCCTTTGGACAACATCCCTTCCCTGCCAACTGCTCCCCGGCATCTGACAAACGGAGGCTGAACCCAGAGGTCCCATTCCGCGATCATGGCTCTGTCCTCTGGAAATATTCCTGGAAGTTCCCTGCTTGGACTAATTCCCGAGCAGAATTGCAGTGCACAGGGAGAAGGGGCTTCAACTCGACCCCCCCATTTTCTTGACCTGCAACTTGCCCTTCTAGAGAGACTTGCATTTAGCCTACTGGTACAGGTACATTTCTCCAGTGGAGCAAATAGTGGGGGTAGGGGCATAGCCAGAAAATTTTGGTTGGTGGGGCATGGGGAAATCTGGGGTGTGTGTGTGCCTCCGCTGTGACCAGTGTTCCCTCTAAGTTGAGTGAGTGTGAGCTAGCTCACAGTTTTTTAGCCTCCAGCTCACACATTTTTGTCTTAGCTCGGGGAAGGGATGGCCAGAACAAACTAATTTATGCAGCAGCCAAATGGCTTTCCAGCTCCTTCTCAGACCATCTCAGTGCACCATAGCAAGCTCTTGAAAAGGAGTGTAACAGCTCGAAGACTTGCTAGAGAAAGGAGGCAAACCAAAAGGCAAAATCACACAAACAGCTGCTGCTTCAGTTTAAATAAACCGTTAATGTCTGTCTTAATTGAATTGGGGTGTACCTGGATTATGAGGGAGGTCAGGTATCCTTTTACGATGCGGGAAAATTGATTTGTAGTAGTGCATGGGGGAAATCAAGTCCTAAATTTCACCATCACCCTGTATATGCAGAGACAGAGACAAATGTATATAGACAGATATGTGCATGTGTAGAAGAAGAGGAAGAGAAAGGAGAGGAGATTGGATTTATACCCCACCCTTCACTACCCAAAGAAGTCTCAGAGCAGCCTATAATCTCCTTCCCCTTCCCCCAACACACACCCTGTGAAGTAAGTGGGGCTGAGAGCTCTGTTCTTTTCAAGAACAGCTCTGACAGAACTATGGCTTTCCCAAGGTCATCCAGCAGCTGCAAATGGAGGCATGGGGAATCTGATAAGTATGACACTTAAGGCAGCATTCCAACAAGTGATTCAGCTTTAATGGTAGTGATTCAACAGATCAGAACAGACAACACAACATATAGGCAACAAGCTCTTATTTAAACAGTGCAGGCTAGCATAGCCACGCCCACATCAGTGGTAACAACCAATAGCATTGCTTAGGTAAAGTCCAATCAATTTGCTTCCCTCCAGCACAATCCTTGTATCCTGATTGGCCTGCTACGCAGGGTAGCCAATCAGGTATTGCCATTCTGGATACCAGCCTGTCAGTGGGATTTACATCAAGCTCAGGACATAACAGAATCAAACCCATTTCTCCCAGATTAGAGTCAGTGCACTTAACCACTACACCAAACTGGCTCTCACTGGGTGCGTTCAGACGCGCCGTTTGAGCCGTTTTCAGCACGGCTCAGAAACGGCTTTTCCCTGCGCGTTCACACGCCCAACATCTGCCCACCGTCCCCAGCCGTCGCTTTCTGGAGCAAACCCCTTTGAAACGGAGTATTTTGGCACCACTTACCCAAGCGGTGTTTTCCATGATTCTCCGTTTCAAGCTGCACTTTTCCCTGTCTGATCGCTCCATCCAGCCACTTCCGGGTGCTTCAACCCCCCTCCCTCTGGGAAGCTGCCTCCAGCTTCCGGTTTTAGTCCTCCATTTTTTTTTCCCCCTTACCGGTGTGCGCTTGAGCGGAGCTCCGCACTTAGGTTAAAAAAAGAAAAGGTTTACTGGTGCCTAGTTTAGGCATTTAGAGGAGTCCGGGATCTCGGGGAGGCCATTTTAAAAGGACTCTTCCTTTAAACTTTAAAGGGACCTGTTGAGCTCGCTCTTCTTCGCACCGGCCAAACTTCCTGTTCGGGAGAGGGCTGCCTGTGCGCATGCTCAAAGGAGAGGGGGAACCCCCCCCCACCTGCAGGAGGACGGCGGGGCGCTCGGAAGGAGGAGGTGAGTCTGAGCGCGATTCTCCAGTTTAAAAAACGCATCGTGCCGGAGCAGTTTAAACCGCTCCAGCACGCTGTCTAAATGCACCCACTATGTAGCTAGATTAGCAGTCAGATGACAGACTGACAGACAGATGTGTAGGTAGTTAGCTCAATAAGTCACACTTTGCTGTCATACACTAACACTAGGCGGGTCAAAAACCCCTCAATGCCCGGGTGGGAGACTGTTATGTATTGTTATACAGGAGCTTGATTCCAGCTCCCATTGAAAGCCTGGTATCCAAAACTATGCCAACTGATTGGACACTCTGCACAGCTGCCCAATCAGGATACAAGATATGTGCAGGAGGGAAAAGATGTGATTGGTCCCTATGTAAATACTTTGATTGGTTCTTATTGTATAATTGGGCGTGGCTTAGCAAGCCCAGACTGTTTCAAAGGGCGCCTGTTGCTCTCCAGTTTATCCTCATTCTTACCTGCCTTCGGGGAGGGCGGGGTATAAATCCAAATAATAAAACAAACAAACAAACAAATAAATAAAAGCTGAATCACTGTTGAAACCTGCTGCCTTGCTTGTCCTATCTAACAGAGACTTCCAGGGCCTTCACACAGACGGTTGCCAACTTTTCAAACTGCCCCCATAGCCATCCCTTTCCCAACAGTTTGATGTTGAAAGCCGGAGGGGTGTAGCGGTTAGAATGTTAGACTAGGATCTGGAAGACCCAAGTCTGAATCACCACTTGTGTCATGGAAGCTTGCTGGGGGCCTTGAGCCAGTCACATACTCTCAGCCTGAGCTACCTCACAGGGTTGTTGTGCGGACAAAATGGAGGACAGGAGAATGACGTAAGCTGCTTTGGGTCCCCACTGGGGAGAACAGCAGGGTAAAAAGGAAGTGAAACAAAGAAACAAACAATATGCCCTCACTTGTCAGGTATTCACAACCATTACAGGCCAGTCAAGCCGAACCGTTAACCCCGTGTTGTGAAAAGCTTCACTGGCAGTTCAATATGTGTGTGTGTGTTTGTGTGTATTCAAGGCTATTCAAGGCAAAAAAAGCCCAACAGTTAAAACCATGGTTAATGCACCCAGGTAAAAGCACGTGATTGGCATGACATTTCAAATTGGGTTTCAAGCAAATTCACATGAATGTTCATGAAATGAAGTGGATAATTCCTGAAAAAGATTAATAGAATATTCGCACATAATATTATAGAAATATTAGTATGTATTACTATGGAAAGCACATATTTTCAGTCAGCCAGCGGGCTGTGGCTAACAGTGTGGTGTAGTGGTTAGCACGTCAGACTAGAGAGACCCCTTAAAGCTCGTTGGATGACCTTTGGAGCCAGTCGGGTTGTTGTGAGGGTAAAACAGAGGAGGGTGAACCAGACATTCTGCCCTGAGCTTCTTGGCAGAATGGTGAGAGAAAAACGAGGCAGTTAGTTGAAAACAAGATGTCGCAATACAATTTGGTAAAACTCCATTACTTCTGAAAGAGACAACAACGTAGAGCAAACAAACTTTAGCCTACATCCTGGTAAGCAATTAGTTTCCAGAAGCCTGTATTGGAGTGACTACAGGGCCTACATTTGCCAGGTCACCCTTTGGGCCCTGTGATTGGCTAACAGGGGATTTGGAGAGGAAGTTTGCACCAGCAGAGGAGGAGAGGGTGGTGCCTGGGAAGAAGGGATAAAAGGCCGTGCCCAAAGTGGGAGGGGTTCACTCCCAGGGAGCAGAGCTGGTGCAAAGCTGCGGTGGATGGAGAGATCCCTCATCCACAAGGGGTGAGTCAGTCAAAAGCCAAAGACCTACTAGAGAAAGCGAGGTGCAATAGTCAGATGCATTAGGATTTCTTATTTTGCTGGCTTTCCTACCTTTCCTGTGCTTTTCCGTACACATTATTGAATCACAGGGTTTTAAAAATTTTTTAATAACGTTTAATGAAAGATATTCCATATATAAAGTGAATTCAATACGCTCAATCAATATTACATAGCAAAACATATCACAACACCGTGAGGCTCTGTATCATTAAACTAATGCAAACAACTAACACTCCTGGGAGACCTTCTCATTAACCTTAATTTTGAAACCGTATTTGTGGTACCAATAGAATTAAAGGAGTGCTCAAACCTTAGTAAACAACTTCATGGGTGAAGCCATTCTGTGTAGCTGGGATTTGCTGGTAATATATCATTCCCTGAGAAATATGCTAATAATGGGAACCATTTACGAACAAATTTAGAGAGGGGTCCCATGTGCCCTTGTGTGTGAGTATCAGGTTATTGTTCAATCTCTTTAATAAAAATAGTTTGTTACTCTGCCCTGATCCTCACACCTCATTTGGTCACCTGTAAAAGGAAACCTACTGTAAAAGTACTGTACAAAGGGGTTAGGGTGGGTGCTCTAGACCCTCCCGAGGAGACCCATACCAGAGTGGTGGCAGCCATTAGAGAACCTTGCTAGCCGCTTCCTGCAATTGGGGGGGGGAGCTCGGTGTAAAATGCCACAATGCTTTTACATTTGATACGGAAATCGAGGGGAAATTGGCAGTTTTATATGAGAGCAAATAACTGAACCTGTGAGGAATACTTTGCATGTAAACAGTTTTAAGATTTTCTCTTATTTTGGTTTTGTTAATTTTATTATTTGAATTTTGGTGTTTGTGCATACGATCTGGAAGATGGCCTGATTTGAAATCATTAGGATTGCATTTCCTTCCTTTCCTTCCTTACCGGTATAACTGTAGTGCAAGGGTCCCCAATCTGTTTGAAGCTGTGACGAAATGGCTGCCCGGCAGAGGCAGCAGGCTATTTTAAAATAACTGCCAGCCTGCTAGTCCTCTGAAGGGCGTTGGTGCTCCATAGGGAACAACGGAACTGCCAGACCTCCCTGCCTACATTTCCCGGCAGCTTTAGGGAAAAAGTGCAGGAAAGTATGGACCCACCCCAGGGGTGGAGCCAGCCAGGTTGTAATGTATTCGGCAAAGTGTAATCCGCCCATTGGAAGCCCATGTTAAACTTCGTTCCCACACTTCTGATTGGTTGTCTAAGAAGTGCCGTCCAATCAGGACGAACCTCAAACTTTGGGAGGGAACGAATCCTATTGGTTCTTATCCGTGTAATCTCATTGGTTTCTTATCTGTAAATAGGCGTGGCTACATTAGCCGGGAATGTTTAAAAGGAGCCAAGCTCCACTATTTATTCGTCATCTGTGATCTGTGGTTTTGCTGTTCTGGTTGACCTTGAGCGGTTGCTGAACGAAGCTGAAATCACGTTAAGTGTCATACTTAATACAGGTAAAGGCTTTTGGCACTCCAGAGAGTCTTTAGTCTCAGCCTGAGGGTTTTGGCCTTCACCTGAGCTTGAACAGCAGCTTCAAGGGGTGCGCACAGGTGGGACTCCTGCTACCACATGCTCCGTGGGCAATCCAGGCCACTATAAATCGTGGTGGAAACCCAGGAGGGTGGCAGTAACTGGTGACCAGTCCTGAGGAGGGCTGGAGTGGCCCTCCAACCAGGGCCGGCCCCAGGTGTCTGGGCGCCCTAGGCAGGAGAGCCTGGGGCGCCCACCCCACTGGAGATGCCAACCTCCCGGTGGGGCCTGGAGAGCCGGGGAAGGGGCGGCACGGCTCCCCCGGACCCCTCGCAGCTGCGAGGCGCCCGGGGAGAGCCGGGGAATGAGCGGGCGGCTCTCCCGGGCCCCTCACAGCCGTGAGGCGCCGGGGAGAGCCGGGGAACGGGCGGCGCGGCTCTCCCAGGCCCCTCGCAGCTGCGGGGCACCGAGGAGAGCCGGGGAACGGGCGGGTGGCTCTCCCGGCCCCCTCGCAGCTGCGGGGCGCCGGGGAGAGCCGGGGAACGGGCGGGCGGCTCTCCCGGCCCCCCGCAGCTGCGGGGCGCCGGGGAGAGCCGGGGAAGGGGCGGCCTTGGAATGCCCGCCCCTTCCCTCCCAGTGGACGGGCGCTCAGACTGGCAGCGGCCAGCGAGCGGGGACTGTCCCCGCTGGCCGGCCGCCGCCATGCCGCCCCACCTCTCCACCCCCCCAAGGGCTTCTGAAGCGCCCCAGAAGGGCGCTCAGACTGGCGGGGGCAGCGGCAGCGGGGAGAGTCCCCGCTGGACAGCCGCCGCCATGCCGCCCCACCTCTCCACCCCCCAAGGGCTTGGGGGGAGCCGCGGGTGGAGCGCCGGCCGCCCCTTCCCTCCCAGTCCCAGCGCCGGCTGGAGACAGGGGGTGGAGCGCCGGCTTCACTGGGGGCGGGGCCGGGGGCGCTTTGGCGCCCCTGTGGGCCCCAGCGCCCTAGGCGAGCGCCTAGCTCGCCTAGTGGGCGAGCCGGCAGTGCCTCCAACAACGAGGAGGGGGAAAGCAAATCCTATCCTGAGGCCACAACCCCAGAGGTAGACAGGATGTGTGTTTAGGGTGCAGAGGAATGGTATTTTGATCGTGTTTATTTTCTGCCCAGGTTGTGTTGAAGTGCCTGTGTTTATTTTCTGAGCTTAACTTCTACATAGTTGAAATAAATCTTCTTTTTGAAGTTATAAAGCCTGGTAGTGCCTTGACCACATAGTCCTCCCTGCTCAGCACATTACTGGAGACAAAAGGAGGCCAGGGAACCCAAACGGGCCCAAATTGGCGGGTTGCCAACTCTCCAGGGAGCACCCAAAGTTTGAGGTATCCACTTTCCTGAGTTGGGGAATCAGCCAGAGGGGTCTCACTGTCCCTCTAGGAAGGCGGTGTCAATTCAGTGAGTGGTGGCAGCAACAGAGAAAGGGAAATAGCCCCACCAGGCAGGGTGGGCAGGCAAAAACAGGGGCTTGCGAGCCATAGAACAGCTATTCAGTCTCCCAGGGCGGAGGGCGGGTCCCTGTTTCGCCACAGAGGCTGTGGGCACATTTGGAATTATGATATGAGGGGTGGGGGTCTAAAATGGCTGGTTCAGGATGGAAGGCCAGAGACAAAGCCTCACGTACAAAAAAGAAGCCTAAGCGCAAGGGAGAAGAAGAGTAATTTTTAAAAGAATACACTGGAAAAGAGGAGTAAAGGTAAAAGTTCCCTTGCTTGAAAGCCAGTCAAATCCAACTCTAGGGTTGCAGTGCTCATCTCCGTTTCAAAGCCAAAGAGCCAGCGCTGTCCGAAGACGTTTCTGTGGTCATGTGGCCAGCATGACTAAACACCAAGGCGCACGGAACACTGTTACTTTCCTGCCGAAGTGGTACCTATTTATCTACTTGCAGGTTCTTGCTTTTGAACTGCTAGATTGGCAGGAGCTGGAACTAGAGACGGGAGCTCACTCCATCTTGCGGCCACTCGGGTCTTGAACTGCTGAACTACTGACCTTCCACAGCCTGCAGTTCAGCGTCTTAACCCCTTGAGCCACTGCAGCTCCTGGAAAAGAGGAGTAAGAGATTAAAACCAACACTACAGCTGCCACCAAAACATTACTTTAATCTGTGCAGCCAATCAGATCTCCAGTGGCCAATCAGAAGCCTTGCTGTTCAAGACCTTCACCTGGCCCCACCCACTTTCTAGAATCATTTGGGAGGCACCGGGAATGGTGTTGGCGGGCACTATGGCACCCATGGAAACCACATTGGGGACCCCTGCTGCAATGGTTAGGCGAATGAGCTGGGATCTTTGAAGTCCGACTCCCTGTTTCGAATCCTGCCTCTGCCACAAAGACAGTCTGTGGCTTTAGACAAGTCTCTCTCCTTCAACTTCCACCTGTAATGGGACCAATTGTGAGAACTGGAGCAAAATAAATTGTGCATGTGAAGGTATCTGAACACTGAAAACGGCATTTGAATACTGAATATTAGCTATTTCCATCCAGCCTTGTAAAGCTGCATGGGTCAGTACCCATACAAAACTCTGCATTTTTGCACAGAACACTGGGCCATGACAGAGCAATGATTCCCCCCCCCTTTTTGGCTGACTTATGGTGACCCCATGGGGTTTTCAAGGCGAGAGATGTTCAGAGCTGGTGCTCAGCTTCTGAGATCTTTCAAGATTAGGTTAGACTGGCCTATCGGGGCAATGATTTTCCCACCCAGTGGTAAAAGACCCCACTGTTGTAACAAGTAATCTATGGATTTAATAGGGGTGGTTGAGAATAAAAGTGAACATTTAGGAACCTGATCTCTCAGCTTTCTTATAAAATCATATAACGAGCTTCGTGCAGAGTTTTAATGATGATTAATTAACATCCGCAGCCCAGTGTATCCACTGAAACAAGCCACGGAAGGAATGACCAAGAACTAAACGATTCAAGAGGGATGGAGAGAAGGTATGTTTTCTTTCAAGTGAGATTGCTGGTTGATTCTCGGGTTGGGCAGCGGTAAGGTCATGGCTTCAGTTGTCACACAAGACGATTTTTGTACACTTTCCCTGATCTGCCTGGAGGAAGGGTGGGATTAAAAAAAATCAAAATGCGCATATGGACAAGAGACCTGGGACAAAAATTGTTTTCTCGGTTTGATCCTCTCAGAGCTATATTAAAGGTAGGCAATGCGTCACTCTTTGATCCAATTCAGATTGTCGGTTCTATCTCTGAGGCAAAAAAAATACGAACCAAATGAAACAGAAGTCTGCCCAGTGGCACCTTAAAGACTAACAACATTTTTTTTCCATTCACGGATTTCTGTAATATTTTGTAAAACTGTAGTTAAGGGATTAATTTCTCCTACTGTATCTGAACCAAACGAACTCTGTCTCACAAAAAGGATGACAGTGAAGAAACTGACATTCTTCAAGATTTCCTGTTCCTTGGCTCCATCATTAGCCAAAAGGGAGAGACTACAACCAAGAAATCAGGAGATTGAGACAGGGAAGGGCAGCCGCAAAGGAGCTAAGTGTTAAGTTACGGCGCAATGTTCCCTCTAAGCTGTGGAGACTTGTGTGCAAAACTTCTACTTTGTGAGCTACTGGCATTAAAGTTGTGAGCGAGTCATTTGGCTACTGCATCTATTAGTTTGGCTCTGGAGCCATCCCTTCCTGAGCGAAGACAAAAATGTGTGAGCCGGAGGCTAATGAACTGTGAGCTAGCTCACACTAACTCAGCTTAGAGAGAACGCTGGTTACGGGTGACCAAGATCAAGAGAATGTGTGCCTTGGTATTCCCAATCCCCATTACTATGTATGAGTGTGAAAGTCGGGCAATGGAGAAAGCCAACAGGAGGAAAGCTGATGCCTTTGAAACCTGGTGTAGAGAAGAGTTTTATGGATTAGCGGGGACTGCCAAAGAAACAAATCAGCGGGTTCCAGGTCAAATCAACCCTGAATTCTCCCTAGAAGCTAAAATGACTAAACCGAAGCTATTATACTTTGATCACATCATAAAAAGATGAAAGTCACTGGACGAGTGGAAGGCAGAAGGAAAAGAGGAAGACCTAACATGGGATGGATTGACTCAATCAAGGAAGCCACCAAGGCCCATCACTTAACAAGACCTGAGCATGGCTGTTAATGATAGGACATTGTGGAGGACATTAATTCATAGGGTTGCCACCTTGAAAGTGTCTTGACGGTACTTATTACACAAACACACAGAGTCTTTAAGGTGCTACTGGACTTCTGTTTTGCGTTGCTACAATAGATGATCACAGTTACTCCACTGGATCAAGCTGATCAGAATAGATTTTTGGCTGGTTTGGTGTCTGCTATTCGTTCCCACAATTGAACTTCTTGATTTTTAACAACTGATCCCACTACACTTGATGCCTGACATTGACGCCTGTGCATTCACATTGTTCGTAACGTTATAGATGCATCGTATTCTGTCCAGTGGTGTGCACACTCTGTTAGGGGAGCAAGGGCCAGGGGTGGAGCATCTGCTTGGCATGCGGATGTCCCAGGTTCAATCACCAGGATCTCCAGTTCGCAAGGATCAGTTAGTAGATGATGGACCAAGAGTCTGATTCAGTTTAAGGCAGCTTCACGTGTCCTTCACACCTTCTAAGTAACTTGAACTCAAATGGCCTCAAAAGGGTGTAACTCTGCTTGGAACAGGATTGTTTGATTCTCAGTTGGCAGACGGATGAGGAAGAAACTCCAGCCTACAGTGGAATTCCATTTTTGTAAAATGCAAAAGAAATCACCTGACTGAGAACCACTTCGGTCTAGTGGTTAAGAGTGGCGGAGTCTGATCTGGAGAACGGGGTGGGTCTGATTTCCCCACTTCTCCACATGCAGCCAGCTGGGTGACCTTGGGACAGTCACAGCTCTCTCAGAGCTCTCTCAACCCCACCTACCTCACAGGGTGTCTGTTGTGGGGAGAGGAAAGGAAGTAGATTGTAAACCGCTCTCAGGGCTGGCTCCAGGTGTTTTTGCACACTAGGCAAGGACACCTTCTGGCGCCTCCCCTGCTGTTTCCTTGGCAAGGGCCAAGGAAGGGAAGGAGGTTTAAACCCCTTCCATTCCATCTGAGCGCCGGCAAGCCAGGGAAAGGGCGGGGTTTTTGGCGGGGGCAGGGGGCTTTTGGCGCCCCTAAGGGCCGGCGCACTCTAGGTGAACGCGTAGTGAGCGAGCCGGCCCTGACCGCTCTGAGACTTCATGTGAAGCGTGAGGTATAAATCCAACTTTTCTTCACAAAAATAATACAGTTTGCTGTCCTTACAGTGAAGACCATCAAACCCTAGGAACACTAGAAAGAATGAGGCTGGCCTATGTTCCACTGTAGCAAGTAACATAAGGTAAAGGTAGAGGTTCCCTTGCTCGGTTGCGGTGCTCATCTCCATTTCAAAGCGGAAGAGCCAGCGCTGTCCGAAGACGTTTCCGTAGTCATGTGGCCGGCATGACTAAACACCAAGGCACACGGAATGCTGTTACCTTCCCACTGAAGTGGTACCTATTTATCCACTTGCAATTTCTTGCTTTCGAACTGCTAGATTGGCAGGAGCTGGAACTAGAGACAGGAGCTCACTCCGTCTTGCGGCACCCGGGTTTTGAACTGCTGAACTACTGACCTTCCACAGCCTGCAGTTCAGCGTCTTCACCACTTGAGCCACCACAGCTCCTTGCAAGTAACATGGTGACAGGTAAAAAGAGGGGGTTTTTTTCTTAGGAATTAATGTAACAAAATCTATCTAACGTACTCCTTAAACGAAAAGTGTGGGTTACGTTTCAGCCTGACTGATACTGCAGTCTTACGCAGCGTTACTCCAGTCTAAATCCACTGAAATAAGTAGGCTTAGACTGCAGTAGAACAAATTATTTTAAAACCTGATAGTGTCCCTTTCAACAACAAGCTCCCATCCCTGAAACAGAAAAGCTTGTTTTTAAAGGAAGTTGTAGGTAGGGCAAATTCACGTTCAAAGTGGGTGCGGCCGCTGGGTCTTGTTCCAATCCAGCCCCCACCTAAGTGAAGGGAGTGAGTGGGTGGGCAGGGGGCTTCAGCAAGTTGGGGGGCATCCACGTTTCCTCCTTCAGAAGATCGTGCACACACAGGATGGTCAGCAGAGTTCCTCTTCGTTTGGCTAGGTCTTGCTTTCCAGAATCTCTCCCATGGAGAGTTGTTCCACTACCTTCAGCTGGCCACTTGCCCCACGCCATTGGTTCTCTGCTTGCTCTTGCCACCTGGGCTGCCAATCTTCAGGTGGTGGCTGGAGAGCCCCTGAGATGACAGCTGGTCTCCAGGTAACAGCAGTCAGTTCCCCTGGAGGAAATGGCTGCTTTGGAAGGTGAATCCGATGCCATTATACCCAACTGAAGTCCTGCCCCCCAAAAAACCCCACCCTCTTCAGGCTCCACACCCCCAAATCCCCAGGTATTTCCGGAGCTGGCAACCCTATCTGCCACCTACCTTCTCCCCAGCTACTGACCACAACTGCCTTTAAATCTGTTCTTAAGAGCTGGCTTCCACCTGGAGGGCAGGGGAGGGGCCAGGTTCGACACCGCCTGTCCCGTCTCCTCCAAACCAGTGGAGTTTCTTCCCCCATCACAGCTGTCCCTAAGCCCAGCAGCCAGCCTTTACCCAATTAGTGACCTTCTGGCCGCACCTGGTCAACTGTTTTGGATTTGTCTAGAGTCCACCCTCCAAAGCATCCATTTTCTCCAGGGGAACTGATCTCTGTAGTCTGGAGAAGAGCTGTAATTCTGGGGGATCCCCAGGTCCCACGTGGAGGCAGGCACCCCTAGTTTCAGTACTGCTTCTTGACCACTTATTCGTGTTTCTAGTACTGAATTATACATTGACCTCATCACTGACCGTTTGCAAAGATCTTCTCTGATCAAGACAGCAAAGAAGCATTCTGTCTAAGTGGACGACAGGACCAGAAGTCTGCGCAATTGTCATATTCTTGAGCTTCCTGCCAGTTCCCAAAATTAACTCATAACCACGGCCTCTAGATGGCATCCTTTGATAAAGATTCAGATGGGTAGTCCTGTTGGTCTGAAGAAACAGAACAAACTTCAAGTCCTGTGGCATCTTTCAGACCAACAAAGTTTTATTCAAGGTATAAGCTTTTGTGTGCATGCGCACTTATTCAGATACATTAAAACAGAAGTTACCAGTCCATACATATAGGTAGAGGGAGATCAGCAATTAACATGCAACATACAGCCAGTTTGGTGTAGTGGTTAAGTGCGCGGACTCTAATCTGGGAGAACCGGGTTTGATTCCCCACTCCTCCACTTGCACCTGGCTGGTTGACCTTGGGCAAGCCACAGTTCTGATAAGAGCTGTTCTTGAAAAAGAGCCGTTTCTGTCAAGAGCTCTCTCAGACCCACCTACCTCACACGGTGTCTGTTGTGGGGAGGGGAAGGGAAGGGAGCTTGTAAGCCGCTCTGAAACACCTTTGGGTAGTGAAGGGCAGGGTATAAATTCAATCTCTTCTTCTTCATAATGAAGATGTTTAATTTTTAAAAAAATATATTTATTATATATCTGTTGTACAAGTTTCCAGTAAAGTCCATACAAAGAACAAGAAGAATTCTCATGAAGTTTTACATAAACCAATGCAAACAGAAATAAGAATCTTAAATGTCAAAACTGTATAAGAAAACAGTACTCCATCAAAAAAATGTAAAATTAACAAGAACACTATCTTTAAACACCAGCCCTTGAAAACCATAATTTTGTAACTAAGGAATTGTCAATCAATTCGCATAATGATCTACAGGTCAACAAGGAAGAGTTAGAATTGCCAGCAACTTTTACCAAATATATAGAAAGCATTAACTTTGGTTTTCAAAACAACCTATGTTTGTTGTTGAAGGCTTTCACGGCTGGAGTTCATTAGATGTTGTAGATTTTCCGGGTATATGGCCGTGGTCTTGGCACTGTAATACCTGACGTTTTGCCAGCAGCTGTGACTGGCATCCTCAGAGGTATAACACAGTAAGATGGAGTACTCTCTGTGTCAAGGTGAGACGAAAAATGGTAGGCAGGTAATTTATAGCTACTCAGGAAGGTGGGGTAGGGCTGAGTCATTATCTTGTAGGAGTGCCCCAGGCTGTGACATGCTAATGGAGGAGCTTTCTTGTGGAGTTTCTTCTGCATATGGATTGGCTGTTGAAATTCTAATCTTATCTGTAGTGCTGTTGTAATATATAGAACATTTTGTGTTTTTTAGGACAGGAAACCATGCCCTATTTATTTTTCTTTCCTGTTGAAATTGTGTTTATGTTTATGAATTTCAGTGGCTTCCCTGTGTAATCTGACATGGTAATTGGATGTATTGTCCAGGCATTCACTGTCTTGGAATAAGATACTGTGTCCTGTTTGAGTTAGGCTATGTTCAGCCACTGCTGATTTTTCTGGTTGGCCCAGTCTGCACTGTCCTTCATGTTCTCTTATTCTTGTCTGAATGCTACACTGTGTAGTCACGATGCAAACTTGTCCACAACTGCATGGTATGCGGTATACTCCTGTGCAGAAGTGAGGGGTCTCTTCTGTCTTTTGCCAATCGTAGCATCTGTTGTATTTTTCTGGTGGGTCTGAATACTGTTTGTAGGTTGTGTTTTTTCATAAGTTTTCCCATCTGATCAGTGATTCCTTTGATATATGGCAAAAACACTTTCCCTGGGGCCATTGTAACGTATTTGATAAAGTGTGCGTGCACATGAAAGCTCATACCTTGAATAAACCTTTGTTGGTCTTAAAGGTGCCCCTGGACTCTAAATTTGTTGTACTGCTTCAGACCAACTGGATCTAACTACAATCCTAAACAGAGTATGCCCCTTCCAATCCGATTGGCTTCAAGGGTGTAACTCTGCATGGGATTGCACAGTAGCTGTTCCACAGCTAGGCATTTATAGAATCTGGAAAGTGTAAGAGCAACCCTAAACAGGTCTACCCAGATTCCTACTAGGGTCTTTTCAGGGGGTTGGATCCAACCAGCTTTTCCACTGGTCAGAAGGTGAGGAGGTGGTCCCCTTTGAGCATGAAAAAGCCTATGGTGGGGATCATTAAATCTGCATGCCCAAAAGTCATACGAGATGGGAACTTCAGCAAGAAGGGTCTGAGAACGAATGACAGAGGTGGTTGGATCCAACCCGAAGCCGTTTACTCCCAGGAAGGTGGTCTTGGGACCAGTGTTTCCTCTAAGCTGAGTTAGTGTGAGCTGGTTTACAGTTTTCTAGCCTACGGCCCACACGTTTTTGTCTTCGCTCAGGAAGGATGGCTCCAGAGCAAACTAATTTAGTAACCAAATTGCTTGCTCACAACTTTAATGCTAGTAGCTCTCAAAGTTCAATTTTTGCTCACAAGCTTAGAGGGAGCTTTGCTTGGGACACATGGGTAGCGGGGGGGGGGAGTGGGCAGGCAGGCAAAGTGGCGGAGGGGAACAGGCAAGCAAGATTCCTCGTCCCTGTGACTTTGCTTATGGGGAGCTACTATTGCCACCACTGTTGGTTCCTCCCTTGACTGCCAAGGCAGCAGCACTGAAACCTGGGTGGCCAGGAGGAGTACAGAATTCGTGGTCACCTCAGCAGCAGCCCTGGAGATCAATGGGGAAGGAGGAGCAGGCGAAGGAGGAACAGCTGCCCGCTCCCTGTGTAATGTACTCAGACATAATGCAATCAGACTTGACTCCATGCGAGGCAAGGAAGCCATGCGGTCAGGCAAATACATCCGAGCTTCGCTCACCTGGACAAAGGACTCGGCGGATCCTAGCCTGCTCCAATCAGAGGGTTAGGCTCCCGGCCGAGAGCCTATGGAACTCTCGGCCACTGTAAATAGCCAATGTCTCGAGTGGGGTGTTTTTGGGGTGTGGGGTTTTCAGGGGATATAAACGGGCCTGCGAGCCGGGTAAAGTTGTCTTGTTCTTGAACTAATAAAGTATGTGAGAGCTGAAATCACTCGTCAGTCTCAGTACTTTTCACCCTGTTTCCCGGGTGGTGCTAGAAGCCAACCAGAGGACGAGGAGTGGGTGCCACCCCTGCCCCCCCGTCTCCCCTTGGCCGCTTAGGCAGTGGCACAGCAGGATGGCGGACACAGAAGAGGAAGATCAGGATTACCCCCAAAAAACGCTTCCTCCACCATATGAGCCAGTCATACTATCAGGCAAGTGGCTGGCTGCTGGGTAAGTGCGTGGTCAAGGTGGGAAGGATGAGATTTCTACCTCCCTGAGAGTCTTGTGGGTGGCCACTTGGAATTATTCTACAGGTTAATTTGTGTGTGTTTCTCGTACACAATCTGAGCTTTCAAAATCCAGTACAAGGAAGCAACATTTCTAGCACAATGCATGAAAACCATGCACAAATATAGACAATGCCCGAGCAAAATCTTTATCCTTCTGGGCAGGGCCACTGGTTCCTTATCTTACAACCCAGCCTCTTATGTAATCAAACTCCATTGTCTCTCTTCTCTCCATTCTTTTTCCCCAAGATCCAACTTCATTACAAGACTCCCTAGCAAAATATTTCCAGCCTTTTAGAAAGCTGTGATAATGGATGCAGAATACATCATGAATTGCAGGATGTGTTTCCTCACTGAAGAATTCGGATCTGTAGGAAATCAGAATGGAATGCAGGTACTGCACCCATAATATTGGACTGACCTTTGTGTTTGATCCACCTTGGTCATGCAACCTTTGGGCCCCTCTTTGCTTTAGAGTTTTTGTTGCTTTAGAGCAGAGGCGTCGAACTCATTATGAGGGCTGGATCTGGCATAAATATTACTTTGCTAGGCCAGGCCATGCATGCCATAAAATGTACAAAAGGTACTAGAGGTATAAACTTTATAAAGGTTTTTATATATGGGGGGAAGGTATTTGTGAGTCCTCCTGCCTTGTGAAGAGGGTTGGACTAGATGACCCTGAATGTCCCTTACAACTCTATGATTCTAAGGTGATTTCAGATACTGAATGGCAATAGCAGGTGAATGACAATAGCAGGCTTGATTGGATTAGGTGTGATATGCAAATAGGTAGTAGGCCATCGCGATACCAGCACTGGTCAGTGAGATAGGAAACCTAGGTCTCAATTTGGTCCAGGAGGATTCTGTCCAGAAGGATACAAAGAATAAATGGACATAGTCTGACATTAGAAACCACAACATTCAAAAACCAATGGGGGAACATTTTAACCATCCAGGAGATTTAGTTGCTGACCTAAGAGTAGCAGTTCTCTTACAAAGGAATTTCAAAGGAAGATTAGAGAGACTGCTGAATTACAGGTGGTAATGTTCAAGACAATGTATCCTCCTGGATTGAATTAAGACCTAGGTTTCCTATGTCATTACCAATGCTTGCTATTGTTATTTGGCATCTGAAATCACTCCACTCTCCAAGATATAAGGACCAATGAACTCACATTCTATCTGTATCTGAAGAAGTAAGCAGTGACTCATGAAAACTCATACCCTGGCACAAATGTTGTTAGATTTTAAGGTGATACTCCATTCCACTAATAAAGATTGCAAGTTGTGTTTTTAGGGTTCTTTCTTTTTTCTTCATCTGTTAGGAGAGGGGGATCTCTCCAAGTGAAATAATGTGTTGATTTCAGACTGGACAAAATTCACCCAGCACTAGTGATGATAATGAAGCAGTTAAAAGGAAAGGGAGGGGTGTTAATGTGAAGAAAGGCAGCCAGCAAGGTGGGAGGGGAGAAAGGGAAACGTATTGAACTGGAATATATGGAACCACAAATGTATTTTTAAATACTTAGCCTTCTCCTTCCAGTCATTAAACAATGGAATCCAATCCAAGTGTTGTAATTCCTAATCACTTTTTTCCCCAAAAGAAAATAAAATCCCAGGTAGGCACAGAGAAATCTAATCTAAAAAAACCCTATTCAGAATAAACCAAAATAAGTTAATTTTAATTTTCCTTTCCTCTTTTCCCAAGTCATCTCTTTCCTTTTAATGTGTGTGTGTGATTAAGTGTCAAAGGAAACAGCAGAGCAGGGTGATCTCAATGTAAATTATGTTTGTCAGAAGAATCTCCCTCCCTCTGAAGAACTGTGCATTCACACAAAAGCTTATACCTGGAATAAAACTTTGTTGGTTTTAAAGGTGCCATGAGATACCAACTTTGTTCTTTCTCCTCCAGGGTGGAGCAAAAGCAAGCTGCGATGTAGCAGCAGCCCTAGAGAAGGAAGCAGCAGAGAGCTTGATGAAAGCAAGCTGTGATGCAGTGGCGGCGGCAGCCCCAGAGAAGGAAGCAGCAGAGAGCCAGTTGCTTGTGGGCTGGATACGAGTCCTGCAGGGCCTAGTTCTGGCCTGCGGGCTGGATGTTTGACATCCATGCTTTAGAGTTTTTGGGTGAACTTCAGGGGTGATGGATATTTTTGAAATTTCAGTTGCTGCCTCTTGCTCAAGGTCTGCTTCATTTCCTTCAAGTATTAGGCTTGTTTTGGAGACCTCTTGCCCATCAAAGAGTGCTCTAGATGACCCATGATTTGATATCCCTCTGGAATCTCTGGCCCCCATGGTTCCTTTAAGCTGTGCCCTGAAAACAACCAGCCCGCATCACTGCTATGTCATGGAACTGCTGGCTGAGCATTGCTTGGAGCAACTTAAAGCTATCTACATAAATATCACCCCTGTTGCAACTAGGTGATGGGGCACTTTTTTGGCACTCAGTTTCCCATCTCTTTTGCCAGGTACAGAAGATCAACTATTAGTTATTAGAACTCAGAGAGTAACTACAAAAGACTCTTACTCTCAAGATGGTATATGACTCTGCACCGACTACATAAAATTAACAAAAACAACAACTCAAGAAGCTGGAAGAAATGTGGATAAGGAGGTACGTACTTTCACTGCTGGTGGTATTGCCCACAGATCCTCCAGTTCTGGAATGAAGCATTAAGACAAATCAAGGAGATCACAAAACATCGCCTGTAAACCAGAAGTTTTGTTACTGAATCAGTGGGATGACTCATTAAGAGACAACACTAAAGAACTCACCTCATTATTACTAGCAACTGCTAAACGGACAGTAGCAGCTTGCTGGAAATTGCCCTTGCCGCCGACACTGCTTGGCATGAGAAACTGTGGGATCAATTCGTAATGGCAAAGATCTAAGACTCGATTCAATGTACACATTCCCCAACAACTCCAGTTCACTCCAAATTTGTGCAAATTTGGGCTCGAGTACTTAACTTTATGACAACTCACAACATACTTCCAATGAATCCATTGTACCGCAACTGGCCATTTCTCTAATAAACCAAAACAAACTCCCAGAATATAAACACTTTCTAGTGATTATAACCTACAAATATTTCCCAGCAACATGCATGACACATTTACAGACAAATAATCTCAAACGGCTTAATCTATTCCAACCCAGGTGATAATTGGTTACACTATACTGAGCAAAGATGAGCATTGTATTGTATAGTAGTGTATTGTATATTGTTAAACTAGTTGCTGTTAGGATAGGTTATGTATTGTTATCAAGAGCTATGATATTTGACTTGCTGTCTTAAATTGTAATATGATGAAAAGAATAAAAAAATAAAATTCAGAAAACAAACTCAGAGTAAGTTAAGCTCCTGGGTAGCTGGAAAAAAAAAAGCATGTCATTTGTCTGACGTCAGGGACAGGCATATGTGCCCCAAGAAGCACTCTGCAACACTGTGCGGCGCACACAATGACTTCGTTCGAGCATCGGAGGTAAATCCCAGAGGTCGGATCAGCAGCCCTGGGTCCGGCATGGCGAAGACTACGGACACAAATTACCATCTCCTGGACACGTGCAGTAAGACACGTTGAACTTTCCCCACTTCAAAATGCTAATACCGGAGCAAGGGAACCATTACAGTTAATGAAACAAAGTGGAGGTTGAAGAATTAACAACACTCTCCTAAATAGGGTTGCCAGGTTGAACTCTGGAAATACCTGGGGACTTTGGGGTGGAGCCTGGAGAGGTTTGGAGTGGTGCCTAGCAAGGACGTGACATAACTGTGATGTCACTTCCAGGTCAAAGTTCAAGTGATGTCACTTCCTAAACTCCACCCCTTCCATTGATGTCACTTCCAGCACACTGCACCAAACCCCCACCTCTCCCTGTGATGTTACTTTCGGGGCACTCCCTTCAACCAGCCTCTTCCTATGAATGCACTTCCTTCTTTCAAAATTCAAATTTAGATACATTATTTCTTTGTATCACTTCCCACCTTTCCCCCATTTTAAATTACCTGTAGGCTTTCAGGCCTTCTTCCAGTGCAAAAATATAAAGCTTTAAGATAAAATACGTTAAACTTTTAGCAATTCGAAACAAAAGAATAAAAGCCACACAAGGACACAGCACATGAGAAATTAGGGTTGCCAGCTCCAGGTTGGGAAATTCCTGGAGACGTGAGGATGGAGTCCATGGAGGACAGGGACCTCAGAGGGGTACACCGTGTGGTTCACCCTCCAAAGCATCCATTTTCTCCAGGGGAACTGACTGTGTAATTTGGAGATGAGCCGTAATTCCAGGAGATCCCCAGGTCTCACCCGGAGGCTGGCATCCCTAGCAATGACCCCCTTAAAATCACTCTTCAGAAATAAACTTACTCGGCATCCACAGGCAACTCAAACTGTCAAGTTCAGCTCCCTTCTATGTCGGTTTTTTATATATTTAATGGTATCCCTGATGTCAAAGCTGGACAGAGCAACAGGCACGGACAGAGCAACAGGCAGATAAAAGGCACTTTGCGCGGAGAGTCAGATTCGACTGTGCGACTGGAAAGCCAGCAACAATCTGCTGCCCAGTCACATAATGCAACCAGGCACTATAAGTTTGCACCTACAGAGACCTTCAGATAAACTGGAACTAGCGCTCTGCCTGCTTAAACAAAAACCCTGGGGAAATATATTCATTATTACAATGTATTTTGAAGAGCATTTCTTTATATCTTTACCGATGCCATTTTAAAAGCCGTAATCCAAATGAGTATTTATGAGAGCTTCAATTCAGATTTCTTGGGCATTAAATCTGGAAGTTTTCTTTGTGCCCCAAATCTTAAATTATAGCTATGCTACCAAACCTCCAAACATATCCCAAGCTCTGATTAACAAGCATTTCCCCCACAGGGCCGGCTCGCTCACTAGGCGTTTGCCTAGAGCGCGCCGGCCCTTAGGGGCGGCAAAAGCCCCCTGCCCCCCCAAAAGCCCCGCCAACCCCCCCCGCCCCTTCCCTGGCTTGCTGGCGCGCAGACGGAAGAGATGGGGGTTTAAACCCCTGCCCCTTTCCTGGCTTGCCAGCACGCCCCTGCAGGGCACCCGGCAAGCCGGCACCAGTTGGAAGGGAGGGGGTTTAAACCTCCTTCCCTTCCTTGGCCCTTGCCAAGGACAGAGCGCCGGGGGGGGGGAGCAGAAGTGTGCAAAAACACCTGGGGCCGGCCCTGCTCCCCCTCCCCTCACCTCCAAGATACTTAGGGAAGAGCCTTCTTGCCCCTTTCCACCACACACATATCAGGAGTAAACCTTCCCCGGCATTGCAAATCTCCCTTTGGCTGAGGCGATCTCCCTCTGTCAGCCATATCCCCCTGAGGCATGGTAAATAACTTTTCTCTCTGCTCTTCACGAGAGAATCCCAGAGGGGAAACCCCTTTCCCTAGCAGCAGAGATTGTTCTGCCCCCTTGGTGAAGGATTTTGCCAAAATATTTGCTTCATCTCTGTGCGTGCACACACTCAACACTGCCCCCCCCCGCTATTGGAAAACCAACTGCCCCCTATGAGATGGCTTTGACCAATGTTCCCTCTAAGCTGAGTGTGAGCTATCTCACAGGTTTTTAGCCTCCAGCTCACACATTTTTGTCTTAGCTCAGGAAGAATGGCTCCAGAATAAACTAATTTATGCAGTAGCCAAACTGCTCGCTCACAACTTTAATTGCCAGTAGCTTACAAAGTAGAATTTTTGCTCACTAGACTCCACAGCTTAGAGGGAGCATTGGCACTGACTAGTAACAACCCCCTCCCCAAGGGAAATATGTCAAGGGCATATGACCTTCCTTTCATGTAAGCCAATTGGATGGAGATCTCCCAAGCATCAAAAGGGGACGGGTTATAAAACAAAAAACTGCAGTTGTAGCTGTCTGTTATTTGTTCATGGAATATTTGTTGTTGTTGTTGTTGTTGTTCAGTCACACAGTCGAGTCCGACTCTTCGCGACCCCATGGACCAGATCATGCCAAGCCCTCCTGTCTTCCGCTGTCCGCTGAAGTTTGCTCAATTTCATGTCCGTTGCATCGATGACACTGCCTAACCATCTCATCCTTTGCCGTCCCCTTCTTCTTTGACCTTCAATCTTTCCCAGCATCAGGGTCTTCGCCAGTGAGTGCTCCCTTCTCATTTGGTGGCCAAAGTATTTGAGCTTCAGCTTCAGGATATATACACATATATATGAGGATTTATCCAAAACATGAAAGAATCAGTTGCTGCAGATGTTCCAGGTTGTGTGGTCGTAGTCTTGGCATTGTAGGACCTGACGTTTCGCCAGTAGCTGTGACTGGCATCCTCAGAAGTATAACACAGAAAGATGGAGTACTCTCTGTGTCAAGGTGAGCAGAAAAATGATAGGCGAGTAATTTATTTCTACCCTGGAAGGTGGGGTAGGGCTGAGTCAATTATCTTGTGTAGCTCTCCAGGCTGTGTAATGGAGGAGCTTTCCTGAGGAGGTTCTTTTGTCTATGGATTGTTTCCTGAGGAGGTTTGAGGAGGTTCTTTTGTGTGTGGAATGGCTATTGAAACTCTAATCTTATCTGTAGTGCTATTGCCAGCTGTAGAACATTTTTGTGTTTTTCAGGACAGGAAACCATGCCTCTATTTATTTTTAAAATCTCTTCTTTCCTGTTGAAATTGTGTTTATGTTTATGAATTTCAATGGCTTCCCTGTGTAATCTGGCATGGTAATTGGAAGTGTTGTCCAGCCTTTCAGTGTCTTAGAACAAAATGCTGTGTCCTGTTTGGGTTAGGCTATGTTCAGCCACTGCTGATTTTTCAGGTTGGGGAGGGTGGGGGTAGATATGTAGAGAAAACTAGAGAAATGGCTTACGTGAACCTGGTACAGTTTGGCATCATTGGTTCCACCATGCAGTGTCGGAGCATGTGCAGGTCCACTGAGGAAGAGAGTGAACACTTTATAAAACCCCCATAACATATACATGTATTGCAGATGGATGAAGAAATGCTGAAGCTGGCTTGCAATTTTGTCTAGTGTGCGATTATTTGTGCCCTGCAGATGTGGCGAGGAGCTGAGGCTGGCTTCTCAGGGCTTATGACGACCCCATTAATGTAATCCACTGATAATATCCCTCCATATTGCAGATCACAGGGAGAGCGTCGAGGCTGAGGGTGCCTGACAACAACCTGGCGGTGTAGGCCAGAGTCATTGGGGAATTTCAGACAGATGATATAATCTGGAAGAGGAACGGTTCCCAAACAGTTTCTGGTCTGGCATTTCAGACAGAACCGTTTTAGAACTGGTTCCCTACCGGAATATATTTGTAATTTCACACAGAATCGCATCTCCCTGTTATAGGTGTGGGGAGAGGGTTAAGGGAGATTGCCTGAGTTATGAGAAACCTGCTTCAAAAAGTTGCATGCACCCTTTATGCAAGGCTGTAGATCAGGCCCGTAGCTACCGCGGGGCATCTCGGGGCTAGCCCCCCTGACTTACTGGGAAGGCCCCTCGACTTCCCATCCAGCCCAGGGCCCCCCAGTGGTGGTGGATGCAGGGAAGGAGCCGGGTATTCCTTTAATTTGATTAGCCAGTGCCCCCCAAGAAATTTAAATGCCCCCCAGCCAAAAAAAATCCTGGCTACAGGCCTGCTGTAGGGTCTCTGAATAAATTCCAGCAATTGGTTGCTAGTGGTTTGCAGACGCTTTGTATTTCTGTTAGACATCTAGAGAGATCCCAAATAATTCTTGGAGCCAGGAGGCATGCAGTGCTAAGGTCCTTCTCTGTCCCTGTGGTTTGCAGATTTCCCCCTTGTGGGGACGGGAGGAAAGACAGTGACATATTTTTGAACATCCTTCTTTGAGCAAGCGTGTGGTCTGCTGTCTGCAAACAGAATCATAGAATCATAAGGGAATTTCACATTACCGAGATTCTGCCGGATTGAAGCCGTTTCTGATTCGTCTTGAAGTAAACCGGTACAGGGCTGCCATTTCACACATGGCTTTCTCTGACCGGAAGAGAGCCGAATCAGAAGCGGTTTGACAATTCAGACTGCACCGCTTTGTTTTCCCGCCGTTTCCTGCAGCGCCTTTTTTTTAAACAAAATGTTCGCTTTAGAGCGCTATAGCGCTATAGCGCTCTAAAGCGAACGTTAAAAAAAAAAAAAAGCCGGAGATCGCCTGCATGGGTGAAAAAAGGCGGGAAAAAAGCATATCGGATCTGGGAGAAGAAACTGACAACTACTTGGAAGCAGTTGACAGGTAAAACGCTTCAGCCCCGTTTCCTGATTGGGACAGAAGCAATTCTGTGTGAAATTACAAATATATTCCGGTAGGGAACCGGTTCTAAAACGGTTCTGTCTGAAATGCCAGACCAGAAACCGTTTGGGAACCGTTCCTCTTCCGGATTATATCATCTGTCTGAAATTCCCCATAGAGTTGGAAAGGCCATCTACTCTCCAGGATTCCTGGAGAACATTTGCTTCCTGACCCGAAAGTGGCAATTGGCATTCCCTGGGCATGTAAGAAAGGGCCACGAGAACTAAGCACCGATGCACCCCTTCCTGCCCTCCCTCTCATGAACTGCCTAAGTCCACAGAATCAGCATTGCTGTCAGATGGCCATCTAGCCTCTGCTTTAAAACCTCCAAAAAAGGAGCCAGTTTGGTGTAGTGGTTAAGTGTGCAGACTCTAATCTGGGAGAACCGGGTTTGATTCCCCACTCCTCCACTTGCACCTGGCTGATGTGACCTTGGGTCAGTCACAAGCTCTGTCAGAGCTGTTCTTGAAAGAGCAGTTTGTGTCAGAGTTCTCTCAGCCCCACCTACCTCACAGGGTGTCTTGTGGGGAGGGGAAGGGAAGGGAGTTTGTAAGCCACTCTGAGACTCCTTTGGGCAGTGAAGGGCGAGGTATAAATCCAATCTCTCTCTTCTTCTACCTCACAGGGAGTCTGTTGTGGGGAGGGGAAGGGAAAGGAGTTTGTAAGCCGCTCTGAGACTCCTTTGGGCAGTGAAGGGCGAGGTATAAATCCAATCTCTTCTCTTCTTCTACCTCACAGGGTGTCTTGTGGGGAGGGGAAGGGAAGGGAGTTTGTAAGCCGATCTGAGACTCCAAGTGAAGGGCGGGGTATAAATCCAGTCTCCTCTTCTTCTTTAAATGTTGCCTTTGTTTTTCCTAACAGAAATGCAAAAGATTTGCCCAAAGTCTCTTAGTGTTTTATGGGTGCATGCATGCCATATTTTAGTTTCAGAAATAATTCCAGCATGCCGTAAGTTCTTGGTTCCGCCTCTGGCATCGCCCATTAAAGAATCTCGTGCCCCAGGTTTGGGGAAGATCTTTCCCTGTCTGAGACCCTGAAAAGCCACTGCC
The DNA here is from genome assembly GCA_029375565.1 of Gekko gecko. Classification (NCBI taxonomy): domain Eukaryota; kingdom Metazoa; phylum Chordata; class Lepidosauria; order Squamata; family Gekkonidae; genus Gekko; species Gekko gecko. Next base: position 34,402,312 of record JAPDNY010000017.1, on the reverse strand, counting down.
TGTCAGAACACACTTGGCAGGCACCTGGTCGGGCTGCTTGGAGTCTTCCACCCAGCTTAGCTGCTGTGCAGTTAGTAAATGTTCGCTGGGGGGTGTTTGAGCAAATTTATGTCAGGTGGAAGAAAGCCACCGGCCACCTGGACTAACCTTAGCCGGCGGGGGTTCACCCTGTGATCAGGGCTGCCAGCTTTTCAACCAGTCCTTTTAACAAGGATCTGTTCTGCAACAGTTAGCAAATGATGTTATTTTGCTCCATGCCATGAAAAGCTTCAGCTTTTCAGATTTCTGTATATTAAACCTCAATAAAAGGTACTGGACTCTTTTCCCCCTGGCCAGTTGTGACCCTGCCTATACACCCAAATGTGTCCCAGTTTTCATCTGGGAAATATTGCAGTAAGTGGGTGCACATCTGATCCTTCATCCATGCACCCCACATTTTTCAAGTCAGTCAGCAGCCTGAACCTTAGGGGTTTGTATAACTTGCGGGCTGATTTGTGTGTCTGTATGTGTGTGTGTTTTGCTGATAAATAAAGGTTTTCATGTAGTACCTGCAATGTTATTCTGACCCACAAGAGGGAGACATACTATTGCTTATGGCCCAGGGGACCCTCTAAGAACACAAGAGCAGCCTTGCTTGCTGGGTCAGAGCCAGGGCCCATCCAATCTGACAAACGGAGGCTGAACCCAGAGGTCCCATTCAGCCCTCACGGCTCTATCCTCGAGAAATATGTCCAACCCTTGTTTAAGCCAGTGATCAGCACCGCATCCCATGGCAGGGAGTTCCACAGGCCAGCTACCCACTACGTAAAGTAATACCTCCTTATCAGAACAGCTAGATTTGCGTGCAGTGGCACCTTAGAGGCCAACAAAATTTGGGAGGTAAGAACATAAGAGAACATCAGAGAAGCCAATGTCAGGTCAGGTGAGGCCAATGGCCCCTCCAGACCAACACTCTGTCAGACAGTGGCCAAAAATACCAGGTGCCATCAGGGGGTCCACCAGTGGGGCCAAGACATGAGAAGACCTCCCACTGTTGCCCCCCCCAAGCACCAAGAATACAGAGCATCCCTTGCCCCAGACCAAGAGTTCCTATAAGAACATAAGAGGAGCCAGTGTTGAATTAGGCCAATGGCCCATCCAGTCCAACACTCTGTGTCACACAGTGGCCAAAAATACCAGGTGCCATCAGGAGGTCCAGCAGTGGGGCCAGGACACTAGAAGCCCTCCCACTGTTGACCCCCCCCCCAAGCACCAAGAATACAGAGCATCACTTGCCCCAGACTGAGAGTTCCTACCTATACCTGGTGGTCTAGGCTTTCAAAAGTTAAAGCTCCCTTCGTCAGAGCTTTAAGTCTCACAACTCATATCCTGAAAATCTTGTTGGTCTTTCAGGCGCTGCTGGACTTGAATCTGGCTGTTCTATTACAGGCCAACGTGCCTACTCTCTAATCGTCCCTATCAGAGTCACCGGAGTCAGTGGCTAGAGCAAGGGTGTTAGACATATGGCCTGCAGGCTGGAACCGGCCCATCCAGGGCTCTTATCTGGCCCACAAGTAACTGATCATTACCTTTATTGCCATATGACAGAGGCTGTGCATGAAGTCCCTGCATACTGCCCCAGTGCTAATGCGTAATGGGTGGTGGAATTGGGAGGGTGGGCATCAGGGAGATACTGCAAGGAAATACTGTGAGAGCATTAATGTTTTAGGCATGTGTGTATTTTGGAAGCCACTTTGGTGTAGTGCTTAAGTGGGCGGACTCTAATCTGGGAGAACCGGGTTTGATTCCCCACTCCTCCACCTGCAGCTGCTGGATGACCTTGGGCAAGCCATAGTTCTGTCAGAGGTGTTCTTGAAAGAGCAGTTCTCTCAGAGCTCTTTCAGCCCCGCCTACCACGCAGGGTGTCTGTTGTGGGGAAGGGAAAGGAGTTTATAAGCCATTCTGAGACTCCGTATGAAGGGCGGGGTATAAATCCAATCTCTTCTTCCTCCTCTTTGAGTAAATAATAATAATGTTAATTGGGTTTGCCTGTGTCCTTTATAAAGTTTATATCTCTGGCACCTGGTATTACAATTTATAGCACACATGGCCCGGCCCGGCAAAGTGACATTTATATCAGATCCAGCCCTTGTAACAAATGAGTTTGATATCTCTGGGCTAGAGTGTCAGACTAGAACCTGGGAGACCCGAGTTCTAACCTGCATTCTGCCATGGAAACTTGTTGGGTGACCTTGGGCTGGTCATACACTTTCGGCTTGACCTACCTCACGGGGATGTTATGAAGATAATGGCGGAGAAGAAAGTGATGTAAGCCACTCTGGGGAGAAAGATGGGGTATAAGTGCAGTAAGTAAATAAAATAAGATGTAAGAAGCACTATGCTGAAATGGCCACAGTTTTATTTTGAAAGATAAACCGAGCAAAGCTGACTATGGACGTGCCCGTCACTGGCATACGGAAATGTGATATTATCAACAATTAAGATAGATTAGGGAAGCAGCCGGATGAACAACCGGAGGAAGGTTGTGCATAGGGTGGAAAATATGATGAGGCATAATAGAGGTGACAGATGTCCCTAGAAGGTCTATGGTCTTCTGAGACACCAGTTCTTTCCAGTTTGCAAAAGGCTGTAGATTCTCTGAATAAATTCAAGCAATTAGTTGCTAGTTGTTTGGGAATGTGGAGGCCCCTACACTGATTTTCAGGTGCGTTGCTGCATTTATGAAGGTCTCTTTTTGTGTCTTGGCTGGGCTTTGTGGTGCAGTGGTTAAGAGAGGCGGACTCTAATCTGAAGAACTGGGTTTGATTCCGCACTCCTCCACATGCAGCCAGCTGGGTGACGTTGGGTCAGTCACAGCTCTCTCAGAGCTCTCTCAGTCCCTCCTACCTCACAGGGTGTCTGTTGTAGGGAGGGGAAGGGAAAGGCAACTGTAAGCCACTCTGAGACTCCTTCAGGTAGTGAAGAGTGGGGCATAAAAACCAACTTCGTTTTTGTGTGGTTTCTGAGGAAGTGGCCTTCTTTCCCGGAGGGTAGGTTTCAGGAGAGACTAACAACATTCTTTAAGCTTTCTAGGACCCAAACCCACATCTTCAGAGGCAAAGGGCAGTGTTCCCTCTAAGCTGAGTCAGTGTGAGCTAGCTCACAGTTCTTTAGCCTCCAGCTCACACATTTTTGTCTTAGCTCAGGAGGGAGGGCTCCAGAGAGCAAACTAATTGATGCAGGAGCCAAATCGCTCACTCACAACTTTAATGCCAGGAGCTCACAAAGGAGAATTTTTGCTCACAAGACTCCACAGCTTAGAGGGAACATTGGCAATGGGTGACTCCTTAATATGCGGACAGTTCCAGGTGTTCAGCCGTGTTGGTCTGAAGCAGTAGAACAAATTTAGAGTCCAGTTGCACCTTTAAGACCAACAAAGGTTTATTCAAGGTATGAGATCTCATGGGCGTGCACACTTTTTCAAATACATTGGAATGGAAGGTAGAGTTCGAACTTACAGACAGAGGCTGAATAACAAATTAACATGTAACACGATGAAGATGGTTTAAGATATGGAAAGACAAAACTAAGTAACAAGCTAAGGTTATAAGGGCAACAGTAGTTTTGATTTAATTAAGGGGGGGGAAAGGGCAGTCAAGCCATAATCTGTCAGTTTGGTGTAGTGGTTAAGTGCCTGGACTCTAATCTGGGAGAACCGGGTTTGATTTCCCACTCTTCCACTTGCACCTGCTGGATGATTATGGGTAAGCCACAGTTCTGTCAGAGGTGTTCTTGAAAAAGAGCAGTTTCTGTCAGAGCTCTCCCAGCCCTGCCTACCTCACAGGGTGTCTTTTCTGGGGAGGGGAAGGGAAAGGAGTTTGGTGTAGTGGTTAAGTGCATGAACTCTTATCTGGGAGAACCTGGTTTGATTCCCCACCCCCCACTTGCACTTGCTGGATGACCTTCGGTAAGCCATAGTTCTGGCACAGCTGTTCTTGAAAAAGAGCTGTTTCTGTTAGAGTTCTCTCAGCCCCGCCTACCTCACAGGGTGTCTGTTGTGGGGAGGGGAAGGGAAAGGAGTTTGTAAGCAGCTCTGAGACTCCTTTGGGCAGTGAAGGGCGGGGTATAAATCCAATCTCTTCTCTACATATGTCAAAATAGGGGATAAATGTGTAAAGGTATTCTCTTCTAATCGTGGGAAGTCAACTGAGACTCTCTCCTGGCATGAAGTCATTGTTTTATGGGAAACGCCCCCTCTTTGCCATCCGCTCTTCCAGACTAGGGGACTGAAGGGAGGCGCGCAGCTCTTGGAGGATGACCTGCGGTTACGTTGTGTGGCCAGGAGGTGGCGACGAAAGACCCCCCCCCACGAGGCTGCAAGAAGAAGAAGAAGAAAGGGGAAGGCTCTATCGGCCTGGCCCCCCCCCCCCCCCCGGCTCCTTCCCAGGCCGGCCTGCTCCTCGCTCGGGTCCCTCCCTCCCTCCACGCAGGCGCCCTCGGCCGGAGCAAAGGCGTCGGGAGGGGGAGCGCCGCGCGGTCGGGTCCCCGACGGAGCCAGCCCCAGTTTGGCCAGCACGCCGCCGCCCGCCCGCCCGCTGCCCCGCGGCCCTTCCTCCTCGCCCGGGACAGGTAAGCGCCCCTCGGGGGGGACCGCTCACCCCACGCCCACGCCTCCCCCCAGCCCCGCCGGTCGAACTTTTCCCAAGTTTGGAACTTTCTGCGGAGGAAACTTTTTTGCCTTTGCTTCTGCGTCGATTCTGCCTGGAGCGCAGCGTGGGGGTGGGTTTAAAGTCGGGGAAAGGAAGAGGGCGCTTTTGGCTGGCTGCGTGCCGGGGGATCGGGGCGGGAGCGCGGTTCTGGGAGGAGGGGGCGCTACTCGCGAGTAAGCGCAGAAAGGCGGGATCCAAACCGTGCGCGAATAAGCGAGGAGGAGCAGCAGGCTCCAGTGGTTTCTTTGGGGGGGGCGCATTTGCTGCAGGATCGGGGCCGGGGTCTGTCCCAGATGGGTCCTCGCGCGGCGGGGGGCTTACTCTGGAGCCAGCCGGGGCTGCCGCGGGAGCTCTGCAGGAGCGCAGCCTCCCCCGCCCCCTCCCCACTTTCCCGTCCATTGTGCGGCGTTTCGCTGTCTGTGTGTGTGTGGAGGGGGGGGGATGCGAGCCAGGGGCCTGTGGGTTAAAGCGGGGAGGGGGCGTGCGTGCAAAGCAATAAATGCAGCCTTTCAGAAGAGTGTAGACGGTCCCCGGGGAGGGGGTGTCCGAGGCAGTCTGGGGGAGAGGAGGGGGGGGAGAGCCTGCCTCTGGGAGAGAATCCAGCCGGGGGAGGCTTCCGCCCCGTCCGAGGAGCCCCCTTTTCAGCCTGGCTTACTCAGAAGGAAACCCCATTCTCTCCCTGAGTGTGCCCCCCCCCTCTTAGGGGCCGGCAGAGACCAAACTTGGCCAAAGTGTGTGTGTGTGTGGGGGGGGGGCAGTGTTCCCTCTAAGCTGTGGAGTCTTGTGCGCAAAAATTCTACTTTGTGAGCCACTGACATTAAAGTTGTGAGCAAGCGGTTTGGCTGCTGCATAAATCAGTTTGCTCTGAAGCCCTGGTTCCTGAGCTGAGACAAAATTGTGTGAGCCAGAGGCTAAAGAACTGTGAGCTAGCTCACACTAACTCAGCTTAGAGGGAACACTGGTGGGGGGGCAGTGTTCCCTCTAAGCTTGTGAGCAAAAATTCCACTTTGTGAGCTGCTGGCATTAAAGCTGTGAGTGAGCGATTTGGCTCCTGCATAAATTAGTTTGCTCTGGAGCCATCCCTTCCTGAGCCGAGATAAAAAGTTGTGAGCCAGAGGCTAAAAAACTGTGAGCTAGCTCACATTAATTCAGCTTAGAGGGAACACTGGTGCGGGGGGGGGCTTCCCCTCCCCCCTGCCCAGCTCTCCCCAGATCCTGGAACCCCAAAAGCCTGGCTGTTCTTTAAAACCGACATCCCTCAAGAGATTGCTCTGGTCCTCAGCTGTCATGGCCCCTGCGACCGAGTGTGTTTGGGCCACTGGGTCTGAAATGTGTACTAGTTCTGGGGGCAAGGCCTCTTCTGTGGGTGAGAGGGTTTGGGGAGGGGGGCACACACACATGCCCAGGTAGGTCTGTAGAGCACTGCCGTGCTCTTCTGCACATGGAGGGAGTGCGCCATCTTCTACAGGAAGGGGATTCTCTTCCAGGGGACCAGAATACCCTCTCCTGATCTCCTTTCTCTGGGACCAGGTTTCCCCCGAACCCTCTCCTGTTCTCCTTTCTCTGGGCCGAGTCTTGTGGAATTCTGGCGTTCCCTTCCCTGCTCTCCCCCTTCCAAATATCTGGTTGCTGGCATGCCTTATCCAAGCGGCCCTGTTTTGTAACATCTGGCCCTTAAGGGTTTAATTTAACATGCAACATTGTTACTGCAGAGTCACAAGTGGTGCTGGAATTATTGGGGGCGGCGGGGGGGTGGGGGGAGAGAAGCTTTTTAAAAATCCAGTACTTTGTTGGGGGTGGGAGGTGCTGGTGAGGCTTCTACCGCCCCCCACCCTGTAACATGAGCCATGTAGAGCCAGAAAAGTGTGTTTTTTTAAAACCCCTCTCTCCCCCCCAGCTTTGTTTCCAGTTGTGAGCTTTCTGAACGTTTCCTTAGCCTGCAATTTCTGTCCAGGGTTCTGGTTGAAGATTCTCCTGTATTTCCTTAGCTGAAGGCCCACATCCTTTTAATCGTGACCTAAACTGGTATTTTGGAGGAGAAACTATTTTTTGTTTTAAATACCCCCCCTGCTTTCTCTGGACAATGTCAGGTTCTGTGGGGCAAACCTTTCTAGAAGAAATTGTGTGTCTTCGTGGGAGAAACTTGGGAGGGGGGAGGCACGATTGCCAATATTGTGACTGTGCCTCTCAACAGACTCCTGGAATTGACTTTTCAAAAGTTTCCTTGTTTTGGTTTGCAGCGAAGTGTAAGATCAGTGATGCAGAGCGTAACCAAGAGCAGGGAGCTGATTGGTGGTGTGGGTTTTCTTCTGCTCTTTGGGAGGTGGGGGAGGTTACCTCACTAGTGGTCTGAAACCCTTTTCTTTCTTCCTTTTTTTCTTTGTTGGTTTGCAGCAAGTGCATCTCTGATTTTACGTTTGTTTGGAGTTTAAATAAAAACCAGTACACTAATCACATTGGGTTTTTTTTGAAAGGCCAGACTTCCACTAACATTACAAACATGCTAAACCGGCACAACCCTGTTTGTTTCAGTAGGACTTGCGTGTTGGTGACAGTTTGGATAATGGTATACAGGGCTGAGCAGGGTAAGACAGTTGCATTTCCTGTTGTACACGGTGCTGAGTGCATGGCGAATGTTGTGCCCGCATCTGTGCGAGTTGGCATAAATGACTGCATTTTCTGTCTTGCTGTGCCTCTGATAAAGTGAGCTGCTCAAAAACATGTGCTGGAGTAGGCCCTGTTAATTGTTAAGGGGCCACTGTAGCGCTCGCCAGAGCTTTGGAACCTCAGCAAGGTCAGCCACAATCAGTACTTGGATCAGGACTTGGATGGGTGCATGCAACCCAAAAAGGTCTGCTGAGCACCACCATGCACTTCTGCACATGGAAGGGAAGTCTGCCGTCTTCTACGGAGGCGGTGGAATCTTACAACAACGGTATTCTCTTCCAGGCATGCACACGAAAACTTATACCCAGAAATAAACTTTGTTGGTCTTAAAAGTGCCACTGGACTCGAAGTTTGTTCTGCTACTTCAGACCAACACAGCTGCCCAACGGAGTAAAAAAAATCCACTTTACTGGGGACCTTCTGCGCATAAAGGGGTTTGCTCTGAGTTCGTCTCTTCCCCTCTATAGTTGAATCTTTTGAGTCTCTCTAGAGCTGAATGAAAGGAAGTCTGTAGAATTCTTTGGGCAGGTCAAAGGCTCGCTGTTTCTTTGTGCTGAAACTGTCAGGGTGTGTGAATCTGCCCCGTTATCCCTGAGGGATTCTACCGGAGAGCCAAGATTGGCAGAAAGGGATTTGGGTGACCTTGGCAACATCTCTCCCGTCCCTATCACTTATGAGTCGTCCAAGATGCCAGCTCTTGCGTTGTCTGGAAAAAAAAATTAATTTCACTAGATCTTTGTATCGCGTAATTTCAGACATTCCCAAATGTCGACTCGCTAAACAGGTTTATGCCATTACTATGCGAACAATCCTAAACCAAGAGTGTATTGTCTGCTTGCAGTCCCACCCTCTCTCCAATCATAGATTTTAACAACATGTTTGCGCTTAAGTAATGGAAGTATTTGAAGCCTGTGGTTTATAAACTGTGTTTAGAGACTCTGCTCTTCAGTTGCTTGAGGGTCCTACGTGCGGGGATTTCGAGTTATTCATAACTTGCAGAAGACCATGATAAAATGTGTGGTTTCTGTTTACAGGTTTTTCTTGGAATGGAAACTCTCATCTTCCCCAGGGCTTTTAATTTTGTATAGCCTGGTTTACTTGTGTCGGGGCTTATGTGAATTTAGGTCCACAGTCGGTAACTAATTTTCCTGGTCGTCCTGGGGCTTTTTCGTCGTGGCTTCCACTCTGTGGAATGGTGAAGGAAACCATCTCATTGGAGATCTTCCAGTGAATGCCGCAAGCCTTGTTTGATTGCCAGGGCTTTTGAGGGGGAGGAACAGCAGGCATTGGGTGTGTGTGCACGTGAGGGAGTTAGTTGTTTTTTTTATTTGTAATGTTTTCATTATTACTTGTTGGCCACCTTGAGCCAAGAGGTAAGAGTGGGATATAAATATTTCAGTAAATATATAGGTCAATAAATAAATGTTCCCAGATGTGGTTTGGTACAAACTTTTGGGAAAGACCGCAGTCAAAACACCTTTTGACAAAGAATGCTGACAGTCTTGCAAGTCTTGCACACATCAGCACCGTTTTCGTTGCCTCCGCCCTCCTCAACGACAGGAGGACTTTCCCAGACTTAAACAAAGTTATAATCGACATAAGCAATAATTGTCATAATTGACGTATCATTTATAGCATTAAGCTACAGCAGTGCTGATATCTGAGGAAGGCAGCGTTGACTCTCCAAAGCTTATCTCCCCTCCGCCCCTGTCTTATTGGTCTCTACGGTGCTCCTGGACTTGAATCTAGTATCAGTCTATCAATCACCAAGCCCCAGTGATATGTCAGTTACCAAATGCAATTGATTTAAAGAAAAGCATTTGGCCTGGAGGGAGGCTGTGTGTCAGGCTCCTTAGTCAGGTCGCACAACGCAGGGCTTCAGTAGAAGAATCTCTTTATTGGTGTAACAGAACTAAAGACACGTATACAGCTTGTGTCAGGAACGCCCGGGAACAGCAGGGCTCCCTAAACTATAGTGGAATCAAACACCCTCCCTAAAGAGCTGAAGCCAATGAGTATAGTTCACGTGCGCAGGCAAAGCAAGCGGGCAAAGCAGGCAGAACAATTTAAAAGCCGTTGATTCCCAGCAGAGGAGTTCTGCAGCTGGAGGCACTACAAGGGCAGGAAGATGATAACATGCAGACAGTAGAATAATTTAGGTCAGAGGCTGGTAGACTGAGAGTACTCCCCTCGCATTCTAACTCCATGGCAGGGCTACCTGACATCGTGGCATGCAGGTTGGTTTCTGAGGTTCTGTTGTAAGGTAGGAACCTACAAGAAATGGGGTCTTCTTGGTGGTGGCACACTCTGTTTTTAGAATGTTCTCTCCACAGCCATATATGCCTGGCACTTTCTCTGTCAAAGTTTAGTCTGCATGCAAGAACGTAAAAACCTGGGCTTTTAATACTTTTATTTATTGGCTGGTTCTCTTCCCTTATTTTTCTATAAAATGGCTGCTTTTTCCTTGACCGTTAATCTCTACTGGTTTGACCGTGTCTATCATTTATTGCTTAGGATTTATATATATTTTTGCTGTCTCAAGAACCTTTTATTTGTGCGGTGGTGTGCAAACAAGTCCAATTCATAATCGGTGAGCCAGGGCCAGCTAAATGCCTGCAGGTTTTTGGAAGCTGGCTTAATTGTTTGAGGCAGCTTCCAGGTGAGACGTGTCCTGCGGCAGAGTTCAGCTTGTGTCCTTTACTACCCTCCGAATGCCACCTGGGGCAGCCCCTTGATCTTGTTTCTTATTGCAGAGCTGCCTCCGTTTCCTGTGAATTAGTGCCGTAGCTTCGTTGCCATTTTGCCAGTTCCTGCTAGCAGTCCTTACCCAGTATTCTGTCCCCAGTGCGGGACAGAATTGGATGCTGCTGAGAAATCTGGACATCCTGGCCTAGATAGCCCAGGCTAGGCCAATCTGGTGAGATCCTGGAAGCTAAACAGGGTCAGCTCTGGTTAGTACCTGGATGGGAGACCACGAAGGAAGTCCAAGGTTGCTGCACAGAGACAAGGCAATGGCAGGCGGCCTCTGCTCCTCCCTTCTCTCGAAAACCCTACAGGGTCACCATAAATGCAACTTGACAACTCTTTCAAGCACCAATGGGATTATGATGTGTCTTTCTGTTCCCTGTCACCCGTATCATCTTCTGGAATTCTCCAAAGGGGCTAATTTTAACAAGGGTGGCAAGCCACTGAGAGGACTCTTGGCTCATACAGCTGTGGTAGCCCAGGATTCCTGCTTGCTTGGCTTAATAAGTTCACACTGCTGATATGTTTCCCGGCAGCAACTTGACAGGGGCTTGGGGATAAAAAACGAAGGGTCTAAAATGGAACCGGGGGGGGGGAATGGAGAGCTCTGGGTTGCTACTTCCTAGCTTACTGACTTAGCCAGAGGGCTGAGTGCCTTCTGAGAGCCAGTTTGGTGTAGTGGTTAAGTGCACAGACTCTTATCTGGGAGAACGGGGTTTGATTCCCCACTCCTCCACTTGCACCTGCTGATGTGACCTTGGGTCAGTCACAAGCTCTGGCACAGCTGTTCTTGAAAAAGGGCAGTTTCTGTCAGAAGTTCTCTCAGCCCCGCCTACCTCACAGGGTGCCTGTTGTGGGGAGGGGAAGGGAAAGGAATTTGTAAGCCGCTCTGAGACGCCTTTAGGCAGTGAAGGGTGGGGTATAAATCCAAACTCTTCTCTTCTTCTTCTTCTTCTTCTGGGTGGGTGCTGTAGCCCCTTGGCTTGGCTGTAGCCACAGACATCATCATGGCTGGGAGCTTTGAGACAGCTTCCAGGGAGTAAATCCTCCCAGGCTTTGGGAGCAGAAACCGGACAGCTTCCCCCTGAGCAAAGATCCAGATTCTCCTCCATTTTCTTGGAGTAGGAATTGCATCAGAAGACCTCTGTGGGGAGTGTCCTTTTGGAAGCAGTTCACTTCGTTACCGTCAGTTGTTTGGCTTGAACCCTCCTGATGTTTTGTGATTGGCCCTGCTCCTTTGGCGGCCATTTTGTGGCAGCGCCCGTTACCCTTTCTCGAGATCCCCACAGTGCCTGCTGGTTCCATGTAGCTGCCTGCCATGCCACGCGACCGACTCCTGTGCTCCGTCCATGGCCAAGCTTTATTGCGTCTGGGGAAGCAGGACAGCAGGCATGATTCACTCCCGGATGCAACCTGTGTTGAGACCGAAGGGACATGAACCTGTCAGCGGTCCCGGCATTTCCCTCCTCCGCCTCTGACCGTCTCCATGTCCCGGAGCTCCTTGTTGCTTAGCAACTTCCTGCCAGGGGTGTGTGTGTGTGTGAGGGGGGCTTCTCTGAACCAGGTGGCAACAGCTGTCCCAACTCTTAAGCACTTCTTCCTGTTGCTCTCCGGTTATGAAGTATTGGAAAAAAGTCACTTTGTGTGCGGCGCTTCTGCTGCAAGAAAACCTTGAGGAATCAGTGGCATTTCTAGTGATCGAAAGGTATCTTCCTGAGCTTCTGGGTCTTTGTCTCGTTAATCCCAAGATGGCGCTTAATAGAATTCGATGACAGCCCTGTGACAGTGTGCAGCAGCTGTGTGTGTGTAAGTGCAACTTTATTTGGGTTGTGTGTTTTTTTTATAAACCACCTGTGTGAGGTATGACCTGCTCAGCATCAGGTATGCACCGTGGGTCAGGAGCGCTTGGGCCTGTAACGTTTGCGTGGGAACGATCTGGTTTGTACAGGTGGAACCTCAGGCAGGTAAATTTATTTTTAACACACCCGGAGTCATGTTTAAACCAGGCCTGAGTTCACAGAAATTATTAGATAAGTTGGCTGTGATTTGACAACACTTTGTACCACCAACGTGTTTTACTAGCCTGCCTGCCTGCCTGGAGGTAACTGTGCCAGTTCTTTGGTGCCTAAAAGGAGGAAGTTTGTGGGTGAGAAGGAAAGAATAGGGTTCTTCAAAGATGCCTTGCCCGGGTCATTTGGAGATGGCTCTTGCCAGTTTTTTAGAAATCTACCCCATTTCCCTACCATATCTGGTGGCGGTGCGAGAAGATTAGTAAATTTTGGAAAAACATCAAACAGCTAATAGTAGAGATTACTGACATAGATCTACAATTTGTACCAGAAACCTATTTGCTTAACATAATACCAGATGGAATTAAACATGATGATTTATGTACGATACTATATATCCTTACTGTATCCAGAATCCTCGTTGCAAAATGTTGGAAAACTGGCATATTACCTAGCAGAGAAGAGTTAATTACGAAAATTTTTGAAATAGTGGAAATGGACAAATTAAATATGACATTGTCAGGGAAAGAAGGGAATGTGTTCCAAAAAAGACGTTACAAAGTTAATAAATGGATTGAGAGAAATGTCTAATGTGAACTCCCCAAAGTGATTTCTATGTACTACGGATACCTTTTTCTTTTTTCTTTGTAACGAAAAACTGATAAATAAACTTATTTAAAAAAAGAAAGAAATCTACCCCATTTCCCCCCCCACAACAGAGCCCCAAGGTGGTTTGCAATATCATTCTCTCCTCCCTCTTGTCCTCACAGGGTTGTTGTGAAGTTAACATGGAGGAGAGAAGGATACAATAAGCTGTGTTGGGACTCCATTGTCAGAGGGAAATAGGGGTGCATTTCTAAATAAAGTGGTTAAGACCCATCTCCAGATGGCTGAGCAAGGATTAGATTAGGCTGAGGGTGCACGACTAGAACATAAGAACATAAGAGAAGCCCAAGGTCAACCAGCGAGCTGCTTACGGCAGGCCGGGGATTTGAACCTGGGTCCCTCGGGTATTAGCTCTGAACTGTATCTCCAACACCGCTCTTGCCAAACAAATGCTAATTCATTTATCGATTTATTGATCTTTTCCCAGTCACTTTATGAAAGAGTGACATGCTGATGGTTTCTCAATTTTAACATTTGGAATTGTGTTTAAAGAACTCGGCTGTGGGTAGGAAGTCTAATTTTCAATTTGGCTTCTGAGCCAGAACACATTTGAGGCCATTAATATGGAATACCTAATAAAATAGAATGGCGAAAGGATTACAGTCTTCAAGGTGTGTAATTTTGTGGTTAGTTTTTCCCCTTGTTTTCCCTCCCTTTTTAAAAAAGGAAAACCAAGTTGTAATGCTTTAGATAACAGATGTTGCATAACCAGAAAGGCTGGTAACCCAGCTTGGAATTCCCGGTTGCAGGCTGGTAAAAGAAGCCCAGATATGGAACAACGTGTCCAGAATGCATAATAAGAACATAAGAGAAGCCAATGTTGAATCAGGCCAATGGCCCATCCAGTCCAACACTCTGTCACACAGTGGCCAAAAATACCAGGTGCCATCAGGAGGTTCACCAGTGAAGCCAGGACATTAGAAGCCCTCCCACTGTTGCCCCCCCAAGCACCAAGAATACAGAGCATCACCTGCCCCAGACTGAGAGTTCCCATCTATACCCTGTGGCTAATAGCCACTGATGGACTTCTGCTCCATATGTTTATCTAATTCCCTCTTGAAACTGCCCATGCTTGTAGCTGCCACCACCTCCTGTTGGAAGCGGATGGGGGAGGAGTTTGCTTTACTCTTGCCATCTCCCATTAATCAGGCACCTCTAGAAATTCAAGGAACCACAGTGGAAAAAGAGGCATTTTCCCTTTCTTATGGCAGTATCTCTGATTATCTGCCCCTCCCATTTTTTCTTAATTCCAATTTAATGGTCATGCTTTAGCTTATGATCAATGTTCCCTCTAAGCTGTGGAGTCTTGTGAGCAAAAATTCTACTTTGTGAGCTACTGGCATTAAAGTTGTGAGCGAGCAGTTTGGCTACTGCACAAATTAGTTTGTTCTGGAGCCATCCTTCCCGAGCTAAGAGAAAAATCTGTGAGCTGGGGGCTAAAGAACTGTGGGCTAGCTCATACTAACTCAGCTTAGAGGGAACACTGCTTATGATAGCTTTTAGTGTTGTATCATTTAGCTCTTTTTAAAAAAACCAAACCCACAGTTTTACAAAAATAATTTAGAAAAAGTGAATAGCCCAGCTTTGCCTGCACTCCTTAGAGCTTGGGAGCTAAGCAGGGTCAGCGACAGTCAGCACTTGGATGGGAGACCAGTCGGGAGTTTCTGTGCGAAGGAATGCGGGGGCAAATCACCTCTGCTCATTTCCTGCCTTGAACACCCAGTGGTTGGGGTCGCCATGAGTCAACTGAGTCCCAACTCTCAACAGCACCTCCTCCGAGGATATGTCTGTACATTGGTTCGTCTACAATTCCTAAGAACGTAAGAACATAAGAGAAGCCAATGTTGAATCAGGCCAATGGCCCATCTAGTCCAACACTCTGTCACACAGCGGCCAAAATATACCAGGTGCCATCAGGAGGTCCAGCAGTGGGGCCAGGGCACTAGAAGCCCTCCCACTGCTGCCCCCTCCAGCACCAAGAACAGAGTGCATCACCTGCCCCAGACTGAGAGTTCCCATCTATACCCTGTGGCTGATAGCCACTGATGGACTTCTGCTCCAGATGTTTATCTAATTCCCTCTTGAAACTGCCCATGCTTGCAGCTGCCACCACCTCCTGTGGCAGTGAATTCCATATGTTAATCACTCTTTGGGTGAAGAAGTATTTCCTTTTATCTGTTCTAACCCGACTGCTCAGCAATTTCATGGAGTGCCCACGAGTTCTTGTATTGTGAGAAAGGGAGAAAAGGACTTCTTTCTCAACCTGCTCAATCCCATTCATAGTCTTATAAACCTCGATCATGTCACCCCTCAGCCGTCGTTTCTCCAAGCTGAAGAGCCCCAAGCATTTTAACCTTTCTTCATAGGGAAGGTGTTCCAACCCTTTTATCATTCTAGTTGCCTTTCTCTGCACTTTTTCCAATGCTATAATATCCTTTTTGAGATGTGGTGACCAGAACTGTACACAGTATTCCAAATGAGGTTGCACCAATGATTTATACAGGGGCATGATGATACTGGCTGGCTTGTTTTCAATTCCCTTCCTAATAATCCCCAGCATAGCGTTGGCCTTCTTTATTGCAGTTACACACTGTCTAGACATTGTCATCGAGTTATCCACTACGACTCCAAGATCTCTCTCTTGGTCCGTCTCCTGATCTGCTGTGGCATCCTAGCAGATTGTAAAGGATTCTAGTCAGGTTCCAAGGAGCACGTTTGGGCCTGGTTCTCCCAGAGAGCAGGAGGTCTTTTTCTGCTCGTGTTGAGACCTGTCATTCCAGACTGAGGTGAAGGTTCACAGGCTGGAATGTGGCTTATTTTCCAAAATTCCTGTACTTGTGGTTTCGGATGCCCATCCGTGAGATCCCTGGCACCTGGTTGCTTTGTCCCTAGAACTTCTCCTCCCCAAAGCAAAGAGACAGTTCTGGCTTTCCTCCACCTCAATGGCGGAGGTCCTTTGGGACAGCATCATCTCTGGGTCTGCAGGGGCCTCCTGTTCAGAAATGCATTCCTGTGTCATAGGGGGATGAACACACATCGACACATGACGCTGCCTTATGCTGAGTCAGCTCGTCAGTCCATCAAGGTTAATCTTGTCTACTCAGACTGGCAGGAGCTCTCCGGGGTTTCGGGTAGAGGTCTTTTCACATCACCTACTGCCTGGTCCTTTGTAACTGGAGGTGCCGGGGATTGAACCTGGAACCTTCTTCAAGTAGATGCTCTGTCACGGAACCACAGACCCTCCCTGCCTGACTTGGAGCCTTTTCACATTTTGGTTTTTGGCCCAGACGCTCAGGCAGCCATTTTGTGGGGTTTCTGACTTCCCATCCTTTAAAATTCCCAGAACCACTTGCAGGAGGGACACGATCCTGGCCTGGCGTACGGGGTGGTGGTGGTCTGCTGGAAACCTTAAACAGTGTGGGTGCAGGATCAAGCCAGTTTTGAGAGCATCCCAGGCGATATCGGACTTTCCACTCACCTCTTGTTTTCTCTGGCGGAACAGAAGTCAAGCCATTGGCCGCTTCTTTAATTTTAATCAGGACTTTCTGCACCTAGCAGGGAAAAGTCTCCTCAACAGCCTCTCCGAACTTCAACCTCTGCTCTTTTGAGTAGGACAACGTTAATAAAGTTAATACGGTTTTTCCTTAGCCGTGTTGCTCCCCTGCAGATAACCTTTATGTTGCTTTAGGAGGCTGTAAAGATCACACCAATGTTCCTTTAGTTAGCGATAAGAACGGTCATCCTGGCTGAGTTCCCATGCAAGCGAGTTTGCTAAGGAAGAAGTCCGTGCTGCAGTTCCCAGGCTTCCTGGAGGACGGAACTCCCCGCTAGAAACACAAACCGCTGGGCACCTGCTTTGCGCTGAGCGGAATGGAATCTCTGAATCTCTTTGCCAAACAAACGGTAATAGGAAGAGGAATTGTATGAGAAACCATGTTCTTTTTGCCGACAGCTTCTGGCTGAAGTACTATATGTGAAAGGAAGATGAAGGACAAGTTCCCCTCAAAAAAGTTACTCTTGGGTGATTCTCTCCCCCATTATTTTACATATCTGTAACTTGTATGCCGCTTTAAGACCCCCCCAGCCTTGAGGGGAAGAAACCCGTAGTCTTTTCAGGTAAATGATATGTGTTTGGGGCTGTTTGTAGCCTGTGGCAGTGAACTTTTCTGGATCTAGCAACCACCTTGGTCCATCCTGCCGTGTGGTTAGAGTGTCGGACTTGGATCTGGGAGACCCAGGTTCAAATCTCCTCTCTGTTGTGGAACCTCAGTGGATGAGCTTGGGCTGCCCACCCTCTCTCAGCCCAAACTACCTTACAGGTTTGTAGTGAGGGTAAAACGGAGCAGAGGAGAACAATGTAAGGCACTTTGGGTCTTCACTGGGAAGAAAGGCGGGGTATAGAAGAGGAGGAGGAGGAGGAAGATTATTTATACCCCACCCTTCACTACCCGAAGGCGTCTCAGAGCGGCTCACAATCCCCTTTCCCTTCCTCTCCCCACAACAGACACCCTGTGAGGTAGGTGGGGCTGAGAGAGCTCTCTCGAGAACTGACCTTGAGAGAACTGTGACTGACCCAAGGTTACCCAGCTGGCTGCATGTGAAGCAGCAGGGAATCATACCCGGTTCTCCAGATTGCAGTCTGTTGCTCTTAACCACTACGCCACGCTGGAAGTAAATAAATAAATAATAAACTCTTCAAAAGGAGCTGCGGTGGCTCAAGTGGTTAAGACACTGAACTGCAGGCTGTGGAAGGTCAGTAGTTCAGCAGTTCGAGACCCGGGTGCCGCATGACGGAGTGAGCTCCCGTCTCTAGTTCCAGCTCCTGCCAACCTAGCAGTTCGAAAGCAAGAAATTGCAAGTAGATAAATAGGTACCGCTTCGGTGGGAAGGTAACAGCGTTCCGTGCACCTTGGTGTTTAGTCATGCTGGCCACATGACCACGGAAACGTCTTCGGACAGCGCTGGCTCTTCGGCTTTGAAACGGAGATGAGCACCGCAACCCTAGAGTCGGATTCGACTGGCTTTCGAGCAAGGGAACCTTTACCTTTACTTTACCTTTAAACTCTTCAACCCTTGCTCTGTTTCTTTCTCTGACCTCGTTTGTCAGTTTTATCTTCTCTTTCCTCCCCTCTTTAAATAATTTTGTTCAAAAATATTCTTGAAACGATACGGTGGGATCTGTGTCGGGTTGGGCGCGGAGGCTATTTAGGGTTCCTGCCCAGCAGCTGAAGACACTGGTGGCCTGTGCTGAGAAAGGAGAATTCGGAGAGCTGGCAGTGCAAATTCTGCCTCGGAGGCAGCTGAACTCCATGACTTGGATTGATCATGCAATTTAAAGATCAGTTAGGCAAGCTAGATGGAAATGCATTTTGCAATCTTTATTTATTGTCTGTCTTAGCTACGGGGAAGGGCAAGGAGCCGCGGAAGGCAGCGAGCCATGAGAACTCTTATTCGGCAACTTCTCCGGGTCCTGAGGTTTACCAGGCAACGCTTGCATATTTTGCAAGCATATCATTGCCTCCGTGAGAGCTAGAAGGTTGCTTGATTGTAGTGAAAGGTGAGATTTTGTTCTGGAAGCTGGATTCTGCACTCAAGTTGTATTTTCCCCCAGCATCTTTGCAGAGCAGTGACATCTTTTGGTGATGGTTGGTGGTGCTGAATGTAAGGAGAGCCTTGTCCCATCAGGCCGGCGGCCCTCTGCTCCAACATCCTCTTCATACAGCAGCCAGGGAAAGAACTTGACTGGATCTTGAAGCCACCACTGTCTCTATGTAAGCCTGTCTGCTTCTTCCTCTCTGTCAGCAGTAGGAGCCTTGGTTAATAAGTCGCCAGCGTCCCCCCTGAAGTGGGTCCGGGCTTTCTTTTTGTTCTCAAAATACTTTTCTTCTGTTGATGTTGGAAGCCACCAGGTGACTAATTTGCCCCCCTCCTTGGTGCCCTTTGCCAGGGTTTTGAGAACAAGCGCTTAGCAACCATCCCTACCTGGGTTAATGTTTACTTGCGCTTTCCTGCTGAAGTGGAATCCGCTTGATTGTCGAGAGGTTGTTTTCTCAAGGTCAAAGGACCAAACCTGTTGAAATTTGTTCTTGGGTTTTTGAACTGTAAGAAGAACCGTGCTGCAACAGGCCAGGGTTTGACCTCGTCCCGTGAAGCTGCCTTAACCTGAATCAGAATCTTGGTCCGTCCCGGTCAATATTGTCCACTCAGACTGGCAGCGGCTCTCCAGGGTCTCAGACTGAGGTCTTTAACATTACCCACGACCTGATCTTTTTCACTGGAGGTGCCGGGGATTGAACCTGGGACCTTCTGCGTGTCTGAGCTGGTATTCTACCACTGAGCCACAGTCCAGCATCCTGCCTCTTCCAGGAGCTAATCTGTTGCCCTTGGAGGGCTGACGAACCAGGCACGGAGGCCGAGGCCTTTCCCTTTCTCTCAAATGTTGGGTGGCCGTCCCAAAGAAACAGTGGGAAGACTAGGGTTGCCAGCCTTGGATTGTGAAATATGTAGACATTTTGGGGGGTAGAGGCTAGGAAGGTCGGGGTTCGAGAAGGGCAGGGGCCTCAGCAGGGTATCATACCATAGACTCTGCCCCCCAAAGCAACCGTTTTCTCCAGGGGAACTGGTATCTGTAGTGTGGAGACTGGTTATAATTCTGGGAGGTCTCCAGGCCCCACCTGGAGGTTGGGAGCCCTAGGGCAGGCTGGCTTCTTTTGCACAGCTAGACTCAGGGCCCCGTGGTTGGGTCAGGACCGGGGCTGGCTGTTTGGGGGAACATTTTGCCATTTCTTAGCAGCAGTGAGCCCCAGGGTGTGTTCTGTGTGCTGACCGCGTTTCTCCGCTCCTCCAGCTCTGAATTTTGCACGCCCCTGCATAATTCGCTCCCGGCACATCTCACGTGCGCTGTAAGCATTTTTCAAACCTGTTGGGTACTTTTGGCTGCGTTTTTATCTCAGCTCAAACGGCTGTCTCTGCGTTGGAGGTGCTGTTTGTCTTCTAGGGTGCCTGTACTAACATAATAAAACTCTTGGGAGGTAAGAGATACCGCTGTGTCATGCCAGCTTGGGTTTGGAAAGGCTGTGCACCTGGTTTTGAAGACTGGCCGGCTTGCTGGTAGATTTTCCGTCGTGGCGGGTGACTGTTTTTGTTAGCTGATGTTGTGGATGTGGGAGTACTGCGTAGATCACAAGTTCATCATCGAGCCCTGTGAATAGCCAAGTCCGTGGTCGTCTGTGGTGAGTGAGCGTCTCATCCAGGAGATCAGGTATAGAAATTTTTTGACAATTTGAGGGGGGAGGGTTCCTGCCTTTACTCTTTTGTGCTGCTGGTAAGTCACAAACCAGATAAAAGTGGTAGGTATTGGCCGGTGGGTGAGTGTCTAACACACTTACTTTGATTGGTTTGTGTGGTTGCATATAATACCAGTGATGATGAGGTAGAGGGGCCCTTTAACTCATCAGGCCGTTGACCCAGAATATTACTAGCAGCTAGGTACAAGCTGAGTTTATGGCCCCCTGTGGTTGTAGGTAGCAGTGCAAGGTCTACTTGGCATGGAACTGGGCCCCTTGGTAATGAGGAAAATGGATGTTGGACACTCCCCCCCATCCCCGTCGTCTTAGCTCAGCCTACTCCAGAGTGTACTTCAACATCCCAGTGCATCCTAGTTGTGATGACTGAGCATTAATGTTGTCTAGTTGTGAAGATTATGAGCTGATTCCCACCTTGCCTCGGGCACAAGCTCTGTAAGAGGTCTTAGGCAAGCATCTCTCTTGTTTAGCCTCCACCCTCTCTCCTCTATGTCTTACAGGGACGATAACACCGGCCTGCCTTATCAGATTGTTGTGTGATAGTATCTTGAAATAGTATGGGTACACCAGTTTGGTGTAGTGGTTAGGAGGGCGGACTCTAATCTGGGAGAACTGGATTCCCCACTCCTCCACATGCAGCTGCTGGTGTGACCTTGGGTCAAGTCATAAATTTTTTCAGAGCTGTTCTCTCAAGGGCAGTTCTCGAGAGAGCTCTCTCAGCCCCACCTACCTCACAGGTTGTGGGGAGGGGAAGGGAAAGGGATTGTAAGCAGTGTTCCCTCTAAGCTGAGTTAGTGTGAGCTAGCTCACAGCTTTTTAGCCTCCAGCTCACACATTATTGTTTTAGCTCAGGAAGGATGGCTCCAAAGCAAACTAATTGATGCAGTAGTCAAATCTCTTGCTCAGAGCTTTAATGCCAGTAGCTCACAAAGTAGAAGTTTTGCTCACAAGACTCCACAGCTTAGAGGGAACATTGATTGTAAGCCACTCTGAGACTTCTTGGGTAGCGAAGAGCGGGGTATAAATCCTATCTCTTCTTCTTCTTTATTTGTTGCTTCTTTTAAAGGCATTTCAGTTTTTCGTGTGCACGCACACGAAAGCTAATTCCCAGAATTAACCTTTGTTGGTCTTCAAGATGCTGCTGGGCTCAAACGTTGTTCCGTTGCTTCAAACCAACATGGCTACCCCACTGAATCTAAGAGGGGGGTTGCGTAAAGGCAAGGAGCTAGCCTACAAATTCTCTCTCCCCCCCACCAACCACTTGATTACTTGGTGGCTAGACTCTGGTATGCCTCTGTGCATGGACAAAGCTTGACATTACAGCCTGATTTCTTATCTAGAAGTGGGAAACAGGGGTGAGGATTAGGGATGTTTAGATCAACACAGTGGATGCAAATTATATCTCCTTTGACTGTTTGTAAACTACGGTTTGGTCACCTACTTCAGTACTGTTCAGTTCCGGACCTGCTAATTGTCGTTTCGGGAAAGGAAGATGGTGGTCAATTAAATGGCTGAGAGGGTAAAAAACTAGCTAAAGAAAGGATAAAATCAGAGACGTTAGAGATGATTAGTAATAAGAGATACTCACGTAAAGGTAAAGGTTCTCTTGCTCGAAAGCCAGTCGAATCCGACTCTAGGGTTGCGGTGCTCATCTCCGTTTCAAAGCTGAAGAGCCAGCGCTGTCCGAAGACGTTTCTGTGGTCATGTGGCCGGCATGACTAAACACCAAAGCGCACGGAATGCTGTTACCTTTCCACCGAAGCGGTACCTATTTATCTACTTGCAATTTCTTGCTTTCGAACTGCTAGGTTGGCAGGAGCTGGAACTAGAGACGGGAGCTCACTCCGTCATGCGGCCACTCGGGTCTCGAACTGCTTAACTACTGACCTTCCACAGCCTGCAGTTCAGCGTCTTAACCACTTGAGCCACCGCAGCTCCTTTACTCACGTAAAGGGTAACATAATTTTGAATGATGCATTGTTTTAAATAAGATAGACAACTCCCCGTGTATATTTTATTTTTGTGGTGTAGTTGTTTTTGTTTGTGCGTTATGTCTATTGTGATTTTGTATTATATGATAACGTATTGTACTGTATTGTATATTTGCTGTACTGTATTGTGTGTTTGTGGTAGTTTGTTATAAAATTAATAAAAAATCTGCCTTTGGGGGCAGTTTCAAAAAAATGAAAAGAAAGGAAGATGGTGGTCTATGAATATAGAGAGCGTCAGGGTTCTTCTTGTAGAAAAATCCCAGCAGGAACTCATTAGCATAATAGGCCACACCCAACAGCAGAAACTCATTAGCATATTAGGCCACACCCCAAAAGCACAGCTCCTTCACAGGATCAGCTTCCCCAGGTGCCCAATGGCTTGCGGGGCGCATGGGAAACCCGAGGGAAGGAAGGCAGTTTCTGGATCGGTTTCCCCAGGTGCCCCGCAGCTGCAGGGCACCTGGAAAACCCGAGGAGGGGAGGCTGTAGGCGTGGCCAGCTTGAAAGCCAGCCAGAACTCCGTTCCGGTGCGTTCCTGCCCCAAAATAGCCCTGGAGAGCGTGATGCAGGAGGGAATCGGGATACATGACTAGAAGTTCTGGCTCATGCTTCCGAGTGGCCAGACGTTCCATTTTGCAAAGCAAGTGTGCATTTAATTCTGAAGCAGTGTGTTAGCATGACTGCTGGTTCCGGAAATGATGTGAAGGTGTGCAGAAACACCGTGCAAATACCAGCAGTGGCGTGTGTGTGTGTGTATTTAAAATTATTACCATTGCCCGTGCAGATAGCGTTGGTTACTCTCATTCCCCCCAAACCTGCCTAACGGGTTAGCTTCTGCTGGAACTTCTTTGTTGTTGTTGCGAACAGCGAGAATTAAAAAAAAAAAAGCCCTCCAAAGTGCACCACGGCGTGGGAGAAGGATGCATAATTAAAGCCCTCAATGAAAGCAAATCCAGCAGTTGCTAAGTAAACCGGAGAGCCTGAATTGAGCCAGCAGATCTGCAACCTTTCTGTTGAGGGGTGTGAAAGCCCTGGTTGTCAAGGAGTCCTTATTGAAAAACAAACACACAGACTCTGGCTTATCTGGTCTCAAGAACTGAATGGGGCTCTCTTAAGTATGCTTTTGTGGCCAGGTTCCTCTGACGCAAAAGAGCGAAAGTATTTTGTGGCTGGCAGCTCTTTCTGACGCTTGGTAGGCCCGTGAAGCGCCTGCAGGTTCCCTTCCATGAAAGCCGTCAGTGGTCCGTCTTCAGATCGTCTGCCGTTTTTGCTCGTCAGTTTGTGCCTTTTCTAATGGGTGCATGGAGTGTTATCACCCATGGCTTATGCGTGCGAGCGTATGGAACTGCTTTCTGTTGCGTCCTGGGTGTAGTAATTAGCTGCTTAATATTTGTAGAATGCATTGATTTATACAATTTTATTGTTCTAGAGGAGCACCACTGGACATGTGATTGTACTGGAGGCCTCATTTGCAATTTTGTATTTTTCTTCCTTGCCCAGTGGTTAAACTTTGTAAGTAAGTCAATGGTTTTTGTTTGATAATATATTTACAATTCATTGGTTAGTTGCATTATATGTGTTTAATTTTTTATTTCTTTTATCTTTACGGCCTCGGTTTTCTGGTCTTTATTGATTTTAAACTTTATGTATGTATGGTTGTATGCATTTCTGTCTATATAATAGCCAATGTGTTCCAAATGCATTTTGTATTAGACCTCTGAAGAAGGCCTGCTAAGGCCGAAACGCGTCAGGTCTATCTTATCAGCCCTTGTGTATATTTTTACCATTCTTTACGAGGTATGAATGGGCCCCTATATAATGTTTTTAATCTGTGTTTAATAAATACATGTATGTTTTTGTATGTTTTTTAAGTGGATTTTAAATTTGGCCCTCTTTTGTTTTGGACTAACCTTTTCAGGTACTGAATTCTTTATTTTGGGTTCAGTTTTCTTCCCTTCCCTTTCTGTTCTCTTGAATCCTGGGTGTGGAACAGTGGTCACCGTGGGTGTGGGGGGGAAGGTATTTGTGAGTTTCCTGCACAGTGGTCACCGTGGGGGGAGGTATTTGTGAGTTTCAAGAGGGAATTAGATAAACATATGGAGCAGAATTCCATCAGTGGCTATTAGCCACAAGGTATAGATGGGAACTCTCAGTCTGGGGCAGGTGATGCACTCTATTCTTGGTGCTGGAGGGGGCAGCAGTGGGAGGGCTTCTGGTGTCCTGGCCCCACTGCTGGACCTCCTGATGGCACCTGGTATATTTTGGCCGCTGTGTGACAGAGTGTTGGACTAGATGGGCCATTGGCCTGATCCAACATTGGCTTCTCTTATGTTCTCTTATGTTCACTGTGCAGGGGGTTGGACTGAGGTCCCTTCCAACTCTAGGACCCTTAGTCTATCAAAGTCAGGATTGCCTACCCAGACTGGCAGCGGCTCTTGACGGTCTCTGGCAGTGCTCCCTCTAAATGGTGGAGTCTTGTGAGCAAAATTTCTACTTTTGTGAGCTACTGGCATTAAAGTCGTGAGTGAGCAGTTTGGCTACGGCATAAATTAGTCTGCTCTGGAGCTGTCCTTCCTGAGCTAAGGCAAAAAATGTGTGAGCTGGAGGCTAGAAAACTGTGAGCTAGCTCACACTAACTCAGCTTAGAGGGAACACTGGTCTCAGGCAGTGGCCTTTCACACCACCTACCACCTGGTCCTTTTAAATGGAGACGCTGGGGATTGAACCTGGAGCAGACGCCCTGCCACCGGACCATGGTCTTCTGTATGTGTGCATCAATTGATACCAGTTGGGAGGGCCCCCAGCTTTGTTTTGGAGCACATGCATTCCACTTTCCCATTATTTTAAAACAATATTACTTATTTTATTTATACCTTGGCTTTCTCCCTCACGGGTTCCCAAAGCAGCTTGTATTATTCTCCTCTCCCCCGCTTTGTCCTCACAACAGCCCTGCGAGGTAGGTAAGGCTGAGAGTGTCGGACTGGCAGAAGGTCACCCAGCAGGCTTCCAGGGGGGGGGGATGTGAACCTGCGTCTCAGATCATAACCACTGTGCTGTGAGCAAAACCCTTTTTACAATAAAGTAGCACTTCATTAGGAGCTGCGGTGGCTCAAGTGGTTAAGAGGCTGAACTGCAGGCTGTGGAAGGTCAGTAGTAGTTCAGCAGTTCGAGACCCGAGAGTGCTGCATGACGGGGTGAGCTCCCGTCTCTAGTTCTAGCTCCTGCCAACCTAGCAGTTCGAAAGCAAGAAATTGCAAGTAGATAAATAGGTATCACTTTGCGTTCCGTGCGCCTCGGTGTTTAGTGATGCCGGCCACATGACCACGGAAACGTCTTTGGACAGCGCTGGCTCTTCGGCTTTGAAACGGAGATGAGCACCGCAACCCTAGAGTCGGAATCGACTGGCTTTCGAGCAAGGGAACGTTTACCTTTACCTTAGCACTTCATTGGGATGATTGGAGTATCGGGAGAGCCGTTCTTTTCTTCTCTTCCAGAAACTGCAAGTGGCTACAACTTGGCTTTCCTCTTATGACAAACTGTCTGCAAGAGCCGAAGATGACCCTTGAGTTTTACCGCTTCCTGCTTGGGATCACTGGCTCCTGCGGGCCATCACGGCAAACCATTCGCCCTTCCTTACCGTTCCCAAATGAATAAGCCGCATTCTTTTCCTTGCTGCCCCCGACTTTGCAGTTCCTTCCTGGGAATAAAGAGGCTTTACCCACCTGTTGATGAATAATGACTTGAACATGTGACTACTTTTGATGTGGTGTATAAATACTCCAGGCTGCCAACAGTGGGGAGCAGAACACACCTATGCAAATGCCTTGGCTTCTGTTTTTTTTTAATATCGCCTTTCTGAAACTGCCTGATGCTCAGAAGATAAGCTTCTTGGGCAGTTTTCCTGCTTGAAAGCTAGCGGCAGAAAGCTGTAGTTCAGAATGGCGGTTGAAGAATGTGCTCTTATCTTTTGTTTTCAGAAAGAAGCGGCTTTTGTCGGGGGCATACAGCGTTTGAGAAGGGAATGGACCGGTGGTTCTGGTGGTGGTGGTGGTGGTGGGGAGAAATTAACCCCAAAGCAGGGCATCCTGGAGCATGCTGTGATTCTGTGTGGGGTCACAGGGGAACCATGCAAGCTCCCTGCACATCTATGCGGGTATTCCAGGGGGATTTGTGCATGGGGGTTGTGATTGCAGTGGCAGATCTCATGACCCATGTTCCCTCTAAGCTGTGGAGTCTTGTGAGCAAAAATTCTACTTTGTGAGCTACTGGCATTAAATACTGTGAGTGAGCAACTTGGCTGCTGCATCAGTTAGTTTGCTCTGGAGCCCTCCTTCCCGAGCTGAGACAAAAAACGTGTGAGCCAGAGGCTGAAAAAACTGTGAGCTAGCTCACACTAACTCAGCTTAGGGGGAACGTTGCTCGTCACCCGGCTGCACCTGTCCTCTCTGTCTCGGACATGTTGCCGTGGCACCCAGTTTTGTGGTCCATTTGGGTGCACTGAGGTGGTTATGGGTGTTGGACGCATAGGGTCACAGAACCACAGAGCTGGAAGGGGCCCTACAGTCCATCTAGTCCAACAACTCTGACTGTAAAAAAAGTTTCCCCTAATATCCAGCCAGCACCCTCCTGCCCTTAATTTAAACCCATTCTTGTGAGTTCTATCGTCTGCCGCCAACAGGAACAGCCCCTGCCCTCCTCTAAGTGACAGCCCTTCAAATACTTAAAGAGAGCAATCATGTGTGTCCCCCCGCCCCCCCGTCCCTCAGCCTTTCCTCATGAAGCTGCCCTCTACTGAATCATTCCCTTGTTCCATCAAATGATCGCTCTCTGCCCACCACCTGGTCCTTCCAACTGGAGAGGCCAGGGATTGAACCTGGGACCTTCTGCGTGCCAAGCAGGTTCCCTACCACTGAGCCACAGCCCCCCTCTCTAATTTTCTGCTCCCCAGGAACATTTTGAGCATCTTCCCAGGACTTATGTTAGCTGCTCAGGAAACGAAATATGCAGCACGATAAAGGACCACTTGCTTCTACATATACCGGCCTGGTAGGTAAAGGTAAAGGTTCCCTTGCTTGAAAGCCAGTCGAATCCGACTCTAGGGTTGCGGTGCTCATCTCCGTTTCAAAGCCGAAGAGCCAGCGCTGTCCGAAGTCGTTTCCATGGGCAGAGCCAGGAGAGTTGCCAACTCCAAGTTGGGAAATTCCTGGGGATTTGGAGCCTGGGGGAGGTTGGGGTTTGGGGAGGGACGGGACGGGACCTCAGTGGGATATAATGCCATGCAGTTCACCCTCCAAAGCAGGCTTTATCTCCAGGGGAACTATTCTCTGTAGTCAAGTGATTGGTCGTAATGCTGGGAAATCTCCAGGCCCCACCTAGAAGTTGGCAACCCTGTGAGCCTGCAGTGAGTTTGAAGAGAGTGTCAGGGAATGAGCTGAAATTGACTCAGAAAACTTAAGTCTATTTTTTTCCTTAAAGACAGAAGTTCCCTCCCAGATTAGGCCACATTTTGGCATGGCTGTGATTGGACACTGAGAAATGCAGCTTAACGGTGAGACAGCTGAAATCTGTTTGCCCGGGGCCTTCTGGCAGCAGTCTTGAACTGGAACATCTGTCTGTCCCCTCCCTGGCTTTCTCCGTGTTTGCACAATGTTTGTTTTGAGTAGTGGTATCTCTGCAGACAGCAGAGGATTTGGAAGGGCTCTTGGTGCCTTGCGAAGAAGCGTTCGGGCCACTGACTCCTCCCGTTCCTCCGCAGATGTTCAGAGCAATCAGCGGGTCTAAAAAGACAAAAATCTCTGTGTGGCTGTAACTACACACGTTAAATAATCCACTTTCAAGGCACTTTCCAACTGGATTTTACCAGTTAATACAATAAAATCCAGTTGGAAAGTACACTGAAAGTGGATTATTTAGTGTGTGTGAGTACAGCCATTGTGTTCTAAATGTAAAAAACCCATCATTGCTGCAGGGTTTAAGCACACGTCCTCATTTTGAAACAAATAAAAATGAACCGGCTTTGCTTTCCTTTGTTTGTACCCCACTTTTGGGTCTCCACTGGGGAGAAAGTGACTTTCCCCATTCTCCCCTTCCCCCCCCCCAACAACCCTGTAAACTAGGCTATGCTGAAAGGACGTGACTGGCCCTTTGAAGTGAAGTGTGTGATAATTTAGGGTTGCCAACCTCCAGGTGGGGCCTGGAGATCTCTTGGAATTGCAGTTCCCTTGGGGGAACAGTGGCTGCTTTAGACAGTCGGCTCTCTTGCCCGCCCAAGGCTCCAGCCCCCAAATCTCCGGCTGTTTCCCAACCCAGAGCTGGCAACCCTAGTTAGGGCCCTCCTCAGAGAAGCCTTGGCCTAAGGCGTGTTTTGAGAGACTCGTGGCAACCGTAGCTCCGTGGGAAATTGCCTTGGAACCCTGTTCCAGAAGGGGAAAATCGTGCGAAGTCTGTTTCAGCAATAACCAGAAGGAGGCTTGTAGCTTCTTAAAGACTAACGGGTTTATTGCGGTGTAAGCTTTTCTGGGCTAAGGCCTGTGTGAAGTGAACCCTCTGTCCTCCAGCAGTTTTGAATAGTGGGGTCGAAAGACCATGAATAGTAGCACTTGGGGTCTGCAGAAGTAAAAAGCAGGGTAAGGTGAATGCAGGGGACCATCCATGGCTCTGTAACTGGTGAGAACACAGTCTCCCCATCTGTTTTTTTAAAAGCAATAGAGTGTCCCATATATGCCCCGTGAAACTCCTTGGAAGAGGGCTAAGACATGGATCTTGTAGGCTATGGCAGGGATTCCCAGTCTTGGAATTGTGAGGGTGGGGAGTGGGCACCACCATCGAATGGCTGCCATTGAGCTGGTGGGTCAACCACAAAACACCGGGAATTTTCCAGCAAAGCGTCGTCCTGCAACAGTTTCAGAAGTGCTGTTCCTTGGGAAAGAAGAGTTGGATTTATACCCCACCCTTCACTCGGAGTCTCTCAGAGCGGCTTACAGTCCTCCTTCCCTTCCTCTCCCCGCAACAGGCACCCTGTGAGGTAAGTGGGGCTGAGAGAGTTCTGAGAGAACTGCTCTTGAGAGAACAGCTCGGAGAGAACTGTTGCTTGCCCAAAGTCACCCAGCTGGCTGCACGTGGAGGAGGAGTGGGGAATCAAACCCAGTTCTCCTGATTACAGTTTGCTGCTCTTAACCACTGCACCAAACTGGTGTTGCCTCCTGGGTTCTTCTGAAGCACATTTATTTATTCTGATTTATAGCCCGCCCTTCCTGCAAGTGGGCTCAGGGCGGGTCCCAGCAATAAATTACAATCAATGAACAGTTAGAGAAATAAATATTAAACAACAATTACATATTCCACAATCTTAATAGCTGGGAACATTCGGGCTGCAGCCGATCCAGAGAGATCTTACTAATAGCAGCATAACATTAAGAGACTGAAGCAGGGAGGCCAATCGATGGATGCGCACCGCCCCAACCAAAGGCCTGGCAGAACAGCTCCTGTTTTGCAGGTCCTGCGGATCTGCATTAGGTCCCACAGGGCCCTGATCTCAGTCGGGAGCATGTCCCACCAGGCTGGGGCCAGGGCAGAAGAAGCCGTGGCCCTGGTTGAGGCTAAGTGTACGTCCCTTGGGCTGGGGACAACCAGCAAATGATGGTCCACGGAGTGCAAGGTTCTCCAGGGCAACTGTAGGGAGAGGTGGTCCCTTAGATTCCAGTGCTCCTTGCTCCGGTGAGACGGAGGAAAGCCAAGGCTGTCTTGTTTGTTTTGGGGGTGGAGTAAGTGGGAGCCCTCAGTGGGCACCATGCTGGTGATGGCTGAACTATGGTCTTCCTCCTTCTCTGTAGGCAAGAATTCTCCAATACGGGGAAGGGTTCATGGATGCTTTATTCACTTTCTGAAGTCTTGGGAGTCCTGTGCAATTTGGACCTAGCTTCTCCGTGAAGACGTTAACTTAAACACATTCACAATAGGGCTGCCAGCTCCAGGTTGGGAAATATCTGGTGATTTTGGGGGTAGAGTCTGCGGAGGGCGCCGTTTGGGGAGGGGAGGGACATTGGCAGGGTCTAATGCCATAGAGTCCACCCTCCAAAGCAGCCGTTTCATCTAGGGAAACTGATCTTGATTGCCTGGAGAGCAGTTGTAATAGCGGGCGATCTCCAGGTTGGGGACCCTAGTTTTCGAGTTTTTTTAAAATGCAATCTGGCCCCTAGTAGAAGAAAAAGTTTTACGCATGATGCTTAGTGGAGACGGCTTCTTATAATGTCATTTAGTTTATGGTGCAATGGGATCTTGGATGCCTGCACCATAATCTCTGTTCTACCAATCTAGAAGGACTCTTGTTTTCAGACTTCGGCAGGATTTCCACAGGGAGGCAGTTCTATCATTTGAGAACAATCTTGGGGAGACACACAAAAAGCCTATTAACTGAGCAAAATGACCATATTCAGAAAGACAGGGTTGCAAGCATAGGCTGGGGGGAGACTTTCTTGGGGCGGGGTCTTGCCGGTGACGTGGTGATGTGACTTCCGTGTCGTGATACTAGTAATGACATCATGTCAACAGCAAGATTCTAGCATTAGCCCCAAACTCTGTTGTTTACCATAAAGTTTGGGCCAAATGCTAGAGCGTTGTCCGATGCAACAACATCACTTCTGGGTCGTACCGGAAGTCAAGCAATGCCGATCCCTCTGTCATTGTCCCTGGATACTTTCCTCTGTCTACCCAGGTGAAGGACAGAAGGTAGGGAGGTCTCTCGCTGAAGCAGGACACGTGGTTTCCCTACTCCTCGAAGGCTCAGAACTCGATATGTAAATCAGTTTATGGAAATCAAATTTAGCCCCTCCTCCCAATAAAACAGCTGCATGTTTTAGCCTCCCAGACGCTGTAGTCTTCTTGGATGCAGTTCTGAGTTTGCCAACCGCTTGTCCCAATTCCAGCAGCTCGGTGATTGCTGAGGCACTGTTTTGGAAAGTGTGAATGGTGTTCAAGGCGTACGGCTTTCTGGGGTGCGCTGCTGATTCCTGACGTTTCCACGGCCAGATCTGCTCAGCTTCTGCAGTAGAAACTGCCTCAAGTAAATGAGTATCGCGAGGAAGGAAGTGGTGGAAAGTCTGCCAGGGACGGAGTGAGCGGGTTGAGAGAAATAAACAGGAAGGGGGTAACGTGTCTGTTCTCTTTCTCTCCCCTCTTTTTTGTCTCTGAAGAACTTGTACTTTTTTTTCCGAGAGGAGTCCACTTTTTAATTTTTTTTAAAAAAATAATAGCGATATAGAAAGAGAAAAAAGGAGATGCTAGATTTTGAACTAAAAAAGATTTTGAAATATTTTTGATAGGGGAGTACACCTTTGAAGGGTGTGGGAGATGTTACGGGTTGTAGAAACGAATTTGTGTCGGCAGTATAGCCTCTTATTTTAAATGCACTGTTGCATGTTTTAGACTTGTTTCTTATTTCTCGCGGTGTATAAATATGTGGTGTTGGTGTTGGAGTTACACTGATTTGTTTCCTTCGTTTACACTCTGCTTCCCTCCCTGGTGGGGATCTGGAGCTGCTTACACGGTTTTCCTCTCCTCCACTTTATCCTCACAACAACCCTGTGAGGTAGGAGAGGCTGAGAGTGTGCGGCTGGCCGGAGGTCACCCAGTGACCTCCCGTGAGGATTTGATCCTGGATCTCGCAGGTCTTAGTCCAACCCTCTAAACATACTGGACTATGTACACCTCACACTATTAATGATTGTATACTTACATTCCAGAATTGTGGGTTGGATCCTCTGATTGTTTCCATCAAGCCTTCCTGCTACAGAGAGGGAGAATTCCTTCGACTACAAAAGACCTGGCTCCCTCAAAAAAGCTATTCTCTAGTGGAAGCAAGTCCTTGTCCCTTGAAGGAAAACTTAGCAAAAAGGACTTGTAGGATCTAACCTGATACATTCTGGGTTCTTTGTAACCAGAGTTTGGCTCTTAGAGGGTCTGGGAAACATTTATCCGCTTTCTCTGAAGTGGGCTGTATCCTAGCCGCTCTTCTCTGCAGCACCTTATTTTGGCACATGGAGTCCTCCTTTGACACCAGAGACTCTTCCATCAGAGGGTTGTGTAGTGATTAGATGCTAGGATCTCCCAGACTAGGATCTGGGAGTCTTGGGTTCGATTCCCCACTCTGCCATGATATTTTACTGGGTGACCTTGGGCCAGTTTCAGCGTAACCCGCCCTGCACAGTGGTGATGGTGAGGACAAAATGCAGGAAATGAGAACGATATTGAAAGCTCCTTTGGGTCCCCGTTGGGAAGGAAAGAGGGGTTAAAAAACTCCACATGCACCATGTCCCCCTGCTAGCAGAATGGTAGGTCCAGTATCTGTCTCCTTGACACCCAGGGCTAAGGCGGGTTCCTCTGGCTCAGTGTAGTTTCCTCGGGGTCTTGGGCAGAGAATGGCCTTTTCCCACACCTGCTGCATAAAAGCCTGCTGTTGAAGCTGCCAGAAATTGAATCTGGGACCCTCCTTTGCATGCAGATTGAGCCCTCCGAAATGATTTCAAATATTTAGATAGCACCTTTCCCCAAGCTGAAGGAAGTCAACACACGGACACACAAAAAGCAATACAAATATGATGCAGTTTGAACAATAAACAGTAAAAGCCCTGCAGTAAAGTAATTTGGAGCCCTTTCCGAAGTTTCCTGCTGGAAATTGGCCCTGGGAAGGCAAGAAGGAGAGGAGACAGTGTTCCCTCTAAGCTGAGTTAGTATGAGCTAGCTCACAATTTTTTAGCCTCTGGCTCACACATTTTTGTCCTAGCTCAGGGACGGTGGCTCCAGAGCAAACTAAGTTACGCAGTGACCAAATCGCTCGCTCACAGCTTTAATGCCAATAGCTCACAGAGTAGAATTTTTGCTCACAAGGCTCCACAGCTTAGAGGGAACATTGGAGACAGGCCCTTGAAAGGTTATTCCAGAGTCTTGGACAGCATCAGCTGAAGCCCCTCCCCTGACTCTTGATGCATTTTGCCTGCATGTATTTATATCGTGCTCCCCCCCCCTTGGGATTCAGAACATCAGAGGACATTATCCTCCCTTCCTCCATTTTCTCACAACAACAACCTTGTGAGTTAGGCCACGCCGAGAGTTTATGACAGACCAAGGTCACCCAGGGAGCTTCTGGGGCAGAAGTGGGTACTTGAACCCGGGTCTCAGAGGATACTAGTCCGTCTGTCTATCCACCAAGCCATGTTGCCTGTTGATGGTTTTATCTCATGTAATGTGGGGGGCACACATGAACTGGAGCATCATGGGAGGATGGTAGCTCTGGTCACTTGAGGCAACGTGAACGTAAGATGAGTGAGGGCCTGCTTCCTGTTTTGTGTCGCAGCCAACCAGTTGCCTCGGAGGGTCACCAAAGAGGGCAAAGAGGCCAAGACCTTCCTCCGATGTTGCCTGTTAGCACTGGAATTCAGAGGTTGACTGCCTCTAGATACGGAGGTTCCCTTTAGCCATTGAGGCTCTCTGATAAATGGAGGCGCACCTCTACATTGTTCAGACTTTGCATGGGGGTGTGGGGGGGACTTTTCATGACCTTCAAACAGGCGATCAAGACAAAACATAGGAAAAAAGCTTGCCCACTAAAAAGAAACAGCCGTAATTAATTAAGAATAGTAATAATAACAAACGAATTAACCTTGAGGTACAGGGAGGTGGATAACCCCTGTTGTTTGCCTGTAAATTCAGCAGCCTTGTTATTGACAGAAAGGCAGGGCAGAAGCTTGGGGCGGAAGTATGAATCTGGGTCCGTCATAAGGACAGATCCTGCCAGCTTTTGTGCTCCGTGTTGGCCGATCCCCGCCCTACCGTTCCCACCTGTCGGTGTGGGTCCCGCGATTCCCTTCCGTGATTGAAGGGGGGCTGTGTCTCTCTCTCTTTCACCTGTAAGAAAGCTGCCAGGATCTTGCCCACTGGCTCTCAGCCTACCTTGCAGGGTTGTTATGAGGATGAAATGGGCGGGGGCGTGCTGTGAGGGTGGGGTATAAATGTTAGAAATGAAATGGGAGAAGGTGTGCATCAGCCCAGATGGTTAATACAGCAAGCTGAGTGTGACTGCCCCTCCACAGCTTCGATGTCAGTGGACATTTGAACCCAGGTCTCCTAGATCGTAGGCCAACACTCTTAACTGCCAAACCTCCCTGGCTCTCTTGGTTTGTGTGTGTGTGTGTGTGTGTGTGTGTGTGTGTGTGTGTGCTTTAGATTCTCACAGTCTCTTTTGGGTGCCAGTTTTCTGCTGAAACACAAAGGGAAACATAATGAATAATGTTATATCACCCTTTGGTTTTCTGATTGGGTGCCGCCAAGGAAAGGCATGCCGGGCTGGTTTGGCTATTTAAAAAGTTAATATTAAAAATCAGCTCACAACGTAGCGGATTGCAAGCCAATGTTTTGCTTTGTGCAACCTTGGGTTGTGGTGTGTGTGTGTGTGTGTGTGTCCCCGAGGAACCACCTTATCAGTTCTTGGCTTGATCCGCTTTTAATTAATGCAGTCACTAAGTCCCTGAGAGAACTCTATTTTTTCCCACACCTCGGCTGAACTCTGGCATGGCTTAAGTGTTGCCAGTGCCGGTATTCTTGCAGTGGGAAACGGAATTCTCTTATCAGCAGATTATGAACTCTCGCCATGTTTTCCATGAGAGGCAAGGGGAGTGTGAAAGCTGGTTAAAATTAGGACAAAGTTCCCTTCTGAAACAAATTTGTAAGGTAAAGGTAAAGGTTCCCTTGCTCGAAAGCCAGTCAAATCCGACTCTAGGGTTGCGGTGCTCATCTCCGTTTCAAAGCCGAAGAGCCAGCGCTGTCCGAAGACATTTCCATGGTCATGTGGCCGGCATGACTAAACACCAAGGCACACGGAATGCTGTTACCTTCCCACTGAAGTGGTCCCTATTTATCTACTTGCAATTTCTTGCTTTCGAACTGCTAGGTTGGCAGGAGCTGGAACTAGAGACGGGAGCTCACCCTGTCATGCGGCACTCACGGGTCTTGAACTGCTGAACTACTGACCTTCCACAGCCTGCAGTTCAGCATCTTAACCACTTGAGCCACCGCAGCTCCAAGTTTGTTAAAGGTAAAGGTAAAGGTTCCCTTGCTCGAAAGCCAGTCGAATCCGACTCTAGGGTTGCGGTGCTCA
The DNA here is from genome assembly GCA_029375565.1 of Gekko gecko. Taxonomy (NCBI): domain Eukaryota; kingdom Metazoa; phylum Chordata; class Lepidosauria; order Squamata; family Gekkonidae; genus Gekko; species Gekko gecko. The sequence goes on along the minus strand of JAPDNY010000017.1, from coordinate 34,367,092 downwards.
TCTCCGTTTCAAAGCCGAAGAGCCAGCGCTGTCCGAAGACGTTTCCGTGGTCATGTGGCCGGCATGACTAAACATCAAGGCACACGGAACGCTGTTACCTTCCCACCAAAGTGGTACCTATTTATCTACTTGCAATTTCTTGCTTTCGAACTGCTAGGTTGGCAGGAGCTGGAACTAGAGACAGGAGCTCACCCTGTCGTGCGGCACCCGGGTCTCGAACTGCTGAACTACGGACCTTCCACAGCCTGCAGTTCAGCGTCTTAACCACTTGAGCCACCGCAGCTTTGTTAGGTGCCCCCTAAAAAGACATACTTGCACACAAATGTCCTCCTGAAATGATTTTTCTGAACGCCATAAATTTGGCCGTAAATGCCATGCTCAAGCAGCGTTCTGACTTCCGTGGGATCGGAGTTTGTGCATCAGCTTGGCCGATCAGTCCTTGCAGTTTACCTGTCCTCAGTCTGCACCTGACCCTCTGACACACGCTGATCGTGTACGGCACATGGATCTCTTCTAGGAGGAGGGACTGTCATGCGCCCAGTCAAGGCTATTCTTGCAGCAGGAACTCCTTTGCATATTAGGCAACACACCCCTAATGTAGCCAATCCGCCAAGAGCTTACAGAGCTCTTCTTACAGGGGCTACTGTAAGCTCTTGGAGGATTGGCTACATTAGAGGTGTGTGGCCTAATATGCAAAGGAGTTCCTGCTACAAAAAGAGCCCTGCTCCCAGTTGCATAAGACCAGCCGTGGGTAGTCGGTTATGACTAGATCCTCTCGGGTGCCCATGGGAGGGTACGGCTGCTGGCTCCAGGCAGGGAAATTCCTGGAGATTTCAGGTTGAAGCCTGAAGAGGACGGGGGCCTCAGTGGGGTACAAGGCCATACAGCCCACCTTCCAATTTGCAACTCATCTCTGTAGCCTGGAGATGAGACGTAATTCTGGGGGATCCCCAGGTCCCACCTGGAGGCCGGCATCCCCAGTTGTGACTGAACGGCCCAGTGAACATTTATGGGTGCACCCCATTTTACTCCGCTGAACTTCAGGCTGTGGAAGGTCAGTAGTTCAGCAGTTCAAGACCCATGAGTGCCGCATGACGGAGTGAGCTCCCGTCTCTAGTTCCAGCTCCTGCCAACCTAGCTGTTCGAAAGCAAGAAATTGCAAGTAGATAAATAGGTACCACTTCAGTGGGAAGGTAACAGCGTTCCGTGCGCCTTGGTGTTTAGTCATGCCGGCCACATGACCACGGAAATGTCTTCGGACAGCGCTGGCTCTCCGGCTTTGAAACGGAGATGAGCACTGCAGCCCTAGAGTCGGATTCGACTGGCTTTCGAGCAAGGGAACCTTTACCTTTACCTAGGCACCCAAAACAGGTCCCTCCACCATTGAATCCCTGCAACCAGCACCCTGTGAGGTACGGCAGGCTGAGAGAAGACAGGGAGAACAGACTGCCTTGCCGACGGAGCAGATGTCCTGCAGAAACGCTGCAACGCTTGGAATCTAGGCAACACCCAATGGGGTGTGTGTGTGTTTCTGTTGAACCTTAAATACATCCATACCCACACCCAGAGAGAGGGGAACGCCTAAGTTATGCGTCAGCTCCCTCGTAAATGGTGTCACATACGCATGAAGGGCGGCTTTGGGGGGGGGAGCAGGCCGGCTTGCGTTGCAACTTGACCTCCCCCCGCCACGCACACCTTGGAAAAACACCTTTGTTCCCCCCCAAGCCTTCCCGGTTGCTTTTGTTATGGTGCTGTTTCCCTGAAAATGCTGATCAATCATCACCGCCTTGATTGGAAAAAATCCTGGGCCTTTTTGCAAAAGTGAGACTTGAATTTTCTGCTAGCTGATAGAGATCCCAAGTAGCCAGTTTCTGTATGGCTGTACTCGGGTTATGGAAGTTTTATGGTAGTTCGATATTAGATTAAATTTTAAACCGCTTTTTAATGTTTCTTGGTGTATTTTAAAATTTTGGAATCTTGTAAACGTGCACGTCTTTTTGTTCTTTGTCTAAGGATCAAAACAGTAAACTGAACGGGAGGGGTTCCTTCTTATCCTAAGGGACGGGAAGTTGTTTTTCTGGATCGGGCTTTAGTGAGGCTCACGGGCAGCTCATTTAGACCTTTGTGCACAGGTTGGACTGGGAGGTGCTTGAAAACCAGTTTGGCCCACAGGTGTGTGAGTGAATAGCTTTGATTTGCCCCCTGCATGCCTGCCATTACGTAATGTGTTGTATAATCAACAGGACCCAAACAAATCACAAAACTGGTTAATATGTGGGTGTCTAATTGGAGGCTGTTTGGTTGATTGAGAGCCTGCGTGGTGTGGCAGTTGGGCCAGGATGTTTGATGGATGCCCTCGGGCCAGCCACACACTCTCAGCTTTTCCTACCTCACAGGGTTGTTGTGACGATGATATGGAGGAGAGGAGAATGAAGGAAGCCACTTTGGGTCCCCGCTGGGGAGAAAAGCCGGGTAGAAACGAAATACATGCATCTTAAAATCTCCATCCATTGGTTCAGAATCTAGCTGGGATTTATGATGATGTTAGAAAGAACTTGACAGCTGAGAAGCTCTGATCGCACGATTCTTGATCTGGCCTGTCACATGTGATACAGGAGTACAACTGTGGGTTTTTTTATGGGAGTAAATGTATTTAAAATATTTATACCACCTGCTCCATTTAGGATGCGCTCCAGGGTTGTTTCTGGACATGAAATAAATCCATGAGGCCTAGAACTTTTTAAAATGAAAGTGACCAGATGAAATTTGCAGCTGTTTCGAAATTGTGCGGCTTTTCTGCAGTCTCGTGGGAGCGCCGGTGAGTGTACGTGTGTGCCCCTGTCCCCAGATGTGCCCACGCAGTCCTGGTTAGAGTTCACTCTTCATCTATAGCACCAAAGCAGTGGTATTTATAATGGTTGTCATCTTGGGTAGGCTGTTAGATTGGCCCTTGGGTGCAGTTTCTGTCCTCTGCACTTTAACTGTTTTTTTTTTAATGAACAGATCCAGCATCACTGGGTTGGGTGGAGGCAAAATCATGACTGGGGCGGAACGTCTGGTGTCTTAGTTTTTTTCTGTAATAAGGAAATCTTGCTTCCTTCCCCTTTCAAACCTCCCCCCCCCCACGGCTCCTTCTCCATTCAAAAACTCCAAAGTCCTTTCTGTCTTAACATCCTGTTACACTCCCTAGCTGTTTTAGATGGAGGTGTCTGGGTGTTTTAGTTTTTAATTTTTATTTTAAAAACCCTAACAAAATAATGCTGTATTAAAACACACCCCAAGTCCATCTGGTTGTACTCCGTTGGAGAGGAAGAGCTTTTCAGAGACTTCTTTCTTGTTCTTTAAATTGAGTTTCCAGATGGCTGGAGGCTTTTCATGTTCCTCCAAACCTGACAAGTATTTTCTCAGGCATGCAGTGGTGGATTGCGCCCTTGTCTCCCGTAAAGATCTGTCGCCTCAGTTAGCCTGTGAGAACGTGGACAGTAATGGCCATGAGGCAGCTGATGTGTGCACTTAGAATCATAGAGTTGGAAGGGACCTCTAGGGTCATCTAGTCCAACCCCCAGCACAATGCAGGAAATTTACTGCTGTTCCACACCCAGAAGATGACAAAAAACTTCCAGGTTCCCTGGCCAAACTGGCCTGGAGAAAAGTGGCGATCAGCATTTCCCTGGGTGTGTAAGAAAGGGTTGCAAGAACTAAGCACGGATCATGCAACTCTCCCTGCCCTCCCTCTCATTATCTGCCTAAGTTCACAGAATCTGCATTGCTGTCAGAGGGCCATCTAGCCTCTGTTTGAAAACCTCCAAAGAAGGAGAGCCCACCACCTCCCGAGGAAGCCCATTCCACTGAGGAACCACTCTTAACTGTCAGGAAGTTCTTCCTAATGTTTAGCCGAAAACTCTTTTGATTTAATTTTAACCTGATGGTTCTGGTCCAGTCTTCTGGGGCAACAGAAAACAACTCCGTACCATCCTCTATATCAGGCATGTCCAACTTCGAACAGGTAGTGATCTATTTTTTCCAGCCAAAAGTGCCAGTGATCCACCACCATGAAAATAAAGTTTCAAATTAGTTTCAAATTAGATTTTAACCCACTAAAGTTGGGTTCCCCCGTCCCCCTCATTTATAATGCACCTTCTGTCATTTACTTGTAAGCAAAATAAGCAAAAACGAAACAGAGAGACAAAGATCCAGAAAGAACTCTTCTTTGGAACACTCATCTTCATTATACTGGGGTGGCTGGGGTCTTAGGCTGGTATAAACACTGTCTGAATCTGGTCCAAAATTGTCACTGTCCCAAAGTATTAAAGATCAACAGGAACTGAAGACCTCTGGATGATGCCAAAACCACACATGCAGTTCTAAAAGTAAAAATAAGAATTCATCATACTGGCACCAATAATCAAATACTACCAAGCAATCATAAAAAAAACTCAAACACCTGTCCAGCAAACCAGGAGACCAAGTGGGGCTGGTGATCTACCTCTGACCCTTCTGCGATCTACTGGTAGATCGCGACCTACCTGTTGGACATACCTGCTCTATATGACAGCCCTTCAAGCACTTGAAGATGGTTATCGTATCAGCTCTCAGTCATCTCCCCTCCAGGCTAAACATACCCAGCTCCTTCAACCTTTCCTCATAGAATGGTCTCCAGACCCCTCACGAACTTCATTGCCCTCCTCTGGACATGTTCCAGCTTGTCTATATCCTTCTTAAACTGTGGTGCCCCAAACTGAACACAATACTCTCGTTGAGGTCTAACCAGAGCAGAGTGAAGTGATACCATAACTTTGTGTGATCTGGACACTATACTTCTGTTGATACAGCCCAAAATCACATTTGCCTTTTCAGCAACTGCATCACACTGCTGGCTCATGTCCTGTGTATGATCTACTAAGACTCCTAGATCCTTTTCGCACATACTACTGCCAAGACAAGTCTCCCCCAACCTATCATTATAACTTCTCTGTTCAAAGATGGTATCTGGATTGCTCTGAAATCTATGACACTGAACCACCCTTCAGCCCCAGTCATGCCCACTAGGATTACCATTTATCTTGCTATGGTGGGAGGTTCCCTGCTGATTGTTGTTGCTCCTCTGAATGGCCATGGGAGGGGAAAAAACAGCCAATGTCCTCTGTGCTGGCATGTCATTTCCAGATGCAATCTTGAAGTAACTATGGATAGCTCTAGGAATCCCTCAAAACTTCATGGTGTTACCATAGAGTTTCTGGCAATTCGTAGAGCAACCCGTTGTCACTTCTGGGTTGTACCTGGAAGTGACATACTGATGCTGATGATGTAACCCCCCCATGTCCCCGCCCCTAACCCTCCCAGTCACCCCTTCTGCTAGTCCCAACGTGCTAGACCCTCCCACGTGTCCCAAACCTGGCAACCCTGGGTGCCGCAGAGCTCTCAGACAGGACATGGGAAACCTTACCCCTTTGGCAGTGATTTCACAGAGGTAGTCTTGCTAGTTGATTTTTAGGCTAAAATGAACAGGAGTCTTAGGTACCTTTGACACTAGTGAAATTTTGTTCCAGCATAAGTTTTCATGGACAAGAGGATCTGACTTCTTCAGATGCAGGTGGCGGATCCTCACTGTGTGATGAGGTCTTTGAAACAAACTGGAGGGTCCAGGGACACTCTGAAGGGGGCTGGTTGTGCCAGTTGGGTTGGAGTCAGGACCTTTTTGTGTGATGATCAAAGCCCTTCAGAAGCACATTCCGTGTGCCATAAAACATGTGCAAGGCAGTTTTTCATGTACATTACTTGCTGGCAAGGATGCTTATTGCTGGGGTGCAGGTCCCACCAAATTACGTGTTGTTTACTCTCTAGTAAGTGCTCATAGGAGCTGCGGTGGCTCAAGTGGTTAAGACGCTGAACTGCAGGCTGTGGAAGGTCAGTAGTTCAGCAGTTCAAGACCCGGGTGCCGCATGACCGAGTGAGCTCCCATCTCTAGTTCCAGCTCCTGCCAACCTAGCAGTTCGAAAGCAAGAAATTGCAAGTAGATAAATAGGGACCACTTCGGTGGGAAGGTAACAGCGTTCCGTGCGCCTTGGTGTTTAGTCATGCCGGCCACATGACCACAGAAACGTCTTCGGACAGCGCTGGCTCTTCAGCTTGGAAACGGAGATGAGCACCGCAACCCTAGAGTCGGATTCGACTGGCTTTCGAGCAAGGGAACCTTTACCTTTACCTTTACGTGCTCATAAGGTTGCGCGCAAAGTGCTTTGGGCTAGGGTAAAAAAATGGAAGTTATGTCATGAGATGCTCTAGAATGCTGGTCCCCGACCTCTTTGAGCCTGCGGGCATGTTTGGAATTCCAACATAGTACGGCGGGCACAGCAAGAAAATGACTTCTGCAAAATGGCTGCCGCAGGAAGTGGAGACCGCCACAAAGTGATTGCCGCAGTGTAAAGTCAGTCACACTGTGGAGATCCTTGTGCTGCAGTGGCAGCTGCTGCGAAAACAACATTTAAAAAAAAATCTTCACCGACTATCAGATCTCCAATGGCCAGTCAGAAGCCTTGCTGGGCAAAAGCCCTACCTGGCCCTGCCCATTTTCTAAAAACACTCAGGTGCCAGAAAAGGTGTCAGTGAGTACAGCACCCACAGTCATCACGTTGGGGATCTCTGCTCTAAAATTTACAGAAACTCTATGGTTTCACCATGGAGTTTTGTAAATCCTAGAACGTCCACAGGAAGTGATGCCAGCACAGAGCCTCCATTACGCCCCCCTGTTTCCTCCTGCTGATGCCTCAGGCACTGGTGGACAGAAGAGCAGGATGCTGGAAGGTCTGTGGCAGGAGGCCTGGCACCCATGGGTTTATAGTTCTTCCATTTACTTGGGATGATCTGTAAGCGATGATGCCATAGGCAGGGTCCCAAGAGACCTAAGGCTCATGGGCTAAGCTCTTCCTGTGGAGCAATGAGGGTTTTCTGGGGAAAATCTCTGATTCAAATTTGAGCAAAAAGATTTAAATAGTTAATAATGTTAATGAAATTTAAATAATACTAGCGAAATAGGCCAACTCTAGAGCATGGACAAGCACCAGGGTTTGACGATGCTTTGATATCTCACATTTAGCCGTTTTAACACAATTGCTTTGCAGCAGAACAGCTCTGAGAACTTACAGATGGACTAGATTGACATGTGACAGGAGTGATCATGGCCAGTTTCTCCTCCTATTCCCAAAAGCTGCCTCACAGTTTTCTGGGGTGGAGTGGGCTTTTGGGAAGACATAATTAGCCTGATAACACAACTTGAGTTGTACTGTATGTGCATGTTTTAAAACATTCTTGAAATGTATTGAAATGAAACTTAGTAGGAGAGAATATGTTTTGTATGTTCCCAACACTGACTTAGCAAATTCTAGGAGAATTGAGGAGCAGTGCCCAGAAATAGTCAAGTTTGTTGAGGATGTGACGTCACTTCCAGGAGATGATTTAGGCTGTCTTTTCTAGTCTCTATAGCCTTTACCATAGAGACTAGGGGAAATTCCTAGAGCTTCACTATGTGGATGTCATTTTTTCTTTTACTCTTCCAGCCCCCACGCTGAGTGGGTGAATTGGAGACCTATTTGTTACATGTAGGTCCCATTAGTCTTTGGTTCTTTTTCAGGCCTGGTTGAGCAACTGCTCCACACAGTAGACAGAATGTTGATCTGGCATACAATAAGGCAGCTGCTTACACTCTTTCAGCAAGACTTCCTCAACAGTGTGATGCCCTTAGAGGCTGTCTGCTGTGTCTCCGCATGATATACTGCTCAGTTGGTCTCCTTTTCTGCCTGTGGATAAATACTTCAGTAATGCACTGGATGTGTTTGGCCCCTTCACAGAGTTAAAGCAGAAGTATCTATTTTCAGAGGAGGCTTCCTGTTGGATCTCTGTGTGAGCTCTAATCTGTGGCCTGCCGCTTTCTAACCAAGAGGCATATGTGAAATCTGCCTGTTGCCGAAAAAAGAGGCGGTGGTGGATGTGAAGGGGAGAGGTGCTTTGTTCTCATGTAGTCTAAAAAGCTTTTTTTTTTTTTTTGAGGAGTAAGAGAAATGTGCTTCTGATTCTAATTTGGAGAAAGATAGCCTTGTGGGTCTCAAGCGTGGCCGAAATGGCCTTCCTACCAAGCAGATCCACATGCTGCTTAACTCGGGGATTTTAGCCAGCTGTTGGAAAGATCTCTAGGAACATGGCTGGGATCAGTTACACCACATCTGCCGTTCTCATCCCAGCCCTCCTGGCACAGATGCGCGGGCTGCATAAGAAAACGTTTGGTTCCTTATCTTCTGCATCTGAGGCTTTATTTTTCTAGCTGTAACTATTCAGTGGAACCATCCCTTCCCCCTGAATCAGTCTCAAGTACTTTATCTGCTCTAGCATTAAGGCTTCCCGTGGACTTAACAGCCTTGGGGGGGGGAGTCGATATCAAAAAGGTCTTTCACTGCCAAAGAGGAAACGGCATGAATAGCAGGAACTTCTGATAATGGACCGTCTGTGCATGAAAAAGGCGAAGAGGGAGGGGCAGAGCGTTTAACACTGGGGAGGGGGGGGCAAAATTGTCTCTGTGTGAAACGTACCAGAGCAGTGGTTAGAGCACCTGAAGGCATCCAGAACTTGCAACGTGCCACTAACAGTTGCAGATTAAAAAAAAAAAGTTCCTTCTTTGCCAGTAGATTTCTAATTAGCCAGTGTGATGACTCAATAAAGCATTGCTTAATTTGGAGGGTGGGGTGGCCCTTAAATCTTAAATGTTTCCGTATTCATTCCCAAGAGCATAAATCTAGGGCAGACACTTCCCGCCCGTTCAGATGTATCCGCCTGGATGTGCCCACACATACGTCGCTGTATCACCATTACCACGTATGCTGATTTCCAAAGTTTATCCAGTACCAGTGTGTTCTGAAAAGACCACATAGTGTGCTCAGCCATGCTGTAAGAAAAAAAAAAACCCAAGTAAAGGGTGGTTGTATGTACCCATCCACAAAAGAGACTGACTGCTGCATCTCTGTATGAGTCAGTACTTTGGCTTTACCTTTGATTTACCTCCCCTCCCCCCGTAAGAAACCCCCCAAGTAAAAGGTGGTTGTATGTACTCATCCACAAAAGAGACTGACTGCTGCATCTCTGCATGAGTCAGTACTTTGGCTTTACCTTTGATTCACCTCCCCCCCACACGCACAATGTGGTGAAACTCTACTAAGTTGGCACTGGGTATATTTTGAATCATTCACTTAACCTTTATGTAGGATCGAGGGTGGTTATGCCAAGCCACTCAGAAGTTAGCCGCTGTGGTTATTCAGCAGTGAAAAATTTGCACACAGATTACGTGGTTTCTGCCCTCTTTTTGATTTCATGATCATTCGTAGTTAGTTTGATGACTGGTTAGCCAGTGTAGTTTGTTTTCCAAAAAGCAATGTACCGTACTCTGTGTAGAGGGATAGTCATATTGTATGTTAATATGTTCCTGTTGATTTGGAGGATGGAAAGCTCACTGTTTTGGGAGGTTAGGTAGACGGCCTGTGAAGGTTTCACTTCCAGGAAAAAATGGACTTAAGTTCAGCCTGGCAAATAAGTCTCTTCAAGTTGCTGGTCCTCACAATTGTTTTTTCTAGCTGGTCCAGAACTCCTTATGTTAAAATCTCGAGGCACAAAGATGATAGCAAAAGAGAGAGACAGAGAGAGAGATGGAGAGAGAGATGGAGAGAGAGACGGAGAGAGAGGCGGAGAGAGAGACAGAGAGAGAGGCAGAGAGAGAGACGGAGAGAGAGAGAGAGGACGGAGAGAGAGATGGAGGGAGAGACAGAGGGAGAGAGAGAGATGGAGGGAGAGACAGAGGGAGAAAGAGACGGGGAGAGAGACAGAGAGAGAGAGGCAGAGAGAGAGGCGGAGAGAGAGACAGAGAGAGAGACGGAGAGAGAGGCAGAGAGAGAGACGGAGAGAGAGAGAGAGACGGAGAGAGAGACGGAGAGAGAGATGGAGGGAGAGACAGAGGGAGAGAGAGACAGAGGGAGAGAGAGACGGAGGGAGAGACAGAGGGAGAGAGAGACAGAGAGAGAGAGAGAGCAGAGAGAGGCGGAGAGAGAGGCGGAGAGAGAGACGGAGAGAGAGACGGAGAGAGAGGCAGAGAGAGAGACGGAGAGAGAGAGAGACGGAGAGAGAGAGATGGAGGGAGAGACAGAGGGAGAGAGAGACGGAGGGAGAGAGGGAGGGAGAGACAGAGGGAAAGAGAGACGGGGAGAGAGACGGAGGGAGAGACGGAGGGAGAGACGGAGAGAGAGAGGGACGGAGAGAGAGACGGGGAGAGAGAGAGAGAGAGACGGAGGGAGAGACAGAGGGAGAGAGAGACGGAGGGAGAGAGAGAGACGGAGGGAGAGACAGAGAGAGAGAGACAGAGAGAGATTTTTTTCCACTTCACAAAATGTTTCCCTCTGGTCTCCTGGTAGCAATTCTCAGTTGTCAAACGTGATCTGATGTCTGGCTATTACTTGGTTAAAGCTCCTTTTAAAGTGATTCAGGTACACACCGGATTTCATGTTCATCTTTGAGTTAAAAATGTTCATTATGTTTTGGAATAATAAACGTGAGGAGGGTGTACACACAAACACACACACACACACATATTTCGAACCACTTTAGAGTTTGAAAATATTGTATATATTGTATAGCTATATGGTTGTTTATGGTCTGAGTAACATATTGCATAGATTGCAGATCTCATAGACGTATGAGGAAAGAGCCTTTTTATCTGCTTGCAGTTTTGCCACCTCTGAAATAGTAGTTATTCTAAAAAGTCTGATTTGTGTTAAAACTCTACAAGGAAAACACTATCAGAAATACAAAGATATAATCAAACAAGCATTTTGGTTCTGCTCAGCCTTTTTGGTCTATATATATATTAAATCTGAAAAATACTGCAATAAAGGAATACATACAAAATTCTATTTGGAATTATAAAAAACTGTTATTAATTATTCTTCAAAGATGCAGTACAAATACAAGTTGAATCTGAACATTTGAAGCTAAACCACAATATGTAAAGTTAAGCGCATAGTGTTAACCACGGCAAGGGATGTCCCAGGTAAATCTCCGTTTCGACCCTGCGTCAGGCTGTAAAGCTGCAATGAAAATTACGAAAATTGAACATTCTATATATTTATATTGAATACAGGTTGAAATCATATGGTGAAGCTTTAACAAATTTTGCAAACATTAAGCATTAAGAATCAGAATTGCTCTCACTCAAAAGCACGGAGACCCTGAACATATTGCTAAGCAGGACTCCTGATATCAGATCTTCACTCACCTAGGAAAGGGTTGAAGGGACAGGCACTTCTCCTCTGTTCCCAGCTGCACTCTCTGGTTCCCAGCTGGTCTGTATGGCTGTTATAGGCCATAACAGGGTAAACATTCTGGCGTGATGACGACTTGTATCCTTAGTATAATTATTTCTACTGCTCTGCTTTGTTTTTGCCTTCGTGAAAATGATGATATGATATGATATGATATGATATGATATGATTTGATATGATATGATATGATATGATATGATATGATATGATATGATATGATATGTACTAGTCCATATAAAAATAAATAAGGGAAAGGGGAAGAAAAATGTTCAGATTGCCTCGGGTTGCCAACAGTGTTCCCTCTAAGCTGAGTTAGTGTGAGCTAGCTCACAGTTTTTTAGCCTCTGGCTCACACATTTTTGTCTTAGCTCAGGAAAGATGGCTCCAGAGCAAACTAATTTATGCAGGAGTCAAATCGCTGCTCACAACTTTAATGCCAGTAGCTCACAAAGTAGAATTTTTGCTCACAGGACTCCACAGCTTAGAGGGAACATTGGTTGCCAACTCCAGGTTAGGACATTCCGGGAGGTCTGGGGGTGGAGTTCAGGGAGGGGGAAGGAGTTTAGCAGGGGTATCACACCTTTCCATCTTCCCTCTGAAGCAGTTATTTTCTCCAGGGGAACTGATCTCTGTGCTCTGGAAATCAGTTGTAATTCTGGGAGATCCCCAGGCCCCATCTGGAGGTTGGCAACCCTCAGATTTTATTATCTGTCTGTCTGTCTGTCTGTCTGTCTGTCTGTCTCTCTCTCTCTCTCAGGACAGCAGTCTGTCCGCGGCTTTGAGCCCTTGCAGTTCAGTGGTTCAAAGTGTGAGCGGAAGTCATCCCCCCCACCCCACTTCATTCTGTTCAGATCACACCTTGGCCAAGAAATTCAATCTTTTGAACTGGCAGGCCACTGTCTTTCAATTTCTTCTACCCATTTGGTAAAATGTGCATTAACATTGCTGAAAAAATGGTGTCGTTCAGACATTGGGGAAAGCTGTGGTTTTACAGTTGTGGCGCTCAAATTCGAAGGGTTCAGCAAACCAGAGTTGGTGGGTTAGCGGCACCAAACTGGAGTTTGAAACTAGAGGGTGGGGACTGCCTTTTTAAAAACCACATTTTGTACTAAGCAGAGTTGATTGTGGTATCTGGATTCACATATTGTTTATCCTCTTACATCTTTGGGGACACAGAGATGGCCATTTTTGTTTTAAGATTTACTTCATTTACCCCCTACCTTTCTTCTGAACGAGGACCCAAAGCGGCGTACGTTCTTCCCCTCCCCTCAGTTTTATCCTCACACAACAACCCCGTGAGGTAGGTTAGGCATGACTGGCCCAAGGTCATCCATGGCCGAATTTTGCAGATCCTAGTCTGAGACTCTCAGCACTGCATGAACTGGGCGTTGATGTCTACACCTTGTTGGTAAAGCAGTGTCTGCATCCATAACGGTGTAAAGAAATGAAGGTTTCCTGTGTCCAAGAGGGCTTTTGTTTGTTAGGGAAGATGCTACTTGAACTAACCCTTTGCAGAAAAGCCAGTGTGTGTGCTAGTGTTCCAGTTCAGCTCTGCTTCGCCTATTACATACACTGGGTGGGGTGTACATCTGAAAATGTTTCTTAGGATATGTTTTTTTCATATTGGACGGAGATTGACTGTGACTTAATGCTGAGTGTCCCCTAGGATTTTCTGTTGCGTAATATATATATGGAACAGTCTTCAGAACACTTGTGTTCTTTTCCATTTTTGCCGATTCAACCGAAGAACGAAATAAAAACCGCAACTCTAGAAGAGAAGCTGAAGTTCTGAAGGATATTTTGGGGAAAGTCTCTCTGTAAGCATTCCTTGTGCTTTTGTTTGTGCATGTCCCACGTTTCTCCCCATTTGGGGGGCCCAGAACGGCTTGTGACATTGTTATCCACCTTACATTTTACCTTTACAACAGTCCTGTAAGGCGTAGGTTAGGTTGAGAGAGGGACTGGCCTGAGGTCACCCAGTGGCAGACTATGGGTTTGAACCACTACGCCACGCTGGCGATATGGCAGTCATAAGAACATAAGAGAAGCCAATGTTGAATCAGGCCAATGGCCCATCTAGTCCAACACTCTGTCACACAGCGGCCAAAAACCAGGTGCCATCAGGAGGTCCAGCAGTGGGGCCAGGGCACTAGAAGCCCTCCCACTGCTGCCCCCCCCAGCACCAAGAATAGAGTGCATCACCTGCCCCAGACTGAGAGTTCCCATCTATACCCTGTGGCTAATAGCCACTGATGGACTTCTGCTCCATATGTTTATCTACTTCCCTCTTGAAACTGTCCATGCTTGTAGCTGCCACCACCTCCTGTGGCAGTGAATTCCATGTATTAATTACTCTTTGGGTGAAGAAGTACTTCCTTTTATCTGTTCTAACCCGACTGCTCAGCAATTTCATGGAGTGCCCACGAGTCGCTCTCAAGAGTTGGGCCCCCTCACTGCATGGTAGAAGAAGAGCTCCTGTAATCAGCTATTGATGGCCCTTAGGTGAATCAAAACCCTTGAAGGATACCATGCCATGTGGTTTTCCACCTTAAAGGAAAGGGCATGTATGGGTAGAGACACAGGATTTGCTTGCCACGCTTTGTGGGGAGGGTGGCACCCCAATTCATCTTCCTTCTGCAATCTCCTGAAATTGTGTCTTCCCCAGGGTGAAGGTATGATGAGAACCAGACCAAGTTGTGAATACGTGAAGCTGCATTACACTGAATTGGGCCATTGGGTTCATCAAGGTCAGTCTTGTCTGCTCAGACTGCCAGTGGGTCTCCGGGGTCTCAGGCTGAAGCCTTTCCCATCGCCTGTTACCAGATCCTTTAACTGGGAGATGCTGGAGACTGAACCGGGGACCTTTCTGCATTCCAAGTAGACGCTCTCCCACTGAGCCATGGCCCCATTGTTGTAAGTTAGCAAGAAAGCTTTGTCGGGCGCCCACAAACACGACCGCAGCGGTAGCACCATGTATGCTTTCATAAGAAAGCTCTGCGAAGGCGTCTGCTTTCTCTGGAGCTGTTTTTTCCTTTGGAAGACTGGAATTTTCCTGCACTTGTTGAGCTCTCTTTGGGCCTCGGCAGGGGTTTGAGTTCTGCCTGCTTGCAGAGTGTGCGTGCTCCGACCTCTGCTTCCTGCACAGGGTAAATGTTTTCGAGTCTTCTCTTTCTTATCTCTTCCTTCTTGATAGGGAGATTTTTGAGCCGGTTTCTATGGACTGGGATGGGACTCATGTAAATTGCAGGCGTTCAGAAATGATGTTTGCAGTGCAATCCTGCGCAGGGTTACTCTGGTCTAAGCCTATTGAAATAAATGAGTTAGGCCTTGACCTGGATAGCCTGGGCTAGCCCATTCTTGTCAGATCTCTGAAGCTAAGCAGGGTTGGCCCTGGTTAGTATTTGGATGGGAGACCACCAAGGACCTCCAGAGGCAGGCAATGGCAAACCACCTCTCTTGCCTTGAAAAGTTGGCTGCAGCTTGATGGGACTTTCTGCCACCAACTCTGTAGGTGATCATGCTGAACATCCCAGCATGATTGAGAGCCAGTTTGGTGTAGTGGTTAAGTGTGTGGACTCTAGTCTGGGAGAATCGGGTTTGATTCCTCACTCCTCCACTTGCACCTGCTGATGTGACCTTGGGTCAGTCACAAGCTCTGGCACAGCTGATCCTGAAAGAGCAGTTTGTCTTAGAGTTCTCTCAGCCCCACCTACCTCACAGGGTGTCTGTTGTGGGGAGGGGGACAGGAAAGCAGTTTGTAAGCTGCTCTGAGACTCCAAGTGAAGGGCGGGATATAAATCCAATCTCTTCTTTCTTCTCTTCTTCTTCATGATGAAGAGTTCTAGAAAACTCCATGTCTGTTTTATTGCAACGACTTAGTTGTTCCTGATCATAATAAAAACATCACACCAATGCATGTGTTCTTTTTGGAATTTCTTTCTGATGGACCAACATGGCTCTTGACAATAAGTTTCCAACAGAGCCAGCCTTAGCAGAATGAACTTGGAAGGTTGTAAACTCTCATTAGGAGGATGCTGTTAGGCTGCAGTTACACATTTTCCCACTGGTAGTTGTCAGTACCTCATCCTAATTGGAGGAGAGGTAAAAAAAAAATGGGCCCATCAAAGATGGCTGTCTCGAATTTCCCCTAGTCTCTGTGGTCTTTATCAGAGGGGTTCAGGGAAGTTCCTAGAGTGTCACCTGGAAGTGGTATCACTTCCTGCTGAAACTTCTCCCTCCCCAGGGGCTGACCCCCCCCCAATCTCCTGGCATCTGCCAGTGCAGTGTTGGGAACAACTATCTTTGACCCTGAGGGCACTTTCCTGCAAGTAAGCCCTATTAACTAACATGAGACTTACTTCTGAATAGATTGTTCAAGCTTGTCCCTTAGTATTTCAAAGGAAAGGGGCTAAGGTCCACATCTTTTTAGTACCTTCATTTAGAAATGTATTTGTTTGAAAAAGCTATATGCCACCTCCTTAGGATCTGCTTAAGGTGGTTCATGGAGTAAAAGTAACATAAAGACATAAAAACAGTCTGATCACTAATAAACAAGCCAGGTGCATAAAACAATAATCATCAGCCTAAAATGATGTCTGTAAAACAGTCCTCAGGTAAGAAGCAGACCATAAAAACAGCTTCAGTTGAATTGTGGGCAGGCATGACTTTGGAGGTGGAAAACGCCGGGAGGCTTCTGTGGCTAATTGCACTTTGCTTTGCGGTAGTTTTGTGGTCACCTCGCAGGTTGGGGGTGGTTTCCGGTTTTTAAACCAAGGCTTGAGTACTACCGAGTTATCTCTGGTGGAGAGTCGTGGGGCAGCAAAGCAAAGCCCGGTTTTGTGGGCTCCTGCCTGCCAGCTCCAGCTGGCCAGCGGTGGGAAATCCCTCCCCCCAATGCAATGTGCAGATGTCACGCAGAAGTGATGTCAGAACGTAGGTGACACTCTGGTTTTTGGGCAAAAATCTATGGTTTGAGGGTAATTTTACCATAGAGTTTTGCCCCAAACCCAGAGCGCCGCTGACGTGATGGCATCAATGCCGCGTGATGTTAGCATGTTGCGGTTCTCCGCCCCCAACCCCAGAAAGTCATGTATTCTCCACCCCTCTTCTATTATATGGGTTAATATAGCTAGCCTACAGGGCTGCAGTGCTTTGGACACCAAAAGTGTAACATAAATGCAAGCTATGTTGTTGTTGTTGTTCAGTCACACAGTCGAGTCCGACTCTTCGCGACCCCATGGACCAGATCACGCCAGGCCCTCCTGTCTTCCGCTGTCCTCTGAAGTTTGCTCAATTTCATGTTCGTTGCATCGATGACACTGTCTAACCATCTCATCCTTTGCCGTCCCCTTCTTCTTTGACCTTCAATCTTTCCCAGCATCAGGGTCTTCTCCAGTGAGGGCTCCCTTCTCATTTGGTGGCCAAAGTATTTGAGCTTCAACTTCAGGATCTGGCCTTCCAGGGAACAGTCAGGGTTGACTTCTTTTAGGACTGAATGATTTGATCTCCTTGCAGTCCAAGGGACTCTCAAGAGTCTTCTCCAGCACCATAGTTCAAAAGAATCTATTCTTCGGCGCTCGGCCTTCCTTATAGTCCAACTCTCGCAGCCATACATTACTACTGGGAAATGCACATTGAAGAACTCTGCAACTTAAAAGGCATAAAGCAAGCATGTGAGATCGCTAAGGTAGGCCTAGGATGGCAACTTCTGGATCGTCTTTTCCAGATCTTAGCACCAGTGGCAATTACTGGTCTCTAGATCCAATAGGAATCCTGTAATCATAAACACAGTTACATGGTCTGTGCAATTTCTAGACTGCATGGCCTCAAAATTGGGACATCTGTCCTTGAGGTTAATTCTTTTACATTAAAAGAGTCAGCTTTTAGTGGTATGGGTTTGAGAGAAGTCCTTAAAATAAAGGTGGACTTTAATATGTTCATATTAATTTAACGTGTTCATATTTGTACTGCACTTCTAAGCAATGTTCCCTCTAAGTCGTAGAGTCTTGTGAGCAAAAATTCTACTTTGTGAGCTACTGGCATTAAAGTTGCGAGCAAGTAATTTGGCTATTGCATTATTAGTTTGCTCTGAGCTTCCTTCCTGAGCGAAGACAAAAATCTGTGAGCCGGAGGCTAAAAAATTGTGAGCTAGCTCACACTAACTCAGCTTAGAGGGAACACTGCTCCTAAGCAGAGTTACGACCCGTCAAGTCTGTTTGACTTTAGTGGGCTTAGACGGGTGTAACTCTGTTTAGGATTACACTGTTGGTTTTTGAGCAGAGACTGTAACTAAAACGTATACAAAATAGCATGGTTTAATGTGAAAATCCAATGCAAAGATTAGCGCCCCCCTCCCTTTTTATTTACCCAAGCTTTGCTTTAAGTTCATGTCATGGCCTGAACCTTCCCCTTTCTTGACTGGTAACAGGATATGGAAAGCTGAACTGTTTTCAAAGCAAGCAGGGCCGGAGAGAGGCCGTCTTCTCTTTCAGTTGCTTCCCGAGTGTTCATTCATTCGGTTCGCCATCTGGTCTGGCACACGAGAGTGCTGAGACGTTTCCTCTTTCTGACCCACTTGGCAAAAGAACTTGAAAGAACGCAGGGCTCTCTGGCTGCTTGACGGGAAAAGCCTTATGGAACTTAGCGGTGCAGAACTTTTTACAAGTTTGCCTGTCTGCACCTACCTGTGAATTATTTTGTAACAAAAGGGGAGCTGGGGAGGGCCGGGGCGGCGAGGGAATAAATCTTCTTTGTTTCCCCATCCATCCTTTCTGATCACCTGTCTGGAAGCAGTATCTTTCTTACCAGCAGTGAACTATTTGCCAGTGGCTGTTTGCAAGCTTGGCTTTTCAGAGAAGTTACAATTTTGCCCGGTCGCTCTATTAAGTTATCTTGAGAGTTTGACTGGCTCCAGTTACACTTGGTTACGTGGTTTCATTTAAATTGTATATTGCTTTTATGTTGTGTTTTCATTGTGTTCATTAATGTTGTAAGCCACTTATTGGGAAATGTATTAAAATAAATACATTTAAGTTTAAAAAAGGAATTTTTGTTCTAATCTAATGCTCTGCAGAGAAGGAAAGCTTTAGTAATATTATGTTTCCAGCTTCTTATATTGCACAGTGCTCTTTCAGTTCCCTTGTAAAACCTTTATTTATTTTCTTTTAAAAACCTTTTTATTATGCATGCAGTTTATGCTTTGAGATTGTAAATTTTAATTCTATAGAGAAAGATTCATAAAACTCGGATGGGATTCTATGTTTAATGTCAGTGCCTTCAAAAAGCTGCTTTTTCTTCCCTTTTTATGATATAAAGAGGGGAGTTCAGAGATATCCATAGAATATCCACAGGCATTCCATATCTGCTACACATCTTCCTTTATTGTGCTAGGGAACCTGCATTTTGGCAGCATAGACTCAAGCACTGCATGTTCTTCCAACTGGAAGTATTAAGTAATTGAGACTCAAAGACTCTTATTTGCAGGTTTCACAACAGCATGTATGCATTGCTGGTGATCAGCCACTCAAAAACCTTGAAACATATCTTTCCACTGAACCTCTGTGGCTAATAGAGGACAAAATATTCTTTTGCTAGCAAACAGATAATGTTGGAGGCTGATTTCCAACGTTTCCTGGCATTCTCTTTACTGTCTAATATAGGAAAGTGTTTTTGAGTTATGATACACGTAACTATCAAGGCCTAGTCAGCAGATGTGGATCTGACAGTGTCTTCTGTTGCAAAGTTTCCCTGGTGTAACAGGGCGCACTAGAACTACTTTCTTCCAGGCTGGAAAAAATTCGTCTGCAGGTGTTTCTTGCTACTGAGAGGCTCTAAGCTGAGCCCAGCTTTTGATCAGTTCGTCCTTTTCCAGGCAAAAGGGGTCAGAGGATCATATAATTTCACTGATTCTCTGCTGAGCCTCTCGTTCAGGCGTGGAAAACATGAGGAATTTGATCGGGCCGCTTATGTCAGCTGTGCTTTGAACTAACTGAAATGGGATATGGGCTGGGTTACTGCTTGGCCAGGGTCTGAGCTTGTGGAGGGACAAAGAGGATCCATTTGGGGGTCACAGCCTTTGGTTGTGTTCCTTGGCAGTGTGCTGGTTTGATGAAAACACATTTTAAGGGCACAGCATTGCCTTGCAGTTGTTGGTGGTGGAAAGTGCCCTCAAGTTGCAGCTGACTTATGAGGACTTACGAGAGCAGAGGTGGTCTGCCGTTGCCTGCCTCAATGTAGCTACCTTGGACGTCCTTGGTGGTCTCCCATCCAAGCACTAACCAGGGCTGACCCTGCTTAGCTTCTGATATCTGACATGATCAGGGTGGTGGTTGGCCAGGAGTTCAGAACTGGTGGTTGGGTGCAATACTGGTGATGTCATCGCATCTGTGTCCCTTGAGGCCAGTTTCCATGTAGTCCTCCTGGCATGTGTGCTTGATAGGTAGGGTAAAAATGAACTTCAGGCTTTTACTTTCCTTCTCCTGAGACCCAGTTTGGTGTAGTGGTTAGGAGTGTGGACTCCAGTCTGGGAGCACAAGGTTTGATTTCCCCACTTCTCCACATGCAGTTGCTGGTGTGACCGTGGGTCATTCATAAATTCTTTCAGAGCTGTACTCTCACAAGCAGTCCTCAAAAGAGCTCTCTCACTCCACCTACCTCACAAGAGAGGGGAAGGGGAAGGAGATTGTAAGCTGCTCTGCGATTCTGAGTGAAGGGCAGGGTACAAATCCAATCTCCTCCTCCTCCTCCTCCATTCAGCATGGATACCACCCTAGGTGCATATGGTTGTCAACCATTTTTGAAGCGGTCCCAATTGCATTTGTGGCACTCACCTGAAGGCATGTTGGTCTTGGATGCCACAAAACCTTTTAACTGTGGTTGGGGGATGCGCGGGCCGCTGATATGCTCTCTGCCATTCCCCTTGTGTAGAGACCCGTTTATCCAATTTATTTGTGGATTTTGTGGAACGTCTCTTACCTGCTAACTCCTCCTGTGACGGATCCCTAAACCCTCCTGAAACGTTTTTCCTGTGGTCAGCCGACCTTTAAGGACAGCATGAGGGGTCAAAGTGTTGGTCTGCAGTAGGAGATGGAAATACCCTGCCACCGGAGGAAATGCATGGTTTGACATGTGCCAGGCTTCACAATTTTGTCCAGAAGAACAGCTGCATCCACCGGCTGTAGGAAAAGGGGTGCATCCGGTGAAATCTTAAATAAGCCCAGAAATGTTCCTTAGCCTACATTGGTGGTCTTTGACTCTATAGGTTGGGTCTTGGGACCCACCCCCGGGGGGATCATGGAGCTCCATCTGCTGGGTTGCAAGCTCCTACTGGACACTCTCTTTTTTTTTGGGGGGGGGGAGAGAGGTGCTGCTTATTGGAAAGACCTCGTGAGTGCCACATCTGCCTGCCTGTGTGCTGAAAGGACGGTGAGATGAGGTCACTCAGCATTCTGATCCTGGCTGTTGACCGTCTTGGTTTGCTGCCCTTGGTCCTGGCCTTGTCACTGGTGGCTTCATAGCCCTGGCCTCCCACTTTTCCTGTCACATCATGTGCTTTTGCTGCTCAGAGGATCCCTAGTTACCCTATGGGGGCAAAGGTGCGTCTAGGGATGCAGTCAGATGGGCAGGTTGCCACGACAGGATATTGGCTCTAAATAAGCCGCTTGAGTTTGGGATGCTTTGTGTCGATCACACAGCGACCACTAAGCCGGTATCATAGTGCCGTGGGCCCATGGTTGGTCATTCACATTGGCAACGTGCCACAAGCGTGGACCCATGGCTGAATGGATTTCCCCCCTAAGTTCTACTGTGCATGCGCAGAAGCGCACAAACGCAGATACGCTCAGTTAGCTCCCTGTATAGTTCCGAGAACTGCTTTGCCCTGACACATCTGCAGGTTCCCAGGGAGGCTGTCTGCCGGCTGGAACATAGTGCCCTGAGAGCGGCAGCGGCCAAAAGATACCCGGCATTTTAGAGCCTCTCCAAACTCTCTAATTTCACGCATAAAAAATGACACACACAGTCCCCTCTGGTTTTCAAAAATAGAAGAACAAATTCATAAAATAGGCTTTTCGACAGATTACTTTCTCCAAATGGACGAAACCTCAATTTTTCGATCTATTAGACAAAGACTATTCGATCTAGAATCACATAATTTTCGTCCTTCACATCCGCATATTTATTCACAAGCTCCTCTTAACCTCTCAACCCAACATGGCCAAATGGCCCATTACTTACATAATCTCAGCCTTCCCTCCCATACATTGGCTTGGCTAAACATCTTTCCCTCAAACATGTTGTGAAGTCGATTCAACAACATCCCACCCCCTGCCCCCCAGGAAAGACTCTGCAAATGTTCCAACATGGCCCCGGATTCAATCTTTTATATTATTCTAGACTGCCAGGTACACACATCCTCAAGTATGACATTTTTACCTCTTCGGCCACTCTTATTTACTAATAACTTTAAAATCGTTCAGTATCTTCTTAATGATGTAAATACTGATACTACAGTTATGGTTGCAAAATTGTTAGCAGAATCATCCGCACTTAGATACAGTCTTTTTATATAATACGCATATTTTATTGTCTAAATTCATTTACTGGAATTAAATGTATCTTCTTAAATAAGAACATAAGAGAAGCCAATGTTGAATCAGGCCAATGGCCCATCTAGTCCAACACTCTATCTATTACCGTATTTTTTGCTCCATAAGACGCACTTTTCCTCCCCAAAAAAGTGGGGGGGGAAGTGTGTGCGTCTTATGGAGCGAATACTGGGCGTGGGGGGTGGGGGTGGAGTGCTGGCTTTCCTGAGCAAGATGGCACCGGAGCGCGGGAGCTCAGGAGCCAAGCCCCGCCCCAGCCGGCGTCCCCTGAGTCTTTCAGGCAGCCGCATGTCAATTTCAGCTCCATTATATCCTATGGGCCATTGAAGTCAATGGTGAAAACATAGGGTATATTCTGGGGGCTGGAGGGGAGGGGGTTTGAGGGAGAGGCTCCAAACTCACCGGGTAGCTGATAGAGCCTCTCCCCAAGATACCCACCAAGTTTCAAGAACATTGGACCAGGGGGTCCAATTCTATGGGCCCCCAAACAGGTTGCCCCCATTCCCTCCATTGTTCTCTATGGTGGGAAAAAAGTAACTTTTTCCCCATGGTGCTGTTAGTTGCTCTGGGGGGGAGGAGGTTTGAGAAAGAGGCTCCAAACTTTCAGGGTAGCTTCGGGAGCCTCTCCCCACATACACCCCCATGTCTCAAAGCAATGGGACCAATGGGCCTAATTCTATGGGCACCCAAACAGGTTACCCCCATTACCTCCTTTGTTTCCAATGGGGAAACCCAGCCAGCAGCACTTAAGGCAGGCAAGCAGGCAGCCACCCAGCAGTCAGACTCTCCCAGAGAATCTCAGAGAAAGTGAAGTGTCTTGGGAGGTGCTTGTTTGCCATGAGAACAAGTGGCACACTCCAGAACAAGTGGCACTGTGGCAGTGCAACCTGTTTGGGTGCCCATAGAATTACGCCCATTGATCCCATTGCTTTGAGATGTGGGGGTGTATGTGGGGAGAGGCTCCCGAAGCTACCCTGAAAGTTTGGAGCCTCTTTCTCAAACCTCCTCCCCCCCAGAGCGACTAACAGCACCGTGGGAAAAAAGTTACTTTTTTCCCACCATAGAGAACAATGGAAGGAATGGGGGCAACCTGTTTGGGGGCCCATAGAATTGGACCCCCTGGTCCAATGTTCTTGAAACTTGGTGGGTATCTTGGGGAGAGGTTCCATCAGGTACCCTGTGAGTTTGGAGCCTCTCCCTCAAACCCCCTCCCCTCCAGCCCCCAGAATATACCCTATGTTTTCACCGTTGACTTCAATGGCCCATAGGATATAATGGGGCCAAATTTGACTGCTGTTCACGTTACATGGTTCAAATGTTATACTGTTATAGTTTATTAAATATTTTATTACACTGTTTGGTTCAGAATATTTTTTTTCCTGTTTTCCTCCTCTAAAAACTAGGTGCGTCTTATGGTCAGGTGCGTCTTATGGAGCGAAAAATACGGTATATACTATTATATTATATACTATATATTATATACTGTATCTATTATATCCCACTATGCCATTAAAGGTGTCTGAATCTGAATCTACCCAGCACCTGTGGAATCCACTTTCCCATGCTTTCTCACCCAAACACTGGGCTTTGCATGCGCACTGGCAGCCAATGGGGACACTGAAGCACACCTCGGAGTGGAGTTGGAGGGGAAAAAGGGCTGCACCGGAAATGAAGAGGAACAATCATACTGCTCATGCATTCCCATGGTGTGCCTGGGCGATCAGATGCCCAGAAACCCGCCATAGAAGCGCCTTGCCGAGGTAGCCACTGTGTGGGAGTCATTTTATCGTGAAGTAGGGAGAGGTGGGGCACGGGAGCCAGATGCGTGCGTTTGATTGCACCCATTTGATCTGGAGGGGAGGGGTGGCTATGTTGGGCCAAACTGCTTGTGTAATCACACCCTTGGTCTGGAAAAGTTGTGGGTGGAGTCATGGCTTAGAGGTTGAGCATTTTACTTGTCATGCAGAAGGTCCCCGGTTCAGTCCCCGGCATCTCCAAGCAGTATGTGATGTAACCCAATAGAAGGCAACTTCAATTGTATTCATTATTTGGGGAGGGCTCAGTAGTAGAGGACCTGCTTGGCATGCAGAAGGTCCCAGGTTCAATCCCAGACATCTCCAGATAAAATGGCTGGGTAGTAGGTGATGTGAAGGCCCCCCTGCCTGAGACCCTGGAGAGCTGCTGCCAGTCTGACTAGACAAGAGTAACCTAGATGGACCAATAGCCTGATTCAGTATTTGGCAGCTTCATATGTATGGTTTAGGGGAGGGGCTGCAGAAGGTCTCAGGTTCCATCCCTGGCATCTCCAGTTAAGAGGTCCACGTAGTAGGTGATATGAAAGCTACTGCCAGTCAGAGTAGACAAGGGTGATCCTGAAGAGTCAGAACCCCTTCATGAATCTTTAGTAATCCAGGAACTTGAAATAATTGTAGGATTGGATTATCATCAGCGGCAAGACGGTGGAAGGGGGAGTTGGCGGTTGCCGCTCACTCGTACAGTCATCTCAGGAATGATTCTGACCTTGCCCCAGGCGACCAGACGAATGCCGGTTTCCTTTTAAAACAGGCTTGCAAATTTGGCAGAGCGCGTTGTGAAAAGCCGCGCCCCCTGTGCAAAACTGAAAGCCGACCAGGCTCTAGAGTGAGTTTAGAATGGGGGCTGCGGCAATGCTGAAGTTGTGTGTGTGAGAGAGTGCGTGTGTGCTTTTCCTCGGATTCCTTTGAGCTCTCCCAGCCGACTCTCCTTCCCTGATGCCTTTTGCTTACGCTCGAGGCTTGCTTGCGAGAATGGTGTTCGGTCAGCTGCTGGCATTTTGGTGGAACAAGCCGTGCGCACTGAGGAATGCGACGCTAACGATCCCGAAATAAAGGTTCCCCTGGCAAACCGAGTGCTTGTCTCCTTGCGACAGGCTTCTTCAGAAGGAGGATTTGGCTTCCAAAGACTGTTTCTTAACTTGGGGTTAGTCCGGCTGGGTTTTCTTCCGTTCCTGTAGTTCCGTGTTGTTTTCAACTTTCAAAGATAATCTTTCCAAAAGCTGTCGAGTGCCTTGGCATAAGTCTATACGGTCTTGGCTCTCTGTGTGTATCTCTGTGTGTCCAGGCATGTGTGGTTTGTTGTCTCAGAGGAAAGGAACAGACACAGAGCTCATCCCAAACACCTTGCTCAAACTTGAGAAGGGTGGTTTCCCTACCCTTTGCTGCCCATCAGCTAGGCAGAGTGAGATCCAAACGCTGAGCCTGGCTAGCTTGTGTCTTTCTTCGTAAAACTCTCTGTTGTGAGCAGGGCTTTTTTTGTAGAAAAAGCCCAGCAGGAACTCATTAGCATAATAGGCCACACCCAACAGCAGAAACTCATTAGCCTTTTAGGCCACACTCTGACAGCACAGCTCATTAGCCTATTAGGCCACACCCCCATGTTACCAGAAGTGTGGTCATCCAGCCACACCCACCTTTTGCTGCTTATTCTGTTTAACTTGTTCGTTGTCAAAACCCAGGGCTTTTTTTGTAGCAGGAATGCCTTTGCATGTTAGGCCACACACCCCTAATGTAGCCAATCCTAATGAGTTCCTGCTGTTGGGTGTGGCTTATTATGCTAATGAGTTCCTGCTGGGTGTGGCCAACTTGGGAGCCAGCCGGAACTCCGTTCCTGTGCATTCCTGCCCCAAAATAGCCCTGGTTGTGAGAAACGAGAGGCTGTTGAAAAATAAATCCATTTATTTATGCCATTTATACTTCGTCTTTTCCCCCCAACGAACTACATCATTAACACAGTATTCTCCCCTCCTCCAACCTTACGTTCACAATAACCCTGTGAGGTGGGTTAGGCTGAGAGGAAGGGACTGACCCAAGGACGCCCGGCGAGCTTCCATGGCAGGGCAGGGTTTCCCAGATCTTAGCTTGACTCTCTAGCTGCTGTGCTTTCTCATTGCCTCCTCTTACAGGAGAGGGAGAAAAAGCTTCTGCCCAATTTCTCAACACCATGCATAGTTTTAGAGATGTGTATCATATGACCTCCTCACTTGCCATTTTTCCAAACTAGAAAGCCCCAGATTTTGAGCTGGGCCTGGGGTTCCTGTTCTTGCCTCCACCCAATGTCAGCTAAAGGAAGACAAAGTGTTTCTCGCATAAAAAGCTCTGCTTTTAGTTGAATGCTGCTTCCCGTGAAGTGGGACACGCAATAAATAGTCATTCACGGGTAATTTTCCAGAATGGAAGCTGCACAGCCTGCCCGGTGCTCTGCTAAGCGAGGGGACTTTTTTTACCAGGAGCTTGGGAGCGGAGGTAGCCAGCCGTATGCATGCAGGTATTGTGGGAGGCAGTTGAGGGCTTCCATGGCAAACATCCTGCCTGGCCCTGCAGTTATAAAGCAACCCTCTCCAGGCTTGTCTTGACATGACCTTACAAATCTCATTTCCATTTCTGTTCTCTTGTGAGCTCCAGGCAAGGCAGAGCGGTGGTTCTGTGCCGTGGGGAAGAGAGGCCATGATCTCTCCCAGAAGGTTTTGCACGTTTTTTCCCAGCCCGGCGTTTGCACCTGTTGCGTGGCTTTAACCCAGCTAGCATTTTGTTCTGACCTGGCTGTGTTGCATAAGCTTGGGTCGTGTGTTGTTTCAACTTGTGTGTTCCGAAGTTAACAGGTGCAGATTTTTTACTTCTCGCTTTCTTATTCGGTGCTCCGCCCTCTGTTGCATTTATTGGGCTTCCTTCTTTAACTCTTTCGAGACACGCGGTTCTGGGTGCATTGGAATGCACATGTACATACATGCCTTGCTTTTCTCCCCTGCTGGGGACCCAAAAGTGGCTTGTGACATCGCTCTCCTCTGTTCCTTTCCTTGCAGTGACAACCCCATGAGGTAGGTTAGGGGAGAGAGAGAGAGAGAGGGAGGGAGGGAGGGAGGGAGGGAGGGTGGGTGGGAGGGAGGCTGGCTGAAGACCACCCAGAGAAATGCAGGGGGCCTCTGCAATTCTCATTCATGGCAACCCCCTCCAGTCACTGACCGCCTTGTTCAGGTCTTTCCCACTGATGGCCTCTGTGGCTTCCTTGATGGAGTCGATCCGTCTCATGGTTGGGTCTTCCTCTTTTCCTGCCGCCTTTGACTTTTCCTAGCATCTTTGTCATTTCCAGTGAGTCTTCTCAGTATAAGTAGATAAAATAAATAAATCATGGAAAACAGAATGGAGCTGACTCCTTTTTTTTTGGTTTGGGCTTGTAGAAATACTGATCTAGACTGATAATCCTTTGGATTTCAGTGCACTTAAAAAAATCACGTGGTATGTGCAAGTATTTACGTTTCGTATGTTTTGTGTTGAAGCATCTGAATAATGTTTGCATCTTTTTGATGTGTCATTGAGAAGCTTAAAAAAAATGCTCACGAGATCAGCGTAGACAGCGCAGACCTCGATGGACTGAGGTCTGATTCAGGGTAAGGAAGCGTTATGTCTTATTGTAAACCATGCCTATTCTTTCCTACGTTAAGCTTGATTCTAGACAAGGATCGTAAGCTGATAGATTCCTATTGGTGGTTTCAATGAAACTCTGTAAATAGACCAATCAAAAGCGTATATATGTTTGTGGAGGGAACAGACCTCATTGGTCTTTATCGCTGTTATTCGATTGGTTCTTAACTTATCTGTGGGCGTGGCTTTGACAACCCGGACTGTTTAAAAGAAGGAGCTGTGCTCCACTTGTTGTTGTGTGTTGTGTGTGGTTGTGTTGGCTGATTAACTTGTTTGCCATTCCAAATTGGTGCTGGAGGGGGCAGCAGTGGGAGGGCTTCTAGTGTCCTGGCCCCACTGCTGGACCTCCTGATGGCACCTGGTATATTTTGGCCGCTGTGTGACAGAGTGTTGGACTAGATGGGCCATTGGCCTGATTCAACATTGGCTTCTCTTATGTTCTTATGTTCTTAAATAAAGCTGAATCACTTTTGCTGAAATCACTGCCTCTTGTTGAGTTGCCTACTTAACAGGCAGCTTTGTGTCTCTGAGTGCCAGTTGCTTGGGGGGGAGGGAGGGTCAACCACAAAAGGCTTCTTGCTTTCACACCTGGATTTGGCATTTCCCAGAGGTAATGGTTTTTGTGACTCTGTAATGGTTTGACCACTGTAGGAAACGGAATCCTTGACATGGGCCCTTGGCACAAATGGGTGGAACACTTTTCATGCAAAATTTTCTGCCACCTTTGTCCTCAGTACTGCTTCTTTTCTGTAGGGATCCCAGGCCACCCCCCACCCACCCCCGTTTTCGCCCAGAAACGAGTGTCCCCATGTGACATTTTTAAGTGATGATGTCACTTCCGGGCGATGTCACTTCTGGATGACATCATCATGTTGGGGAAAGGGGCCTGGCAACCCTACCTTGGTGGAAGAAAATGGTGAAGTGGCATTTCCTTTATCTTTTTGTTTCCTCGAGTTTTCCCTTATTTCTTCCACCCCTCCTCCACAAGGTAACAACATAAGAACATAAGAACATAAGAGAAACCAATGCTGAATCAGGCCAATGGCCCATCTAGTCCAACACTCTGTCACACAGCGGCCAAAAATACCAGGTGCCATCAGGAGGTCCAGCAGTGGGGCCAGGACACTAGAACCCCCTCCCACTGCTGCCCCCTCCAGCACCAAGAATAGAGTGCATCACCTGCCCCAGACTGAGAGTTCCCATCTATACCCTGTGGCTAATAGCCACTGATGGGTTCTTTGCTTGTCCTTTGCAAGTGCGATGAAGAAGTTTGGGTTTTGCTGGCTCTGCAAAGCTCTTTTGCCCCCTTTCCCTTGCCTTTCATTCACCTGGGCCTCTCTTTCCTTGTGTTTTTTCTCCTGCCCTCCTTGAATGGTTAACAGTCCCTGCTTCAGTAATTTATCTCCGGCTCTCTCCCCCTTTCCTTGCTTGGCAGTGGACCACGGGATGCCTTTGTAGAAGACAACATGATATAGTGTGGGAATAGACTTGAACATTGGGATAAAAAGGAGTGCTCCAACTTTCTTATTTAGGCTGTCGTCCTGACTGCTCCCACGCTCTCGTCTCGGCGATCCCTATTGGCTCTTGAAGGCAGCACGGATTGATTGTTCTGAAGAACCACGAACACCGAGGCCTTTTAATCTTTTTGCAAAGGATAGGGTTCCGGCGTTGGTTCATAGGCTCTGTTTGCTGCTTGTGGGGTTTCCTTGGGTTGTAAAGAACTGGCTTTGAAGGTCGGAAGGTGGGGACTTGGTAGCACAGGGGGCCTGAGCACAGCGAAGCTTTGGCCACGGGGTATTTGCCCAGCACCCAACTGCATGTGTGAATCAGACCTGACCCTTGTTATTCCCTGACTCAATCAGTTGTTCAGTAAAATGCACAACTGGTGTCTTTCCCCCTTGATCAACCTACAGGGAAAAATACACTACTGAGTAAATGTTGAAATGGTTGGTCTTTGGGATTGTGCAATGGGCAGATGGCGTTTGGTAGTATTTTCGCATTGGTGGGTGCTGTTGCAGCAGAGAATGTGACTCATGTGATAATAACAACTGTCGTGTTGCGCTTGGTGGTTGGGGCTTGCGCAAGAGGCTTATTGCTTGCAGTTTGATCTGGGTACTGAAATTTTGTGGATGCCAAGCCACATAGTCTGGTGCGCTGCTTTTGGTACATGTGTGTGTGGGTATCTACCCTTATTCCTAGAGGGGGCACTTCTCTGAGGTTCTAACCAGACGATACACTAGGAGTTCTTTATCAGAAGCTCCCGGCATTTTTAAAAGCAGCTGAACAGGTGAGCGAGGTCCAGATTTTGGACTGGGACCACAGCAGGAGATGGAAAGTTACCTCCCTCCCGTGGTGTCATTAGGGAATTTCACATTACCGAGATTCTGCTGGATGGAAGCCGTTTCTGATTCATCTTGGAAGTAAACCGGTACAGGGCTGCCATTTCACACATGGCTTTCCCTGACCGGAAAAGAGCCAAATGAGAAGCGGTTTGGCAATTCAGACTGCACCGCTTTGTTTTCCCGCCGGTTCCTGCCACGCCTTTTTTTAAAAAAATGTTTGCTTTAGAGCGCTATAGGGCTATAGTGCTATAAAACAACACTGCGGGCATTCCAATGGGGTTGCTATGATGCTATTGCGAACATTAAAAAAAAAAAAAGTTGGAGATCGCCCGCGCGAGCGAAAAAAGGCGGGAAAAAAGCATATCGGATCTGGGAGAAGAAACTGATGACTACTTGGAAGTGGTTGACAGGTAAAACGCTTCAGCCCCGTTTCCTGAATGGGACAGAAGCGATTCTGTGTGAAATTACAAATATATTCCGGTAGGGAACCGGTTCTAAAACGGTTCTGTCTGAAATGCCAGACCAGAAACTGTTTGGGAATCGTTCCTCTTCCGGATTATATCATCTGTCTGAAATTCCCCATTTTCTCAATCTGATATGTCCCTGGGAAGCTGTCTTTTGGGGATGGGAAACCAGTACACATAATTTCTCTTGGCGCCAATGGTAGCTCTGAGGGATCCTATTAGATTGAAAATGGTGCAGGAAGCAAAGTTTTTCACCCTTGCTGTCCTGCATTTCCAATCCAGATCAAGGCCTTGTGCACCTGGTTCTTGACTTCAAAAGAACACTGGGAGCTCTTGGCATCAAACTCTTGAGTGTTGTCTGGTTAGACTCGTGCAGGAACACTTTGGGATCAAGGCTTCCTCTAACGTGTGGAGTCTTGTGAGCAAAAATTCTACTTTGTGAGCGAGCATTTTGACTACTGCATAAATTAATGTGCTCTAGAGCCCTCCTTCCTGAGCCAAGACAAAAATGTGTGAGCCGGAGGCTAATGAACTGTGAGCTAGCTCACACTAACTCAGCTTAGAGGGAACACTGCTTGGGATTGACTCTGTGAAAGGAAGGGGCAGGGAATGCCGCTCGTCTGCTTAGTCACCAGCAACATGGCGATAGTTAAAAACAGGCCCAGCCACGTAGCTACAAGGGGGAGTGTGATGGATATTCTTGGGGGCTAGCTACCATCCCACGGAAGAATTTTTCCTCAGCCATCACAATTTCAGTTTCTCTAGCCTAACTCACTGTACTGGAATTCCTGGCAGGAAATTAAAAAACCTGTAAACTGGGTTTGAGGGTTGGGATCTGGGCCTGAATGTGAACCCTCCCAAGTCTGAAAAAATTGCTGAGGGTAAAACTGATAGCCCCGAGATGGCTTCTGTGTAAAGTGGGGAGAATAATGTTGTTGTTTTTTAGAACATGTACACACACACACACACACACACACACACACACACACTGAGGTAAATATTAACATTGAATCAGGAGATGTGTGTTGTTAGGTTTTATTTTGTGTATGCCTCAGGTGTATGCCTCTCCCAGGTAGATTTAGATCATTTCACCACAGCACCCTGCTGCCACTAGGGGCCAAACTAGAGGAGACGGGCTGCCCAAGTGCTCTGGGAACATGCCTCCATTTAAAGAGCAAGTTCCCTCCCGGGAACTGCACTTTAAGGACGACATTCAAGTTGTTATTACTGGGGTGTGGGAGGAGTAGAGCACTCTGCTTCCTCCTCCCATGTTTCCAATCTGAAACGGTGCCAAGGGGCTGTATGGGCAAATAACACCTTGCTGCTTGTGGGGTGTTTGGATCAGATACCATTTGGATCAGAACAAATGGTATGGGGAAGGACGCAGGGTCCCTCTGGCACTGCAAGGGTCTCTCTGGCACTACAAAGGTCCACCCAAAATGAGAAAAGGGTGGGGGGACTCAACCCAAGATATGGCTGTGATATATGAGGCTCAAGCTAACAAAATAAATTATTATAAAAATACAAATATCTATTATGGTGTACATGTTAGTAAAAGATAAAATAGGTTAAAAGAAGTGATCCAGATCTCTCATGATAACTGCACACGCTCTCCAAATTGGTCTGGTAACAAATATCCAATGTGTCTGGATTTGTGTCTCTTCCATCAAAGGTAGTAATCAAGTTAGCATGAGAGAGTATCCATGGCCTACTGTGTAAACTTTTAGTAATTGCACATCACATGAGAAAGCGACACCTGGCTCTAAAGAAAATCTTTTTTTTCATATATTTATTTCTGGATGTGTATCAATTTATTTCTGGATGTGTATCAATTTATTTCTGGATGTGTGTCAATACAAGAACTCGTGGGCACTCCATGAAATTGCTGAGCAGTCACGTTAGAACAGATAAAAGGAAATACTTCTTCACCCAAAGAGTGATTAACATATGGAATTCACTGCCACAGGAGGTGGTGGCAGCTACAAGCATGGACAGTTTCAAGAGAGAATTAGATAAACACAAGAGGCGGGACCCGCGATACTCGCGGGGGGGAGGGAGTATTCCAGCCGCCAGCTTCAGCCTCCCTCCCCCCCCCAGCAGCGGCGACGGCAGCAGCTGCGAGGCCAGTCGGCCCGCTGAGATTCCCCCTCCCCAGCAGCAGCGGAGGGGTGGCGAGGCTGGCCGGCCCGTCAAGCCTCCCCCTCCCCCCCCCAGCAACGGCGGCGGCAAGGCCAGTCGGCCCGCCGAGATTCCCCTCCCCAGCAGCAGCAGAGGGGCGGCGAGGCTGGCCGGCCCGTCAAGCCTCCCCTCCCTCCCTCCCTCCCACCCACCCACCCACCCAAGTAACAGGGCGGCGGCGGCGGTGGGGGGGAGGCCGGCCGGCCGGCTGGCCCGCCAAGCCTCCCCCTCCCTCCCTTTCAAGCAGCAGAGCGGCGACAGCGGCGGGGGGGAGGCCAGCCGGCTGGCCTGCCAAGCCTTCTCCCGCCTTCCCATCCCCTGACGGCGCAGTGGCAACGGCCAGTTTGTAGAGCGTTCCCTGCGCATGCGCAGGGAACGCTCTTACTTTTTTGGGGATTTAGATATTCCCCTTACATTTTAAAAAACTTTTTAGATTTTTTCTGCACACGTGGGGACTGCCCCACGGCGCAGAAAATCTCCTGCCAGGTGCCCCCGATATGCGGATTTAGATATCCGCACACAGGGGCCACTTGGAATTAGATATATAGATATGGAGCAGAAGTCCATCAGTGGCTATTAGCCACAGGGTATAGATGGGAACTCTCAGTCTGGGGCAGGTGATGCATTCTATTCTTGGCGCTGGAGGGGGCAGCAGTGGGAGGGCTTCTAGTGTCCTGGCCCCACTGCTGGACCTCCTGATGGCACCTGGTATATTTTGGCCGCTGTGTGACAGAGTGTTGGACTAGATGGGCCATTGGCCTGATTCAACATTGGCTTCTCTTATGTTCTTATGTTTTACGATATTAATATTGACCACTGAGGAAGGCCCTAAGTGGCCAAAACAGGTATGATCCACTAGTCATAAGATATATCCATCAATTGTATATGTGAAACTAACAGCTCTGTATGTAAAAAGTTTCACGAGTCTGATATTTGGATCATTATCTTTTAACCTATTTTACCTTTTACTAATTGTGTACACCGTAATAAATATTTGTATTTTTATAATAAATTATTTTGTTAGCTTGACGCTCGTATATCGCTGCAGGGGTCCCTACCAGAATTGGGCCCCCATGGCACAATTTAGAGGCGTTTGTGGGTGGGAACTCTCTCTTTAAAATGCTCCCCCCCAGCAAACTCAGGGGTGCCTGTCTAGTTTTGCCCTTAGCGATGGCCTAGGTCCAGCAAAACCCTACAAAGCTTCCGCAACACTTCAGTACAGTTAGCTCCCACATCAAGGAAACTTAACCACAATACTGGTAAACCCACAGGTCTTTAGGCTCCTTTTAGGCTAACTGAATGTTGCCTCAGCCTGAAAAATTATCTTTTCTCAGTCCCGTCCCTCTTGGTGGAATCTGAGTGCAGCTTGGTTTGGCAGCTGTCTGTGGTGCACATTAGTGTGCTGTGTTACAAGGTGTTTCTTCATTACAGCTCTGATACAGAGAGGACAACCTTGACTTACCTTACAGAGTGGTTGTAAAGACTGTGGAGATAATGAGTCTTGCCCTGAACTTCTCGGAAAAAAGCAGAAGTAAAAAATGTGATGAATGCACTAAAATAACATAGTGTTCTCTTGCTGTGCAGCATACTTCAGCCTTAGTTTTCAGGTAATACCACAGCAGAGATAAGCAGAAATGCTTTTTCCCGAAAGTGCATGACTAAATCGAGCATCAACTCAGCAGGTATTTCTGTATTCTCAAGGAATGGGACGATACGAGAGGCGTACTGTTTTGGCTCCAATGGGAATCTAAAGTGTGTGTGTGCGTATGTGTGTGTGTGTTGTGATACTCTTTCCAACAGGTTAGGTTTTACTGTTGATATTCTGTTTTATCTCCAGAAGGGTTTGTTTGAAATACTACAGAACATTAAAGAGAGGAAAGAAAATAATAATAACATTCTCTGTCTTTTTAAAAATCAACCTCTGGTTGCACTTTAAAAATATTTCGTGCTGAAGAATGTCTGCTTTTATGACCAGGCCTCGGACTGGTACTTTATAAGCCACTGAACAAATAGTAATGTCCTGTTCTAATCAGTTGCTTGTGCCGTTGCCATGGGAGTCTGGCTGGAGAGGCCCGCTGGACAGGGCCGTGCCGGAAGGCTGGG
This sequence comes from Gekko gecko, assembly GCA_029375565.1. Lineage (NCBI taxonomy): Eukaryota > Metazoa > Chordata > Lepidosauria > Squamata > Gekkonidae > Gekko > Gekko gecko. The sequence goes on along the minus strand of JAPDNY010000017.1, from coordinate 34,332,591 downwards.
ACTTTGCGCTGGCCAAGGCTGGGAGCACTGTGATTCCCTTCCCCTTTCATTGTGCATGAACGAAACAACCGATTTAGTAAAGGTTAACTATTTATTTTTTTATTTCAGTTGTCCTCCACCTCTCACCCCAATGGGGACCCAAAGTGGCGCATATCATTCTCCTCTCCTCCATTTTATCCACACAACAACCCTGTGAGGTAGGCTAGCTAATGGTCTTCTGTCAGTAATCAGAAATCAGGCACTGCCTTTGAGACCTCTCTTCGGAAAGTTTCGTTACTGCCTCATTCTGTCTTGTTTAAAAACAAGTTTAGGGAAGGTCAAGGCGAAGTGTGAGCGTGTAGCTGTGTCCTGATAGTGCAGGATGGGTATCCTTTTCCCTTCCCCACATATTCTTGATAATTAAAAAAAAAAGATTCCCCTTTGACCATGATAAGTCTACAGAGAGAAGGAGTCTTAGAAAAAATGCAATCTTGTGCAAAGTGCCTCCAGTCTAAGCCCGCTGATAAGCAAGATCTTAGACCTGTAGGTTGTGATTTTTTAATTTCTCTCCCACCTACTTGATCTTTCATAAAATGTTAGGATGTTCTGGTCAGGATCTCTTCTCTTTCCCTAGCTCTCCTCCCTGCTGTTTACAGTGTGTAAGGGACAGTGTTGGATTCACAGCGACAATGGAAGGGAGACCAGAAATTGTTGCAATCAGTGTTCCCTCTAAGCTGAGTTAGTGTGAGCTAGCTCACAGGTTTTTAGCCTCCGGCTCACAGATTTTTGTCTTCACTTGGGGAGGACGGCTCCAGAGTGAACTAATTCATGCAGAAGCCAAATCACTCGCTCACAACTTTAATGCCAGTAGCTCACAAAGTAGAATTTTTGCTCACAAGACTCCATAGCTTAGAGGGAACATTGGTTGCAATACAGATGCAGCTTTATTTGGCTCAGCAAATAATGGTTCTTATAACTTATTCATTCATTTATACTCCACTTTTCCTCCCCAATGAAGACCAAAAATGGCTTATGTCATTCTTCTCCCCTCTGTTCTTTCCTCCTGGGAGACAGGTTAGGTTGAGAGTGTGGGGCTAGTTCAAAATCACCCAGCAAGCTTCAGTTGGCAAAATGGGGATTTGAACCTGCGTTTCCTAGATTTTAGTCTGAGAACCACTGTGCCATGCTTAGGGTTTCCAGGTCCCCCTTGGCCACTGGCGGGGGATGTAGGGTTACCAGATCCAGACTGGGGAACTCCTGGGTATTTGGGCTTGTTGCCTGGGGAGAATAGGGACCTCAGTGGGGTATTGTGCCATAGAGTCTACCCTACCAAGCATCCATTTTCTCCAGGGGAACTGATCTCAGTAGTCTGGAGATGAGCTGTAATTCCAGAGGATCCCCAGGTCCCACCTGGAGGCTGGCATCCCTAGGGTTGCTGGCATTCTCTCATGCATTTGTGAGTGTTCAAAATTCTTTGCATATTCTATTTTAGTAATCCTGACAACAGGCCTGTTGACACCATACTGCAGTGGCCGGGGACAGAGGCAGAGCCAAGTGCGGCTGGCTTATGGCTACTGAGGGCAGAATCCCCATCCCAAAGCTGAGGCTTACTTAGTTTTCCCTGACCATTGCTGTCTTTCGGGTTTTCTTTTCTTTTTAAATAACGTTATTAATTGTTAAGTGCACAAAAAAAGAGCAATCCAAAAGTCAAACTATTATAACATTATCGACTAGTCGATAGTCCCAGAAAACCTAGGGTTAAACCTAAATTTTCACACAATTTTTGTATACCCACAAAACAACTCATATTGACACATGTTTGCAGTAGCCTTACAATTTTAACCAGATTCTATAATCATTTGTACTCGGAAGAACTTCATTGTGTCTTAGAAACCCAGTAACTGGCTTCCATGTTTCATCATAATCACAAGGTGAAAAAGACAACTGGGAACCAACAAAGAAAGGGTTGCTTACTGTTTTCCCCATGATATAAACATCCCAAAGTTTGTCAAACCAGGCATCTATGGAAGGCCCGTTTGGGTTTTTCCAGTTGGCTGCAATCACCTGTCGTGCAGCTGCAATCAATACGGAGACCAAGGAACATTGGCTCCTTCCCACTGAATAATGCAGCCATAAATCAAAAATAAAAAGATCTGGAGACCGATGTTCCTTCTAAGCTGTGGAGTCTTGTGAGCAAAGATTCTACTTTGTGAGCTACTGGCATTAAAATTGTGAGCGAGCCATTTGGCTACTGCGTAAATTAGTTTGCTCTGGAGCCATCTTTCCTGAGCTAAGACAAAAATGTGTGTGCCAGAGGCTAAAAAACTGTGAACTAGCTCAGACTAACTCAGCTTAGAGGGAACATTGCTGGAGACATAGTGAGAGAAATGTCTACCATTTGTGAGGTCTTATCAGCAACTGTGCCCCAAAAGGATTGGATCACTGGACAAGACCACTATAAATATAAGGGGAAGCCTCGTTGATTACACCCTTTCCAGCAAAATGGGCTATAAGATGGTCTAAGTTTGGTTGGGTTTTTCAAAGGATGTTTGAATTGAAAGGAAAAGAAAACGTGACAAGGTGCAGCAAAGGCAAATCTGAGCTGTGATTTCCTGACTGTTGTTAGCTTAAGGCCTGACTCTGTTTGTTTTAAAGTACTTTCTGTTTCATTTCTGTAGTTTGAGGAACAAGTGGTCAGTTTGAAGACGTGCTGTAGTTCCCAGTAGAAATGTGCTCGCTGTCCAAGGGGTTTAGTTTGCGAGTCATCTGCTAACTGGTTTAGGGCATGTCTGTATCCCAGCCCCACACAACATCAAATGTTGTGATGACTTCAGAATAACTAAGTGACTTGCACGGATCAAAAGGAAATCTCCTTGACTGAGATGGTGGATTCTGTTTTGGAGTATTTTGTGAAACCATTATGAGCAGAATTGGGCTGGACTTGAATCCCTTGCTTGCTGCAAAATGTCCATTGGTTTTGGTATTCGTTAGGGCCATGTGGCCTGGCACGTGCATTTTACCAGTTCTGGGAAGGGTGTTTGCTAGCTCCTTGGTCATGCAAAGAGAATTGCTGACTTGGTAAATATAAAAACTGGGCCAAGACTGTGAGTTTTCAGGCCCTTCAGTCATTTTCAGGCGTGGAAACACATGTGATTGCCATTTATGTATTTAAAATATTTATATCCTTTCTTTCCACAATGCCCAAGCTGGCTTTCAAATTATAAGCATATGCTTTCACACACACTGAATAATGCACTTTCAGTCCACTTTCAATGTGCTTTAGCTATCACGTACAAGTGGATTTTGCAGCCGCACATAGTAAAATCCAATTGCAAAGTGCAATGAAAGTGGATTGAACCCCAAACCTGTAAATATATATCAAGTTAAAACTGCAGCATGGGCAACAAATATCATCACCAGCTGCCAATCAGAGACACTGATTAGGTAGTTCTGCCAAATGTGCCTTGAAATAATTCTGCTTTTCACCTTTTATGCAACGGAAAGAGCATGGGAGCTTTCTGTACCATATCCGGCAGGCTGTTTCAAAGAGTTGGCATAGACATTGAAAACAAAAGTGCGCACGGTTGTTGATAAGTGAACCTCCTGAAAGTGGGGTACCTGATAACCTTAGTTGCTGTATGGGCTCGTATGGGGAAAGGCGGCCCATTACGGTGTGTGAGGGCTCTGGAAATAAATGCTAGGAGCACAATCAACTGACCAGAGCCTTGTACTGGCTGTGCACCAGTCCTGGCATGTCAGTGAATGCATGAAGCTACCTTCTACTGAGCGGGACCCTTGGTCCATCAAGGTCAGTATTATCTAATCCAGGGGTACCCAACCTTTTTGAGCTGGAGAGGAAGTGCCCCCCCTCATGGCTACCACAGGAGGTGGAGCCAAATGGAATACCTCCCTCCTTACATCTCCTGGGAATAAGGAAATCCTGAAAGGGAGTGGAATCACACACTGATGAAGGGAAAGCCTGGATGCTTACCACTCCTCCGCGAGCTCCAGCGGAAAACCCTTTTCATTTGAATGAAGGGCAGCCAATAACAAGCCTTGTCTTACAATGGCCCCGCCCACTTTCTGAAAACTTGGCAGGCGCCAAGAAAATTATTGGCGGGCACCAGGGGCTCACAGGCTCCAAGTTGGGGAACTCTCACTGGCAGCTGTTCTCCAGGGTCTTATCTTCAGCAAGGTTGCCGCTGCATTTGATATATTTCAGCTGCACCCTGGTTGCAGGAAACTTCTGAATATTAGCTGTGTATGGCTGTTTGCGAGCTTGGTTTAGCCTTGACAACTTTCAGAGATGGGCTTTTCCAGTGATTTTGTGCATGCACACAAAAGCTTACACCTTGAATAAAACTGCTTCAGACCAACACAACTACCTAAGTGAATCATTGCAGAACGACGGCGATTGGGAATGGAGTCTTTTCACCCCATCCGATCATGTTTGTTTTTCATTCTAGTGAATGTTTCTCCCCTTTTCTTCATGGGAATTAAAAGCCAGTTTCCACTCCTTGATCTTGGTGGGAAATCCCGAGAGCCTTCAGTTGGACTTGGCAACAAGATTTGTGGGTGCCGCGAAATTGTGTTTGACGATGGCTGCCGAAAGTGTAAACAGTGAGGGGGGGAAGCCGTGACCGTATTTGTTTCTCCTGGCCTCGAAAATCTGTTAGTGAAACGTTCCCTTTTTAAAGCCCCTTTTCTTTTTACCCCTCAATAGAGATCCTGCCTTCGCTCCGCTGTTCCTTTGTGCCCTGTGCTTTTTCACGACTTTCTTCTAATTGTGCAGGACATTTACATGAAAACAGGATCCTTGTTGCTTAGGATTTAATCTGCTCCCGCTGCTTGTTCTCCATCTGAACTTCCCAAGAGATCGGTTACTTAGGTAGCAGGGACCCATAAAATGGGGGGAGTGGCTCACGTGGTGGATTTGTCATTGCGGCTGGCTTTTTGTATGTGAGGGTGTGTGTGTGTGTGTGTGTTTGTGTTCATCTACCTGTTTCTGGACTAATAGGGAGAAAGCATTCGGGTCCCTTGTGCCTTTCTGTTGGGTAAGTCAATGCTCCTTCCCTTTCCGACAGTAAACAATGGAAGAAAACCCTCATAAATTTTTATATTTATTTCTTAACTGTATTTTAAAAAGAACACTGGGAGCTTTAAATGCCACCAAGAGCAAACAATGGAAGAAAGTGCTCATAATTTTTAAAATTTATTTCTTAACTGTATTTTAATCTTTGGGGGTTTTAAATGCCTGCTGCCTGCAACATGGGCCCTTTTTTTAAAGCTTGGCTTTTAAACCGTCTAAAGTGCCACTGCCTTGATAAGAAAATGCAGAAGAGAGAAAGGCGGAATGCATATGTTGCAGTAATGGTGGGTGGCACAGATGCTAAAATCTTAATATTTGGGGAAATTGAAAAAAGGACTTCTACAAGACTCTGCCCTTTTGGAATACAGGCTGCAGCACTTTGCTTCAGCAGAGGGAGGGAGCAAAATGAGATGCATGCAATGTTTTTCTCTTTTTTCCCCAGGGGGTAAGAGGTGTTCTATTGCTCTTTATTTGAATGTAGCCCATTCCCTATTAAGATGGGGTGTAGGAATGGCTTTGAGGTTACAGGGATACCCACGGAAGCAAAGGCCTCCCCGATAGAGACCCACCTGGGTTATGTGTTGGATGCTGGTAGGACTTGGCAGGCCAAAGATGGTACCGAAAGACACAGGGTTCACCTTGACCACAGCAGGTGAGCTTGGATGTGGACCTTGAGCTCTACACCCTTATAGGAATGAACAGGAGCCATTTCCTCTAGCAAAGAAGTAAAGGGGACCTAAATCTGCAGCCTCTAGCTGTTGAGAGTCAGACTTGCCTATATAGCTCCATTCGGAGTTTTTGTTTTGCCTTCTGAAGTAATGGGATGTGGAGAGATTGGCTTTTATAAAGATTGACGCTGCTCGTGTGCAGAAGTTTGGTTCTTGTAGAGGGGTAACTAGTTACCCCCGCTGCAGGATTGATTATGCATGGCGCTGTGTGGTGCTGGTGTTCCATGGAGGGATATTGAAAAAGTGGAAACGGTGGTGTTGGGTGCTTGCATCTTTAAAACTGCATGGTTCAAGACCCCTTATGGCTATGCAAGTATATGAGCAGAGCCTTCTGGCCTGGAGGCTGGGGGTGAGGTTTTGCTGCCGTGGCGTTAACGCCTCCTTAAAATGTGTCCATGTCTACCAGAACCTGTGTCAATGATGCAAAGCAGTCAAAACTATAGAATAAATTCTGCAAGTATGCTCAACATGACAGTATGCAAGTGGTTTTGGTACAGATTTTGGGTCACTGGGGGACAATGTCACAAGGTGGGTGGGTGGGTGTGAAGCCCCAGATATATGCAGCTGCAGATCTCTTGGAATAATTTCATCTGCAGTGAGAACTTGCTTCCTTCTGGGGAGATTTTGAAATGGCGGCTGATTGTCTTCTCCCCTCACCCCAGTTGCTTTTGGTCAACAGAGGATGGTTATCCCTGATTCAAAACATCCTGAACCCCTGATTTTATTTAGATTTATTTATTTGGATGTTTTAGGGGTACCATTCCCCAGGTGGGCGTGGGCAATCCCTTGCTTTCATAGGCTCCTGCCTGCTGCTGGCCAAATGGCCGGTGGGAGGAAATCCCCCCCCCCGATATCATGCACAATGCGCTGATATCACCTAGAAGTGACATCAGCATGTCATGGAGAGGGAACACTCTGCTTTTTGGGCAAAACTCTATGGTTTGAAGCCATTTTTAGGACATCCCCGCCCATCCCTGGAACACCCCCCAAATCCCCCAGCTGGTGTGACTAAGGGAGCTGGCAACCCTAGGGTATTTCCATCTGACTTTTCTCCCCAGTGAGCCATGAAATAGCTTACAGCTTTCCCTTCTTCCTCCATTTTATCCTCTCAAGGTTGTTCTCCATTTTGGCCTCACAAGGTTAAGCTGAGTGACTGGCCCAATGTCACCCAGTGAGCTTTCATGGCAGATTGGGGATTTGAACCTGGGTCTCCATCTAAGGATTTAATCCTTTGATGCCCTCATTCAGTTTCTCTGTTTGGACCTGGCTCTCATGCTCTGCTGATAGCATTTTAAAGGAGAGAAGAAGTGACTTCCCCCCCTTTTGAAATGTGAATAGTTCCGTGGAGCTGGTTTTGTCTGGGGAAAGCAAGCGGAAGTTAAAGGGTTAGGCCCCCTCCGTTCCCTGCATGGCCTGAGCCAAACTGAGGCAGCACAAGGCTGCAATTTGCATTTTATGGACAAGCCCTAAAACTTCACCTGAACACTTCTTAAATCTACCTCCTTGCACTTGTTGTTTTCATACGACTTTTCCTTTTACTCCCATCTAGGGTCCAGCCACTGATAACTTATGGTCTGTCTCTGTGCCTGATTTCTTGGGGTTCGGCAGAAGTCGTCAGAGTTTGGATGCTGCTTCATGCACTTACAGTAAGCTCTTAAGCAAATTTTACAGTTTGGATGCAGAAAACCTATGTTTGGAGGGGCGGCTTTATTTTTTGGACAGCATGGGCTTCCAAAGGGAATGCTTTGCAATGCATCTGATGGACTGGGATTGAGAGAATGGTGTCCTCAGTGTGGTCTTTTCTTTGAAAAAAGACTTTGGAAAATCCATTTTTTTGTCTCAAAAGCAGTTTACTTTGTGGTACTGGAATGAAAGATTCAAAACACAAGAATATACGAAACTGCTGATTTGGACCCTTGTCCAATCAAGGTCAGTACTTTCTGTTTTGACTGGCGGGAACTCTCCAGGGTCTTGGGTGGAGGTCTTTTACATCACTTGCTACCTCACTTGCTGCCAAGGACTGAGTGGGAACCTTCTGCATGTGAAGCAGATCCTCTAGCATGGAGCCATGGCCCTTTCTTGAATGAACCTGTCTTGTGTGGAGAGAGACTGTGGCAGAATGTGCCTGCCCTGGCCTGCAGGTCCAGTTCCATCCTGCCCTCCAGGGTTCTTGCAACGCTTGGAGAGGCTTTTCTCTCTCCCCGGTAACCCACCACCACCACCTGACCTTTTGTACGGAATTGCCTGCTGGGAGGGTCAGGACTCCCAGCTCCCTTCCAAGTTCTGAGGCTCTCACTGCCCAGTGGCTGGTCACCACTGGGACAACTTACTGTCTTTTGCGCCCTTGGAGGAATAGCCACTTGCCCAACTGCTTGCCTTCCCCCCGGCACTCCTTTTTTTTTTTTTTAACAAAATTTTTATTGGAATATATTCAACATTGTTAAACATCATTACCAATTCAGTTTAAGGATTATATCCCATCCTCCCATCCCCCCCAATAGGCTTCCAACACTGCTAATAACAAAAAAAGAAATTAAAAGGTAATCAAATTTAGACTTATAACAATCGACAAACCAGGTAACACAATTCTAATACATTGAAACCTGACTTTTTCTAACATGTTTTCCAGTAAAGGTACTAGTACAATCAACTATTCATTTCATTTCTCATTTGATTTCAATAAGAATCAAGATTGTACATTCTCCCTTTCATTTTATATTCAGTTTCCATATACAATTTCAGGTCTTCCCAGTCTTTTAGATATTGTTCTGCCATTTGTCCATTTAGTTTTTTCGTCATTTTGTCCATTTCAGCTAAAAACAGCAATTTCCTTAACCAGTCCTGTATATCTGGCGCCTTCTCCACTTTCCACTGTTGCGCAAAAGCCATTCTCGCCGATGTGATCATGTACCATAGTAATGTCCTTTTTTCTTGTGGAATTTTTTCCATTCTCAAACATAAGAGAAGAAGCTCCGGGCTTTTCCTAATAGGAATTTTTAATATCTTCTGCATCTCACAATATACATTTGACCAGTATACTTTTGCTTTTTCACATGTCCACCACATATGGTAAAAAGAACCCTCTATTTTTTTACATTTCCAACACTTATTACTCAAGTTCTTATCCATGCTAATATTAGCAATCTTTTTTTAAAGTAGCATGCCTGAGACGGTGGAGATCTGTGTAGTACAGAGAACCACTAGCAGCATGACAAGTTAAAAAGTATTTATTAAAAAGAAAATGTTCACAAGCATGCTATTATTGCAGTACCGTATGGAACAATGGCTTCAAAAGAAATGGGTAAAATGCAAATCCTCTGTCCCTCTCTCTATACATGCCCTATCAGCATTACAATATAGGACAGGATCCTTAGCTTGAGAAGTTCCAAATCTCTACCGAGTTGCCATTACCTTGTAGCTGTCAAACTTGGGTCCTCATTTACCATGGATTTCACATCTTCTGTCTTCACTACCTGTACCTGTGTTTTTTGTCATTTTGCTGTGGGAACTGGGAGGGGGGGCAGTTGATGTGTGTGCCTGTGTGTGTGTGTGTGTATAAGCCTGCTTTGCCATGCTGCTTTGCAACTGCTTTCTAAAGGGGCCTCCGGACACTGGGAAGAATGCACAATGACCTTGGAGGCCAGTCTCTGCTGGCCAGCTTTAGTCGATAATGTAACTGTAAGTTCACAGGTGGAGGAGGAGGGCTAACAGAGTGCTCTAGTTTTAGGCATGCTGAGTGAATGGATTGAGGGGGGGAGGCCCTTGTTTGAATCATGTATAATTTCAGAACTGGCACCAAAGGAGTCAGTTCTGACACAGATAGTCTCAGCTTGAAACATCTTTATTTCTCAATAAACAAATCACTGCCAAGAGAGTATTGTTGGGAGTAAGTTTGTTCAAGAGTCTGACAGTACCTTTCTCCAGCTCTCCAGGTGAACACATGGTCAAAATGGCTGCCTCCTTCAGACCTCTGCTCTGATGGACTCAGCACCCAAGAGAAAGAGAGCTTCCTCCTTGTTCCCCTGAGTTTTATCACTTCTTTTTTTCCCTCCCACTGACCTGGTCAGGCCAGGTCAAGGAAGCTTTTCCTGCCATCCCCAGAGTTTTCCTTCCTGAAGACTCTCTAGCATTGAACACCTCCAACTCTCTGTTTCCTGCTTGAAGGGGCGGGGGACTGGACACTCCTATTGTCTCTAGCTAGACCTATTAGCATTTGTATGAAGGTGAGCTGAGGTAAGTCTGGAAAGCAATTGAACTGACTTCCTCCCTTCCTGCCTTTTCTCTGCCCAGAGAGGGGGTAAAAAAACTTTTAAAACTCCTAGTGGAGGTTTGGCTCATTTCACAAACCTCCAAAGAAAAAATGCATTTCTTCACAGAGACCGTTTAATCTAGCAAAGTCAATCTTGTCTACTCTGAATGGGTGGCTTATCTCCAGGGTGTCACGTGGAGGTCTTTCACTTCATTGGAGATGCTGAGGGTTGGAACTGGTACTGTCCACCTGTACATACATGGTGTCTGCCGCTCCTTCCTAAACTTTTTTTGGGGTGTGGAAGTTCAACGTCCTGCAAGAGTGTGTGTGTTTTAAAAAACCTTCTCAATAGACTGAACATGACCTCTGGATTTGGTACGTGATGTACCGGCAACCACTATTTTTAAAAAGTAAGCTATACTTGAATGAGAAACTTATGCCTTCTAAGCAGGGTTGCCAGGGCCCGTCTTCTCCCCAGTGGTGGGATTTGGGGGGCATTCCAGGAGCCATCATGTAGAGTGATGTCATTGTGTCAGGGAAGTAGCGCCCTGCACGCACACACACACCCCGCTTTCCCCCCTCTTTGCTTTTTCTGTGAGAAATCTCCCTCTTCCAGGCAATAAATAAATAAATATCACACACACACACACACACACGCCCCTAGCACTCCTCAGCCCGGCCTCAGGCAACAGCCTGCTGCACCACATTCACCAGCCAAATTCTGCCCAGGCAGCAAGGCGGCCAGTCCCAGGCACTTCCTGCCCTGTGGACTGAACAGTTGCCGCCTGCTGTCCTCTTGCCCGAGCGCTGCAGCGGCTCCAGGACGCGGCACTGACTTTAGGGATGCTGAGGCTGCAGGGATTCTTGGCTCCCGAGGAAAACTTTCTTGTGCAGCGGAAAAGAGCAAGCTGAGGTTTCGGCCTCTCTCCCAGCCCCGGCAGCCAGTCAGAATGCACGCCCAAGGACCCCCCTCGCCTTCCTCTCTCTGTCTCCTGCCCAGCATGCATCCTGGGCTCGGGAGCTGCTGCTCAGTCGGCTGACCTTCTCGCTGTGGAAAGAACCATCAAGTGAGAAGGATGGGGGCCGGGAGGGAAAGTGTCAGGGATAGGAGACAAATGGATGCAGGCATGCGTGGGGTCTTGGAGAACTGTTGAGGGTGGGGCTTCCCCCTGCCTGGCTGGCATCTGGGGGGAGCCCCAAGAATTGGACGAACCCCCGCTCCCACCTGGGGGCTGGCACCCCTATTTCTAACGGCGTAGTAGATGTGGAGGTGGGAATGCACCAGGGGTACCATTTGCCTGCCTTTGCCAGGCAAAACCTGCCAAGGCACCTTCTTCCCTGCTGTTGCACAAATGAGCAGTGAGAGAAAATGTGTGTGGGGGGGGAGGAGAAGATGCTGTTGACGTAACTTCTGGCTAAAACCCATAAGCGGCATTACTTATGCTCTAGGATTTTGCTGATATCCATAGATGTGAAACTTTGGGAGGCGAGGTACGGTGAAAAGGAACATCAGTGTTGTTTCTGGCTAAAACCCAGAAGTGATGTCACCGACGCTGTTGGATTTTGCCTCTCTCTGTGGAAGTCTGTGAAATCCTAGAGTGTCGGTCATGTCACGTCCAAGTTTTAGCTGGCCATGATATCAGTGCCACGTTTCCCCATTCCCTACCCCCCCAGAGACTCCCAGGGGTTCCAGGTATGGGCCTGGTAACCTTGGACCTAGACTCACATGTATGTACTCCTGTGTCTGTCCACATTCATATGAAGGGCAGGCTCTTTTTAAAACAAAGAATATGGAAAATACACTGTAGTTGCAAGGGAATGTAAACCTGGCTTCCTCCATAAGAGGCACTCAAACAGATCAAAATATTCATGCACACAGTGGAATTTTTTTGCTCTGTGCCCATCCCCAATAAGCTGGGGCAGTGATTCCTGATGCAGCCCCTAGGGGCACCATGGTGCCTGCCACTGTGTTTCTTGGTGCCGACTTTATTCTCCCCCCAAGGCCGCTGTTTCACAAAGCAAATAGCCAGTTCTAACTTTACTACATTTCCTTGGAATAGTGGGTCCTTTGGAAGAGTTCAGAAGGCATGAGTTTTGTGTCTGTAAGGAGCAGTCTTCCAGAAACAAGCGCCTCCGTTGTTGAATGCGCTGCTTGGAACCTCCATAAAAACATATCTAGTCAACATTTTTTTCCTAGTCTGTCTAGTCAACATCGTGTTTCACACAGTGGCCAATTAGTTGCCTTGGAGGCCCAACAACAGAGTATAGAGGCCAAGGCCTTCTCCTGATGTAGACTCCTAGTGCTGGCATTCAGAGGCAGAAATGTGGTGTGTCCCTTTAGTTGCCATGGCTAGTAGCCACTGGTGGACCTTGTCCTCCATGAAACTTGTCTCTAATCCCCTTCCTAAGCTGGCTCCTTTTAGCAGACATTTTGCAGTTGATTGTGCTTCCTTCCTACTTGGCAGACATTGTATGACTTCCTGTGATGTGCCCTCAAAATCCAAAGGTGTCCATGGGGCACAGCCAGGTTGAGGTCCTCTGAGCTGGAAGACTAGATGGCTTGTCAGGCTGCCCACCCACCATGGCTTGTGTTTCTTTGGGCTAGAATGCATCTAACATCCTGTTTTTCACTGCCTCTGTCTCTTGAGGTTATGATTATGATTATGCATTGGATTGAGCAGGTTGAGAGGGAAGTGCTTTTCTCCCTTTCTCACAATACAAGAACTCGTGGGCACTCCATGAAATTGCTGAGCAGTTGGGTTAGAACAGATAAAAGGAAGTGCTTCTTCACCCAAAGAGTGATTAACACATGGAATTCACTGCCACAGGAGGTGGTGGCAGCTACAAGCATGGACAGTTTCAAGAGGGAATTAGATAAACATATGGAGCAGAAGTCCATCAGTGGCTATTAGCCACAGGGTATAGATGGGAACTCTCAGTTTGGGGCAGGTGATGCACTCTATTCTTGGTGCTGGGGGGGGGGCAGCAGTGGGAGGGCTTCTAGTGTCCTGGCCCCACTGCTGGACCTCCTGATGGCCTGGTATTTTTGGCCACTGCGTGACACAGAGTGTTGGACTGGATGGGCCATTGGCCTGATTTAACATTGGCTTCTCTTATGTTCTTATGAGGTCCACAAGAGAAGAACTCAACACGATTCTGGCTTGGGAAATTCCTGGATATTTGGGAATGGAGCCTATAGAGGGCAGGATTCGGGGAGGGACGTCAGTGGGGCACAATGCTATACAATCCAGCCTCCGAAGCAACCATTTCTTCCAGGGGAACTGATCTCTGTAGTCTGGAGGTCTGTTGTAATTCTGTGAACTCTCCAGGCCCCACCTGGAGGCTTGCAACCCTAGGACCGGACAAGTGAGCAGTGACTCACTTATCCGGTGAGAAATCAGCAGTGACTCACAAAAGCTCTTCCCCTGCCGCAAATTTTGTTAGTCTTTAAGATGCTACTGGACTCTTGATCTTTTCTGCTGTTGCAGGCAGACTATCATGGTGACCCATCTTGATCTTAGACTCGATAAAAATTCATGCCAGACAAATTAATGAAGGGCGCAGCCTTTTTAATCTATCAACGTCTCTCAGTTTAAGGAACAGTCTGCTCAATGGTGTCCTAGGTTTTCAGGACTGCCTTGGAGTTGTGCAGCTGTTTGTTTGATCGGTGTGAGGTTTTTAAAAAATTGCTGCTGTATTTTGCTGGTTCAGTTGCTTGTATTGGATTTTTTTTTGTGTGTGTGTGGCACTGTTGTGAACTGCCTAGGGCACAGGTAGAGGTGGAGTGCAAGTCTTTTCAACAAAATGTTAAACTTTAGGCCCGTCGGGGGCCTTGGTCAGCAATGTGCGATGCCCCTCACCCTTTGAATCATCTGTGTCTTGTTGCCAATTTAGCTGCAGATGCCGGTTAGTCCGGAAGATAGATGAGCATTCTGTGTTTTCATTTGATTTCCTCTATAATCCAAATGGGAAACAGAAAGGGGGGGAAGCACGAGTTTGGCTATTTATAGAAATTTGGGGTAGGAAATAACAATCCTTGCTGGAACTAATTCCAAATGAAAGATGTTCCACTGCTGTATCCATACAAAGTCCTGGAGTATCTTGCTTTTTTTGAGAAAAAGGAAACACACACACACACACCAGACCATCCACTGAATTTTGTTAGAGAAATGGAAATATGATAAATCTTCTGAAAGATGCAACTGTAGGGTTATGATGCAAGAACTGTGGGGTTTTTTGAATGCACATTGCTGTGGAAGTATACCTAAATATCATTTACTCTTCTTTTCCTCTCTCTGGAAAGTCAAAGGGCTCAGTATAGGACAGTTGAAAGTTTGGGGATTCCCAACTTGTGTAACAGTCAGAAGTGAGTTGTGGATGTTCATCAGTTCCCACATGCATGATGCAGGGTTTGTGGCCACAATGCTTGCTTCAGTCATTCATCCAGCAGGGATTCAAATCCGGGTCGCCCAAGTCTATTTGTGCAATCCACAGCACCTGTTCTTCATAAAAACTTTCTTCCTTTAGGGAGCTTTTCCCATATTGACCTAGACTTCTTCATTGAGAAAAGTTTGAAGCCTTGCTCTAACTCTAGTATCTCTTTCTCTGACAGAAGAGCCGCTTAAATTCGAGGAGGGCTCTTTGGAGGTTAGTTTGATCCACACCATCATTCATGTGATGCAGAGTATTCTGGGGCATGTTCTTTGGGCCCACAGCCTCCTTCTGGTAGTTTTGCTGGAACTCCCTGTTGCTGTATGTGACTGCACTTGTTTGCGCTATGCGCTGTCAAGTTGCTTCCAACTAGTGGTGATCTTATGAATTAAAGGCCTCCAAAACATCTCATCCAAGTGCTAACCAGGGCTGACCCTGTTCATCTTCCAGCCTCTGATGAGATGAGGCTTGGCTCAGCTATAAGGCTGATAACTAGAGGAAAATAAAGGATTTATAGTCATGGGGTTGGATCCTGTGACTTTCGTCTTCTAAGTTAGTTCTTGTGACTGTTGCCTACTAAGTCTTCCTTCAGCAGAGAAAGAACTCCTTCAGGGGATAATAACTTTTTCTCTTTTTTATTTTAAGGGCTTTTTTTACAAACAAATATGTACATATTTATAACAGCTGTTCCATCTGAATAATGGTGTCCGCCATTTAATATCAATCCAAGATATTTCTCAGTTTTCAACAATTGTGATAACTTAACATGTAAATAGAAGAGAGAGGAGGAGGAGGAGGAGGAGGAGGAGGAAATGATAATGATGATGATGATTGGATTTATACCCCGCCCTTCACTTGGAGTCTCAGAGTGACTTACAATCTCCTTCCCTTCCTCTCCCCACAACAGATACCTTGTGAGGTAGGTGGAGGCTGAGAGAGCTCTTTCGAGGACAGCTCTTGAGAGAACAGGAGAGAACTTGTGACTGACCCACGGTCACACCAGCAGCTGCATGTGGAAGAGTGGGGAATCAAACCCAGTTCTCCCAGATTAGAGCCCATACTCCTAACCACTACACCAAACTGGCTCTCAAATAAAAGGACTTAACTTTCTCAACAAAGTCTTTCCATTTTTTTTTTTGCTCTTCAAATCTTTGCAAACTGTATTCATGCAGCTGTGATAATATAAAGAATAAGAACCCAGTACTACTTAGGTCATTATCTGGTATGATTTAACAAAAATCTGGAGAAATTCTGTCATGCATTGAATGCTTCTTGTTGTTCAGTCGCACAGTCGAGTCCGACTCTTCGCGACCCCATGGACCAGATTACGCCAGGCCCTCCTGTCTTCCGCTGTCCACTGAAGTTTGCTCAATTTCATGAATGCTTCTAGAAAGCATAATTTTAATCATTAATTCTTGCTCTCGTACAATTTCAGCATGTATGAACTTAGTCAGTGTTCAATTCCTCACAGTACCAGCAATTGCTAGGTACTACCTTAAAGAGTTTTGCAGGCCTAGCGGGGGAAAGATGCCACTGGTAGATGACACATGGGATGCCACGGGTAGATGCCACAGATAGTTATATTCTCACGTAGAGTGAAACAGGCTGAAATAGTTAAACCAAGTGAGAAAAAAGCTTTATGCCATTTTTCAAAGAAATGACTGACCTGAATCCCAAACAACACAATCTATTATTTTATAGAAATTAGAAAGTGAACATTTACTTCTGCTTTTAGAAGCCAGAAATAGTTCAAAGGAATTACGTTCTCTTCCTAATTCATGGTTCCGTAATCTTGCAGTTATTAATCTCTTAATTTACAGAAACTGGAAAACCTCTATTACTACATTCAGAGGCTCTGGTAAATTGTGTTATTTCATCGTTTCTAACCAAATAACAGTATGTCCCCAGACCAGCCCTTCCTCAGTGTCTGCAGTCCAGTTCGCTCCATCGAGTTCTAGAAGGCAGCTCCATCACTTCCGAATTGAATGGTGGGAATCTCAGAGATAATTTATTAGCATATTTATCCCATGTTTCTGTTATACCATCTATGAAACAGTTATTACTTCTATAAAATATAGATCATTTTGTTCAGTTTGTAAAAGAAAGCAGTCTCTTAAAAGTATCTACACATAGGATTGCTCTAAAGCTAGCACATCTGGATCTACGTCATGTACCCATGAGGCTAACCACTTGAGCCTGATTGCTACAAAATTCCCAAACCACCCTCGCTTCGTTTCCTCTGGGCATCCCAACAAGCCAATCTGGGTCTGTTCTTTTGCCAAAAAAGGTAGTGAACCCTAACATTCAGTAAGTTTGTCCTTGCTGATAGACACTTGAATAATTTGAAGCAAATATAATAACTTTGGTAGCATCACCATTTTTACAGTGTTGGTTTTGTCTAAGATAGATAATTTTAAAGCTTCCCAAACTGGAATTTCCTTGATATTTTTAATAACTTGCATAAAATTAACATTAAATGTAGTTTGACTAGACAGTGAAATACCAGTTCCATGGCATTTAACCATTGTAGATTGTAGCTGAGCTGGCTGTTGCATTTAACCAGTTATTAATATTCAGATTGTTAAAATCTGCATTAATGAACAACACCTCAATTTTATGGCTATTTAGTTTGTAACCCCAAACCTTCAAATAATTCTTAATAGTTATTTCTATCGCCTTACAAGATGAGTCTGTTTCAGCCTATGTCATCTTCAAATAATGCTAATTTATATTCATGTGAATCTTGCTTAATCTCCCAAATTAAAGAATTTAGACAAGCTAAAAGAAATCAACTTTCCAGCCTGGCAAAGGCTTTTTCAGTATCCAAAAAAATCAAAAGCACTTTTTAATTGATTTGATTTAGTGTATTCAGTTAAATTGAAAACCTTTCTAATATTTGCTGAAGTTTTATGACTGGTAATAAATTCTGTCTGATCACAACTAATATACCTAGCAGTTATAGAGTTTAATCTGGTGTCAAGAATAGTTGTTAGTACTTTATAATCATAATTAAGTAACGTAATTGGGCAATAAGAACTCATTTCTATTTCATCTTTACCTTTTTATGGGCAAGAATAATCTTACCACTTGACCAAACCCTGGAGAATATCTTTTGTTCATAGATCTTGTTTATTGTATTACCTAAAGAAATAATCAGTTTCTCCAAAAACATTTTGCAACGTTCAGCTATAAAGCTGTCCAATCCTGGTGCCTTGTTTAATTTAAGCATCGTAATTGCTTTGGCTACTTCTCCGGTTGTAATAGGCTCATCTAATTTAGACGTATCCTTGTGGTGTATTCAAGGGAAATATTTTTTTTTGTAAAAAAACCTCTATTCTGGTCTGGAGAGTCTGAAGTATACGAAGCACTACTCTTTTTTTTTTTTTTACGAATTCTTGCTATGTTTTGTCACTAGAAGTAGTTAAGAAGCTGTCTTTTTTCCTCACGCAAGAAGTCCTTACTCGCTTTCCCCTATGTTAATTTTAGCTGCCAGACACATCCCACTACGTCCCTCAAGGCCAAAATATTTTTGCTTCGTGAAAATTTTTTTGTATCCTTTCAATATCTATCTATTTATTCAGCTTTTATCCCGCTCCTTTCCCTGCCAAGCCGTGCCTCTTGTTGCCGCCACTTGTTGCCTAGCCTCTTCTAGATGATTTATTGTATCTTGGTTAGGTTTAATCTGTCCTAGTCATTCCAAAGATCTGACTTTTGCTTTATATTTAGTTCCAAGTATGCAGCTTCACTTCTAAATATGCTCCTAATATAAGCTTTACTAGCCTCCCAAACTGATAATGGAGAGACTTTGCTGGTTATATTTGTTTTAAAGAATTCCTCTAATTCTTGCCCGATCATAGCAATTAGCTCTTTATCATACAGTAAATTGTGGTTCAACTTCCATTTCCAGTCTTTCCAACTAGGCACTTGAACTAGCAAAGTAATCATAGCACGGTCAGTATATTTAGTAATATCTGTTTGAGTAGGCGTATTCATTCTCAACATTGATTTAGAAACCCAAAATAAATCTGTCCTAGAATATGACTGATGGACGTAAGAAAAACAAAGGTTTAATTCAAGGTATGAGCTTTCGTACTGGTCTTAAAGGTGCCACTGGACTCTAAATTTGTTTTACTGCTTCAGACCAACACGGAAAAGAAAGTGTTGGTTTTATCATCAAGTTGTGTTCTAGTAGATAATTAGTAAAAACTCTAATGAATGACTTAGAGTAGCAAATTGCTTTTTTCTTATACCTGTTCTGTCATGGTCATTATCCATTACTACATTGAAGTTGCCCTTCCCCCCATCAACTTTTCCTAAGAAAAAGGAATCAATGATCCGAGTGTGAAAAATCTCATTTTAAAAAACACCTTTTAGAAAAACAAACCTGCCCTTCGTGTCATTTAATATTTCTTTAACTTGAAAACTTGAATTCTTAACATAAATTGCCACTCCTATGTTTTGTATTTGCTAGTGCATGGTAGAGTGCCTAGTTTTTGAGAATAAAGCAATTTATTTTGGGATTTTTAAAATTCTGGTTTCTTATTCCTTCCTTCCTTCCTTCCTTCCTTCCTTCCTTCCTTCCTTCCTTCCTTCCTTCCTTCCTTCCTTCCTTCCTTCCTTCCTTCCTTCCTTCCTTCCAGTTTGGTGTAGTGGTTAAGTGTGCAGACTCTAATCTGGGAGAACTGGGTTTGATTCCCTACTCCTCCACTTGCACCTGCTGATGTGACCTTGGGTCAGTCACAAGCTCTGGCACAGCTGTTCCTGAAAGAGCAGTTTCTGTCAAGAGCTCTCTCAGCCCCACCTACATCACAGGGTATCTGTTGTGGGGAGGGGAAGGGAAAGTAGTTTGTAAGCCGCTCTGAGACACCAAGTGAAGGGCGGGGTATAAATCCAATCTCTTCTCTTCTTCCTTCCTTCCTTCCTTCCTTCCTTCCTTCCTTCCTTCCTTCC
This sequence comes from Gekko gecko, assembly GCA_029375565.1. Classification (NCBI taxonomy): domain Eukaryota; kingdom Metazoa; phylum Chordata; class Lepidosauria; order Squamata; family Gekkonidae; genus Gekko; species Gekko gecko. The sequence continues at coordinate 34,313,165 of JAPDNY010000017.1, read as the reverse complement.
TTCCTTCCTTCCTTCCTTCCTTCCTTCCTTCCTTCCTTCCTTCCTTCCTTCCTTCCTTCCTTCATATTTATAGCCCACCCTTCCCAGAAGTGGGCTCAGGGCAGGTAACAACACTTCATTTATACAAAATATTAGTTAATACAATAAAATTTAAATTTAAACATCATCATACATGTTAAAATGGTGGTCACAGCTGATAACAAAGAATTTTTTTGGTTGTGGGAGGTTCCTGGCCATAGCCAGTAGTTGTTAACAGAGTGACAGACACCTCAGGGAGGCCATATGGACGTCCGCTGCCTCAGCCAAAGGAGAATGTGAAGTTTTCTGTCTTTTGCAAGGCCCATTCAGCCTGTTGACATTCTGAGAGGTAATTTTTAATTTAGTATATTCACTCAAGTACATACTTGTTTTAATCAAACAGACTTAATTCCAGTGCCTTGTTTTTAATCAGAATTTTTTTTTTTAAACGCGGTGTCTTCGGTAACTCTTTAGCCTCTTCAACAGTTTTTAGTGTTTCCCCTTAAATCTAAAGAACAGTCTAAAAGGAGTCCTCCTCAATACTCCATTTACTTAGCTTGCAACCTTTCAGCTTGCAACCACCTGCAAGGTGGAGCACGAAACCTCGCGTGAACCCCAAACCCACAAACTCGAATGGGAGTACTGAGCAGATGTTCTCAGGAAGAGAAGATTGGAAGACTCTTGCCATTTGACATGCTTTCCAGCCATGCTATCCTGAACCGTTTTTCCTGTGCTGTCCCTACTTTGAAATGACTGCTTTGGGGGGGAAAATTATTGCAGGCTCTTTTGCAATTTGAACTTTAACAGTAATTCAGCCTTGTGTTGCTTTTGCTTAAATTCATTTATTAAAATCTTCTGGATGTTTGTTTGAATTTTACTGGTGGAGGGAAATATGTTGAGAAGATGTATGTTTGGATACAACCACTTTTTTATCTGGCATGTGTACTGCTGTTGTGATCCGCCCTGAACCCACTTGGGGGAGGGCAGAATATAAGCTTAAATAAGAGAGTCAGTTTGGTGTAGTGGTTAAGTGCACAGTCTCTAATCTGGGAGAACCGGGTTTGATTCCCCACTCCTCCACTTGCACCTGCTGATGTGACCTTGGGTCAGTCACAAGCTCTGTCAGAGCTGTTCTTGGAAAAGGAGCAGTTGCTGTCAGAGCTCTCTCAGGCCCACCTCCCTCACGGGGTGTCTGTTGTGGGGAGGAGAAGGGAAAGGAGTTTGTAAGCTGCTCTGAGACTCCCTTGGGTAGTGAAGAGTGGGGTATAAATCCAATCTCTTCTTTTTCTTCTTCTAAATAAAGAATTTTAAATTTCTACACTTTTCAAGTGTCACTGCAGACATATCAGGATACCTGTATAATCTCTTCCTCGATTTTTAATGGCTCAAATTAATTAAGAGCTCATTCCTTCTTCAGCACATTCCATTCCTTATCAAGTGCGATCACTATATATCTACAGACTTGCTTCCTTCTGGTGATTTTGGTTATAAGTATGTTATATATTATTGCTCCTGGATAATCTGAGCCTAGGTTTGTGTGTGTGTGTTTACTGTCAAGTCTTATGGTTGACTTATGATGACCCTATGGACAAGAGACATTCAAAGGTAGTTTGCCACTCCCTGCCTCTGCATCGCAACCCTGGACTTCCTTGGTGGTCTCCCATCCAAATACTAACCAGGGACAACCTTGCTTAGCTTCTGAGATCTGATGAGATCGGGCTAGTCTATCCAGGTCAGGCCTAGTTTACCTTTAAATAAATCCTTACGGTATTGTTTCAAGCCTTTGCCGTCTATTTTTCTTTAAGACCTCTTATTTTTATTCTTTTTTATTGTATTTTTCATATGTGTGTGTGAGTGTGTGTACACCTGGAAGTAATGGTGACCTTTGGTGATAGACTGTATGTGCACCTCGAATTCATGGCAGCCTCTGGTGACTGACCCCTACTGGGAGCCCGGAGGAGATTTTGGGGGAGGGGTTTGAGGAGGCTGGGGTTTGGGGAAGGATGGACTTCAGTGGGGTATAGGGATATAGAATCATAGAATCATAAGAGTTGAAAAGGATCCCCAGGGTCATCTAGTCCAACCCTCTGCATAATGTAGGAAATTCACAAATACCTCCCCCTCCACACCCCTAGTGACTGCTGTTCCACACCCAGAAGATGACAAAAAACCTCCAGGATCTCCAGCCAAGCTGGCCTTCCATAGTGACCATTTTCTCCAGGTGAAGTGATCTCTATCACCTGGCGGTCAGTTGTAATCTCAGGAAATCTCCAGCCAGCACCGGGAGGTTGGCAACTCCATTCACTCTAATTGCTTAACTTAAACAAACTACCTTAAGCTACATTGTGATTTCCTTGATTAAGTTTGGCAGCATATGTTAATATAGATTGTACCCAGCTGCAAGGCATTAATAGAACCTTAGAACTTTCGTAAAGTACAAAAGATTGAGCGTATTGCCTGGACCAATCCTGGGCTGCACCTGAGGATCATGCCAGAGGGTTGATGCCCTCCTGACATTGCCCTCACTGTGCTGCCCTTATTTTATTTATTAATTCAATTTATACCCCCACCCTCCCCGTGAACGGGCTCAGGGCGGCTTACAACATTGGCTTCAATTGCCGATAAAAACCGTATAAAACAATGTAAAACAGTATAAATACAGATAAAAACCATAGATCGTAAGCAGTGTTCCCTCTAAGCTGAGTTAGTGTGAGCTAGCTCACAGTTTTTTAGCCTCCAGCTCACAGATTTTTGTCTTAGTTCAGGAAGGGAGGGCTCCAGAGCAAACTAATTTATGCAGTAGCCAAACCACTCGCCCCCAACTTTAATGCCTGTAACTCACAAAGTAGAATTTTTGCCCGCAGGACTCCACAGCTTAGAGGGAACATTGATCATAAGGTGCTATTAGTTATGCAGTTCATTACTTGCGATGGCGTACTAGAGATGTCTACGACTGCTGAGTTCCGGCTCAGTGTCGTCCTGGGTCACTCGAAGGAATGAGCCGTATGGTAAGCTAGGGGCCGGGCTTGTTGTTGCCACTGGCCACTTTGTTGGTAAATTGGTGGTGGTAGGGAGCGCCCTGCTGCACCGTTGGTCCCGGGGCTGCCTCGTTGCCTGCCACTTCCCTTTTTCTTAAAGGCAGCACTGCAGACTCTGCTCCATACAGGAGAAGGCGGATGCAGAACTGGCTGCTGGATGGTATCATGCTGGCTCTTGACCGCCACCACTCTCTGCCATCTCCGAGGGTGGAGGATGAGTCTTTCTTTTGTTGAAGGAGGGCTTAGTGAAAGGAGTCATAGGATCCGACCCATGGTCTCAGAAAAGCCTTTTAAAAGCTTTCTCGCCTTAGCCAGTAATCAAATGTTGTAATTGCTTCTGCTTCCTAGAACTGCAGCCAATATTAAGAAGGCTTACATTTTGGAATTTTGGAAAACAGGAGGAATTCTTTTTTGCAGAAAACAGGAATTTCTGCAGAAATATGGACGTAGAAAGCGATGTGAACTGGACACATTAATGTGTGTTGTGTGGTGATGGAGGGCTTCTCAGGTGGGGATGCCAGTTCCCAGGTAGGGGTGGGGGACAGTGTTCCCTCTAAGCTGTGGAGTCTTGTGAGCAAAAATCCTACTTTGTGAGCTATTGGCATTAAAGTTGTGAGTGAGCAATTTGACTGCTACATAAATTATTCACATTCACATAAATGCTCTGGAGCCATCCTTCCTGAGCTAAGACAAAAATGTGTGAGCTGGTGGCTAAAAACGGTGAGCTAGCTCACACTAACTCAGCTTAGAGGGAACACTGGTGGGGGATCCCTCAGTTTTTGGGGCTCCCCCAGATGTCAGCCAGCTGGCCGGAGGAGAGAGGCCCCACACCCATCAGTTGTCTGTGGCCTTGCTTGAAAAGAGCAGGTGCTGTGTGTGCCTGCCCCGCAAGCCACGAAATTGTGGGTTGCGGGGCCGGTGTGCACGGCGCCCACTATATTCAAGCAGAGGCTGCCTACTTCTGCCCTGCAAAGTGTGAATTGCCTTTAAATGGTTGGGGAAAAGCTGGGGGGGGCATGCACGGGGGGCACTGTATCCCTGATGCGATGACATCACTCTGCATGATGTCATCACGTTGGGGATGCCCCCCTCCCAGACTGCCCCCCAATCCCCCTACCGGGAGAAGATGGAACCTGGCTACCCTATTCTCGGGGCTTCTCTAGATCTTTGCAGGACTTGGGGTCTGCACCAGATTTCTCCGTGTGCTTTCCGGGTTCTTGTGTTCTGCACCCCGGAGTTTGTCTTAATATAAGCTAGGAGGACCTTGTGGGTATTTCTCTTCCCTACGAGCTTGAGGTTCTTCACAGGTTTGTTTCATTTCCATCTCTGTGCCTGTAGGATCCAGGAATTGGCAAGAAGGTGAAGTCGCTCGTTCTTCAGCTTTTGGCACTGGCTACCGAAAGCCCTAAATAATTTGTGAATGCCAGAACTGCTGAATGCACAATGCTTCAAACCCTCTCCCATTAAGAACCCGAGCAGTCAGAAAACAAAGCTGAGAAACGAGCCAGCTATAGTTGCTTCACTTTGTGGAATCATGTGGCTCATGACAAGAAAGAGGGCGGGGCCCTTGCTTGTGAGAGGGCTCCCAGGAGCTGTGGGGGGTGTGGCTCAGTGGAAGAACCTCTGGCTTGCATGCAGAAGGTCCCAGATCCAATTGCAGTTACAAGGACCAGGCAGTCGGTGATGGGAAAGGCCTTGAAACCCTGGAGAGAGAGTGTCTGTCTGAGTGGACAGTACTGACCTTGATGGACCCGTGGTGCAGGTAACCCAGCTCACAGTTGAGGTCCCCAAGTCCAGGTGTGAGTCGCTGGGGCTGAACGCAGAGGGACAGAGAGCTTAGATGTTGTTCCAACAAAGGACTGTGGGTGGACATGAAGCCTTAAACCAGGGGTGTCGAACTCATTTATTGTGAGGGCCGGATCTGACATAAACGAGACCTCATTGGGCCAGGCCATGTGTGTCGTAAGATGTAATGCCCGGTAGCGGAGGTATAAACTTTATAAAGGTCACAAACACAAAGCGTTTTTCTTTTTACTTAAAATAAAATCATGCTTAAAACATCAGCACTCTGGCAATATTTTGTTTATTTAACAGTGTCTGATAACTGACCCCTCTTGCTCTGAATTATTGCATCAAAATGTCTGTGCTGTTGCAGTCTTGAGTGTGCTGTTCAAGTGTGTATCTGTAAGATGCAAACCTACGATGACGCAGCAGCAGCAGCAGAACTGGAAGAAGAAGCAGAAGACAGCCAGTTTCACTGCAGGCCTGATAGAAGCCTTCATCCAGCCCCTGGGCCACATGTTTGATACCCCTGCCTTAAATAGTCCTGCACAGGGCTTTTTTGGTAGAAAAAGCCCAGCAGGAACTTATTAGCATAATAGGCCATACCAAACAGAAAAACCTCATTAGCATATTAGGCCACACCCTGACAGCACAGCTGATTAGCATATTAGGTGGTCATTAAGTGTGGTCATCCAGCCACACCCACCTTTTGCTGCTTATTCTGTTTACCTTGCTTGTTGTCAAAACCCAGGGCTTTTTTTGTAGCAGGAACTTCTTTGCATGTTAGGTCACACACCCCTAATGTAGCCAATCCTAATGAGCTTCTGCTGTTGGGTGTGGCCTATTATGCTAATGAGTTCTTGCTGGGCGTGGCCAATGCGGGAGCCAGCCGGAACGCCGTTCCTGTGTGTTCCTGCCCAAAAATAGCCCCGGTCCTGCACAGAGATATAGATGCAAGCTCTGCCTCTTTCAGACCAGCTGTTAAAGGCACCCTGCCTAAGTATGGCAGCCAGTGCTGTGGCAGGATTGGGATGTTTCTTGGCTGTGTAGAACCTAAAAAAGGTTAGTCAAATACAAAAGAGGGCCAGCAATAAAAGCTTTATATGAAATATATAAAAAGATACATGTATTTATTAAACAATTTGACTAACCTTTTTTAGGTTCTGAATTCTAGATTTTAGGCTCAGTTTTCTCTCCCCCCAGCCTTTTTGTCCCATCTTGGCTGTGGAGGACATGAGCTTTTCAGCTCAGATGGTATCACAGGGGCTGCAGCAGTCTTGGGGTGGATATTTCAGAGCCTGAGGAAGAAGGAAGAGCTTTTTGCAAGGTGAAAGAGCTGGCCCAGTCTTTTGGGCCCCCTCCCACATATTAATGGGGGCTCCTGGGGTGACTTGGATGCTTTTTCATATGAATGTTCAGCTTCTTTGCTTGGAGAGGAGTTGTCAGTGCCCTGGACTGGTCCCTGACACCAGGGAAGGCCACCTGCTTTGTGTCTCCGCACCCATCTTGACTTGCCATCGCTGTTACCGGAGACTCACATACACACATGTGTGAATCAGCCCAAAGTATTACGATTGGTCTGCTGTTTTGTATTAAAAGCAGGAAGATTAAAAAACAATAACCCACAGGAAACCTAAAAATAGGAATTGAATTGTGCTACCGTGTTGTGACTTCATTGGTGACATGCCCCCCCCCCTCTAGACGAGATGAGTCATGTTGACTGAGCAATTGTGCATTTCTCCATTCAACTCTCTCTGTACATCATACTTGTGGCAGAACAGCCCGCATTGTGTTGCCGATTCCGGACAAGGAAAAAGAGGCTTATGACGAGGCTGGGATCAGCCTGTATTATTAGAGCTAGCCGAATAATCCTTTTTTACACACCCGTCCCCGCATCAACAATACTCCCATTTAGTTGGCACGGAGCGCAACTGGCTGAGGAGGGTGAGCGCTTTGAAGCTCTTGCTTGGCTGACAGTGGGGTTTTTTAAAAGTCTGTGTTTCCAGGGGAGAAGGGACGGTGGGAGATGGGTGGGTGGGTGGGTGGGGAAGAGATCCGGCAGATGCCTGGATTAAAGAGGAGGGAGGCTTAACCGTCCTTCATTCCTGCAGTGGGCGGTGGTGGCGGTGGTGGGGGAGAAGATGGCATCTAACAACGCTGGTGGCTGTTCTGTCTGACTCCGGGTGTCTGGTTGAGAAGGGGTTAGAGGCTACATTGCTAGCAATTTTGAGGGAGAAGAACTGAAGGAAGGATTTTAGCATTTCTTCCCAGAACGACTGGCCAGCGACCAGACTGGCTGCCCCTCCCAATCCGTTGTATGAGTTTATGTTCCTTGAAGTCGGTCTCTTGAAAAACAACTAAACAGCTCTCCTGTCTCCAGTATCTGACGTGTGTGGAGGCACCCTTCAGGGCAGGAGAGACGGGTGAGCAACACAGGCGTCTGTGTTGGAGAAGTCATTGGGAGATTTTTTTGGGGGGGAGTAATAGGAAGCCCCCTTATCTGTGGTAAAAGTAGGGTTGCCAGCCTTCAGGTGGGGTGGAGGGTGGACTCTATGGTATTTTGTCTCACCGAGGCCCCTCCCCTCCCCAAACCCCACCTTCCCCAGACTCCACCCCCCAAATCTCCAGGAATTTCCCAATGCAGAGCTGGCAACCCTAGATAAAAGCTATCTTGTGCTTGGTCCATGTATTAGGTGTAGAATGAAGGTGGTAGAATGAAGTGGGCGGGGAAGGAGGGGTCTTGGCTTCAATTATTCATTCACTTCAGTGTATACCCCGCCTTCTTTCCCAGCAGAGACTCAAAGCGGCTTATATCGTCCTCCTCACAACAGTGATGTGAGGTGGGCTAAGTGGAGGGTGTCTGATTGGCCCAAGGTCATCCAGTGAGCACAGAGCAGATTCGAACCTGTGTCTCTCCGTTCCTAGTTCTGATGCTCTGATGACTGCACCACACTGGCTAGTGTGGTATAATCCTCTCCCCTGGAATAATCCGGGCAAATCAGGGGTGGAGAGCAATGTTCCCTCTAAGCTGTGGAGTCTTGTGAGCAAAAATTCTGCTTTGTGAGCAACTGGCATTAAAGTTGTGAGTGAGTGATTTGGCTGCTGCATAAATTACTTTGCTCTGAAGCCGTCTTTCCTGAGCTGAGACAAAAATGTGTGAGCCAGAGGCTAAAAAACTGTGAGCTAGCTCACACTAACTCAGTTTAGAGGGAACACTGGTGGAGAGGGTCTGTCCTAGCTTTTTTGTGTGCTGTGCTGAGTTTCCCCACTGACAGGGAATTATTAATCTATGGGAATTGTGAAAGACGTAATTCCTCCACTGTGGTCTGGAGTGATACGGTCTGTTCTAATGCCTTGTTCCACTGCACATCCAGAGCAAGGCGAAGTTGGTTAATTATGTGTTTTGCAGGTTTTGAAATAATAAATCGGCAGCAAACTGAGTAAAAAGTTACTAATAGTTTTAAAACTTCCATTTTTAAAGGACTCCTACCTGTGATCCTGCCCTGACCTGCATGGCCCAGGTTAGCCTGATCTCTTCTGAACTCGGAAGCTACGAAGGGTCAGGCTGGGTTAGTCCTTGCATGGGAGACCATCAGGGAAGCCCAGGGTTGGGTTGCTACACAGAGGCAGCCAACCATCTCTGCTGGTCTCTTGCCTTGCAAGCCCTTATGGGGTTGCCATAAGTCGGCTGCAGCTTGATGGTGCTTTCCACCACCATCGCCACCACCTCCGATCCTAGAAACATTTCCTGGATTATTTGGAAGGTGGACCTTGCTCATAGTTAGAGATGCGTCTAGACAGATGTGGAATTCTTTTTTCTTTTTGCACTGGCAATTTCCCTCAGGCCTGCAGACCAACGTTCCCTCTAAGCTGTGGAGTCTTGTGAGCAAAACTTCTGCTTTGTGAGCTGCTGACCTTAAAGCTGTGAGCAAGGGATTTGGCTCCTGCATAAATTAGTTCCCTCTGGAGCCCTCCTTCCTGAGCTAAGACAAAAATGTGTGAGCCGGAGGCTAAAAAAGTGTGAGCTAGCTCACACTAACTCAGCTTAGAGGGAACACTGCTGCAGACCATTAATGCCCCTGTCAGTGGGAGCAGGGCATGGACTGTGGAGGACTTTCCTTACGCATCTGTCTTTTCTATATATATATATATATATATCAACCCACACCCGGCCTGAATGAGTCCCTACGGCAGCTGCTGTGGCGTTCCTGTCCTTGAGGCAGCACGTGGTTCCCTTTGCCTCAGACAGGATGCAGCTGGGAAACAAATCGCACTGCTCTGCGGAAGCCCTTTTGCACCAGGCTCATTCGAACAGTCGAGGACTCACACCCGAAGCTGTCATGCTTGTGTTTCAGACACCGGTAGTCACAAGCAGAGCTCAACTCCTGAAAGGCCAGGCTTTGGTGTGCTTGCAAGGCAGCAGGTTTTCTAAAAGCTTGTCTCCTATGTATTTATTATATCTTACTTACCTTATTGGTAGTCCGCCTTTCTCCTGGGGACTCAAGACGGATTACACAGATTGAGTCAGTACAGCCGACCAAGTGGGACGTTCAATAAACAGTGTGTTGGGCCAGTAGAAGTCTGGAACCAACCGGAAGGAACGGAAACATAGCATAAGTATTAACGTGACACAGTAAACGGTGCAAAAATTACATATTCCTACAGACAGTAAGCTCTACACAGCAGGATAGACCACAGTCCCTAAGCACTTACCCAAGTAAGTTTGTAAACCATTTTGTACAGTGCAGCCCTGTGCAGAAAAGGCCCCCTTGAATGTTTCAGTTTATCATAATTTGTGGCAAGCCGGGAGAAAGGGAGCTTTCCTGACCTTCTTGGATAGACCATCCCAGTAAGGTGGGAGCCAGGATGGAGAAAGCATGGACTTGGGCAGTTGCCGATTTAACCCATCTGCAGGTTGGCACCCGTGGAAGTCCCTGCTGACATGGGTGAAACTGTCATGGCGGAGCACAGCTGGAGAGATGGTGACCCGGGCCATGAAGGGATTTGAATGCGAGAGCCGGTACCTTAAATTGAGTCTAGTAACCATTGCCCAGCCAATGGAACGTCTGCAGAATAGGAGTAAAATGTGTGCTCCATCTAGTTCCTGATAATAGCCAAGCCGTGGCATTCTGCAGAACTGATTTTGAAGGGAGACCATTCTGCAGTGCATTACAGTAGTCTAATCTTGATGTTACTGTGGTGTGGATCCAGGTGACCAGGTCAGCCCGTATCAAGGTAAGGGACCATCTTACGGGCTAGGCTGAGTTGATAGAAAGGGTTTTTGTTTCGTTTTTTCAACTGAATCCATCCAAAGAGGGGTGAACAAGGGTCCTTCAAGACCCCGCTCCTTCCCAGCCAGCAATTACCTCTGTCTTTAGTTCCAAGCTGTGGTGGCTCAAGTGGTTAAGACACTGAACTGCAGGCTGTGGAAGGTCAGTAGTTCAGCAGTTCAAGACCCATGAGTGCCGCATGACAGTGTGAGCTCCTGTCTCTAGTTCCAGCTCCTGCCAACCTAGCAGTTCGAAAGCAAGAAATTGCAAGTAGATAAATAGGTACCACTTCAGTGGGAAGGTAACAGCGTTCCGTGCACCTTGATGTTTAGTCATGCCGGCCACATGACCACGGAAATGTCTTCGGACAGCGCTGGCTCTTCGGCTTTGAAACGGAGATGAGCACCGCAACCCTAGAGACGGATTTGACTGGCTTTCGAGCAAGGGAACCTTTACCTTTACCTTTAGTTCCAAGTTGTTAACTGTCAGTCAGTTAACCGCAGCAGCCAGGCAGCTATTTAGGACCTCTACTGCATTATCAGAAGATTTGGATAAGGATGTATAGTCACCATGTTGATGACAACCTGGCCCCCAAAATTGTGAATGATTTGCCCTAAGGGCTTTACATAGAGTGTCTCTGTGTTGGTTTTTCCTTTGCTTTATGTGGTGTGGTCCATTTTAGGTACCTTGTGTCTAGGTAATTTACCTTGATTTGCATTTGCCTTGACTTGGCCCAAGCTAGCCCGATCCTATCAGGTCTTGGAAGCTCAGAGGTTTAGCCCTGGTTAGTGCTTGGATGGGAGACCATTGCAGTGCGGTTGCAGTACGGAGGCAGTGCGGAGGCAGGCCAGGGCAAACCAATTCTGTTTGACTTGTGCCTTAAAAACTCTACTGGGTTGCCATACGTCAGCAGCAACTTGATGGCGCTTTCCACACACCACCTCCTTAAAGCGTTATTGGAAGGATCGCTACAATGGTATCTGGAAAGCGCGCTGAATACTGAGCGTGGTATACCAGCGGGCCTCCCAGCTTCTATATGGGGCCCCCAAATGTTGTTAGGCTGTTGAGTCCTCCTTTCTGTGCCCCCCCCACCCCATAGAAAGACCATCTCTTCATCAAAACAGATGCAAGCTGCAGTTCCAGTGTATGCATTGCTATTTTGGGATCTTGTCTGCTTCAAAGGTAGCGGTATGCTGCCTCAAGAACATTGTTTGGAGTTCCTGCGCTCTGAATACGCTCATGGAACCAAACTGAATGACATTTGGGGAGCTGAAACTCTCCTGTGCTCTGAACAGCCCCAGATGATGGCCTGTTCCCCTTGGGCTCCGTAGACATCCTTGTACGGGTCAGTTTTGCACCAATGATACTTTTGTTTTAGACTTCAGCTTTCTTCCATCTCCTGCCAACCTAGCAGTTTGAAAGCAAGAAATTGCAAGTAGATAAATAGGTACCACTTCGGTGGGAAGGTAACAGCGTTCCGTGCGCCGTGGTGTCTAGTCATGCCGGCCACATGACCACGGAAACGTCTTCGGACAGCGCTGGCTCTTCGGCTTGGAAACGGAGATGAGCACCGCAACCCTAGAGTCGGATTCGACTGGCTTTCAAGCAAGGGAACCTTTACCTTTCTTCCATCACCTGCTTCTCCCCCCCCCCCGGTGTCTTCTCCCTTCCCCTCCTTTTCTCTGTGGCTGCCTAGGAACAGGTGCTCATCTTTTGGGAAGTCCTCCTCAGGTGCCTTCCCCGGATGGCGTCTCAGGTTGGTCCTGTCAGGCTGCCGGGGAATGACAGATTTTTCCGGTATTGGTCTTGTGATCATCCTTGTCATAGGTCCAAATATTTTGTAACAAACAAAGCTTTTGAATATAACTGCGGTTATGTGTACTCTGTGCTGAAAATGGCACGTGCCCCTGGGCGATCTGGAGTCCTCACCCTGTACGGCTTTGCATGCATTGCACATATTATCAGCATCCCACACGATTCTGCAGTTTGAAACTTTTGCTTAGATGTTGTTGTTTTTTTTGCTGTCAAGTCACAGCTGACTTGTGGCGACCCCGTAAGGGTTTTCAAGGCAAGAGATTTTCAGAGGTGGTTTGCCGTTTTCTACCTGGGCTTGGGAGCCCTGGGTCTCCTTGTTGGTCTCCATCCAAATACTGGTCAGGGCGGACCTTACTTGGAATCTGAGATCTGGCGAGACCAGGCTGGCCTTGGGCTATCCAGGTCAGGGCACGGAGAGATTTATACCCACTTTTCTTCTTCCCTGTTCAGACCCAAAACAGGTCACATTGTTCTCCTCTCCTTTATTTGATCGTCACGGCAATCCTGTAGAACAGGTTAGGCTGAGAGAGAGTGACCGGCCCACGACAGAGTGGGGCTCTGAGCCTGCTTCTCCTAGATCCTGTTCTTGGTGTAGCGGTTAAGTGCGCGGACTATAATCTGGGAGAACCGGGTTTGATTCCCCCACTCCTCCACTTGCACCTGCTGATGTGACCGTGGGTCAGTCACAAGCTCTGGCACAGCTGTCCTTGAAAAAGAGCAGTTTCTGTCAGAAGTTCTCTCAGCCCCACCGACCTCACAGGGTGTCTGTTGTGGGGAGGGGAAGGGAAAAGGAGTTTGTAAGCCGCTCTGAGACACCTTTGGGCAGTGAAGGGCGGGGTATAAATCCAATCTCTTCTCTTTTCCTCTTCTAATCTGGGAGAACTAGGTTTGATTCCCCACTCTTCCACTTGCAGCTGCTGGATAACCTTGGGCAAGCCATGGTTCTGTCAGAGCTGTTCTTGAAAGAACAGTTCTTGAAAGAGCTCTCTCAGCCCCACCGACCACACAGGGTGTCTGTTGTGGGGAGGGGAAGGGAAAGGAGCTTGTAAGCCGCTCTTGAGTCTCTGAGTGAAGGGCAGGGTAGAAATCCAATCTCTTCTCCTCCTCCTCTTCTAACCACTGCATCACATGGGCTTTTACATAATCAGATTTGCTAATCACAGTTGTACGGGGCCATGGAGGAAGTTTTTTCTGAACTTGTATTCTCCAGGTTTTGAGATTTTGGCAGATGCTGTGCGGGCTTTTTGAAGAGCCTAGTTCATAAGGACTAGGCACTTGGTTTGTTGAAGTGAAAGCTGAGATGGTCTTCATTTTGTACCCAGAACCATGCTCTGTGCTTCAAAGGAACTGTGGCATACACACAGGCCCAAGTATGATTTGACTGGCCTGTTTTTCAGTATTCATGACCTCCATCCCCATCTTTGATCTGCCTTTCTTCCTCTAGCGTTTGTTGCTGCCAGCAGCCATGCTTAAGATTGATCCTGGCATAACCCAGGGAGTAGCTGTGTGCCATCTGTTCACCCCTTTCCTGGAGGGTGTCCAGAATTAAAGGTCTTGCTCAAACTGCCACTTGGGTAGAAGTCCAATACACCTCTGTATAGTTTTTTTGACATGTGCCAGTTGCCATAACTGTTTAAAAATGCCATTGCATGTGAATGTTTCCTTCTTGTTTCTCTTTTAGGATCTAAATTAATGAACACTTTGGGGGTTTTTTTAGGGTGGGCGGAGATAAAAGAATTCAAGTTTTGCAGGGCATGCCTCGTTTCTGAAAAGTGCATTTGAGTCAGAAATAATAGAAGTCTGGGGCCTTTACTCATTGCAGACTATGAATCTGAACTGGGATTCATTGAAGATTCGTAATCCATTCTTGGGAAATAAAGGCTATTGCTGTGAATTAGAGCTTGATGAAACCAGGAAAGCTTAGGGTGAAAGGTGGGGCCGTGGATTGGTGACAGAGCACCTGCTTTGCATGCAGAAGGTCCCAGATTCAATCATTGGTCTCTCCAGTTAAAAGGGTCAGGTAGGTATGTGAAAGACCTTTACCTGATACCCGGGAAAGTCACCTCCAATCAGAGGAAACAAGTCTGTCTTCGATAGGCGAAGGGTCTCACTCTGGGAAGGCAAGTTCATGTGAGTTACACTCAGTTACTGAAGGAGGGACGGGGGGTGAATGTGTGAGGAAATGTGCTAGAATGGCAAAGCAACAGACTAAGAACAATTTTTGTGATGACTGACGACAGCCATTTCATTTATTGGTGAGGCAGCTCTGGATATTGCAGAAAATTCTGAAATTAAGAACACACACATAGAGGTTGCTGTAGATTTTCCGGGTTGTGTGGCCGTGGTCTTGGCCAGGACCACGGCCACACAACCCAGAAAATCTACAGCAACTAATAAACTCCGACCGTAAAAGCCTTTGACAACATATTACACACACAGAGGGATTAAAACTCTCCAAAATAATGGACAGTTTGAAATTGTTATCACTGGTTTTATTGTAATTGACAGAACTACTCTTAGGTTGGGTGTATATGTGTGTGGCTGCCCCCGTAGCCTCTTCTCTTTTCCTGCTTTCCTTCCCACCAACCAGTTAACTTACTTTTATCTTCTCCCCCATCTTCACCTTTTCCTCCTTCCCCTCCCTCTGTCAGCCCCTCCCTGGGAAAAGTCTGGCTGTGTTGTGTTCTGGCCACTGGGCCCATTTGAGTTTCACGAGTAGTGAGTTTTTGTGATTGCCTCCGGACCATCCCTTGTGAGTCTTTCTCTATCAAAGGACGTGACAAGGGGAAGGATGGGACTTTTTCCTGTGCTTTTATGGCTACCAAGTCCATCCCTGCCCCCTTCTCTTGGCCACAGATTTGCTTTTTAGAAACCAGAGCTTGGAAAGTTGGGCAACGTTATTGTGGTTGCCTAGCAACTGCTAAGATAGCCCAGAGATCTCAGACTGTAGGCTCAGTGGGCATTCTTTTCTTAAAGTTACGTGTGTTGTTTCTGTTATTTTGGAGAGTTTTAATCCCTCTATGTGTTTTTTTTTTAAATAAAATCAGAATTTTCTGCAAAGCTGAGGCTTCCTTCAGGTTTGTAGAGAAATCCCCATCGGTCCCGGGCTCCATTTTGTGGATATTTTGATCCACACTCTGTGGCCTAGTTTAAAATTGTTATACATGTTTTTGTGTGTAAATCAAACTTGTTTGTAAGACACCTGGGATACCTTCTTAAAATAGCAAGATGGGATGGAACTTTTTCTAATTTAAGAAATAAAATAAGTACTGAAGCTTGGCAGGGATAGAACCATAGAGTTGGAAGGGATCTCCAGGGTCATCTAGTCCAACCCCTGCACAAGGCAGGAAATTCACAAATACCTCCCCTTCCACACCCACAGTGACCCCTGTTCCATGCCCCAGAAGATGACTAAAACCCCTCAAGGCCAAACTCGCCTGGAGAAAAATTGCTTCCTGACCCCAAAGTGGAGATCAGCATTTCCCTGGGCGTGTAAGAAAGGGCCAGAAGAACTAAGCACTGAGGCAACCCTTCCTGCCCTCCTTCTCATGATCTGCCTAAGTTCACAGAATCCGCATTGCTGTCAGATGTCCATCTAGCCTGTGTTTGAAAACCATCACAGAAGGAGAGCCCACCACCTCCTAAGGACGCCGGAGACTTTCCTAGCCTCCAAGAACATAAAAAAGGCCCTGCTAGATTAAACCACTGGTCTATCTAGCCCAGCATCGTTTCTCATGCAGAATCCAAGCAGTTGCCCTGGAGGTGGCCAGCAAACAGGGCATAGAGGCCCAGGACTTTCCCAGATGTTGCCTCCTGGCACTGGGATTCCAAGGTTTACTGCCTCTGAGAGGTTCTCTTTCTTTGCCACGGCTAGCAGTTATTGATAAACTTCTCCTCCATGAATCCATCTAATCCTTTTTTTAAAAAGCTGCTGTTTGGGCCCATGGCCACTACCCTAAGAACAACATTTCCTCAGGAGAGCAAATGTTGAACAAACCAGTTTAAATGTAGCCAGTTTGGTGTAGGAGAGCCAGTTTGGTGTAAGAGAGCCAGTTTGGTGTAGTGGTTAAGTGCGCGGACTCTTATCTGGGAGAACTGGGTTTGATTCCCCACTCCTCCACTTGCACCTGCTGATGTGACCTTGGGTCAGTCACAAACTCTGGCACAGCTGTTCTCTCAAGGACAGTTTCTGTCAAGAGCTCTCTCAGCCCCACCTACCTCACAGGGTGCCTGTTGTGGGGAGGGGAAGGGAAAGGAGTTTGTAAGCCGCTCTGAGACTCCGAGTGAAGGGCGGGGTATAAATCCAATCTCCTCCTCCTCCTCCTCCTCCTCCTCCTCCTCCTCCTCCTCCTCTTCTTCTTCTTCTTCTTCTTCTTCTTCTTCTTCTTCTTCTTCTTCTTCTTCTTCTTCATCGGTACTCGCAGGTATGCTGTTCAGTAGGGTTGTCCAGCTTCCAGGTGGCACCTGGCGCTCTCCAGGTATCGCAGTTGATCTTCAGACGACCGAGATCAGCTCCCCTGGAGAAAATGGCTGCTTTGGAGGGTGGCTTCTGTGGCATTATCCCTGACTGAGGTCCCTCCCCTCCCCAAACCGCGCCCTCCACAGACTCTACTCCCCAAATCTCCAGGTCGTTCCCAACCCAGAGATGGCAACCCCACCGTTCAACTAGAAAGAGGACTAGCCCCTGTTTTCTCATATTTTCTTGCCTTCAGAAACCATTGAGCATTCTACCATGTAACCTTCTCTAAAAATATCCCACGAGGCATTGGATGGAATGCTTTTAAAAATATGCAGTGCCCTGTCACTTCGCCCAAATCTCCGTATCCTGTTTCTGTAGAAAAAGATGTTGTCTTGGAAGTAAAGAATTCTGTCTTGTTAAATGTACCAGGAGCCAATTGTCTGCGGAGTCTATCTGGCAGAGGGAAACGAGAGAATCGTATAATAAGCAACTGTATAACTCAGTAATACGAATGCCATACATGGAGAAGTTCAATCAGATTTTGAAAACATTTAAAGAACATTTAATAACTGGGTTCTCACGAACTGGGAACCAAGTAGGGCCATTGCTTTCAAACTTGAAGGCATCCCTGTGCTGGGCAGACTTTTAAGGTATCAACTCGATTCAGCATTTGACGTTATCAAAAGCGTGACTGGTTTTTGAATACACTTCTTGTATTTTCTTTTCCACAACTAGTGTGAAGTATTAACCGGTCTGAAATAAAAATAAATAAATAAACCAAGAATAAAGTTTAGAAAGAAACAGACAAAACGTTGGCTGTTAGGCCAATAAAACCACACGACATCCCTGTGAGGAAGGTTAGGCTAAGAGCGTGTGAGCGGGCCTCCACTGCAGGGTGGGAGGGTTGCCGGCTCTGGGGTGAGAAGGTTCTGGAGATATGGGGGTGGAACCTAGAGAGGGTGAGGTTTGGGGAGCGGAGGGGACTTCAGCAGGGTATAATGCCATTGAGTCTCTCCTCCAGAGCAGCCGTTTTCTCCAGGAGAACTGATTTCTTTCACCTGTAGACCACTCAGCTGGCTTCTTGTGAAGGAGTGGGGAATCACACCCGGTTCTCCAGATTACAGTCTTCCGCACTTCACCATTACACCAGACTGGCTCTCAAACTGGAGGTGATGTGAAAGACCCCAACCTGAGACACTGGAGTACTGATCCTGATGGACCAAAAATCAGAATCTGTATAAGACAGCTTCATGTATTCGTGTGGGTTCACTTCTTGAAACTTCAGCACTTTACAAACAATAATATTTGCTTGAGAAGTTTTGGTGACGTTGCTACCGTGTATTTCGGTGTCGCAGAACAGAATAAATAACACGTTTCAAAGTCCCTGCCTACAAACCATGAGTGATACTGTGGATATTTATGAATGTTGCCCCCTCGCATCACCGAAAAGTAAATTGCTTGTTTTGCTGTGTATATTGGACAGTGTTCTAATTATAATTAGACCCCCCAGTGTGGTTAACGTGGCATCCAAAGCAACCCGTTCTAATTATCATTTTCTCTTCTGTTCCAGCATTCTGGGTCATGAAACTTAATCCCCAGCAAGCTCCGTTGTATGTGAGTAAAATTACTTTTTCCCCAGTTTTTCTCAAACTGTGAGATTCTTAAAAACTAAGTTTTGGGTTCTCAGAAGTAAGGCTTTGAAAAGACAGTCTGTTTGATAATTAAACTGTTTGCATTCGTTTGAAATTTTATTATTGATGAAAAGTTGTCCTGAGCTGGAGTGCAAAATCTTTTGTTGGTAGCATCTAACTCAGAGCTGTAAATCTGGTGGCGACTGTCTGACCAACTTGCTCTGTGGTTCTTTCCTTGTGTTGTGGATCCACTGGACGGAATATTTCAAAATGGGGATAGTTCTACAGCTCCCCAAAACAAAGGACTCGAAACGTATACGCTAAAATGGTCAGTGTACATAGACATTACTTGGAAAGCTGAACTCTGAATCAGATGCTGTGGTTACTAGTAAATACTGTCGATGAGACACTTCTAAATACTTGAGAAGTGAAGTTAATCTTATGTTGCAGGTAGGTGGGAGGTCTGTGGACAGTGATATGGTGTGTGTGCATGAGACACTGGATGTAGTGTCATCTCATTTACAATAAAACAGAAGGGACCTAGGTAGCTCTAGGAATCAGTGGAAACTCTATGGTTTTTCCCATAGAGTTTCTGGTGAATCCTAGAGTTACCCTATGTCACTTGTGTTGTTTTTACCAGAAGTGATGTGATGATGCAGCCAGTGGTTTTTTTTTTTTTTTTTTACTTTTCTCCTGCCGCAGGAGTGGGCAGGGGGAGGGAATCTACTGCGCTAACTAGGGGCTTGAACGCTCTGATCTGAAGTCCCATCCCTGAAATGAAAATGGACACAATACAAAGTGGATGAGGGTTGGGCAGCCCTGGGCCCAGAATCCGTGCTCAGCCATGCAACTTATTGAATGACCTCGAGCCAGTCTTTCTCACTTGTCCTAGCCTACCTTACAGGGTTATTGTGAGGACACAGCAGAGGAGAGCAGGAGAGCCATGCACCTTCGCGTGAGGAATTAAATGTTGGGACTGTGGGGATTCTGTGCCCCTTCCCCGCCTTCTCCATTTCTCATGCCGACTCTAGGGAAGCATTCCCAGAGCCTCTATTGTTTTTCTTGTTGTATGTACACTTCCATTTATAGTACTTCATTAAAGGGATTCCTTCAGCCAGGGTGTTCTTTCATATTAGATTTACCTTGTGGCGAGGCAACAGCCTGCGGTCACTCCGGTTCACCTCCGCCGAACAGGTTGCCTTTTCATGTGGTCTAGGTATTGAAATGGGGTTGCGGAACATGTTTGTGTTTACACACCGGCCCCTGGATGCTCTCCCGGAATTCCCAAGCAGTCTCATGCTTTGCATTCTGTACTTCGGTCCAGGTATTTGCGGTCCTTTTACATTAAAGGGGACTTGTAAAAAACAATGTGATAAATTGTTTGTAAGGAGCTTGGCGGAAGCAAAAGTACCGTTGGGATGACATCACTGTTCAAACAAGGCGTGCCTGCTGACACCTTCTGTGCGAAGGATTAGTCTGAATTTGGAACAGAGTTTTGGTGTGTGGGGGAAATGCAGGCAGGGACAGAAGAATGGGGAGTATTTGGGACTTACTTGGTATCAGCTGAAGCGAAACCGAAGGAGCTGAACCAAATGGGGACACTCTGATATAATCAGCAGTCCTGCTCAGTAGATTTCCTACCTCTTGTCTCAGATTTAGGCCAAAAATATGTGTGTGTCTCCCCCCCCCAAATATGTTCCAGGAATGTTGGGGTTCCTTGGGGGTATTTGCGGTTTGTTGATGAGAAAACCACTGTCAGTTTCTCTGCAAAACAGCCTGGCTTCTTCTGCCGATTTTCTTAACAGCTGTTGCAGCAAAGAATTTAAGAGAATAAGGAGTTATCTGGTATGCCTCCGTTTCCAACTCTCACCTGTGTCTTGAACTTTCCCAGTTTAAGCTGTGAGAGTCTCAGCCCCACTCCCCTGCCATGCACAACACAGGGACAGTAATACTGAGTTACTTTGCAGGGCTGTTGTAATAATTATAACTGGAGGTTTTGCTTTATATATTTATTAGATTTAGATAGCTACATGTTTTTCTCCCCGTTGAAAACGCTAAGTCATTTAGCTGAGGGGTGACATGATTGAGGTTTATAAGATTATGAATGGGATTGAGCAGGTTGAGAAAGAAGTACTTTTCTCCCTTTCTCACAAGACAAGAATTCGTGGGCACTCCATGAAATTGCTGAGCAGTCGGGTTAGAACAGATAAAAGGAAATACTTCTTCACCCAAAGAGTGATTAACACATGGAATTCACTGCCACAGGAGGTGGTGGCAGCTACAAGCATGGACAGTTTCAAGAGGGAATTAGATAAACATATGGAGCAGAAGTCCATCAGTGGCTATTAGCCACAAGGTATAGATAGGAACTCTCAGTCTGGGGCAGGTGATGCCCTCTATTCTTGGTGCTGGAGGGGGCAGCAGTGGGAGGGCTTCTAGTGTCCTGGCCCCACTGCTGGACCTCCTGATGGCACCTGGTATATTTTGGCCGCTGTGTGACAGAGTGTTGGACTAGATGGGCCATTGGCCTGATTCAACATTGGCTTCTCTTATGTTCTCTTACACATCATTCTCCCCTCCTGCCTTTTATCCTCACAACAACCTTGTGAGGAAGGCTAGGATGAGAGTATGTGACAGGCCCCAGGTCACTCAGTAAGTTTCCATGTTGAGTGGGGATTTGAACGCAGCTCTTACAGATCCTAGTTTGACACCATAACTGCTACACCATGCTGGCTCTATAATGCACGTGACATGCTTTGGGTATGAAGAGTGCCACAGAAAATGAATACTGTTATTCTTATAGTGATGGGTGGTCCTGGCATTTGTACCCAAAGACCTGCAAGAGGGAGCCACCCAGGGATAAAAGAATTTTCGGCAAACTCCTGGGAACTCCAGGCCTGCCGAAAATCCCAGAAACTTTAAATAAAAAAGATTTGGGGGCTTCAGAAACTCCTAAAGCAGTAAAAATGTCTTCTGTTTCTATACACAGGTATTGCAGGGAGGGGGGAAGTTCTGGGGTAAAATTTTGGGCTCGGTAGAGAAGGAGTTGGTGGAAGATGGGAAGGGGAAGGGGACACATGGGGTCTTCTGGGGGAGTTGGAGAAAAGATCGAAGGGGTGAGTTGAGTGGCTAAGTGGGAGTGAAAGAGCAGACGGGTGCCTGGGCTAGGGTTGCCAACTCTAGCTTGGGAAATACCTGGAGATTTGGGGGTGGAGCCTGAAGAGGACGGGGTTTGGAGAGGGAGGGACTTCAGTAGGGAAGAATGCCATAGAATCCACCTTCCAAAGTGGCCATTTTCTGCAGGGGAACTGATCTCTGTTGCCTTTAGATCAGTTGTAGTCCCAGGCGATCTCCAGCCACCGCCTGGAGGTTGGTAACCCTAGCTCAGGCAGAGGGCAGGGAGGGGCCTGCTCGCCTTTCCCGTGTGGGTTCTTACAGGTCTCCGGCTTGTATTATTTATTTTTGCTTTGTGCGTGTGCAGAGGAATATCGGGGGCACCCGTGGGGTACAATTGATTTGGGCAGCATTGTGGTGAGATCCGGCAGGGCCCAGAATGGAGCACTGCAGCCTGTCGATTCCTCTTTGGAGGTTCTTCAGCCAGACTGGTCAACATTGGGAAGAGGTCCCGAAGTTAAAAAGCTTGAAGGACCAAGAGATGAAAGTACCGGGGTGAGGCCGCTGACCCTCCAGCGTGGTTGACATGGCGTCCCGGAGCAACCTGTTCCGAAACCGGCTGTGTGCTCATCCCCTTCCCCTTCATATTCACACTTTCCTTCTCTTTGTAGGGTTGCTGCCAGGAAGTGAGGCTTTGCTGTGCAGGGTGCTGCCATCTGGTGGCTGCAGCTGAAACCACAACTTATCTTCCGATGATTTTCGGCTCCCTTTCTAACGGGGAAGTTTTGTTTTCTTTGCACAGACATAAGTTTCTTGCAAGAAACAAAACGTCTGCTGCTTTTGAGGAGGCAGTGGTGTAATGTAGTGAAGATGAGCTCCCTTTTCACGTAGCGCAGTTGCAACTGTTTTCGGAATGCTTGGTTACTTGTCGGCTTGAGTTAAGGCAGTTGCGGAGACTACGGTATTGGCTCTCTTAAACTGGTATTAAGAGGCTAGGCATAAACGATGGAATCGGGAGTTCTTCCTTGCTGCCTCTGGTTTCCCTCCATGCCTGTATAAAGAAGAGCCGAGTGTATGCTGAGCAAAATTGAAGTCCAGTAGACCAACAAGGTTTTCAGGGTGGAAGCTTTCCAGAGTCCAGGCTCCCTTCATGCCTTTGTCACACTGCGCACGGTTTGTGCCACATTCACTGAAACTTATGAACAGGACTTAATGAGAGAATGGCATGCTACAAGAACGATAAACGGACAAAATAAAGCCGGTTTACGAGATCGGAGAACAATGCAGTGAAGCATTTTATTACATCCAGTAAGCATTCGCAAGTTACAGTGAATGTGAGTACCTTTCGTGTACTGTGTAAGCTTGGTTTTTCTTTATATGCCTATTAAGTAATTCTCATGTTATTTTCAATACACTTTAAAACTCAGTATGTGATTTAACACGATTTAATGCTCAGCCTTATATTTTAGCAAGGTACTTGTCCTGGGTTCATTTGTCAAATGAATGTGCATTGACTGTTTTTCACAAATAGGTATCAGGTGTTCACTGTAACTTGTGAACAGGGCTGCTAATAAAGCCGGCCAACAAAATTAAAGAACAATGCAAAAAAAAAAGGCATAGTATACACAATGAACACTGACTTGTGTTCTACACACATTCGCTGTAACCCTACTCACTTTATAAAAAGGCACAGTAGTCTTGCTCGTGGTATCAGCCAGAACTCTCTTAATGGTTCTTTCCCATATGCAAGTTTCCCACCCCCAAAAGTATGTGTATCAGGATGCTTCAGCCAATCCAATTTTCCCAGTGAGTGTACCTGAATGGTATGCATGTTTGTTGTATTCACACATTACATTTACTGGTGAACACTTTTTTAAAAATCGTCAGTCTTCTCTGTGTGAATCTGCCTTAGTTTGAACCAGCCTTAGAAAACCTAGAATTACTGGGGGGGGTGTTAACAATAAAGGTAAAGGTAAAGGTTCCCTTGCTCGAAAGCCAGTCGAATCCGACTCTAGGGTTGCGGTGCTCATCTCCGTTTCAAAGCTGAAGAGTCAGCGCTCCCCGAAGACGTTTCCATGGTCGTGTGGCCGGCATGACTAAACACCAAGGCGCATGGAACGCTGTTACCTTCCCACCAAAGTGGTACCTATTTATCTACTTGCAATTTCTTGCTTTCGAACTGCTAGGTTGGCAGGAAACAATAAAGGTAAACAAATGTAATTTGTGTCTCTCTCTGTGTATACATGCATACACACACACACAAGCAGACACAAAGTTTGGTACCTTATTGCCAGTTGTATAGCTTACCACCTATTAGATTTCTGTCTCCTTTTCTAAATAACGACGTGAGCCTGAATGATAATGGGAAAAAATGATGGGGCTATTTTCAGATAACGATAAATGTATAACCTGTTGCCTCCCTTTGGCTGCTGCAGCAGAGAAAATTAGATCTCCGCTCATCCAGGAAGCTGTTGGTGGTTGCTTGAACGTAGGCAGGCTGGAGTCCCCTTGTCTGTTAGTTAAACCATTTATATATACTAATTGTATAACTCTTGTAATGACCGGTAAAATCCTGTTGTTCTGTTCTGATGTATTTGTGGGGAGCCGCGGCCAACGCACTCTAACAAATAAACCTGATGGACAGAAATTTTGATAGTAAAAACTATTTCCCTGCTTTATGCCAGAGAGAGAATTTTAGTGGACTGGGTCCTATCCCTCCTTGCATAGAATGAGGAGAGGTTTCCTGCTTTCCTCTCTGTTCCTGCAGCTCCTTTCACTCCCCTGGACCGACCGTTCCCAGCCTCGTGGGACCCCTGTGGAAGAATAGCCGTGAGGGAATCGGGGAGCTGGAGAGAGGAAGGAGAAGGGGATGAAATCGCACCTCCTCTTTCCTCCGCCGCTGCCACTCTGCTTAGGAAAGAAGTCAGTTTCATCTCACTGTCCTTTCCCACTCGACAGCCTATCAGCTGTTCTGTATGGATCCTGTGACCCGAGGAGAGGTGAGGGAACAGAGAAGAATGCTGGATAATGCTGTGTGCCCTCCATCAGGGCTGGCATCAGCATCCCCTGAGGAGGGGCAGCTGGCTTGGCACAGGACTTCTGGCATAGCCCACTGCCGTCACCCCCCCCCCCACATACACTCTTATTTGCTAGTGCTCCACCATGCTCCCAGCTACACACACTGCCCAGGGCTACTGGAAAAAGGGCTGCAGGTGGTGGTGAGTGTAGAACTCACAAGTGGGCAGGGGAAGGACATATAGACAGGTGGGGGGCATGCCAGAGGGTGGGAGGGAAAGAGGGCATGCATAGGAGGCTGCTGGTGGTGGGAGGGGGGCTGGGGACTTTGCCCAGGGCCCCTCAAATCCAGCCCTGTCTCCTGTGCCCAGAGGGTTGGAGGCACACCAGTGTCCTGAACATTCTGGAAGGAGGCACCGGCAGGATGAAAAACAACCCCATTTTCGTTCTTCTTTCCCCCTCCTCCCCTTCAACATGGCAATTTTCCTTTCCACTTATTTCTGGAATGTTTTTGCTTAGAGGCATTATCTGTAGAAAGCTGTAACACAGCCAGCAAACGACATGAGTCTTTTCTCCCCTGCGTTCCTGACCCAGGTCACTGCTTGTACAGGGGCCTGTTTTTTCCTATCGCACAAACAGGTGGTATCTCTGGAGCTTCAGAACATACTCGGTAACATGAGCGCACCTTTTCGGAATGATCGGTGTTCTTGGCCAGTGTACTTTTTGATGCGTTAGTGGCTAGTTTTGCAGGAGTTGGCTTTCTGGGTCGTGATCGAAGACAAACGTTGCTGAACCTGGTGAATTACCTTAACATCATCAGCAGAGCCCTGCTGGATCAGACCAGTGGTCCATCTAGTCCAGCATCCTGTCTCACACAGGGGTCAGCCAGTTCCTCTGGAGGGCCAGAGGAGGCAAGCCACCTGCAAGCCCCATCAACGTCATCTTAAGCGATACAATAAAGTTAGGATATGAATATAATCGATAAATACGAGCCCAAAGCCATCCCAGTAAGATTTGTAATAGAATCAGGAGTTGAATTGCTCGTGTCTGAGAAGGACAGCCATTTTTTCTCCCCTTATTACAGTGGCTTAGTATGGGGGGGAGGGGATGTTATGTGTATGCCCGCAGAGAACTTCCTAAAATAATTGTTCAGTCGCACAGTCGAGTCCGACTCTTCGCGACCCCATGGACCAGATCACGCCAGGCCCTCCTGTCTTCCGCTGTCCGCTGAAGTTTGCTCAATTTCATGTTTGTTGCATCAGTGACACTGTCTAACCATCTCATCCTTTGCCGTCCCCTTCTTCTTTGACCTTCAGTCTTTCCCAGCATCAGGGTCTTCTCCAGTGAATGCTCCCTTCTCATTTGGTGGCCAAAGTATTTGAGCTTCAGCTTCAGGATCTGGCCTTCCAGGGAACAATCAGGGTTGATTTCTTTTAGGATTGACTGATTTGATCTCCTTGCAGTCCAAGGGACTCTCAAGAGTCTTCTCCAGCACCATAGTTCAAAAGAATCTATTCTTCGGCGCTCGGCCTTCCTTATAGTCCAACTCTCGCAGCCATACATTACTACAGGGAATACCATTGCTTTGACCATGCGGGAAAAAACTGCATTTATTTACTTCATTTTATACCCTGCTTTTCAGTCTCCAGTGGAGACCCAAGGCTGCTTACATCGCTCTCCTCCCCTCTCCATTTTATCCTCACAGCGGCCCTGTGAGGTAGGTCAGGCTGTATGTGTAACAAGCCCAGGGTCACCCAGCAAGCTTCCTGGGGCAGACGGGAGATTCACACCTGGGCCTCCCAGTTCGGCACTCTAACCGCTACACCAAACTAGCTCCCATGGGCAGGTGCAATAATTGCAAATTGAACCTGGGGGGGTATGCTTTGCCCACTTATTATTATTCTTTTTCCTGCAAAGAGCTAGACATGTTAATGGGTCATATTATTCTCACTCACCTAATCTATACACCAAACTGAGCACTTTAATAAAGCGGCAAATGCTTTCCTGGCTGAGGGCTCTTTGCAGTGAAACCTGATGAAAGGCATCGGAGCGTTTTTGCTTGCACCCTCTCGGGAAATCATCCGTGACCATCTGTGACCGTGGTTTTGCGCTCCATCCTGCCCTGCAAGACTTGATACAAACTGTCACCAGAAGTTGTTTCGCCCCTCCGCATAACTAATCTTGTGCTAGCACACGGAATGGACGTGTTATTAGCAAGTGTTGAAGGGCCGTGTTCCATTTGGCATTCGCTTTGCTTTTAATAAGCACGCTGCCCTCCAGTTCTGTTTGGTTGGGGGGGAAATCCTATTGTGTTTGACCTTAGGGGGTTCCTCTACTAGCTGCAGAGTTTGGGAGCTGTTTAGACTTCTTGTAGGGCGGGTGTGCTTTGAGAAATGTGATGGGAGAGGGACAACCTTCTCCCCTGGAAAAGTTCATTTTTAGAACGGTTTTCCCCCCACTAGTTTTGTGTCTCAGCTGGAGCGTGTGCTTTGTTTTGGAAAACCTGCCCGTCATCATCCTCTTCGTTTCTTTCCGGCCACCTTTCTCACACCTGATTTGGTGCAATCTTTGAGGCACGACTGCAGGCAAAGCGCCTTGGCACATTGTGTGGGCTGGAAGGCACCCCTTTTTGCAAGGCCTGCTCACGTTGACATTGTTTCCCCAGCCTCAGGCCCCCCCCCCCCCCATGGCTGCTGTTTCCTCTTCTTGGCTCACTCCAGGACTTGTTTTGGGCTTCAAAAGAAGAAAAAGACCTATTAGCTTAAAATTGGTAATTGACCGATCATTGTAGCCTAACAGTAGACTGATATGTCAGTTGCTGGTTTTACTACAAGACCTACAAAAGCCGTCCTATGAATGGCAGTCCCGGGAAACTCGGGGCAAGATACGTGTGGGGAAAAAGAAGAAGAGGAGATTGGATTTATACTCCACCCTTCACTACCTGAAGGAGTCTCAGAGCGGCTTATAAACTCCTTTCCTTTCCCCTCCCCACAAGAGACACCTTAAGAGGTTGGTGGGGCTGAGAGAGCTCTGACAGAAACTGCTCTTTTTCAAGAAGTGCTGTGCCAGAACTATGGCTTGCCCAAGGTCATCCAGCAGGTGCAAGTGGAGGAGTGGGGAATCAAACCCGGTTCTCCCAGATTAGAGTCCGTGCACTTAACCACTGCACCAAACGGGACATTCCATTGCTGCTACCCTGAATTGTCTCTGCCTTCAGGGAAGCAACAGAAAGCATACAGGAAACCACGGACATAAAGATGCAGCCTAAGGGGAAGAGTTGCCCTCCTTCAGAGTAGCTTGTCCACTGTGTTTCTTCACAAATTCCTAGTCTTGGAAGTCGGGCAGGAGTTGGATGTGATCTGGTTGCCGCTACAGAACATAT
This sequence comes from Gekko gecko, assembly GCA_029375565.1. NCBI lineage: Eukaryota > Metazoa > Chordata > Lepidosauria > Squamata > Gekkonidae > Gekko > Gekko gecko. The sequence goes on along the minus strand of JAPDNY010000017.1, from coordinate 34,285,641 downwards.
CCAGAACAGAGAGTAGCAAAGCTAGAACAGCTTAATCTTACAGAGGTGCAGTGGGCAGCCTCCTGTGTGACGTGCTATTTTGAGCTCTCAAGAGGTGTTATTTCAACAGCACAGGGCCTCAACGGGCCACCTTCTCTGCCTCTGGAGAAGTTAAGTGATCCGGTTGCAGCTACAGAACATATCCAGAGCAGAGAGTAGCAAAGCTAGAACAGCTGAATCCTACAGAGATGCAACGGGCAGCCTCCTGTGTGACGTGCTATTTTGAGCTCTTGAGAGGTGTTATTTCACCCTGACAGCTCTCCTGCCATGGATTAACATTCTCCAGAGGATGTTTTGGTAATTGCTGGGATGCCTAGTGGTAGTATGACATTTGTCAGCAACTAATTTTCATGGGTGTTTGAAGAAGCCACCAAGAGCGTGGTAAGGCTTGGCCTCAGGCCTTTCCCCCCAAATTACCTGTTGGGAAATTGTGGCCACGGAGACTCTCTTGCCCACACAGCTTTGGTCTTCAGCTTCCGCAAACCGAGTGGGAGGGGTGGGTGGTGGACGCTCTCAGGAGAGCGGACTTGGTTTGCCTCCTAATGACAAGACCTCATTCTTTGCTAGTTAGATGAGTGCCCAGGAAGGAAGTAGACACGTAATATTTTCGTTCTACTCCAGGTGAGACTAGTCACTAGTTACATGCGAAACTCTGGCCAGCAGCTCTGTTTCACTTCTGCCCTGCCACCAACGGGACCAAGAAATGTACACGGGGAAAGAAGACGCTTTAAAAAGAGGCTGCAATTTTCTGCAGGTCTCCCCATCCAGGGCGCTGCAATGTGCTTGTACCCCACTTCCGTCCCCCCTGGGGAATAAAAGCAGCTTATAACATCATTCTTGCTCTTCCTCCACTTTATTCTCACCACAACAACCCTGAAAGGCAGGCTAGGTTGAAAGAATGACTGCCTGAAAGGTTACCCAAGAAGCTTCCATGGCAGAGTGGGGATTGGTAACCTGGCCCAAGACTCCAGTCCCTGTGCTCCATTGACTGACATTCACCCTTCAGGTACAGAACAGGGTTGTGAACATGCAGAATAAATTCGTTTAAAAACCCTGTGGGACACTTTCCGCTTCTCCTTAGTGTGGTGTGGTGGTTAGATCTGGGGGGCCATGGTTGAGATCCCCACCCTGTCGTGGAAGCCATTCTGGGCCATCACACGCACTCCTATCCAAACCTAGCTCACAGGAACAAAATTTGAGCTTATTGGCCCCTTTAAGACCAACAGAGTTTTATTCGCGTGCACATGAAAGCTGATATCCAAAATAAAACTGGACTCAAACTTTCCTCTGTTGCTTCAGACCAAGATGGCTACACACCTGGATCTTACCTCACAGGGTTGTTGTGAGGGTAAAATGGAGAAAAGGTACTTGCAAGCAGTGTTCCCTCTAAGCTGAGCTAGTGTGAGCTAGCTCACCGTTTTTTAGCCCCCGGCTCACACATTTTTGCCTTCGCTCAGGAAGGATTGGCTCCAGAGCAAACTAATTTATGCCGTAGCCAAATGACTCGCTCACAACTTTGATGCCAGTAGCTCACAGAGTAGAATTTTTGCTCACAAGACTCCACAGCTTAGCGGGAACATTGTTTGTAAGCTACTCTGCTGGGGAGAAAAGTGAGGCATTGACTTGACTGCACCAGTACAGAGGTATCCCGCACCTCTCTTGAGAGGTTCATCATCGCTTGAAAGTAAAGGTGACCTTTTTTTTTTGCTCTGAACGAAGGGAAATGGCATGTTTTCATTGGCAGCCGGGCTCGAAGCCAAGTAAACATGAGTCAGTCCAAGCTAGGTACGAAATTAAGTTACCCTGCGCTTGCCTGCCTGTGCCAGGGCCGGGCTTTGATCTCGTGCGGCCTTCTCCAAACGGGGCCGGCAGTTTGGCTCTCCATTTGTTCGCTGCTTAGAATGAAGGAGGTTATAATAACCACCTTGTGTGGTGGTGATCTCAAACAGATGACAGTATTTGGGCAATAATATGCGGGTAAAGGTAAACACACTTGAATTAAAACGTCTCTCTCTCCGGGAGGACGGAGGGCGGGCGTGGAGGCTGTTGAGAAGGCCTCGCTTCCCTGGGTTTCAGGAATTCAGCTGCGTTTGTGTTAATTCTGCAGTTGTTTAAAGATGTGCCACAATTGTGAATTTATATTACCGGCAGAGTTTATTTTGTGTGGGTGAGTGGGGTGGGTAGAATAAACGGTTTGAACCCGGCCTCTCTGTATCTGTTCACCCTTCTGTCCCATCTTTTAATCTCACCCTTCCTACAAGGAACGCATGCATGGTTTTTTTACTCCTCTGTTTTATACTCACAACAACCCTGGGAGGTGGATTAGGCTGAGTGAGTGTGATTGGCCCAAGGCCGCCCAGCAAGCTTCGATGGCAGAACAGGGATTCAGACCTGGGTTCCCCACACCTTCGTGTGACGCTCTCAACCACAACACCACACTGACTCTGAGGATTAAATTCTTCTGCTGTTCTCTCTTCTAGGGCGACTGCTTGATCTCTGTATTGCTGACCAAAGACGACAACGTGGAAGGCGACGATGTAGTTTTTTATCTGGTGTTTACTGGGTCTGCCGTCCAACACTGCACAAGCACTAGGAAGGTCACTTCAGGGACGTTAGAGACAATCGCTCCTGGTAAGCATGTTTATCCACCCCTTTGAGATTTTGACTGTAAGCCAGAGCATGCACGTTTTTGCTGGCTCACCTGGTACCTCTCCCAAGAGGGACAGGAAGGTTCTTATCTGTTCTGCCCCCCTGAGGCTTGGAGTCAAGCGGCACACCTCCGCTTTGCAGTACAATAAGAAGAGCTCCCCTCTCCCTGTCCCAGTCATGCCAAGCGTGCATGCAAGCAAGAGGTGCCTCTGCTCATAAGAACATAAGAGAAGCCAATGTTGAATCAGGCCAATGGCCCATCTAGTCCAACACTCTGTCACACAGTGGCCAAAATATACCAGGTGCCATCAGGAGGTCCAGAAGCATGGCCAGGACACTAGAAGCCCTCCCACTGTTGCCCCCCCCAAGCACCAAGAACACAGAGCATCACTTGCCCCAGACTGAGAGTTCCTATCATAAGAACATAAGAGAAGCCAATGTTGAATCAGGCCAATGGCCCATCTAGTCCAACACTGTGTCACGCAGTGGCCAAAAATACCAGGTGCCATCAGGAGGTCCAGCAGTGGGGCCAGGACACTAGAAGCCCTCCCACTGCTGCCCCCTCCAGCACCAAGAATAGAGTGCATCGCCTGCCCCAGACTGAGAGTTCCCATCTATACCCTGTGCCTAATAGCCACTGATGGACTTCTGCTCCATATGTTTATCTAATTCCCTCTTGAAATTGTCCATGCTTGCAGCTGCCACCACCTCCTGTGGCAGTGAATTCCATGTGTTAATCACTCTTTGGGTGAAGAAGTACTTCCTTTTATCTGTTCTAACCGTGCTCCCCACGGCTAAGTGAGGTTGGGCGATCGTTTGCCAAATTTTTATGCACACTCGGAACCCCAGCACTTAACTTTATATAGGAACTTTGCAGACTGATGCGTGGCTCGATAGGGCGCCAGATGCTACCATTTCCTTCCTTCGTTTTATTCCGTGCTGTGGGTTCCGATTTGTTTTATGGCTACCCGAATTTCTGCAGGTGATGATGGATTCAGAGCATGTACGAAATGGCTTGGGAAGGGGGAAGCTGACCGGGTTTGCCAACTGCCTGCCTGATGCTATCCGGATGGACCATTATGCCGTCAGTGTTCAGAGTTTAGCACTGGACTTTGACCGTGCCAAATACAGGGCGGTTGATAAGGTCTCTTAAAGCCTTGTAAATCTCCCATAGGAGTCTCCTTGGGTGCTCCAGTCAGGGTCTGCTCAGGATGCTTTTCTTGGCTGAAATGAGGCTGACATTGGTGAAGAGCAGGAATTTTCCCCACAACCACATTCCATTTCCATCTTGAAACCTGTGCCGCTGGCTTTCTTTGGGGCCTTTAGAAAGAAGTTGATAGAGTTGCCAAGAATTCCAGGTTTGGAAAGTCCTGGAGATTTCGGGGGTGGAGCTTGGGGGAGGGCAGGGTTTGAAAGGAGCAGTCTCAGTAGGCTATAACGCTTATACAATCCACCAGGGCTTTGTTTGTAGGAAAAGCCCAGCAGGAACTTATTAGCATAATAGGCCACACCCAGCAGCAGAAACTCATTAGCATATTAGGCCACACCCCCATGTTACCAGAAGTGTGGTCATCCGGCCACACCTACCTTTTGCTTCTTATTCTGTTTACCTTGTTTGTTGTCAAAACCCAGGGCTTTTTTTTGTAGCAGGAGCTCCTTTGCATGTTAGGCCACACACCCCAAATGTAGCCAATCCTAATGAGTTTCTCCTGTTGGGTGTGGCCTGTTATGCTAATGAGTTCCTGCTGGGCGTGGCCAACTCAGGAGCCAGCCAGAACTCCATTCCTGTGCGTTCCTGCCCAAAAATAGCCCTGGAATCCACCCTTCGAAGCAGCCATTTTCTCCAGGGCACAACTAACTTCTGTCACCTGGAGATCACTTGTAGTGCCTGGGGGCTGGCAACCCTAGAAGTTGAAGGCTTCCCCCACTAGTTCCACGGGGACCAAAGTTTTAGATTCTGGTTTTGTAACTGTGCTGGGCTTCGTTTCAGCTTCTTAATCGTGTTGTGGTTTTGTACTACTTAGGTAATTCTGTTAGAAATGTGGTGGTGGTCCACTTTGTGGACTCCAGTTTGGTGGAATGCCTGCTCTTGGGCATGTTTGTCAACATGTTAAGTCAAGAGGACTAAAGGCCCTGTTGAGGCTGGAATGGATGCAAGGGACGGAGCTTTTCTGGGGTGGTCCCCCCCATCACCATCTGCCTGATGCTTTTGTGGTCTAGTTTTAGGGGACTGATAATGTTGTAATGATTGGCTTTTCATAATTGTTTTGATATTGGAGTGTGTCTGATTTTTCTCCCGAGTGCTGCGACTGTCTAGTTCCATCAAATTTTATGCTCGATTGGATTTTGTTGCAGGTTTTCTGCTGTTTCCATTGCTTCTGGTTTGGATGGGTTTGCTGTGATTGCTGGTATTCCATCTTTGCTTTCTGCTGATCCTTTCCCCTTTTTGGAAATATTGTTTGTACTGTGATCACTTGCATTGGTGTGGTTTTTTTTAAACACCATCTCGAGAACCTTATGTTTGTGAGGTGTTGTCAACATGACTTAAATGAAAAATGCAGAAACATTCAGTGTAGGGCCGTGTGCATTTTTTGACATAGAGAAAATCTGAATTCCGTAACTCTTCTATACAGTGCGCATCCTGAAGACTGTGTGTTAGCACCGTGTTCTTTTGCTTGTCTAGTATCTGAGATTTAATCATACTGTGTTCTTATCTGCGGATCCTTAAGGCCTTGAAACTTGTCTCTTTAAAACTAAAGCAAACAAAAACTTTGAGATTGTTCTATGGTGGAGTTCTGCAGCCAACATCATGTTCTGGTTTGGATCTACCAGAACGTTGTAACAGAGGGAAGGATTTTTGCCTACAGAGCACATCTTTTTGGTTTTCTCCTACCATTGTAGCCCCAAATACTCCCCGAAGTGCTTGTCATGGACAACAGGGAACCCTGGTGGGGCCCATTTTGGGCTGTAGTAGTAAGGTCAGGTAAAGGTTCCCTTGCTCAAAAGCCAGTCGAATCCGACTCTAGGGTTACGGTGCTCATCTCCGTTTCAAAGCCGAAGAGCCAGCGCTTTCTGAAGACATTTCCATGGTCATGTGGCCGACATGACTAAGCACCAAGGCGCATGGAACGCTGTTACCTTCCCACTGAAGTGGTCCCTATTTATCTACTTGCAATTTCTTGCTTTCGAACTGCTAGGTTGGCAGGAGCTGGAACTAGAGACAGGAGCTCACCCCGTCATGCAGCACTCTCGGGTCTTGAACTGCTGAACTACTGACCTTCCACAGCCTGCAGTTCAGCATCTTAACCATTTGAGCCACCGCAGCTCCTGTAGTAGTAAGGACTGCAGAGTATATAGCCCCGAATTCTGCCTAAACAGGGGTATGAACACACGCTGTTATTGCTAGGATGGTGGTTGTGAGTGCATTGGTTCTAGATTGCAATATTTTAACCTTTTGGGGCTCTGAATTGTTGTGGGTGTTGCTGTTCTCAAAACAGATCAGGAGAACACTTTTCTTTCAGCTGTCTGTAGGACAGCTTCCATAAGAGCAGCTGTGCATCTTGGCCTGTCTGTAACAAGCAGGTGCTGGATGCAGTTCTCTGCTGAAAGGGAACTTGGGTGGAGACGCTGGCAAGGGACTGCCTGATGAGATACATGAGTTATGGTCGGTCTGCTCTCCTAGGTGAATTCCCTCCTGTCTAAAATGGACATGTGTAAGGTTTGTCTGCTTGGGACAGCTCATTATCCCACATGGATAAGCGGTTCTCAGACCATAAAACATTGGCTTTATTGACTGTATTTCTTGCAATGAATGTGGTGGCAGGATGGTATTGATAGCTGGGCTTATAGCCAATGTTCCCTCTAAACTGTGGAGTCCCGTGAGCAAAAATTCTACTTTGTGAGCTACTGGCAATAAAATTGTGAGCGAGCGGTTTGGCCACTGACTAAATTATCTTGCTCTGGAGGTATCCTTGCTGAGCTAAGACAAAAGTGTGTGAGCCGGAGGCTAAAAAACTGTGAGCTAGCTCACACTAACTCAGCTTAGAGGGAACACTGCTTATAGCTAGGAATGTGTTCTCTTGTGCCGCCTTCCCAATTTCCAATGCAGTCTTTGTTTGAACCATTTGCATCCCAGAACGCTCAATCAAAATTCATTTTTAGAGCATCTTTTACAAAACAAAACATATAGAACATTTATATTTTATTGGTTTAGAACACATGAAGCTACCTTGTACAGAATCAGGAAAAAAAGCAAAAAAGCAGGGGCAAGGTGCACATATTTCTTAGAGCTTACTAGTTCCCTAGTGTTTCACTGTTAAGCTTCTTCAGGGGATCTTCTACAGGGTTTTTCAAATTCCACCTTAAGCAATGAGGCGGGTGAGAGAGAAGCATCCCCTGAAGAAGCTTAACAGCGAAACGCATAGAGATCTGTTAAACCCTCGTAAATATTTTCACCTTACACCTGCTTTTTTCCTTTTCTTCCTGCTTGTTGGTGCGGCCGTGTGTTTTTCTAGCATTACACAGAATCAGACCACTTGTCTATCACAGAGAAGCCTTGTCCACTCAGACTGGCAGTGGGTTTCCAGGATCTCAGGCTGAGGTCTTTTACATCACCTTCTACCTGATCCTTTAAATTGGAGATACCAGGGATGGAACCTGGGACCTCATACATGCCAAGTAGGTGTTCTACCATTGAGCCACAGCGCCTCACTTAGAACAATCAATAAGAATTTAACAAAAGGATTTAAAATGCTTCAGATAAACAGTCAAATTGTGCAGTGCAAGAGGTATCCTAGTAATATCATAAAATATCTTCAATAACATAAAATATCTTTTACTTCATCTATCCCCTATTTTTCTCCCCACTGGAGACCCAAAGCGGCTGGAAACGTTCTTCCCTCCTTAATTTTATCCTCGTAACAACCTTGTGATTGGCCCAAGGTCACCCAGTGAACTTCTGTGACAGAGGGCAGCATTTGAACCTGGGTCTCACAGATGCTACTCAGATGCTATTATCACTGCACCATGTTGGCTGCATTAATAGCCGTAAAAAACAGTTAGCACGGAATCTGGTACAGAAATAGGCACTCGACAGCGAAACTACTGCTTTCAATTTGAAATGCCTGGGAAAACAGATACGTTTTGACCTGGTGCTGTAAGATTTAGCAGTAGCTGAATGAAAGGTGGGAAGGGGCTTCCGGCTGCCATAATCAAGAAGGGCCCCGTCCCCGGCAGTTGGTTTTTCTCAGTTCAGAAAGAGAGGGGCTGCTGGAACAGGACTCTGAATCCTTCAGGTGGCATGCAGGTTCACGTGGGGAAACTCTACTTAGGATGCTCCCTCACTGGGAGATCTTGGGGGTGGGGTGTACCCTCCCCCATAAAACCCCCTGCCAGGAAAGGATTTCCCAGCTGATTGTCTTCTGATCTCTAGAAGTTGTGCTGATGACATCTGGCTGGCAACTGCCAGGAGGGTTTAGCCTAGGGAAGAAGAGAAGAAGAGTTTGGATTTATACCCTATCCTTCACTCAGCGTCTCAGAGCGGCTTACAAACTCCCTTCCCTTCCCCTCCCCACAACAGACACCCTGTGAGGTAGGTGGGGCCGAGAGAGCGCTAACACAAACTGCTCTTTTTGGAACAGCTGTGCCAGAGCTTGTGACTGACCCTGTGTCACATCAGCAGGTGCAAGTGGAGGAGTGGGGAATCAAACCCGGTTCTCCCAGATTAGAGTCCGCACACTTAACCACTACACCAAACTGGCTCTCCATTAAGTCGAGAATGGTGAAGCCCCTTGTAGCTTCCTCAACCATTTGGAAAAGGAAGTTTTTCGACTGACAGGTTGGGAAGTTGCATGGCTCTGAATGCTTAGCAGAGCTGAAATTCCAAGAGGTCTCCAGGCCCCACCTGGAGGCTGACAACCTTACTTCCAGATGGTGATCTGGAGTGACACTCTAGGAATTCCCCCGATTCTTACGGTAAACACCACTGAGATTGAAGAAATTCCTAGAGCTTCGTGGTTGTGGTGACCAGAACAGAAATTGCTGTATCCACGATACCATGCATTTTCTTCCACCACTCAGTTGCCCAGAGTGGGCAGTGGTGAAAGGTTGTCCTATGTTTCAGACAGGCGTTTGTCCTGATGTACTGATCACTTGGCCTTAAACCCAAATGGATTGCTTATTTTAGGTGACTTCTCCCTGGTATATCTCTATGTGCAGCTAGTTAGCATTCAGGTGTATTCAGGTTCCCCCCCCCCTGCTAACTTGGAATGTACCATCTGAAACATCTTCACCATTTTATTCTGCTGGTCCTCCCGTTTAACCTTGAATGTTCTTTCGAAGGAAGCTTCAGCCACGTTGTTCTGCAGAAGAACAGTTAGATTCCAGTCCAGTAGCAACTTAGAGACCAACCTGTCATTGTACCCTGAAACTCTTGTTGGTCTCTAAGTTGCTTCTGGACAAATGGAACTTTCTGAGGAAGCAATCCATTGCTCTGGACTCAAGGGCTGGGAAGCACAAGTCTGTGGGGTATGCAGCGAGAAGACAGCTCGCTTTTTGCTCTGCTCTTTGCCGTGCAGAGGACAATTGCACGCCCCTTGGATACAGCAAGCCTCTGTCCAGTAAATAAAGGCCTGTGGTTTGGTTGCTGTTTAAAGGCCGCCGCTTCTCCTCCCCCGGTTCTGGCTTTATCTCTGCTGGCCTGGCTCTGTCCTCTTGGCCTCTCGCTCTGCACCAAGTGTACATTAATTGTGTGTTTAAGTTGTATATTGAACCAGTTTCCTTGGAAATAATGACAGTGACTCAGAGGCAGTGTTATTTGACGGCTGCAGGATTAATAGCAGGCGAGAGACAGGCTGGAACAGGGGCCAGGAGTCGGGGAAAAATTGAAAAGTGTGCAGGATGGGGAGGGGGAGTCGAAGAGGAGCAGTTCTAGGCCAGGATCTTAGGCTGGTGTGGCTCTCCCCACAGTCCCATCGTGTTCCTGTGCAAATTTGTGGCTTCGGCCTGTTCACAAATTCCAGAGCATTTATTTATTCACTTTATTAACAGCCCATATATCTCACTGAGACCCAAGGTGGATTACGCAGCGCAAAGCAATCCAGTCCCGTAGCATGAGACATCTAGGGCTGCCGGGCCCTCCCGCTGTGGTGGAAACTCTGTGGTTTTGCTGCAGTTCCCTGCAATTCCTAGAGCCACCCTACATCACTTCTGGGTTTTCCTCGGACGTGATGTTGCAACAGAGCCAACGTTGCTTGCCCCTCTCGTTTCCTTGCCTGGTCTAATACTCTTAACTGCTTCATCACTTCGGTGGCCATTTGGTGCTTTGCCATATAGTCTGCCGGACAGAAGCTCATGATGGAGAGGCAATGGGTCAAGGAAACATTTCATCTACAGTGCAGAGAGCAGGTGTGGTACAGTGGTTAGAGTGTTAGACTAGGATCTGGGAGACCCAGGTTCAGTACCCCACTGTGCCGTGGAAACGCACTGGATGATCTTGGACCGGCCACTCCCCCCCCGCCTAACCTGTTTTGCAGGATTGCTTTGGGTCTCCATTGAGTATAAAGGCAAGTCAGTCAGTCTAGCGCTGTGCCCCATGTTTTGATCATTTAAGTGCCTCTAGTCTGTTTTTGCAGTGGGGGCTGCTGCTGCTGCTGTCCCGTGGGCCTGGTTCTGGTCTTTTCCCTGTTCTCGTGTTCAAGCCCAGCCTGCCCCTCTCCCAATTAGTCTCCCAGCAAAAAAGAGATCTGCAGCATCTGTGAATCTTTTCTGCTCTTTGCCTGCTATGTAAATATATCTTAAAAAGTAAATTACTTTTTGGGCTTTGTGGTTGCTTTTGCCATTCATGTTGGAGTCCCCACCACAGTGCCCTCAAATTTACTTTCTGGTGAACTTTCTAGGTTGGTATATAAAGAGCAGTTTTTTCCCCCGTTTATGAAAATATTCTTTGTCTGGTAAGTCCAGAAGAATAAACAAGTTGCGTAAGAAACGCTCACGTGGGTTTGTTTTAAAAATATGCTTTATTATGAAACAAACCCCCCCACCCCACCCCAAACAGTCCCCTAAAGGAGTATTATAAAGCTGTGATCATCAATTTGCTTTCTGGAGGGGAATTTGAGATGAGGGATTGTGTGAGGGGCCTCCACACTGCCTTAAAAGACACCAGCCAGCAACTCCTGTTGCTAGAGGCTGAAAGTTACTTCCAGTTTCTCTGGGGGTTCAGAAAACAAGTCTTAAGGGGCCTGGTTTTTCTCCAGCAGCTGCTTTTCTGTAAAGTTCAAAAAGATTCTTAATCCGTTTTATCCTCACAATAGCCCTGTGAGGTGGACTATCCACATCCTGACTGGCCTAAGATCACTTAGTGGTTTTTTCGTGGTTCTTCACTTCCTCCATTTTATCCTCACACTAATCCTGTGAGGTAGGTTTGGTGTAGAGTCACTGGTTCCAGATCTCCCAGTTAGCTCCATGGCTGGGGGGCGGGATTTGAACTTGGTCCTTTCTGGATGTAGTCCAACCCTGTAACCCAGGGTGTTAAGTATGAGACTTAACAAGAGAGTGATTTCAACAAGTGATTTTAGCTTTATTATAACAGCAAACAAGAGGAAGGAAGGAATTTGTAAGCCGCTCTGAGACGCCTTTGGGCAGTGAAGGGCGGGGTATAAATCCAAACTCTTCTTCTTCAAACAAGATGATCGGACAACACACACAAAACCATCCTGACTCAAGCTTAACATAGAAAAGATATAGCTGATTCATGAGTCAGGACACAACACAGGGGGTCCCCAAACTTTTTGAGTGTGTGGGCACATATGGAATTCTGAAAGAGAGAGAGAGGGGCAACCATAAAATGGCTGCCATGACAGGTGGAGCCAGCCATAAAATGGCCGCCACAAGAGGCAGAACCAACCACGGAAGGTCAGGGAGTGAGGTCGTGCATCACTCCGGTAGCAGCTCTCCAGCATTTCAGAGAGAAGCTCTCTTAACAAAATACCTTTTAAAATGAAGATATTCTTTAGAAAATATTGCATACACACAAATAAGTATAAATGTTGAAGTAGCTAAGAAACCCTCATCTTGCCAGTATCTGTCTTCATTTTGTAGGGCATCTGACACACTTAGGCAAGAGGAAAAGGGGGAAAAATGGCTACCTCCTTTACACAAGTCCTTCCCTCATGAGCCTGGACATTTTAAACCTGTGCTATTACTTGTGACAAGGACAGCTGGCGCTGAAGTGCTGGTGAGAGTTCATTGCAAATACGTGTACAGTAAGAGAGAGATCCTGGCCAGATTTCGATGGGAACATATCTGATCTGTGAAAAGTTACCAGAATTTGATGTGGCGATGTTATTTACCAAATCCCACCTGAATTATAAATATATATATTCAAATTGGAAGGATCTGATGACTTCAGAGGAAGTCCTAGTGAGGTGCATTAAACATTTCAGCTGTGCTGTGAAATCACGTGTAAGCAGAATCACGTCCCATGGTGTTTTTTAGAATCTCAGCCTGCTGTTTGTGCATAAAAAGTGCTTTACTTAAAGCCACTGTCAGCATTACGCCATAAACACCAGAAACACAAAAAAAACCTCACTTGGCCCTGCGTGCTTTTTAAAAGTACTTGGCAGGCACCAAGAAAGCAGTTAGTGGGCACCATGATACCCACAGGGACCCTTGCTGTAACCACTGTACCATCTCTTGCTGTCTACATAAAAGTCCCCCTGTTCCTCTTTTTATTCTTTTTACCCTCTTGGTTCTGTGTAACCAGGGGTACCTTCGGAAAACCTGTGTGTGCACTCCTGGATGTTAGTCTACCCTCCATTCTCAGGGCCAGAGGTCCTACAGTTACCCTCTGTCAGCGGCATGGGGCCGTGGTCAGGGGTGTGTATCTCTGGAGACTTAAAATAGCCGTTGAAGCTGGCTTTCTATTGTTCGCTCCACGAGAACCCGAATTCCCCCAGTAGGCGGCTTAGACAGGGTTGGCCGCCACTCCTGCCTGGCTAGGATGTGAAGTCATGTGTGAGTGAGGCTTCCAGCAGCTTTGTTTAGCTGCAACAGTGTTTGGTCTCTGTGTGCTCCCGCCCAGCGATAAGGAGCCTCTCTGGATTGTCCCCACCTGTTCTGCATACAGCTGGGTGAGACTCAAGCCAAGTGCCGTGGGGGCTTATTTGCTGCTTTAGAGTTTGCAGTAACCTTTCTCAAAGACAGGCCAGCGTGTAGGCCAGCGTGTTCCAGTGGCTAGCCTTGGATTGAGGTGGTGGGCGGGGAAGTCTCGGGTTCAAGTATCTAACAAGCCTTGAAGGCTGAGTGCATTTCACCTGCAAGCAGGGTGTTTCCAAGGCACAGGTGGGTACAACAGTCCTGGCATGCCCATCTGGACAGCACCAGAATGGCTGTATGAAGTTGTTTTGTGTTGGCCTCCCTTCCAGCCCGTTTTTTCCCCTGGGTTGTCCGGCAGACAATAAAGCCAAGTGCAGTAATGCAGTGTGAGGTCCAAATAGGGTTGCCATTCATTGGCTGGCGATCAGCGGGAGAAGGAAGAGGAGGGGACAGGGGGAATGACATACCGCAAAGAGTACGACGTCACTTCCAGCAAGTACCCAGGAGTGTGACATTTCGCACCAGGATTCAGTCAAAACACTGTGGCAAAACCCAGGAGTTTTGTGCAAAATCCTGTCTACGTAAAAGTTCCCCTGTGCGACAGCATGTCTGGGTATTTGCTGGAAACGACATTGCACTGTTGGCACAATGCTGGCTTTCCTGTGTGTTCTTTCTCTTTTCTGAGTGGCAGCATGCAAGAAAGAGGGAGGCGGGGATGTCTCCCACTTCTGTCTGAGACCTGGTCTTCCTGGGTCCAGATGCTGTATGATCTGGGTGATACTGTCTTGATGCTGCCTTGGTGTCCTGCTAGCCCCTGGGGTTGCACAGTCAAGCAAGCAGGGCATGTAATAGACTTTGCTAGGCTTTTATGCTACAAATGTACCTGTGCCTCTTGAAACCCTTTCTTTTAATGAATTAGATTTTTTTAAAAACAGAGGCTGTATGCCGTGTGTACAGGTGTATATTTGGGAATTAAGCACACTGTCCTGTTAAAACAGGAGCTGCGGTGGCTCAAGTGGTTAAGACGCTGAACTGCAGGCTGCGGAAGGTCAGTAGTTCAGCAGTTCGAGACCCGAGAGTGCCGCATGACGGAGAGAGCTCCTGTCTCTAGTTCCAGCTCCTGCCAACCCAGCAGTTCGAAAGCAAGAAATTGCAACTAGATAAATAGGTACCACTTTGGTGGGAAGGTAACAGCGTTCTGTGCACCTTGGTGTTTAGTCATGCCGGCCACATGACCACGGAAACGTCTTCGGACAGCGCTGGCTCTTCGGCTTTGAAACGGAGATGAGCACCGCAACCCTAGAGTCAGATTCAACTGGCTTTCGAGCAAGGGAACCTTTACCTTTACTTTTACCTGTTAAAACAAAACAGGTAAAAGCCTGTTAGGCTTCTGGCTTTTATTTCCTGACACCTGGAAAACTTCTAAGTTGTTCTTTGCACCAAGTGGCTTCCATCGTAGGCTGTTCAAGGCCGATGTGTGAGCTCATGCTGAAACAAGGCAGACATATCAAAAGCACTGACTTGGGGGGGAGGGGTTGACTGAGTAATTTAAATCTCTGCCACGCTCATTACTGAATAGCTTGCTTTGCTTTTGAACTAATTGCCAAAGTCGAAATTTTGTCCTCTCGGTTTGAAATCTTTTGTCAGTTCCAAGGGAAGGAGGACATCAAAAGATTATGAAATCCAGTGAACCTGTTGCCCTGGAGGAACGAATTGGACCCTTTTGTTTCGTCCGGACACTTGTTTGATCTGATTTAAATCTTAAGTAGTTGTCACTGTACTTGCTAATTCCTGCATCTTCTCCACCATTTCACGCATGAGAACAGGAGCATTTGTTACAGGACTAGTAACTCTGCTTGAGCTATTCTGTTTATTTTGTTCATTGATTTAGATATTTATATTCTGTTTTTCTCCCCAGTGGGGGCACAAAATGGCTTACACCATTTGCCCCCTTCTGCATTTATCCTCACGGCAACTGCCCACTTAGGTAGATTGGGTCCAAATTCTCCAGCAAGCTTCCAGTGACAGAGTAGGGATTTGAACTGGGGTCGTCTAGATTCTGTTGGTGGAAAGTGCTAGTCACGTAGCAGCTGACTTACTGTAAGGATTTTGAGGCAGTAGACAAGCAGAGGCGGTTTGGCATTGGGGTCTCCCTTGGGGGTCTCCCATCCAAGGACTGACCAGGGCCAACCCCCACGTAGCTTCTGAGATCAGATGAGATCGGCCTGGCCTGGCCACTACACCGTACAAGCTTTCCCTCCCACCTTACTGGGAGTGCTTTTCTGACTGATGTTCATGGGCACTGAACCAGTTGGTTTTGCACAGATTTTAAAAGCAGTCCAAGCCAGAGAATTACATTTGTTATGATTATTCTTTCTTTCCCTCCCATCGAATTTCTGGAGCTGACCAAATGGACTTCCCTAATTTTTTTAAAAGTGATATATTTTTATCTGTGTTTGGGCACATGTGCCATAGAATGTGACAACTTATGACCCACAGCAGTTGCTTAGCCTGCGTTTTAAATAAACATATATGGGCAGTGCTGTAGAACACATTTGCTGCTCTAGTCCCTTTGCACCAGCCAGTTTTGTGTGCTGAAGTCTGAAATTTTGTTTTTTTCCTCTTTTGCTGCTTTCTGCACTGTTGGGAAAGGAACTTCCCTGGTTCGCAGTCCCTGGAGAGTGCTTGAAGTTTTCGAGCCTGTCTTTGCTGGGTAGGGGGAAGAAAGGAATCCCTTTACATGAAAAAAGTCAATTAAAAGAGAGGGTAAGGGTTGATTCATGCAGACTGAGGTAATGGGCAGAACAGCAGTTTCCAGTAATTAGTGAATAGTCTGCGCTGTTCTGGCACAAAGTAGCTGTGACATCACTACAGCGACGAGGCACGAGGGAAAGCAAGAGAGAACAGAGTTTGCAGGGAACTTGAGACGCCAACCCGATTATTAAAGGGGCTTGGTTTGGCTATTACAAAACAATGCCCAGGCTGGAAATATGCAAACTTCCACCCCTGAGATTGTCCCTGGAGTTTATTTTCTGGGTCTGGCGGTGTTCATGCGTTGCTTGGCCCTGCTACACAAAATATATGTAAAACTCAAGAGACGCTGCAAAAAACCAGCATGAGTTTGGCCACTGGAGTTTTACATAAACAGATCCACGGCCCAAAGATTTTGTCTGGACTCGGTAGGTACCCCAACAAAAATGGCGTCTCCACCATGGCATTGTGCAGAACTTGAGTAAAGGCCAGTTGCTTTTCAGTGCTTCTAAATGGATGAGCCATCTCCCTGACCCCCCCCCCCCGTTTTTCCTGAGGATGGGGGTTCATCCTGAGCTTTGTCCTGAGCATTGGAGCACTCAGAACACTAGAATACTTTTCAGTGCTCTCTAAACCTAGCATGAGGTCAGAGAGGCAGCTTGGTCCATCTCTCGCAGGGTAAAATGTGCATGCACACAAGAGCTTATGCCCAGAAGTACACTTACTTGCTCTTAAAGATGCCACTGGGTTCAAACTTCGTTCTTTTGCTTCAGACCAGCACAGCTACTCACCTGAATCTAACTCACAGCTGACTGTGATGATAAAATGGAGATAGGAATATTGTAAGCCACCTTGGAGAGAGAATATTAATTCAGAATGCCCTGTGCCAGTTGAGATTTTTAAATGTATGAATGCATGTCCATCCACCTCAGGGGTGACCAAACTTGCTTAATGTAAGAGTCACCTAGAATAAACGTTAGATGTTTGAGAGCCACAAGACATGAACAAATATTACACGCACGTTTTTATTGAAAAATATGCAAATTTGTGAGTGAAAAACAAAGAAAGCAAACAGATGGGGGAGGGAGGGAAGGAAGGAGGAAAGAGAGAGAGAGAGAGAGAAAGGAAGGAATGGAGAAAGAGAGAAAAAGAGAAAGAGAGCAAATAGATGGGGAGGGAGGGAGAGGGAGGATAGAAGGAAGGAAGAGAGAGAGAAGGGTGGAAAGAAAGAGATAGAAAGAAGCAAAGCAAATAGATGAGGGAGGGTGAGAGAGGAAGGAAGGGAGAGAAAGAGAGAAAGAAAAGAAGGAAGGGAGTATGAGAGAGAAAGGTGAAAAGAAAGAAGGCGGTGGAAAGAAAGCAAATAGATGGGGGAGGGAGGAAGGAAGGGGAAAAGAGAGAAAGAAAGAGAGAGAGAGTGGTGAAAAGAAAGCAAATAAATGAGGAGGGAGGACGGAAGGGGAGAGGTGATAAGAAAGTTACCTTAACTTTAAATGTGTTCTCCAACCTCCCCCCCATGCCCCCGTGCTAGCCGATTTGGCTTGGAGAAGGGATTTAAAGAGACAAATGCCTTGTCCAAGTTGTCAGGCAGGGCGGTGGGGTGGGGGCTTGGAGAATGCCTTTAACTTAGCACTGGCTTGGCTTGGAGAAGGGATTTAAATGCCTTCTCCGAGCCAAGCGAGCTGGCCGGTGAGGTAGAGCTTGGGGAACCCATTGAAATGGTGAGGGGTGGGAGAAAGAGAAAGAAAGTGGAAAGAAAGAAAGTGGAAAGAAAACAAATAGATGGGGGAGGGAGGGAGAGATGGAAAGAAAGCAACTTTAAATACGTCCGCTAAGCCCCCCCCCCGTGCTGGCTGGCTTGGCTTGGAGAAGGGATTTAAAGAGACAAATGCCTTCTCCAAGCTGGCCAGTGAAGGGGGGTGGTCCTTTGAGAATGCATTTAAAGCTAAAATTGCTTTCTTTCTCTGCTCCCACCACCACCTGAAGCCTACCTGGGAGGGGAACACTGGCTGGGGAAGGGAAGACTGATTGGGGAGTCATGCCTCCCCTTCGCTTCCCCAGCCACCCTGCCAGGAATGTGTGAAAGAGCCGCATGCAGCTTCTGAGCTGCAGTTTGGCCACCCCGATCTACCTCAATAAAAAGGAGTATGGAACAGTGTTCCCTCTAAGCTGAGTTAGTGTGAGCTAGCTCACAGTTTTTCAGCCTCCGGCTCACGCATTTTTTGTCTTAACTCAGGGGGGATGGCTCCAGAACAAACTAATTTATGCAGTAGCCAAATCGCTCGCTCACAACTTTAATGGCAGTAGCTCACAAAGTAGAATTTTTGCTCACAAGACTCCGCAGCTTAGAGGGAACATTGGTATGGAATAGCTACAGCATTTTCCCCATGGTGCAAGGAGCAGACTGGAAGTGGATATAGGAGGGAAAAGGTACAACGAAGTTGCAGTGTACTCATGCTGATAGACGCCGAAGTGATGAAACAGTTACCCCTAAAGTGGTCATGGTTGTAGAACAAAGGTGTGACAGATTTGTGCAAACGCACCCTCTCAATTGTTTCCTGGTTTTATTCTTGTTTCACAGGCCATGACTGCTGCGAGACAGTGAAAGTTTCTCTGTGTGCTGCCAAGCAAGGCTTCCCTGTTCTAGTGGTGGCTGAAGGCAGCTTCCAGTTTGTTCAGGATGAAGCTTACGATGCTGCACAATTCTTAGCAACCTGTGCGGGCAACCAGCAAGCTCTGAACTTCACAAGGTTCCTGGACCGGTCCAGGCCACCCTCCGGAGATGTGGAATTCCTCGATGAGAAAGTGGCCTTGGCTTTCCGTCACCTGAAGTTGCCAACAGGATGGAATGTACTGGGGGCAGATCATAATCTAAATGGTAAGATTTGGTTGCTAGGCCAGTGTTTGTTGATCATGTATGATGGCAGGAACTCATTAGCATAATAGGCCAAACCCATGACAGCACAGTTTATTAGCATATTGGGCCACACACCCCATGTCACCAGAAGTGTGGTCATCCAGCCACACCCACCTTTTGCTTCTTATTCTGTTTACCTTGTTTGTTGTCAAAACCCAGGACTTTTTTGGGTAGCAGGAACTCCTTTGCATGTTAGGCCACACACCCCAAATGTAGCCAATCCTAATGAGTTTCTGCTGTTGGGTGTGGCCTATTATGCTAATGAGTTCCTGCTGGGCGTGGCCAACTTGGGAGCCAGCCGGAACTCCGTTCCTGTGCATTCCTGCCCAAAATAGCCCTGTTTGATGGTATTGAGCCTCATGTTTAGCAGAGAGGGTAGCTGCAGGGATCACCCTAATCGATCTGGTGGTAGTAGTAGAAAGCAGCAGGAGTCAGCACCTTAAAGTCTAACAAAATTTGTGTTAGGATAGGAGCTTTTGTGGGTCACTACTTTGCTTCTCTGCTTCACAGAATATCTGGTATCTGAAGAAGTGAGCGGTGACTCACAAAAGCCCCTACCCTGACACAAATCTTGTTAGTCTTTGAGATGCTGCTGGACTCCTGTTCCTTTCCACTACTACCCCCAGATTGATTAGGGCGATTTCTACTGCTACAGACAGACTGACACGGCTACCCATCTTGATAAATCCAGTGTAATAATCTAAAAACTAGCAATTTATTTTAGCACGACTTTTTGCGAATGAGTACTGACCTTGGAGTCATCAAGAAATTGCACATTCTCTTGACCCCTCCCCTGGGCTTGAGTAGGGACTTGGATGTCCTCACTCACTATGGGTGCCAGTAGTCCAGCGTGACCCACTGTTTATGGATGTTGGTTGGTTCTACTTATCCTTCCTCCCACTGCTTTCCCCCCCGATTTAGATCTGATCATACGTTTAGCCTATTCTCTCCGTCTGTGTACTTTGAATGGCGTGGACTCTCTTCGATTGGTTATTGTTTCTAGCTGACCTCTTTTTGTAACCTGTCCCACCCTTCTGTTGCTTGTACCTTTAAGAATGAATATTTCCCCTATGGATGTCCACTCCGTGCATCTGATGGCTCTGACTCATCAAAACTGACGCTTGAAAGTCTTAAAGGTTCCCCTGCACTTCTTAATTATGATGCTTGGATGAAGTTCACACCGGCATCATAGTTTTTTAAATCTTCAGTTGCTCTTACATGGTCCCAGGGATTAATGTGGCTTTTTAGTTGTGCTCGTGCATGTATGGAACATGTCAAGAAATTTTTAAGATTTAGGATTGAATGAACTTGCTTTCTTGTGCACTGTGGAAGTCTTTACCCAGAAGGGTGCTTTGAGCTGCTGGCTCACAGGCTGTGGTATAACCATCCCCCATGTGCTCTTTCTGTAAACAAGGAACTTGGGAAGCATCTTTTTTTACTGTGTGCATTTGGTGGTTTTGTGAACTGAAGCACAACCACAGCGTTCTCATTGTCTGGCTTTTTCAAACTTTCTGACTCCCAGAAAACCCCCCAGTTGATCTCTCTGCCCAAGGTGCAGATGTGTCATGGAACTTCTGTGAGCTGCAAAGAACGCTGGCACATGTCCTGGGGGAACGTATTCAGTTCAGGTGGGGCAGAGCCGGGCCCAATGTTCCCTCTAAGCTGTGAAGTTTTGTGAGCAAAAATTCTACTCTGTGAGCTACTGGCATTAAAGTTGTGAGCGAGCGATTTGGCTGCTGCATAAATTAGTTTGCTCTGGAGCCCTCCTTCCTGAGCCAAGACAAAAATGTGTGAGCCAGAGGCTGAAAAACTGTGAGCTCGCTCACACTAACTCAGCTTGGCGGGAACACTGGCCAGGCCCCTGGTGTCAGTGATATGTACCCAGCCATCTGCAAATAGAAATCTTCCCACATTCATCTTCATTTTTGTGGTTCCTTCTGACTCCCAGAAAGGTCATTCCTGGCGTTGCAGAAGCCATGCACAGGGTTATCTGCGTGGGCTGGAGTGAGGAGGGACAAGGGGATGAACTGTGGCTGTTTTCTCAGCAGAGCTGCCCTTGCAGAAGAAGGAGGATCAATTTCACCCCCCTCTTCCTCACCGCAGTCCCCAAACCCAGGTGGTCTTTCCTCCATGCAGGTCCTATGACCCTGTGAACAATGTTTCCATGAGTCAGAAGGGGCTTCAGGAATGAAAAGGAGTGCAGGAAAACTCTGCGTTCCTTGCACCAAGTGGCAGGATGCATGCCAGTGTTCCTAATGGCCCTCTGCAGCTGGGCACTGGGGCAAGAGGAAGATGGGTATTGGGGGGAAACTCCTTGTCTGCCATCGTGGACGATCCTGTAGAGGGAACTTGAAGTTCTTCTTTATTAAACAGTCAATTGGTGATGGAAAGCGCCATCAAGTCGTAGCTGACTTATGGCGACCTCCTAGGGTATTCAAGGCAAGAGATGAACAAAGGTGGGGGGTGTTGCAGTTGCCTTCTTCCTCATTGCAACCCTGGGCTTCCTTGGGGGTCTCCCATCCAAGTACTAACCAGGACCAACCCCACTTAGCTTTTGAGATCTAACAGTGACAAGATTAGGCTAACCTGTCTCATCCAGAGCAGGGCAAATAATCTATTACCTTATTTGTAATCGCGGATATATTTGTATGTGCCAAGTTAACAACACTGCTTCATCAATTCAAGATTTAGTCTCAGTGGCTACATTGGGGAGGGGGGTAGCCCCTCTTTTAGTAGCGTATTATATTGTCTCCAAGAAAGTTAACGAAATCCTCACTAGCCCAAAGTGGTTTAATCTCTGACTCTTTTAATTTCAGATTACTATAGGACAGGGCTGTAGCCAGTGGTGGGGTGTTGGGGGTGACGCCTCCTACCAAATCTGCAACAGCCCCCCCCCCACGCAAGAAGACCCCCCAAGTGCCTCCTCGTGTTCCCATCATGTGACCCAGAGCCAGGCCCTCTCTTGATGGCCGCAGGCAGGTCTGGGCCACTGTGAATCCCTGTGGTGGGGCCCTTGAGCTGCAAGTCCAGAGCTTCCCTCCAGGCGGCCGCCCCACATGCTGTGCGGAGCCAGCTGGGACATGTTGACAGCAGAACCGGGCCCTGGGAGATGGCAGTCTCGGCATCCCTAGGTGTGTGTGTGTGGGGGGGAGCAACCACAAGCCTAGTGCTGGCCTTCTGGGCACTGCCCCCCCCTTCGCCTGGCCATGCCCTGTGGGACCCACTGCTGACTTCCCCAACAGGGTGAACTGACCAGTACCTGGCCAGGAAAGCCTGAACGCTCTTCCGGAGGCGCGTTAGTTTAATTTAATTAGTGTCCCTGGTGCCTCCCCCCCGCAAATCCTGGCTACGGCCCTGCTATAGGAGTTATTATAGTAGAGCATATGGGGCACAGTCTTTTACCCTGCAAAGACAAGGACAGAACTTATCATGGAAGAAATGTGCTTGTAATAATCCCCTTCCGGCTCCAGTGATCCCAGTCCTGCCTGCTCTTGGAAGCTAGCCTGGCTCAGGTTCCTGCTTCTTGGAAGCGTTCCATTCTCTGTATTTTCCCTCATTACCTGCGTTCAGTCTGCATTGTGTATGGAGCAAAAGTCAGTAGATTGGAGGTCCTTGAATTCAAGAGACAGATAAAAACAATGTGGTTTGAAATGTTTCCAACATTGAGGTGATAAGCGTGTATTTGGGCCATACTGCAACAAGAAAAATCACACGTGTATTTATTTTAGGTATTTATACCCCAGTTTCTCACAGTGGGGACCTGCAGTGGCTTACAACGTAATCCGCTCTTCCGTTTTATCCTCACAACAGCCGTCTTGTGAGCCTGGTTGGTTAGGCCAATGGAGAGTGACCGGCTCAAGGCTTCCCAGTGCCCTAGCAAAGGAGGGATTTGAACCTGGGTCTCCCAGATCCTAGTCTTACACTTTAAGCTCTTAAAATATTGTCATGGCACAGTCCTTATGACAAGCTGACGAGAACTGTTAAGTGTTGAAACCAGTGCTCCCTCTAAGCTGTGTGATCTTGTGAGCTACTGGCATTAAAGTTGTGAGCGAGCTATTTAGCTACGGCATAAATCAGTCTGCTCTGGAGCCATCCTTCCTGAGCTAAGACAGAAATGTGATCGCCAGAGGCTAAAAAACTGTGAGCTAGCTCACACTAACTCAGCTTAGACGGGACACTGGTTGAAACACAGGCCTTGGGATCATGTAAGCAAAGGAATCGGTGGGAAGGGTGATTAACTCTCCTTCCCCTTGGAGTCTGCAGTCCTCGGGAAGTGACCAAAAGACACATGGAGAACGCCCCTTGGAATGTGTCTACAAGGGCCAAGTTAACATCATGGGCCAGACGTTAAGCTTGATGGTTTTGGAAAAGCTTGAGGGGTGTGATTGGCTCTTAACTTATCAAGAAAATGAAGAAAATAGCCAGGATTATGTTGGAATGTACCAGAGAGGCGGGGAAAGGGCTGCCGAAAGGGATCTGTTATGGTTGCCGAGATTTAGAAAGGATTTCAGAAGTTAATCCGGAATTAAATGTCACCAGGAAGCAGATTCTGTGCCTGCAGAGTTCTTGTAATCCTGTATTCTGAAAAGCCCACATGCATGCAGAAAGGTGTCCTTTCTGGTTCCAGTGGGTAAAATAAATCCAGGGCTGCTGATGGAGCCTGAGGTATAATAGGGCCGAGTGGAATGGTAGTCTAGCTGTTTGGATTTTGCAAACAAGGTTCCCCTTTCTCCGTCCCAGTGGAATCTGCAGGACGTTTCTAGTATTCAGACATTTAATGCAGGAAACAGGCCAGTTGTTGAATGGGCTTAATTTGATTCTAGCCAGTTGATGGTTTGAAATGTGGTGCTGAATATTGGGAGTTTGCAAATGAATTTGCAAATTCAGAATCCAGTGAGATGTTCTGAGAGCTAAAGAAACTTTACTTCCTCAGAAATCTAGCAAAACCCATACAATGCCTGGCAACCCCCAGGAGAAATGGGGGGTGGGGCTTGGTGCACTGATATCACTTTTGGTAAAAACAGGAAGTGACATCTTTCGACACTCTAGCATTTACAAAAACCTAGATGGTTTTACCATAGAGTTTTTGGTAAATGCTAGAGCATCCACTAATGTTTTTTTACTGGAAATGATGTGTGCACTGGCACACACGCCACACCCCCCTCAAAAAAAGGAAAGAGAACTAGGATATCAGGTGGTTTCCCACTATAGCAGGAGGCCTAGCATCCCCGTCCACCAGCCAACCCCCAGAACCTAACAGCCTTTTAGAAGAAGGCAATAGTGATTGCCAGGGGCTTGGGTCTGTGTTCAGCTTCCTGGCAATTCCTGCTCTTAACTCTTTTTAAAAAGCAAGTTCCTAGCCCCTATGACTGATTGCAAAGGTCAGCTGGAAAGTGTATAGTCAAGGCCTCCTTAAGTCTCTGAAGCCAGAAAAACATCTGAAAACATATCCATCGGCTGACAGCAAGACTTCAGTACCCTCTCTGGCTTCTCCTTGTCTGTTCCTGTAACTTGGGAAGCCAGGAATGATTTGTTCAAAATAAGAATGTGCAACTTTTGTTTAATCTGAATAGCATATCCATATTGCAGAGCTGAGCTTTCCTTTCTGCCCCTCTCCTGAAGCACACAGCATTCTGACTATGTTTTATCAACTTAAGAATGCAAGTGACCCATTTACGTGCCTAAGGTGCCGTGCCTTTTCACCATAAACTTGTTTAATTAGTCCAACTGAGTAACTCTCATTTTATAAATCATCATGAGATTGCTTGGGGATATCGTTCCAGCTCTCTTAGCCTCATTGCTCTGCTGCAGATGTGTTTTGTAAAGCTTCATAGGTGTCAAAGCTGGCAGAACTTCCCCCCCCCCAAGGAAGCCATAAACCCAGGCTAAATAAAGAAACGGGAAGATGTGAAACCTTTACCAAATGCTGGATTTTGCATGTGGATTGATGTAGGATTGGTATTGGAAGCCGGTCACGAAACTGAGGGATGCTAGGAAAGGCAGATAGCTTTGATTATTTAGCTCTTTGTGGGTAAGAGAGTGTGTATGCTTCTGGGTTACACAGGTCCCTTCATCAAATGGAAACTATTTCGTCTTTCTTGTGTTGGATCTGGGTGTATTTTGAGCTCATGTTTGCTCCCAGTTTTAGAGGGGGAGAAGTAGTTTTGAGGGGTAGAAGTCTCTTTAATGAAAAAATTTAATACCTCACCTTTACAAAAGGGGTATCAGGTCTGCAGAGAACGGAGGGTGGCATGCGGAGCTCCCTGAGGCTGGCACTCTGCAAAGTTCTGCATCCACTTGAGGCCTCCAATAAAAGATCCAGACTAGGCTGCTGGCTTCTCATGCAGTCTGCCCTGTGGACTAACACATCGAGGGTTCTTCTTACGTTCTTATAGGCATCCGTTCAGGGTTTTAGAGCTCTAAGAACATAAGAACATAAGAGAAGCCAATGTTGAATCAAGCCAATGTCCCATCTAGTCCAACACTCTGTCACACAGTGGCCAAAATATACCAAGTGCCATCAGGAGGTCCAGCAGTGGGGCCAGGACACTAGAAGCCCTCCCACTGCTGCCCCCTCCAGCACCAAGAATAGAGGGCATCACCTGCCCCAGACTGAGAGTTCCCATCTATACCCTGTGGCTAATAGCCACTGATGGACTTCTGCTCCATATGTTTATCTAATTCCCTCTTGAAACTGTCCATGCTTGCAGCTGCCACCACCTCCTGTGGCAGTGAATTCCATGTGTTAATCACTCTTTGGGTGAAGAAATATTTCCTTTTATCTGTTCTAACCTGACTGCTCAGCAATTTCATTGCGTGCCCACGAGTTCTTGTCTTGTGAGAAAGGGAGAAAAGGACTTCTTTCTCAACCTGCTCAATCCCATTCATAATCTTATAAACCTCGATCATGTCACCCCTCAGCCGTCGTTTCTCCAAGCTAAAGAGCCCCAAGCATTTTAACCTTTCTTCATAGGGAAGGTGTTCCAACCCTTTTATCATTCTAGTTGCCCTTCTCTGCACTTTTTCCAATGCTGTAATATCCTTTTTGATATTGCTGGTAAAGTTGCTATGTCTGCACTATTTTTTTTCTTTTGCTATTATGGTGTTTGGTAGAAGGCATCTAGCCTAGTGCCCCCCGCGCCGCCGGCAGACAATGTGTTTACATGGAAGAGTGTTTGATTCCATGAGGTCCCCTACACCCATCTGCCATCAGCAGTGGATACAGCCCAGACTTGGGATCAGTGAGAACTTGACCTAGGTGTGAAGTTACCTGTAGGTGGGCTTTTGGGCAAAAGGTTGCATAGAGTTGCCAGCCTCTAGCCGGGGCCTGGAATTACAGCTGTTCTCCAGGTGACAGAGATCAAGCCTGAATCAGGCGACCCAATATAAAGAACAAGAGTAAAGGTTAATGACTTCTTGGTTTTTGGCATTTGACACACCAGGCATGTGACCAAGGAAGTTTATAGAGATGTCTTAACCTGAGGTCCCTTTGGATTTCTTCCCAGAGAACGTTCCCCGGGAGACGTTGATGCACTTTGCAGTGAGGCTGGGTCTTCTGCGTTTGACGTGGTTCCTCTTACAGCAACCCGGGGGAGAGGAGCGGTCAGTGTCCCCAACAGTGAAGGAGCCACGCCCGTCAGCCTGGCCTTGGAGAGAGGCTATCACAAGCTACATCATCTGCTGACACAGTAAGGATGGACTTTGGATACGGACTGGGCCTCCTCACGCCTGAATTTGCTCTGACCTTTGGCTTTAACTGCAGTGCGGGGTTATTCTGCACTGACCCTGACCTGAGCTTTTTAAGTGGAGATGCTGAGGACTGAACCCAGGGCCTTCTGCAGGCCGAGGACGGAGAGCCATGGCCTGTTTCTAAAGGAAGCTGCCTTCTGCTGAGTCACTCCTGATCTGTCCCGATCAAAGCCAGTGTGGTGTAGTGGTTATAGTAGGGTATAGGAGACCTGGGTTCGAATCCCTCCTCCACCATGGAGCCTGAGGCCAGCCATGCCCACTCAGCCTAATCTGCCTCAGAGAAGGCTTGCCAAGTCCCCGCTTTTGCACCCGCAAATGCCCCCGAATGCGACATATTGACGTCACCCATAAGTGACGGCATTGCATCACTGACGTCAGGGGGTGGGTGGGTGGTGCCCTAGTTTTTGGGCAAAACTCTATGGCGAAATAGAAGAAGAAGAAGAGGAGATTGGAGTCTCAGAGCGGCTTACAAACTCCTTTCCCTTCCCCTCCCCACAACAGACACCCTGTGAGTTAGGTGGGGCTGAGAGAATTCTAGCACAAACTGCTCTTTCAGGAACAGCTGTGCCAGAGCTTGTGACTGACCCAAGGTCACATCAGCAGGTGCAAGGGGAGGAGTGGGGAATCAAACCCGGCTCTCTCAGATTAAAGTCTGCACACTTCACCACTACACCAAACTGGCTCTCCAGAGTTTTTGCCCAGAAACTAGAGTGTCACCCCCTGACGTCGGCAATGTTTTTACGTAACTTCCATGTGATGTCATTGCGGTGCGCACGCCAGAAGATCCCAGGACGGACCCTGGAGCCCCACAATGGCAGTCCGTTGGGACCTGGCAACCCTACCCCACATGGTTGGGGTGAAAACAAACATGGAGAATGTTGTCAGCCACCTTGGGTCCCCATTGGGAAGAAAAGTGGGGTATAAATGAAGTAAAGTAAAAACACGATCGGAATTCTCTATTCTGACTTGGCAGTGGCTCTCCAGGGCCTCAGGGAGAGGTCTTCCCCATTCCCACCTACTGGATCCTTTCAATGGGAGATGCTGAGGACTGAACCTGGGACCTTCTGCTTCAAAAGCGGGGGCTCTGCCCAGTGAGCCACAGCCCCTGTTCCTTATGCGGGACCCTGCTGTGTCTCTGTGTTAAATCCTCAGATTGCACTAGAGGGAGAGATGTGGTAGAATCCCATGCCTTCAGCAGGGGCTGGCTAGAAGCAGGGAAAGCCAGAACAGTGACTCATGCAGTGTTCCAGCAGGTAAACTGCTCTGTGACGCTCGTGGGGCAACTTTGATTTAGGAACTCCCATTGCATATAGGGAAGTCATTCTGGAACGATGGTTTCATTAGGGCTGCAGCCCAGCCGTAAGTAGAAGTGTCCCCTGGGAGAAACCCTCATCTCCCAGAGGCAAGCAACAAGCGTCTTCTGCCTCTCTGACCGCCCCTCTGTTCCGCTTGGAAATTGGTTTGCCAAATGCTGTCTCCATAAGCTGCTTAAACTGCTTAGTTTAAGTGCCTGTAATCTCTTTGCGTCTAATCATGACCCTGGTAGCATTAAGGAAATGCTAAGGGATAAATGGGTCCGTAAGGAATACCTTTCCCTCTTCACGGTCTCCCCCTCTCTCTTTTGAGCACATTTAAATCCTTGGGGATCTGTGTTCAAGGTTAGGGTTGTTCATTTGGGGAAAGAGGCCTGTGGTCTATTCGATGCTTCATCTCTAGTTTCTGCCAATGAAATAGATTTTTAGACCATACCTAACACCTGGCAAAAGGTGGGCTACCTGTTTCTCTTAGCCTGAGGACAGCCCGTGTTCATTTTCTCTCTTTCATAGAATCGTAGAGTTGGATGGGACCGCCAGGGTGATCTAGTCCAACCCCCTGCACAAGGCAGGAAATTCACAAATACCTCCCACTCCACATACACCCCAGTGCCCGCTGTACCATGCCCAGAAGATGACAGGATCCACGGCCAAACGGGCCTGGAGAAAAATTGCTTCCTGCCCCCAAAGTGGTGATCAGCATTTCCCTGGGCATGTAAGAAAGGGCCACAAGAACTAAGCACCGAGTTCAACCCTTCCTGCCCTCCCTTCTTGTGATCTGCCTAAGTTCACAGAATCTGCATTGCCGTCGGATGGCCATCTAGCCTTTTCTGCTCTCTCTCTTTCTCTCTGTTCAGAAGTTATAGATCAGCTCACAGCAGGGCAAGTCAAAGCAGTGTGTTGTGTCAGAGACGGAGCATGGCTGTCCAGCTCGGTCTGACCCAGATCCAGTAAACAAAAGAGGAAAATTTCCAGTTCCATTAGATCAGCAGTGGTCTGTGAGTGGAATGGATTCTCTGGCTATGGGCCAAGCCTTGATTTTACATATTCTGCAACTGGCAAAGAATCGCCTAGTCCCCAGCATGTAGCTGTGGCCTCAGCATTCCTGAGTATTCTTCTGCACATTTGTGTGTGTGGAAAACCACAAAACTCCCTGCATGCAGAAATCTAGCAGGCCATGCCAAGCCATTTTTCTGACACGGTTTTTTTTTGTATGTGTAAGGAGGGTTTGTTCATGGGGATCCTTACAATTTCCCCTGGACATCTCACTCCTTACCCCGTGGGGGGAAAACCAGACTATTCCCCCACCCCAGTGGCTTCAAGATTTTCAGAAATTGTACATTCTCTCTCCCAGCCACTCCCCCCCCCCCGGCCTGGTTCCAATGCTGTATCCATTCCTAAAAGTTTTAGAGAGGGCACTTCTGATAAGTGAGCACAGAGGATATGGGCTTGAAAAAGGCTTCAAATGTGTGATCTCTCTCCCCCACCCCTTTTCATTTCAGAGAAGGGGCCAGCGAACCGGATTCCTGGAGTACCTTGTCTCACACAGTGCTTTCTGGAGAGTACTCTGTGAAGTACCACCGGGGCCTGGACGTCTACACTCTGACGGCCGAAGTGAAACGAGGAACTGGGTCTGGCATGGAGAATAACATAAGCTGCCTCCAAACTTTTATCCAGAGCTGCCAACACATGGTGAGGGAAGGGGCTGTTTCCATGCGCCGTTTGCCTGTGACTGTTTGACCGTTTCTCTGCCCTGGCTTTCCTTTGGGGAAGTGGGAAATGGGTTGCCGCGGAATGGTTTTGAGAGTAGAGGCCTTGGGAGATCTGGCGGGCCGTAGTGAACGCCTCGGACAAGGACTCTAAGGGTGGGGCCAGCGTGGGGTATGTTGGTGGACCGGAACTTGGGAAGACCCAGGTTTGAATCTCCATTCTGGCGTGAAGATTGCGTTGTTTGTTTATTTGGGTATGCGGTGGCTCAAGTGGTTAAGACACTGAACTGCAGGCTGTGGAAGGTCAGTAGTTCAGCAGTTCGAGACCCGAGAGTGCCGCATGACGGAGCGAGCTCCCGTCTCTAGTTCCAGCTCCTGCCAACCTAGCAGTTCGAAAGCAAGAAATTGCAAGTAGATAAACTGGTACCACTTCAGTGGGAAGGTAACAGCGTTCCGTGTGCCTTGGTGTTTAGTCATGCCAGCCACATGACCACAGAAACGTCTTCGGACAGTGCTGGCTCTTCGGCTTGGAAACAGAGATGAGCACCGCAACCCTAGAGTCAGATTTGACTGGCTTTCAAGCAAGGGAACCTTTACCTTTATGTCACTTTACTCACAAGGGCCAAAGCAATTTACAGCATCTTCCCTTCTTCCTCAGATTGATCCTCAGAGTGACTGGCCCAAATTCCCCCAGCGAGCATCCACGGCAGGGTGGATTGTCAATCCTGGGTCTCCCTGGTGCTTAGTTGGATCTTTGAAACACTGCCTTTTGCAGGTTGTCAAGGGTGATCCTGGACCAATCTCCCACTTACTTTGCAAGGTAGTTGCAAAACTAAAACTGAGGAAGAGAGAACCGTGCTCAGCATCTTTGATGGAAAGGTGGGGTAACAGTGTAGGTAGTTGGGGTTGGCGGAAGACCTTTTGTGCCAGAAGAAAGAAATTTGGTGTTCCTTTCCCCCTTCCCTGGATAATATAACCTAATAACTCAAAACTTGCTGTGATTTCCTGGGGATGCAAATCTGCTGCCTGAAGAATCCAAACAGTGCTTGCCAAGTCCCCTCTTCCCAGATTTCCAGACACATGAAGCAGCCTTATACTGAGTCAGACTGTTGGCCCATCAATGTCAGTATTGTCAGCTCAGACTGGCAGCCGCTCCCCAGGGTCTCAGGCAGAGGTCTTTCACTGCACCTACTGCCAGGTCATTTCAGCCGGAGACGCTGGGGACTGAACATGGGACCTTCTGCACACCAGGCAGATGCTCTACCACTGAGCCGTGGGCCCCTCCCCAGACATTTCAAATCCACCACCATCCTAAGAAGCAGATGTAGCTCTGGTGGGGACATATGGGTGCAGATAGACCCTCTAGGCTGCAATCTTAGACAACCACTTGAGTTTGTGTGCGAATGGGATGAGAGAATAGGGGGTTGGAAACTGGAAGATCAGCTGCAAAAATATCTTTGAACCATCCTCCACTTGTTGGTGCCGTTTCATCAGCACAGGTGCGCACTTCCGCAGGTACAGACCTGAGGGTCTGAAGGGTGTCTGGGCAACCCTTTAACGGGCAAGTCAGCCCCTCCAGACAGATTAGGTAAAATGAAGTCTAGGCAGCCCCATGAAGGAGAGGGCCCGTCAGTGGCTGAGAGAGAGGCCCGAGTGGCGCATATTTCAGCAGGTGCTCACGCCTCACTTACTGGAGCAGAGTCGGAGATACGGATGCATGTCGGGTGTGTTCTTTTTATTTGTTTTTTTTTTTTTAAATCCATTTTAAAGCATCGCTCGGCACTCCAGCTGGCTGTCAGTTGCTGGTAAAACATGGCCAAGTGCTGCCCCACCCACCCCCGTTCCCTCCTGCCCTTCCTTACGGGTACAACGGAAGCGCTATGTTTAGATGACCCTCATTCGAGGCCTGGTTTGCTTCACTTCTAATCAGATTTGAACGTGGACCCCGGCCTTGCAATTACTTTAATTTCAGTTCATGTAGGGTCAGTGGGGAGGCTGTCCGCTTCCTCTGGAAGAGGGTCTGTTCTTTGGCAGCCTCTGGCCGCCAAGCGACTTCACAGAATGGGTGGAGAGAGGTCCCATTTTGCTTCTCTCTCTCTCTCTCTCTCTCTCTCTCTCTCTCTCTCTCTCTCTCTCTCTCTCTCTCTCTCTCTCTGTGCTGGTTTCCCTCCCCCATTTCTGAAACACTTGCTTGTTCCAGAACAAGTGTCCCTTTCTGTCTGTGTCTGCTTGCCCTGCTGGCGGGGAGCCAGTCCAAGTGCCCCCTCTCTCTCTTCCTCTGTCTGCTCTTGGCTGCAGCCTTATCAGGCAGCTGAGGCTCCATTGGAATGGGCCCACTTGTTGCAGATATTTAAGGGGAGATGCAGCTCTTCATGCCAAGTCTCACAGCGTATTCCAGAGGAGAAGCGAGGACAGGTTTGTGAAGTCAGTTGGCTCTGTGGGTGCGTGCCAAGTGCAGCCCAAACACAGAACATAGGAGCTGGGTGTCACATTCAGTATCCTGAGAATCTCCGCTTGCAGATTTCTAGTTTGTAGGATGTTGCAGAAGTAAGCTTGAGAGGAGGAGTGGGCTGTACTTGGTGAAAGCAGAAACTGAGCTCTGGGTGTGTGTATGTCCTTCCCCGTAGGAACAGCCAGGGCGCTTTTGTAGCAGGAACTCCTTTGCATATTAGGCCACACACCCCTGATGTAGCCAATCCTCCAAGAGCTTACAGTAGCCCCTGTAAGAAGAGCTCTGTAAGCTCTTGGAGGATTGGCTACATTAGGGGCGTGTGGCCTAATATGCAAAGGAGCTCCTGCTACAAAAAGAGCCCTGGGAGCAGCACTGCTGGGTCAGACCAAAGGACCATCTAGTCCAGTTTGGATAAAATAAAATGGCTTCCTCTTTCCACCAGATGCCTCTGGGAAATGCTGCAAGCAGGGTGCCAAGGGAACTGCCCTTTTCTGGCGGCCCTCAGTATGTGTTGATCATTCAGAGTCATGCTGCCCCTGAAAATGGAGGTTCCAATTAGCTACCAAGACTGGCATTTTGTTGGCGGATCAAGACTCCTTTTAAGAAGGACAGTCGCTATTGCCCCATCTTGTGGCAGGGCATCCATAAGCTAATGATATATTACAGGAAGAAATAGAGTTGCCAGGTCACATCTTAGCTGTGGCGGGGGGCTCCAGGCTTCATGTGTGTGACGTGATGACATCATTGGTAGTGACGTCATCATGCTCGGGTCGTTGCACAGTGACAATCTAGCATTCGGGGCAAAACTCTATGGTAACCATAGAGCTCCCCTCTGAATGTTAGATCGTCGCCGTGCGACGACCCCCACGAGATGACATCACTACCAGTGATGCCATTGTATTGGCAGCTTCCCCATGGGATGCTGCTTTCGTGGGTGGGGCTTCCCCTGCCAGCCAGGTGTCCGATGGTGGATTGGGGCCCCAAAAAAGAAACATTCTATTTGATCATTTAGATATTTATACCTTGTTTTTCTGCTCAGAAGGAGCTGCGGTGGCTCAAGTGGTTAAGACGCTGAACTGCAGGCTGTGGAAGGTCAGTAGTTCAGCAGTTCAAGACCCGTGAGTGCCGCATGACGGGGTGAGCTTCCGTCTCTAGTTCCAGCTCCTGCCAACCTAGCAGTTGGAAAGCAAGAAATTGCAAGTAGATAAATAGGTACCACTTCAGTGGGAAGGTAACAGCGTTCCGTGCGCCTTGGTGTTTAGTCATGCCGGCCACATGACCACGGAAACGTCTTCGGACAGCACTGGCTCTTCGGCTTTGAAACGGAGATGAGCACCGCAACCCTAGAGTCGGATTCGACTGGCTTTCGAACAAGGGAACCTTTACCTTTACCTTTACCTTTTCTGCTCAGTGGGGACCCAAAGCAGTTTAACAACATCAGGAGGTTTGGACTGTGGTGTCACCAATGCATGGATTATATCTAGTTCAGCCTTTTTTTGCAACATAACGAGGAGAACAAACTGAAACGTAGTCCTAACAAAACAAGGTTTGAGTCCAGTGGCACCTTTTAGACCAACAAAGTTTTATTCCTGGTATAAGTTTTCATGTGCACAAGAAAGGAATAAAACTTCACAAGAAAGGAATAAAACTACCAGGAATAAAACTTCATTGATCTTAAAGGTGCCGCTGGACTCGAACTTTGTTCTGCTGCTTCAGACCAACATGTACTCTAACCCACCTGTAATCCTAACAAGACGATGGTGCTCTGATTTCATAGGAAGGCAGACCAGGGACTTGAGGTCTCTCCTGTCTTGGATGGGGTTATACTTCCCTTGAAAAGCCAGGCTCACAGCTTGAGGGTGCTGCTTGAAGCAGCGGTCACATTAGAAAACCAGGTAGCTGTGATGGTTTGGAGCGCTGTGGCCCAGGTTCGACTGGTGTGCCTGCTGTACCCATTCAGCCCGATCTAGCCACAGTGATCCACACCTTAGTTGCATCTAGACCTGGACTACTGCAATGTGTTCTACTTTGGGTATCCTGGAAGACTGTTCAGGGAGTTGCAGGTAGCACAGAATGCTACAGCTAGATTGCTTGTCGGGGCCAGTTACCGGGATCATACTGATAGTACAGCGATTACCCTGGCTATCAATCCACTCCAAAGCCCAATTCAAGATGTTGGTTTTGTCCTTTAAAGCCCTACAAAGCTTGGGACTGGGGTGTCTGAAGGACCGTCTTCTCAGATATGTTCCTGCCTAGGAGTTAAAATCACAGGGAGAGGCTGTCTTGATTGTCCAGTCGACTGAGGAAGCTCACCTGCTGGGTGCATGAGCGAGGGCATTTTTGGTGGCAGACCCACAATTATGGAACGGTCTCTTGAGGGGAGGTGCATCTTGACCCCCTTTGCTCTAGATCTTGAGTAAGCAGCTGGAGACGGCTTCATTTAGGATGGCATTCAGTTAGTTTAGTTTTCCTGCCTATTGGTTTTAAATTGTGATTTTAATTCATGGCCCTTTAATGTTTTTTTCATGTTTTATGTTCTGTTTGCATCGTAGGCCACGTTGAGTTCCATAATGTAGAAATGCAACCAATATGGACAGTTTCAAGAGGGAATTAGATAAACATACGGAGCAGAAGTCCATCAGTGGCTATTAGCCACAGGGTATAAATGGGAACTCTCAGTCTGGGGCAGGTGATGCACTCTATTCTTGGTGCTGGAGGGGGCAGCAGTGGGAGGGCTTCTAGTGTCCTGGCCCCACTGCTGGACCTCCTAATGGCACCTGGTATTTTTTGGCCGCTGTGTGACAGGGTGTTGGACTAGATGGGCCATTGGCCTGATTCAACATTGGCTCCTCTTATGTTCTTATGTTCTTATACGTTTTAAATAGGTAAACACTGTTCTCCTCTTCTCCAGCTTGTCTTCACAACAGCCCTGTGAGGTAGGTTAGGCTGAGAGCCTGTGACTGGCCAAGGTCTCTCAGCAAACTTTAATGGCAGAGTGGGAAGACGTACGTGAGAAGATGGTCCTTCAGACACCCCAGTCCCAAGCTTTGTAGGGTTTTAAAGGACAAAACCAGTATATTGACTTGGGTCTTTCAGATCCTAGACTGGCCAACTACTATTGCAATGCAACCCTGAACTTGCTGCCATCAGCTTTTTTAGGTGACCCTGAATTTTATGAGATAGGGGAGGGCAGAGACAGAGGAGAGCAAAAACCAGGCTTCTTCAAGCATTCACCTTTCTTCCAAGCAGTGGCTCTCAAAGAGCTTACAAAACTTGGAAAAGACTGTAGAAACTACAACAACAGATGCATAAAGAACAAATGGCAAAATGAAATAAAATAAGAAACTTCACTGTATGACAAGCCCAAACCATTCCTTTTCTTCTTTGCAGTGCTGCTGAGATATTGGTGTCTTGGGGGGTGGAGGCAGCTGCTCTTGGAGACAAGTTCCCTTTCCAACCCCAAATCCATGCTCTGTCCTGGGAGCAGTGTTCCCTCTAAGCTGAGTTAGTGTGAGCTAGCTCACAGTTTTTTAGCCTCTGGCTCACAGTTTTTTGTCTTTGCTCAGGAAGGATGGCCCCAGAGCAAACTAATTTATGCAGTAGCCAAATCGCTCGCTCAAAGCTTTAATGCCAGTAGCTCACAAAGTAGAATTTTTGCTCACAAGACTCCGCAGCTTAGAGGGAACATTGCCTGGGAGCTCACTGGGAAACCTTGGGCCAGCCATAAATGCTCAACCTAGCCTACCTCACAGGGTGGTTGTGAGGATAAAATGGCAGACAGCGGAATTGTGTGAGCCACTTTGGGTCCTATTGCGGAGAAAACTGGGTGGTGGTGGTGGTTGGATTATCTTAGTCAACAGGTTTGCCAGCCTTTTTGACCCTGCCAGTTATTGTTGGTTGGCATTTCCTTTCTTTCGATTGGAGTATTGCAGGATTTTTTTAAAAAGTATCATCTACAAACTTAAGTGTGCGCCTATAGAGTGCGACGTACCGCAGAATAAACTTAACCTCTCTCCCCCTTCTGCTTCTTCCAGACTGTGAGTGAACACCCACATCCTCCACCGAAGAGCGCTTTCAAGGGCTGCTGTTCAAACACCAAGTCAGGAGGCCTTGCAGCTGCTCCAAACCGCAGTACTGAAGAAGGAAATGGAGCAAGTCCGTCTGCCTCGGCGAATTTCAACGTAATGCCAGTCTTGGTCCCTGCCTGTCCCAAAGAGGAGGGCTGCAAGCAACCGGAGGAGCCTTCGAGCACGCTGCAAAGTTTGAGGAGCCCACAGGGTGCGGAAGAACCGGGTTTTATTCCCCACGATCAAAACAAAGCCAGCTTGCCTCACAAAGAGGAAGAGGAGGAGCCACCCTCTGCTGTAAATTCTGGCGAAATACCGGATACCAGTGACAGCAAGCTCAGTTCAGGGGCCAGACTCGAGGGTGCCGTGAAACTCCCATGTTCTGGAGTGGAGCAAAAGGGAATTGGAATGAACTCCTCCGATCCGGGGCTGGAGAAAGGCAACCTGGGTGAACAGAGCAATTTGCATCAGGAGGTAGAAGCAGTTGAAGAAGGAACCACTGGAAGGAGCTGTGAACTGCCCACTTCCTGTGATGCAGGTATGGGGCAAGCAGAATGCAAGAGCTGTACAGGGACTGCAGACGGTCCTGCCGTGGTCCAGCATGGTGTGGAGAACGGGGAGAGTGACAGCAGCCCCTCTGAGTCTCAAGCTGTGGAAGTATCTGCGGCCACGTGGACGGATCCTGCCGTGTCCTGTTTTGTAGATGTCAGTGGGGTTGCTGCCTGCAGAGAAGGGGAGGATTTACCTGAGCCACCAGGGGGCCCTCAAAACAATGAAAACTTAGGAATGGACACAAACGCTGGTCCCATTGAGTCTGGGGTTTGCGGAGAGGTGGGGGCAGACCTTCAGACCGATAGCGCAAAACATTTAGAGGGTCCCAAGCTCCCAGCGAAGGAAGCACAGAAGTTGGCTCCGAGTCCTGAAATGGAAGCCGTGGCAATGAACACGGCACCCAAGTGCGATTGCCTTTTGGAAGCAAATGATAACAAGGAGCAAGCAGTGATTGGGGATGCTGGGGTGGCAGTTACAGATCTGAGGACCAGTGTGCAGAATGATAATTCTAGTGCCAAAGTGGGAAATAGCAGGCCTGACGTGGAGCCTGAGGCTGCTTGTGCCGGCGATAGGATAGGAGAGTTTGTGGGTAGCTTGCAGGGCGAGCAAATAACCTCCAGGAGAGCGGCACTAGGAACTGAAACGCCAAGCTGTAGCTGTGGAGGAAGTGCTGATTTGACCAGCCTCCCTCAGGGGGACGTGGCTGCATGTCACAGTCAGAAAGAAGGGGTCAGTAAAGACGATTTCAGTAGCTCTTCTGAATTGTGCACCAGTCCTGCAGCTGACTGTGAGCCTGTTCCAAGCTGTCTCAGCCCTGCAATGTCATCCCCTGCCAAAGAAGAGCCCCCTAAAAGCCCGGAGGTTGTCAAAACCCGCTGCAAGCTGGACGGGTCTAGCCAAAGCACCGAAAACAAAATCCTGGCCGTGGCTTCTGCCTTGCTGGAGGAGGTGATCCAACAAGCCCAGCTGATCGTTGCTCAGGTTGTTGACGCCACAGCGGCCCCTGCTGGCCAGGAGGCATCCCCGCACCCGGAGGCTCTGGCCCTACCTTTGCGTGGCGAGGGCACAGAGTGTGTGCAGGGTAATTTAATGGGCACACCCTCTGCTATTCATCATAAAGGATCTAAACAAAACCAGGAAGTTGCCGCAGAGGCAGCCACCCAGCTGACTGCAGTTGTCGAACAGGGAAGCCCTCTGCCCGACGAGCTGCCCGCGGGGACGTGCCTGCCTGTGGATCACCCGGAAAAAAACAAAGAGGACAGCTCTTCCCCTCAGCCATCTTCAAGCAAACTGGGGCAGGAGCAGCCTGGCAAGGCGGAGTGTTTTTCCGAGGCCCCGGCATTGGAGGCTGTTGCACAATCACCTCTCTGCGATCAGGGCGAGGAGCTCCCAGGGAGCCACGGCGATGCCGAGCCTGGAATAAAGGTGGGAGCCTGCGGCCCGGGGGCGGAGGAGGATGTGAGAGCGGGCGCCGCCGCGGGTGGCTTGCAAGGGCCTGCGCTGCTAGAGGGCACCCCTGCCTGTGCCGATGGGGCTCCCCGTCCTCCTGACATCATGCTGAGCCAAGAAGCAGAGCCCAGCCCCAGTCTGCAGGCCCGCTCTCCCCCCGGCGGAAGTTCCTGCCTCCTAGAAGCTCCTCCGGTCGGCGGTGAGCTCCCCGCACTGGCCGAGCTTCCTCGCACCGGGGAGGAGGTGGGAAATGTGTCCCCCAGGCCATTGCTCCAGCCGATTGCGGAAGAGCCCCCGGGGGACTGTGACTCTGGCTCTGAAGGGTTCTTTTTGGCCAGCGAGGAGGGACCTGAGCCTGAAGCTGCCCCGCTAGCAGAAGTCGTGGCTCAGCCTAATGAGGGCAAAAGGAAAGCCGAGCCGGAGACCCACCTTCCGCCCCTGTCACCCTCCGCCCCACTGGAAAAAGTGGGAGCAAAAGGTTCTGTTCAGACTGCAGACGTTGCCTTTCTTGAGCAGACGGCAGGAAACCCCGATCAGGCTACGCTGCCGCATGGTTCCTTGGGATCTGTAGCTGGAAACCCCATGGAAACTCCCCCTCTCAGGGAATCAGGGTCTGATGACCAGCACATGACGGATGCTGTCCCCATCTCTGATGGAGAAACGGGCCTGAGTTTGCAGTCTGGTGGACCGGTGAAGAGGGCTGCAAGCCGGGAGGCAGGGAGACCCTCTCCTGTTACAGGTAAGGAAACAGAGTTCTGTGCTGGGGGGGGGGGGGGCGGTATCCTTTCTGTATTTGACTTTCTGGATCAAGCAAGGGGAAATGTGAATTGCTTCCCTAAGCAAATTCAAGCAGGGTAAGTCTGCCAATGGCTAAAACGCGTCCCCTGTGCCCAAGTGCCGGGTCTGGGGCATGCAGAGTATGTTGGGGGGCAAGAGCTTGCTGTCACCTCCATGCTTTGTTTGTGGTCATTGGGCTGGCTCTTGTTGAAAACAGGGTGTTGAACTAGATGGACTCTTGGTCTGATCCAGCAGGTCTCTTTGCCGTTTTTAATCTGCACGTGCGAGAACTGTCCCTTGGAGAGGCTGATGTGATTTTTCTTTTTAAAGCTGCATTTCCCCTTCCCCAAACATGCCCATTCATTTACCTCTTTGGGGAATGCTGTTACCAGGGACATTTTAAACTCAGTGCCATGAAAGAGACTACGGCTTAAATGCTAAATTGCTAGGACTCTTGTTTTTTGTGGCTTTTGTCCTGGAACAGGTGCTTAGACTAACTCACGATTCAGTCGTGCCGCTTTCTCCACTGCTGGCTTGGAACTGGAGAACACAGCCGGGCAGTGTCTAAAGCCCCCCCTCGCGTGCATCAGCTGCCGAAGTTCTAAAAGCGTCCTTCCCCGATGAGCCAGCCTGGGTTCCAAACCGGTGCTTTTAGGTCACTCACACTGAGAATGAGAGGAGGAGAACTCTTTTTTCCCCTGGCGCCTTGTTTGCATTTCCAAAGTCCTAACGCTGTGCAAAGGGTTACCTTTCCCCTGAAAGAGTTTTAAGAGTTTTCTGGGATTTGAGCCTTCGTTTCCGACTTGACAGAGCCGAAGGGTGGGGAGACGGGATTTTGGCTGCGGAGCTGAGCCGACAGGAGAGGACTTGACAGCATCAGGACAGACCGGTCGGACGCCTTTATTAAACCATTTTTTGCACCTACTTCAGCCGGAGTTTGCTGAGTGCGTTATGATTACTATTGAGCATGATTATTTGAAAGGTTAAGGGGGGGGAGAGAAAGAGAAGGTCTCTTCCCAATCTAGCCGACCCTTATTGGTAGCTCGAGGCCGGCTTTGTATAGCCCCACCTGCTCAGACGGCTATTAAAACATAAACAGCAAATCTTTCTCTCTCTCTCTCCCTGCTGCTATTACGTCGCCCCCCAGAGGAATCAAAGGTGTGGCGGGTTCTCCCCCCCCCAACCTCAGAATAACCCCCTCCCTCCGCACACACCAGAGCACGGGCTGACCGGTAGCAAAATTGGTCCCAACGATCGGGACCGTAAATGCGTGAAAACTTTGGGATGCTTTTTCTGTGCGTGTGCAGAAAAGGAGGGTCGCTCATTCCCCCTCCCCCTGAACAGGGGCAAGAGGTAAGGGGGCTGACTTGTCTAAGTAACTGCTTGGGGTCGGGGGGGGGGCCTTGTTCGCGTTTGGTGAAGAGGGTGATTGGAAAGAGCTCAACTTAGCTTGGAAAGCCTGGCCCGCCGTGGTGGCTGGACGCGTCTCGAAATGAATCAGCATTTAACGAGCTCCATTTTATTTTTGTGCTATATTGTGGTTTGATATTTCAGTAGCATGGGAGTGGCCGTCGGGCCTGTTGATTCCCCGTTGCTCCTCCTTTGCTGAGCTTTCTTTTAAAGATCAAGGCTTCTAGCCCCCCCCCTTCCTTTCCCTGTTGGGTGAACGGGGTGGGGGGGCGGGGAAGAGTGCAACAGATGAACAGCAGGTGACGGAAAGAAACGCAGCTCTGTGGCTTTGCATATAATTAAAAACTGGCTCGTCGGGCAGTACGCAGAGGTTGGCGAGTGGGTCACCGTGCCCCGGGTTTCAAAGCGCTGACTCCTTTGAGGGCCTCTGGGATGTGGGGGTGGGTTTTACCGACACGGAAGTGCAGACTTGGAAGCAGAACAGAGAGGAAGAGTCTCAGTGTAAAAATGGCTTCTTGGTGGAACTGTTGGTTACAAAGTGCAGGAAGACGTGAGCGAAGAAGCCGGGAGCGGAACCTGTAATTAGATGTACTTCCTGGGGCGTACCTGACATAAGTTTGACGCCGGGGCTAAAAACAGGGGAACGTTCCGACTCGGGCTTGGTTTGTTTGAGCTGTGGGTCGCAAACCCCGTGTGGCTTTTGGGAAGCTGTGGGTCAGAACACAGCGGAGGCATGTCCTTTGCCGAAAGGGTCCGGTCCAGAGTGGCGAGAGTGGGGGACCCAGGAGGTGGTCAGGAGTGGTATCTCAAGGTGGAGGGGGAGCTTTGCCACTCTTCTAATAAGCCGTTCGTCCCGCAGAGGTCTGCAGGCAGGAGACATTGGCGAGCGGGACCAGAGAGGACAGGAACATGGCTCAGCATTTATGCATTGCTTTCACGGCTCAGAATGTTTCATGCAAGGCTGCTGTTCTGTAAATATGATGAACCAGTTCTTCTCTTTCTGGCTGTCCAAAGTGTGCTGCAAAGAACTAGCAGTGGCAACTTTGGTGGACTCATGTGGTGGGAAGATGAGGGTTGCCTTGACTTAACCTGGTTTATCTAACAGGTCATTACGCGTTGTCGGGTAAGGAGATGGTGTTGGATAAGGCACCCCCTAATTTACATTAGGCAATAATTGCACTTTACCGATTGACCACAGTTTTATTCCACCCTTCCTCCGAGGATCTTGGACGGGTGTGTGAGGCTCCCTCGTTTTTTTCTGTACAACAAGCCTGTGAGGTAGGTTAGGCTGAGAGAGTGTGACTGGCCCCAGGCCACTCAGTGAGTTTCATAGTAGGGATAACTGAACGCGGGCCTTCCTGATCCTCTTCCAGCTCTCTAACCTCTAGCCCACACTGCCTTCCCCATAACTCTTCCCACTTGCTGTCTTTCTGTGACACCAATGAGTTCTGCGTTTGGCTTAATCGGTTTTCCTAGTACTGAAGTTCCTAGCCCACTTTCTCCTTAGGGCTGTAAGGTGGGCTACAGATTTGTTTATTTACCATCCTAACCTTGCCTGTTTAATCTTAACAAACAAAACCTTACCTTTCCAGGAATTACCCATGATAAGGGATGAATTGAACATGTCAACAGGTACCTTTCGACTTGATCATGTCCCCATAACATAGAGAATGTGCATTTTGGATCAGAAGGTTAGTTAGTGAGAGCCAGTGTGGTGTAGTGGTTAAGAGCAGTGGACTCTAATCTGGAGAACCGGGTTCGATTCTGCTCTCCTCTGCGTGAAGCCAGCTGGGTAGCCTTGGGTCAGTCTCAGCTCTCAGAGCTCTCTCAGCCCCCCCCCCCAAATAAGTCTAGCTCGCTAAAAGAGTTAGAACTTAAGACTGCCGGACAATTTTTGGATCTCCTGGCTAGACCACACACTATGCAATGCAATAATTGTTACTGTTAGGTTATTTAGTGATCAGTTCCCAGGGTTAGCTTATAGAAACACACGAGGCTGCCTTATCCTGAGTCAAACCAGGGGTCTGTCGAGGTCAGGATGGTGTAGTGGTTAGAATGTTGGATTAGGGTGTGGGAAGACACCGTTCCAAATCCCCCCACTGCCACAAAGCTCTTTGGGTGATCTTCACTCAGTTGCACGCTCTCTACCTAATCCACCTCGTAGGAAGAAGAAGAGTTGGTTTTTATACACTGCTTTTCTCTCCCCTATAAGGAGCTGCGGTGGCTCAAGTGGTTAAGATGCTGAACTGCAGGCTGTGGAAGGTCAGTAGTTCAGCAGTTCGAGACCCGAGAGTGCCGCATGACGGAGTGAGCTCCCGTCTCTAGTTCCAGCTCCTGCCAACCTAGCAGTTCGAAAGCAAGAAATTGCAAGTAGATAAATAGGTACCACTTTGGTGGGAAGGTGACAGCGTTCCGTGCGCCTTGGTGTTTAGTCATGCTGGCCACATGACCACGGAAATGTCTTCGGACAGCGCTGGCTCTTCGGCTTTGAAACGGAGATGAGCACCGCAACCCTAGAGTTGGATTTGACTGGCTTTCGGGCAAGGGAACTTTTACCTTTTACCTTTCTCTCCCCTAAGGAGTCTCAAAGCAGCTTACAAATTGCCTTCCCTTCCTCTCCCCACAACAGGCACCCTCTGAGGTAGGTGGGGCTGAGAGAGTTCAGAGAGAACTGTGACTGGCCCAAAGTCACCCAGTTGGCCTCATGGGGAGGAAGAGTGGGGAATCAAACCCTGTTCTCCAGACTAGAGTCCACCACTCTTAACCACTGTACCACTCTGGTCCTTGTGGTATTATGTGGGCAAAGTACATGGGAAGAGAAAACAACATATATCTTGAGCTCCTTGGAGGAATGGTGGGTTTAATAGGTAGTGGATTCTTTAAACGTATTTTAAACATTTTTATCCCGTTCTTCTTCCAAAAGGAGAGTTTCAGGTGGCTAGCCACGTTGGTCTGTAGTAGAAGTGCATGATTTTGAGTCCAGTAACACCTTAAAGGGGATGTGGAATGGTACAGTATAGCCTGATCTCGGAAGCTGATTAATGTTTTCTGAGAAATACGGTTTTAACTCTTTGATTATATTTTTACTTTGTGATTTATAACCTGCCCTGAGTCTGCTTGCAGGGAGGGTAGGATAAAAATTGCATTAAATAATAAAGAAATAAATAAGCTAAGCAGGGTCGGTACTTGGATGGGAAACCACCAAGGAAAGCTCTGCAGAGGAAGGCCATGGGAAACCACCCCTGCTTCTCGCTTGCCTTGAAAACCCCTTGCTGGGGTCGCTATACGTTGGCTGTGACTTGAGGGCACTACACAACACCTTAAAGACCAACAGCGTTCCCAGGGTAGAAGGGCTCCGGGATCTCTGTTCCCACTTATATCCGACAAAGGGAGCTCTGCCTCTTGAAAGCTTACACCCTGGAACTCTTGTTGGTATTTAAGGTGCTGCAGATCTCAAATCTTGCTCTTCTTCCCAAAGGGACATCCGAGACTTCCTCAGACATCTGTCCTACCTGATGCCAAGTTAGCAGGTTGGTCTCAGAAGCAGAAGGCAGGGGGGTTCCCACTCACTGTGGTGTGGCTAAGGTGCCGTAAGGGTCTCCCTCCATCCTCTTTTCCTTCCCTTGTTAAAGTGCACAGTCAACTTCCGTGCAGGACCAGAGCAAAGGTCCCCAGCTTCCAG
Source organism: Gekko gecko (assembly GCA_029375565.1). Classification (NCBI taxonomy): domain Eukaryota; kingdom Metazoa; phylum Chordata; class Lepidosauria; order Squamata; family Gekkonidae; genus Gekko; species Gekko gecko. The sequence continues at coordinate 34,242,033 of JAPDNY010000017.1, read as the reverse complement.
TTTCCGTCAGTGGCTCAGTGAGGGGTGGGGGTGGCGATTGAGGGGCAAAGTCTCCAGGGCCCTGGTTAGCCTGGAGGTCCATGGAGTTGGGCATGGGACTTGAATACTGGTTTGGGTGTTGCATGAGTCCCAAGAAAATCAGGGAAATGGGGAGGGCTACAGTGGCTCTTGGCAAGTCCCGTCAAGAGGCTAGTCAGCCACTTTCAGCAAATTTGCAAGCAGGGCAGGAAAGCAGCATCCATTCCTTGTGGTGTGTACCATACTTGCAGGTAGAATGCCTTTGGACAGGAGGTTCCATTTCGCTCTTGTGGCTTCATAGCCGTTGATAGATCTGTTCTTCATGGGTTTCCCCCCTTCAAATCCTCCCTGTTTCACGTCCCTTAAGCAGGTGGTCGTTACCAAATCTCACGGGAGGGAATGTGGGAAGGAAATTATACTCCAGTTGAAGAACTTGGTTCCTCTTTTCCGTTCTAATCCTGCTGCTGTTGCAATGTATAAGAGCCATATTGCTGGATCAGACCAAAGGCCCACCTAGGCTGTCACCCAGAGGGAATAATCTGGGCGCATAGGCAGGCACAGAGGACAAGACCGCCTTTGTGTTTTGTGCCTGCCTCTGGGAGCTGGTAGTCCTTGGCTGTGCTGCTTCTAAACCTGGAGCTTCCACCCGGGCATCCGGGCTAGTAAGTCACTGGTGCAACGGTCCTCCCCGTCTGCCCCACCATGAGAGAAGAGGAGCAGTTTTCTCTGTCCCCAGGCCGCACATAATTCTGAGCACTTTGCTCATGTTTCCTCTCAGTTGTCTTTATTAAAAGCCGCAAATGTTTGTGGCGTGTTCTTCATCCTAAGAAAGGTGCTCCGTCCTCCTGATTGTACCTGTTTCGATACTACTCTCACGTTCTCCTCTCCCACCCCCCTGAGGTTTTCTTTCCCCCTCCCCCTCAAAACCCTGGTATGAGATCAGTGTGGCTTGAGTTGTGTGTCTTTGTGGTCAGCAGCTCTTGCCAAGCACGCTTGCGTTGTTTGTTCTGAGCTGGAGCCGAGCGTGTTCCTGCTTGCCAAGACATGCTCTGTGTGCCCCCCCGCCCCCCCCCGGTTTTATGTCTGCAAAGGAATAACCGCTGCGCTGCAAAAACAAGACGGAATCCTCTTCTGGTAACCAAGCTCTGCCGCCTCCAACCCTTTGCAACTGTTGATTTTGCTGTCAAAATTTTGTGCTGTGTAATGGGAAGCGGTCATGCTGCCTTCCTGGGGCCTGCTGGGTGACCTTGGGCCAGTCACACGCACTCAGCCTAGCCTACCTTAGAGGGCTGTTGTGAGGATAGGATGGCAGAGAGGAGAATGGGTCCCCATTGGGAAGAAAGGTGGGGGTATGAATGAGGTAAATAAATAATACTCTTTAGAACTGAGTATATTTTGAGCCATGAGAGTTAAAAAAAAAATCAGGCAGCAAATAAAACAGAATAAAAATAAAACTGAGTAACAGTAGAAAAGCAAGCAAGTGGCTAAGAGTATTTATACGTATTATATAACCATAGCAAGCAAATAATCAGCAGGTTGGACAGGAAATATGGTAAAAATGGAAGGAACGAACCTTCTGAAAGAGCCTGGGAGAATAATAGAACTACAGATAACTTAAAAAGAGGTTGATCTGGTTATGAAAAGCCATCAATTTGGGCATCAGGCAGAGGGCATGGCACAATCTGAGCTTCGGCAGAGGGCCTGTGGCTCAGTGCCAGAGGATCTGCTTTGCATGTAGAAAGTCCCAGGTTCAATTGCCGACATCCCCAGGTGAAAGGATCACGTGATGTGAAAGACCTCAGAAGAAGAGATTGGATTTATACCCCGCCCTTCACTTGGAGTCTCAGAGCGGCTTACATAAGAACATAGAGAAGCCAATGTTGAATCAGGCCAATGGCCCATCTAGTCCAACACTCTGTCACACAGCGGCCAAAATATACCAGGTGCCATCAGGAGGTCCAGCAGTGGGGCCAGGACACTAGAAGCCCTCCCACTGCTGCCCCCTCCAGCACCAAGAATAGAGTGCATCACCTGCCCCAGACTGAGAGTTCCCATCTACACCCTGTGGTTAATAGCCACTGATGGTCTTCTGCTCCATATGTTTATCTAATTCCCTATTGAAACTGTCCATGCTTGTAGCTGCCACCACCTCCTGTGGCAGTGAATTCCATATGTTACAAACTCCTTTGCCTTCCCCTCCCCACAACAGACAACCTGTGAGGTAGGCAGGGCTGAGAGAACTCTAACACAATTGCTCTTTCAAGAACAGCTGTGCCAGAGCTTGTGACTGACCCAAGGTCACATCAGCAGGTGCAAGTGGAGGAGTGGGGAATCAAACCCGGTTCTCCCAGATTAGAGTCTGCACACTTAACCACTACACCAAACTGGACTCAGAGTCTCTGGATGCTGGAGAGCAGCCAGGGCTGACCAGGAGAGACCAAGGGTCTGCTTCAGGATAAGGCGCCTTTATCTATTCTAAGGTGGCTTTATATGTTCTCACTGGCCATCTTTAAGCAGCGGCTGGACAAAGACTTCTCAGGGGTGCTGGAGGCTGATCCTGCATTGAGCAGGGGGTTGGACTGGATGGCCGGTCTGGCCCCTTCCAACTCTGTGATTCTGTGATTCTAAATATAAAGTCACCCTATCCTGAGGCAGATTCTTGGTCTCTCCAGGTCACCCCTGGCTGCTCTCCAGGGTTGGATAGCCTCGGCCAGCCTGATCTCGTCAGATCTCTGAAACTAAGCAGGGTTGGCCTTGGCAAGTATCCGGAAGGGCGCCCTCCAAGGAATACCAGGGTCGTGACGCAGAAGCAAGCAATGGCAAACCACTTCTGAAACGTCTCCTGCCTCAAAAACAAGTCTAGCTCGCCACCTAGTGGCGCATAATGCTAAAAGAGCTAGAACTTTTGGCTGCCAGACAATCTTAGGATCTCCTGGCTATATTGCACACAGTGCCAGACAATGATGATGATGGTGATATGTTCTAAAAGGCCCCATCCTTGGTATTGAACCTTATATTTTAAAAATAATTGATCTCGTTTCTCCATAAGGATCCAAAGCAGCTTACAAACATGAAAAGCAGACAAAAAATGACCTTTCAGTGCCTGGTTAAAATATTGTGTTTGTACAAAGGCATTGTTAAAATCATAGATATTTAATTAATTGGTGGCATGTGTCAACCCCCCCCTTTGCTGAAAATAATTTTAACTGATGCTAAGCAAACTTTTTAGCATCAAATTAGCTCTGCCAACTTCCCAGTTCAATCTTATCTCAGTTCAGTCTGTGATTAGTTTTGGTGAATTGTGGTTCAGGTCTGTCCCTTTTTGTCAAGTGCTTATCGCTTTTAATTGTGTGTGTGTTTGAGACAGTTTGCCTTAACCCTGGCAACCCCAGGAAGGGAGCATGAACTTTACCCGTCTTTCAAACAACCACCCCCTCTCCTTTAAGGCAGCGCTCTCCCTGTAGGTAACGCCACAGAAGTATCTAGCTATTTGGTCACTGCATACTGATGTACATTGGGATATGTCAACAGCTGCAAAAATAGAGAAACGCTTCTCCTCCAATGTATCAACACTTAGAGCTGTCATTTTGCAAGCACAAGGTCCCTGTTTCAGTCCCCAAGATCTCCAGGTTAGAGGGCTGGGTAACTGGTAATATGAAAGATGTTGACCGGAGACATTGTAGATCTGCGGCCAATCACAGTAGACCACACTGAACTTGCTTGGCCAATGGGCTTACTCAGGGTTCTTTTTGGAGAAAAAGCCCAGCAGGAACTCATTAGCATATTAGGCCACACCCATCAGCAGAAACTCTTTAGCCTATTAGGCCACACCCTGACAGGGCAGCTCGTTAGCATATTAGGTCACACCCCCATGTTACCAGAAGTGTGGTCATCCAGCCACACCCATCTTTTGCTTCTTATTCGGTTTACCTTGTTTGTTGTCGAGACCCAGGGCTTTTTTTTGTAGCAGGAACTCCTTTGCATGTTAGGCCACACAACCCCAATGTAGCCAGTCCTAATGAGTTTCTGCTGTTGGGTGTGGCCTGTTATGCTAATGAGTTCCTGCTGGGCGTGGCCAGCTTGGGAGCCAGCCGGAACTCTGTTCCTGTGCGTTCCTGCCCCAGAATAGCCCTGGGCTTACTCTATATAAGGCAGCTTCATGTATTCGTTCCAAAATTCCCTTTCTATGACTCCACAATGGAAGAGAAGCCCGTGGCCTGGAGCTAGCCTTCAAATGCTTTACCAATGATTCTCCCGCTTTGCATCAGCTGGCCTTCACCTTGGCCCTCTGTGGTCTGATACATGTCTTTGGAGAAGTTGTAGCTCGAGCTCTGATTTCCTTAAGTCAACCTTGTGTGGCAGCTAAAAAGGAGATCCTGTGATCCCTTAAAGATTTATTTTTGTGCAAGTTCCTTGGCTCACTGCCTCTAAGCGGGCAGAAGCTCAGAAAAGTTTATGCTATGACAAATGTATGGTCTTTGAGGTGTCACAGGTCTCTTCTGTAGTTTTTTCTTCTTGCAACAGGCTAGCTTGAATACTCCATTGGAATTTGTATGCATGGGGGAATCCTGTGCAGATTTTTTTAGTCTATCAGATTGGTGCAGAACCGTGCAAATTATACGCGGTCTTTTAACTTTCATGTACAGGAAAACCAGGAAACGTGGTAGGGAACTCAGTGCCTATATCTCATATAAAAAGACAATTAGCTGCTAGACTTCATATTTTCAAAGGGAGGGTGGCCATTTTGTTTCCGGCTTTTCTGCCCAGGCAGCCCTCAGTGTTGCCTGATATCTACTTGCATATAACACCAAGCAATTCAGTGAAGTCGGCAACACACATTCCATTTTATGACTGTAGAAACTGCATACTCGGGGGTTTTCTACTTATTTGTTGTTCAGGGCACTGGAATCCTGTTCTTCTTCCAAGGAGCTCCAAGTGGACTGGCCTCCACCATTTCCCCCTCCTCCATTTCATTCTCACAACAGCTCTGTGAGGTAGGTTAGGCTGAGAGAAAATGGCAATCTCAAAGTCCTCCAGTTAAGGTTTATGACAAGCGGGGGGTTTGAACTGGGCTCTTCTCAGCCCTAGTCCAACACTCTAACCACTACTCCACAGTGTGTCTCTGTGATGATTCCACCATGCCCTGAACCACTGTGGTGTTTGCCTGTCCCTTTTCATCAGTGTATGACATTATTCATCTTTAGGGTTGCCAGGTCACCTTGTTGCTCCAGCAGGGAGATTTTTTTTTGGGGGGGGGCATTCTGGGATGTCCCCCAACATGACAACATCACCTGGAAGTGACATCATCATGCCAGGGACATTGCGCAGGGATGCTCTGTTTTAAGGGCAAAACTCTATGGTAAACCAGCTTAAAACCATAGAGTTTTGCCCTTACACCAGAGCGTCCCCTGCACAATGTCCCCAGTGTGATGATATCACTTCCGGGTGACGTCATCATGTCGGGGAAATCATGCAGGGACATGACTGTTTGGGGGAAGGGAAAAGTCCCCCAAACCATGGGAACCCCCGCCCTGGGGACGGGCACACCTGCTCATCTTGTTGAGAGCCAGTGTGGTGCAGTGATTAGACTGTTGGACTAGGATCTGGCAGGCCCAAGGTTTATTTCTCCCTGTGCCATGAAAGCTTGCCCGCAGACTCTCAGCAGAACCCAGAACTCACAGGGCTGTTGTGAGGATAAAATGGAGGGGGTCCCCATCAGGGAGAAAAGTAGAGTATTGGTGAAGTAAACAAATATTTTTGGGGTGGGTTTTTTACTGCACTTCCAGTCTGGTGAAGATTTCTGTTGAATGTGAAACCTTCCACACTGTTTTGTGGCATTTTGGCAGTCTTAATAAAAGGTATTATGTGGCTTTTGCTTATGGATAGAAGCGGAGGAGTTTGCATGTTCTAGTAAGGCAAGAGGCCTGGTTAGCTTGTCTATTACCTGGAATCTCCCTGTTGTCCACTGGTGTCTCTCCTCTTTTTCTTCTGGAGGGAAGAAAACAAGGATAATAAAAATAAAACAAACCAGCTGCATTGGGTGGATTGATACCAGCTGTATGTTGTGGAAGGGAGATGCAGGGGGAGTGGGAAGAGCTTGTTGGATTACTGGGGAAAAATCCACCCTGTTTTGGTGGAGAAAGATGCCTCAGCGACATGGGTGGTGTTAAAGTTTGTTGAAAACCACATGACAGTTTCTCCTCCTGTTTCTGCAGACCCTTCGGAGGTGAAAACTGAAGAGGAGATGGATTTCTTGCAAGGCCTCACAGAGAACGCCGCTTCGGAAGCAATCGTAAGTTCTTCCTGACACCCCTGGTTTTCATGGCTTTCGAAAGGCATGTGACTCGTTGAAATCATGAATTTCCTCCTCCTTCGTTACGAGGAAGACAAACTTCTGTTTTTATCCCCGTCCCTCGTTGTTGTTGCTCCTTTCTCAAAACAACCCCCCCTCCCCTTGCTCCTGGTGGGAAAACTTTCAGTCACGGACTGGTTGATTCATTGCCATATGCGACGGCTTGGGAGCCGAGCTTCTCACAGGCCTCTGAGTGCTTCAGCCACATGCGCCGGACTGAGCATGACTTGGTTTGTTGCATCGTGAGAGCTTGACTGGGAGTCGAGTCAGGGTTGTTTCCGGCCATTTCCCGTCGACCTCCTTTGGGAAGTGCACGTCTCCATAGCTCTGTTTTGTCATCTCCTTTGCAAAGTGCGTTGGGGATCAGCAACTGGTAGCTTAGGAGCTCAGACCGGCCTGCCAGACCTGCCCATCTGGTTCAAGGGATCGGTCTGTGGCCCTGGGGAGTCTCTTGGTCGCAGACTCAGCCCCTGGGTTTGTAGGTGGTACCCTGGAGGAGGCACGAGGACTTATTGCATTCGGTTGCATGGGCGGCACAGAATTTATCGCTGGCTTTCTTCATGGAAGTTCTGGAACGGGGGTAGGTTTGTGTTATCTCAGTGAGGCGTTTTGCATCTCTTGCCAGTGTGGTGTAGTGGTTAGGGGGTTAGACTAGGACAGGGCTCTTTTTGTAGCAGGATCTCCTTTGCATATTAGGTGACACACCCCTAATGCAGCCAATCCTCCAAGAGCTGGCAGTAGCCCCTGTAAGAAGAGCTCTGTAAGCTCTTGGAGGATTGGCTACATTAGGGGTGTGTTGCCTAATATGCAAAGGAGTTCTTGCTACAAAAAGAGCCCTGGACTAGAATCTGGAAGACACAGGTTTGAATTCCTGCTCTGCCATAGAAGTTCGCTTGGGTCTACCTCACAGGGTGGTTGTGAGGATAAAAAAGGAGGAGAGGAGAATGGTGTGGGCCCCTTTGGATCCCTGTTGGGAGAAAGGAGGGGGTATAAATGAAGCAAGTAAACAAGTTGTTGATTCTTGTTGAGTCATTCGCAGGGCAGCACAAGGCGCTTTAATAACTGTACCAGTTTAAGGGAGGGAACCAATTCTCAGACTGATTTACATGGAAGTGAGACCATTGGTCTCTCTAGCTTGCTACTTTGACTGGCAGCTGCTCTCTAGAATCCAAGAAAGGTCTTTCTCAACACCAGAAATCCTTTCACTGAAGAGGCCGGGGTCTTCTATATGGGAAGCACGTGCTCTGCCCCTGAGTTGTAGCCTTTCTGACTGCATGTCAAGTTCTGATGAAAGGGATCCTGGGCCGTGTTAAGCAGGCTATTTTCCTATCTACTTCCCCCCCTTTAAGTGACCGTCAGCTGCTCTTAAGCGTTTGTGTTCCTGGAGCCTGCTCAGATGGAGTCACGCTATTATTTGCAGGGTTTTCTTTTCATTTTCCTTTGTAAATTAATCATACTCTTATTGTTCTGCATGCTGGGGGTGGGGGGGTTTGCCCAAATGAACCTGCCATTATTTTGCCACTTTTGAGACTGGCCGCCACCAGCCACCTTGCAGTCAGAGGTGATGCCAGAGCAGGGATCCGCAGTGTGGTGCCCATGGGAGCCATGGCACCGGCCAGAACCTCTCCTGCTGCCTGCCAAAGGTTTCTAGAAAGTGGGAGGGGCCAGGTCAGGTTCTGCCCAGCGAGGCTTCCAGTTGGCCCCTGCTGGTCTGATTGGCTTTGCAGACCTTTAAAAGCGTTGCTTGGGCAGTAGCTGCCAACCTCAGCACAAGGGTCTTCACTGTGTGACTGAACTAAGTTGCGGCAACTGTTTGGTGGCTGCCATTTTGTGGCTTTCCCCACCGCACTGTATCAGAATTCCATAGGTGCCCACAGGTGAGAACTGTCTTTCAAGTTTCTCTAACTTTTTTTTCTTGTAAAACCCATCTGTCCTAGCAGTCCTCACATCTCATGGCAGGAGTGAGGGGGGGCTGTAGGCTTGCCAAGAACTTACCGTATTTCGGCGGGGGACAGATACGTCCTGTCAGGACCATCCCCGGGGGAAGGAAAGACACACGGCACGATGCCGTCACCAGGAAGTGACGCTAGGCGATGCTCTGGCAATGTGGCTGGAAACTTGATGGTACCATCGAGTTTTCAGCCCCATTGCCAGAGCGTTGCCTGGCGTTACTTCCTAGTGATGGCATGGTGCGTTACAGGGAAGACTGGTCCGGCCGGGAAGCATGTGTCCCCCGCTCCCACGCGGTAAGTACTTGGGAACCCTAGAGGGCTGAAATACCTGTGAACACATATGCTGACAGCAGCCAGTGTTTCTACTCTGTATTATGATGCAGAGAGTAATTTAGTGATAGGGAGGCCTGTGGAGATGCAGGCTAGAGCCCGTGAAGATGAGGGGCAGAGCTCAGGGAAGTCACCTTGCTGGGACCGTCTGATGGATTCCAGACTTTTAAAACGTTTCATACCCTCCTGTTCCCTTTCATACCCTCCTGTTAATAAAAAAAATATAAGCACGTTTAGCAATTTGTAAGGTTCTATAGAGAATGCTTCTGTTTTTATCTTATCACTCTCACAACAGCCATGTCAAAGTAGGTCAAGTATTGTGTTGCAGATTGGAGTTTGGATGCTAAGGCAAAAAGAGAGAGTTACAGCAGGGGTGAATTCCAGGCAGTGTTCCCTCCAAGCTGAGTTAGTGTGAGCTAGCTCACAGTTTTTTAGCCTCCAGCTCACAGATTTTTGTCTGCGCTCAGGAAGGAGGGCTCCAGAGCAAACTGATTTATGCAGCAGCCAAATCACTTGCTCACAACTTTAATGACAGTAGCTCACAAAGTAGAATTTTTGCTCACAAGACTCCACACAGCTCAGAGGGAGCATTGATTCCAGGTTGATGCCGGAAAGTGCCATCAAGTTGCAGCTGACTTATGGCAACCCCATAGGATTTTCCAGACAAGAGACAAGCAGAGGCGATTTGCCACTGCCCGCCTCAGCCTAGTGGTCCTGGACTTCCTTGGTAGCTTCTCATCCAAATACTAGCCAGGGCTGACCCTGCTTAGCTTCTGAGATCTGATGAGATAGGGCTAGCCTGAACTATTTGGGTCAGGATGTGTTTCAAGTCTGGGACTTCCATAGTCACACCATTCAGGGTCACCATAAGTTGTTTGCGACCTGATGGCCAAAAATAAAACAAATTATTAAAATACTTGTACACTGCCTTTCCTCGTGGCTGAAGGCAGCTTACAAGTAATGTTGTATTAAGTAATGGGTGATGGGAAAGACCTCTACCAAAGAGCTGCTGCCAGACAGATTAGACCAGGGGTGTCAGTCATATGGCCTGCAGCCTGGATCTGGCCCCTGTCTGGCCTGGGAGCGAGTGGCTTTCTGCTGCTTCCTGTTTCTGCTTCCTGTTTCCTTCATCGCAGCTCCTTTTGCCCAGTCTCTCCTATTTCCTGCTTTGCAGAGGAGAGAAAGAAAGCCAAGCCTCCCTTCCCTTGATTGGCTGAGGGCTCCTCCTCTTCCTCTGGGGAGGGAGGGGGAAGGAAAGAGCCAGAGAGAGAGAGAGAGAGAGAGAGAGAGAGAGAGAGAGAGAGAGAGAGAGAGAGAGAGAGAGAAATGGAGTCCTGTGGCTCTTTTAAGAAGACCAGCAATGTCTTATTCCAGGTATAAACTTTTGTGTGCATGTAAACTTCTTCAAAGAGAGGGGGTAGGGGTAGGGGGAGAGAGCGAGAGAGAGAGAGAGAGAGAGCGAGAGAGAGAGCGAGAGAGAGAGCGAGAGAGAGAGCGAGAGAGCGAGAGAGAGAGAGCGAGAGAGAGAGCGAGAGAGCGAGAGAGAGAGCGAGAGAGAGAGCGAGAGAGAGAGCGAGAGAGAGAGAGAGAGAGAGAGAGAGCTGTGTTTAAGACCAACAATGTTTTATTCCAGATATAAGCTTGTGTGTGCAAACAAACTTCTTCAGAGAGAGACTCATAGCACTTGGAGAGATCTCCCTTTCCATTTCTAACAGATGGGGGAGGGGGGAGAAACCTAACAGCACAGCTTGCATTCTTTATTACTGGAAGGGAGCAAGAGTCTAGTAGCATCTTAAGTATGAACAAAATTTGTGGCACGTCGTGAGTTTTTATGAGTGACTGCTCACTTCTTCAGATATAGCTAGAATGTGAGTCCGTCTGTCCTTATATCTTGGAAAGTGAAGTGATTTCAGATGGCAAATGACAATAGCAGGCATTGGTAATGAGAGAAGAAACCTAGGTCTCAGTTCAGTCCAGGAGCATCCATTGTCTTGAGCGTCATTATCAGTTGCAATTCAGCATTCTCTCTTTCTATCCCTTTCAAATTCCTTTGCTACTCTTAGGTCGGCAACTGAATGTCCTGGAAGGTTAAAATGTTTTCCCACTGGTTTTTGAATGCTGTAGTTTCTAATAGTGGTAGAAAGAGTGAGAGTCCAGCAGCACCTTAAAGACTAACAAAATTTGTGGCAGGGTATGTGCTTTTGTGATTTACTGCTCACTTCTTCAGATTTATTTCTATTTATTCTTTGCATCTTCCTGGACTGAATTCTCCTGGACCAAATTGAGACCTAGGTTTCCTGTCTCATTACCAGTGCTAATATCTCCACACCTGCTATCCCTCTGTATTTCACACCTAATCCAATCACACCTGCTATTGCTATTCGGCATCTGAAATCACCTTTATAAAGTTTACATCTCCAGTACCTTGTATTACATTTTGTGGCACACACGGACCGGCCTGACAAAGTGACATTTATGTCAGATCCAGCCCTTGTAACAAATGAGTTCAACACCTCTGGATTAGACAATACTAATCTTGATGGTCTAATTCAGTATAAGGCAGCTTGATTTAGGGGAGTGTTTGTGGCTCAGTGTTTAGAACATCTCCTTTGTTTGGAGAAGGTCCCCAGGTCAATCCCAGCATTTCCCGTTTAAAAGGATCAGGGAGGAAGAGTCTGAGACCCTGGAGAGCTGTCGCCAGGCGGCGTGTGTATTTATTTATTTCATTTGTAGCCTGCCTTTATCCTCATTGGGAGCCACAAGCGGTTTGCATCATTTCCTTCTTCTCCATTTTATCCTCACAACAGCCCCAGGAGCGGTGTTCCCTCTAAGCCGAGTTAGTGTGAGCCAGCTCACAGTTTTTTAGCCTCTAGCTCACACATTTTTGTCTTCACTCAGGAAGGGATGGCTCCAGAGTAAACTAATTTATGCAGTCGCCAAATTGCTCGCTCACAACCTTAATGCCAGTGGCTTACAAAGTAGAATTTTTGCTCACAGGACTCCATAGCTTAGAGGGAGCATTGCTTAGGTGGTAGTTTAAACGGAGAGAGACTTGACCGAGCGGCCCAAGGTCAACCAGTGAGCTTCCAAGGCAAGGTGGGGATTGAGACTCGGGTCTCCCGTATCCTCGTCCAGCACTCTGAACCGCTACACCACCCTGACCTTGACAGGTCCCCGTTTTGCCTCAGGGTAAGGCACATGAGCTAACCCCGGGGATTGCTCACTAACTAACCTTCTGGTTCGATAGGCATGTTCTCTACTTTATGGGGACACGGTCAGGTTAAAAGGAGCCCGTCGAAGCGCTCAGCCCTTATTATTATGGGTAATTCCTGCGACTAATCCTTGGGTGTTTGCCACGGACATAGAGACAGTCGGTCAGAGAGCTCCTAGAGGACACACCCCACGTTTTATTTTGTCTTTCTTTCAAGCGACCTGATAGGAAGCCAGTGCTGAATCGTGTTTGTTTAGGTTTGCCGTGGAAAAGAAGGGAAAACGCTTCGCTTGCAGAACGAGCTGCAGATTTGCTCTTCTCCTGGTTTCTCTGCTGGGGGAAACGAGTTGTGTGCCAGTTATTCCCTCCCCCCCCCCCCAATACACACACACACACTCCTTTTTAATCTGACTATCCTGGTATGGGGCTTGGGAGTGCCAAAGGGAATGGAAAGTTTGCCGCAGGAGGGTGACCGCAGTTTCCTGTTGCTAAGTTTGATGGAAACAAAATATAAAAACGGCAGTATATTGAGGCCACTTAAAATGTACTGGAGCTTTTTTTAAAACCCTCCTACACACTCAGCTGTATAATTGACCCCAAATGGGTAAAAACACACACACGCTCACACACACACTGACCTCCGATTGAAGTTTCCCTAAAAGGGTAATTCAAAGGGAGAGGCACTGCTGTTCCTCCAAGGTATTGGGGGGGGGTCCTAAATGACCCCAACAAGGTGACAACTTTCACACCACGCTAGCCACTTCAAGCTGATGGTTAGCAGGGCCATCCTAAGAACACTTCCCTTAGGAGGAAGCAAGGTTGTGCCATAAAAGCCGAACTAGACATGTGGGCGTCCTCATAGCTGCCACGGGGACGCTTTTTGTTGTTCAGTCGCACAGTCGAGCCCGACTCTTCGCGACCCCATGGACCAGATTACGCCAGGCCCTCCTGTCTTCCGCTGTCCGCTGAAGTTTGCTCAATTTCATGTTCGTTGCATCGATGACACTGTCTAACCATCTCATTCTTTGCCGTCCCCTTCTTCTTTGACCTTCAATCTTTCCCAGCATCAGGTTCTTCTCCAGGGAGTGCTCCCTTCTCATTTGGTGGCCAAAGTATTTGAGCTTCAGCTTCAGGATCTGGCCTTCCAGGGAACAGTCAGGGTTGATTTCTTTTAGGATTGACTGATTTGATCTCCTTGCAGTCCAAGGGACTCTCAAGAGTCTTCTCCAGCACCATAGTTCAAAAGAATCTATTCTTCGGCGCTCGGCCTTCCTTATAGTCCAACTCTCACAGCTACTGCTGTTTTAAAGTGCATTCTAACAATGCAGCAAAGGCCCGGTCCTGCTTGGGAGTCCAGTGTGGCAGCTGAAGTTCTCTTGTCTCCCCCTCACCCCAAGTGCCGGCTGATTTTTTGGGGACAGAGGGCAGGTTTGATCATGACTAGGCTCTTGTGGCATTTTTAAATCGCTTTAAATTGGGAACGGTGCATTTGGGGCTGCCATTAGGATGCCATCGTGTCTAGTTTGGCCCTAAGACAAGGAGGCATGAGCTGTTCAGATATGTTTTCTAACTGGCACCCTTCAGGAAATGTTGAGTTGAAGGAAATGTGTATGAGGTCAGTATCTAGGGTTGCCAACCTCCGGCTGGAGTCTGGAGTTCTCCTGGCGTTACAAGTGATCCCCAGACCACAAAGATCAGTTCCCCTGGTGAAATTTTCCAGTTTCAGAGGGAAATGCTGATCACCACTTTGGGGGTCAAGAAGCAATTTTTCTCCAGGCCAGTTTGGCCAGGGATCCTGGAGGGTTTTGGTTTTTTTGCCATCTTCTGGGTATGGAGCAAGGGTCACTGGGTGTGTGTGGGGAGAGAGGTATTTGTGAATTTCCTGCATTGTGCAGGGGGTTGGACTAGATGACCCTGGAGGTCCCTTCCAACTCTGTGACTCTATGGTATTACATCGCTGATGAGCTCCCTCCACCCCCCAAGCTCTGCCCTCCATAGGCCCTGCTCCTGGATCTCCAGGAATTTCCTAGGCCAGGGTTGGCAACCTTAACTACGTTCCACAGGAATTAGCTTTGGAGGAGTCATTATAAACCCCAGAATACTACCTTTGTTCTATGAATACCAATCTTTCATACGCTTTCATTTTTTAAAATTGCATTATACTATTGTTCATTGTCTGTTGAACCCGATAACCAATTAGTAAAGAGTCGTTAAAATTTGCTTGCATAGATCCAAGTGGTGAGCTTGGCTAGGTGATAAATGACTGCTGATCCGGAGGGATGTTCTTTAGCTTCTCTCTGTCTTATCTGTGGTTTCACTCGGTAAGTTCAAGTTTAGGCTTTTCTTGGCAGATGTTTCTGGTGGCTTTGCTTGTTTTAAATTAGCCGTGTGGTTTGTTTGTTTGTTTGTTCCGGTGCTTATGGGGTCTTTATTTCTAATATTAGTAGGAAACAAAGCTGAAGGGTGCTGTGAACTTTTGGACTCCATGCCTAGAGTACTGATGTATTTCCACCGTTTTCCATGCCCACTCCCGTTATCTTCTGCATCACAGTAGGGGAGAAAAGGAAACGTTTATGTTTTCAGTTGAAGTTCCTGAGTTACTTCTTGGTGGATGGTGTCCTTGAGTACCCAAGTGCATAAAAAGTAGTTAACGTCCAGCTCCTGGCTCGGAAGCCATGCCCTGCCTCTCAAATAGTTCTTCTGGGTTCTGGATGTTCAGAACCCTGCTAACGCCAGTTCCCTTGGCGCTGAAGAGAGCCAGCTGAAGCTTGGGAAGGATTGATGGGGTGTGGTTTGCTGGGCTCAGAAAGAAAATGTGGACTGGTACAGCAGTGGGTAGCTGGGGAACTTGGCAAATCAAATCTGGACTGGGTTCTTTTCCATCCACGCTGTCCAACATCCAGAGGTGGCTGAAAAACTACAAAGGACGTCTGAGTCACCTTGGGGGAATTGGTACATGCAAGGGAGGGTGGTGTTTCAGAGCTGCTTCTGCATTTGTTTCTCCTGGCATGTATCCTGAAATTGGGGGGAAATTGAAAACTCTTACAGTCTGAATGGGATTTGAGGCCTACTGAGCTATTTGCCAATGGTTTGTCTGAGAGGCCTCTTCAGCCACATAAGGGTTGAAAAACTTCAGCCCTTGTGATTGGTGGGTTGTATGAAGCCACTGGATTGATTAGGACTGGGCATGCCAACCTCCCGATGGGGCCTGGAGATCTCCCAGAACAACAACTGTTCTCCATACTACAGAGATCCATTTCCTGGAGAAAACACCTGCTTTGGGGGGTGGACTGTCTGTCTTCACATCCTTGCTAAGGTCGTTCCCTTCCCCACACCCCACCCTCCCCAAGTTCCACCCTCAAATCTCTAGGAATTTCCCAACCGAGATCTGGCTGCCCTGTCTGGGACTGATTTGGGTAGCATCTGAAAACTGATGGGTTGGCTGGCACAAAAACCGTCTGCGGAGATTAGGCTGGGGAAAGCAGGGAACAAAACACCCAAGGTTAGTCGGAAAGCAGGGAACAAAACACCCGAGGTTAGTCAAGGTGGATCTTCCTGACTGGTGAAAGACACAAACGTTGAGCAGGCCAAGAGTATTACGTGGCCTTTATTTATTGATTTGGAGAAAATATTCCGCTTTTACAGAGGCTCCCTCCTAGTGGCTTGCACACTAAGAGCAGTACCATTGCAGGACATAAATACCTTAAACAAACCATAGATTCCGATGGGCAGCCATGTTGGCCTGAAGCAAGAGAACAGAGTTCGAGTCCAGTGGCCCCTGGAAGACCAACAAAGTTTAATTCTGCGTATACCCGGAATTAAACTTTGTTGGTCTGAAAGGTGCCACTGAACCCAAACTTTTGTTAATTAAACCATGTACTCAGTATGAATCGGGGCTGGGGGGAGGATGGATGACCCACATTGGGTGGGTGTTTTTGTTTTCATTCATGTACTTAAAGATTTACAAGTGGAGGCCTGCAGTACTCGCAGGGGTTCCTTCGATATCTTATCATTTCCCCCACACACACCCTGTCACTGCCCACTGCAGCTCCCAGTCCCCTCCCATTTCCACCACTGGGCCTCCACGGCTGATCCTGGGCCCAGCAAAGTTCACAGCCTCTGCTGCTGGACCCACGGCAGCTTCCTCCCCTCCCCGATCGTTGCCACTGCTGATCCTGGGTCTTGCTAGGCTCCCATCCACAACTGTTAAAGAGGTGGTAAGCAATGTTCCCTCTAAGCTGTGAAGTCTTGTGAGCAAAAATTCTACTTTGTGAGCTGCTGGCATTAAAGTTATGAGTGAGTGATTTGGCTATGGCATAAATTAGTTTGCTCTGGAGCCCTCCTTCCTGAGCGAAGACACAAATTTGTGAGCCAGAGGCTAAAAAACTGTGAGTTAGCTCACACTAACTCAGCTTAGAGGGAACACTGGTGATAAGTTTTTACGTTGCCTGCACATGCGCAGACAATGCTTTTGTTTTGGGGGAGATTTTATTTATTTATTTATTTCATTTCATTTCTGTCCCGCCCTCCCCGCCGAAGTAGGGGATTTTAAGGATTTCAGATTTTTCTGCAGACCCAAGTTTGCAGAAGTATCTGTTTTCTTGGGCCGCACGTGGCTGTTAGTATATAGATACCCCTCTTTTTGGACCAGAAGAGCATTCTCTCCTCCATTTTCTTTCCACAACAGCAGCCCGGTGAGGCTGAGAGAGAGTGTCTGACTGGTCCCAGGCTATCCAGCGACCTTTCATGACGGAGTCAGGATTCAAATCTGGGTCTCCCAGATCCTAGTGCGTCACTCTGACCTCTGCGCCATGCTGGCTCTGGGGGAACTCTGGTGTAGGGGAACTAGTGTCTGTTGCCAGGGCACTAAAGTAAAAACCAGTTGTAAGAGGAGAAAGGCCATTCTTCTCACTGCTGTCCCTCTTCTGCTCGTTGCAGAAAATCCGTCTGTTCCAGGAAGGGATGACCTTACAGTCACTCAGATAGTTTAGTCATCGCTTAACTTTTCTCACACCCACAAGTATCCTCTTTGGGCTGGGGACGTTGATAGAGCAGTGGACTATATACACCCAGGTGACCTTTTAAAAAAACACAACTTTCTCCTTTTTCTCTGCTTGCCGAATTTCGGATGGGGAAACACGGTCTTCCCGATTTGGTGAATATTGTCCCACCTCTGTTTGCCTCCTGCACAAAACTGTGCAAAGTCCGTCGTCCCTGTGAATGAATGACTCCAGCCAGGCATTCTGAATGACCAGCACAGTTCCAGATGAGCTGTCTGGGTTTTCTTTGGTGGGGGCCGATATCTCAGGCATTGCGATTCTCTGTCCTTAACCACATGAATGCGAGGAAAAACAAACATTAAAAATGGCTGTCTTGTATTGGACAGTGGCGGTCCGGTCGAGCTGAAGTCCCTCCCTGCCTTTTGAAAGCTGTAGTGACTAAAGGGTCAGACTGGGGATCTGGGAGACCCTGGTTTGAACCCCCACTCATGCCATGGAAACTTGCTGGGTGATCTTGGGTGAATCAGGCACATTCAGCCTAACCTACCTCACAGGGTTGTTGTGACGGTAAACGGGGGAAAGGAGAGCGATGTCAGCTATTTTGGGTCCTCATTGGGGAGAAAGGCAGAGAGAGTAAATGAAGTAAATACAGAAATCCCTTCTTGTCTTCCGACTGTCACATGAAGGATGCTGCATTTGGCTGTGCTCCTAGGCATCAGCCCGCATTAGAATGGTAGAAACAAAATGCCCTTGTATCTGGGTCTTTCTTCTTGCTGTAAGCAAAGCTGATACTTTGCTCCTGCCTGCCTTTCCTTCTAAGGGTGGGGAGGGAAAATTGGGTGAATGCTGACTTTTCAACATGGACAGCTGCCTCTAAAAAAATAAAATAAAATAAACATTTTTGAAAACCACATTGTATCATAATCTGCATTACATCATCCAGAGGGAAGATGGTCTTATATCCGTACAAGGGAGCTGCGTGCCAAAACAGAGAGGGATTCGTAGCTCAGCAAATATCGTGTTGACCAGATTTATAAAGCTGCCTTAGACCAAGTCAGGCCATTGGCCCACCCTTCTCAGTACGGTCCTCTCTGATTGGCTGCAGCTCTCTGACGTCTCAAGGCACAGAAGCGTCTTTCCCCCAACAAGATCCTTTAACTTATGGGCCCCCAGCGTGGTGCCCTTGATAGCCATAGTGCCCGCCAGCACCTTTCCTGGTGCCCACCAAGTGTTTTAAAAAGTGGACAGGAGAGCACCGAGTGGGGCTTTTGCCCAGCAGGGCTTCAGACTGACCACTGTTGAAAGACTGCTATTATTTATTTATTTATTTATTTTATTTGTTTCGATTTGTATCCCGCCCTCCCTGAAGGCTCAGGGCGGCTAACAATATAAACAATTTAAACAATATAAACAATATAAAACAATATCAACCAGGTAAAATTATAAAAACAAACAATACAACATAAGCACAACATTTAAAACCAAGATGACGGGAAGACAATGGCATGGTTTTCGAGGTGGAATATCGAAGGTGGAATAGCGGCAGTGGCGGCTCCTACTCAAAAGCCGGGCGGAAGAGCTCCGTCTTGCAGGCCCTGCGGAACTGGACAAGGTCCCGCAGGGCCCGGATCTCCTCTGGGAGCTCCTTCCACCAGGTAGGAGCCGCCACCGAAAAAGCCCTGGCTCTTGTTAGATTTATGCATAACTTCACTCCCTGACATTTTGTGTTTGGCTTGGCCTCCTGTGGCAGCCATTTTGTGTCTGGCCCCAACTCTTCAGGCAGCCATTTTGTGGTTGTGCTCCCCCAGGGCCAGAATTCCAAAGGTGCCTACAGGCTTAAAAAAGTTGAGGACCCCTGCTTTAAATGGAGAGGCCAAGTATTAAACACGAGCTGCTGCCTTCTTATAAATGGGCACATCCAGGGGTCCTTTCGTAGAAAAAGAGGTGCAGGAGCTCATTAGCATAAATCATTAGCATAACTTATTTGCATATGCCACAACCCCTGACATCACTGGAAGTGTGTCAGAAGGCAACAGCCACTGCTCAGGCTCCACTGAACTGCTTTGGATTGGTAGCTATGGGAGGGAGGAAGCGCACAGATCTGCCGTCACAGAGGAGGGAGACCTTGTACCTGAATAAACCTTGGTCTTAAAGGTGCCACTAGACTCTTTTGGATGGCCGGCAAGCGCAGGAAAGTGCATGGCTGCTTGTGGGTCGAAGAAGGCGGCGTGGAGGACGCGCATGGCCTCAAGCAGGTAGGGGGCCACGGTGGTGGCGGGACAGAGGTGCAGGAGGAGGCTGAGTAGGCGCAGGAGGCCAGGGCGGAGCTCCTCGCAGGCCTTGCGGGAGTAGCCGGGGACCACCTTGCAGAGGCGCCGTGCTAGAGCAGGCAGTGGCAGAGCAGCTCGAGAGCCAGCTCACGGCAGCGCTCCACTGGGTCGGCCAGCAGGCCGGGAAAGGCGAGGGGGGCTGCTGGGAGCAGGGGGTGGGGCTTGCTGCACGTGCCCACCCCCTGGGCTCCTTGCTGCCGGAGCTCCGCTCCTGTGCGCTCCTGCAGGGAATGAGCCCTGGGCACGTCACAAAGAAAACTATAGCAGTTCTCAAAATACATAGCTGAACTATTCAGCAGCTATTGCCAGGTACCCAGGACAGGCAGAAGGTCCAACCCCCCACTCCCCAAGAGAGATAGTACATGCAGGTTTGCTTGCCTTGCCTCTTTGTAGCTAAGGGTGCCCACTGAAAAGCCTTTATTTAAATAGCTCCAAAATTCTGGGGGCAGTGCCCTTGCAGCTTTATACTGTCTTTCATAGAATCATAGAGCTGGAAGGGACCTCCAGGGTCATCTAGTCCAACCCACTGCACAATGCAGGAAATTCACAATTACCTCCCCCTCTACACCCACAGTGACCGCTGTTCCACACCCAGAAGATTACAAAAAACCTCCAGGACCCCTGACCAAACCGGTCTGGAGAAAAATTGCTTCTCGACCCCAAAGTGGCAATCAGCACCTCCCTGGGCATGCAAGAAAGGGCCACAAGAACCAAGCACTTAAGCAACCCTTCCTGCCCTCCCTCTCATAATCTGCCTTAAGTTCACAGAATCTGCATTGCTGTCAGATGGCCATCTAGCCTCTGTTTGAAAACCTCCAAAGAAGGAGAGCCCACCACCTCCCGAGGAAGCCTGTTCCACTGAGGAACCGCTCTGTCAGGAAGTTCTTCCTGATGTTTAGCTGAAAACTCTTTTGATTCCATTTCAACCCTTTGATTATGGTCCGACCTTCTGGGGCAACAGAAAACAACTCCGCACCATCCTCTATATCACAGCCTCTCAAATACTTGAAGATAGTTATCATATAACCTCTCAGTCATCTCCTCTCCAGGCTAAATACACCCAGCTCCTTCAACCTTTCCTCATAGGACTTGGTCTCCAGACCCCTCACCATCTTTATTGCCCTCCTCTGGACACGTTCCAGCTTGTCTACATCCTTCTTAAACTGTGGTGCCCAAAACTGAACACAATGCTCTAGTTGAGGTCTAACCAGAGCAGAGTTAAAGTGGTTCCATCACTTTGCGTGATCTGGACACTATACTTCTGTTGATACAGCCCAAAATCGCATTTGCCTTTTTAGCAGCTACATCACACTGCTGACTCATGTTAAGGCAATCGCATCACACTGCTGACTCATGTTCCATTCATATGCAGGGGGGCAAATAGGTTGGGAAACGGAGAACTGAAAATTGCACTTTCACGTTGCACTGCTTTGCTTCTCAAATCCGGAGGGAGACCAGATCAGGGGAGGCAACCCCCATCATGTCTAGCGAGTAGCGACACGCAAGAGATCGTTCTGTTCGACATGCTGAGCCAGTTCTCTCCCTGACCAACCGAGGTGGAACTCTAAGGTGCCAGCCAGCCATGGCCTGGGAGGGAGGAGGATTGGCAGCATGGGAGAGGGTGATGGATGTGGCTTCTGGCCACGTTCACCTCCTGAGCTGTCAGCGGTCCGAGGCTCTGGCAGTGCTGTTTGGGCTTGGCTGGGTCCCAGGGTGTCTGGCCAAGGATGACCCCGGCTTCTTCTCTCCCTTCCCCTCTTACCTGTCAGCACGCCAGAGCCTTCACAAGCAAGCGCTGATGTAGGGTTTTTGTCAGCATGGACCCCATCCCTACTATTTAACCGTAGCGTATTCAGAATGTCAAGACAAATGCTGATACCTTATCGTCTAGGCCTGCCTGTTTAATTTGCCCAAGATGTGTGTGTTAGGTGCTGTCAAATGGCTTCCGATTTACAGTGGCCCTGTGAATCAGTGACCTCCAAAAGAGATCTTTCTTACATCCTATCTCGGCTATAATCACCCAGTACTTAACGTGCCTTGACTCTAAATGGTCCTTCCTGACAACCAACCTCCACTCCCTATAAGTAATGGTTGAGGAGGTTCTGTTCCACAGTATCCGAGGAAGGGTGCTTGTACACGAAGGCTTGAACTGTGTGAATAAAGCTTTGTTTGTCTTGAAGGTGCAAACTTAGTTCTGCTGCTTCAGACCCATACGGCTGCACCACTTGAATCTACCTCCAAAACTTGACAGCCTTGCTCACATATGGCAAAAGGATGGCCCTTGTCTTGAGTCCGTCCATCTCTTGTTGGGTCTTCCTCTTTTCCTGCTGCCTTCCACTTTTCCTTTCATTCTTGTCTTTCCCAGGGACTCTTTGTCTTCTCATAATGTGACCAAAGTATGATGGCTTCAGTTTAGTCTCTTTAGCTTCTAGGAGAAGTTCAGACTCGACCTAGACCCCTCTTACTTGTCTTTTTGGCGGTCCACCGTGTCTGTAAAACTCTCCTCCGACACCATATTTCAACTGAATCAGTTTTCTTCCTGTCAGCTTTCTTTGTTGTTCAACTTTCACATCCGTGCATAGTAATGGGAGTTCCATAGTATGAATTATTTTGGTCTTGGCCTCTCCAGTAAGGATTCCTGATACTTAAGGATCTTTTCTGGCTTAATGGCTTAATGGCTACCCGTCTCAGTCTCCTTCTGATTTCTTGGTTGCAGACTCTCCCTTTTGGTTGATGATGGAGCCAAGGAGTAGAGAATCTTTAACATACGTGTTCTGATTGTCTGAATTTAGCCATTGTGTTTCCAGAAGGAAGTAACAAGATGGTTCTCTGTACACAGTATATATAGTTAATAAGAAGCAAAAAGAAACTGTGATACTGAAAAATTAAACAAAATTTATGAATATTAAATACAATATATAACAGAAATACAAAATGTGAAGTCCGGAATGTGGAGCCATTTCGATGAGCGTCTTCTTCTGAGTAGAGTGAAACAATTCAATGTCTGACAACTCTTCTTAATGGGACAGAGTCTCATATACAAAATGTGAAGTTCCTAATGTGAAGTTCCTTGCTTTTCTGCTGCCACTGTAGCAGAAGCAGCAAGGTTCCCTTTGCTAGGGGTAAGCCACAAGGTGAAACTAGAGTTTTCAGTAAGAAGAGAGAAGAGAAGAGATTGGATTTATACCCCACACTTCACTTGGAGTCTCAGAGTGGCTTACAAACTCCTTTCCCGTCCCCCTCCCCACAACAGACACCCTGTGAGGTAAGTGGGGCTGAAAGAGCTCTGACAGAAATTGTTCTTTTCAATAACAGCTCTGACAGAACTATGACTTGCCCAAGGTCATCCAGCAGCTTCGAGTGGAGGAGTGGGGAATCAAGCCCAGTTCTCCCAGATTAGAGTCTGCACACTTACCTACTACTACAAACTGGCTACCCCAAACCACTACACCCAAATTTAGTCAGCTTGAGTTCAGCAGGGTGTCGGATAAACTGGGAAGATTTCCACAGAATAAGAGAGGCGAAAAGGCTTAAATAGGGTTGCTCAGCTTAATACCAGATGGGCATATCCTTTTTGACCTTGGTGCCCTTTGTCACCTCCAGAGTGTCAGCAGAATATGCAAAGAGGACTTGCCCCTGCCTTTGACCTGCCTTGCACCAGCATGTCGATAATTCTTGCATGGTAGACAGGAGCCAGGCCAGTGCCTGAGATCAGAGGCCGGACCCTGCTCTGTTGAACATCAGTGGTGGAAGACCGAGATAGTACGCCGCGCTGTCATAGTGCGGAAGCGGGAACTGTTTCTTGGCAAACTCAGCTGGTCCTTTTATTGAGTTCTTAATCGGCCCTTCTTCCAAGGAGTTTGGGCGGTGGGCTCAAACAGACGTAGGGCTCAAACATTATTTCTGTGGGCTTGGTACTAAATTTTAGCACAGCTTGAGACACAAACACACCCCAGACACCAATTCCATCACCTTGGGCTGCCAAGCCCTGAGGGGGATGGCCCAGTCTTAGCCCTGTCTCATCAGATCTTGGAAGCTAAGTAGGGTCGGCCCTGGTCAATATTTGGATGTCTCTTGCTTTGAAAACCACACAGGAACGCCATGAGTTAGCTGTGACTTGATGACAAAAGGTTGCCAACCTCCAGGTGTGGCCTGGAGATCGCCTGCTATTACAATTGATTTCCAGATGACCAAGATCACTTCTCCTGGACGAGGTGGCTTTTTTGGAGAGTGGACTCCGTGGCATCAGGCGCCTCCAGAGTCCTCCCACCCTCCCCTGGCTCTACTCCCAAATCTTTGGAAATTTCCCAACCTGGAGTTGCCCAGCCCTACTTGTATACATACACGGTTGTACATGTACGCATAAAAGAAACAAAAAGGTCTATTTTGAAAAGACCATAATTAGACCATCTCATGGAAGTGGGCTTGTGGACCTGCCGAGACTGTCCTGAATTCTTAGGTGACCATAAACTGCACACATCCCCCCCAGGGTTGCCAACAGCCAGGTGACGCCTGGAGATATCCTGGAATTACGACCGATCTCCAGATGACACAGAGCAGTTCCCACGGACAAACTGGCTGTTTTGGAGGGTAAAATCTGTTGGATATTTTTAACTCTGCATGGAAGAGGATCTGGGAGGGAAAGGGCTGAAAGAATTCCCTAACCCTCTCATCAGTTAGATGCTGAACCTCTTTGGTGGTTGATTGCCTTTCTGTTTGCCTCTTATATAGGACCTCCCTTCTTCTCCCTCTTACCTGGGCTTGGAGTTGTAAAGAGGTTAACCTTTTTTGGAAGTTAATCTGTTCGCAATAAGTTTAACGTATCGACATAAATATGTCATGTAAATTGTGCTTCTATTTCTGCAAGTAAAATTTCTTTCTCTCCTTACCATTGGAGTCAGATAATCTTTTGCAATTTGTTTGAACAGCATTTCCCCCTTAACTGGGAAGCATGGAGGACTGGGGATATTGAGTAAAGCTTTTGTGCTTCCAAGGGAAATTATTTTTTTGCATTTAACCCAATAAAATCTATGGCATTATACCATGCTGAGGTCCCTCCCCTTGCCAGGCTCCACCTTGAAATCTCCAGGGATTTCTCAACTTGGATCTGGCAACCTTACATTCCTCCCTTCTCCATCGCGTGCTTGGGTACTGGGTTTATATCATCCCTTCCCTCTCCCCCCCCCCTCCAGAAAACAACCCCAGGGGGCGAATTAGGCTAAAATCTTAAAGCTGGTGAGTTTTCATGGGCAGGTGGGAATTTGAACCCGTGCCCATTAATTAACGTCTAACCCTATTTCTGCTGCACCACACTTTTCCTGCCTCTCTTAGCTCAGTTGTGTCAGTGTTGTCTTCGTGTAACTTTGAAGTCCACGTTGATATTACGACATGTCCTTGAGGAAGATGGAGATGAAGGCCTGCCTCCTCCTGTAATGTCTGTCCCCACAGTTAAGATCCTCTTCTTGAGACCTCTGTCTGTGCCCCTGCCTGCAGAGGTAAGGCAGATGGCAACCAAAGACAGGACTTTTTTGGTGGTGGCACCTAATTTTTGGAATGCCCTCCCACTTGAGGCACCTTTCTCGATTTTCTTTAGCCACCAAATGAAGCACTTCTCTTTACCCAGGGTTTGAACAGACCGGTTCCATCTTTTTTTCTTGTGTAAATCCATTTTATGGTCTGCCCCTAGCCTTTTTTGGCAATATCGCTATGTTTGTTTCATGTGTTTTGATGCCCTGGCTTGTTTTTACTGTCTTGTTTTGTTGTTTTTACTTGTGAGCAAGGGCGGATTAAGTCTCCCTGGTGCCCTCCAAGCACTGACCGATCTTGGTGCTCCCCCCTCCTTTCCACACTGACCCAGCCCATTTTAGTTGTTGACCTGCCTGACCAGGTATACCATGCAGGTTGCAGCAATGCAAAAATATATTCCTACGATAACACGACATACTGTGCAAACTAAGCCAAGCTTTGGCTGCATTAAAGTTCTACAAAAATGTAGTACATCTATTTTCATATTTCACAAGTTAAATGTATCAAAGTTCCAATATTCATGACCTGAAAGGCATTCTTCTACATTTTTTCCCAACTTTGTGGTGCCCCCTTTGGCCCTGGTGCCCTAAGCACGTGCTTAGTTTGCTTAATGGGTAATCCGTCACTGTTTGTGCACAGCCTTGATCAGGTCTGAGGAGAGGGCCTACGCATTTCCTATCATCTCCTGGTTCGGGTTGTGATCCGGCAGCTGCCCCACTGGAGGCTCTGTTGCTTTTCTGAAGCCAGGGTGCTGTTCTTCGAGATGATTATCTGGCACGCGAACGCTGATGGATTGAGACAGCTGTCACCGTTGCTGGGGGGGTGGGGGGGTTGCTTAGTCACTCCTTCCCTTGTTCCTTCTTGTTCTCTTTCTGTATTTGATCTCGCACTTCTGGACTTCTGCAAAGCATGGAGGCGTCTCTCTGTCTCTACCCAAAGTGGTGGGTGGCAGAAATTCTGAGAGGCCTGTCGTGCACCAGTGACACACTGCCAAAGAGGCACTGGGGTTTTCTTCCTTTTGAATTCCCCAGCCCGAGATGAAATGCCGGTTAATTTGATCACTTCTGCATGAACCTCTGACCGGGTTAACAAACATGGTCCCAATCAGGCAAACTAGGGTTCTGTAGACTGGGAAGAGCCTGCACTCTGCTGGTGCCTTTCTGCCCTTCCAAAGTCCCTGCTCTCTTTAAAATGTCCCCAGATGCTTTTCTGGACGTCTCTGTCTTATGCCATTTCGTCCAGGGTCACCTCAATTTAGTCACACAAGCCTAGGCTTAAGGAGTGAGGATCGGCCGTTTTCCTGAACTGAGTTTGCTTATAACCAGGATTCTTGCATTTCGTTTACAGTTGAAGATTTAGTCTTTGTACTCGTATTTGGCAGTAGAGTACTGTGTACTTCAAACGAACTCCCTTATTCCATGGAGGCTTTGGTGTTTCCCCAGAGTTCTTGCCCGGGTTACCAGATTTCCTCCTGGCAGTGGGTGGGAGATGTAACTTCTGGGTTGGGGCCAATCTTCCCTCTAAGCTGAGTTAGTGTGAGCTAGCTCACAGTTTTTTAGCCTCCAGCTCACAGATTTTTGGCTCCAGAGCAAACTGATTTATGCAGTAGCCAAATTGCTCATTCACAACTTTGATGCCAGTAGCTCACAAAGTAGAATTTTTGCTCACAAGACTCCACAGCTTAGAGGGAACATTAGTTGGGGCCTCACTGCCACCAGTGGCATGCTGACATCACCAGCATCATGCTGATGTCACTCCCCATATGCCCAGAAATTATATCAGCGTGTTGTGTATAGTCTGGCATTTGGGCAAAACTCTATGGTTTAACCCAAATACCAGAGTGTCCTAGGTGATGCACTAATGTCGCTTCTGGGCACATGAGGAGTGGTGTCAGTGAGTTGCGATGATGCCTACATCCCCCTGGTTTCCCACCATCCCACCCCCACTGCTGGCCAGCTGAGTGGCAACGGGGAATCCCATGCCCTTGGTAAGCCCAATTCTTGTCTAAATCAGAAATAAAGCTTTAGTACATGTAATTTAGTACATGTAACAGCGTTCCGTGCACCTTGGTGTTTAGTCATGCCGGCCACATGACCACGGAAACGTCTTTGGACAGCGCTGGCTCTTCGGCTTTGAAACAGAGATGAGCACTGCAACCCTAGAGTCGGATTTGACTGGCTTTCAAGCAAGGGAACCTTTACCTTTACCTGTAATTGAAAAAGTGGGTTCTATATCAAATCATGCCTGAACTCTCCCTAAATCACTACGCTGAGGCTATTGTATTTTGGTCACATTATGAGAAGACAAGAGTCAGTGTAAAGAATTATTTATTTATTTCATTAGATTTATAGACCGCCCTCTCTGCGAACGGGCTCAGGGCGGCTAACAAACTGGGCACGTATGCCGATACTCGAAACAATTAAAAACAAGATAAAACAGTCCATTACAATCATATAACAAAACAAAGTGCTCTTGTTGTCTCAAAAAGAATCTACGGGAACAAGATGGCATCCTGATGGTAGTGGTCCCTAATCGATAATATCAGTTCCAGGCAGCACTGTCGTTCATTTGTCACCGGGCCATCAGACCCCCCGATGTTACCTAACCTAGTTGTTGGTGGTGGTGCAGCGGCGGCAGCTCCTACTCAAAAGCCTGGCGGAAGAGCTCCATCTTACAGGCCCTACGGAACTGCTCAAGGTCCCGCAGGGCCCGGATCTCCTCCGGGAGCTCATTCCACCAGGTAGGAGCCGCCACCGAAAAAGCCCTGGCCCTGGTTGCTGCAAATCTGGCATCTTTGGGGCCTGGAGTTACCAGGAGATGTTGCGTCCCTGACCGTAGTGCCCTTCGGGGAACATGTGGGGGAATTAATGCCAGGAAAAGTTGAAGGCAGCAGAAAAAGAGGAAAACCCAACATGAGATACCCAGTCGAGGAAGCCATGAGGGCCCTCCGTTTGCAAGTCCCGAGCAAGGCTGTTAACAGTAGAACATTTTGGAGGTCATTAGTTCATATGGTCGCCATGAGTCAAAAGTGACTCGACTTTACTGAACACGCTCACACACACACACACGTAATTGCATTTATACCAATTCATTTCCTTTTTTCCTCTTTTCTTCACCTTGCTCCCTACTTCAGTCTTCAATTTAGATAAATTTAGATTGGATTGACTTTAGTTACTTGGTGGTGGAGAAGAGTGCAAGTCATAGCTGCCTTATAAAAACCCCGTGACTTAACGGCGACTTTTGCTCTCAAGGCAAGAGACATTCTGAGGTGACTTCTCATTGCCTGCCTCCACATCACGACTAGGGTTGCCAGCCCCCAGGTCCCGGCGGGGGTTCTCCTGGTTTTGGGGGCATCAGCCCACCTCTGGCCAGCTGGTCAGTGGGGGAGACCCTGCCTCCAAACAGCCACATCCCTGAGTGTCGTTCCCAACATAATGTTGTCACCTGGAAGTGACATCATCATTGCATGGGACGCTCTGTTTTGAGAGCAAAACTCTATGGTAAATTTGGCCTAAAACCATAGAGCTTTTGCCCTCAAACCAGAGCACCGCTGTGTGATGTTGCCAGTGCAATGACATCACTTCTGGGTGATGCCATCGCATTGGGGACTTCCTGGAATGCCCCCCCAACCCTCCCCCCACCAGGTCATTAGTTCATATGGTCGCCATGAGTCAGAAGTGACCTGGCAACCCTAATGATGACCCTGGTATTCCTTGGAGGTCTCCCATCCAAATACTTGCCAGAGCTGACCCTGCTTAGCCTCCAAGATCTGATGAGGTAGGATTAGCCTGGGCTATCCAGGTTAGGGCTTCTTTAATTACTTACTTCCAGAATCCAGAATTTTATTGTGTATATAGCCAAAGGCCATCACAATACAGAATTAGGATAATAAAAGAAAATAATTCTAATCGTACATAGGTAAAACAGCGATTAAAAGGGATTTTCACACAAATAAATAAGAACCAGTTATAAAGAGTAGAACTGTAAAATAATAAATCCAGTCGGACACGGCGACGTGATCATGGAGGAAGCCGAGTCGAGTTTCACCCATATGGGGCTGGATGCACGGCTCACAGGCTGTAGCAGAGCTGGGTTGGGCCAAACCCACGGCAGTGCGGGAGGCTGCCATCCCGCTGGCCTTGGAAGGCAAAGACTTGTTGTGCCTCCTCCTACGCCTTGCCGCTTCTCCAGCGCCTGTTGAATGCCAAAATGGCACCCACGGTGTCCGCGCAGGTGGGCCAGCAAGTAGTGTGCATGCTGCGCCAGCTGGCCACAGACTGTGCCCATCACGCGCGCTTTGCTGATGTCTCAGGCTTGGATGACATGTCTGTGCAGAGAGCCATCTTAATGGAGAAGCCGGATGGGGTAGTGGGCATACCATCCGGGGTCCTGGCCCACTTGCAAGCGCGCAGCCTGAGCCTTCAGGACTCCTTGGAGTTGCTGGTGCTGGACGAGGCAGACCTTCTTTTCTTCTTTTGTCTTTGAGGATGACCTGAAGAGGCTTCTCTGGTCATTTGCCCAAGATCCACTTACTTCATTTGTACCCTTGGCTTCCTTCTCAGCAGGATCTGAAGAGGCTTTTGCAATGTTGTCCTCTCCTCCCCTTTTATCCTCACAACAGCCATGAAAGATAGGTCAGGCTGAGGGTGTGACTGGCTCAAGGTCAGCCAATGAGCTTTCAGGGCAGATTCAAACCTGGGTCTTCCTGAACCTGGTTGGCACTTCAGCTATGCCCCTATACCGGATGCAAACCTGTTTTTGTCTTTTTTTAAAAAAAATTATTTTAGGGTTTTTCAATACCAACAAACACGTATTCTTTACAAAATCATTTCCATGTATTTACAGAGCCTTTAGGTCTCAGTACATTTTCCTATCCAACTATAAAGTTTAGACCATCTATTTACATGTACTTTCAAGTCTCGATTTTGCAGTCTTAAACTTAAATCGTCCATTTGGGAGAGATCTAAAATTTTACAAATTAATTCCTCCTTAGAGGGTATAGTATCGGATTTCCAATTTCTTGCCCACAGAATACGCGCAGCTGAAATTATATAAGATAACAAATATCTATCATTGGATTTGTATACCTTCGGTATTATATTTAATTTAAAAAGTCTCTGGTTTTAATGCAAGTTCTTTGTCTATGATTTCTCGCAAGATCACCAATACCATCTTCCAATATTTTTGTGTTTTAGTGCATTTCCACCACATATGGTAGAATGTTCCCGTATTGGCTTTACACTTCCAACATTGGGCAAACCTGTTTTTGTCTTGATCCCCCCTGGCATGGCCAAGAAACAGAGTTTCAGTGGAACAATGCAGACAAGAGTGGGCTTACAGATGGAGGGACAGTGTGGTGCAGTGGTTGGAATATTGGTCTGTGCCTGTGGAGATCTAACCCATACTCACTCCGGCTGCTGAGGGGGCGGCTTTGAAGCAGTCTTGTGCTTTCACCCAGTCTACCTCACAGGGTTGTTTATCAGGGTAAAATAGAGGAGGGGGAGATCCACGTATACCACCCTGAGTCTTTGGAAGAAAGGTGGGAGTGGAATAAAAATCTACTAAGGTGATTCTTAGCAGCTGGAGCCACTAGAGGCAGGGGGCATAGCGTGTGCTTTCACAACAATGCTGGTACAGTCACTTCCCGGGGAAGATCACTGTCCTGCGTACCTACCCTTCATAATAAGCGGTAAACCAGTTTTACCAGCATCAAACAAGAATACTTTGCGTTTTTAAAAAGTGTGCTTAAAACAGAAGGTTTCCAGCACAACGCTGTCTGTTTTTGCTATTTATAAAGGGATACACCCAAAGCACATTTATGGAATAAGCAGCTTGGTTTTAGGGGGAGGGGTGTCACTATATTTATTTATTTGTTTATTTTTCAAATTTATATTCTGCCGTCCCCACAATGGGCTCGGGGCGGATCACAGCAGCATTCAGGCCATTCGGCCTCACAAACACCATAATAAACAGTCAGTTAAAAACATTAAAATAAGCATTTAAAAACAATTTACACCAATACTGGTGCTGCCGGACTCTGAGTTTGTTCAATCTGGGCTGCGTAGAGAGTGTTGGGGGTGGAGAGAGGTGCTCTAGGCTCCAAGCAAAGGTCTGCCATGAAACAAATTATTTGTTTCATTTTATTCTTTTATACCCAGCCTTTCTCCCCAGTGGGGACCCAAAGCAACTTACGGCATTCTTCTCTCTTCCATTTTATCTTATTTATTTATTTATTTATTTATTTATTTATTTATTTCAGCTTATATCCCGCTCGAACCCCCGAAGGGGTCTCTGAGCAGCTTACAGTTACTCTTTCAATATCCTATCTAAGGCCACATAGACAATTGGGAAGGGACTGCCCTACCGGCACCCCGTGGAGTGAATGTTCTTTCCATCCTGGATCGGCTCAGCGTCAGCAGGTCCCTCCGGCGCGTGGTTCTGCGTCAGCGCGGCTCCGGCTCTGTCCTTCGACTCTGCCGCGCCTGCGCCTCTATGCTCCCCGCGCCGTTCTGGTTCCGCCTTCCGCCGTCCGGAGTTCTGCATCTTCACAACAGCCCTATGGGGTAGCCGAGGCTGAGAGAGGCTGGCCCAAACTCACCCAGCAAGCTTCCATGGCGTGAGTGGGGTTCTCCCAGACCTTAATCTGACACTCTTAACCACTAAACCACACAGGGGGAAAAGCTTATTTGACTGCACTGTCTGGCTCTCTTTGTGAGTGTTTAGGATCCGCCATGATAATTGGCACCACTTACCAGTGAGAGCTTCCTGGTGATATAGGGCATGTGCTCAGAAGACCCCCTTATATACCAGCGTGAAGTTACATATCCCACGCAGGTTCAGCATCCAGGAGAGTCACAACACGGGGGCATCTAACCAGCCATACAGGTCAGAAGACTTAATGGCATAATATGTTTGGAATAGGGGGCAGCAACCTCTGCTGATTCCCCAGTTTGCCCTAGATGCCATTCTTGAGGATCTGCTGACCCCAAGGAACAAATTTTTTTAGGGGGTTCAGCGTAGTGTGGAGGTAGCGGGGAGGGAGATGGTCGGCTCCACAACAT
The DNA here is from genome assembly GCA_029375565.1 of Gekko gecko. Classification (NCBI taxonomy): domain Eukaryota; kingdom Metazoa; phylum Chordata; class Lepidosauria; order Squamata; family Gekkonidae; genus Gekko; species Gekko gecko. The sequence goes on along the minus strand of JAPDNY010000017.1, from coordinate 34,210,253 downwards.
CAATGGATGGTTGGAGACATCCCATTATCAGCATTTATCGGAAGCCCTTTTCAGCCTTGCAAGTGAAATGCTCGGTAAATTCCTTACTACAGCAAGTGAAATGCTCGGTAAATTCCTTACTGCAGCTACACCTTACTACTACAGTAGGAGCCTGCATCTGGCCCACCGGTCACCAGACGGCTATCCCTGGTTTAGCTGTTCCTTTCTCTTCCTTGACTAGAAAATGAAGGGGCGAGATTCTCTCCGTGTTCAGATTTTGTCCTGGATTTCCCTCCCTCCCCTTCAGCATCTGCATTAAATAAGCTTCTTTAACAAAAGTTGATCTGCTTACAAAAACACGGAACACTGTCAGCCTCTGCGTATGGGATTTGTTAATTTTTTGCTGTGTTTTGAAGCAGGACGTTTTATTTTTATTTTTTTGCTGATTTCAGTAACACCAGACTTTAATACTGAACAATAGGGTTCCAGTTTAGGGACAGTTAATTAATCAAGTTGGCAACTCGCTCCTGTGTATAACACGGGGAGCGAGTTGGCAACTTGATTAATTAACTGTCCCTAAACTGGAAGGATTTCCCCCCTTTTCTTGTCTTGCAAAATAATCTCCTGTAATGCTTGTTAGGCCTGCAAATCATTTTATTGCCGTTATATATTGATTTCACTGGAATCTACTTTTGCAGATTGTCCTCAGCCTTTCCCACAGCAGTCGTGAGAAAGCCATTCAGCTTTTCACCCCCTAATGAAATTTTTTTCAGCTATATCTTTGTATTAAATTTCCAAGTAGTTCCATTTGACCTTCAAAGCCGTAAACAACTTGAGGGCCAGGGTTCCACAAGGAACACCTTTGTCATTTTGATAGAAGCTGCACTTCAGATACGACCTTCATTGGAAGTTCTGCAGATGGCCCCAGGGCCTTCTCAGGGTTGGCACCTGCATTGTTAAATGCTTTAGCCAGGGGAAGGCTTTTCAGCCTTGGGCATATGACAGGGGGCAGGACAAGGCCATAACTAGGTAGGATAGTGGCACAGCCCAGTTCGGTTTAGGGGATTAGACACACTCATGGAGAACATAAGAGAAGCCACGTTGGATCAGGCCAGTGGCCCATCTGTTCCAACACTCTGTGTCACACAGTGGCTAAAAACCAGGTGCCATCAAGAGGTTCACCAGTGGGGCCAGTACTCCAGAAGCCCTCTCTCTGTTGCCCCCCAAGCACCAAGAATACAGAGCATCATTGCCCCAGCCTAATGTGGCCAATAGCCACTCATGGACCTCTGCTCCGTATGTTTATCCAATCCCCTCTTGAAGCTGTCCACACTTGTAAAAGGTAAAGGTAAAGCTTCCCCTTGCTCGAAAGCCGGTTGAATCCAACTCTAGGGGGCGGTGCTCATCTCCGTTTCCAAGCCAAAGAGCCAGCGCTGTCCAAACTGTCCGAAGACTTTTCCATGGTCATGTGGCCGGCATGACTAAATGCCGGGGTGCATGGAACACTGTTACCTTCCCACCGAAGTGGTACGTATTTATCTATTTGCAATTTCTTGCTTTCGAACTGCTAGGTTGGCAGGAGCTGGGGCCAGAGATGGGAGCTCACTTGGGTCTTGAACTGACCCAGTCTGCAGCTCAGTGTCTTAACCTCTGAGCCATTGCGGTCCCTATCCATGCTTGTAGCTGACACCAGTTCTTGCAGCAGCGAATTCCATGTCTATCAGGGGATAGGTTTATCAGTGGCTACTAGCCATGGTGACTAAAGAGAATACCCACATTCAGAGGCTGTAAACCTCTGAGTACCAGTGCTAGCACAAGAAATTTTTGAATCAGAGTTCGCTTCATCAGATGCATCGGAGTATAAATCACAGCATTGCTGTGAGGATAAACTGGAGGAGAAAATGTTGTAAGCCGCTTTTGGCTCCTGCTTGGGACAAAAGTAGAGTACAAATGAAGTAAATACATAAACCTGTCCTTTCTGAGCCACTGTAGATGCTGATATCATTCCAAACCCTCTTCTTACAAATGTTAATTACTTCTGCTAGACCTTGGGTTGCCAGCATCCAGGCCGTGGCTGGAGATCTGGGACTACAGCATCTCCAGGCAACAGATAAGTTCACCTGGATAAAATAGCCGCTTTGGAAGGTGGACTCTGTGGCGTTCTACTCTGCTGAGGCCCCTCCCCTCCCCAAACCCTGCCCTCTCCAGGCTCCACCCCCCAATTCTCCAGGTATTTACACCCCAGAGCTGGCACGCCTAGCTAGACCCCTGTAACTTCCCATTGTATCATCTTATCTCATTACACCCTGCTCTAGACTTCACATTTTTCCTGTCTAACAACTGTTGGGCCTAGGGCTGCCAGCCTCCAGGTGGGGCCTGGGGATCTCCTGCTTTTGCAGCTGATCTCCAGCTGATAGAGACCAGCTTCCCTGGAGAAAATGGCCGCTTGGAAGGGTGGACTGTGGCATTGGGCTGAGGCCCCTCCCCTCCCCAAACCCTCCCCTCTCCTGGCTACAAGCATGGATGGCTTCAAGAGAGAATTAGATAAGCATATGGAGCAGAGGTCCATCAGTGGATATTAGCCATAAGGTATAGATAGGAGCTCTCAGTCTGGGGCAAGTGATGCACTGTATTCTTGGTGCTTGGCGGGGGGGGGCAACAGTGGGAGGGCTTCTAGTGTCCTGGCCCCACTGGTGGACCTCCTGATGGGACCTGATATTTTTGGCCACTGTGTAACACAGAGTGTTGGACTGGATGGGCCATTGGCCTGATCCAGCATTGGCTTCTCTTAGGTTCTTATGGTCCACTCCCAAACTCTCCAGGCATTTTCCAACCCAGACATGGCAACCCTAGTTGGGCCAGGCTCATATCCATCCTGAGTGAAACACATACTCTATGGGCTGGATCTTATTTTGAACCGGCAACTCTTGGTATCGTTAATCCCAACTTTCACATCCATTTTCTCAAAGTGTGTTTGGTCTTTTGCTGTGTAATTCGACAACATGAGGGTTTTATATGCTTTGATGATTTTGTTACACTTAACTGCATGTTTATTTCTGTATTAGTTTAGAATTCATTGGATGTATGATATAGTGCTAATTTACTCATGGAGACCTCACCTTCCTTTGTTTCCAGTTTTTTGTTGGTTGAAGGCTATTTCCTTTCCCTTTTTGATGTCTTGAATTGAGGCCCACCGGACTGTTTTTGTTCAGCACAGCAATGCGCTTGCTTCATGTCCAAAGCAGGCATCTGTCACTAGCATTTCTAAAGCAGGCTTATTTTAGTCCTTCCATGCAGGAAAAAAGTCTGTATATAACATACACTATGTGTTTGTCCAAGTGCTGTTCTAATAGTTCCCCTCTTCTTTTGACTGCCAACACACCAACTTCTTCCCAGTTAGTCGGATGCTTCCTTTTGGGGCTGTTCAGGGCCAAATGGTTACCTACCCATGATACGCAACACATAGTGCATCGATGTGGTAGGGGCTAGAGCAGGGTTCAGATCCCCACTCAGCCATGGAAGCTTACCAGGTGACGTTGGGCCTATCACACACTCTCAGCCTAACTGATCTCACAGGGTCTTTTCTAGGGAAGGTGGAAGAGAGAGGAATAATGCGATACGTTGGTTTGGGTTCCTGTTGGGAAGAAAAGGAGGATATAATAATCCTGTTACATTGCTTATTGGATGTCCCATCCTATTGCCTGCATTGTTTTATGCTTGTGTAATCTGCCGTCTCAGTGAGAGAGGTGGGCATGTCTATTAGGGCTTGATATTGGGGTGCTGGGCTGGCAAATCCTCACTCTAGGCGTCATTCCACCGATGCATCTGGGTGATGCTTTCTTTCGTGCCTTGGCAATCCCTGATATCCCTGCGCCAGGTTCCAATGGTACATATTTATGTTTCTGTCTTGAGCCAAGTTGAAAGGCGGGGTAGAAGTATTTTAGCAAATAAACATGCATACTTGCCTGCCATCCTGTGGAGATAGGGTCGCCAGGTCCCTACCGTTCGGTGGCAGGGGGCTCCTGGCTCGTCTCCAGGATCTTCAGGCGTGTGCATGTAGCGCACATCTGTGATGATGTCACCCGGAAGTGACATCATCGTACTAGGCACGTTGCAGGGGGAGGCTTTAGCATTCGGCAGAAAACTCTGTGGTCACCATAGAGTGTTTTGCTGAATGCTAGCGTGTCCCCCCGCAACGTGCCCAACTTGATGACATCACCTCTGGGTGACGTCATTGTGTTGGGTGCCGTGGAGCTCTTTGGTGGTGATGGCAACTCTATGTGGAGAACAGTGGTCTGACCACAGGCAAACTGGGACTCAGCCATAGAACATGCCCTGACCCTCCAATGGGGAGGAGGAAAGGAGGAAGAGGAACCTCCCCTGGTCCGGCCCTCAGCCCCTGACTGGGGGTGGGAGGAAAAGGCTCGCTGCAGCTTCCACCCGGATTGCACCCACCCACATTGGGCAGAGTGGGGGGCACTATCTGGTGATGGCAGCAGCTTCCGCTCTCCCGCTCTGGGTTAATGGCCAGTCTGCCTCTGGGCCTGACTAGTAACTTGCACCTGCCTTGGCTTGTGGTTGCGATGGGTTCTTTGTTTGTGGGATAAAGGCAAAGGGAGAACAGGCAGCGTTAATCACAAAAGGGACTCTGGAAAGAAATAAACACCTTCTAGGGCTGATCTTCCAAGCAGCACCTGCTTACAAAAAACCAGCTTTGGTTGCAAATCCTCTTCGAGGTCAAGAGTACTGTTGTCTTAAAAATAAGCCATTACGGTATATTGTTTTCATGGAATTGTTGTGTTTACTGCTATGGCTTATATTTGCTGTTGCAACAGAGACAGAGAGAGTATATGACCATTTCTGGGGGGAGGGTTTTTTTTTAACCAGTTAACAGTGCAGTCCTTAGCAAGGTCATACCTAAGTCCATTGAATCAGGGGGCTTAGAAGAATGCTTGCCAACCTCCAGGTGGTGGCTGGAGATCTTCTGCTATCACAACTGATCCCCAGGTGACAGAGACCGGTTCCCCTGGAGAAAGTGGCTGCTTTGGAGGGCGGACTCTATGACATTATACCCCACTGAAGCCCCTCCCTTCCCCAAACCCCACCCTCTTCAGGCTCCACCCCCCAAATCTCTAGGTCTTTCCCAACTTGGAGCTGGCAGCCCTTTTTAGAAGGGTGCAACTCTGTCTAGGATTGTCTTGTGCGAAACTTACGGTGCACCCCTCTAAGGCTGTAAAGAGGCTGTGTTAATTATAAAATCAACATAGCATCGTGGCTATTGCAACTAATTATTGTGCATTTTTATTGTTTGAGAATCGGAATAACAAATGAACATTTTAAACATTTAAATTAAAGCTTGAAATCTGCATTTCCCCACCTCTTGCTGACTTAAACCATGATTTTAATCAGTCCGCTGTGGAGGAAGGACGGAAGGGTAATGGGTTCAACAGCCTCTAGCAGCTGTGCTTTTATTTATTTGGGCCGTTTCTGTGCTGCCTCTTCAGAGTCCTGCTCGAGGCCACTTACAATTAAAACCACATCACAATATTGAAAACACACATTTAAAGAAGGCCACTGGACATAAATGACATAAAAAGTATCCATGAAACAGCTTGCTTTTCTCAAAGCAAGTTTAAATGCAAAATACCTTCATAAACCAGCTTGTGAAATCTTTATTTTTACTCATAATTTAGCAAGCACTTGCCTTTCCGTTTCACACACAAGCGACTATTCTCCGTCCAAGCCCCCCCACAATTAAAAATATCCTCTTTTGCTGATGTTTCCTTCTCCTGCCCCCTTCCAATACCAAACGTCTACTTGAAGAAACCAAAATGTCTTCCGGCACACTGATTGGGCGAGCTCTTCTTTGGCACTTAGTCCATTTCAGTGGGGTTTTGTTTAATTCCACATGTTGTGCATTTCTTAAACAGAAAACACTTCTGTGCTGGGAGCAAACACATTTGGGATTTAGGTAGTTTAAAGGCTCACTTATACATGTTTGGTAGGAATGTTCTCAAGTAAAAAAAGTATTGGCAGAAATGTATATGGAATTCAGAACCCTGGAACACAATCCATAGAATGCCTTAGATGAGGATAGGGTTGCCAACCAATGGCTGGCACCTGGCAGGAGATGGGGGGGATTCATTTTGTGTGACATCATGTTACTTCTTGGGAAAACAGGAAGCACCTTCACACCACTCTAGGAATAGATGGGAACTCTGTGGTAAAAACCTATATACTTTTCCAGTTATTCTTCCTAGTGTCATAATGTCACTTCTGGTTTCCTCTAGAAGTGATATCATGTTATCATACTGGTGACAATTTAAAACAGAAATTCTTCTTGCCACCTAAAGGCCTGCGAGCAAAAGCTATAACGGGAGACTTGGAAACCCTAGATTAGGACCAATCAAGTGACACATAACAATGTGAAAGCTCTGGAGTGCTCCAGAAGTCTTCAAGGAAGAGGTTAAAAATAATTTTTAAAAAATAGGAGAAGGAAGAAGTTTCAGGACATGATGTAAAATCCTGGTGTACTCTGTATATTGTACTATAGACAGGGGTCTTTTCGTAGAAAAAGAGCTGCAGGAGCTCATTAGCATATGATATGCTAATGGGCTATTAGGCTATTTGCATATGCCACGCCCCCTGACATCACCGGAAGTGATGTCAGAAGGGGAAGCAAAAGGGGGGGAGGCATCTTCAAAAGCCTCCCCTTCCCTTCCCCAGCTGGTCTGGGTGGGGGAGCTAAGAGAGAAGGGGTTTAAAGTTTAAACTCCTTCTCATGAGAGTTGGGCCACAGAAGGAGGAAAGAGGGAAGGAAAGAGAGAGAGTAGAGAGAAGGAAAGAAGGAAGGAAGGAGGGAAAGAAAGGGAAGGAAAGGGGAGGGAAAGAAAGAGAGGGAAGAAGGAGGGAAACAGGGAAAGGAGGAAAAAAGAGAAGAGAAGAAGGTGGGAAAGAAAGAAAGAGAGAAGAGAAGAAGGAGGGAAAGAGGAAAAAGAGAGAAGGAAAGGATGGCAATTCGGCCCCATTATATCCTATGGCCCATTGAAGTCTGGGGGCTGGAGGGAAGGGGGTTTGAGGGAGGGGCTCCAAACTCATAGGATAGCTGATGGAGCCTCTCCCCAAGATACCCACCAAGTTTTAAAAACATTGGATCAGGGGGTCCAATTCTATGGGCCCCAAAACAGGTTGCCCCTATTCCCTCCATTGTTCTCTATGGTGGGGAAAAAGTAACATTTAGACTGCTTTCTAAAAACACTTGGCAGGTGCCAGGAAAGACGCTGGTGAATTGGGGACCCCTGATCTAGGGTTTTGTATTTCCTGCCTTTATTGATCATATTATAATGTTTTATTTATATTCAATTCGCATAATCCTAATTTTTCTCACCATTGGGGGACCCTATAGCAGTTTACAACATTATTCCCCCTCCTCCATTTTATCCTCACAACAACAACCCTGTGAGGCAGATTAAGCTGAGAGAGGTTGACTTGCCATTAGATCAAGTGGCCTTACACTGAGTGGACCATTAGTCTCTTAAGGGCAGTGCTCTTTTAACTGGCAACAGTTCTCTAAAAGGTAAAGGTAAAGGTTTCCTTGCTCGAAAGCCAGTCGAATCTGACTCTAGGGTTGCGGTGCTCATCTCCGTTTCAAAGTCAAAGAGCCAGCACTGTCCGAAGACGTTTTTCCGTGGTCATGTGGCCGGCATGACTAACACCAAGGCGCACGGAATGCTGTTACGCGAAGTGGTACCTATTTATCTACTTGCAATTTCTTGCTTTCGAACTGCTAGGTTGGCAGGAGCTGGAACTAGAGACGGGAGCTCACTCCGTCATGCGGCACTCTCGGGTCTCGAACTGCTGAACTCCTGACCTTCCACAGCCTGCAGTTCAGCGTCTTAACCACTTGATATACGGCCTGTTCCTTTTAACAGGAGATGCCGGGGATTGAAGCTGGGACCTTGTGCGTGCAAAGCAGATGTTCTACCACTGACCCATAATCCGTCCAAAGATCATCTAGTGAGCATTCACTAGAATAGAGATCTGAATCTGGATCTCCCAAATCTCAGTCCAGCACACTAACCACTTCACCACACTGACCGTCATGCAAGGCAAGAAAACACCTTGGGGCTAACAAGGGATGAGTCCTCTCTTTTGTCCCTGGAGGGGATGGTGACTACCACAGGTAATGTCTGGCTTCTGAGCAGAATCAATATTTGTGGCCTCCCTGCATAGGAATCACGGCTGCAGTGGAAATCTAGGAATCGCTGGAAGGGCTGTGGTTTCACCATGTAGCTTCCAGTGACTCCTAGAGCTACTACCATCACTCCTGGTTTTTTCCTGGAAGTGATGTCATCATGCTTGCCCCCCTACCCCTGCCGTGTCCCTGCCCCCAGCCCTCCTGCCTGACGGCCCTAATGGGAATATGTCATGTATGAAGTAATTGTGAGCCTGCTGGAGATTTTCGTTCTAACGCTGGTTAATGGGCTAAGAATCTCTGCTGCTCCCCTGCCTCTTTCTTCCTTTAATTTTGTTGGTTCCTCTCAAGAACAGCTCAGCTCAGAGTATTAATGTGCAGTCGTATTTCTGCAGATTGCATCATTTCTCAGGGTTTCGTAACAACAGGGCAAGCATAATGTGGAACAGATATCAAAGAGGTTCTCTGTCTTTTTTTTTACAATTTTTTTGTGTGTGACCATCATTTCCTCATCCACAGAAAGGTCAGCAAATGGGAGAGCATTGGGGGGGGGGAGTTTCTCGGATCAGCCGCCGCACAATTTCAACTGGATAAAGGGTCTCTTTCGCCCTCCTTTAAACTGCAGCACTAGACTTTGGTTTGGAAATGAAATGGCTGGTTAACTGGGGGGGGGACCTCTGAAAAGTGCAGTGTTCTGCAGCACGTCCAGATGTTTTTAATAACGTGGCTTGGAGCTGTCACTCCAGTGGCAGCCAGAAGGCCCGAGCTGCAAATTTTTTTCTTCTCTCCATTTTGGGTCTTATGAACTTGGTTCTTTTTAAACAAGGGGTTCCCAAATGTACGGGTGCGTTTTATTTGAGAGCCAGTGTGGTGTGTGACTGAACAACAACAACAAAGTGGTGTAGTGGTTAGACTAAGACCCGGGAAAGTCCATGTTCGAATCCCCTCTCTGCCACGGAAGCTTGTGGGGTGATCTTGGGCCAGTCACACACACACACTTAACACAGCCTACCTCACAGGGTTGTTGTGAGGATAAGATGGAAGAGAGGAGAATGATGTCAGCTGTTTTGGATCTCCACCGGGGAGGAAGGCAGGGTATATATGAAGTAAGTAAATAAAGTGTTCATTCAAGATGTTTCTGTACGGCCTCTCCACCGCAAGTTCCCAAGGTGGGTCACAAGGATAATAATTAAGCAAAACGATAGTATACAGAAATGATCCAGATGAGCTAAAAGCAGTTTTAATCATATTGGCAAAGCTTGAAGAAAAATGACTTAAATAACATGGAGCACCTAATCAGTCAACCTAGAGCCTGTGTGGAGGGGTTACAGTGTTGTACTGGGACCTGGGAGACCTGGGTTTGAATCCTCACTGTGCCACGGGTGACATGGGGTCAGTGACATAAGGGAGGAGTGGTCTTCAGCCTTTTCAGACCCAGGACCCACTGGGCAGTGGGCCCTACAGTAGTGCATGCTCATGACGGGAAGCCATGTGATATCAGTCAAGTGACAGGAAGAGGGAGAGCCAATGCTATCATCTCACTGGTGCTAAGCATGGACCAAAGGAGGAGGAGGAGGAGAGATTGGATTTATACTCCACCCTTCACTATCCGAAGGAGTCTCAGAGTGGTTTACAATCTCCTTTCCCTTCCCCTTTCCACAACAGACACCCTATGAGGTAGGTGGGGCTGGGAGAGTTTTCTTGAGAACTGTTCTTGAGAGAACAGCTCTGAAAGAACCTGTGACTGACCCAAGGTCACACCAGCAGCTGCATGTGGAGGAGTGGGGAATAAACCTGGTTCTCCCAGATTAGAGTCAGTGCTCCTAGTCCTAACCACTACACCAGTGTAGGGGTGTGCATTCGGGAATCCCAAAACGGGAAAAACCCGAAAAAAGCATTTTTGGGTTTTTTTCGGCTTTCGGGATCCCGGACAGGCTATTCACTGTAATCTTCGAATTCCAAAAAAAAATCTCCCGGAAAATTCGGGATTTTTCCGGCATTTTTCGGCATTGCCGAAAAATGGCGTTGTGGGGGGTTTAAAACTGTTAAAGGGCCCGGGAATTCCTTTTCCCGCCGTTTCCCCCTCTTTCCCGCCTTTTCCTCCTGTTTCCAGGGCGGGGGGAAGGAGGCTCCAGACAGCCAATCACTGCAATGCATTTGCAAAATGCATTGCAGTTTGCAAGTTGCAAGGCTAAGGCTGTTGTTGCTGCCTGCAGCCCAACCACCAGTTTGCTCCTTTCCCAGGGAAGGAGCACTGTGGTGGCCAATAGGGTTCTGGCATCTGCTCTCTGGTCAATCACAGAAGGTTTTTCCTTTTTGAAATCCTTCTGTGTATGCTCAGAAAGCATAAAAGGAGCCAGTCTCTGGACTGACTCTCATTGCTGTGTTCCTGGATCCTGCTGGCTGGTGAGAGAGAGCTGCCTGCCTTGGCTGTTGGAGATTGTGGCTGGCTGGCTTCTGCTGCCCCTGCTCCTGAGTCTGCCCTGCTTTCCTCCCTGCTCTTCGTGGACCTCGGATCAATACCTCAGAAGACTTCAGACTGGTTTGATTTATTAGGGCACTTTTAAATTTAATTTCTTTTCTCTTTATTTTATTCTTCCTTAGGGTTGGTTTGGGAGAGACCTGGGGTTGGTGGGGTGGTGATTGCACATGGTCTGCTGCTGGCTTGGCAAACATGCCCCCTCAAACCACCACCACACCTCTCAGGTTTTTTTACAGGGAGAATCTGCTTGCCCGATCCATTCCCATAGGAAACAATGGAGAACTGGGGGCACCCTCTTTGGATGCCCCTAGAATTGGACCCCCTGGTCCAATCTTTTCAAAACTTGGGGGTCTTTTGGGGAGAGGCTCCAGCAGCTACAGTCCAAATTTGGAGTCTCTACCTCAACCCCCCCTCCAACCCCCTGCAAACTTTTCAGAAAATTTTGCCGTTGAAGTCAATGGCCCCATTGGATATAATGGACCCGAATTTTTCGGGAATCCCAAAAATTTTCGGATTTCAATGCTTTACCGGTATAGGTATTCGGGTTTTTCGGGAATACCAAAAAATTCGGGTCCAATATGCCAAAATCCGAATTTTACCGAATTTTTTCTTTTTGCACACCCCTACACCAGTGTTCCCTGTAAGCTGAGTTAGTGTGAGCCGGCTCACAGTTCTTTAGCCTCCGGCTCACACATTTTTGTCTTCGCTCAGGAAGGAGGGCTCCAGAGCAAACTAATTTATGCAGCAGCCAAATTGCTTGCTCATAACTTTAATGCCAGGAGCTCACAAAGTAGAATTTTTGCTCACAAGACTCCATAGCTTAGCGGGAACACTGCACCAAACTGGCAGATTGAAAGAGCTGGCCACAGGAAACACAAGCCAGTTGCAAGGAGGAGTGTGGTAGTGAGGAGCAAAGTAAGGAAGAATCTTCTCCATCACTGAGTGACCTGCCTGGCCATCGTCCTGCTCCCTGTTGACTTGCATGTAGGGACAGGCTGTAGACATGCCGTCTGTGCTGCCTTGGGCATATCCACGAGCAGCAGATTGTCCCAGAAATCTACACAAAAATGGATGTTATTTTTGGACCTCACGCCCCGCCTGAGGGTCCTGGCTTGTGGGTTGAAGACCTCTGCTATGTACGACAAAACCAACACCTTGAATTGGGACCAATAGCAAACTGGGAGTCACTGAAGGTCTTTCAGCATTGCAGTAAATTCTGCCTGGAGTCCACTTTCAACTAACAGTCCTGCTATTGCTTTCAGGAGCTCTCCCACTTCTGACAGCTGATGCATACTTCACCCTTACATCTGTAAAGGTTTATTTCTGTTATAGTATAAAAGAATTATATACCTTCAAAGGGGCCACCCTATGAGTTTCTGCATGAGTCACTGATCTTAGGTTAGAAAGAGATGGATAAAGGGTAGTGACTCATGAAGAGATGCAACAGGCAGCTTCATCTGAAGGGGGGAAGGTCATTCAGTGTTATGACCATGTCTTATGCAGAAGTGCAGCAGAAATGCACGCATGGTAATTCAAGGGTGGCAAAGCCAGAGAGAGAGATCATGCAGAGACACAGCAGGTACCCTCTTTTTTGTTGTTTTAGGGCAGGTGCAACAGGCAGCTTCATCTGAAGGGAAGGTCATTCAGTGTTATGACCATGTCTTATGCAGAAGTGCAGCAGAAATGCACGCATGGTAATTCAAGGGTAGCGAAGCCAGAGTGAGGTCTCAGAGTGCAACCAGCTCACGAGGAAGGAAGGTTATGATGCATGCAGAAGCAGCAGAAATGCACGCATGGTATCAGGGTGGCGAGAGAGAGATCATGCAGGACACAGCAGTACCCTCTTTTTTGTTGTTTTAAGCCAGGTGCTTTGGTTTCATAGGAGAACTTATTTTAATGGATTTTTTTCTCTTATGGCACACCAGCTGCTGATTCATGGTATGCCAGCGTGCCCCAGCTGATGATTTTGGCATTGCTGCTACCCATCTGTTTGCTTGTTGTGTGGCTTTGTGTATGTTCAAGGCGGTGATCTGTACCGGGTTAAGTGAAATATAAATACTTGCATGTACAACACGACAGCCCCTAGCCCTTGCTTTTGGAACATGCAAATGCTGGCTTCCTCCTTGACTTCTCTTTCCTCTGTGCAACTATAAAGAGTCTGGGTTGTGTCTGAAATTTGAGAACAGCAAACGGTGGGCGACTTGAGCAGAGATTTCATCCAAATGCAAGGGAAGAATGCAACAGCCTTTCCCCCCCACAAGTGCCTAGTTCTTACCGCAGCTGTTTACAGCATAAAACCTGAGGCCAGCCAAATCCAAGAATGAGGAGGGGAAGGAACTGCTGTTGGTAACCATAATCGGTCGGGGCCTGGAGAAGCAGAAGCAGATGGTCTTAAAAAGCAAGAAAGGCATCATCTGTGCGAAAGGCTGGGGTTCTCCATGTGCACGCGGAAGGATGCCCCTGGTTCCGGCTTGGAGTGGCAAATTAAGAACGTCTTGGCATTCAGCAAGTTCCACTGTGGGCCTGGAAAGCTCGGATGTTGAAAGCATGAGGCATTACCCCATGAATACTCAATGTCTACCTAGTATTTTCCCCCATGCTTTCTCCCAAGAGTTCAGGGCAATGGATATCACTCCCCTCTCCCTATGTTATCCTCACAACAGCCCTGTGAGGTAGATTATGCTGAGAGTGTGTTAGTCGCCCATGGCAATCCTGTAAGCTTCATGTCAGAATGGGAATTTGAACCTGAGTCTTCCAGATTCTAGTCTTCTGTACTCTAGCCAGTATATCACATCGAGATCTCTATGCTGTGAATGTGCTGCTGGGACCCCCCCTCCCCAGCAACCACCCATTTCTCCAAGTATTTTCGGGCACCCAGAATCCAAAACAGTTCCTTGGTGGTTGGTTCATCAGACCGGGATGAAAAATTTTGGTTGTCCAGTGATAAGAAGGAAGGATAAGAAAAGGACTTTTTATCGGGGAGGTAGCAACAAACTCAAAAAGGGCACTACTTTAAATTTATAGAAGCTTTTTGAACTGTAAGTTAAAAATATAGATTACATGGTACAGCAGTAGAATGTTGACTTTTTAATATGATGTCTTCGAAAGATTTAGTACTTCCATTTGATTCAAAATATTTGGGTTTCCTTAAAAAGTAAAGGTAAAGGTTCCCTTGCTCGAAAGCCAGTCGAATCCGACTCTAGGGTTGCGGTGCTCATCTCCGTTTCAAAGCCGAAGAGCCAGCGCTGTCCGAAGACGTTTCCGTGGTCATGTGGCCGGCATGACTAAACACCAAGGCGCACGGAACGCTGTTACCTTCCCACCGAAGTGGTACCTATTTATCTACTTGCAATTTCTTGCTTATAATAAGGAGCTGCGGTGGCTCAAGAGGTTAAGACGCTGAACTGCAGGCTGTGGAAGGTCAGGAGTTCAGCAGTTCAAGACCCGAGAGTGCCGCATGACGGAGTGAGCTCCCGTCTCTAGTTCCAGCTCCTGCCAACCTAGCAGTTCAAAAGCAAGAAATTGCAAGTAGATAAATAAGTACCACTTTGGTGGGAAGGTAACAGCGTTCCGTGCACCTTGGTGTTTAGTCATGCCGGCCACATGACCACGGAAACATCTTCGGACAGCGCTGGCTCTTCAGCTTGTAAACGGAGATGGGCACCGCAACCCTAGAGTCGGATTCGACTGGCCTTCGAGCAAGGGAAACCTTTACCTTTTCCCCTGCTTTTTTGCCCAATGGGGACCCAAAGCATCTGACGTTGCTCTCCTCTCCTCCATTTTAACCTCACAACAATCCTGTGAGGTAGGCTGAGAGTGTGAATGGCTCAAGGTCACCTAGTGAGCTTCCATGGCAGGAGTGGCTGTTTGAACTTGGGTCTCCCAGATTCTCGTCTGGGGTCCCCATCCTTTTTGGGCCTGGGGGCAGATCTGGAATTGTGACACAACATGATGGGTGCAACAACAAAATGGCAGCCACAAGATGGCTGCTGCAGGAGGTGGAGCCAGCCACAAATGGATTGCCACAGCTTAACTTCAGTTACACAGTATAGATTCTTGTCCTGTGATGGCCAAAGCAGCATTTTAAAAAATCTGCACAGCCAATCAGATCTCAGATAGTCAGTCAGAAGCCTTGCTGTGCAAAAGCCCTGCCTGGCCTCACCCACTTCTTAAAAGCACACGGGGCAGGCAACCCTGTCCTAGTCCAGCACTCTTAACCACTAGAACACACGGGAGTTGTAAGCGGATTGTGACCTTCCCAGGATGAAAAGTGGGTCATAAATATTTAAATAAGATCACAGAATTTAAACCAAAAGGCACTGAAAAAGGTTTGGTGAAGTCTGATAACAGCCTTCTGCATCCCGTGCCGTTCAAAGTTGTCACAGCTCTTTCCAGTGGCAAATGATAGGAGACCTTCATTTGCAAATGGAACACTTTGCAGGGTTCTGGATTTCCCCCGCCTTTTGCACTGAGAGCAATGAGGAATTGGAAGTCCTGTCATGAGATTTGTCTGATATACTGGGGGTGGGGGGATGTACATGCAGGGAGTTCACTTGGTGACACTGCCGTGCTAGGGAACCTCCCCCCCACCACCAGTTTGGTCATTTCCAAGGTATGACTTCATATGGAAAGGAGAAGCATCTTGTTTAACGCTGCTCAACAGTTCCAGGTCTGGCCTTCTGATTCAGTGACGTTGAGCAATGCTGGAGGACCACTGCTATTACATGAAGGGTGGGAATCGCCCACAGCTCTGGGGAGGGTGGAACGTGAAGTATCAGTCATCGTTCTACCCCCCCCCCGACGCTTAGGCTATTTAGTAGTCTTTTATAGCCCAAGGCAAAGCCACAAGGCATTCTGAATAATATTGCGTCTCTCTTGGTTAAGAACTAGCCTTAGAGGACCCAGCAGTGAATTTGTGTATGTGTGTTGGTGTGGGTGGAGTAAAAAGTCTGAGAAGTGAGAGATCTGTAGGGCCAGACCCAGCAGCTGGCAGCAGCTGGCATTTGCTGGGGTCAGCAAAGAATCTACTATCACACCACCACCATCATTTTTCATTTTGGATAGAAGTTCTGAAGCAGTGTGAGAAAACTCCCAGACTGCACACTCTGCCTCTTCCTAGTGAAGGTGGCTAGCTGGGAATTATATCTGAGCAGCAGAAGAGTCCTATTAATTGGTGCAGACAGCACTGATGGTTAGTCATCATGGTTAGTCACTCAGAACCTGTCAAGACACCTGATTTTAAAGGTCTCTGGCTGTGTGGTCCCCGTGCGCCAAGATTCGAGGAGCTCACTTTATGTATCTCAGGAGGAAATGGGTGCTGAGTCATTCCTGCCAGTGTTGATTGTTAGAA
The DNA here is from genome assembly GCA_029375565.1 of Gekko gecko. Classification (NCBI taxonomy): domain Eukaryota; kingdom Metazoa; phylum Chordata; class Lepidosauria; order Squamata; family Gekkonidae; genus Gekko; species Gekko gecko. The sequence goes on along the minus strand of JAPDNY010000017.1, from coordinate 34,194,248 downwards.
ATCTATTAATCTTAACTGTTATCTTTCCTCTGTGGCTATCGAAACCTTCCAATTGCACCCACATCAGTACCATGAGTCTGTGCCCTGGGGCAGTCAGGTCGAGAGAGACCACCGCTTGAGAAATCTGGTCATGTGGATGCTCTGACATCATGGGGAGATGGTGGCCCATAGGTCCCATCTATGTCAGGAAGCTGAATGCTCCTGCAGAAGGTGGGCAAACCTCAGATTAGTTTGGTGAGAGCAGTCTGTTCTGTGAACTTGGGTGGAACTTGGCTCTTTTTCAGAAATGCTGAACAATTTTACCCAAGTGAGGTTTTATGGGTTTGAGAGATCTGGGGAATCAGCTTGTCATGAATTCATTTTGCACCTTTTGGTTTCCACCTTGTGCTTCTTTTTACGGTTTGGCATGGTCCCCCTTCTGTTTATAATGGAAAGCTTGAACAATTATATTGCTGTATCTTACAGGCACCTGTATGATTGGAGCTACCGTGTCGAACGTTGTCACTGTCTCCCCACCCCCTTAGCAGTCTTTATAGGTTTTTATACTAGACCCAGCCAAGAGCTACTGCCAACAGGTTCCAGACCAGATTTTCCACTGGTAGAATGAATCTTTCCTGCCCCCCACCCCAGCGTCCCGCTGATCTCCATGAAATGTTGCTTCTGAGAGCTAGAAGACTCCGAGGAATACATTGAGGGAGGTTTGCAGCAGGTAGGGGAGACTGGTAGAAATTGCCAGTTGGATCTGGATCTGGCCTATTGTGCGGACTTGTGCTTGGTTTCCAGCAAAGGCCTGTGAGAGGGCATCAGCGGAGTTCCAATTAATTCCGTCTGCTCAATTTAAATATTGGTTGTAGCCTTGCTGACTGGGGCATGTCTGGGAGCATCTAGGTTTTGTGGAGTCTGCTGTATCAGACACAGCTCCTGCTCTCTGTTGCCAATTCAGTGTCCTGCCTGGGCCCATGCTGCACTTCGGATTGAAGGTGGGTCCAGATGTTAAAGTTTAGTACCGTGGAAAATAGGTAGTAACCTTACTGCGGTGATCCTGTGTGTTAGCCATAAGCCCTGTGTACTGGAGACACAAAGCCAGAATATATTTTCTTCTACAACTGAATGATAGCAAGGCCTCGCTATTTGTTCCTGTTTCTATTTTTTATTTACATCTTCCCCCCGCCCACACCGTACATGTTCTCTTCTGATCCTCCTGAGCACAGAAATAAAGGCAAAACTGCAGAAAGAGTTCCTTCCCCTACCATGTGTGTGTGTGGGGGGGCAGGATTGAAATTAAAAAGGGCTTTTAAAGAGCCCCCAATCAGGTTTGGAAGCAGGAAACTGTACGGCAACCTGTATTCTGGCCTAGGCTGATGTGAATAAGCTATCGAGAGAGGGAAGGGACTGTGCTTATAAGCAGGCATGGGAGGGGGTGAAAAATGGTGGGGAATCACTTCCATTTTTCTTTTTTTTAACGAGCGGCTCCCTTCTATTTCTGTGCCAATTTCTTTGTTTTTCTTCACTTTTTTGAATCACAGCTCTCTGTTCCTGTTTGTGTGTTGGGAAACGGAGAGTCTTAAAAGAGTTTCCCTTTCTAAATTGGGTAGCAGTGATGACGGGGAGTGGGAAAGGTTTGGAGACTTCAGACAGCCTGTCCCTGCATGCCGTTTTCCTCAATCCGCTCTCATGCCCTTCTCCCTGCTCTCCATTGCATCCCTAGGTGGGCGACGCACACAAATGTTCCCTCCCTTCTGTCCGCTCTCCAGAGAGGTGAATCACATTCCCACCATGGCAGTCAAGCTTCCAGCTCCCACAGAATGCTGGGGCACTCCGCTCCATGAGCATGTTCAGTGACATCTTTTAGCTAGGAAGGAGTGGTTTTGTTTTGAACTGGTCCATCCCGTCCCCCTGCAATCCCTTCAGCTGTCATTTGAAACTTTGACATACTTACAAAGCCGGATTTGACGCTAAGTGGCCATACTTGCAAAGAACATTAAGAAGGAAGAAGTAACGTGTTTTGCTTAGAAATCGAATATTTTTAAAAACCTTGGTCTTCTTCCCCCATCTCTGTTCAGTCTGAAGCAATATTTTCTTTGAGTTTTGCTGTTCCACGACTTTGGAATTGGACCCACAGAGGTTTAGTCTAGCCTAGATCTCTCATTTTTCTTTTTAAATATTTTTTTCCCCCTTCAGCTGGGGGTTGTTATAAAAGTTCCAGTTTTACACATCTGGCTTTCGTTCATTCCACATTCCCCCCCTCTCCCCCCAACACACACCCTTCTTTCCTGGATGTGGAGCTGTTCGAACCATTTAAGAAACTGACAAGGAAACTTTTTTGGTAGTGGCAAAAAGTGAGAAGATTCTGCATAGCTTTTTTTTTTTAAGGAGGAAAAAAATGTCACTCTGCCCGGCCAGCCCTCCCCTTCTTTGCGTATCCATCCTGTGAGCCGCACGCCAGTCTTCCATACAAGTAGCTCTGTGTTCCAAGACGGCTTTTTTTTTTTATCAACCAGTCACAGTTGTGAGATTTTTTTCCTTCTTCCTGTTGAGAGCTGGCTGGACAAATCTGATTCAGAGAGCGCCTTGCTAAGGCATGGGGGAACCTCTGTGAACACGGCTACAGAGATTTCTCGTTTCTTGCTTTACCTACTCTGGAGTTAATGGTTGGCTTCATTTCTCGTTTGCTTACTTCTCGGGCAATATGTACGAACGACATAAGAGACGGTACAGCCTGTGTGACATTTCCAAGGTGGACCGGGCTGTCGATGTTGTGTTGCTAAAGGTATGGTGTGGTTTTGTTGTCACTGCCGTCTGCTTCTCTAAGCCAGCTCCCTGGACTAGGCTATATGCCGGGCAATGCACCGCTCTTTGCTTTTCCGTTTGGCTTGATGTGGCTGGGGGTAGGACATGAATTCTCTCTTTCCCAAGTGCATGATTTTTGGTGACAAATGACTGAATGGTTTATAGGATTGACTGCAGGCATTTCCCCTTGGACTGCTGTGTCCCTCTGTGTTCACAGGTAAGTATGCACAGGATTCTGCCTTCAGTTATCCTGCTACACTGAATCTTCGCCTCTTCTTGAGAGCTCAAGTTGTTCCTTAAAGAGGTTGTTCGGTGCAGGTTAATAACTGTAGTGCAACTAAACCAAGAAAGATGAACACTGTTATGTACTAGCGGACAAAACCAGCACTAAGCAAACATTTTGACAATTTGCTTGTTTTTAACTTCTGTAGTTAACTTTATTATTTCTGCTTTGTTTCCCCCCATATTTTGATAAGACAAGTTCACACAGCTGGACATCAGTGAATTACTCCTCTTCTTCTTCTTCTTCTTCTTCTTCTTCTTCTTCTTCTTCTTCTTCTTCTTCTTCTTCTTCTTCTTCTTCTTCTTCTTCTTCTTCTTCTTCTTCTTCTTCTTCTTCTTCTTCTTCTTCTTCTTCTTCTTCATTCTAGCAAACGGTTCCTTTGCAACCTGTCTCAGGTATATCTCTTTTATTAGCTACTTGACGCAAGAACTTAAAACAAAAAAATAGCGGTCAAGATAGTCTGCTGAACTCCCTTCCCTTTCAACTACCTTTTTTCCCTCCATCACCTGCAGATATAAACTCCCAAACCCTCCCTGCAGTGTTGCTCTTAGCCCTCTGAGCCAAGACCAACTTAAGTCTTTTGATTTCCAATTTTTTCTTCTCCTTCCACGCTGGATGTGAGTCCTCCTAGCCCAGTTTATGGGTCTTGCAGGATCCATAGATCTACAAAATGCTTCCATATTTTGTCTCTCTCCTGCCCCTAAGATTAAGCTCTCAGCACCGTAACCCAGATGATCCTTCCCAAGTTGAATTTACTGCCCTGCTTTCATTCCTCCCCCTCCTTATTGGGATCGGGATTTAGTTTTGCTTTGAAATAGGGTGTGGAGGCAGGAGCTGCAAATATCTCTCTTTGGCTAACGGTTCTTAGCATTCTTCCCTTCCCCCCTCCAAAAATCTAAAATTAGTAACCGCTCCGCCAAGCAGCAAAGGTGGTAGTCTGGGAATGTTTTGTCACTGAAAGAGCTTTATTTTCCTGGCAAAGGAAGTTGGCTGAAGGAAGGCAGCCAATGTTGACTTGTGAATGGCAGTCTGCTTTGAGCACATTAACCTGGGAAGGAAGGACCTCTCTGGAAATGGGTGGGCAAGAGGGTTTTGCAAACACGTTTCTCTGGTCTTGCTCAGATGCAGGGATTATTTCGTTTCGTTGATTTTTATGGTGGTAAATGGAGGGAGGGCAGAAACGGGGGCAGCGGGTGGGGGTGTTCCGAAGCTATTTTGGCCATACCTTGATTCTGTCCCTCCAATCCAAACTCTGTGCCGAATTTTGAGAACACCATACATGGTGCGAAAGTGATTAAAAATTCTGCGGGTAAGCTTATTTTGCAGAATTGATCATAAAATACTTCATTTGAAGGTGTAATTAATTGTGGTTTGCCACTCATGCGGGAGGGACAAAAGTGATGTTGGAGCCGTCATCTCTGCCTTCTGAGGTTTCAGCAGAAATTGCTGCAATTTTTGAAGCCGTAAGGGTTTCAGCATATCATTTGCCGGTCCTAGGAGCTAGAAACTTATTTTTTAAAAAAGACGAATTTCTCAAATTGAACTCTGCTTTCAGTAATGTATCCTACAGTTTTTCTTCACTCCTGCAGAAGGGTAGCAGTATTTCTAATTCTCAATGTGGCCACATATGTGGATACTTAAATCAAGAGACTGAGGCCATGAACGGACAGGGCAAATCTTTCCATAAATCTGCGAAAAGTCCAGGGTTTGCAGAAAAATGTGAAATCTTAAAAATATATATATGTATATATATACACATCTGGAGAGTTTACCTCCCCCCAAAAAATGATAGAAGCAGAGTCTGCAGCTTTAGGAAATGAATGCCCGCAGTGGCAAGCACAGCAGTATTGCCACTTGCTGCCAATAAAAAATGGGGGAGGGGCAGGACCCTTTCCAGGGTTGTTTTGGCCTTTGAGGGAGGATTCCTCGGGGCTGGGCCTGGAAGCAGCTACTGGATGACTAAATACCATGTGACTTGCCTGACTCACCCAGGTCCGGCAGCCACCTCACTAAAGCCGGTGTGGTGTAGTGGTTAGAGTTTCAGACTAGGATCTGGAAGACCCGGCTTTGAATCCCCACTCTGGCTTGGAAGTAGACCAGGGGCAGATGAAGGTAGGTTGGCTGGTGGGTGGGGAGAAGAGAAGTAAACAAGAGAAGCCAAGAGGCTATAGGACCTTTCAGGGAAGGGGAAGAGGAAGTTGGGGGGGGGTGGTTTGAGATGCCATCCCCCACAAATCCTCACAGCTCCCTTGGGCTGCCAACTCTGGGTAGGGAAACTCCTGGATGTTGTGGAGGTGAAGCCTTGGGGAGGGTGGGGTTTGGGAAGGGAAGGGACCCTCAGCAGGTCTAATGCTATAGGGTCTGTGTTCCAAAGCTGCCGTTTTCTCCGGGGAACTGATCTCTGTCATCCGGAGAACAGCTGGGCCCCACCTGGGGGTTGGCAACCCTGTGGGTCCCCCATTTGCCTCCTATTTCTAGCCTGCTCTTCCTCCACAGAGCTCAAGGTACAGGATGTCCCAACTCTTCATTTTTAGCCCATGACAGCTTTAAGTAGGACTTGAAAGAGAGTGACCAACCCAGGGTTACCCTGTAAGCTTCGTAGGCATATGAAGCTGTGGCTCTCCAATCCTAATCCAACACTCTAGCTATGATGCCAGCCTGGCACAGTCTGCATTCATATTTGTATACGCTGGGCACCTTAATAGATTTTATGGATGACTTGGTGCCGCTGCTGAAAATGGTATCTGTATTCCGTTTCATGCCCCGTCCCCGAGGGATTGATCATATTATTTCTTTGCTCCCACCAGTAGTAAGCCAATGATGCGGGGTGGGAAAACTCGAAAGCACGATGACCGCGCACCTCTGTGTGAGTTTAACTTGACATGATGGGAGGAGGATCAGGGAAGAGCTCAATAAAAGGATGGAGTTTTCAGCCACAGCCCTGTGCCTTTTCTCAGCGGAACTTCTATGCAAAGCGAGTAGACTCAGCCAGTTATTAAATTAATAGCAAAAAAGGGGAGGGGGGAGAAAGTTCCTGCAAGCAAGGCCACTTTGTGTAGGCATTGGCACAAGTAGGTCCTGATTCTTGGTTAAGGTGCAAGAAATCCAGAGAGCCATTGGTGGCGGATATCGGACTAGGATCAGAGAGCTCCAGGTTCTAATCCCCACTCTGCCATGGGTGGCCACTGGGCCAGCTGGTTGCTGTGACGATAAAATGGAGGAGAGGAGAGCAGTGTTGTGAGCTGCTTTGGGTCCCCACTGGGGGAGGGCGGGCAGGGGGCAAGCTCGGAGGGGGCTTATAGAAGGAAGGCCTGGGCAACCCCTCTTCTCTTAGCTACTAGATGACTTGACACCTGGTGAGGCAAGGGGCAGGTGAGGAGTCTCACATTTGCACTTTGCCTCATTTGCAACTTATATGCTGTCACTGTGTGTGACCTGGCACTTTCCATAAATGTGATGGTAGGAAAAGGTATCTGGTGAGTACATGCTGCCTAATGCCATTTCAGGTGCATCGTACAAGCCAATATTGCCCCGGCTTACACTGGTCGCAGTGCTCTTGTTAGGCTTGCAGATCGGTTTCTGGAAAAAAATTGCACTGCAAGGGATCAAACGTCTTGGAAAGTTCTGTCTGAAGCTCCCTTCAATTGCTTTCTCAGAGGGAGATTAAAAATAACATGTGTAATTCTCCCCCCCCCCAAACACACACACACAGACACCACAGAGCAGTTCTAATTGCATTTTTCATGGCGATAACTCAACACTGGCTCACCTTTTGAAAATGGGGGGGATGAAGCGGGACAGTCTCCATGTCCTGCATTAGCAGCTGACAGACGGCACGACCGGTTGAGCCAGCTTTTGGTGGGTTCTTCTAATAAACGGAGGGAAGGTGCTGAGCTCTTAGAAATAAATCTTTCCTCCACCTCGAAGGGTGTGCTAGAAAGGCACCGGTGAAGGATCAGGATTGCGTGTGTAACTGTATGAGTCTTAACACAATAATTACCACGGCAGTTTCGTCGCACGGTCGTTTTCTTGCTGGCTGGCGGCATGTTTGGTTACGGGGAGACAGTCGAAATTATAATCCACTGTAGAACCTTTTGTTCAGTGTGCGGTGCTTTTGTCCACCTGAACAGCCATTGCTGGTGGGGTGTATGTGATTGTGGCTGTTCACGCGGGCTCTTGCGTGAGGGAAGCCATGTGAAATCCATGCTCCAAAGCCAGGCTTGCTGGCTGGGAGTCCGATCAAGATAGCAACCAGTTCACACAGTGCGAGGTACTCGGGTTGGGTCTGGATTTCTCCAGCCTGTGTAACAGTCAGATGTAAGTGGCAGGCCCTCTTCAATTCCTGTGCACATGGCACCTGGCTTGGCTTTGGATCATGGAAGTTGCAGAGAAGGGGTTTCAGCTTGTCCACGCTGTACTGTTTTTCAGACCTGAAATTGTCCTACATAATATGGGAAATGTGTGTGTGTATGGGGGTGCTGCTTGGCCCACTGGAGAGATCCACATTCCTTTGGAGAGCCATGGCTTTCCCCAGGGGGCCAAATAGCTCCCCTGGCTGGTCATTTCAGGTCAGGATAACAGGGTGGGGAAATGCTGAAGCCCGTAGTCCCTGTCCAAATCGGGCACTCTGCACATGGAAAGTGAGGAAAACCCACAGTTGTTGCCTGACTATTGGAATCCAGTATTCTTCAGTGAGTGAACTGGCCCTTCGTATAAAGGGAATGAGAGACAAAGAAGAAAGGGGCAGTGCTGTAAAGTGGTTAGAGCGTCTGACTAGGCATGGGGAGAACTGGGCTTGAATTCTCTAGTGACCGGAGATCTTGGGCAAGTCGCTCTCTCCGAGCCCAGCCTGCCTCACAGCGTTGCTCCGAGTATAACAGGGAAGGGAGAAAAACTGCACACGCCACTCTGAGCTCCTCCAGGGGGAATGGCAGCATAGACGTCTGATGTGTAGGTAGACAGGAGCCTGGCAGAGAAACAGGTGGTCTGGAGGCCGAGGGTGAAGCAGCAGAGGTCTAAACCAGACCCATCTGGCCTGTTTTGTAGGTATCTGTCGCCAGTGGGAGGCCTGTACATTTCCAAGGGATCTCGGATTTAGCGTAGGCCCCTTTGGTACTTCCAGCGCTGAACTGACCAGTTGCCACTCTTATTTCCCATGGCCATGTGTACATTTCTTATTTCTTCTTCCAGGGAGCTCGGGACGGCATATGTGGTCCTCTCTCCTCCTCCTGTTTACCCTCGCAACAACCCTTTGTGAGGTTGTCCGGTCTGAGAGCAAACATGACTGGCCCAAGGTCACTCAGTGAGTTTTTTTGGCTAGCGGAGAACTAAACCGGCGGTTCCCCAGATCCTAGTCCAGCATTATGATCCGCTGCCCTGCACTTTCTCTGATCCCCCTTTTTTGGGTGAACTTTGCTTTTTATGCTCTACATCTTTTTTAAAAAGGAGCTCGACCAAAAGTGTTTTGCAGATAACATTCTAGGGTTGCCAACAACTTGCAAGATCGAGGGTGGTACCCAGGGAGAGAGTTCAATGGGAATGTGATGCCATACAGTCTGCCCTCCTAAATGACCATTTCTTCCATGGGAACTGTCCTCCAAGTGTGGAGATCGGTTATAATTCTGGGAATAGTGCAGGACCCTCCTGGAGGTTGGAAACCATACAAAAGGCTTGCTAGGGAAGCAGAGGCATGGGTTTAGTTTACAAAAATTACATCCGTTATTCAAACAGCTAGAAAAAGGAGGAGGAGGAGGAGATTGGATTTATACCCCACCCTTCACTATCTAAAGGTGTCTCAGAGCAGCTTACAAACGCCTTTCCCTTCCCCTCCCCACAACAGACACCCTGTGAGGCAGGTGGGGCTGAGAGAGCTCTTGACAGAAACTGCTCTTTTTCAAGAACAGCTGTATCAGAACTACGGCTTGCCAAAGGTCATCCAGCAGGTGCAAGTGGAGGAGTAGGGAATCAAACCTGGTTCTCCCAGATTAGAGTCCGCATACTTAACCACTACACCAAACTGGTGTCTTGTTCTCCATCAACTGAATAAGAAGACATCTCTTTCCAAGCACCTATACCGCATTTTTAAAAAACTCTCAGGAATGTGTGGAACATATAACATGAAGATCAAAGGTGCTTCAGACAACAAAAAAGGTGTTGTGTGTTTATCAAGTTTAGAGCTAAATTAAAATGTTGTTGAAGGAAACAGGGGCCCTGGGGTTTTACAAGGAAATGAAGGCTAAAAATAATCTACTTTTCCCTCTTGAGTGCATCCCGTGCAATCCTCAACAGAGTTACAGCCTTCTAGGTCCATTGAAGTCAATAGGTTTAGAAAGGCGTAACTCTGTTTAGGACTGCATTGTTTAATTTTGATTTACAAGATCTCCGTACAGCAGTCTCGCAAGATGTTTATAACTGTGGAAGACTTTCCTGTGCCAGAAGAAGCGCAAAGAGCTCAGGTCTGGTCTTCCATCTGCAGTCCGACGTTGCATACTCTGCTCCTCTGCTTCACTTCCACCTCACTTCCCTGCATGTGTGAATGGGGTCTGAGTAGTTCTGGCAATTGTAACTTCGCACAACCAACCAGCCATGCCGCAGCGGCATTGTCGTCATGTTGCAAGGAATGAAAAGGCCAAACGATGTCAACATTCAGAGCAAGAGATCAGCAAAGAGCCAGGATAAGAAAGGACATTTGGATAACTTGAACTTGTACAATCTAACATGGTTTGTAACTGACATGTTGAGTAATAACCCAGGAAGTTTCCGTAGCCCAAACACTGGTTTGTTAGGGAGCGGCACACATGAAGTCGCACATAGGGTTGCCGATTCCGAGTTGGTAAATTGGGGGTGGAGCCAGTGGGGGGTGGAGTTTGGAGAGCAGTGGGTATAAAGACAAAGAGTCCATCCTCCAAAGCAATAACTTTTTCTATAGGAACTGACCTCTGTAGTCTGAAGATCAGTTGTAATATTGGGAGATCTCGGGACTCACCTGGAGATTGGCAACCATATTCACAAGTAATATATCTATCATCTGTCTGTCTGTCTGTCTGTCTATCCATCCACCCACGCACCCCCATACACACACACAGGAGCACCCTATTGCAATTGTTTTAGTGCACTGGCATAAATCTGTGCATGGTTTGTACCGGTGTTCCTAGCAACTGTTCCCCTTCATCCTTTTCCGTTCTAGGAGAAAAAAGTCTCTGGGAAGCCCTTGAGACCCATCAAAATCTTTGCTTGTTGTTTCCTTCCCATACTGTTTTCTTCTAGCATCTCACCTATGCTTACAGTAGATCTGAACCTACAAATTTCATTTTGTATTTGGTTCCATGCTGAGCTGGAACATTTGGCTCTAGACCTGTAGGACAGGAGACCCCAACCCTTTTGAGGCTGCGGGCACCTTTGGGCTTCCGACACAGCGTGGTGGGTGCAGCCCCAGAATGACTGCCACCACTAGGGGAACAGACAGAGCCAGCCAGACAAGGGTTCCCCTAGTTTTCCTTCATTCACACAGTGAAGATCCTTCTGTTGCAGTGACTGTTGTTGCCAAAGCAACGCTTCTGAAATGTGCACAGCCAATCAAACCTTCAGTGGCCAATCAGAAGCTTTGCTGGGGAAAAGCTCCCCCTGGTCCTTCCCACTTTCTAAAAACACTTGGCAGGCACTCTGCTGTGGACACCCACTGTAAGTTTTAGGCTTCTGCCATGTAATAGTGAAAGCTGCGTTGTATAAATTGGTTGTGCGCATCAGCCCTCAGGGGGAACCAACACTGTACAACATACCACCTTCTAGGGCTGGCTGTACCATCAGGCAAGGTGCTTTGCAAAGGAGGTAGATATGGGGTCCCAATAAGGATAGGAAATGATCTATTATTTAATTAAAGATTATAGTTTCCCTGTGTTTGTATTTTTGCGGGGAGCATGAAATAGTTTTTGGGCAACTCTGTTATGGTCTGGTGAAATTTTATTTGCTGAAAACTGGGTAGGGTTGCCAGGTCCTAACCTTGTTTTTTTTTGGGGGGGGGGCTCCTTTCTTCCTGGTTACCATATTCTCGCATGCTAGAGCACTCCCCCCGCCGGCAGCATGCCTTCTGGGTGGGTGACATCATCATGCTGGGCACATTGGCACGGATGGGCTGCTCAGTGGTCGTGGGGATCCCCCACTGGCCAGCTGAGTGGTGGTGGATTGGGCCCCCCGAAAGCGGGTAACCCCCCTGCCTCCATCGAGGCAATGACAACCCTAAAACTAGAGGTTGTTCCAATTTTTTGGAGGTCTGCTCCTCAGTACATACTGTTTATCAAAATCATTGTAGGTCCGTATCTGTACCTAGGTTTTGACTATTCCAATTTAAGCTGATCTGGAATGGCAGATAAATGCTTTAAAATCCAAATAGATAAGAAGAAGAAGAAGAAGAAGAAGAAGAAGAAGAAGAAGAAGAGGAGATTGGATTTATAACCCGCCTTTCACTGTCCAAAGGCGTCTCAGAGCGGCTTACAAACTCCTTTCCCTTCCCCTCCTCACAACAGGCATCCTGTGAGGGAGGTGGGGCTGAGAGAGCTCTTGACAGAAACTGCTCTTTTTCAAGAACAGCTGTGCCAGAGCTTGTGACTGACCCAAGGTTACATCAGCAGGGGCAAGTGGAGGAGTGGGGGAATCAAACCCGGTTCTCCCAGATTAGAGTCTGCACACTTAACCACTACACCAAACTGGCTCCAAATATAAAGTCGATCTTGAAATATTCCCATATTCATTTGTTACCTTTCTGTTTTATCATAGATTAATCGTGAGAGCTGGTGCCCTGTTGAACCTTCCCCGGAGCCTTCCCTGCTGGAACCAAAACGTGCTTGTAATTCAGCGGGTAAGTGCAATATTTTGCAATTCCCTTTCTTCGGTCAGCTTATCCTGGTGCGGGGCTCTGCAAATCCTTTTGAGCTACTAGCAGCTCTTTACCAGGCAGACACGATGCTTAGGTTAGTTTTCAGGCTGAGTTTGAAATGTTGGCTTGAGCCATTGTTGAGATTTGGGTGCATAACGTTTTAGGGAGGACCTCCTTCTCAATTTTAATTTTATTTACTGGTTAAGGATATATGGATCCCAGCTTTCTTTCTTGAACAGCAAAGCACAAGGCAGCAGACAGAAGGGAGGAAAAAACCCTGAGTCATTGCGGGCCTGAGCGAAGGGCCATTGTCTTTCCTGCTGGAGCCTGGAAGGGGAAAGGCAAGGGTGGCCCGTGAGAAGGGGGACCCGCGGGCACCCAAAGCAGTGTGTGTCACTCTCCTCCCCTCCATTTTATCCTCCTAAGAACCCTGTGAGGCTGGTTAGGCTGAGAGTGTGTGACTAGCCCAAGGTCACATGGCATGCGTCCGTGGAAGAATGGGGATTCAAACCTGGGTCTCCCAGATCCTAGTCTGACACTATAACCACTATACGATACTCGCTGTCACTCCATACTCTGGCAGTGATGGGCAGTTTTGAAAGAGATTCAGCATATTCTACCATCTCATTCTGCTGCGTGCCTCAGCCAGACCTATAAATATTCTTTTTGAGGTGTGTGTGGTGTGAGCGGTCCAATGAGGTTGCACCATCAATTTATACATGTATAAATGATGTTCCTTTTGGTCTTTTGGGGTTTCTGTGTGGCACTGTGGCATGCTTGCACTGCCACAGTGCCACTTGTTCTGGAGTGTGCCACTTGTTCTCACGGCAAACAAGCACCTCCCAAGACACTTCACTTTCCCTGAGATTCTCTGGGAGGGTCTGACTGCTGGGTGGCTGCCTGCTTGCCTGCCTTAAGTGCGGCTGGCTGGGTTTCCCCATTGGAAACAATGGAGGTAATGGGGGTAACCTGTTTGGGTGCCCATAGAATTAGGCCCATTGGTCCAATTGCTTTGAGAAGTGGAGGTGTATGTGGGGAGAGGCTCCCGAAGCTACCCTGAAAATTTGGAGTCTCTCCCTCAAACCCCCTCCTCCCCAGAGCGACTAACAGCACCGTGGGGAAAAAGTAAAGTTTTTCCCCACCATAGAGAACAATGGAGGGAATGGGGGCAACCTGTTTGGGGGCCCATAGAATTGGACTCCCTGGTCCAATGTTCTTGAAACTTGGTGGGTATCTTGGGGAGAGGCTCCAACAGCTACCTTGTGAGTTTGGAGACTCTTCTTTAAACCCCCTCCTCTCCAGCCCCCAGAATATACCCTATGTTTTCGTCATTGACTTCAATGGCCCATAGGATATAATGGGGCTGAAATTGACATTCGGCTGGCTGAAAGACTCCAGAATGGCTTGTATGGTGGAAACTGACATGCGGGAGCCTTTCTGCCCTCTGAAGCTGCCAAAGCTGCGCTCCGGTGCCCCCCCCCAAAAAAGACCCATGGAGATACTCCAGCTTGGCCCTTAAAATGCTATCATTTCCTGTTTCATAGAAGGTGGGACTGCCGAAGGACTTTCTGTCACTTTTGTTAGAAGCATGGGAGTTCACTTTCAGCAAGTGTTCACAAAGGAATCTGGGGCTAAAGGTTATCTTGGCAGGTCTGTGTAGTGAATTGAATGTGAGGAGGGGCTGTGGCTCAGTGGCTGAGCATCTTATTGGCACTCAGATGGTCCCAGGTTCAATTCCTGGCATCTCTAGTTAAAAGGGACCAGGTAGGAAGTGATGTTGAGACACTGTCTGAGACTCCGGAGAATAGCTGCCAGTGAGAGCTGACATACTGATCTTTATAGGTCAAGGGCCTAACATAGAGGAAGGCAGCTTTGTGCGTTCATAGAACTAGGAAGAAGCACCACATTCTTTTGTGAATTAATGTTTTACCTTGATTTCTGGCTAAATCATTATGTAGTGTTTCTTGTTGCTTTCAGATCCCAGCACTTATTAAACGTTAAATGCCTTGGGTTGATGTCATTAGCATCAGATGACTGGCAGTGATGTGGGTTTCCCAGAAAATTACTATTTAGCAGTTTCCTGATACTCTAAATGGACCATGATCTGATTTGGCATTTTACTTAATTTATATCCCCCTGTCTCCACAATGGGGACCCCAAGGAACTTACACTGTTCTGTTCTCCTCTATTTTTATCCTCTCAACAACCCAGTGAGGTAGGCTAGGCAGAGAATATGTGACTGGACTGAAGCCACCCGGCAGTCTTCCATGGCAGAGTCGGGATTCAAATCTGGGAACCCCAGATTCAAGTCTGCTACTCTTCCCACTTCACCAATTTACATATTTAGTAATCAAAGCTTTAAAAAACGCTCCCTGGGCTAATTTTATGTGCCATATAAATATTTCAGAGGTTTTCTTAACAGCCACAATTGAAATATTTGATTTTTGGGGGGAAATAGAATAGAGCAAAATTTCATGTAGTTTGAATGTTGTGGTCAAAGAAAATTGTTTGACTTGTGATGCTTGTAAAAAGTTTAAAGATGATGTATAATAGTGCAGTCTCCCTTTATTGTTTAAATTTTACTAAAAACAAGTTCAGCATGCACAGTATACTGTGGACGATGGCTTACTGTGGTTAGTTTGTCTCCTTCAACCGCGTGAAACTCTTTCTCTGACGGCTGCCTCTCAGAGGAGGTGAGGCCTATGCAGATGGCTTTCACTGGGCCCCTAACCCAAGCACTGGAGCAGCTAATTCTAGAAAGCCGGAGTGGCGTAGTGGTCAGAGTGTCAGACTAGGATTTGGAGAACCCAGGTTCAAATCCCCATTCTGCCATGGAAGCTTGCTCGGTGACCTTGGGCCAGTCACTGACTTTCAGACCTCCCTCCCTCCCTGCCTCCCTCATAGGTTTGCCAGGGGAGGCCGACACGTGGGCGGGGGGACTTACCAGGAGGCTCCAGGAGAGGGAACTCCAAAGTGAGTTTTGTGGGAGCTGCCGTTGCATTTAAAGGGACTGTATTCCTTTTAAAAGGAGCTGCGGTGGCTCAAGTGGTTAAGACGCTGAACTGCAGGCTGTGGAAGGTCAGTAGTTCAGCAGTTCGAGACCCGAGAGTGCTGCATGACGGAGTGAGCTCCCGTCTCTGGTTCCAGCTCCTGCCAACCTAGCAGTTCGAAAGCAAGAAATTGCAAGTAGGTAAATAGGTACCACTTCGGTGGGAAGGTAACAGTGTTCCGTGCGCCTTGGTGTTTAGTCATGCCGGCCACGTGACCACAGAAACGTCTTCGGACAGCTCTGGCTCTTCGGCTTTGAAACGGAGATGAGCACCGCAACCCTAGAGTCGGATTCGCCTGGCTTTCGAGCAAGGGAAACCTTTACCTTTTTACCTATTCCTTTTAAGTGCTTTTCCTCCATTGGAAATAATGGAGGATTGAGGCACCTTCTTTTGGGGCTCATAGAACTGGTCCCCCGGCCCAGTCTTTTTGAAAATTGGTGTGTGTGTGTATGTGTTTTTGAGAAGAGCCACCAGCAGCTATGCTGAAAATTTGGTATCTCTAACTGAAAAAAACACCAGCCTTCCCCAGAGCCCCATATATCCATGGATCAATTCTCCATTATACCCTATGGGGAATGGTCGCCGTAGGGCATAATGGAGCGCCCAGCAGCTGTTCCCCCCTCCCCCGCTTTCTGGCAGCCCTGAAGTGGGGGAGGGGCTCCAAATGGGATCTCCTGCCCCCAACTGGGGATTGGCAACCCTATTCCCTCACAGAATGGTGGTTGTAAGGATAGAATGGAGGAATCAGGAGCACAATGTGAGCTGCTGGGGAGAAAGGTGGGGTGAAAGCCTAAAAATAAACACCTTCCTCCTGGGGCAAGCTGTGCATGCCTGATAGGAATCATCAGAACCACCCCTCACCGGCAGCCTGAATTGGTACTGCCCATTCTGCCACCAAGATTCTAGTATTTCGTTTGGATGCCTGCGTAGACCAGCTCTTACGCTTGACCAGGTTCACACGTGCAAGAAAATGAGGTGGTCAAAATCTACAAATATACTTCAAGCTTCATGTTGAGAGATGTGCATTTTGCAGCACACCCCTTTTAAAAAAGAAGACAACAAAAATGCCTCCGTATAAGCAGAAAGTCAACACAGCAAACAAAGCTAGAAGGTATACGGCAGGGGCGTTAAACATGAGGCCCGGGAGCTGGATCAGGCCCCCGGAGGGCTTCTATCAGGCCTGCAGTGGAACTGGCTGTCTTCTGCGTCTTCTTCCAGTTCTGTTGCTGCTGCGTCATCGTAGGTTTGCAGCTTACAGATACACACCTGAACAGCATACTCAGGATTGCAACAGCACAGACATTTTTGATGCAGTAATTCAGAGCAAGAGGTGTCAGTGATCAGACACTGTTAAATAAACAAAATATTGCATGAGTGCTAATGCTTTAAGCATATTTTTATTTTGAGTAAAAAAAAACACCTTTGTGTTTGTGTCCTTTATAAAGTTTATATCTCCGCTACCTGGCATTACATTTTATGACACACATGGCCCGGCCCTACGAGGTCTCATTTATGTCAGATCCGGCCCTTATAACAAACGAGTTCGACACCCCTGGTATACACCCTTTTTTCCCCGGTCTGTTGCATTGTGAATTTAAAAGAGGGCCCCATTCCAAAAGGTTTGAACACCATTGCTGTACCATCTGAAGGATTTCCTGTGAAGGTTGCATAATTGCTTTTTCTCTAGCTGAGATGGAATTCCTTTATCATTGTAATCACTGCTTGATTAATTCAAGATTGATATGGTAGGAACCGCCTCTGGTGCCCTGTTTTAAATTTCTACTGATCTTATGGATGCTGGAATAAGGATAGCATTGCCAGACTCCAGGTAAGGCCTGGAGATCTCCCAGAGTTATAACTCCTCTTCAGTTGACAGTGATCAGTTCCCCTTGAGGACTTGGTAGCTTTGGAGTGCAGACTCTATGGTATACCACAGAGGAAAAACTGAAGTCCTAGAGTGACAGTGCATTTCTGCTGAGCTCCCTCCTCTCTCCAAATTCCCTGTCCCCAGTCTCCACCCTGAAATCTCCAAGAATTTCCAAACCTGTACAGTGGCAGCCTTAGATAAGGCAGGGGGGAGAAGAATGGCACGGCATGATGCCATTTTGGAGGTTAGCTTCCTGCAGGATTTTGCTTTGGGTGGCTTTTTGAGTGCACTCAGATCCACAATGCTACAGACTGTGCTCACCTTACTGTTGTTGTTGGAGATGGGTGGAGAGAGTCTCAGCAGTAAATCACAGGCGCTTGGCTCAGCACGTGTGCTGAGAACTTGTTATCCTTCCAACTGGCTTGTGACGGTGCTGTTGTTTCCTGTGGCTTATCGGGCCATCAGTAGAGGTGGAGGAGTGCTCAGATTGTGCAGTGGCTGCACATTTGGAAGCAAAAACAAACGAAAGCATGTCAAAGAAATGGTTTTATTCTCTCTGAAAATCGGAAGTGGCCCTTCTTCCAAAATATACCATGTTTTTTTTGAAAATTCTCAGTTTTCACCAGAGAAATCAGTGCGCCCACAGCCTTCAGGTCCACTCTACCTTTGCTCCATATCTAAAGGGCCTATTTAGGATTGCCAACTTCAGCTTGGGAAATTCCTGGAGATTTAGGGGCAGACCCTGGGGAGGACAGGGCTTGGAGAGGGGCAGGACCTCAGCGGGATACAATGCCATAGAGTCTGCCCTTCAAAGCAGCTGTTTTCTCCAGGGGAACTGATCTGTGTAGCCTGGAGATCAGTTGTAATTCAAGGAGATTTCCAGGCCCGGCTTTGAGCTTGGTAGCCCTATCCAACCCCAAAGAGATATTTAAAAAGTATACTAAGAAAGTAGAGTGACTATGCTGTTTATAGACATGTGGATCTAAAGGAAGAATCTAAAAAGCCAAGAACATGATACATGTAATACCTTTTTATTATGGCCCGCCCAATGACACATAACAGTGTGGAAGCATTTGAGTTCCCCAGAGCTCTTTGTCAGGGCAAATGGCTATCTTACTGCCTCGGGCTTTTATGGCCCCTGGCCTCCAGCAGTCAGAAGTTCTACCATATCATAGCATGAAAGGGTCTTAAGATCATGATAACCTGGGAAATAAATGTCTTTCTTTCTTTCTTTCTTTCTTTCTTTCTTTCTTTCTTTCTTTCTTTCTTTCTTTCTTTCTTTCTTTCTTTCTTTCTTTCTTTCTTTCTTTCTTTCTTTCTTTCTTTCTTTCTTTCTCTTCCTTCCTTCCTTCCTTCCTTCCTTCCTTCCTTCCTTCCTTCCTCTCTCTCTCTCTCTCTCCTCCCTTCCTTCCTTCCTTCCTTCCTTCCTTCCTTCCTTCCTTCCTTCCTTCCTTCCTTCCTTTCTTCCTTCCTTTCTTTCTTTCTTTCTTTCTTTCTTTCTTTCTTTCTTTCTTTCTTTCTTTCTTTCTTTCTTTCTTTCTTTCTTTCTTTCTTTCTTTCTTTCTTTCTTTCTTTCTTTCTTTCTTTCTTTCTTTCTTTCTTTCTTTCTTTCTTTCTTTCTTTCCCAAATCTGGCCAGATGAAGAGTTCTGGGGACCTTGAAACCTTGCACACTGTTACACATCATTAGGTTGGTCCTAATAGAAGGTATTACGTGGACTGGGTTGTTGGCATTGCAGAGAGTCTGCTGAAATTTGTGGTGCACCACAAAGCTTTCAGCTCAAAAAATGACACCCCACAGGGTGTGCAGTTGTTTAGGTGGAGGTCCTGTGGTCACCACTTAATGACTTGGCTGCCACCAACGAAAGACAGCTTTCGGATATGGAGCCGAGTTTGCTTGTAGAATGTGGGGAAAGAACATAGAGACAGAAATGCTACCACAAACATAAGCAGCACTTGTGTTCCACTTTGGTTTGGGAAATCTGCAATTCTCTGCCTGCTCCCAGTAGCAAAGGAAGGAAGCACAATGTCATAGGAGAGACCTATGACAATCAATAACATGTTGCATCAAATGAGGAATGGAGTTAGGACTAGGATTTGCAGAAATTTGCATAAATTTGAAACAAGCTATCTTCTGAACAAAGCATAAGTATTAAACATGACGTGTTAAACAATGCAGAACATGGTATGAATTCATAGAAACACCGAGCATTTCCCTGGACCAGTCTGTTATGATGTAGCAAAGTGATGGTATTGCTTTACTCTGCTCTGGTTAGACCTCAACTAGAGTATTGTTTTGGACACTACAATTTAAGAAGGATATAGGCAAGCTGGAGCGTGTCCAGAGGAAGGCAATGAAGATGGTGAGGGGTCTGGAGACCAAGTCCTGTGAGGAAAGGTTGAAGGAGCTGGGTATGTATAGCCTTGGAGAGAAGACGACTGAGAGGTGATATGATAACCATCTTCAAGTACTTGAAGGGCTGTCATCTAGAGGATGGTGCGGAGTTGTTTTCTGTTGCCCCAGAAGGTCGGACCAGAACCAACGGGTTGAAATTAAATCAGAAGAGTTTTCGGCTAAACATTAGGATGAACTTTCTGACAGTCAGAGCGGTTCCTCAGTGGAACAGGCTTCCTCGGGAGGTGGTGGGCTCTCCTTCTTTGGAGGTTTTCAAGCAGAGGCTAGATGGCCCTCTGGCAGCAACGCTGATTGTGTGAACTTAGGCAGATCATGAGAGGGAGGGCAGGGAGGGTTGTCTTAGTGCTTAGTTCTCGTGGCCCTTTCTTACACGCCCAGGGAAATGCTGGTTGCCACTTTGGAGTGAAGAAGCAATTGTTCTCCAGGCCAGTTTGGCTGGAGATCCTGGAGGGTTTTTTGTCAACTTCTGGGCATGGAGGTCACTGGGGTTGTGGGGGTGAGGTAGTTGTGAATTTCCTGGCTTGTGCAGGGGGTTGGACTAGATGACCCTGGAGGTACCTTCCATGCCTTCCTGAGCAGTTCTCTTTTACATCGTTTGCAAAATGCCAGGATCACGGGGGCCTTCCTGACCTCCTTGGCAGGCTTTCCCACTGGTTGTGGCCACCGCAGAGAAGGCCCATGCACAGGCGCTCGTCGAGCTTGTCCATCTGCAGGGTGGCACTTGCAGAAAGCCCTGCTCAGGTGAGCAAAGTTGTCATGGTGGGGACATAGCTGGAGAGGCAGTCTTGCAGATAAGAGCGACCAAGGTCGTAAAGGGCTTTGTATGATAGCCAACAGCTTGAAATGAGCTTGGGAACTGATGTGCAGCCAGCAGAGTGCTTGCAGAATAGGTGTACTATGGATGGTGTCCCTAGCTCCTGATAATAACCAAGCTGTAGCATGCTGTAAAAACTGCCGTCTCTGATTGCAGTAGTCAAGCCTCAGTGTTATTCTGGCATGGATAGAGGTGGCCACAGTGGATGATTCGAGATAGGAGCTATCTTCTGAGCTAAACTAAATCGGAAGAAAGCGTTTTTTTATGGCTGGGTTAACTTGCTTCTCTGGCAGTAATGGTGGCTCCATTATATGATCCCCTAGGTTCTTAACTAAGTCAGCAAGGGTCAACTGAACCCCATCGAAGGTGGGAAGCACAGTGCCCTTCAAGACTTCAGGCTTCCTAACCAGCATTCTTTCCATATTGTCTGGGTTCAGTTTCAGACATTTAACCACAGCAGTTGTTCAGAACCTCTAGAGCGTTGCCAGGGGGTGTGGTTAGGGACATACACAGCTTGGGTGTCGTCGCCTTATTGATAACGTCCAACCCCAAAGCTGTGAATGATTTCTCCTAAAAGCTTTACACAGAGATTGAATAATAAGACTTCGCCCTGTGGAACTCCCCAAGACAACTCCCATGCTGAAGGCAGCTGATCGCGAATGGCCACCCTTTGAGTCTGATCCGTGAAGATCTATGGTGCCTCCCCTGATACCTACTCCTGCCTTAAAAAGATAGCACGATCTACTGTATCAAAGGCTGCAGATAAATCCAAGAAGAACGACAAGGAGGTGTGGTGTTTGTCTACACTCAGATGGGAGGTCATCAAGTAAAGCCATCCCCCAGACCAGCCTGAAGCTGGACGGGAAAGGGAACTACAGAGATCAGTTTCCCTGGAGAACATTACTGCTTTGGAGGGTGGACTCTCTGGCATTATACGGACAGCCTGGGGCACCCACCCCACCGGGGATGCCAACCTCCCGGTGGGGCCTGAAGATGGCCCAGCGTCATTGTCCTGGGCGCCTCGCAGCTGCGAGGTGCCCAGGAGAGCCGGGGAAGGGGCGGGGTTAGAACCCTCATCCCTTCCCTCCCAGCAGCGGCGTGGCTCTCCTGGGCGCCTTGCAGCTGTGAGGCGCCCAGGAGAGCCAGGGAAGGGGCGGGCTTAGAACACCCGCCCCTTCCCTCCCAGTAGCGGTGCCGGCTTTTCTGGGCGCCTCACAGTTGCGAGGCGCCCAGGAAAGCCGGGGCTGCCGCCGCTGGCTGGGAAGGGGGCTTTTCATGGGGGGCGGGGGGCATTTTGGCACCCCTGCAGGGCCGGCGCCCTAGGCGAGCGCCTAGTTCACCTAGTGGGCGAGCCGGCCCTGATTATACCCTGCTGAGTTCCCTCCCCTCTGCAAACCCCACCCTCCCCAAGCTGGACCCCCAGATCTCTAGCAATTTCCCAACCCAGAGTTGGCAACCTTAGCTCTTATTAAAATCAATGGAAATTTTAGTTGCCTGAAATTGGTATCTGGAGTCAGAGAGACCCCATTGGGATCATTACAGAGTCTGGTTTTACTGTTCCTAAAGATTATACCTTCGTGTCCTAAACAAAAATCCATAACACAGTTTCACATTTTCCCCCGATTAGAGTCAATCTTGATTTTGTTTGTTAAATTTGAACTACGCTTGGAATCCCTTCTGGCTCCAGCAGCCGATTAGTAAAGTGGTGACAAAGTGGTGAAAAGATTTCTCTTGTCTTTAAACCTTCCTTTCTTCCTGAATCCCTCCCGGTGTCCTTTTGCTGACCCTGTTGTACCTTTCAGCATGGGCGCTGGTTAACTTCTTTGGGCAAAGCATCTGCCCAGCCACGGATCTGGGACTTCCTTCTTTCCCTCCCCTCCCTGCCCCCAATTTTCCATCCGAACTTTTTGCGGAGCTGCTTTGGTTTCCAGTCTGGAATGTGGACATGCTCTGTTAAGCTGCCAAGGCAGCTGGATGGGAGGGAATTGCTGGCTTGCAAATTTGTTACGGGCCTTTTCTCCTCTTCTTCTTCTTCTCTCTCTTTCTCCCCCTTTCCCTTCCCTGCTTATGGAAAAGAAATTCAGACTTTCCAAGTTGGTTGAAAGCAGAGAAGGTGTAGGGAAAGGAACCGCACCTGATACAACAAGAACGGGTCTTTCTGTGGCGTGGCAGCTTTTCTGTGGAACGCTGGTCTTTCCAGTCCTAGCTTTCTTTATGGCTCCATCACTGGGAATTGCTTATTGCAGTGATGGGGAACTAGCTGAATAATTTGGCTCCGATTTCATTGCCCCAAACTTCCTAGGCAACTTTAGGCAGATAACCATCTCTCAGCCTCCATTTGTTGTGAAGATACTAGCCTACCTTGAGGGAAAGGTTGTACCGCAGTGCCATGGGAACAAAGAGGAAACAACAGTACGTAATGTGCCACTCGATGCAGAATCCAGCTTTCTGTAAATGACAGCTTTCATGCAGATAAAATAAGTTCCTAGCCCTTCTGACTGCCAGGCCAAGGGCAAGGCCTGTTGGAATTTCACACGCCAGAGATGAGATCCCTGTTGGGCCACGCTCTCTGTGTTGTGCCCCTCTCCACGGCTCCCAAAAACAAAATAAACCAACAACATAAAGTGGTAACCGTTGCTGAATAAATGGAACAAAAGGAAAATGGTGCAAATCTGCCCAATTTGCATAATTTATGCACATCACAGATTCTGGGTTTTCTCAGTATAGGTCTGAATTGTCTTGGGACATAATTCTACCTTCCTCCCCCTTTAAGCATTATGTGATGCCAACTTACTGAGATGTTTTAAGAATTGCTGTTTTTTTTTTTTTAATATGCACAAAGTGCTGCGTGAAGTTCCATATAAGTACAGAGTTTTGCCGCTGTCATTCCTCCGGCTCCAAGTGCGAGGTCCTTTGCAGGTGCTAGGTATTGCAGAGACATCAACAGGAAGTGTGCTATATTTGTTCTCCAGGCGTTTGGAAGCCAGTGGGGCATAGTGGAAGGGATGTTGGATTTGGCTGGGATCAGCGTCTGCCCTTGGCCATGGAACGCAAAGACTGACTTACAGAAAGTGAAGATATGCAAATATGCCACCCATGGGGGAGAACAAGAAAGAGGCGTTGTCCTCTTAATTCTAGCGATAAGCAGGGGAAACACACCTTTCCACCAGGCAAGCAGACCCTCCCTTTTCATTATTTGTGCCTTCCAATGGCCTTTATTCCCGCCCCTTCCCAAGGCCAGCCCCTCTCAAGGCAGTGAGGTGTAGTGGCTCCAGTGTAGGACTAGGGTCTGGGAGGCCCAGGCCTGAATCCTGCGCACTCCTCCATGGAAGTTGGCTGGGTGACCTTGGGCCCAGTCACGGCGTCTCAGCCTAACCTACCTCACAGGGTGGTTGTCAGGATAAAACAGGGGAGAGGAGAGCAATATAAGCTGCTTTGGGTCTCCAGTGGGGGGGAAAGGCAGCATATAAGTGAATAAATTAATAGATGAATCTGGTAGGCTTTATTCCTGACTTTCCCCAAGTCTAGTCCCTGTTTACAGGAGGCAAATCTCAGCTATGTCCTCATGTGTTTATTTATTTGTACCTCACCTTGCCCCTGACTTGGACTGCCCCGGCTAGCTCGGTCTCATCAGATCTTGGAAACTAAGCGGGGTCGTCACTGGTCAGTACGTGGATGGGAGACCACCAACTCCGTCCGTATGCAGAGGCGGGGAATGGCAAATCATTTCTGTTTGTCTCTTGCTTTGGAAATCTTGTGGGGTCGCCATAAGTCGGCTGCAGCTTGACGGCACAGTCCACCACCACTACTGCCCTGCTCTGCCCGTGATCTAGATGTCGCAGGCGAGCCTTATCTCATCAGATCTTGGAGGTTAAGCAAGGTCCATCTGGGTGAGTACCAAGGAAGTCCAGAGTGGCCATGCAGAGGCAGACAAGGGAAAACCACCTCTGTTTGTCTCTTGCCTTGGAAACCCTACAGGAGCACCACGAGTCGGCCACGATTTGACGGCACATTCCACCACCACCTCACCTAGCTATTAACCAATGTCCAGTCCCCCTGAGTCAGCTAACAGCATCAATCAGTCTGTGCAATAAAAGGCAAGAACAGCATTGCTGGAAAATTAAGCATTAAAGCAATCAAAGACAAGAACAGCATTGCTGGAAAATTAAGCATTAAAGCAATCAAAGCAGCAGTCAGTAGACTTAATTGAAAACGTTCTCAGCATGGGACGTAGTTTGTCAACAGGATCCAAGCAGACAAAATAAAAACGGGCGGCAAGATCCGAACAGCTCAAAAGATGCACCCTTCGAAGTGCTTCGGGTCCATTCAGTTTGTTTGCTGTGATCTTTACACTGAAGTGGTTAAGGACAGTAACACGCTACTCTCCCCTTATTACAGATTGTGAGGAAGGGGCTGGGGGAGAGTAACTTGCCTAGGGCAGCCTAGTGAGTTTTTGTCAAAGGCCTGATCCATACTAGAGACTTCCTGATCTGTACCAAGGTCTCTTAGTTGCTGATTCGTATCACATCTCAGGTTATAATCTGTAAATTTGATGGACGGTCTCAAAAGCAGAGGCAAAGTTACAATTGTTGATGCTGTTTTCCCCTCCTGCAGAAAGCAGTAGTTTCCTGGAAGATGAACTAAGCGGGGATTGCACCTTGGCACAAGATCTCCTTAAAAGGGAATCTGGGAGCAAGTCTGACTTCTTCCCTCTGCCAAGTGATGGGATGGATGAAATCGACTTTGGAAAGGTAAGGCTGAGCTTGGTTGCTGTTTCCAGTGTTCTTTCCTGCAGACCTGTGTGATTCAGCTGAACTTCTGCTCCCTTGGGCTGTCCAGGAAGCCGGGGTTTCCTCTCACTTGCGGCAGAATAGTGTTGGAGTTGTTTGTTCAGGTTAGGCTTGCCAAGTTCCAGGCGAAGCCTGGAGATCTCTCAGAATAGCACGGGATCTCCAGACGACAGCAGTCAGCCCCCCTGCTGCTTTGTGGCTGTACTGAATGCTATTATATCTTGCCGAGGTCCTTTCCTCCAAAAAAAAACCCCTGGCCTTCCCAGGATCGACCCCAAAATCTCCAGGAATTTCACAACCTGAAGTTGGCAACACTAGTTCGAGTTAAGTTTAGAACTGTGCTGAACCTATGCAGTTTTGGTGGAGGAAGACACAAAATGCCCCTTAGGAAGAAGGAAAAGAAGAAGAAGAGATTGGATTTATACCCCACCCTTCACTGCCCAAAGGCATCTCAGAGCGGCTTACAAACTCCTTTCCCTTCCCCTCCCCACAACAGACACCCTGCGAGGTAGAAGAAGAGAAGAGATTGGATTTATACCCCGCCCTTCACTGCCCAAAGGCATCTCAGAGCGGCTTACAAACTCCTCTCCCTTCCCCTCCCCACAACAGACACCCTGTGAGGCAGGAGGGGCTGAGAGAACTTCTGACAGAAACTGTCGTTGAGAGAACAGCTGTGCCAGAGCTTGTGACTGACCCAAGGTCACACCAGCAGGTGCAAGTGGAGGAGTGGGGAATCAAACTGGGTTCTCCCAGATAAGAGTCCGCGCACTTAACCACTATACCAAACTGGCTAGGACCCCCCCGCCCCCCCCAAAAAAAAAACTAAGACGGTTTTGAGGACCCCCCCATGCATGGTGGTTTTATTCACTGTATGTATGTATGTATTAAATTAGATTTGCTAGGCCATCCTCTCCTACAGTAGGGCACAGGGTGCCTTACAACAGAATAGTGTACAATAAATGATTTAAGTTAAAACCAACATTAAAACTACATAAAACAGGTTGATAAATAAAACCTGTACATTCTAAGATGGCAAGAAGTCCCTCTCTGAAGAAATCTTCCCTGGGGCACTTCGGGAAGTGGTGGTTCGCCCTCTCTTAAAGAAACCATCTCTGGACCCAGCCGAATTGGCAAACTATTGGCCGGTCTCTAACTTGCCCTGTTTGGGCAAGATTATTGAGAGAGGGCAATTCAGCTGCAGAGTTTTCTGGATGACGCTGATATATTAGACCCATTCCAGTCTGGCTTTTGCCGATGCCACGGGACAGAGGTGGCACTGGTCATCCTCACAGATGATCTCCGGAGGCATCTGGATTGAGGCGGATCGGCGGTACTGCTGTTGTTACACCTGTTGGGGACATTCAACACAGTTGAACACCAGTTACTAATCCACTGCCTTGCCAATGTTGGGATTCAGGGGTCTGCCTTACAATGGCTGTCCTCTTTCCTACAAGGTCCGGGACAGAAGTTGCTGCTAGGGGAGCTGCTGTCCCGAAGACATCCGCTGGTTTGTGGAGTGCCACA
Source organism: Gekko gecko (assembly GCA_029375565.1). Taxonomy (NCBI): domain Eukaryota; kingdom Metazoa; phylum Chordata; class Lepidosauria; order Squamata; family Gekkonidae; genus Gekko; species Gekko gecko. The sequence continues at coordinate 34,167,843 of JAPDNY010000017.1, read as the reverse complement.
AGGGGCTGTCCTCTCCCCAGTGTTATTCAACATCTGTATGCACCCCCTTGCCCAGATTGCCCGGAGGCATGGGCTGGGATGTCACCAGTACGCAGATGACACCCAGCTCTATCTGTTGTTGGCCAGCCGGTCTGACTCAAGACTGGAAGATCTGGACCTGGCGCTACAAGTCATAGCTGGGTGGCTTAGGATGAGCTGGCTGAAATTGAATCCGATGAAGATGGAGGTCCTGTGCCTGAGCCGCAGTGATCCTGGGTGTCAGAAATGGCAACTTGAGTCTAGCAGCACACTGAATCCATTGTTCTCTGTTCCCTATCTTGTCTCTGCTTATGCGCTTGCGTAGCATTGCCAGCTGCAACATGGGAGCCTCGCTACTGCCGCTCGGTCTTATCACGGTGGCTATTCTTGTGTCTACGGGAATTTTCCAGTCCTGTGAATCTGAGGGGTGGGGGGAGCGTTCTCCCGACCATTAAGTAACCCTCCCGCCAGGAGTTTCCTGCGCGCGCGTTAAAAGTTCATTCGCTAGTTGCGCTTTTGCATCACACTATAACTATGCCTGGGCAATATGCCCCACCATTCCTGACTATAACCTTGTTACTGTGGGTTATAGCACGGTACTCCAATAAAGCTTATCTTTACTGTAAGAATGCTTGGATAAGAGAAGCCAATGTTGAATCAGGCCAATGGCCCATCTAGTCCAACACTCTGTCACACAGACCAGGTGCCATCAGGAGGTCCAGCAGTGGGGCCAGGATCCACTGGCTTTGGAACCTGGCACTGGGTTAGGGATCCCACTACTGACATTTGATGGGGTACCACTGGTGCCAGCATCGGAGGTTAGGAATCTGGGAGGGCTTTTGGATGCCTCCTTAACCATGGAGGCCCAGGTAGCAGCCACTGCCAAGTCAACCTTTTACCAAATCAGATCAAATACCTTTAATGGCATAACAATAAAATACATGGTGTGATAAAATACGAGCAGGGAGGCATTACAGTGTCAGCAAAATTAGGCAGATCATACAGAAAGCTTGTAACCTTTTACCATCTTCGGCTGATTAGGCAGCTGGTTCCCTTCCTCGAACATGATGACCTGGCAACAGTGATCCACACAATGGTCACCTCAAGACTAGACAACTGCAATGCTCTCTACATGGGGCTGCCCTTGTCCCGAATCCAGATGCTACAACTCAGCCACCCTGAGCCTGCATTGCAGGGATGGTGGTGTATAAATGTGATAAATAAATAAAAAAATAAATAGTGCAGAATGCAGCGGTCAGGCTGTTATTGGGTCTCCCTCTTAGAGAGCATATTCAGCTTGTGCTGAAAGCACTGCACTGGCTACATATAGCATACGAGGTTTGCTTCAAGGTGCTGGTTCTTACCTATGAAGAAGAAGAGATGGGATTTATACCCCACCCTTCACTCGGAGTCTCAGAGCGGCTTACAAACTCCTTTCCCTTCCCCTCCCCACAACAGACACCCTGTAAGGTGGGCAGGGCTGAGAGAACTCTGACAGAAACTGCTCTTTTTCAAGAACAGTTGTGTCACATCAGCAGGTGCAAGTGGAGGAGTGGGGGATTCAAACCCGGTTCTCCCAGATTAGAGTCCATGCACTTAACCACTACACCAAACTGGTCCTATAAAGCCCTGTATGGCCAGAGGCCCCCATACCTGAGGGACCGCCTTTCCCTATTTGTTCCCCAGAGAGCACTGCCGTCAGGTTCACAAAACCTCCTTGTTCTTCCTGGCATGAAAGATGCCAGGCTGGCTACAACCAGGGCTAGGGCCTTCTCGGTGGTGGCTCCGTATTGGTGGAATGAGCTCCCTGAGGATATCAGGGGCCAGTGAGACCTATCAAAAGGACTTGCAAGATGGAGATCTTCTACCAAGTGTTTGAGTGAGATGCCGCATTAAACACCCTACCATCAAGCTGAGTAGCTATGCCCTACAATCTACTCTTGGCTGCCTGCTTTAACATCTGTGCCCATATCAAAGAACTACGCGCTAAGGAGCCAGACATCAGCTGTTGATTTCCCCTCTGGTGGCCGATAGGACAGTTTCTTGCCATCTTATATACGCTGTACCTCTGAATGGTTTTTATGATTTTAAATTGTTCTATTGCTTTACTGTTTTATGATGCTGATGACCCTGTTAGCCACCCTAAGTCTGCCCCGGCGGGGAAGGTGAGGTACAAATCAAAACAATCAATCAATAAGGAAAAATTGGGAAGAGTTCTCCCCTGCTGTGTGATCCCACCCCCTGAGGGGTCACTTACTGAGCAGGAGAAAGCGATGCCTTTGTCAATCTAATTTTGAGAATGCAGGTTCATCTTCACTGCAGGCTCCTTGTAGGGGACGGGGAAGAAATACATCCCGTGTTGCTAAAGCCAACAGGTAGTACTCCCTGCCTCAGCCTGTGGGTCTCCCCCGTGCGGGGAGAACAAGGAGGATTCATTACCTGCCCTTGCCGCACAGCAAAAAGGGGTGTAGCTCCTGGTTATCCCAGGGTATGATCGGACGCATTCTGGTTTGCGACGGGCTTATAGACCTCCTGGGCCCCCAGCCTAGGCCTCCTCAGGTTCTGTGCTGGAAGCCTGGTGCACTGTATATAGCAGCCCTCATAGTGCAGACCGGCCTGATCTCATCAGGGCTTGGAAGCTAAGCAGGGTCGGCCCCGGTCAGTACTTTGGACCACCGAGGAAGTCCAGGGTTGCTACGCAGAGGCAGACAATAACTAACCACCTCTGCACGTCTCTTGCCTTGAAGCACCCCATGAAGGGGTCACCATATGTTGGCAGCACCTAACTTGGCAGAAGAAGAAGAGAAGAGATTGGATTTATACCCCGCCCTTCACTGCCCAAAGGCGTCTCAGAGCGGCTGACAAACTGATTAGAGTCCGCACACGTAACCACTACACCAAGCACGCACAGAAGAACTCTCACTTACCACTGAGCAACTGCAGCTTGCCCTCAAAGTAGTACGAGAGCTGTGTGGCAAGGCTCCCGTACAGGCCTGAACCCCCCATACCTGCTGATGGCATCTGGGTTTTGGCCACGGTGTGACACAGAATGTAGGACTGGGTGGGACCCGGGCCTGATCCAACAGGGGTCCTCTTACATTCTTTTATGTTCTTAACTTTATTTTAGGATGTTAGTGCAAATATACAGTGCTGTGATAACACAGTAAAAAATGGGGGGGGGGCACTGCCAATGGGGCAGATCCAGCCACCTTGTAAGGAGCCTTCTGGTGTAGTGGTTAAGTGTGCGAACTCTTATCTGGGAGAACCGGGTTTGATTCCCCACTCCTCCACTTGCCCCTGCTGATGTGACCTTGGGTCAGTCACAAGCTCTGGCACAGCTGTCCTCTGCAAAGGAGCAGTTTCTGTCAGAAGTTCTCTCAGCCCCATCTACCTCACAGGGTGTCTGTTGTGGGGAGGAGAAGGGAAGGAGTTTGTAAACCGCTCTGAGACTCCTTTGGGTAGTGAAGGGTGGGGTATAAATCCAATCCTCTTCTTCTACCTCACAGGGTGTCTGTTGTGGGGAGGGGAAGGGAAAGGGAAAGGAGTTTTCAAGCCACTCTGAGACTCCTTTGAGTAGTGAAGGGCGGGGTATAAATCCAATCGCTTCCTCTTCTTCTTCATGCTCTGAGATCTGTATAATCCACAGCTCTCTTTTCCAGAAGGGCCATGGCTGTAGAGAAGAGGGAGTGGAGACAGTGTCGTGCAGCGATCAGAGTGTTGCACTAGGATCGGGGGGTGGTGTGTGGTTTTGAGTCACCATTCTGCCGTGGAAGCTGTCTGTGTGCTTGTGGGCCAGTCACCCTCTCTCAGCCTAGCCTACTTCGCAGGGTTGTTGTGAGGATATAATAGAGGAGTGGAGAATCTCTCCCACCCTGCCGTGGGTGACTTTGTGCCAGTCGTCCAGCCTGACCTACCTCACAGGGCTGTTGTAGGGGAGAGGGGAGACTGTTGTGGATTACTTTGAGTCCCCATTGGTGGCGGGGAGAGCCGGGGTATAAATATCCGAATAAACAAAGTAAGCGGGTCTTAAAGAAAGCGTGATGGGTTGCCAGAGACAAACACAGTTCGCAAAGGATTTCTCTTCTGTTTCTGTCCCTGGGAAAGGAGGTCGCCAGAGGTAATCGGTTTAACAGAATCCTCTGTAATCTGCCGAAACAGCCGTAATTCTGCGGTAATCCTATCTATGAAACCTGCTGCCCGATGGCTGTGGTTTCACAGGATGGGAGCCCTGCTTGACTGCAGAACCATTGCTTACAGAAATGCTGCTCTGTTATTTCTGTGAGGAGAGAGACTGCCACCAGTTTTATGTGAGTCAAGAGTCAGTGGCTAACAAACGCCTCATTCTGTAGTTCACAGGGCTTCATGAGGAGGTCCTTAGAGGGTAATGCTGGGATTTGGCAGGGAGAAGAGTACGATATCGGAGACTCCAGTTCAGATCCTCACCCTGTTATGAAAGCTTGCCGGGTGACCTGGGTGACACTTGCATACTCTCAGCCTAACCTACCTCACAAGGTTGTTGTGGGGATAAAAAAGACTGGGAGAATGTTACATACCACTTTGGGTCCCCAACTGGAGAGAAAAATGGGGGTATAAATGAAGTAAATAAATTAAATATTTACAATAAATATTTCTGTCCTACCCACTGAACCAGAGTGGCTTTTCAGGGCAAATCAACATGGAACAGCAATACAGACAATAAAGCCTGTGTTGAAATCCAAGCACTTAACACCCTCACTGTTTCCACAGTGTCTTCTTCAGGCACAGGTACTGCAACTGAACATAATTAATCTATAATACAATCTTCCTGTTTCTTAGTCTGGTCTGATAAAGCAGCTTCCAAATTTTCAAAGAACTCTATAGCGTTCTTTGAAAATTTGGGAGCTGCTTTATCAGACTAGACTAAGAAATAGGAAGATTGAATGTATTATGGCTTAATTATGTTTGGTTGTGGTACTGTGGAAACAGGATTTTTACCGGTGTGCCATTAACAGGATCGCTTTGGCTCCATCAAGTCTTACGAGGAAAGGCTGAAAGAGTTGGGTATGTTTAGCCTGGGAAAGAGAAGGCTTAGAGGGGACATGATTGCAGTCTTCAAGTATTTGAAGGGCTGCCATGTAGAAGATGGAGCAGATCTATTCTGTCTTGCTCCGGATTGCAGGACTAGATCTAATGGGTGGAAATTACAAGGGAGTCGTTACCGGCTTAATATCAGGAGAAACTTCCTAACTGTAAGAGTGGTTGAGCAGTGGAACAGATTACCTCGGGAGGTGTTGGATGCTCCTTCGCTGGACGTTTTCAAGCGGAGGCTGGACAACTATCTTTTGGGTATGTTGTAGGTATGTAGGGCTATCTTCCAGCTGTGCTCCTGCAGAGTGCAGGGGTTGGACTAGATGACCTACAAGGTCCCTTCCAACTCTAACATTCTATGATTCTATCATTCTGTCCATCAACATCAGACTTTATTGCTTCAATGGGAAGGACTGCTGTCAGACAGAATCTTGTTAGGACTTCGAAGGGTCTTCAAAAATTGGGCTGACATCAGAGACATTTAGTATAATATTCTTTATTCATAATGTTTGTTAAGGGTTCACAATAAATTTTTCATTATTATATTCACGGGTTTCTGGTCTTCTGTTAATTTTCTCCATACCGTGAATCTCCTCTTTTTGGTTTGTTAGTTATCATCCTGTGAGGTAGGTGTGGCTGAGAGAGTTCTCTCGAGAACTGCTCTTGAGAGAACAGCTCTGAGAGAACTTGTGCCTGACCCAAAGTCTAACCAGTAGCTGCACGTGGAGGAGTGGGGAATCAAACCCGGTTCTCCCAGATTAGAGTCTGCGCTCTTAACCACTACATCAAACTGGCTGTCAGAATTCTTATTAAAGTGTTTTAAGAGATAGATGAAGCCAATGGGGTGTAGTGATTTGAGTGCTGGATTAGGATCCAGGAGCCCCGGGTTTGAATCCCCCACTTTGCCATGGATGATCTTGGGGCAGTCACACTCAGCCGAGCCCACCTCAGAGGGTCGTTGTGAGAATGAAACGGAAGAGAGGAGAACGAGGTAAGCGGCTTTGGGTCCCCCTGGGAGAGTAAGGCGAGCTAAAAGTGAGGTAAATAAGTAACTAAAAGCAATTAATTCAAACGAAGTAATTTTTTTAGTGTGGGCCTTGGTAGTGAAGTCTGAGACCTTCTGTTTGTATGCCTTCTCTTTCTTTCTTCAAATGAACATCTCAGTGTAGCGGACAGACATTGCTACATCCTCCGTCTAAGTGAGTCATGCTGTCAAATGTCATTTCCTGAAGTCACCTCTCTGAAGCCCTGCCTCGCGTCACCCCCCCCCCGGTAGAATGATGCACGTCTAATGATTCGAGCATTGAAACCCTTGTTGCTTTCCCAGAGTAGTCCTACAACTTGTAGGCCAGGGCAGACCACCGGGGTGGGTTAAGAGCCAGCCTTGATGGCGTTTCATTTCTGATGGGGCCGTTGGAGTTGGAGCCCTCAGCGGTGGGCGTGAAGCGGGGAAAATAAAGGGAGGCCTTTTTGGCATGGCTTCTGAACCCTGCAGCCTCATGCGCAACCCAGGGAGTGGCGTAGGAAAGGGTGAGGCATGGGGATGAATAGTAATTTTCATCTAAGAAGTTCTGGCTTTGGTTTCTGAAAAGCAGAAGAAAATAAACCAAGCCATCCTTTTTGCAACAAAAAAAGATCTCCTAATAGTTGGCCATGTCACAGCAATGTTCTGTTCTGCTCTTCTTCCAAAAAGGACTTTTTATGTACATCTGGGTACTGTCTCACCAAAGAATTAAATGGAATTTATCACTTTATGTTTTAGAGGGCTGTATTGAAAACAGATAAGAGCACGCTCACTTTCTGTCTCTCAAAGAAAGTCGAAGGCACATTTTGCTGCATTTTCTGTGGCAGTGATTCCCAAAAAGCATCTTGTGAAGGGGCTGGGAGCAAAGTGTGGCTTGCAAACATTAAGTCCTTTGTACTGGGTGCTTTCTAGGCCTGTCATTGCAGGGTCCGCTCATGCAACTTCAAGCCTTCCTTTCTCTGCCGCTGTCTCCCGACAGAGACCATGTTGGGACGTATTGGAAATCCCAGAAGCATTAACACTGTCTAGGTTTGCCATGTGCCTGCTGGCACTCCAGTGAAGAAGGAAAAAAGTTTTTAAAAAGCCACTGGGAAAACCTAGAAGTGATATCATGCCGCTCTAGGAATTGTCAGAAACTCTGATAAAACATGGCGTTTTGGGGCAATTCCAAAGTAGTACTGACAGCTGATGGCAACCCCCCTCTGCTCTCCATCAGCATTCTGATACTCAGAAGCTTACTGCTTGTGGATCTGGAAGGTCTCTTTAATCACCATGGCCAGCAGCCATTGGTGGACCTCTTCCTCTGTGAGTCTCACCCCCTTTTAAAGCCATCCATGCTAGCGGCCTGCAATATTTATTTATTTATTATTATTATTTCGATTTCTATACCGCTCAATCCCGGAGGCTCTGAGCGGTTTACATAGTAATTTTATTACCTAACTAGGGCCACACTTGAATGGGGAGGTGAGTGCCTACCAGGCGCCCTACCGGCTTGTTGTTTCTTTCCGGCTTGGCGTGGCTCCACAGCGGCTCCCGCTGGGCTGGTTCCATAGTCCGTGGCTGTGCGACGACTGCTGCACCAGCCTCCGTCCTGATTGGCTCCGGCTGTGCTGTGTCGTCGCATTGCCTCGTCTCTGGCCAGTCCCGTCCGGAATGCTCGCTTGGCTGCTGTCGATTCGCCGCCATGTTGTTTCCACCGGAACCTCTCTCCTCACTGCCGGAAGGTGGGTGCCCCCCTGCACCTAGGCAGGTACCCATTTATCTACTTGCTAGGCTTTCGAACCGCTGGGTAGGCGGGAGCTAGGACAAGGGCCGGGAGCTCACCCCGGCCGCGGTGGGACTCGAACAGGCTTATGGCTGTTGGTTGATAAATTACTGCAGGCGTTTTACTGCCTGCGCCACCGCTCCCAATACGCACTGGTAGTGAAATTCCACAATTTATTTACTCGTTGAATGAAGAAGTACTTCCTTTAGCCCATACAGAATCTACTGTCCGTCAACTCCATTGAATGCTCCAGAGCTCTAGTATTATGGGAGGGGGATAAAAACTCTCTCTGTCCACTTTCTCCACCCCTGGCATACTTCTCCACCAACTGATGCTCAGCAAGAATGGTGGGGTATAAATAAGTAAATAATAAACCATTATTATTATTGTTGTTGTTGTTGTTGTTGTTATTATTACCCCGTCTCCACTGTCTGTTTTCTGAAGCCCCAGATGCTTTAGCCATTAATCGCATCACGTCAAGAGAATAAAAATGTAACAGGATTTCCTGGAGCAGTCCCAAACTGCAACTGATCAGCATGGCGGATTCCCAACAGCATCTCCATTCCCTAGAAAGAACAGCCGCATTCTTGAGCCCCAAAAGAAGGGGCGAAACAGAAAGCTGGGGACACTGGAGATACAGCACCACAGTTCCACTTTTGCAAAGCTGTGGTCACACCACCTGGAACTTCTAAGGAGGGGCCTTTCCTCATTGTTTTGGGAGCTGAGTGGAAGAGGGAAGTGTGCCTTTGGCGATAATGGTATTGGGCAGTATCTCACCATGGGGTGTGTGGAGGGCATAGTTTCCCTCCCATCCCTCTGCATTGCTTGCAGCTCTCTCAGACCCCTGCAGGGATAAATCCCACATTGTGGGGCCCACATGGAGGCCCAGCTTGTGTGGGTCTCTTTCCAACGCAAGAGATATCCAGAGGTGGGTTGCCATTGCCTTCCTGGGTGCATAAACCCTGGACTTCCCTGGTGGTCTCCCATCCAAGTTCTAACCAGGGTGGACCCTGCTTAGCTTCCGAGACCTGACAAGTTCAGGCTTCCCTGGGGTCTCCACACCGCACATTGCATTATAAATATACTTCTGTAGCTCTGGCAAGAAGCCGCCTGTATGACAGAAATCCCCTTCCGCTTTTATTAGCTTCGCAAAAGTCGGACATACACACCCTGACGTCGTAGCCCTCAGGCATTCCCCAGCACAGCTGTGTAGGTTGTTTTTGAACCCAGCAACTTTCCAGTATGGCACAATGAAGACAAAACTGGACTCTGGTGACATAACTTCCTGATAAGGCGCTTGGGTTTCTTCCTGAGGTTAGAACTGGCAGACACAGGAAGACTCGCCAAACCATCCCCTTCCTCTGTCCTGCTCCATCCCACCTGGCTAGATTTGGATTCCGAGCTCTTTGGGGGTTCTCTCTCTCATAAAAAGGCAGTGGGGTCACCCCACTTCGGCGGCGACTTGGCAGCACTTCCCACCATCAAATAAGAGACAAGCCCTGCTGAGGGGGTCTGTCCCCAAAGGGTCTTTCACCCCTTCTCTCCCAGGACAAATTATAGGTGAGGCCTTCCCCCTTCTTCCATCAAGTCCTGGCTTCTGCATGCTGGGACACAAGGAAATAAGAACGAAGAAGCTGAGGTGCTTCCGAGGAGAACTTTTGCCAAGGCCTTCCTTGCGGACATGTGGGGGGGGGGAAATTAGCAAGTCCTTTGTGTCTTACATGGGAGAAAACTCCTGAAGCTCTCCTGGGCTGCGGGTGGAAACACACTAAGCCCCTGGGCCACCGCTTGCCTCTCCATTTTGATCCAGGGTGTCCCTGTTGCCTTGTGTGTATGGACTCTGAAAGTATAACCTGCCGGACTAGGTTTCTTCCATCCCTCTCATCGTTTGTTCTTTTTCCTCCTTTCACAGCACGAAGAGGAGCAATCGGCCGGAGACAGTACGAGTTCTGGTTCCTCAGCAGACGATACGATATCCCTGGAAAGGAACTCTTCCCTGGGGAGCGACATTTCACTCCCCCAGGTCGTGAACCCCCCCCGGCCCCGGGACCAGTATGGCCTGGATGGCGGTGACTGCAATGTGGCCGGTGGCGAGGGACCCGACAGCGAATTTGCTGTCTCTGGAGAGCTGGAGGAAGAGCTCGACAGCATCACGGAAGTGCCTCCTCACTCTTCCGTCCTGAGGAACTCTCTGAGACCGTCGTCCCCTTTCCGCCGACACAGCTGGGGCCCAGGAAAGAACGCCAGCAGCGAAGCGGAGGTCAACCACAGGAGGTGAGCCGAAGGGCCTTCGGAAGCATGTGTCCACAGTCATCGAGGACTAGAAATATGCTTTTTATTATTTTATTTTTTTAATTGTAATTCTCAAGAAACCGGAGATGGCAGGTTCCGTGGGTTGCCAGGCCTACTTACCTGGCCGGCAGGGGGCTCTCGACATCCTTCCGGGAGACCGAAAGTGGTGTTGAGCGACTTGTAGTAAAACCAGAAGTGCAGGCTCTGGCACAATGCTGTCACCTGGAAGTGACATCATCACGTTGGGGGGGGTGGCACTGGTTTTTGGGCAAAACTCTATGGTAAATTTGGCTTCAAACTGTAGAGTTTTGCCCACAAAGCAGAGCATCCCCCCCTCCCAATGTCCACGATGTCATGGCGTCACTATCAGGTGACATCATCATGCCGGGGCTTGCACCTCCGGCTTTACTGGAAGTCGCCCAGGGAAATCGGTTGGGGATGGGATTTTCCCCTGCTGGCCATCGAGGGACTGGGAACCCTATTCCCTACTATGAAAACCAGGCTTGGTGACGATTGTAAACCAAGTGTGTGTATATCTATTTTAGCCCTGTCCTCTTGTTAGGTAACATGACAAAAGTTTATCTGAATCAGTATCAGGATTTATCTTGTTTCACCCTCACCTGCAGGATGGGTTGAGTGGCTGACAGTGAACACAGGTTCGAAGCACTTCACTTTGATCCTGGGTCTCAGGCTTATCCTAGTTCTGCCAGTGGCGATTTCATAAGAACATAAGAGAAGCCAATGTTGAATCAGGCCAATGGCCCATCTAGTCTGTCACACAGCGGCCAAAATAGACCAGGTGCCATCAGGAGGTCCAGCAGTGGGGCCAGGACACCAGAAGCCCTCCCACTGCTGCCCCCCCAGCACCAAGAATAGAGTGCAGCACCTACCCCAGACTGAGAGTTCCCATCTATACCCTGTGGCTAATAGCCACTGATGGACTTCTGCTCCATATGTTTATCTAATTCCCTCTTGAAACTGTCCATGCTTGCAGCTGCCACCACCTCCTGTGGCAGTGAATTCCATGTGTTAATCACTCTTTGGGTGAAGAAGGATTTCCTTTTATCTGTTCTAACCCGACTGCTCAGCAATTTCATGGAGTGCCCACGAGTTCTTGCATTGTGAGAAAGGGAGAAAAGTACTTCTTTCTCAACCTGCTCAATCCCATTCATAATCTTATAAACCTCGATCATGTCATCCCTCAGCCGTCGTTTCTCCAAGCTAAAGAGCCCCAAGCTTTTCCTCGTGCATTTCAGTGGACACACTCAGTGCCAGTGGATACAGTCTGTAGCATCATGCCGTGATCCTTGGTTTCCCATTTACCACCCACAATTTCCTGCCTCTGAATTGAGGAGTGGGAGAACAAATGGACTCCACATGGTGACGCTCTAGAAATTTCCCCTAGTTTCTGTGGTAAAGACCATAGAAACCAGGAGCAGCCTGGAGCTTCGCATCCTCACCAAACTCTGCCCTCCCCAGGCACTGCCCCCAAACATCCTTGCATCTTGCGAGGCAGTACCGATGAACTTTTCCCCACAGTTTTCACCAGTTCAGGCTGCAGGTGTAAGGGCTGTGAGATGGAATTGGTGCAATGGGAGAAAAATTGGAAGACACCCCCCCCCCCGCTTAGCACTCCAAGGAGAAATCACATGGAACCTGTCTCCCTGATATGCTGTTTTTCTGCTTGCGTGGAGGTGGTATCTTAGGCTGAATTCTTGATCATATGAAACTGCCTTACACAGAATATCAGAACCAGTACTGGCCACTCTGACTAGCAGCAGCTCTCCAAGACCTGTGGTAGAGATCTTTCACATCACCTGCTACTTGGTCCTTTTAACTGGAAACACCAGAGATTGAACTTGGGACCTTCTGCATGCAGGGAAGGTGCTCTGCCCCTGAGCCAAGACCCCACTTCCATCGGTTCCTAAATAGGCCACCCTGGTACTTGTATCTAGAAACAGAAATTCACCACTGGATTCTGCTGAGTGTACGGACTGGGCATGGACCTCTTTATCATTGCTGTGTGTACACTGAAAAAGCGGTCTGAATCATACTAGGAGATGCCTTTGGGTGGTAAAGCTGTAACTGCTCCTGAGCCCTAGCAGACCTCTTTCTCCAGACTCTAAACAAATGCATCTTCTTCCCCATTTTTTTCAAGATCCGCCCTCTCGTCCCTTCTCTGCACCCTTAAAAAAAAAAATCTGGGGATTTCTCATTTGTTCACACCACTCCCTTCTCATTACTGACCATTTTGTCCATGATTCATTTTCAGTTCAATGCGAGTGCTGGGGGATATTGCAAGAAAGCCTCCCACCCACAGGAGAAGGTACAGCAGCCACTAATGCTGACTAACCATGTTGCATATAAGCGGCTACTAACCTCCTGCTTTCCTGTGAATTGCCCTGTAGGACCTGACTCCGACTGTCTTGTCCTGGCCAAGCTGGTCAGCAGCAATGCTCCCTCTGAGCCGAGTTAGTGGGAGCTAGCCCCCAGTGTTTTAGCCCCCGGCTCAGCTGCGGTGGCTCAAGTGGTTAAGACGCTGAACTGCAGGCTGTGGAAGGTCAGTAGTTCAGCAGTTCGAGACCCGGGTGCCGCGTGACGGAGTGAGCTCCCGTCTCTAGTTCCAGCTCCTGCCAACCTAGCAGTTTGAAAGCAAGAAATTGCAAGTAGATAAATAGGTACCACTTCGGTGGGAAGGTAACAGCGTTCCGTGCACCTTGGAGTTTAGTCATGCCGGCCACATGACCACGGAAACGTCTTCGGACAGCGCTGGCTCTTCGGCTTTGAAACGGAGATGAGCACCGCAACCCTAGAGTCGGATTCGACTGGCTTTCGAGCAAGGGAACCTTTACCTTTACTTTACACACATTTTTGTCTTAGCTCAGGAAGGAGGGCTCCAGAGCAAACGAATTTATGCAGCAGCTAAATCACTCGCTCACGGTTTTCGTGCCAGTAGCTCACAAAGTGGAATTTTTGCTCACAAGACTTCATAGCTTAGAGGGAGCATTGGTCAGCAGTTCCCCCTTGGGGCTCAGGAATACTGCAAGACATTCTTGAAACGTTTTTCTTGTAGACTGTGGGGTGTGGGGTGGGATTTGCCTCTTGCAGTGGGAGGGAGGAGCATGCTTTTATCTCTTTTTGTTGTTGTAAACAGATAGGAAGTGTCCAGTTCAGTTTCGTTTGTAGGATCGTTAGACGCTGTGTGTAGTAAATTTCTATGCTGCTTTTCGACCATTTGGTTCTCGAGGCAGTTTACAAGACAAAAGAAGTACACAGTCCCAGTTCTCCATGACTTCAGGAGTGTTCCTGTGTCTGCCATGACATCAGAGCAGATCAGCCAATGGCTGTGTGATCCTTGTAAGAAATAAATGACTGTGAAATAATTCCTCAGTTTTTAGAAGAGGCAGATGAGAAGGGAAAAGGACAGCTTAACCGAGTATCCCTGACTGTTGTTGTAGTTATCTTTGTTTATATCCCAGCTTTCTCACTGAGACTCAAGACAAATGATAAAATATGAAACACCGTTCAATCAGACAGCAAAGACCTCCAGGATTAGGGTTCTAGAACTGGAAAACAGTGCAAATGAATAACTATCTAAAGCAGGGCTCAGCAAATCCCAGTCACCGTGGTGCTTAGAAATTTCACTGTGGCACCTAGTATTTATTCTAAGTGCCCCCTAGTGATTCTCAGTAGAAATACAAAGCTTATTTAGGTGAGGGATTTAGCATCTTCTTGTGATGACATTCTGGGTCACCCCTTGTTTACATGATAGAACACTTTTGTTATAGCTTTATAAAAAAATTACAAGAAACTATAAAGCGTTTAGGATTGCGGTTTGTGGTAGCGATTATTACAAAGTATGATCACTGTGGTGATGGGCTGCGGTGGCTCAAGTGGTTAAGACGCTGAACTACAGACTGGAAGGTCAGTAGTTCAGCAGTTCGAGACCTGAGTGCCACATGACCGAGTGAGTTCCCGTCTCTGGTCCCAGCTTCTACCAACCTAGCAGTTCGAAAGCAAGAAATTGCAAGAAGATGAATAGGTACCGCTTCGGTAGGAAGGTAACCACATTCTGTGCGCCTCAGCATCTAGTCATGCCGACCACATGACCATGGAAACGTCTTTGGACAGCGCTGGCTCTTTGGCTTTGAAACAGAGATGAGCACCGCATCCCTAGAGTTGGATTCGACTGGCTTTCGAGCAAGGGAAACCTTTACCTTTACTATGATCACAGAAATATAAGATGCTGAAGGCTGTAAAACAAGCCTGGCTCTTTATATTTTTGGGATGGTTTGTAAAGCTGAAGAAAACGGGTCAAATGCTTGTCTAAAGCGTGATGTACTATAGTGAGGAAAGAGGTTACCGAGGGTAACACTTTGAAGAAAGAAGGGGAGCAGTACATACAAAAAACAGAGCCATAGACTGCATTTGTATCCTCAAACGTTGGGACACATACAATGGCATTGGGGGGTTGTCTTTTCATTCTCCGTGTCCTATGAATTTTCTGCTCACCCTGCGAAGGCAAGTTTGTACCATTTTTGTATTTAAGAACCTCCATGTGGCTAGTCCCAGTTCGAAAGCAAGAAATTGCAAGTAGATAAATAGGTACCACTTCGGTGGGAAGGTAACAGCGTTCCGTGCGCCTTGGTGTTTAGTCATGCCGGCCACATGACCACGGAAACGTCTTCGGACAGCGCTGGCTCTTCGGCTTTGAAACGGAGATGAGCACCGCAACCCTAGAGTCGGATTCGACTGGCTTTCGAGCAGGGGAACCTTTATCTTTACCTTTATGTAGCTAGTCCAGCCAGGCTTCATTGCACATCTCATGGTTGAGTGGCGCCTTTAAGCAGATATGGGCAGATTTTGATCAGAAAACTGATTTTAGTTTTGCTGCTTAGTGTATTTAACGTTTCAATGAACTTCAGATGCTGATAGACGGGGAGGAAGTCAGTGTGATGAACTGCACTTAGAATGGAAATAAATGGAAAATACTGGGGAGTGGGGCACTAATTTAAGGCACAATTAACTGGTGCTAAAGTATTGCTGTTAAAATGACATGATGGGTAGTCAGATTTTACATATGCTTATGCAGATTTTACAGATGATAATGATGTTTTGATGCCTCCAACCCATAGTTCCTGAGCTACCCAAGATGCTTTGCCTAGTTCTTCCTCTGGTTGCCACAAATATCCACTTCCCGCTGTTGCTGATCTTACTGGAGATTTTTCTTCAATTCTTCCCTTCCCTTCCATTCATGAAAGGCACATCTTAGCTTTCCTTGGGCCGTTGTCTCCTCCCTTTATTTTCCCCACACTTCTCAGAGATGCTGCTGGCCTTTTGGGCTGCCTGGTCCTTGAAGCTCTCCGACCTCTTAGGCTGTTACGATTTTCCGGCCTCTGGTTGCCTTGCCGCATTCCCTTCCTCTTGCCAACCACATCACATCCTTTCCCATCACTAGGGAACACAAGGTTTGAGTTCTGGCCAAACTGGCTGTTGGTTTCATTCAGGAACACAGCACTAATAGTGTATGGACTGATGCGTCTCTGCGAGTTGGATTAGCAGCTAGGTCTTCCATGACCTCAAAGTAGGTCAGCTGATGGTCACCTAGTCCTGGTAGCCTAGCTTTTTGTACTTTGTTGTAGGCAAGTGTTTAGTAGTTCAGTTGTCTTTAAGGTACCGTTGTCCAGGAATTGTCCCAACTTAAGCTTTGTTGGCATGAACTTGCTGAAAAGCAACAGGATGGGTTTTAAATTGTGCTCCTGTCAAGCTGTTCCTAAGGTCAAAGCATGCAAATATCCATCTGCGTGACTTCAGCAGTGGGCAAAAATGAGTTGGGACCATGGGCTTTGCCTGTCTACTTGCTTCCGTCACTCTCAAATGAGCACAAGTTTATTTACTGTTTTATATATTTTCAAAATTCGTATCCCGCCTTTCTGCCCTCGTCAGGGCCACCAAGGCGGCTAACAGATTAAAAACATGCATAACAGAAACACGTCTTAAAGACCATTAAAACCAAACAAAACTACATGATTATAACCCAAGCAAAAACATAAAAACAACCATTCAAATGAGGGCAGGAAGGAGGGAATGCCAGACAAAACAAAGCAGTCTTTGCCTGCTGGCGGGAGACAGCTACTGGAAGAGAGAGAGTTCCAGAAGAGAGAAAGGTCCAGAATTTTGGTGCCGTGACCGAGGAGGCCTAATCTCAGAAGGCGGAGGCCGCTGAAGCAGTGCCTCGGAAGATGACCAAAGTGGTTGGATAGGTTTGTAAGGAAGCAGGTCATTATGTATTTATTAAAATGCTTTATACCACACCTTTCCTCTTGGCTTCAGGCAGTTTTATACACACACACACACTTTTAAAGGGTAAGCTGCCTTTATTAACATCTGCTTCTCTGACAGCCCAGTAATGGCAGGCCTCCTGTTTTCTTTGATATTCCCAGTTTGAGCTGGTGTCCCTCTAGTGTCCAGTGCAGTGCCATGGGTGATGACTTAAGTGGTCGAAGGTAGAGTATCAGTTAATGGGCTGAAGCAGAAGGGGCTTGCAAACCTGGCTTTGTCTGCTTCTTGCATGGCGTTCTGTGTCCGCTACACATCTGCTGGTTCGGGCCTGGCACAGTCTCTGTTTCTGTGGGTTTTGTCTGGAAGGTTTGAAGGCCGTCGTGCAGAGACGTCACCAAAATTGCTTTGCTTGCCAAAAAAAAATAAATCTTACCAGCCCATGCATACCCATTTTTAGTTATTTTTGTAGCACATTGTATGAAAGGGGGAACAAGGGACCCCTTCCTTCAGTTTAGAAAAAAATTAACTGGTCACCTAGCTGCAAGTTCTGTTCACCACAGGTGAATAGCTATATGCAAGCCTGTACAGTTACCTCCGTTACAGTTTATCACTGCCGCTGATTTTACTAGAGTCTGGCTGAAATTCTTGACGGGCAACTGTGCTTAATGACTGGTCTTTGCTAGGAGATGAACCCCACGTGTTTTGTTTCATCCGAGCTTACGCAGATGTTGCAGGTGAATTGTGTTCCGAGTGGTCATCGTTGCTAACTGCGCTAATGCCGGATTGTGTTAACTAACAATCTGAGGAATTTAAAATGTCTTTTGATTTGAACGCTTCCTACCGAAACCCCCTTAGCCAGCAAGTTTGTATGTTGATATCTCCTAAGCAACTGTGGAGCCCCTGATTCCTGCCAATTTGTCATCAGTTACAGCTTGGAAGGCCTTGCCGGAGATGCCGACCATATTAAGAAGCCTTCCTCGAGCCTCGATATGGCATCGCTGAGCGCCAAGAGCCTCCAGCAAAGCCCCCTGGCCAACGATGAGCGGGGTTCATTGGTCTCCCTGACTGAAGAGGAACTGGAATCTGAGCAAGGGGAAGCGAGAGGTTTTGACCTCCAGGTAAATGTGGTTCTTTGGCATTTGCGTTTTTTCTCACAAGCTGGATCATAAAACATTTGAAGGACTATAATTATTTTAGGAAGCCGCAAAAGTCAGCCTTGGGCAGAAACAGTAGCTCTGCAGCAATTTTGGTTTTACCAAGGGTAATCTGCTGTGTTGTAGAGGCTAAGTGAGAAGGGAAAAAAACTGAGCAGGTTACTCATAGCCTAAATTTGGATCCAGCTCTGACTGGCTAGTGACCATGTGGTGCTGGGTTTCGTTTCCACTGCAGCATGTGACTGGGCTGGCCACGAAGGGGCAGTGTATGGGTGCATTGGCGCACAGGTGGGCATGCCTGGCCAGGGCCAGACGATGCACCCGCTTGCCTGCTTGCCGTGCCTGGCTGAGCTAACCTGTTGCTGGAGGGCCAGGAGGCAAGCATCTCTCAGCCCAGCCTCGCCGCTCCCGCTGCTGCTTGTGCCGCTCCCGTCCTCCCGCTGACAGGCAATTAGGGGGAGGGGGAGCCATAAAAACCACTAGGGGGCCAGGCCCCGTGGGCCCCGTGGTAGCTACGGGCCTGCTTAGAACCAATGACAAGGCTAGCGTTAACATTTTGCCGTTTTATCTAGGAGCAGCATTTGAATGTGGTCCTTCTAAATCAGGGGTCCCCAACCTTTTTAAACCTGTGGGCAGCTTTGGCATTCTGACACAGAGTGGTAGGCGCGACCATAAAATGGGCACTGTGGGAGGTGGAGCTAACCACAAAATGGCCATCCTGGGAAGCGGGGGACACTCACATGCAGAAGAAGCTCAAATGCAGAAGACCAGAAGAGTGACTGAGAGCCAGTTTGGGTGTAGTGCTCCCGCTAAGCTGCAGAGTCTTGTGAATAAAAATTCTACTCTGTGAGCTACCGGCATTAAAGTTGTGAGTGAGCGGTTTTGCTACTGCATTAATTAGTTTGCTCTGGAGCCATGCTTCTTGAGCTAAGACAAAAATGTGTGAGCCAGAGGCTAAAAAACTGTGAGCTAGCTCACACTCACTCACCTTAGAGGGAACACTGGCGGCAGGACTCTAATCTGGAGGACCGGGTTTGATTTCCTACTCCTCCACAAGCAGCCAGCTGGGTGACCTTGGGTCAGTCACAAGCAGTGTTCCCTCCAAGCTGAGTTAGTGTGAGCTAGCTCACAGCTTTTTAGCCTCTGGCTCACACATTTTTGCCTCAGCTCAGGAAGGGTGGCTCCGGAGCCAACTAATCTGTGCAGCAGCCAAATCACCTGCTCACAACTTTAATGCTGAAGGCTCGCAAAGTAGAATTTTTGCTCACAGCTTAGAGGGAACATTGGTCACAAGTTCTCTCAGAGCTGTTCTCTGAGAAAGAGCAGTTCTCTCAGTTCTCTCTCAGCCCCACCTACCTCCCAGGGTGTCTGTTGCGGGGAGAGGAAGGGAAGGTGATTGTAAGGCTGCGGTCACACAGACACGAAATAATCCACTTTCCGTGCACTTTCCGACTGGATTTTACTTTGCGAACTGTAAAGTCGATTGTTGAAAATGGATTATTCAGTGAATTGAAAGTGGATTGTTTAGTTGGTTAGTGGATTGGAAGCGGATTATTTAGTGGAGTCCATTGAAAGTGGATTATTTAGTGGAATCCATTGAAAGTGGATTGAAAGTGGATTATTTAGTGGAATCCATTGAAAGTGGATTGAAAGTGGATTATTTAGTGTGTGTGACAGCAGCCCATGTCTCTCTGAGACTCCGAGTGAAGGGCGGGGTATAAATCCAACTCTTCTTCTAAGTTTGAAACATACTCTGGGAAAGAGGAGAGAGAGAGAAAGAATAAAACAAACCCTGTGGTGGCAACTGCTGCTGAAACCACATTCTTCCCACCTGTACAGCCAGTCAGGTCTCTAAAGGCTAATCAGGCGGCCTGCTGGGCAGGAGCCCCACCTGGCCACATGCCCTGTCTAAAAACACTTGGCGCGGAAGGTGTTGGCAGACACCGTGGCACCCTATCAGGGACCCCTTATTTAAATAATCCACTAAAGTACCCCCTGTCCCTTCTCCCTCCAGAACCCAGTTCCTCTTTTTCATCAGTTGGTTTTGGCTGTTAAATTGCCTCAGGTTGTTGTTGGGTTCTGATTGGTTTCAGCTCAGTTGGGGGTGTGGGAGTGAGGGCAGAACGTCCTCCCGTCCATCACAGGCTCCATAACTCCCTTCTCTCTACAAGATCGTTGATAAATCCTTCAAAATGGTGAGGGGAAAAAAGGACCAGCATGGTTGTACTTTTGGGGGCAGGATGCGCTAAGGAGCGGCTCTCCCTCTTCATCTTTTCAAGACATTGTCACTCGCGCTGTACTAAGTAATGTCCCCAGCGTATTAGACCTGGTAGTCTTCTTTCTCAGCGGATTCAGTAAAGGAAACCGTGGCCTTCAGTTTGCAAGACTTGGGCAAGGGCTGTTAATGATAGGATGTTTTGGAGGTCATTAATTCCATAGGTTGGAAGCAACTTGACAGTAGATAATATGCATGTGCCCATGCTCATGAGCACACACACACACACACAGAATTTTCTGTCTGTAAACAGAAAACTACTCTGGGCAGAAGACAGCCACTATATAACATTAATTTCACGTTTTTGATTTGAGTTTCCGTCAGAGACTTTCATTTACTATGTGTCTCAGGGCTGACGTAAGCCTCTTTGACTGTGTGCTCTTGTCTTGTGTTCCACAGAGATGCAAGAGATCCCAGCCTCGTGCCTTCAGCTTCTGTGCGCATCCCGTGGCTTCCCCGCTGACCAAGTCCACCTCCTTAATGGCCATCACCCAAGCCGGGCCGGACAGTGAGTACACACAAAATCTTTGTTCCCCTGTGTGTTGATGGTTGACTGCATCTTGGGCACACTAATATCACCACCTTCTTTCCTGTCCCACGGTTGCTCTGCACCACCTTGCCTTATGTTCCGGAGGAGCACATGTTGCCTTACACAGACTCAGACCCTTGGTCCACCTAGCCCAGAGTGTTCTACTCTGCGTAGCAGAGGCTTTCTGGGGCTACTCAGGTCTTTCCCCACAGCTGTTTCCTGAGATCATTGTAACTGAAGATACCGGGGATTTGAATTTCACACCTTCCGTAGACAAATCCCAGGATCTACTACTGAGCCATTTTCAGTGACAGTGGAAGGAATGATCAAAAATAATTGATGTCCATCCTTCACCTAGAAGAGCATCGTCCCTTTTTATTTTCACTTGTTTGCATTGTACCCTGCTGCATCCAACAAAATTTGAAGCCTTCCTTCTGCCTGACTGAAAGCCATGGTAGTCGGATGAAGTCCCCTCAGGCTGAAAGAAGGCTTCAGATGTCGACCATCAGTGATAAAAGTACCAGTAAAGACATCTGAATCTACCGTCGCTTTCACAAGCTGGAAAAGTGCGATGCAACCAAAGTCTCATGGCCAAAGTTCTTTTCCATTGAGAACCTTTGTTCTAGTACTTATGCTTGCTGCTGGAGATGTCACAGTTGTAAAGAATGATCTATGCATCATTTACTTTATTTTCCAATGTAAATTCAATCAGATGTCTATCTGGGCAATCCTGTGCCCTTGCTTTGGTGTTTGGTTTCGTGGTTTGGACTCTAATCTGGGAGAACTGGGTTTGATTCCCCGCTCCTCCACTTGCATCTGGCTGGATGACCTTGGGCAAGCCATAGTTCTGGCACAGCTGTTCTTGAAAGAAGAACAGTTTCTGTCAAGAGCTCTCTCGGCCCCACCTGCCTCACAGGGTGTGTGTTGTGGAGAGGGGAAGGGAAGGGAGTTTGTAAGCCACTCTGAGACTCCAGGTGAAGGGCGAGGTATAAATCCAGTCTCTTCTCTCTCTCTCTTCTTCTTCTTCTTCTTTGTCGGTGGACAGGGCTGGTGTGCACAGGTCCATTGAGAATCCAACGGCATCCAGCACATGTGAGAATTGTGTCAGTGTGCTGCAAACTTACAAGTGCTGGATTTGCGCACAGGTCAAGTCAGCTTTGTGCCTCCAGTTCTGAGGGACCTCTGAATACAAAAGGCAGAAAGGGAAGGATGGATGGGAGCCTAGGAGAGGTCTAGACTACTAAGGAAGCCCCTCCAGGGGCATTCCCAGGAGGAACCTCAAAAAGAAGGAAGCTTTAATTTTTTTTTTTTACTTCTCCAGCCTTGTGACTAACACGACTGTTGACTAGAGGTTGCTTGTCCCTTAGCAATAGTAACCAAAACACTCCTCTATCCATCCATTGAAATAGCTGGATCCGGTTCTGTGCCATATTGCACCAATTTTCCTGCTCTTTCTAAGGCCCTGACAGCGAATAACCAAATGCCAAAACTTAAAACAACAACCACCGAAAACAAGTAAGCCTTCTCTTGCAAACCAATAATTTTTCTCCCCGCTAGAGCAGAACTTTCCATCCAGCAGTTACATCAGTCGGTGGCAAGCTGCAGGCTCGGGCAGCTACATGCACAAACCCCTCTCTGCCTGTCTGTTTTTTCACAAATGCCGCCAAAGGTTGAATCGGCATGAATGGCTGACCAAAGGGAAACTTGGATTTCCTTGCCTCACACATTCCACAAGGAGGTGCAGCGACCACTGAGACCCACATCCTGTGTTCCCCTCTGCAGCTCTACAAAACCTGGGGTGGCCTATCAGCGTACAGTTGTTAATTCATCCATAGTCTGTAGAATTGAGGGAGCACAAGAGCTCTTGCTTTGAACGTTTGGAAGGCTTTGGAGTAAGCTTTGGGGCAGCCGACATGCTAAACGTTGGAGCTCCTTAACGGAGGAAGGACTAGGCTGTGCCCCACTGCTGTAATGGTTGGGGCTCCTACTTGGTACGTTCCCTTCGAAGCCCCAGTCTTGCAGTGCGAGCTTTTAGCATTTCAGTCAATGCAATTCTTTTGGCGAATCTGAGATCAAGACTAGAGAGGCATATTTGGGCATTGCTGCTCAAGTTGGCACAGAAGAGCAAACTGGGGCAAGGGAGAAATATTGCCAGAATTTCGAGGGAAGAATTCCAGTGATTTTTTTCAGCAGGAGTCAGGTGTTATCCACCTCTGTTACCTACCGAAATGCAACAGGGAACACAGCAGAAACATGGTTAGAGGTAAACTGACTGCGTGGGGACAGTCTGGACAGTTGAAAGGAGCAGCGAAGGAAAATGAGTCCATACATGATCCCCCTTCCCCTTCTCCCTCCGGTGGTTTTCTTGTTATGAATTACACCATCAGGCAGCTGGCTTGGATTGGTTCCTTTCCTGTGTTGCTTTGCCACTGCATGCATGTTAGAGATTTTCAATTGCTGCGCCGCTCCCAGGCTTAGCTTTTACTATAAACACTGAGTGTCTTCTGAGTCCTGCGTTTTCAAGCACACTTCTACTCTGTATTTGAACACCAGCGGTACAGGCATAGGGCTCGATCCAGTTAAACCTGCACTTTTGAGTCATCTTGATTTCAGTGAAAAAGCTGCATGGTTGCTTTAATCGCTCTAGTTGAATACGGTGAACTCGAAAAGTGTCTCCCGTCCTCCAGATTGGGCCCATTATGACAAAGCCCCTTTGAATGCAGAGTTTATGAGTTTCGGTGTAATAGTATTAGTATTGTTGAGCTGGGATCCTGACCGCTGAGATTAGCTATCCCTTTTTTAAAACTGTTACGCCTTTGTGGCGTAATGGGCAGGAGGAATCCGAAAGCATTACATAGCTTCTATAAAAAGGTTTCTGAAAGATAGGCTGACTTTGGTCTTTGGAAGAGCTGTTCCTGAAGGAGATGTGGAATTGTGGCTCAGGCTTGCCAAGAACTTACCGTACGCTGGCGGGGGACGGATACGTCCTGGCAGGACCATCCCTGGGGGAAGGGTACTATCCCTGGGGGAAGGGTACCATCGAGTTTCCAGCCCCATTGCCAGAGCGTCACCCGGCGTCACTTCCTGGTGACGACATCGTGCGGCGTGGGTGTTGCCCGGGGGAATGTTCCGGCCGGGGACTGTGCGTCCCCTGCCGAAATATGGTAAGTACTTGGGAACCCTATTGTGGCTCCCTGTCTTTAGTTGGTGCCTGTGGTGCCCTCAGATCTGATTTAGCGCCGCACTAGTTTGCAGCAGTAATTTCCAAACTTTATCCCAGGGTTGGTAAGCACGCTGTGAGAAATCAGTTAGTAGACAAAAGGTTCCTGCAAGTCCCAAATTACCCTCCTGCAGAGGAGCCTGCCTGCTGCAACTCTGGTGACATACTGCTCAGACCTTGCCTCACCTTTCAATTAGCTCGGTTTGCAGAGCTGGGCCATTCTGCTGTATCTCTGCATGAGGTGCAATCCTATCCTTCAGTCTTTCTCAATTAAGCAGGTTGAACTAACTTCCTAGGTGGCTGCCTGTTGTATCTCTGCCTGAAAAGGGGTGTTAATTCTAGAGGGGTAAGGATTTTAGTCTGTTGGAGCAAAACCGAACAGGAATCCAGTGGCACCTTAGTGACTAACACAATTTTTTGTGAGTCAGGCCTCACTTCCTTGGATGCACTGAAGCCTGTGTTGGTTTATTTTATTTGGACAATTTCTGTGCCACTTCTTCAGAGAACCTGCCGGATGAATCTTTCAAAGTAAAATCACGAAACAGAGTAAAATAATTAAAAATTGCTAACATTACTGTAAAAACTCCACCAGAGCATAAAACCCACACAAAGCATTCCGCAGCTGGCGGAACAGATGAAGGCTGCGGTCAGACAAGCTATTTGATCTGAAGTTGCCGCCGTTGCCTTGAGGATTTAAAATGCATGTTCAGACAGCAACATCTGTGTCCCATTCCCCAGTCGTCAGCCACCTGTTATCACCCCTCTCTGAATTGGATTTATTTGATACCTGGGAAAGTCCGGTCTTTACTGTGGAGTTCGCTTCACAGTATACTTTTCCAGATGTATAAATTTTCCTGTTGCAATCTCAAGCTGTATGGGAAGTCTGAACCTTCCCTTCCATTCTCACACTTTTTTTTTAAGCAGTTAGCAATGTGTTCATAAGCGCACCTTTGATCGCTGTCAAAAGGAGCAGTGCCTCGATTAGGCATTTCTGCGCATGCACAAGCAACAAATAATTCTGCTTCGTGCTTCGAATGCACACTTATGCACATGCGCAACCTACCAGTTTTTTTTAAAGTCACCTGACCACCCTGTCAGTGGCAGCTGCATGGCACTAATTTGGACGGGCAACCACGGGGTGAGTGCGCGGTGAAGCAGGTTATGGGTGAATGTTTGATCAAAATTCTCCAGCACAAAAAACCGCCAATCAAATTAGAGGCACGGTCAGAACTCAGAAAGTACGCTGTCTGACCGCAGCCAGAGTGCCTCTTCCTGCCCCAGCTGGGACCTCTTGAAAGGAGAAGATTCCCCAGAGGGGCTAGGCGGTGGGCTTCTCCTGGACTGGTAGGAGTGTCACCTGCCTTCCCCCATCTGGTAGGAAAACATCTCTCCCCTACCCCATGTATGCTTGTAGTAATGACGACCAATGCCTGCAGGAGGAATGGAACTAAAGAAGGCTGCAATTGTAAGAACACCTTCCTGGGAGAAAGCTCCATTGAACCAAATAGGATTTACTTCTGAGTAGAGCTACTTAGGCTTGCTTCCCCAATACATTTCAAGTCAATGGAGGGAGCGCTTCCACTCAGGCTGCTAGACTTCTGGAACATCTGCCTACCTCTCCCCCCCAGCCACTGAAATAAGGGGGGGGGCCTGCTGTTCATCTGAACAGTTGTGATGCCAGACCGGGATTCCTGCCTGCCTACCGAATGAATGGCCTGCTGTTCACCCACAGGCCGCCGAAGAAAACTCATTTGCATATCCGGTTATGGCCTTTGCAGGGCTGCCAGTAAATAGTGCAGAAGCCCGAAGCCCGCAGTTGTGGCCCTTCTCTAATGAAGCTGAGTTGCTCTTTGCCTTGCTCTTTGCTGCAGCTGTTCTTCCTCTCCTTTTATCTATGATGGTTGCCGTCTGACATTTAACTGTTAACCCACTTCCCAGCCCAGGGGCGGATCCGGCCATCCAGACGCATCTCCTTCGCCTTCAGCATCTCTCCGCTCATTCCTAAGTCTAAAACTGTCTTTTCTATCGGCTCTTCTTCCAGTGAAGAGGAGGAGGAGCTGGCTAGTAAGTAATCTGTCCTGGCGTACTGCAGTCAGCACAGAGGCATGTCGGCCGGCATGGCTTTCTTCCCTTACTTGAGTCATTTGTTGCCAAAGTTCCCAGCATTCTCCTTTCTGGATCTTCGTGAGCTTCACTTGCAGCTCAGTCAAAGTACACTTGCGCTTAGGTACTTTTGCTTTGCGATGGCTCATGTTTTGCAAACCTCTTCGCTAATTGTCACAGTGGCACAAGCTTCGTTTCTTTGATTTCATCATGGCTCTGGACCTCGATGAGAAAGGAGATGCATTTCCTATGAATTGAAACTCGGGTTTATTTGCCACTTCACTTTTTTGGGGGGGTGGGGGGAACATGTGCAATCAGGTTCAGAAAATACATTTAACCCATATGATGGGTCAAGAATTGTGCATGTGATTGTTTTATTTGGGGGGAGGGGTGTTTTTACAATCGATGTTTCCTCCGAAAAATTTCAAAGTGTGGAGCTCTGTGCGCAGTTGTTCCAAATCGCTCACATCAGCAGGTGCTAGCGTTGGGGCAGCTTGTTGAGTGGGGAAAGGGCAATTGGAAAAGCTTCGTTTGCTTAGAAAAGGGAAATAAAAGGAAACCGTTAACAAGCGTCGCCCACGGGCACTCGCGGCCTTAGCCAGCATGGCCCCATCCTTCAGGAATAAGCTTGTCAGGTGTCCAAGTTCCACTGCCACAGAAGGCTCCATTTCCTGGCACTGTCTTGTTCTGTATTGTGCTGCTTCACACTCCTCTCTCTGCCGTGCTCCCCTCCATTGCTGCACGTTGTTCCTCCCATTGTGAAAGTGGTGGCAGTGGGGAAAACTTTTTCCATTTTATCTACACAACAACAACCCAATGTGGGAGGTGATGCTGATAGCGCGTATGACAGGCCTAAGGCCACCCTGCGAGCTTCCACGGCAGAGTTTGGGCTTGAACCTGAGTCTCCTAGACGCCGTCTCCAGCTTTTTCCTCCAGTAAAAAGGGCAAGGGGCAGTAACCAGGCTTCATCGGTAGACTCGTTAGTGTCAGGGCCAGTTCTAGTTATCGGTTATCATCCGTGACTTCACAGTTGTTATCCAATGTGAGCCTGCGGTGGCTTGTTTCAGTCTGCATGCTATACTCTAGGCTACTCCTGCACTGAGCAGGGGTTGGACTAGATGGCCTGTATGATTCTACAATTCCCTTTTCCTAGCATAAAATATTTTACTGAGTAACCGTGACATTCTAAACAGAAACTCTTTATCTTCTGGCTTTTTCTGTGCTTACTGTTGTATAAACAGGTTGGCCTGGTAAGACCTAAGAACCCATGAACATTGATGGTGGATGCTACAGATAATGTCTCTCGGGGCAGTGGTAGTCATGTCAGTGAGAAATAGGGTTGCCAAACTCCAGGTGGTACCTGGAGATCTCCCAGTATTACGGTTGATCTCCAGGTGGCCAAGATCACTTCCCTGGGAGGAAGTGGTTGCTTTGGAGAGTAAACTCCGTGGCATTATACCTTGCTGAGGTCCTCCCCCTCCCCAAAACCTGCCCTGCCTGGGTTCTGCCCCCCAAATCTCCGGGTATTTCCCAGCCCGGAGCTGTCAGCCCTGGTTAGAAACGTTCCATGTGAACAATTGCTCAGCATATAGGAGAGAAGGGAGAAAAGACATCTTACAATGATTGCTGCCGCACAAAGCAGAGTTTTTTCAAATGTTCTAACTGTATTTTTAAAAATGCGTTTGTAAATATGTATTTGGCAGCCCTCATAGCCGAGATTAGCCCCATCTCAGCAGAGCCCAGAAGCTAAGCATGGTTGGCCATACGCAGTATTTGGATGGGAGACCACAGAGGAAGTCCAAGGCAGGGAATGGCAAACCACCTCTGCCTGGAAAACCTCACAGGGTCGCCATTAAGTAGTCTGTGATTTGACGGCACACACAGTACTCTTAAATATATGTTGAAATAAACTAGTCCTGCAACCGTGCCATACTGTGAGCCCCGATTTTCAGTATATGATTTTTATCTTATCTCTTTTCCAGGTAGTCGACCTTTTGGTGGCAGCGGTAGCAACGGGGTCCCTCAAAGGTAAACTATTCACTATGCTGTTGAACTTTCCCTCCGTTCAGACAGGCTGGGGCTTTTTAAAAAGGCATCCAGGCCCCTTCCAACTCTGTGACTGGATTCGCTTGGGAACCAAAAACGACTTCTGAAAATAAGACAAAGCCTTGCTCCCGAAATACCTTCCTGGGAAAAACAGACAAAGCCTCTGTCTTGAACGACCGTGCTGGGGTGGAAGGACTGGGATCACCCTAGATGATTCTGCCCCTCACATCTTTGCATGTTTAGTATTTGCGTGTTTGTTTGTTCATTCTGCACCTCCTCTTCAGAGTCCTGCTCAAGGCAGCTGACCATTAAAACACAAGCAGCGTACATAAAAACTACACACAAAACAGAAAGAGACCATTAAAAAGGTGATGAGATAAAACCCCTGATAATAAGCCTGGGTTAAAAGATGTGTTTTGACGTGGTGTCTAAAAGAAAGTAAAGTAGGTGCCAGAGATGAGGTGCCACGGCAGAAAAGGTCCTGTCTGTAGTTGCCAGCTGCCCCACCTCTAAACGTGGAGGCACAGACAGCAAAGCTTGAGAGTACATCCTAACTGATGGGCTGGATAATATGGGAGGAGACAGTCCTTCAGGTACCCTGGTCCCACACCTTTTAGGGCCTTAATGATAAGAACCAACACTTTGAATGGTAACCGGAAACGGATGGGTGACCAGTGCACAGGTGTGATACAGTCCCTGTAATCGACCCCTGGCAGTAGCTTGGCCACTGCTTTTCAAACCAGTTGACGTTTCTGAACCATTTACAGTGATCTAGCTTGGATATGACCAGAGCATAGATCACAGAATCATGGAATCACAGAGTTGGAAGGGGCCGTAGAGGCCATCTAGTCCAACCCCCTGCTCAATGCAGGATCAGCCCAGAGTGTCCATGTCCAGCCGCAGCTTAAAGACTGCCAGGGGTGGGGGGGAGCCTCACCACCTCCCGAGGCAGCTGATTCCACTCCTGCACAACTGATAATTGGCATGTTAATGACTAAATCCATAAAAGTTTCTGCAGTATAAACATTGGTTGTAGTGAGTCTTTGTATTAAGAGGTGAGAGGTTTGCAAACGATGTCTCTAGAGCTGAATAAGGCTCACAATGGCACCAGGTATGGTTCCGTAAATCATAAAATGGGCTAACTTGTAACTAAGTTAACTTGTATTAGGGGGTGGGGGAATAGGTAGAGATGCTTGAAGGACCAGTTTGGGAAGGGAATGGCTGGCAAGGATTTCTCTGGGACTAAAAGGCCTTTTAGGGACGCTTTATAGAACAGGGGAACTGTTGCCGGGAATCTGAGTACAGATCATGCACTGATTTGTGCCAGGGTGCTAAAACGGTCACGTAAGGTGCTCCTGTGTAGCTCTCAGTGTGAAATCTCACATATACCACTTCTTAGTACAAGGACTCACGCAGTGTTTGTACTGCGGAAACTTTTATGGCTTATTCATTAACACGCCAATTATCAGTTGTGCTAAGTTGTATATTTTCATCCAGGTGGGTAGCCAAGTTGGTCTGAAGCGGAAAATCAAAGTTTTGAGTCCAGCAGTACCTTTAAGCAGTACCTTTAAGACCAACAAAGTTTTATTCCTGGTATAAGCTTTTACCAGGAATAAAACATTGTTGGTCTTAAAGGAGCCATTGGACTCAAATTTTGTTTTGCATATTTTCAGTTTAGCAGATGGGCTCTCTCTTGCTCTGGATTTTGATATGGTTTGGCTCTTTAAATTATACCAGGGCCTTCTCACCCAGTCTAGCCAAGTGAGGAGAGGGGCCTATGGTAAACAGTCCTGCTCTTTCCCTCCCCCCCGCATTCAGGCAACACACAGCGGATTATGGCAAAGGTCTTGTGTCCAGCCTGGGTTTTCCCGGAAACTGTATTGGCAGTTTTGAGCAGCAGAGGGCGCTGTGGCCTATTGCAAGTGTGTGCACAATACAGAGAGCAGACATGAAATCTTCGCAGTCGGTCATGCCACATTTTGTTGGAGGGAATTTGTTGACCCTGTAGCAGTGGTGTGGTGGGAAGAAATTCAGTCTGGGAAGCTTTGCTGGAGACTGAAAGCACCGGGTCAGTGGCGGGATAAAGGTTCCTGCTGAAGTTTCTGGTCACCTGTTTGCTTTTGCAGTATGCAATTCAGCCAGCATTAGTCATGAGTGATAGCTCTCGTTTTAGCTAAATTACCTGCTGCAGCTATAGTTGCCACCTTTTCCCTGCCAGGGTTATTCTGTCTATCACTGCAGCTGTACTGCAAAGGAATGTTGAAAGTGGTTATATAAGAACATAAGAGATGCCAGTGCTGAATCAGGCCAATGGCCCATCTAGTCCAACACTCTGTCACACGGTGGCCAAAAATACCAGGTGCCATCAGGAGGTCCAGCAGTGGGGCCAGGACACTAGAAGCCCTCCCACTGCTGCCCCCTCCAGCACCAAGAATAGAGTGCATCACCTGCCCCAGACTGAGAGTTCCCATCTATACCCTGTGGCTAATAGCCACTGATGGACTTCTGCTCCGTATGTTTATCTAATTCCCTCTTGAAACTGTCCATGCTTGTAGCTGCCACCACCTCCTTTAACGCAAATAAATAAATAAATATGAGCATGTGCAAGTCGTGGCTCATGGGTTTGTTCAGTCCAAAATTCCCGGTCCTTTCATGGGCAGCCGGAGGATGATCTTGAAATGCTCAGTCTTTGTCAGTCTTTGCAGGGTTTGGATCTTTTCCTGGCATGGATGGTTCTTTTCCTAGCATGGATGTAAGGTCACGGAGGAATCTTTAGCTGCTTAATTTCTGCTGCTAAAAGCAGAGGGCACCCTGACCTGGAGGGCCCAGGCCAACCAGACATCGCCTGATCTTGGAAGCTAAGCTGGTTAGTCCTTGGATGGGAGACCACCAAGGAAGTCCCGGGTCACCACGGCAGAGGCAGGCAATGGCAAACCTCCTCTGCTCATCTCTTGCCTTGAAAACTCCATGAGGGGTCCCCGTAAGTCGGCTGCATCTTGGCACCACTTTCCACCACGGAAGGCAGAAGAGCTGCACAGTCCAAAATTAAGAAACTGGCAACTTGAGCTGTCACTAATTAAATCTGGTTTTATAACGATGAATGCTTGAAAGGCATCAGTGGCCTGGGATTTGATTACTGCCGAACAGTGACCAGGGATAAAACAAGTCATGGTTGGGCTGCAAGAGAACGGGGTTCTGTCTGCTCTTTGAAATTCGTCTCTCTTGGCTTCCAGCATCTGTGAGGAGAGCTGCAGTTTCCTGCCTCCCAGTCCCTCCAGGAAAGACTTGGAAGGCAAAAGCGGGACGAAAGTGAGCCGGACTTTCAGCTACCTGAAGAATAAAATGTCCAGTGGTAAGAAGAGCAAAGTAAGTAGCTCGAGATGTTTGGTGGCTCGTGCGTGGCTTGATGGCAATGGGGGGGTGTTGCACATGCACGGTCTTGGCTCTTAGAGCACTGGCCATCAAATTCTCAGGTGGGCTGCTTCTCCCCACCAGAGGTGGCTGCAAGTTATCTAGACAGGGTGAGCAGACAAAGGATCCAAGAATAGATGCGGCTGGATGGATGCACCTGCCTTCAATAGAGGCAACACCCTTCAGGTGCCCAGATTGCAACGCTGACCATAGAAGCTGCAGAGAGGCAAGGAAGGTGTGGGCCAGAAGGCCCCCCCCCAATCTGGACAATTTGAGGAGGGAGTCCGAGATGCCCCGTTCTAGTCTAACACCAGTGCTGAGTTAGAGCTTCAGTGGGGAAATCCTCAGCGGCTGTGGGCAAAAATTCTGCACGTTTGTCTCCCAAAGGATGGCTGCTAGTGGGTTGGGAGAGGCTTGGAGGAGTCTGTGAGTTTGTTTCAACTATAAGAATTCATTTACCGTTTCTGTATTGCCCTAAATGTTTTCCGAGCTGCGGTGGCTCCAGTGGTTAAGACGCTGAACTGCAGGCTGTGGAAGGTCAGTAGTTCAGCAGTTCGAGACCCGGGTGCCGCATGACGGAGTGAGCTCCTGTCTCTAGTTCCAGCTCCTGCCAACCTAGCAGTTCGAAAGCAAGAAATTGCAAGTAGATAAATAGGTACCACTTCGGTGGGAAGGTAACAGCGTTCCGTGCGCCTTGGTGTTTAGTCATGCCGGCCACATGACCACAGAAACGTCTTCGGACAGCGCTGGCTCTTCGGCTTTGAAACGGAGATGAGCACCGCAACCCTAGAGTCGGATTCGACTGGCTTTCGAGCAAGGGAACCTTTACCTTTACCTAAATGTTTTCCAAGGCTTGAAAAACTGGCA
Source organism: Gekko gecko (assembly GCA_029375565.1). Lineage (NCBI taxonomy): Eukaryota > Metazoa > Chordata > Lepidosauria > Squamata > Gekkonidae > Gekko > Gekko gecko. The sequence continues at coordinate 34,135,790 of JAPDNY010000017.1, read as the reverse complement.
ACGGGGTTCCCTGTGCGCTCCCAAGTTGCCCAGGCCCGTGGAATGTGTGATTTCCAGTGCCGCCCTTACTGTTAGAGAATCTGTGCCATAAGTTGGATCCTGGAGCGTGTCAGCATTTTAATTTTTCTTAAGAGGAATCAGTAGCAGAGTTGTTGAAATGCACATGGGCTTGTTAACATTGAAATGATAAAACTTTCAGTAGTTTAAATGGTTATTGCGTTAAGCTAAATTTACATCCGTATTGGGGAAATAGGGTTATGTTCAGCAGGCCCGATTTCAGACACTTCAATAGATGCTTTGTTGGAGGTTTCCCTTGGCTGTGGGTGATCCTGCTGGCTGGGGAACCGTTTGACTTTTTTGCAGGGATCAGTTTGTTTCAACAGAGAAAAAATATTAAGGTCGGAGGAAGAAACCTGGAAGGTATTCTGGCTGGCAGCCTGGAAGGGTCTTTTATAGCAGCCACGTCCCTATGTTACAAGTGAATGCACTGTAGGCGGGCTATAAATCAAATTTTAAAAAATTGCCATTGGCCTTTTTCGGACGTGGCCACACATTCAGAATGAATGTGCTGTGCATGATTCTCCTGACATACGTGTTCACCGTTTCTTCTGAAAGGGTCAATGCAGGGATTTTTCACCTCAGTAAACCCATACCTGGCCCTGGGGTCTTATATCTGTGTTCTGAAGCTAGAACATGCAGATGTTTACCCCTTTCAGGGAAAACCAGCAATTATAATGTTTTTATAATATAAATATAAAACAGCCTGTTGAGATTTGAGGTTTAAAACCGGGGAAACACAGCCAATGCCTAGATTTACTAAGACAGCAAGAAGAATTGTGAAACTATTTCTGGGCTATGCCTTATTATGGGAACAGGTAGAGAAATGACATCACTGAATACAGGTGTGTAAAAAGCCAGCATATGAAGGAGAATGCTGAGCTAGGACTCTTCTCCCTGATGGCTAGTTTAATTTATTTATTTCCTTCGTTTTACGTATATATTTCCTTCATTTCTCCCCAAGGGGGACCCAACACTTAAATCACTCACCTCTCTTTGATTTTATCCTGACAAGAACTCTGTGTTATAAGTGGGTGAGAGAGTGGGTGAGGGGCAGTGTTCCCTCTAAGGTGAGTGAATGTGAGCTAGCTCACAGTCTTTTAGCCTCCGGCTCACATGTTTCTGTCTTAGCTCAGGAAGGAAGGCTGCAGAGCAGACTAATTTACGCAGTAGCCAAATGGCTCGCTCACAACTTTAATGCCAGCAGCTCACAAAGTTAGAATTTTTTGCTCACAAGACTCCACCGCTTAGAGGGAGCACTTGGTGAGTGGCCCAAGGGTCGCCCAACAAGCTCCCATGGCAGGGCGGGGATTTGAACTGGGATCTCCCAGATTCCCAGTCCAACAAACTATTACACCACACTGGCTCTTATTAGTTATTTATCCTTAGTTAAGAGTCAGGTGGGCAGCTGTGTTGGTCTGAAGCCAACTGTACCTAGTTAGTTAAGTAAATGGATTTTAAAAAAAAAGATATAGAGGTTTTGATATAAACAATATTCAACAAGGCTGTTCCCTCATCATCAGCGTAAAGTGAGAGTCGGTGTGTTTATAGATACTGGGTGTCGAAGAGAACATCCATCTCAATATAGTCCTGGGATTTAATGCTCAATATGTTGCTTTGGAATAGGCAAAGAGACCACTCATTTCTGTGTGCCCGTTTTAAAAGGAATGGCTCCTGTATGGGTCGTCCCCCCGTCCCCCCCCGCCCATTACAGTATTGTAGTGGTTAGAATGTTAGACGAGGATCTGGGAGGTAAAGGTAAAAGTAAAGGTTCCTTTGCTTGAAAGCCAGTCGAATCCGACTCTAGGGTTGCGGTGCTCATCTCCGTTTCAAAGCCGAAGAGCCAGCGCTGTCCAAAGACGTTTCCATGGTCATGTGGCCGGCATGACTAAACACCGAGGCGCACGGAACGCTGTTACCTTCCCACCGAAGTGGTACCTATTTATCTACTTGCAATTTCTTGCTTTCGAACTGCTAGGTTGGCAGGAGCTGGAACTAGAGACGGGAGCTCACTCCGTCATGCGGCAGTCTCGGGTCTCGAACTGCTGAACTACTGACCTTCCACAGCCTGCAGTTCAGTGTCTTAACCACTTGAGCCACCGCAGCTGGGAGACGCAGGTTCAGATTCCACTCTGCCTTGGAAGCTTGCTGGGGGACCTTTGGCCAGTCACTCTCTCAGAACCTCACAGGGTTGTTGTGAGGATAAACTGGAGGAGGGGAAGACAGTGTGTGTAACTTTTGGTGCCAAAATGGGGTCTAAATATCTAAGTAAATATATTGTTTCAAAGTGATACGATCCAGGACCTATTGTACAATCTCCCCTGGTGTTTGTCTGACTTTCTACCATTTTGGAAGTTCCAAATTTCTTGTGTTCACGCTCTGAGAATCAAGAGAGCTCCGTTGACGCGAGCCTTCTAAGAAACGTAGGTGGAAACCGGATTTAGTAAGAACCTGCCCTCATGCTTGGGGGAAATGGACAGAGTTGCTCCGGTTCTTCTCTTTTGACAGACAGCCACATTTGACAGAGATAGGAGCAAGTCCGCAGGTCGGGCCTGGTGGTGCGTTGCATGCCGAGGAGGGAGTAGTTCTGCTTGTGTGTAGCAGATGATGCAAAACTGCAGTTGGGATTGCGTTTAAGCTGAAGTTCGCCAGTATGGAAAAAGGAGAGGGCAGCCTTCGTTCAGCGTAACAGACTGTGTTCAAAATAAAGTAACATGGGGGCTGCTGTTGGCGGTGGACGTTTGTTTTCTTTTAAAAATGCTCTGTGTGGAAAAGCTCGAGACCGCTTCACTGGAAGACGCTGCTTTTTGTTTTAAAGATTACAACACCCCTAAATGGTTGTGCAAGGCAAGCCAGTTTCCTTTTGCGGGCCTGCGTGTCTCTCTCTTATGTGTACAGAGACTGTGGTCTTGGAGGCTTCTGAATTGCCTCTATCTGTAGACATCCTTGTAGACTGACCTCCCCCTTCTTTTGTTCCCAAGCACGCCATCGCTGCTTTCTTTGAAATTTTAAGTCCTCGTGCTTTATGCAAGTTACGGCTTTGAAAGAGCATCCAACAGACATCTTAATTTCCATGTGGACAGTGTTCCCCAAAGCCTGTAACAGAAATCCTCCACAAAGTCTTTCACTAGGGTTACGTTGCATACCAAGAAAACATGCTAATAAAACTTAAAAAAAAAAAAACCCCTATCAACAACTTAAATTTTATTATTTATCTATCAAATTTATACCCCGCCCTCCCTGCAGAGCAGTCTCAGTAAACCAAAGTGTTTAACCAAATATTTAGAGAACTTAGACAGGAGCTGATTTCCCCCCTAAGTCAGGATTCTGATTCTCCAGTGGCTGAGATTTCCAGGCTGCTGAGCAGCGTCGATGGGGAGGGTGACATTCGGGGTCGCTAGATTTTTGGCTGCCATTGTAGAAATACGGAAACATTCTAAAGCAACTTTATAAACCCCGTCATGATGTAGGTAGCTTTCCATTAATTGCTTAAACATAAACTCTCAGCGGCTGTTCATAGGGTTGCCATCCCCCAGGTCCCGGCGGGGGTCCCCCCCCGTTTTGCCATCCCCCAGAAGCCCCATCCCCAAGCCCAACTGCCGACAGCCACCCCTCTCCCTCCCCCTCCTGCAAGATTTAAAGGGTCCTTCAGCTGATCAGCAGGGAGCATGTGGCCCGCTGGTCAGCTGAAGGGCCGTTTAACAATCTTGCAGGAGGGAAGGAGAGGAGGACACACCAACCCCCCTCATTTCTTCTCAAAAGCTTCTAAAGGATCCCTTTAAATGCTTTTGAGAAGAGGCTGGAGGCCCACACGCACCCCCCCGCCCCCACGCTTCTTCCCCAAAGCATTTAAAGGATTCCTGCACTCCAAACTACAAATTCCCAGCTTGGAGTGCAGGCGCCAGTCCCCAACATGATGATGTCACTTCTGCATGACATCATCACCTTGGGGCTGTCCCTGCCCCCCTCGGAATGCCCCTCCCCCAAAGTCCCCCGCTGTGGACTCAGAGGGGCCTGGCAACCCCAGCTGTTGAAGACCACTGGTTCGAAGGAACAGTAATAGAAAAGACAGAAATTCTTGGCTACTTGTCCAGACGTTGTGCCCTATAGCAGCAGAACTGTTAAAAGGAATGTAGGTGGAGTCTTTCAAACAACAGCCTTGTTTTGAATCCCCTGCAGAGGGTACTGCAACTGCCACCAAGGCCTGATAGCCTTTGATGCTAGGGGTGCCAGTCTCCAGATGGGAGCTGGAGATCTTTCGGAATCACGACTGATATCCAGATTACAAAAAATCATTTATTCATCATTTATTGATTGATTTAAAACGTTCATTCCACTTCTCCTGGGGAAAACGGCTGCTTTGGAAGTGGCATCATACCCGACCAAGGACCCTCCCCTGGAGTTGACAAGGCTATTTGATGCCTCCCCCATCTTAGGGTGCGGTCACACCGGCAGGTAATCGTGCTCTGTTCCCGCTTTGTTTAAATCAGGAACATTTTTCTTCGGGCTGGGCTGACTAGATGCAGCCGGCCCCTCTCTTCCAGCACCCATTCACCTGCCACTGCGCCATCCCTCCAGGCGATCCTGCCGGCCATGGGGCAGGCTCAGGTGACTGCTGCTCCTGCTGCCACTGGGGGGGTGGTGCCACTGCTGCCGCCATTGCCCCACTGAAAAAGGCTCCGCCATCTCTGCCATCCTCCTTGCCGGCCCCCGTCCAGGCTGCCGGAGCCCCCGCCTCTCGTTCCCGCCTCCAGGGCCGTCTTTGTGCATTGTTGTTTTTTAAAAAAGCTTCTGGTTTGAGTGCTTGAGCAAACATGCGCTTAATAAATCCATTATTAAACGTTAAATGGATTTATTAAGCACATGTTTATGCAAGCGCTCAAACCGGAAGCTTTTAAAACAACAACAACGCCCAAAGAGCGTTGCGAAAGATGGCTGTCCAGATGGGCGAAATCGCGCATTCAAAGCGCAAGTGCCAGGAAAATACCTGATTTTCCAGGGGGCAGGAAAACCCGGGAGCATTACGGGAGTCAGCCCACTTCGGCGCGGGAGGCAGATTGGCACATGTGAATGTGAAATTTACATGCTCGAGGGAAAAGCGGCGAACCCCGATCAAAAGGTCCGTGTGACCGCACCCTTAGTCTGCCATAAGGGGGTGGGGAAATGCACAGCCTCATGATCTGGGAAGAGGAGACTTGGTACAGGACTGCCATTTTCAGCAGGAGCTCTGTGTTCCTTGTCTTAATCTAAAATTTTGTGTCCCCCACCTCCTCTGGCTCCCTCCCGCTCTGCAGCATTGCCTGGTGCTAGTGAGGGGTGAAGAAATATACACCCTAATGATGTTCAGAAGAGGCAGCTTGGTATGGGGCTGCCATTTTCAGCAGCAGCTCCTCTGGGCTCTGTGTATTTATTTAAATGTTGAGTGTCCTGACTCCCGTGTTCTCTGCCCACGATGTTGTCTGATACTAGTGAGGAAATCCACAGCCTTCTGAAGTCAGGAAGGAGCAACTTGATCACAGGGCTGCCATTTTCAGTGGCAGCTCTTTGTTCTTTCTTTGCGTTTTGATTTTAAAATGCTGGATCCTGCCCTTCCAGCTATGGCTTTCAAGATGGCACTGGGTAGCTCTTCGCTAGCTTTAAGCATCTCTGTTTACTTCTTGTTTAGGTGTCCGTTTTGAGTTCAGTTAACCTGTGCACAAGGAGCGTCCCCTGTGTTGAATCAGTGCAGACTGTAGCCATTTCTCGGGTGCGCAAGGGTGTTTTTCTGGTGCTGTTAAAAAGATTGAAAAAGGAAGTGAAACCGGAAGCCTTTCAGTCGCCGCTTCTAACACTGATGCTGGTCACTACGTTGTCTTAAAGTTGTAAGTGTTTATCTCGACAATTGTGCTTTCGGTGGAGATTTAGTCTTGGAGGATGCTCCTTGCGTGCTGCGTGAAACACTGAGACTGGGTTCTAGGTGACAACTGGAAATTAGGGGCAGTAATGTCAGCTCCCTAGAGAGGTACTCTTGAAGTTTTGCTGTTCCCCCTCTTTGTCACATTGCCAGAACCAGCTTTTCCCATAACTTTCTTGTAAGTCTCCGCGAAGGATGACATCTCCAGCACCAGAAGGGTTAACATCGTCTTCGAGGAAGCTCACAAGAAGCAGCCCTTCCTTCTCCCCTCCCCTCTCCCCTTGCTCAACTTGTTTCTGACTTCCTTCCCCCCACCCCCAGCCCTGCTTTTATGACAGCTGCCTCAGCAGAGAGATAGGTCTTGGTCCCAGCGTTATGGCATGATAAGCCTCCAGCTTGAGCTGTATCCAGAAAGCATGTCGTTAAAGTGGCACCGGTTTTCCGATGTGCCGTACATAACCGTGAGGCTGGTTGGACGGTCACGTTCCGAGGTAAGCAAGCCAGTTGTCTTCTCGCGGACATCGATGCTGCCGCGGTTTCAGGCGAGGAAGACAGGTGAGGTTTCTCAGGCTTAACAGAACACCGTGTGGTTTGCTGGTGCCCCAAGTGAGCTTAAAAAGGTCTCATGCTGTAAACTGGCGCTTGAACATCAACTAGAGCTCTGGGTTCATTTCTGCCTTTGGGGTGGCAGGAATAATTGTACCATCCCTGCAAGAAGATTCAGTTCTGTCCACCTTAGTTGGGAGTGGTGGGTGGTTTTTGAAAACAAGTTAGCGGTTTCTTTTAAAAAAACCTTTTTTTCACTCGTTGAAGCTGTTGAACACCATTTCCTGTTTTCTAACCGAACTCAGCCTCTGACTGTCTTTCCCAATGATTAAAGACTGTTCCTTAAAACAAACCAGCCCCCCATGGTGGAGTCCGTGTCTCTTGAGAAATTAGAGTCTTGGTCGCTGTTTTGGTTTCAGCTGTTTTGGTTTCACGGGTCGGGAGAGGGTGTTACCGAGAGATGCCATTTGATGTCCAAATGAGTGCTTAAAAGCACAGGGTGCGAGGTGGGTGAGTTATACGGAAACCCTCCCGAAGCACCGGTGTTGAGAGTAAAGTTAAAGAATTGCGTGACACGCACAGCTGTCTGCTGGAGTTGACTGTGTGCTCGATAAGCAAGAAGGAAATACAGGCGAGACTGAGCAGTGTATTAGAATGTCCAACCAACAACCTTGCAAGGTGGGTCAGTAGTATTACCCTGGAGCACTGTGACCGCATCGGGCTACTGAGTCTCTGGCCATGATAATTTTTCTTGCTGGCTTGCATTCTTAGTCACTATGCTTGGTATGTGCAACAGGCTAAGAAGGAGGGCTTTTCGAGTCTTTCTAAGCATTTTTCCGGGGTGTTTATCACCAAGATAGAAAACCAGTGTCTGGGCTGCCCCACTTCATGCCGTGGGCAGGTGGGGTGTGTGGATGACATGATCGGATGCTTTCCCATACCTTCCCCAGGCTCTCCGTGCAGAAAACTAGCATATCATGGGGAAAGGGTCTAGCTGAGTCTTCTCTTTTTGGGCCCAGGGAACCCCTCTCCATAGTCAAGATACAAGATGCCCACCCCAGGCGGGCAGACGGGACTGCCTGAGGATGAGCTCAGGGTTTCTCAAGCAGACATGGGAGTTTAGCCTCCATGGGGAATGAGGTATAGACAAAGCATGTAGTTGCAGGCAGACAGTCTGCAGCCCTAGGGAGCTTGGTCCAAACAGGTCAAACGTCTCTGTTACAAGGCTAGACCACGGGTAGTCCCTCAGGCTGGCCTGGTGTATCTTGAAAACACCAATGCTGCTTTATTTAAAAAGTACATTTCTAGTCCTTGTGGCTGTGGAGGCTACCAAATATTTGAATACAAAACCCCAGAGTTTAGTGGGGATGGTTTGTAGATGAATTTAGTCTTTCCGTTCGGCCAGGCTGCCCGCCACGTTGGCTGAATATTTGCATCACAGCTAGGAACTCAACTTCCGTGGTTTCTACAAAGAACGCAGGGCGCACTGGAACCCGTTTGACTGAGAAACTCCTCTTGAGTTCAGCAGAAGCTTACTGGCTCTGATGTAAAGCTGTAGATGGATCACATTGCGGTGGGCCCTTCCACTGACACCAGGGGGGTTTTCTTCTGAGAAGCTGTATTTTTAGGATCGGTATGGGAAGCCCTGAGGAGGGGGCAGTTCATTAAAGTCACAATGGAACTCAACAGTACTGCTTATGTTAGCTTAGAAACTAGCCCCCCAGAATTCAAGGAGACTTTCAGTTCCTCCCCGATAACAATGCACCGCTGGATTGCAGCCTTGATTGGAACAGAAGCTGATGTTACTTTTTCCATCTTGGAATGCAGCACTCAAAAAGAGGGCTGGTAAGAATGCCCTGAGGGGTTGAAGACAAAATTGTAGGTATGTGTGTTAAAATTGTAGGACCAAGTGCCGAGAGAGGAGACCATTGCACAGGCTGTTGCCAGGATTTGCATGCGTCATCCACGGGGCTTGGAACTTTTCATCATGACGATTGCAGAACTTGACGGCTGTCCCTCTTCCACCCCATCCCCACAAGCTGTAGTTATCTGTTTCATTGTCCTAGTATCATCATCTTAATATACAGGCTTATAGTGTTGTTCCCTATCCACCCCAAAATTATCAATAATAATGTGTTGTTCCCTACCCACCCCAAAATTATCAGTAATGTGTATACACTGCAAAGCATCATGCACAGTGCTTTGAAGACTGATAACAAACATGCAGGTCTGTGCCCCAAGTAAGGAGCTTACACTGTAAAATTTAACTCAAGTGTTCTAGTTCAGTGCTAGAACTCGGATGCAGCAGTTGAGAAGATGGGCAATAGACAGAGGAGAGGCAAAAGAAAATGAATCATCAAATTGTGGAATTTGCTGCTAGTCAAAGTAGTGATGTTCCTGAGCAATGACGGCTTGAGAAGGGAACTGGGCAGGCTCACGGTGCACTGAGGTTGGACTAAGAGCTTGGAGGCAGTGGAAACTTGCTCAGTGACTATGGGCTAGTCACACACACTACCCTAACTCACAGGATTGTTGTGAGGATAAAATGAAGAGGAGAAAACTGTAAGCTTCTTTGGATCTTTGCTGGGGAGAAAGAAGGGGTATAAATGAAGTAAATAAGACAATAAATGACATGGAGGAGAAGCCCATCAGTGTCCACTAGCCATGACCACTGAAGGACCCAAAGGCACTAAACCTCTGAATAATAGTGCTGGAAGGCAACACAAGGGCCAGGCCTTGGCTTATGTGCCCCACCTGTTGGTCCTCCGGGGCAAGAAGTGGCTATTGTGTGAAATTGAACATAAGAACATAAGAGAAGCCAATGTTGAATCCGGCCAATGGCCCATCTAGTCCAACACTCTGTCACACAGCGGCCAAAATATACTAGGTGCCATCAGGAGGTCCAGCAGTGGGGCCAGGGCACCAGAAGCCCTCCCACTGCTGCCCCCCCAGCACCAAGAATAGAGTGCATCACCTGCCCCAGACTGAGAGTTCCCATCTATACCCTGTGGCTAATAGCCACTGATGGACTTCTGCTCCATATGTTTATCTAATTTCCTCTTGAAACTGTCCATGCTTGCAGCTGCCACCACCTCCTGTGGCAGTGAATTCCATGTGTTAATCACTCTTTGGGTGAAGAAGGACTTCCTTTTATCTGTTCTAACCCGACTGCTCAGCAATTTCATGGAGTGCCCACGAGTTCTTGTATTGTGAGAAAAGGAGAAAAGTACTTCTTTCTCAACCTGCTCAATCCCATTCATAATCTTATAAACCTCGATCATGTCACCCCTCAGCCGTCGTTTCTCCAAGCTGAAGAGCCCCAAGCATTTTAACCTTTCTTCATAGGGAAGGTGTTCCAACCCTTTTGTCATTCTAGTTGCCCTTCTCTGCACTTTTTCCAATGCTATAATATCCTTTTTGAGATGTGGCGACCAGAACTGTACACAGTATTCCAAATGAGGTCGCACCAATGATTTATACAGGGGCATGATGATACCGGCTGATTTGTTTTCAATTCCCTTCCTAATAATCCCCAGCATTGGATGCTGGACTCTGTGGTCCGCTGTATGGGTCATCTCCCTGTACAGAAAATAACACAAGGAGGTCCTTTCTGGGTCACTTCTTATATTACATTCAGTATGGGAAGATGGAGATGTGGGGTCAGCAGGGGTTAAACACGTGGCCCTAAGCTTTGTTGTGGTGCGGGTATGACGTAAGGCAAACAGCGCTGAGAAATTCCAGTACTACTGGGTCCAGAATGCTGGTGAAAGGCATAGGATGCAGCCATTTTGCTGAAGCAAAGCAGGTTAAGTGCCCGGATGGGAGACCTCCTGCGAAACCTGGTTTGTGTCACTGCAGTGAAAGACTAGAAGGGTTATAAGTGAGATATATGATATCAAGGACTTCAGATCCATCACCAGCAAAATGTACGCAGTAAAGATCTAGCAGGCCACGCTGTGGCAGACGCCTAAGAATCTGTATTGAAAACAAATGCCGATCTGACACAAGAGCTAGGGAAAGGAGTTTCTCATTCAAACTTTGTTCTCTAGAGAACATGCCTTTTTCAAATAGAGATGCTTTATGCGCCGCTGTAAAATTTGCCCAGTTTTCTGGGCTGCAGACACTTTGGGACGTGCACTTTGATGTGCCCCAAGGGACAATGTCCTTCTGAGATTTCAGTTAGTGAGGTCAATCTGTTTCCCTCTTTTCATGTCAGCTTGACATTTGTGGAAGCCCTGTGTGTTGTGAAGGATTTGGGGAGTATGTTCTATGTGTGTTTGTGTGCGTGTGTTTGATTTACACATTATCAGGCCCAGGGCTTTTTTTGTAGAAAAAGCCCAGCAGGATCTCATTAGCATAACAGGCCACACTCGACAGCAGAAACTCATTAGCATATTAGGCCACACCTGACAGTGCAGCGCATTAGCATATTAGGCCACACCCCCATACCTTCCCTTGGCTTGCCCGGGCACCCTGCAGCTGCGGGGAGCCCAGGCAAGTCCCCCCTTGAAGGGAAGGCAGTTTAAACTGCCTTCCCTTGGCTTGCCCAGGCACCCCACAGCTGTGGGGCACCCAGACAAGCCAGCCCTTGAACAGACTGGGGAAGGTACAGGAAGGCATTTAAATGGCCCACCCACCTCGGAGTCGCTGTGGGGGGGGGGTCGCTCTCCAGGCCTTCCCTCTGTAGCGACGCACACAGAGGTTGTGGCTGTAGTGGGCATGGCCAACTCTGAAGCCAGCCAGAACTCCATTCCTGTGCATTCCTGCCCAATAATAGCCCTGATCAGGCGGTTCCATCTTTTGTCCTTCAGTGTGCTCTGGAACACAGTGGCATATGGTGGAGGGGGAGCCATAGTGAAGGGAAGCTGTCTTCCGGGGAAGTCTGTCATTACTTATGAGGAACCCAGATAAGCTTCTGAGGAGTCCTGAGGCTCTGAAGGGAGATGTGATGGCTGGCTGGTCCTTCTTGTTCAGGCAGAACATTGCCTCGAAGTGCCTTTCTGTTCTCTCCAACTCTATGATCTGGTGACCAATATCATTAGCAAACGGTACTTGCCATCCTCAGCAAGTACGAGGAGGAGAGGAAAGGAATCCAGTTAATCGGACCTGACTCCTTAAATCAGTTTTTGTGGAATCATGTGCCTGTTGCGATGAAGGGACATTTGTTCCAAAAGTAATTTCTTGTTTACGATTCTTTTGTTGGGGGTGGGGGGAAATGATGTACAACACAGAAAGGAAAGGAAGTGGATGGATGTGATTTTCCAGCATCAGAGCCATTGTGTTAGCATGTTCCCGGATTTTGAAGTGGCGATATCTTAAGAGAGGGCATTCCATTTTTCTCACAGGGATCTGACCACCTTCTTGGCTACCATGAGCCACTGAAAATCATGGTCTAAATCAGCATAGTCTGCAGCATGGCAAAAATAATCAAAAAGTACGAACTGAGAGCGATGAGGGTCACTCATCCATTCCACTCATCCCCCCCCTCTTATTTTAAGGAAAAGGAGAGAGACAAGGAGAAAACCAAAGAGAGAGATTCCAAGGAGAAAGACAAGGACAAGAAAGCCATCAATGGACACGCCTTCAGCACCATCCGGATGGTGGGACCCATCGTCTGTTACCACTGTTCAAAGACATTTAACAAGGATTCCTTTGCATGTTCAAGTAAGTTGGCTGTTCGTTTTGTGCAGCGTATAATTTTATATTATTTATTTGTTTGTTTGTTTGATTTATACCCCGCCCGCCCTCCCTGCCAGGGCACACGCAGGGAGGCTTACATGAAATTCGACAGCTAAAACAACAGTTATAAATATAACCATAAAAACAGGACTTCAAGTGCTAGTTATCAGCTTATGCGGTGACGGCAAGGTAGTAACAGCAGCGGACATACTAAAAATACAGCCGGCAGTTATTATTCTAGTGTCCTGGCCCCACTGCTGGACCTCCTGATGGCACGTGGTATATTTTGGCCGCTATGTGACAGAGTGTTGGACTAGATGGGCCATTGGCCTGATCCAACATTGGCTTCTCTTATGTTCTTATTACAATTTAGCGAAGCACAGGCTATCGATGGTGGCATTGGGTGCGGGGTCTTAGTTGCTAGATGCGGCTCCTTAATTAAAGGCCTGGATTTATGCAGGGAGCTTCTTGATCAAAACGTTGTTGATGACAAAGTCAACTGGAATGGAGGTTATTTTGGTCCCAGGGAGAGACTTGATAAGATACAGAAAGGCTCAGGCGATAGGTCCTTTTTCTGGCCGAAAAGCAGCAACGGAGGCCTGGTCTACATGACCCTTTGGAGTGAGGTGGTAAAATGAACGGTACCACTTCAGGCTGTATGTGCATGTGATTGTGTTTTTGCATACTCCCCGTGTTTGTTTTTAAACCTGTACAAGGCTGTCAGAGAGGGGTTCTAGTCCAGCCTGCTCCTTGCTGGTGCTAGTTTTCTGCTTTCCACAAGGCTTGTTTACGTAAGAGAACATTCAGAAATGTAACCCTCCCCCCACAGCAGCCTAAAATGGTATGACCCATTCTGCCGCTTCATTCTTTTTGCATGTGACGACTTGCATGTGCCAACCATAAGTCATATGTTCCAGAGAGAGTGTGGTGGAAACCAATTTACCCTTGGCTTCATCACCTACTGATCTGGTAATCTTTTATTCCTAGGAACCAGGCACTTGTAATGCCTGATCGCTTTGAACGCCAATCAGATGGGGAGGGATGGAAGGTAGTATTGGGGTGCTTTCACACACACTAAATAACGCACCTTCAATGCACTTTGCAACTGGATTTTACTGTGTGTGAAATGGCAAAATCCACTGGCAAACAGTCGCTGAAGAGGATTGAAACTGCATTACTTAGCATGTGTGAAAGCATCCGTGGTCTGTTGAGAAACCACAGCATTGGCTTCCTCTTCACAGCTCTGTTAGGTGTCTTTTTCTTTTACTCGGCAGAAAGATTGGAACAACAGGGTAGCTGTGTCAGCCTGCTGAAGTAAAAACAAAATAGATATCCAGTGGCACTTTAAAGACTAACCACATTTATTCCAGTATGAGCATTTGTGAGGCAGAGCTCACTTCTTCTGATATAATTGGAAGAAAGAAACACTTCTGACTCATTTTTTGTAGAAAATTGCAGGAGAAAGAGGGGGAAAGAGGGAGGAGTTAAGCAGAGAGGCCTAGTATAATAAATCAGGTGGGATTCTCTGTGTGGTGATTTGAACCACCTAGTCCAGTTCACTAACCACTACACCATACCATCTCTGAGAGAGGTGGTAGTGTTCTGGGAAGATATTCCAGAGGTATGAGATTTAGAGAATAATGGCTCCCAGGACTTGAGGATATGACTAGTCATACTTGAATTCCATGAGGGTTTAAAAAGGGTTTAAATCTGGGTCTCCTGTCTTGTTACCCTGCCTTGAGAAAAAGGGATGTTAGAACTAACCTGCTGCACAGCCCACCGTCTGTATTAATTAGGGTGCCAGAGAGGCTCTGAAGCGGAGACAGGTGGATGCTGGGTAACACCAGCTGTGTGTAAGGAGGGGGGAGAGGCGTGCCTGACTCATGGGCAGTGATGCAATTTGGTACTTCCCTCCTCGTCACATCAGGTTTAGAAAGGGAAAAGTGATTCTTGTTACCTGAAGGAGGAATTTCCTGCATTTGCCTGTTTGTTGCCGTTGACTCAGGTGGAGACCCTAGTGAGCAGTAAAGGCCGTCTAGGGAGGTTGCCCAACCAATGTCGATGACAATAAAGATAATCTAAAGCCATTTGCTTCCCTCCCCCCTCCCCGTACCATAAAAATGGTAAATAACTCGTAAGTCCCGTGGGGGTTGCATTGGAAAGACTTAAGTTGGTGGTGGAAGGTGTTGTCAAGTTGCAGTTGATTTATGGCAGCCCCAGAGGGTTTTCAAGGCAAGAGACACTTAGGGGTAGTTTGCCATTGCCTGCCTCTATATTACGATCCTGGGATTCCTTGGAGGTCTCCCATTCATTTACTAACCAGGAACGACCCTCCTTAGCGTCTGAGATCAGGCTAGCCTGGGCCATCCAGGTCAGCGAAAAAAGTTAGGTAAAGGTAAAGGTTCCCTTGCTCGAAAGCCAGTCGAATCCGACTCTAGGGTTGCAGTGCTCATCTCCGTTTCAAAGCCGAAGAGCCAGCGCTGTCCGAAGACGTTTCCATGGTCATGGGGCCGGCATGACTAAACACCAAGGCACACGGAACACTGTTACCTTCCCACCAAAGCGGTACCTATTTATCTACATGCAATTTCTTGCTTTCGAACTGCAAAAAATTTAGTTCGGGTAAAATTCAATTGTTTATTATGTAGGAGGTCCCCTTCTTCTTTGAAGGAGCTTCAGAGTGGATCTTGAAGGTTGGTTTTCTTTGTAGAAAAGCTTGTTCATGCAAGTAGCCGTCTGGTCAGGACTGGCTTCTCTGTCCAATTGCACAAATGCTCACTGGTGGGTCCTACTGGATGCTTTGCCAGCTGGTGTGGAATGGGAGGGGGGCGTGTGCGTGTCATGAAGTGCATCATTTCCCACAAAACATGACCTCCTGCTTCGACAGTAGTCCCGGTGGCCTGAGAACCACATGTTGCTTTTGTAGGGCCGCAGACAAAGGGATGCACGTGTTTATTATTAATAATAATGTTTGCCTACTCAAAATGAAGGCAAGAACCAGTCCTTTCCCAGATTTGAGGTTTTGGTGATGTTTTCTAACCTTTACATTTAAAAATAAATGATGCCAAAATGTGCAGTAAGAGTAGGCTTGCCAAGTCCCTCCGGGGGGCAGGTAAACCCCTGCCCGAGAGGCCTGTTACCCGATGCCAGCAAATCAGGCCCTGGGGGGAACTCCACCCCCTTCTGGCAAACGTCCCCAGCGTGATGATGTCACCTGGAGGTGACATCATCATGCTGGCCACGTTGCGGGCGGGACACTCTATGATTTGAGGAAAAACTATGGTTTCCCCTCGAATCCTAGTGGCCCCACCCCCAACATGCCGACGTGATGATGTCACTTCCGGATGGCGTCATTGCAGCGGCGCACGCGCACAGACTCCAGGGACAGCGCAGGACTCCCCTGCCATAAGTCAATTTCAACTTGGCAACCCTAAGTAAGAGGGAACAGAAGGAAATAAAATGATGTCCAAAAGGTAAGGAATTGGGGTGGGGAATGGATAGAAGATTATGGACTCTGCTCTTTTCCTACTGAAAATGCCTGCTCCCAGAATTTCAGCTCAGCCCTTGTAATGTGTAAAAAAGGTGTAAGATACGCTGTGGTAGACCCAGTATGGTGTCAGGCTAGGCGTTGGGAAACCCAGCTTCAAAATCCCCCATTCTTCCATGGAAGCACGCTGGGTGACCTGGGGCCAGTCCCACGCTTCCATCCTTGCCTGAAACAACAGACTTATTGGGAAGATGAAATGGAGTGGAGGAGGACAATGTTGGAAGCCAGTTTGGGATCTTGTTGGGGAGAAATGTGGGGTATCGGTGAAATAAATAAGTAATACACAGCTGGAGAAGGCTTTGTTTTGTTTAGTCTGTGTTATTTCAATGTTTATGGCCCGCTTTTCTCCCCAACGGGGACCCAGAGTGGCTTTATAACATCCTCCTCCCGACAGCTGTTCTATCCCATAACCACCTTGCAAAGTAGATGAGGCTGAGTGACTAGCCTGTGGTCACCCAGTGAGCTTCCATGGCAGGGTGGGGTTTCCAGGTCCTAGTCTAATGCTCTAACCACTGTGCCACACTGTTTTGTATTATGGAAATCTTGGAATGGAAAGGATGAGTTTTCCAATTACTTAAATTTGCCTTTCTTCTGAATACTGTTTTCCATCGCTGTTGATTTCTATGGCCTTCAAGTGAATGCTTTGGGTTCCCTCTCTCCCAATCTCAGGGCGTGTCAAACGGCCCCTTATTTTTAAGCTTGTTTTTAATCCCCGAGGTCATCTGCTTCCACTGACTGTTTTCAAACAGAAATGTTTTCAAATCAACACAGAACTCTTGTTAAGGACTGGCTGCAGACCTTCGCTGACTGTTAGCATTCTCTTTAAAAACCCCGAGAATTCTCATGAAAGGCAGCAAACTCCGGTGGTCCCCAGGGCTGCCGTGCAGCGAAAGAAGCTGGAATTGTTGAACTTGAAAGGCCTTTTTGAAAATGTCAGGTGGGGACTGCAAAGGCAATCGGCTCTTCTGATCAGTTACATGTTCACCTGTGTTGTTCTTCCTTTGCACAGATTGTGATATCATCGTCCATAAAAGCTGCATGGAGACCGCCATAGCTTGTGGCAAGGCCAAACTGAAGGTAAGAATTCTCTCGTTCTTTGGTGTGCGAGGTATGCAGCAGGCCAAAACACGACAAGGGTGAATATATGAGTGTTTGGCAGAAGCCATAGGGGTTTAACTGCACAAGATATATGGATATGCCCTTGGAAATGAGATAATATAAACAAGATTATGTATAGTTTAATAGAGTGTAACCACAGTGTATTAGAATACTGGATTGTAAAGATGCTCCGTATATATGATGTTCAATTTATTACAACTGAGGATTTCAGTCAGAAAGATTTCAGTTAGAAAATTAGTTATATAATTGCAAGATCCTCAAATATATGGTAAAAACCTGAAAAGGAGAATTGTTTAAGTATGTATGTATTGTATACATGTCTAACTTTTGGCAAAATACATTAAGCTTTTACGCCTCATGGTGAGTGTTCTTTTTTGGAGATGAGATGGCTTTCCCAGGCTCTACAAATCTCTGGTTCTTTGGTCAGTTGGTCATTATGTACCTGCAGCCATTGAGGCTTTTTAATGCAAAGATACCTCCACAGATTTACGGTGTGGATAAACAAGGTCTCTGATTCTCTTGAT
The DNA here is from genome assembly GCA_029375565.1 of Gekko gecko. Classification (NCBI taxonomy): domain Eukaryota; kingdom Metazoa; phylum Chordata; class Lepidosauria; order Squamata; family Gekkonidae; genus Gekko; species Gekko gecko. The sequence goes on along the minus strand of JAPDNY010000017.1, from coordinate 34,118,425 downwards.
GATCCAGCCTTACTGTATCGTCATTGAATCGCTGGAGAACCGTCTTGTGTTGCAGGAATGACATTGGCTCAACACTCTTTGGAATCTAGGGCATGGCTTTGTGCGTTTAATCTGAGACTGAAGTCCCTTTTATCAGTTTCAAACTCCTGTGGAGGCCTTTTACGTCTTCTGAGGAAAGATATTTACAGAAGTGCCTGCGTGAAGTTAGTGGACAGCAAATGCGCGTGGCTTGGCCTTTCCCTTACAATGTTCCAAAATATGGGCTATTATGAAGCACTGAGAGAGATCAAAAAGAGGATACTCAAACCTGATAGAATTAACATGGAGTTTGAAGCTCCACCCTCGCCCTTGGAATCTCCCCCGCCCTGCAAGTCTCCCTCCATATTTAAAATATCTTACTGTTCCGAGCAATTGTTGCACGTTTATGGTAGGCGCGCTGAATGCTTTGCTTGCGGCTGAACTGAAGGGGCAGTTTGCTAATGCTCCATTCTCGGGACACCTCTGTTGTTGTGCCTCTGGCACGACAGGGACCTGTGATAATGTTTTATTATTCCGTGACCAATGGTCTTCATTGCGAAAACTTTGGATTCCCCCCCATTTTGAGCAAGTACCAACTTGCCATTGAACTGCGGGTAGTTTCCTTTCTGTCGGCTGACGCAAGTGCTGCAGTTGCACGATCTGTGACCAAATTCATGTCTATTATAATATCTTTGAGACACTCTCCTGCTAAGTATTAATGTGACCGTCTCATGCTTTTACCAGTGGCGTTTTCTTTTATCAATCATTCAGAAATTGTATTGTTTGGCCCAAGACCTCTGGTCAAAGGAGGTTATGGTTAATAAAGGGCCTTCCCTCTAGCTTTCTTGGTTTCGGAAAAGAGCTGGGAGCGGCACATGCGGTTTCCAAAGCATCAGACCACTCTAGTCCAGAATAGTTTCAGAGTGTTGGTCTGCGGTAGAACAGGTAGATCTGAGTCCAGTAGCACCTGGGAGAACCAAGAAGGTTTTCAGGGCAGGAGCTTTCAAGAGTCAGAGCCCCAGGGGGTTTTGCGGAAGTTTGTTTGATGTGCAGCCAGTGCCTTTGAACATGCTGGTAACTGGCGCAAGCTCTGGCTTCTTTGCATTTCCATTCTGGAACGTTCTTCGCAGTACTGTGCCGAAACCGTGTGTCCGTACTGATTCCCCGGTGGTCGATAAAATGCAGCCTCTTCAACAGACCCAGACCATTTGGGGAGGGGCTGTAGCTCAGTGGTAGAGCATCTGCTTGGTTTGCAGAAGGTCCCTGGTTCAACCCCCTAGCATTTCCAGTTAAAAGGAATCAGGTAGGCGGGGATGTGTAAGACCTGTTACCAGTTTGAGTAGATAATACGGACCTTGGTGGACCTATGATCCAATTCATTGAATGAACATGCATGTTCATTTGTGATCTTGTTTGTGACGGCTCAGACAGACTCCATTTGTTCTTTGGAGAATGTTCAGGAGCATTAGATACATCCCCAAAGATATCTCCATATTTCACACTTCCTTTTGTTATTGAAACCCTATGGCTTCTATGCGCATGGCTACATACAGTCCTAGCTTCCTTTTGCAACAATATTTGAGGCCTGTGCTTTGGATTGAACATGCCTTTATTCACGTTCAGAACTCCAGTCTTCTGTAATTTCACTTTATATGCTTGGGACTCGCCCCGAAGCGTCTGTCTGGCCAGTGGCTGCTGTTGGAATGCTGGCCGGGATGGGACTCCGGTCTGAAGCGGCGCTCCTGGCAGATGATTGCAAAGTAGATTGCTCGTTGTTGTTGTTATTGTTCTTCTTAAGGGATGAGGGAAGAACTTGCTTATTTAAAAGGTCAAAATCTTCTTCCATGAGAACACCTAGCAAACACTTCTGATGTTTTTCATTTTGTGGGAGATTTTGGTGTAGGGGCACTTTAAAACAATTTCCCCTACATGTTCTGAGGTGACAAACCTGCAAATTTGTGCGGGGGACTACACCGCAGGGCTCCCTGAATATCTATAATGGCTCTTCCTCTCAAGCAAGGCTGCTAGGATTGGGTTGAAAATACCTTTGGGGAACCTGCGTGCTTGCATGGAGGGACAGCCTCAGGGGTTGTGTTGCTGAACAGCTGCGGTGCAGTGATCTGGATGTCAGGTTAGCACTGAGGAGACCCGGCTTCACATCCACTCCTGGACATAAATACAGCTTGGGTCAGTTGCTCCTTATAACCTACCTCCGGGGGTTCTTGCGAGGGTAAAATAGCGGATATCGGTGTCTGGTGCTTTGAGCTCCTTGGAGGAAGGGCAGAATCCATCTGCCTGCTATATTAAAAAAATCAGTCCCTTTCTTCAAGAGCTCAAGGTGGCATTCGTGGTTCGCCCTTCCTCCTTTCGCCCTCACAACAACCCTGTGAGGAAGGCTTGGCTGAGAGTGCATGACCGGCCGGAGGACGTCTGGTGATCAGCATGGCAGAGTGGGAGTTTGAAAGTGGGTCATTCAGATCCTGGCCACACCTCCAGGCCACACTGAAATAAAACCATAAGGGGGTGGAGACATGTTTCAGTGACTTATTTCTAATTTGAGGTGGAAATTCACCTGGTCTTTTTCTTCCCTCTTCAGAAAGGTGGCCTTCAGACGCATGATACATCCTCGCTACCTACAGTAATTATGAGAAATAAGAGTGAGTACCGTTTTCTCCTCCTTCCCTTCCCCACCGCGGCTTCCCAAAGTCTGGCAATTCTGTCCTGCGCCAAGGCAGCCTGTGGTCATTGTGGCACCAGTGGGAGTCAGGATGCCAGCTGGGTCTGCTTGCAGGGTGGGTGCCCGTAGCAGGCTGGGAGGGGGTTGCCATTCCACGCCTGCCGGGGCAGAACAGGAAACTCCAGAGGCGAGGTGCTTGAACAACTCATTCTTTATTGTGCAATTCCAAAAAGTTGTCCCATCCTTCAGGGGTGTTCATTCCACTTCCCATGCAACTGGGGCAGCTTCCTCACTTGCCTCCTCAGACACTCCCCCCAACTCCATTCTAACACAGCCTTTAGCGACGGCTGAGGGGTGACATGATCGAGGTTTACAAGATTATGCATGGGATAGAGCAGGTAGAGAAAGAAGTCCTTTTCTCCCTTTCTCACAATACAAGAACTCGTGGTCACTCAATGAAATTGCTGAGCAGTCGGGTTAGAACAGATAAAAAGAAGTCCTTCTTCACCCAAAGAGTGATTAACACAGGGAATTCACTGCCACAGGAGGTGGTGGCAGCTACAAGCATGGACAGTTTCAAGGGGGAATTAGATAAACATATGGAGCAGAAGTCCATCAGTGGCTATTAGCCACAGGGTATAGATGGGAATTCTCAATCTGGGGTAGGTGATGCACTGTATTCTTGGTGCTGGGGGGGGGGGGCAGCAGTGGGAGGGCTACTAGTGTCCTGGCCCCACTGCTGGACCTCCTGATGGCACCTGGTATTTTTGGCCACTGTGTGACAGAGTGTTGGACTGGATGGGCCATTGGCCTGATTCAACATTGGCTTCTCTTACGTTCTTATGTTCTTAAGTACCTGGACCCGCTTCCTTGTTCCATTCTCTGGCTGCCTGGCCCTAATTGGGCTAGTCTCACACAAGCTTAGGAGCACTTCCTCACCCCAATGGCTGCAGATATGGCGGGCTGTCCTCGACTCACAATATTAGCCCAGGAACATACCTGGCCCACCAGCCTGTCTGCAACATCTGGCTGCTGGCCCTGGGATCCTCTGAGGCAGTAGCCCCTTCATGTATGGGATGGAGTCTGCCTAGTGGTGGTCCCGTCACAGTCACGATCTGGTACTCTGAGTACCTTCAGTCAGTGAGCAAAAGATACCGATTTCCTGAGACTGCCTCTGCTTATCCTGTCTTTTTTTGCAACAAAAGTGTTCCAGTTCTGAAATCTCCGTGGGTCTTTGGCTATCCTTAAAAGAGGTAGCAGAGCCACTGGGAAATAAAGCCAGGTTTTCAGATCGAGTCCCGATGGCAACCATGGCACAGACATCAGATCTAGAATACAGCTGCCTTTTTCATATGCGTGACCATTCGTGGAATGCTCGGGACATGGTGGCAGTAAATGCTTGGAGAAGACCTTCCATCCTGACGTCATGACTTCTTAGCATCAGTCAAGGAGGCCCTCTTGGCCTGGGGCAGGGTGCCTGCTTCACAGACAGAAGGTCTCAGGTTGAGTCCTTGGCGTCTCCAAACTTTAAAAACAACCACCACCACCATAGATCTTTCCTAGAGAAAGGAACAGGAGCATCTTTCCTTGTGCCGGATAGAAATGTGTGCCTTACACGTGGACTGTTCACATTTTATTTCATAGAGGGCTGTTTGGTGCTGTGAACTGTCCGGCGTTGTGAACTGCCTGCCGTCAAAAGCTGCTAAACAGCTGTCGATAAACTCTGCAAAGAGAGTTCTGTTTCCTTGCTGCGTCTGTACTTAATGAACATTGTGTGTGGGATGGGGGGAGGGCATTATGAGATTCCAGATACTAAAGCCCCGAAGGCTTTAGCGCAGTGTTCATCTGTCCGTGTTCCCCTCGTAGGTTCCCAGCCAAAGGAGAGGCCTCGATCTGCGATTCTGGCCCCGGATGAGACCGCTGCCCCCCCTGCCTTCAACAGCAGGAGATCCCAGCAGAACATGTCGCTTTCCAAAAGCGTCTCCATTCAGAACATCGCTGGGTGAGGCTTTACATTCGGCACAAATAAGTGCATGGTCAAAGGTGCTGGAGATCCCGCTGCGGGAGACCTCCTGCCGGCAGCCCTCTTTGCCTGTCACCACTCCGAGCAGAGGCAAGAGAAACAAACACACAGAAACGCCCTAGAGTTTCCAGTGATTCCTAAAGCCTGCACTATCGTTACTTCCAGGTTTTCCCCAGAAGTGACGTGGTGGTGCGCAGGATGTCACGTCCTCACCCCTGAGCCTTCTGCTAGTTGCTAGGCCCATCCAGGCAACCCTAGAGAACAATTCATGGGGCCCTAAGCAGAGCGTTTGCAGAGCACCGGCTTTTCAGGAAGCTTTAGTCCCTAGTGTGTCCTGTTAAAGGATTTTGGGTAGCAGAGCAGTAGGCAGTGAAGATGCTCTTTGCTGGGCCAGACGGACTAGCGGTCTGGAGCCGCAGAACTGTATTTTATGTCTGCGTCTCTCTTTGGAAACGTGTGCACAATGCTCCATGTTTTGCACAGAGATGTCAAGACAAGGTTAAGGGATTCAAATTGTGGTTTGCAGTTTCTTTATTTGCTGCTGCTTGGAATTTCCAGTCACGGTTCTGTCCAACAGCGGTCTGGGGGAAAGATATATGGAGGCACAGGGCGTTTTGGAGGAGAAAAGCAACGGGCAGGGTTAAGCATCCCTTTGTATAGTTGTGTCTCCTTTGTGAGTTGTGCCCCCTTTCACTGTGGCAATTTCTTTAGTTTATTTATACACAGGGCCGGCTTCGCCCACTAGGCAAACTAGGCGCTCGCCTAGGGCACGCTGGCCCTCAGGGGCACCAAATTGCCCTGGTCGGGGCGCTCCTGTGCCCCCGCAGCTTGCCCACCCTTTCCCCTCGGTGGCATGACGGCGGCCAGTGGGGACTCGCTGCTGCCGCCAACAGAAGGACGCCCGGCCAGCCGGGGCACAGGTGGCGATGCGGCGCAGCTTGCCCACCCTCCTCCCTTGGGGGGAGGAGGAGGCGGCAGCCAGCGTGGGGATTTGCCCAATAGAAGGATAGCTGGCCAGCCAGGGCACAGGAGGTGGCAGCCAGTGCAGGGATTTGCCACCACCGCCAACAGAAGGACGCCCAGCCGGCCAGGGCACAGGATGTGGCGCGCCACAGCTCACCCGCCCTCCCCTCCCCCTTGGGGATTTGCCACCGCCGCCAGCAGAAGAATGCCCGGCCGGCTAGGGCGCAGGAGGCAGGGGGGGAGGCAGTGGCGGCAATAGGGTCTCCAGGCCCCACCAGGAAGTTGGCATCTGCACCTCACCTAGGGCGCAGAAGCACCTCAAGCCGGCCCTGTTTAAACATAAGTAAGTACTGTCAAGGTGCGACTGACTTATGGTGACCCAGCAAGGGGCTTTCAAGTCAAGTGAGAAGCAGAGGTGGTTTGCCATGGCCTTCCTCTGCAGAGTCTTCCTTGGATGTCTCTCATCCAAGTACAGACTCTGCTTAGCTTCTTAGATCTAACAAGAGTTGGCTATGCCAAGCCACCTTCCCTCAGTTTATTTATATCTTGTAATTATTGTTACGCTCCACTTCTCAGGGTATTCATGAGGCAGCATCCGAAGTTAAAATTATTTTTAAGAAGGTGAAATAATACACAATACCACGGACTAGCAACCACGCTAAGTAGTGTCTGGCAGAAGAACTTTAGCAAAGAGCCGGTTTCCCAGACCCTGGTGTCTGCTGAATGTGTTGCTTCACTCTGAAATTTTGATTCTCTCTCCCCCCCCCACTTTGTCCTCCAGAGTTGGGAATGATGAAACCGTACTACACACTTGGAAGTTTCTTTCTCAGTCTACAGACTCTTTGAATAAGATCAGCCGAGTGAATGAATCCATGGAGTCGTTAACCGATGAAGGTAAGTGGTAGGGAGACAAAGAGGCTGAAGAAATGAGCGTTTGAAAGTTTCCGCGTACAGAACTTATGGAGTGTCAACGACGAATGCATCCAAAGAAGGAATTTGAGTGAAACCTATGTCCCTCCTAAACTAAACAAAACCCTGATACTCCCATTTTTAAGTGGCAGACTGCAGAAGTCTGTCCAGAATATACAGCCATCGCAAAGCCTCTCACTGCCTTCTCCATTCTTCAAGAATGGAGTTGTTCCACCCAAAGGCCAACCTACCTTTAGGTGCCCTGCTGTCTTCAGCTTTCCCTCCTTCCCTCCCCCTGACAGCCTCTCCCCAGGACAACTCTGCATGGTTCTGGACAAAAGGCCTGGAGGTGAGCATGCAAATCAGGTAGTAGCAAATCACTTGGTGGTTGCTGGATGGCCTGGCCACATCAAAGGCCAAAACAACCCTGGAAAGGGCCCTGCTGTCTTTCCCTGTCTTTTACTAACAGAAACCAAAGCTTCAATTGTCAATACTGTTGTGGTTGCCTAGCAACAGCCAGTGAGGGCATTCATTTGTTAAAGCTGCAGCCGCTGCTTCTGTTATTTGGGGGGATTTTAATCCCCAATATATTTCTTAGATTTCAGATTTTTTCCTGTAAACCTGGGGCTTTTTGTGTTTGTAGTTATGTTTGTATGTTTTCTGTCCACGGCTTCAGTCTGTGGATTTAAGTATTCACAGACTTGGTCATGTTGCGAATAAAACATATTGATGCTTTCATACTGAGCAACAGCAGTCTTCAACGTGGTGGCTCTGGGTTTCTTTCGACATGGTTTCCTAATGCTTCCTTTTTACAGGATGCAATCCAGAGTCTTAAATGTAGGAGAACGGAAATACCCAGGGAGTTTCAGGTCATTCCCTGCCAGCATAGGCACATCAGTTGATGAGACTCCCAGGGCAAATCCTGATTTGGGGTAATCATGGGAGAATTTTCTGGGGTCCAGAGGCTCAATCACCATTTCAGCATGAATCACAAATACCAGCATGAACCTGCAGATCAATAGACTTGGGGGATGGATTGAAAGGGGAGAGAAGAATATTTGAAGCGCGAATAATGAAAGCGTGCTTGCATCTTTTCTTATTTCCAGGGGCAGATATGAATGAAGACCAGCTCATGGGAGATTTTGAAATGGACTCAAAGCAGCTGGAAGCCGAGTCCTGGAGTCTGGTGGTGGACTGCAAGTTTACGCGGCAGCAGAAGGAGGATGTTGTGAAGCGGCAAGACGTCATTTACGGTGAGCGTTTGGTCGGGGGGGAGGGGCTGAGTTGGGGAGGGGCCTCTAAAGGAAGCCACAGGAAGCTGAATGCTTGTGACCGATTCGGACAAACGAGCCCGGATGATGACATCCTCTTTCTTCTGCAGAACTGATGCAAACGGAGATGCACCACGTCCGCACCTTGAAGATCATGAGCGACGTGTACAGCCGGGGGATGGTGCAGGAGCTCCAGTTCGAGCAGCAGATGGTGGAGAAGGTCTTCCCCTGTCTCGAAGACCTGCTCGCCATCCACAGCCAGTTCTTCCAGCGGATTCTGGAGAGGAAGAAAGAGTCATTCGCGGACAGAAGCGACAAGAACTTTGTCATCAAGAGAATCGGGGACATCCTGGTGCATCAGGTAAGCGGCGGGAAGGTGTCCGTGCAGACTGTGGGCAGCTGTGGACACAAAATATGAGATGCGTATTTCTGGGCTAGGTGTACCAAAGCAAAGCTACCCATAATTCTGTGTGCAAAAGGCATCACGTGGCAGCAGGAAAGAGTTATGCAAATGAATCATTTTGCATAATGTGTTCTACTCACTGTAAAGAGGAGGGATGTACATAGGTGTGTGCTGTCGAGTTGCAGCTGACTTACAGCAATGCCAGCGAGGGGCTTTAAATGCAAGTGAGAAGCAGAAAGCGGTTTGCCATTGCCTTCCACTGCAGGGCCTTCCTTGGCAGTCACTCATACAAGTGCTGGCTGTGCTTAGCTTTTAGGATCTGACAGGATCGGGCCATACTATGCCACCTTCCCTCCCAGCAATGAGCAACACAACACCACATAACATCCCGGTGCCGCGTGCATATACCACCACCACCTCTTTGGAGTCTCATAGACTCCAGAATTCCTAGCTGTGTGCTTCTTCATTCAGAATTTCTATTTTGTGCTTCCTGGAGGAACGAAAAAAGCAGTGTTGCGTGGATCAGTTCTCCTTGTCTTAGCGGATGCGGCGGGATTTCACTTTCATAGGGATTATTTAGAACCTCACATTTTGGATGGGCACGGTTGAGATCTTCAGTGTGTTAGTGGCTAGAAGGCCCTCTCTTAAATCATGCAATGCGTTGGAAGGCTGTCCGTCCCACTCTCAGAGAGATCCCTAAAGTCCATCTCACAGTTTTCAGGCGAGAGTGCCGAGCGGATGAAGAAGACGTACGGCAAGTTCTGTGGTCACCAGAACGAGGCAGTGAACTACTTTAAGGACCTGTATTCGAAAGAGAAACGGTTTCAGGCATTTATGAAGGTAGGTGTGCGTTACCTGCCAGTGTACAGTTGTGCAGTCGCGGGGCATAGGAAAGAGGGTATAAGTGTGCAGGGGTGGTTGTTTGTCCTCCCTCCACAGAAGCCAAACATACGACTGTCAAGGCAAGCTACTGGAACGTAAGCCAATTGTGACATGTATATATATATATACATATATATATGTATATAGCACACTCAGACTTCTTCCAAGTTTCCATTAGATCTGGACTTCTCGGGTGTTTTTTTGCAACAAAATCCTTGGGGAGTGAAGGAACAAGATCAGATCAAACGTGTATCCTCTAGATCAGGGTAAGGGATGTGATCTTGGAGGACAGAAACCGCATCTCCTAATCCGCTGGGAATGCCGCAGCCTCCTAGGAGGCTTCATCAGACTTACTTTTTCCAGATTTCCGTGCTGGAGTCATGAGGACTAGACACTTCTTTCTGGGAAAAAAGACAAAGCTGTGATTCTTAGGTTGCCGTACAGGAAAACAGGCTTTGCCCCTCTCCCTTCCAATCCGTGGGGCACCAGAGTGCATGCACACATCGCAGGGCAGGTGGGCCGCGGGGAGACGGGGTTTGTGCTTGTGTGACTGTCTCTGATCAGAGGGGCTCACTGGGGTAAATGTGGCCAGCTGTGCCACAGGATAAGTGTAGGCTAATTGGCCTGGGATAAGAACATAAGAACATAAGAGAAGCCAATGTTGAATCAGGCCAATGGCCCATCTAGTCCAACACTCTGTCACACAGTGGCCAAAAATACCAGGTGCCATCAGGAGGTCCAGCAGTGGGGCCAGGACACCAGAAGCCCTCCCACTGCTGCCCCCTCCAGCACCAAGAATAGAGTGCATCACCTGCCCCAGACTGAGAGTTCCCATCTATACCCTGTGGCTAATAGCCACTGATGGACTTCTGCTCCAGATGTTTATCTAATTCCCTCTTGAAACTGTCCATGCTTGCAGCTGCCACCACCTCCTGTGGCAGTGAATTTTACAGATGACCACTCAGGAGGGAAAGCAGGCTGATCATAGCGGCCGGGGTGGAGGATCTTCATTGCTCTCTCCTCACCAGGTGTTTTCATTTCATTTTTTTAGAAAAAAATGAGCAGCTCTGTCGTGAGACGGTTGGGCATTCCAGAGTGCATCTTGCTTGTGACGCAGAGAATCACCAAGTATCCGGTTCTGCTGCAAAGGATACTGCAGTATACCAAAGGTACATTTTCCTCTGAATCCTGACATGCACAAACCTGTTCTTCTCAGGTGGGAAAGAGTGGACCATAAGGAAATTCCCTTCCACTGCCACACAAGAGCCCTAACGGGCGACGAGGCCTCCAGACCTCCTCCCACTGAATGCTTTTTTAAAAAAACCAACACCGTTTTCTGTTGCTGGGTGTAGATGCTCACTCAAAAACAATGGCATTAGTCAGACTTGACTCACTGTAGTTCTGCATGCGTCCCAGCAGATGTTTTGGTATCCTTTAGTGCTTGCTTGCCAAGAGCGTAGTTGTTGATACCCTTTTTGCATTAAAGCCCTTCCTGTGGAATTCACCCATCTGTCGAAATTGCCCTTTCAAATGCGGTTACTAAAAAGTGAGTAATTTGACAGGGGTGCTGTCTGGGTGAACGGCTGGGGGTGTGTTTGCAGGAGTCTGTCTAAGTACGGTCTCCTCCTGCAGTGAGCACTGGTAGTTCTCCCTCGGTTCCCAGCACACATGTGCCATGTCCAGATGCAAAGGTGCTTGTCTGTGCTTGCCCCTGCCCAAAGCAGAGGCTCTGTCCTCTCCTAGGATGCCTGTATTGTCCATGGGTGCCTCCCAGAGTGCATATCATTGTAGGAGAAGCTGCCATAGCAGAATCTGTTGTCCCCATATCACTGTCCAAGCAATTCTTCACTCCCAATTTCTTTCTCCCCTCGAACAAGGATGACCAGTTCCTGTTTTTCCAGCAGTCCATTTTGTTCCCCCTGTAAACAGTCCACGGGCAGGAATGATCCTGCCCCTTATGGGAAGATCAGGCTTTATTTAAAAAGCTGCCAAGATTTAGCAGGAAGGGCTTTGCAAGTATGATGCATGCAAGCTCAGGTGACCGGAGGCCATGGACTTGGGGGTGTGGGCGTTAAAGAACAAGTGTTCATCTTCAAAAGGTCAGATGAGCAAGAGCCCTTCACCATTACAGGTTGTGCAAAAGAGAGCTGGGTGGCAACCCTATTGATGTGCAGTGCTCATCCTTGTAAATGAAACCATGCTGCAGTCCTCTTAGGGTAGCATGCGGGGAAGTCTTGGCCCATTGGCTACCAGCTGGCCACTTTTCTGGCCACTGGAAATAATCTGAAACGGCCAAATCCCTTGTGCTGCGGTATGTCGAAGCAGATGCCTGGGAGGGTCACGGAGAGGGAAGCAGATGACAAGTGAGGAGCAGGGTGTGCAGAAAGAGTTTGCAGAAGAAAGAGGAACTGGAAGGCAATTCTCCTTTTGTTCTAAAGAAAACGACAAGGAACAGGAAGATCTGGTGCAGTCGCTGAACCTGGTGAAGGAAGTCATCGTTGCCGTGAACAGCAAAGTCAGCAAGTACGAGAAGAAGATGCGCCTGAATGAAATCTACACCCGGACGGACAGCAAGTCCATCATGAGGATGAAGAGCGGGCAGATGTTCGCCCGGGAGGATTTGAGGCGGAGGAAGTTCGTCCGAGATGGGCCAGTCTCCCTGAAGAATGCAGCGGGGAGACTGAAAGGTGAGAGAGCCTCGCTGTCAAAATTCCATCCCACTTCCTGTTATGTATTACAAACCAGCCATTAACATTTTCTGTGCCAGGTGCAGATGTGTGGGTATCGCTAAACCAGTCACAGTAGGGTGTTACTTTGGAAACTTGCCTTAGAGTTGACTTATCTGTCCTTCTTGCCATGAACGTTCAAGAGTGCCCCGTTTCTGTAGCCAGCTCAGCTGTCAAAATGGAGGGATGGTGGAGAGGGCGTAGGGAAGGAGAGCTGGAACTGCCAAGAGCTGCAGATTGTAGTCCCAAGAGCAGCAGTGTTGCTGAACAGATTTTTAGCTCGAGGACAAAAATATTGATTATGAATGAGTAATGTTTATGCTGTTGGAATGGCCGTTTTGGCTGCCTTTTCTCTCTGTTTCTCTGGCATGCAACAAGCTTGCAATTTAACCATGAGCATCAACCAGAGCAGAACATTCAAAAGCCCCACTGGACCATTTTGAACTCGTCCAAAGAAGATAATGAGAATTTCGGGTGGTTTCGATTCCTGGAGCGGGCCCTTCTCTTATGAGTGGCATTCGAACCTGGCAAGCAAAGGCATGCCCTAACAGCCTTGCTGGACCAGCCGAAAGGTCCATCTTTTCAAGCATCCTGTTGAGTGTCTAGTTAAGCATGCAGTTGACCGGCTGCCAGATGCCTTTAGGAAAGCCACAGGCAGGTCACAAAACCTAGCATCTTTCCCCGCTGTCTGCTCCCTGAATCTGTAGCTTAGATGTATACTGAGTTTCTCCACATGAGCTTTCTGCTGCAGTTTGTGCTCCCAACTGCAGTAGATCATTTCCACACATTCGCACAGCATCATTACACATCTCTTGTCTTTCCATGGCTCTCTGCAGCTTCCTGGTATTTTCTCAGACCACCTGTGAAGTGGTGTTTCCGACAGATATGCATCTGAAGTACGCCTTCTTCTTATGGAAGGCTTGCCGAGCTTCAAAAGGTGTCTCTCCTCATACAGGTGCTATTTCACTCTCACCTGCGGACACCACGGGGGACGGGGGGACGGGGACACCACCATTCTGCCAGTTGCCCTTCTGGCAGCTCCACAAGCCTTTTCTTCTCTGGCATGCTTCTCCTCTCTCTTGGGAGTTCACCTCCTTGTCTTGTTGAGGACTGCTGAGAGCCACCACGCCCCCCCCGACAAATATTCCACCCCCCCCCCCATATGACCCTGATCCAAGCCAAATATTGTAACAGAATTAATCACTTGGCTGGCTGTTATCACGCATCTATAATAACAAAGGGATCTGCATGTCCATTTGTCTGTCCATTTGTGGCAGGCATAATGCATTAGAAAATAAAACCAGGAATCTCAAAAGTGGCCATCAGCTTCAGGATGATCATGGGAATTTCAGGGCCAAAAATGAACGGAAGTGGAATGCCTTGGCCCACGTTATGTCCAGACACTCCCCTATGCCATCTGTAACAGAAGCTAAATTTGTGTGGTGGTTAAAATATCTGACTAGGATCACAGAATCATAGAGTTGGAAGGGACCTCCAAGGTCATCTAGTCCTCCACCCTGCACAATGCAGGAAATTTACAAATATTCCCCCCCCGCCCCCAGTGACCGCTGTTCCATGCCCAGAAGATCTGGGAAGCCCAAGTTCAAATCCCACTCGTGCCATGGAAGCTTGCAGGGTGACCATGGGCTCATCACATACTGTCAGTCTAACATACCATACAGGGTTGTTGTGAGGATAAAATGGAGGAGAGAGATTAGAAGTGGGGTAGATGAATGGCAGATCATGAATGGAAGAAAGCAAAACAAGGGCAGAGACAAGTGTGGATAAGAGTCAGAGAAATGTAGGAAAAGACAACGAAAGGGCTTTAATTTTGCTACCACAGTAACAGGGCTGCCCCTTTGCAAGATACGGCTGTGCAGGAGCTGGGTGGAACTAAAGGGAAAAAGCCCGTAGCTTGTCCCGGCTGGTCTTGCCTTGCTCCAGGGCTGGCTTGGCTGATGGGTTCAGCAGGGTCTGATTGGCCTCCTGGTAAAAACTCCTGAAAGACCCAGAAAGCAACAGTGAGTGCTTTTTACTGTTTACGGTTCCCTGCACCCCTAGTGGCTGGCGGGGGGGGGGGGGCCTTTAGAAAATAAATGGAATTTGTTTTCTAATGGAATTTGTTTTTAAAAATGCATTCTGTTAATGCAGCAGGAAATTTAAGGGTCCTCCGCCCTGACTTGAGCCCCCCAGTGGCCCTGGTCTTGTTACAGACAATCACTCACCCAGCCTGGGCAGAAATCACCTCCCTCCCTCTAGAGGGCAGTGTTCTTAGACCAGGGGAAAACAGGCCTAGGGTTGCCAGCCCCCAGGTGGGAGTGGGGGATCCCCCAATATTGCAGGTTCCCCCAATTTTGCAGGAGAAAGCCCCACCCCAAGAGCCACGACCCAGCATGACGTCTACAACATGATGACATCACACAGAAGTGACATCATCATGCCGGGGATGTTGCACGGTGATACTCTATGTTGGGCAAAACTCTATGGTAACCATAGAGTTTTGCCCCAAATACCAGAGTGTTGCCGCACAACTTCCATGTGATGTCATCACATTGGGGACATCACCCCACCCCCACTCCCGGAGAGCTCCCTCCCACCCTCTCCCCTGCCAGCAAGGAGGCAAGACCTGGCAACCCTAAACAGGCCATGGACATTTCGATGATAAATTGGCAGTGAATTCCATGTGTTAATCACTCTTTGGGTGAAGAAGTACTTCCTTTTATCTGTTCTAACCCGACTGCTCAGCAATTTCATGGAGTGCCCACGAGTTCTTGTATTGTGAGAAAGGGGGAAAAGGACTTCTTTCTCAACCTGCTCAATCCCATTCATAATCTTATAAACCTCGATCATGTCACCCCTCAGCCGTCGTTTCTCCAAGCTAAAGAGCCCCAGGCATTTTAACCTTTCTTCAACATAAGCTTTCTTTCGGTTGCTTTAAAGACACTGGGCTTGCCATGAATTGAGCAGACTGGGTTTAGAAATACATTCTGGTGGCCAGCCCTGGGATTCCCACCCGCCCCCATTTCGCTTCTGCTGCTCCACCGAGTGACAGCAGCAGCAACCGAGAGGCTCGGGGCGGAAGGGGGTGCCTTAGCAGGCAGCCTGGCAACCATAAAGGAAGTCTGTGGATTTTAAATGTGGGGGTGGCTTTGTCAGGGAAGTGATGCCTGTTGGCTTACCAAAAGAGAAAACGAACCACTGAGAGATGCCGTCGGGTGTATTCAGATGTGCATGACAACTTGGTGTTTTGTTTGGTTGCCAGAGGTCCAGGCTGTTCTCCTCTCGGACGTTCTGATATTCCTTCAGGAGAAAGACCAGAAATACGTATTTGCATCTCTGGTAAGGCCTTTGCTGCATTTCCTTCCATCCTTTAGAGAATGCTGGTTACATTTGCCCTGGTGGGAATGGAGGAGAGCCATGGGTGCTACTCTGTCTCGGGGGAGCTGCTTGGGGAAAGGGTGGGAGGGAAATCTCTACATAGGTTAACCCTTTTACTGCTTTTCACTTGAGGCTTTGTGGTACTCAGTAAAGGACAGCAGAGGAAAAACCCTAACATGTCTGCTTTCCTCTCCCTCCAGGATCAGAAGTCCACTGTGGTCTCTCTGAAGAAGCTGATTGTCCGAGAAGTGGCCCATGAGGAGAAGGGTTTGTTCCTCATCAGCATGGGAGGGAAAGACCCAGAGATGGTGGAAGTTCACGCCAGCTCCAAGGAGGAACGAAACAGCTGGATCCAGACCATCCAGGACACTGTGAACACGATGTAAGGAGTTCAAAGGAACGCATGTGTTTTGCTCATTGCAAGCCGCCGTGTATAAGCTGGGCTGTTTCGAGTTCCACTGGAATTGACGTTTGTCGGGACGTTGTTCATTTAAGGAATTTCTATGCTGCCTCTCCAGAGAACTGCTTGAGGGGCCTCATGTGTTAAAAGCAGTACCGTAAAAACAAAAACGTAAATTATCAATGTTAAAAACAAGCCAGGGGCATAAGGAGTACAGCGTAAACAGTCCTCAGGCTAGAAGCAGAACATAGAAACAGCTAAAAACCCAAAACAAAGATGGAAACTCCCAGTTGAAAACCTGGGTTAAAAAAACAGTTTTGGCCTGGCACTTATAAAAGAGTAAGGTAAGTGCTGGACGAGCCCCAAGGGGGGAGGCACTTCCAAAGGCAACCTGCCTCTGGTCACCAGCCATCTCGGTGGGGTGGGGTGGGGGCATAGAGAGCAGGAGGAGCTTAACGGGAGGGCTGGACAGTAGAGTAAAGGTTTAGGTTTCCCTTGCTCAAAAGCCAGTCGAATCCGACTGAAGGGGGTGGTGCTCATCTCCATTTCCAAGCCGAAGAGCCAGCACTGTCCGAAGATGTCTCCGTGATCATGTAGCCGGCATGACTAAACGCCAAGGCACATGGAACGCTGTTACCTTCCCACCGAAGCGGTACCTATTTATCTACTTCCAATTTCTTGCTTTCGAACTGCTAGACTGGCAGGAGCTGGGGCCAGAGATGGGAGCTCACTCCGTCACGTGGCACTAGGGTCTCAAACTGCCGAGCTACAGACCTTCCAGTCTGCAGCCCAGCGTCTTAACCTCTGAGTCACTGCGGCCCCTCTGGACAGTACAGTAGGAGGGGTTTTATACGGCTGTGTAACTTATGCATGTGCATTTAAATAAAACAAAATATGCACACTATGTTTACATTGGAAACACATTGCCAATGCAGGGAGTTATGTATCTACACAAGGCTCCGTGTCTGTTGACAAATGGGAGAAAATTCTTTCAAAATGATAAAGTAATGGTGCCAGACTGCATGGAGAATTTGTACAGTGTACTGTAAGCAGCAACAGATTTATTGCCCTATGTGGTGGCTATGCAGTAGGGGTCAGGTTTTGTGGAGGCTGGTGAAGGAAACTATGGGAGGATGCTAAGGATTCATTTTCTTTTTAAGGCCGTTTTCTTAAATTATGCCAACATGGTGAACCTTTCTCATCAAGATGTAACACCATGCTTGCTAACTCTGGCAAGGACAGTGTTTGCACATTACTGGAAGTCTCGGTCTTGTACCAAATAAGAGAGTATAGCCAAGGAAAAAAAAATCTGGGATGTAGTAAAAATAATAAAATGGAGGTAAAATGTTGTGAATCTTGCTGGCTCCTGATTCTTTGCCGTCTTGATAATGCGTTCATTTGGTGAATTGATTTATGGATACATACGTTGCCTATGTAATTATATTTAAGGATATAAATTTGCAATTTTCATTTTTTCTTTAAAAAGAAAAACACACTCAACAAACCGACTGAGAAACGCCTCCTTTCGGGTATCTCTCTGTGATGCCCGTTTCTCAGCCTGTTCCACTGAAATGTTCCCTTCTCTCCCGACAGGGACAAGGATGAGGACGAAGGCATCCCTAGTGAATCAGAAGAGGAAAAGCGAGTGCTGGATATCAAAGCCAGGGAACTGAGAGGTAAGATGAAAGGATGCTGTAACCGTAGCCTGGAGTCATCCGTACGTAAGCAGGCTATGCAGCAAACTTCGCAGCTGAGCAAGGTTTTGAATCGGGTCCCCACTGTCCAGCTCCCAGACTTGAATCCGGGTCCCCACTGTCCAGCCCCCAGACTTGAATCCGGGTCCGCACTGTCCAGCCCCCAGACTTGAATCCGGGTCCCCACTGTCCAGCCCCCAGACTTGAATCCGGGTCCGCACTGTCCAGCCTAGGTGACCCTCCCCGTGTGACTGAAGTTGGCAGCACAAGCCCTGTTGGACCAACTGGTCCTTTCCGCACTCCTTGGGGCCGCATGAGAGGGGCAGGCTGTGAGCAGCAGCTGGAAGAGAGCCGGCCTGTGGTGGAAAGAAGGCACAGGATGGGCCCGCTTCCATGTTGCCCAGGGCTCCCAGCACGACTGCAGCAACTTCGGAAGTAACGGCTCCCTCATAGCCGGTGTAACAGGACAAGGGTCTTTGGCGTTGTAGCCCAGTCCTTGTAAGGAGGTTTTGCTTTTGTATTATGTTCTTGCATAATGGATTTCTGGCCTTGCTCGCCGAGATGAGCGTGGGACCCCCCTGGTGAGCAAACTGCAGTTAAGGCACTTATCTACACCTTGCACCTGTTTGCTTGACTCGCCTTCTCCCCTAAAGTTATGCTTCTCCAGAACAACTTGTGAGCAGAAGCTTCTGCTGGTCCTTGCAGTTCTTGGACTCCCCAGAAGGTGGGGCCAGAGTCTCGGGGATGACCTGGGCTCCTTTGGGCGAGTTACCCTCAGAGGTACTGTAGAAGTTCTTACTCCGACCTCCCCACCCCAACAGAACAACTCGTGCAGAAAGATCAGCAGATCATAACGTTGCTGGAGGAGAAAGAAAAGATCTTCCGCTGTATGACCGACTGCAGCGGGCAGGAGGAAGCCTCCGGG
Organism: Gekko gecko; assembly: GCA_029375565.1. Lineage (NCBI taxonomy): Eukaryota > Metazoa > Chordata > Lepidosauria > Squamata > Gekkonidae > Gekko > Gekko gecko. The sequence goes on along the minus strand of JAPDNY010000017.1, from coordinate 34,100,156 downwards.
GCCAGAACGTTGTTCCGGGCCAGCACAGAAGAGGCACCCAAGGGGGAAAGCGTTATGAAGAATGTGATCAGTGAAGGTAAGCTGGCCCCCTGGGACTGCTGTGGTCAGCATCCCTGCCAAGAAGGATTATCTGTACTGGGTGCAGCCTGAGATTGTGTTGCGCTCAGAATATAGCAGGTGCTTTTCTGCAGAAGTTGCAAAGGTTCCCTGGCAGCCAGGGGTATGGTCAGTACCCAACTGGATGGTCTTACTTGTTAGTTCATTTGCTCAGTACACTGGTTACCCCCCTGCCATCCTCTCAGGAGTTCCGGGTGGCGTACCTCATTCTCCCCATTTTTCAGGGCCTCTGTAATCTTCCCCCTTGGTTGAAACTGAGATGGTAAACACCTTAGGGCAGTGGCCAGCAATGTTCCCTCTAAGCTGTGGAGTCTTGTGAGCAAAAATTCCACTTTGTGAGCTAGCGGCATTAAAGTTGTGAGCGAGCGATTTGGCTACTGGATAAATTAATTTGCTCTGGAGCCATCTTGGTATAAATCCAATCTCCTCCTCCTCTTCTTCTTCTTTTCTGAGCTAAGACAAAAATGTGTGAGCCAGAGGCTAAAGAACTGTGAGCTGGCTCACACTAACTCAGCTTAGAGGGAACACCGGTGGCCAGTCTTTCTATTTTACTGTCTCTATGACGCTCCAGAGGCATCCCTAAAGTGCAGACCCCTCTTCAAGCTCTTTTCTCACTGGACAGGGAGCCCAAAGCAGCTAAAACCCCACCGTAGAGCTACACTTGCAACTGGGATTCCTCGTAATGTTTGCATAAACCGAAGTAGCTTAGTTGGGATGGAAGCTGTCCTGAGAATGAACTTCTTTCCATGTTGCCCTTGGTCCTTTCAGTGGAGTTATTGCAAAGGCTGGTGAGCAGGAGTTTGGGGAATGCCCTCGGGCAGCAGATGTGCCTCCTCACCTCGGAAGAAGAGGGCGTCGGGCCCGTCTCACTCCCCAGGAGGGCAGAGACTTTTGGAGGCTTTGACAGCCACCAAATGAATGTGTGCAAAGGTGAGTGTTCTTTCAGTCTCTTTCCTAGGGGTCCAGTACGATTCCCAAACACGACGCTATCTTTAGTCTGGTGTTTGCTCATCCTCTGTGCAAGAGGAGTTGTAAAGAGGGATTGAGTTAAAGGAGGAAGAGGCGTACTTGGCAGGTGTGAACGACTGTGCTTTCCCAGGCTACAAAGTGCAAAGCCCATCCATGTCAGCTTCTGAGTTCTCTTTTTCAGGTGGGGACAGGGAGGAAGGAGATGATGCCCAAGATCTTCGGAGGACAGAGTCAGACAGTGTTTTGAAGAAGGTATGGTTTTGGGAGAGGGCTCACATGAGTTTGGTGGGACTGCATGTTCTTTGCACGCGGGTGGTCCCGGGTTCAGTTGGTGGAATCTCCAGCCACCAAAAGGATCTCCAAAGGACCTTTCTCTGCTGGAGATATTGAAGGGCAGCAGCAAGACGGAACGTGTCATGCTTTGCTGAAGAGACGGATGGTCTGAAAGCAGCTTCCCGTGTAGCTGTTGAAGAAGGGGTAACAGCAACCAGTTAGCTGTTGACCTTGTGGGTTTATAGCTCTTTGGGGAGCCTGAATGGCACGGGGATCCCTGGGTGTAGATGCCCTGCTGGAGAAATGCACATTCTCTAGCTATATAAAACCTTTCTTTAGAAATGACCATTTTTACCATGTAATGGAGTGTACTGTGGCTCTAGTTACAGGCCATCTGTCTTGAAATGGATACAAAAAATGGGTCTAATTCTGCATTCTTCTGAATGCTGCGACCATGAGATCTTGAATCCATTCTGGTTATCAGTTTGCCAAACACTTACAAAATCAGGGTGGGATTTGATGTAGGGTTTGTGCCCAAAGATGAGTTGTCCTCTGTTGGTTGCCTTGCTCTGGTGATCTTTCCTTTGGTCCTAATTACGACTGTCTGCTTCTTTCTAGGGAGGCACAGCTAATTTGATGCTCGTACTAAAAAGGAATAATGAGGTAAGAACTTGTCATTTGTTTGTGATGTTTTCCAGATTTTCAGTTATGGGCCAGTGCCTTGATCTTCCAGGTGTTGTTGATTCTAAGGGGTATGTGCTTGGTATATACTGAGCCAAATAAATACCAAAATAAGGTATTTTTCGGGAATTTATTCAGCTGAATACAGATCAGAGATCTGTACTTGTCTACTGAAGTAGCTGCACCCGAATAAAAGCTGATATTAATTGGCTTTTATTTGGGCACGGCTAGAAGGCTTTTGCGCCCAAATAAAAGCCAATTAATATCAGCTTTTATTTGGGCACAGCTAGAAAGCTTTTGGGGCTGTGGCAGCTCAGTGGTTAAGATGCTGAACTGCAGACTGGAAGGTCGGTAGTTCAGCAGTTCAAGACCCGAGTGCCACATGATGGAGTGCATCTCTGGTCCCAGTTCCTGCCAACTTAGCAGTTTGAAAGCAAGAAATTGCCAGTAGATAAATAGGTACCACTTCGGTGGGAAGGTAACAGTGTTCCATGTGCCTCGGTGTCTAGTCAAGCCGGCCACATGACCACGGAAATGTCTTCGGACAGCGCTGGCTCTTCGGCTTGGAAACGGAGACGAGCACTGCACCCCTAGAGTTGGATTCGACTGGCTTTTGAGCAAGGGAAGCCTTTGCCTTTACCTTTATAGGGCTTTTAAAGAAATCACAGTCCCTTTAAAAGTCTTCTGAGTTCACTCTCTGAGTCACGCTACCACCATGGCACAACTCAACAAGTGAATTCAGCAAGCATTTAAAGTTTAAATCCCTTCTCTAGACAATGTGTAACTGCAATAAAGAAGGCCAACGTTACGCTGGGGATTATTAGGAAGGGAATTGAAAACAAATCAGCCAGTATCATAATGCCCCTGTATAAATCATTGGTGTGACCTCATTTGGAATACTGTGTACAGTTCTGGTCAACACATCTCAAAAAGGATATTATAGCATTGGGAAAAGCGCAGAGAAGGGCAACTAGAATGATAGGAGGGTTGGAACACCTTCCCTATGAAGAAAGGTTAAAACGCTTGGGGCTCTTTAGCTTGGAGAAACGACGGCTGAGGGGTGACATGATCAAGGTTTATAAGATTATGAATGGGATTGAGCAGGTTGAGAAAGAAGTACTTTTCTCCCTTTCTCACAATACAAGAACTCGTGGGCACTCCATGGAATTGCTGAGCAGTCGGGTTAGAACAGATAAAAGGAAGTACTTCTTCACCCACAGAGTGATTAACATATGGAATTCACTGCCACAGGAGGTGGTGGCAGCTACAAGCATGGACAGTTTCAAGAGGGAATTAGACAAACATATGGAGCAGAAGTTCATCAGTGGCTATTAGCCACAGGGTATAGATGGGAACTCTCAGTCTGGGGCAGGTGATGCACTCTATTCTTGGTGCTGGGGGGGGCAGCAGTGGGAGGGCTTCTAGTGTCCTGGCCCCACTGCTGGACCTCCTGATGGCACCTGGTATATTTTGGCCACTGTGTGACAGAGTGGTGGACTGGATGGGCCATTGGCTTGATTCAACATTGGCTTCTCTTATGTTGTTATGTTATGTTTGTTATGTTATGTCACGTCACGTCACGTCACGTCACGTCACGTCACGTCACGTCACGTCACGTTCCCTATAGGGACGGTCCCGATAGGGTATAATGGAGCAGAATAAATTCAGCAATCCCAATTATTTCCCAAATCCCAACATCATACCAATATTGGGATTTAGGAATATCAGGAAATACCTATATTTTTCAGGTTCAGTACACCTGAACCTGGAAAATACTGATTCTTTTTTTGCACCCCCTAGTAGATTCCCAGTGAAATGTTCACTTTATATTAGAACTTGAGATTTAATTAGCTGGCTTGGGTTGTTATTTTTTTGCTGTGTGCGCTCAATTTATCAAAAGCTTTCTGTTCAATACCTCTTCTGTTTTGGCATATGTGGATCTGCACCCTAAGGCTGCTGGGGCATTGCTGTTTTGGCACCTTGTTTATTATTTCCCTGCATGTATAAACCACTTTTCAACATGGCAAAGCAGCATACGAGAAGGTTAAAACAACCAGTGCATTTGTAAAGGGGCCACGTGTGATCCACAAGGTAGGCAGCTGGTGGACACATCATGGGAAATCCCTTCCCCTCGATCTGCTGCTGCTGCTGAGATCCATTGGAAATTAGCAAGTGGTCTGCCAGCTTGCCCCAGTCTACCTTCTGCTGTGCCCTGGGCCAGAATTGCCCCCTCTGAATTCGGTATGAGGCCAGGGCAGAAAATACATTCATAAAAAGCATTAGATAAGCATTCATTAAAAGCATTAAAAGAGGATTCATAAAAACCTTTTAAGAAAAGCATTCATAAAAAGCATAAAAAGCTAACAGCAGCTTCTTTACTTCTGTTTGTTCCTCTGCAGCAGGTCCTCCAGAGTATCACCCACCTGCATAGTTTACTTGGCACATTGCAGGTAAGTTGCCGGAGGGGAGTACTGGTGGCAGTCAGGGAAAGGGCTGTTCCGCAGCCACTGGCTTTGTGTGAGTGAAACCCCCCCCAAAACCCCTACCTGATTTGTAGCATTTCGGATGCAAGGGGACATTCAGCGAAAGATGAGATGATTTACGGCACCCGAAAGGGCTCAAAGCATGTTTTTCAACTGAGAAAAATGTACGCAGCCTTTTGAAAGTCATGCCTTTCTGGGTCCTTGGAACAGCTGGGAATAAAACTCACTAATACAAATGGGAGCTGCTTGAAAGCCCATCTAACATGCAGAAGGCTCAAATAAGTAGAAGTCAGCTAAAAGTTGGAGGCCCTGACATTTACCATCTGAGACACTCAATGCAGAAGGGGCGGGAAAGGGAATCTGTTTGCCGGAGTGAAACGTGTTTTAATAGGGATTTAGCAGGAAAAGTAATACAAAAACAACAATAAGGAATTATTTTTTTAAAAGGACTGTATTCAGGACATTAGTTCATAAATATCAGCACTCACATGCTACAAAAACGGGTAGGAGAATATGTGGGCAAAAATATAACAGTGTCTGAAGCTCGGTTCCAGCCTGACTCAACGACACAGTGACTTTAGGGAGTTGCTGTGTCCAAGGGATTACTGTGTCAAGCCAAAGTGATCCAGTGTGCTGCGCTTTGGCACCTGCAAATTGTGCAGATCGGTTGCATAGCCCTGTGCTATCCAAGCCCCTGCCTGCTGGAGGTCCTTGCTGGATAGGGCTGGCAGTTCGGGGTTGGGAAATTCCAGGAGATGGGGGGGGTTGGAGCCTTGGGAGGGGGGGCCTCCGCAAGGTATAACGCCATAGAGTCCACCCTCCAACGCAGCCGTTTTCTGTAGCCTGGAGATCAGCCACCCCCTGGAGGTGGTTATACCAAAGAAAAATATCCAAAGACTATTTAGTTCTCATCCAATATCCAGTGTACTTGGAGCAGATCTGCTCCAAGTACACTGGATATTGGATAAGAACTAAGTAGTCTTTGGATATTTTTCTTTGGCATAATACTTCACGGTTGTCCTGCTTATTTCTACTGCCCGTCCCATGATCTCTCTTTTTGGCTTGCGCCCCCTGGAGGTTGGCAGTCCTATTGCTGGAAGAAGGGGGGTACCACCCAGCAGCCCATAGGGAACTTCCAACAACAAGAAGGCCAGTAAAGCTTAGTGTCATCAACACTTTTCCTGGTACCCGGCAAGTGCTTTTAGAAAGTGTGTGGCGCTGGTTGGCTCTTTGGCCCGGCAGGTCTTCCGATTGGCTGTGTGTGCTTAAAGGCATCCTGTTACACAGAGCTTCTGCCTGGAATGCTGAAGAGTTGCTGTTAAGAGTTATACGTCACCTCATTCCCTGACATTTTGTGGTTGTCTGTGATTCCTGTGGCAGCCATTTTGTAGCCGAGACCACCACCCTGTGTCAGAATTCCGAAGGTGCCCGTAGGCTCAGAAAGGTCGGGGAGCCCCAGCTTCGGAGCTGTGGAGGAGAGTTTTTGTGGGAGGAGACTCGCACAGGGCCTTGTTGGTGTTGGTGCCTCTCGGGAGCGCTCTGCTGGGCTTCCGCAGCAAAAGGCCGGGGAGCAACCCTTGTTCCCTCCTTCCCAGGCGGTCGTCGTGCAGCAGGACACCTACATCGAGGACCAGAAGCTGCTCCTGACCGAGCGGACCCTAAGCCGCGGCTCCTTCCGGCCCAACTCCCTGATCGAGCAGGAGAAGCAGCGCAGCCTGGAGAAGCAGCGCCAGGAGCTGGCCAACCTGCAGAAGCAGCAGGCCCAGCACCAGGAGGAGAAGCGGCGGCAGGAGAGGCGGTGGGAGGCCCGGGAGAAGGAGCTGGCGGACAGGGAGGCCCGGCTGGCCCAGCAGGAGGAGCAGCTCCAGAAGGCCCACCAGAGCCTGGAGAAGGAGCGCGAGGAGCTGCAGCAGAAGAAGGCCTCTTACCAGCTGGACCTGGAGCACCTCCGGGCGGCGCAGAAGCAGCTGGAGAAGGAGAAGGAGCAGCTCCGGAGAGAGACGGAACGGGTGACCCAGGCGGAGCCCGGCCTCGGTCCGGTAAGTGCCCCTCGAACGTTCCCTTCTACTCTGCTGGGTCCTTGGCCGGTCAGGCTTGGTGCTGCCTGCTCTGGCCGGCAGCAGCTCTGCAGGGTTTGGTGTGGAGGTCCTTCACCTCACCTACTGTCTTTTCTTGCTGGGGTGCTGGGGCTTGAACCTGGGACTTTCTGCATGAAAGCAGATGCTTTATCCGCTGAGCTTGGCCCAGGTCTGATCCAGGTGGTCTCACCTTACACGATGGAAGCCCCTTGCGGTCTTTTGTTTCTGAGACCCCCAGTCTGCTACCTGGTGGTGCTTATTTCTGTCCACATCTCTTCCTTTGCAGCTTTCCAACCAGCATGCCAAGATGGCCAGGACTCCTTCCCTGCCTCTGTCTGAGGACCCACCTTCCAAACAGAAGAGCGCTTCCCTCCCCAGGCAGAGCCACCTGGACACAGAGATCTCCATCGCACCCAAGAGGAGCAGCATCACAAGGACACAGAAAGAGAAGAGCACTTTCCACTTGCTGGGCACGATGGCCTCCAACCAAACCAGCAAGCCAGCCGAGGGGCACGGCCAAATGCCCAACCGTCTCTTTGGCTTGGCCAAGGGCAAGGACAAGAAGGAGAAGAAGAAGAAGGGCAAAGGACACCGCTCTCAGCAGCCCGCTGGTAATCCAAGTGCTCTCTTTGGGCTAGCATGAAATGCTTAGTACTTATGTAGTGCCATAATTGAATACTTAAAAAGACAGGTTCCCGTCTTTGCCTGTCTTTTTTTTCCTTTGAAGGGCTATGACAATGTAAGGAGTCCAGTTCCAGTTACTGAAGCCATGCAGGGTTGAGATGAATTAACACCCCTCCCCCTTTTCCTTTCCCTGTTCCTTGGCCCCAATCCAAAGCCTCACTTGGATAGAATTCATTTTTAAAAGACCCCGAGCAGAGACCCAACTGCAGATCTCTCTGTCTCTGTTTTTACCTCGGTCTCTTAGCCCCTGTACTCCTCCAGCTCTCCCCAGGAGGGCTTTTTCCTTGGGCTTTCCTTTTTTCTTTATAAAAGTTTCTTAGCACCAAGGGTGTAAAAGGCTTCCTTCCTCCAGACTACCAGCATTCAGACCCAGGCATATCTGGGTGATTTACAATGCTGTAAATAGTTAAAAAGGAGCTATGGTGGCTCAAGTGGTTAAGACGCTGAACTGCAGGCTGTGGAAGGTCAGTAGTTCAGTAGTTCGAGACCCAAGAGTGCCGCATGACGGGGTGAGCTCCCGTCTCTAGTTCCAGCTCCTGCCAACCTAGCAGTTTGAAAGCAAGAAATTGCAAGTAGATAAATAGGTACCACTTCGGTGGGAAGGTAACAGCGTTCCGTGTGCCTTGGTGTTTAGTCATGCCGGCCACATGACCACGGAAACGTCTTCGGACAGCGCTGGCTCTTCGGCTTTGAAACGGAGATGAGCACCGCAACCCTAGAGTCGGATTCGACTGGCTTTCAAGCAAGGGAACCTTTACCTTTACTAAACAGTTAAAAATACAGTTGATAGGTAATTAAAATCACAGATAATAAAAATATGAAATTAGAACCAATCAGGATGGTGATAAATAGTCCCCCGTTGCCAGCTCAGCAGGAAAGGACATGTGGGGGCCGTAGAGCAAAAAAAAGAGAGAGAAAGGTGCCAGTCTCAACCTCCCATTGCTGCCCTCAGCTAAAAGCCTGGCAGAACGTCTTAGAGGCAAAGTCCAGCCCTGCATCCCAAGAAGCCGCAGATGCAGGGGCGGATGAAGGCTGCCTGGTGCCCGAAGCACCGACCCGTCTTGGTGGCCCCCCCTCCTTTCCACACGGACCCCGTCCATTGTAGTTGTTGACCTGTCTGACCAGCTATACAATGCAGGTTGCAGCAATACAAAAATTTATTCATAGGATAACACAATATGCACAGCACTCAACTGAACACGCTTCATTTTTGACGTTTACATGGGGCTGAAATTAAAAAGGAGCAGAGAGGGTCATTGAAATGGCTGTCGTGACAACTGGATTTGGCTCTTATCATTTTACTTTTGAACACATGCCTTTTACTTTTAAACACAGCCTGTGACACTACCCCTCGCCAACAACAAATAGAAGATAACCCCTAGGGTGCACCATGATCCATTTGCACTCGTTTTATCATTTCCCCCCCACACAAATCTTCATTCTTTTTTTTTCGTTTTCACCCTTTCCCCAACTTTGGGGTGCCCCCTTTGGCCCTGGTGCCCTACACATGTGCTTAGTGTGCTTAATGGTTAATCTGCCACCGTGCAGATGCCTTGAGTGGTGGCAAAAGCGGGCCGGGAAAGCTTGGAAGCTCGGGGGGGGAAGGGACAGTCTGATGGCAAGCAGGCCAGGGAGGCTCGTGAGCAGCAGAGGTCTGAGACTGGCTGTCCGGCCTCCCAGGCTCCAGCCAGGTCCCGGCCCACATCCCAGCTTGAACGGACCATGCTCCTTTCCTCTGGACTGTGGTCTTTGTTTGGCTGCAGGGCTCCCAGTACTGTTTCCCGCAGCCCTTGATGTGTCCTGGGACAAAGGAGGCTGGCCTCTTTGAAGGCACGGCTTTAGTCCCATGGAAGGTTTGCCAGCACGTCAGTTTAGGGGGAAGGGACCCTGGCTGAGTGACAGAGCAGATGCCTTTCGCGTGTACATTTGTTCCCCGGGATCTCCTGTTCAAAGGTCTCATGGAACAGGTGTTTGGGGAAAGATCTTTCTTTTTCTTTTTTTGGCCTGAGATCCACTATCAGCCAGAGTAGACCCTACTGAGCTAGACAGTGAGTTGTCTTGTACAACAGCCGTGTGTTTTCTGTGGTGCAGGAGAAGAGCATGTCTCATTGTGGTAGAGAGTGCTGCAAGGGGGGAACCCTGAGTGGTGGTGATAGCCCAGGGTACAGAGGTGGGTCAATCGGGAAGTCTGGCCATTTGTTTCCAGGTGCACATGGATGCCTGTAGCAGGGAGCCTGTTGTGCTCTGCATATGTCCAGAAGAACTTGTTTGCTGCCTACACTGCAGGCCTGATGTTGGGATGCAGAGCCCTTTCATAGACCCAGAACAACGGGATTGGCCTTGTGGGCTTCCAAAAAAAAGTATCGGGGACCTCTTTTTTTGCATGTTCTTGTTGTTGATGCTTTTCTCTCTCCTTCTCTTAGATGCTCACTCACCAGAAGGAGCACCAGAGGGTGAGGAGATCTTCTGTTGACCGACACCCCGCCCCCCATTCCTCCTGCTTGGATGACTCCGCCTCATCCCCTGCCCCGGGGAGAGCCTTGAAGGGAGGGGAGGGGCCAAGGCCCCGGCTGCCTTCTCTTGAACGGCGCTGGGCTTTTGGACATCGGGAACCCGCCCCTGCCTACTCCTTCCAGCCTGCTTCCAGCTGCAGTGTCTGCCCGTTTCCTGAACACGGTGACTTTCAAAAAAGGCAAAGTGCCAAAAGGGCATCAGAAGACCAGGTCGCTGGGGGACCTTTTGAGTGTGGCCGGATCAGGCAGGCTCCGTTCTGGCCACACTTCTCCTGTCGACAGCACCCGTTTCATGTTGTCTGTGGTGTCGCGTGCTGAGCTGCACTCCTGCCTCTTCTGTCACTTCCAAAGATCGGGAAGGTGTTTCCCGGGGCAGCCCGGCCGCCCTTCTCTCGGGGGACACCACCCAAAACAAGCCAGCCCCCAGCCCATACAGCCAAATGCCGGGGCTTGGTAAGCAGTGTTCGTACACTGGCATGTGCACATATATATATAGATATAGATAATACTGTATATATAAACTTATAAATATATAAATATAAATAATTGTTGTAGTATGTCCTTGGGCATACGCTTTGTACAGAAAAGGCGGGTGAGCTTGGCTCATTCCCCAAAGTTCGGCTGAGACCTGAACTTTCCAGAGACGGTGTTGATATTAAATATCTCTTTTCAGTTCAGTTGGGTTTGTGCTCTGTCCTTAGGACATTTGCATTTGGGGAATATTCCCAAGACCTGGTGGCAGCGGAGTGGGAGGGCTCATTAACAGAAGGGAGGGGAGCAGCTGGTAGAAAACGGAAGGATCCATCTGTAGATGGAATGATTCACGGGGCAGGGGTCCTGCACAGGTGCATTCTGGGATTAACAGAAGTGGTGGGCTTGCTGGTGACTGGGACAGTCCCAGGAACGGCCTTAAGAATCTTGTTCGTGATTGGGGGGGGGGGGGCAAAGTGTGTGTGGAGGGACTTGAAGCTATGAAGGGCCCCGGTGCTGACCGACATACCAAAGGGCAAGTTATGGCAACGGAAACACGTAAGTGAAGGAGAGGTTTCAAGACTACGGGGCGAGAGGGACAACAGGCAGATATTTAAATTGCAGCACCTGTTTTAGTAGAAACCTGGGGTATACCCTGGCACAAGACCTCCTTTTCCCAGAGTGCATCTCTTCTAACCAGACATTAGAGATTGGTGTTTTTATTCTAGAAAGCTGCTAGCAAGCGTTAAGAGTCCCAAGAGACGGGGGCGATAGTTTTTCAGTTCCAAAAAACTCCAGTTCGCCCTTCCTGGATCCTAAGGCCTTTAAAAACAATCTATAAGCGTTACAAGCTCCCTACGACAGACTCTCTTTTCTGCGTCTCCTGGAGGCTGGCACAGAAATAATTTACCAGCTTCGGTTAACTTATGATTAAAATTCAACAGCGAGGGCGCCAATGTTTGCGTCCAGTCTTGGTCTGAAAAGACTAGTGTAATTAAGAGGTGTTGTAGGGACATTTTGTGTTCCTGTTGTGATTGTTGTTGTTTTATGGCTTGTACAGAGGTACCTGTTGCATATTCCTGGACAAAAATCTATATATAAAAACTGTCCAACAATGGAGAGGGTTTTTTTAAAAAAAAAAATCTAAAGTGCTGTATGTTAATTTGTAAGTATGTAAAAAGTTCAACTTGGTTATTGACTGTAAAATTTTAAGGTGTTTCCACCCCCTCTTGTAATTTTCAAAACAAAACCACATCAGATTTTTGTAACTTGCTTTTATTTATCTGCCTTCCTAGTTACCATCAGAAGCAACCTCTTGTAAAGTCCATTTTCCCTTCCCTCTAAAAAAAAATAATAATAAATTTTGATTTTAAGTCTAGCAAAGTCTGGCTGGTATGGTTGCTTTTGTTTCAGAACACAGAAGGAGAGCGAAACAGGCACCTAAGACTTGGGGTGGATTTAGTCGAGATGCCTTCATGGTGCTCTTGGGAAGAAAGGGGATGGGAGGGCACCTTTTATCTCCCCCTGTGGGGTGAGAAAAATTCTCAGCTGTTACGAACACAGAAGGAGAGCCTCTTCTGGCCAGCTGTTGTACTGCTGGCTGGCATCTGGCCAGCATTCCCATCCCCTGTGGCTGGGGGTCACCCTCGGCCACAACTGTACTTTTGGGCAGACACCACAGAGGGGGGGGCATGGGGGAGGGGCCACGGCAGCAGCAGCAAGAGGGAAAGGGATGGCGTGGGTGGATGCTGTTTCCCACACACACACCCCACACCACTTGCATGCTGCTTTCCTGCATTTTAAGACCTTCCCGTGGATGAAACAATGGGGCTGCCTGCCAGTGGGCTTTTGCTACATGGATTACTGGAGATGCATTTGTGTGCTTCCAGAATGTGCAAAGACCACACCCACCTGCAATGTTTGGACTCCTGGTGCAAAAAAGGCACTGATGACAATCCGGTCTTCCGTGGTACAAAGAGTAGATGAACAACGCTGCCAAATGAAGCAGTAAAAAGGGAACGTGTTAACACCGTAGAAAATAGTTCCCTGGCCAAGGTGTCCTTGGTCTGTCTTGGCTGTTTCAACAGCAGAAACCACCTTTTTTCAGTCAAACTTCCAGCATCGGATTCTCAAGCTCCTGGGTTTTTGCAACCCCCCTTAGCCCAGTGGATGCCAATAGTGGCCCCCATCCTTACACTGTCCTTTCTAGGCCCAAGGGCCACCCTTATTTATTTATTGAATTCATTTGTTACCCCGCCTTTCTCCCCGATAGGTACCCAAAGCAGCTTGCGATGTTCTCCTTTCCTCCATTTTATCCCCACAAGATCCCTGTGAAGTCGATTAGGCGGAGAGAGTGCGGCTAGGATGAAGGAACAGGATGAAGGGTTGTGGACGATGTAAGCAGAGGTTGGCACAGAAATGACTCACAATTCTTAGTTAACTGATTATTAAAATTTCAACAGTGAGGATGTCCGTGTTTGCATTCAGTCTGGTTCTGTGTTCCTCTTGGGGGTGTGTGTGTGTGTGTGTTTTAATGGCTTGTACAAAGGTACCTGGTTGCATATTTATGGATAGCGACACACACACACACACACACACTGCAACAGTGAAGAGGTTTTTTTTAAAAAAAAATCTAAAGTGCTGTATGTTAATTTGTAAGTACGTAAAAAGAGGGAGCTGCAGTGGCTCAAGTGGTTAAGACACTGAACTGCAGGCTGTGGAAGGTCAGTAGTTCAGCAGTTCGAGACCCGAGAGTGCCACATGACGGGGTGAGCTCCTGTCTCTAGTTCCAGCTCCTGCCAACCTAGCAGTTCGAAAGCAAGAAATTGCAAGTAGATAAATAGGGACCACTTCGGTGGGAAGGTAACAGCGTTCCGTGCGCCTTGGTGTTTAGTCATGCCGGCCACATGACCACGGAAACATCTTTGGACAGCGCTGGCTCTTCGGCTTTGAAACGGAGATGAGCACCGCAACCCTAGAGTCGGATTCGACTGGCTTTCGAGCAAGGGAACCTTTACCTTTACTTAAAAAGTGCAACTCGGTTCTTAGGCAAGCAGTTCCTTGATGCGCGTTGAGACAACATGGCTGATTGCTGCAGCAGAGCGACGGGAACGGGCGTCATCCTCAGGAGGCGACCTGGGGCAAGTGGACCACGAAGGCAAGAATGGTAGAGCTCCCCTCTGAGTGAAAAAAACTTCTTTAGCGATCAGACTGATGCGATACTAGGTAGAATCTGCAGAAACAAACTGACGGCCAACTCCTTGGCCATCGCACTTCTGGTTCCCTTAAGCATGCCCACCAGTACTTTTTAAGTAAAGGCCAGTCAGTCTGACATCAATACCGGGTAAGTTGGTGGAAACTGTTATTAAGGAAAGAATTAGTAGGCACACTGATGAACAAAAACTATTGAGGCAGACTCAGCATGGGTTCTGTAAGGGAAGATCTTGTCTCACTAACCTGTTAGTGTTTTTTGAGGGAGTGAACAAACATGTGGACAAGGGGGACCCAATAGATGTTGTTTACCTTGACTTCCGGAAAGCTTTTGATACAGTTCCTCATCAAAGGCTCCCAAGTAAGCTCAATGGTCATGGGATAAAAGGACAAGTCCTCTTGTGGATCAAAAACTGGCTTATAAATAGGAAACAGAGAGTGAGTATAAATGGGAAACTTTGCCAGTGGAGCGTGGTAAGCAGTGGGGTACCACAGGGATCAGTACTCGGTCCGATGCTTTTTAACTTGTTTATTAATGATTTGGAATTGGGAATAAGCAGTGAAGTGGCTAAATTTGCAGATGACACGAAGTTGTTCCGGGTGGTGAAAACCAGGGAGGAGTGTGAGGCACTCCAAAGGGATCTGTCGAGGATGGGTGAGTGGGCATCAGCGTGGCAAATGGGGTTCAATGTGGCCAAGTGCAAAGTGATGCACATTGGAGCCAAAAATCCTAAATATAAATACACGTTGATGGGGTCTGAACTGGCAGTGACGGACCAAGAGAGAGATCTTGGAGTTGTAGTGGATAACTCAATGAAAATGTCTAGACAGTGTGTAGCTGCAATAAAGAAGGCCAACGGTATGCTGGGGGTTATTAGGAAGGGAATTGAAAACAAATCAGCCAGTATCATCATGCCCCTGTATAAATCATTGGTGCGACCTCATTTGGAATACTGTGTATAGTTCTGGTCTCCACATCTCAAAAAGGATATTATAGCATTGGAAAAAGTGCAGAGAAGGGCAACTAGAATGATAAAAGGGTTGGAACACCTTCCCTATGAAGAAAGGTTAAAACGCTTGGGGCTCTTTAGCTTGGAGAAACGACGGCTGAGGGGTGACATGATTGAGGTTTATAAGATTATGAATGGGATTGAGCAGGTTGAGAAAGAAGTCCTTTTCTCCCTTTCTCACAATACAAGAACTCGTGGGCACTCCATGAAATTGCTGAGCAGTCGGGTTAGAACAGATAAAAGAAAATACTTCTTCACCCAAAGAGTGATTAACACGTGGAATTCACTGCCACAGGAGGTGGTGGCAGCTGCAAGCATGGGCAGTTTCAAGAGGGAATTAGATAAACATCTGGAGCAGAAGTCCATCAGTGGCTATTAGCCACAGGGTATAGATGGGAACTCTCAGTCTGGGGCAGGTGATGCACTCTGTTCTTGGTGCTGGAGGGGGCAGCAGTGGGAGGGCTTCTAGTGTCCTGGCCCCACTGCTGGACCCTCCTGATGGCACCTGGTATATTTTGGCCGCTGTGTGACAGAGTGTTGGACTAGATGGGCCGTTGGCCTGATTCAACATTGGCTTCTCTTATGTTCTTATGTTCTTAGTACAACAAACTCTATAGGTACCAGGCGCTCCCCATGGCCACCCCCAACAGCAGCACAACATGTTCCTTTCAACTTCCATCCCCTCCCACAGGAAGGCAAAAAGCAAGCCGGGTGGGCAACCTCCAGAGACCAGCCACCGTGGGGTAGACCATTAGCGTGACGAGAGGGTGACCTCCAGTTTGGAATTGATTGTGGTCACTTTGGTGAAAAATGGGATTGGATCACCTGGGATAATTGGATCATTTCAGTAATTTTTTAAAAAATTGTTATTATCTGGAGTTTTAAGTCTACACACCTGGCTAGCTCTTACTGCCGTCTTCCTGTGTTGCGCCCCCCACCCAATTATCTCAAGAGGTTTCTGATTTACTGGCTACAGGCGCTATTAGAAAAGTCCCCGCATTAGAAGAAGAAAAGAGATTGGATTTATACCCCACCCTTCACTTGGAGTCTCAGAGCAGTTTACAAACTCCTTTTCCCTTCCCCTCCCCACAACAGACACCCTGTGAGGTGGGTGGGGCTGAGAGAGCTCTGAGAGAAATGGCTCCTTTTCAAGAACAGCTGTGCCAGAACTACGGCTTGCCCAAGGTCATCCAGCCAGGTGCAAGTGGAGGAGTGGGGAATCAAACCTGGTTCTCCCAGATTAGAGTCCACGCACTTAATCACTACACCAAACTGATAAGGGTTTTTAGTCCAGATACTTCTGAATAAGAAAGAAGGCAGGTGGCAAGAGACCACTTGAGAATCCTGAAGATTAGACTGTTACATTTGTCTAACGTATTATCACTATCGGGGAAGGGGTGTGGTTCACGGTCCTGGACCTTAGGGGCATGTATTTTCAAATCTCCATTCAAGAATCATGTCAAAAATTCCTGAGGTTCAAATGCAGGAACCATTGCTATGAAAACACACAGTTTTGCCTCTGGGTTTAGTAACAGCCCCAAGAGTTTTCGCCAAATGTGTCTCAGCAGCACGCAAGGTTCCAGGGCTGCTCCGTATCTATGTCAGTGACTCATAGACCTTCCTGGTACAACAATTCTGTTTGGCTAGAGAGAGCTTCGAGTGTCTGGGGTTTATAATTAACTGGAAGAAGCCACACCTAGAACCAGCTCAGGGCATTGAATTCATTGAGGCCCATCTAGACTCAGTTTCCAATACGGAATCTCTGCTGTTGCAAAAGGGCGTGTGCCATTCAGTCACTTGTAACCTGCTTTTCAAAGAACAGACTCCAGAAAGCAGTCTACATTCAGAAAACCTTATGGCTGATGGCCTCCACCACAGCACTGGTTCCACATGCCAGATTCCACATGAGACTCCTCCAGAACTGGTTCATCCGTAGGGTCAGGATTAACTGGGACCTGCGGTGGCTGAGCCTCTCCATCCTGAGGTCTTAGATCCACAGCTTGGTGCTCTGGGGACAAGAACTTATCGTAGGGTGTCCAACTTGGAACCTACCCATGTGATCTAGAGGTGATCATGGGTGCCTCGCTAGGAGGTTGGGGGGGGCACATTGCTGCAATGAGGAGGAGTCTAAATGGCACATTAATCCCTCGGAGCTCAGAGCCATCATCCCTACGTGTGCTCTTGCCTGTTTTGCAGCCATCTTCGCAGGGAACGAGTGCTCCTGGCCACAGATAACATTACAGCCCCCCCCATTAAATTATTGTACGACATTGTGTGTGGAACAGCCAGGAGATCCCGAAGGATTGTTTGGCTGCCTGTAGCTCTTTTTTGGCACCACGATGTGACGAGCTGTGCCAAGTTCTTCAGCAACAAGCAGGGAGGCACAGGCTTACCCACCCCGTGCGGAGAGAGGTGAACCACATTTGGCAGTGGGCCAGTCAACATCTCTGCCAGCCATTCATGTGGCGGGTCAAGCCAATATGGTAGCAGATACTCTAAGCAGAGAGGCAAGAGCAGACCACAATTGGTGTCTCAGTGTCCAGTACCCACAACCGGTGTTTCAGGATGGGTCCGCCTTACACAGATCGGTTCGCTACAGCAGACAATGCCAGAATGGTCCCCCTTTCTCTTCCTGGGCAGCAATGGACAAGAGTTCAATGAGAGATGCCTTCCAGTTCTGTTGGTGGGGTGGCCTGTTGTACAGGGTTGTCTCCAAGCTGAAGATGGACAAGACAGCCTGTATGCTTATAGCCCTCTCCTGACTGAGAAGAGTGTGGCTTCTACTACCAAGGGGCATCCTCCCAACAGAAGACTGGTTAAGCACAGGCCCAGCTCCCCACGATGATATGAGCTCACTCCACTTGGCCACCTGGCTAGTTCAACCATAGTCCATTAGTCAGACAGAGTGGCCGAGGTGCTGGTATCAGCCCGCAAACCCACCACTTTTCAGGGACGCTCTAGGCTAATCCTGCATTGAGCAGAGTGTTGGACTACAGGGCCTGTGATTCTATTCACTTGCGAATCATTTAGTGCTAAGTGGGCGTCATCTTATGCAATGGGCATCCCAGCAAGGGATTCAGTCTGACATTGTGCCCGTTGTCTAATATTTCTGGTTACTTGCTATTCCTTAGAGATGCTTGGTCTTTTCACATCTTCCGTAAAGGTACGCTTGGCTGCGCCTTTCAGCATTCCGTGCAGGAGTCGATTCATGTAGTTTTTTCAGCCCCACAAAGAAGTTTCTAAGGGGTCTTAACAACTTTATACGCGCCTGTAAAACCTCTGGTACTGCAACCGAGTTTAACCTCTGGTTTTATTCCAGCTTATATATATGAACCGTCTGAAGCCTTCGCAACTTGGGAGTCATCTTTCTTATCCTACAAGACTGCAACCACATCAGCACGCAGGGTAGGGGAATTTCATGCTCTGAGCTGTGACCCTCCATTTCTACTGAGTTCCACCTGGAGTTTCTCCCCAAGGCAGTCTCTACATTCCACGTAATACAGGACTCCACAGTGCAGAGGTTCGTTTCTCTGCAGAAAATGGGAGCTTGGGGGGGGGGGGGTGCTCTCTGGCATTAACAACCTGCTGAGGCCCTCCCCGGCCTCCCCCTCAAATCTCCAGGAATTTCCTAACCTGGAGCTGGCAACCCTTTGACCCACCAGCTCTGCCTACACGGCACTGACCAGGCTGCTTGCCAGAAGTATTCCTCTCTGCTCCCCCCCCCCACATCCGGACATTTGCGGTGGCGCCGGCCCATGCGGTAGGAACTACTACCTTTATTGTTTACGGCTGCCTTCTCCGTATCCTCTTTTAATGATGCTTTCCATCTGTTTCTCTTGCAGGCTGGCTTGGTGGCTCTCAATGAAAAGCGAGAGAGAAGTCTGTGCCAGAGTCTGCTTTGAGAAGTTTTGGGACTCCTTTTGGCTCTCCCCAAAGATATGGCCGGGGGGGGGGGAGGGACGAGACGCAGAGCACAGTGTGAGGACGGATCAGTTCCGCAGGCAAGGCTGGTTTGTCGAAAACTGAAAGCTGTTTTGTCCGTGCAAGAGAGTCCCCACTGCCAGAAACGTGACGTTCATGTGGCTGTTTCCCGAGGCAGTCGGTCCCCCCCCGGCTTTTCTTTTGAAATGGGCTTTGACGAAAGGGAGCAAATGAGCGTGAGAAACACCATTCGATTCTCTGCTCCTTTGTGCAAAGTTAGCCTTTCATAGGGTAGACCTGTTTGCACTTTAAAAATCCCAGCACAGAAACCCTGAAACGGACCCGTTTCTCACCCCCACCACTTGCTTAACAGGGCCTGCTCCGCGTGGACCCCTTCCTCGTCCACCCTGCCGTCTGACTGTGGCCAGGCTCCTGCCAGAAAGGCCCCCCAATGGGCCATACCACACTGACCTCCGTGCGTCAGATCCCGTGGATTCGTTCCATTCAGGCTCCTCGCTCTGCCAGCGTTGAGTGGAATGGCCCTGTGGGACCGACCCAATGCGTGTCCAGCAATGTTCCCTCTAAGCTGTGGAGTCTTGTGAGCAAAAGTTCTACTTTGTGAGCTACTGGCATTAAAGTTGTGAGCAGGCGATTTGTTTCCTGCATAACTTAGTCTGCTCTGGAGCCCTCCTTCCTGAGCTAAGACAGAAATGTGTGAGCAGGAGGATAAAAAACTGTGAGCTAGCTCACACTCACTCAGCTTAGAGGGAACACTGGTGTTCAGAATGGAACGTGACTCGCTTTCTAGGTTTGGAAAGCCATAAGAACATAAGAGAAGCCAATGTTGAATCAGGCCAATGGCCCATCTAGTCCAACACTCTGTCACACAGCGGCCAAAATATACCAGGTGCCATCAGGAGGTCCAGCAGTGGGGCCAGGACACTAGAAGCCCTCCCACTGCTGCTCCCCCCCAGCACCAAGTATAGAGTGCATCATCTGCCCCAGACTGAGAGTTCCCATCTATACCCTGTGGCTAATAGCCACTGATGGACTTCTGCTCCATATGTTTATCTAATTCCCTCTTGAAACTGTCCATGCTTTGCAGCTGCCACCACCTCCTGTGGCAGTGAATTCCATGTGTTAATCACTCTTGGGTGAAGAAGTCCTTCCTTTTATCTGTTCTAACCCGACTGCTCAGCAATTTCATGGAGTGCCCACGAGTTCTTGTCTTGTGAGAAAGGGAGAAAAGGACTTCTTTCTCAACCTGCTCTATCCCATTCATAGTCTTATAAACCTCGATCATGTCACCCCTCAGCCGTCGTTTCTCCAAGCTGAAGAGCCCCAAGCGTTTTAACCTTTCTTCATAGGGAAGGTGTTCCAACCCTTTGATCATTCTAGTTGCCCTTCTCTGCACTTTTTCCAATGCTATAATATCCTTTTTGAGATGTGGTGACCAGAACTGTACACAGTATTCCAAATGAGGTCGCACCAATGATTTATACAGGGGCAAATTTACTACCCTCCAGTTTACCCCAAATTTGCCCCTGGTTCCATAACTCTCAATGGACAAGGCCTTTTACAGCCAGGGTCTGCACCGAAGGAGACGCTGGCTGGGGGAAGGGAGGGATTGACATCTTTTCCAGTTCCAAACTCCACCGTTGGCAAGCCCCAGGACAGCAATGCCGTGTTCAGGATTCACTTGGTGGATGTGGAGTTACTATTCGGCCTGCACCCCCCGTTCCTTAAGAGCTACTCTGGGGAGATTTGGGGTGTGTCGAAGCAACCTGCCACCCCAAAACAAGTGTAGAGTGCCAACTGATTTGGGGGCTGCAGTTTACAGGAACGTGTCATTCAAGCCTAAATTCCATTCCCTGATTCGACTAATGCTAAAGTGATACCCTGATCTGTTCAGATTGGGAGAGGTACAGAATAGCGGGTCTGAAAGCTGCTTTAAGGGAGATCTTGAAAGGCAACGCGAGAAGCCGGAGTGTTCCCTTAGCCCAGGAACGATGCCAGAGATTGCCTCCAAAGCGACCCAGGGCAGGAAACGCCATCGGGAAGAAAGCAGCGGGGCATGAGAAAGGGGAGACGGCTGACCCCAGAGAGGGACAACCTGTGAACGCTTAGAAAACAGCCTTTTATTCTCCTTTTCTTCCATGTTGAGCACAAATGTAAGACTGGGCTCTTGCATGCACTGCTCCCCTCCCCTCCAGCCTTAACCAAACTTTCCGCAGGGCTGACCCTAATTCTTCTGCTAGAGCTCAGACTCTTTTGTAGCGACCGAGCTTCCAGCCTAATCCCTTAGCAACAGGCCGGGGCTGTCATAGCTGTTGCCTCTCCTCTCCAAAGCGTCTTCCAAGCCACTAAAGCGACCCATTTATCATTCTCTTCGGGAGCCTCCTCCCAACCCAGGATCCTGTTTTTGAATGAACCTCCCCCCCTCCAACCCACCCCAAATTGAGGCAGGACCCAAGCTGGGCTTTCAAGGCTCCAAATGCTGCATGCAAGACTTCTGTGCTCAGGACCATTGAAGTTTTGCAAACGCAGGAAGCAAAGGAGCAACTAAGAAGGCCCACTGGGTCTCCTGGGCAAAGAGACTGGCGAGGAGGAGAATTGCTGGGGGGCGGGGGGGGGCAATGGGGCTCCTGTAGCACAATCTGCAGATGGGAAGTCACCGATGGCAGCAAGGAAGTAAGCAAACTGCAGCCAAGTGGGAGCAGGTATGAGCCAGCTGTCTCCGAGTCATGCGAGTTTCCTGGGCCGCCTGCTCTTTACCCACTGAGTTCTGTCAAGGTCTTTGACCTTCTGGTATGTACAGTTATTCAGACGATCGTTTAGAAGAGGGAGGGGTTGTGGCTCAGTAGTAGATTATCTGCTTGGCATGGCAGAAGGTCCCAGGTTCAATCCCGGGCATCTCCAGAGAAAAGGAACACACACGGTAGATGACGGGAAAGACCTCTAACCTGAGAACCCGGAAAGCTGGTGCCAGTCTGAGTACAGGTGGCTGCCCTTGATGGCCCAAAGGTCTGGTTCGGTATAAGGCACCTTCATATGCTCTGCTGTAAGGACGGTATCTTCTCCACATGCCCTTTGACCTCCGGTTTGGGTCACTGAGCACAATCTTAACCCTAGACATTGGTCTGGCCCTAATCAATAAACAGGAGCTGCGGTGGCTCAAGTGGTTAAGATGCTGAACTGCAGGCTGTGGAAGGTCAATAGTTCAGCAGTTCGAGACCCGAGAGTGCCGCATGGCAGAGTGAGCTCCCGTCTCTAGTTCCAGCTCCTGCCAACCTAGCAGTTCGAAAGCAAGAAATTGCAAGTAGATAAATAGGTACCACTTCGGTGGGAAGGTAACAGCGTTCCGTGCACCTTGGTGTTTAGTCATGCTGGCCACATGACCACGGAAACGTCTTCGGACAGCGCTGGCTCTTCGGCTTTGAAATGGAGATGAGCACCGCAACCCTAGAGTCGGATTCGACTGGCTTTCGAGCAAGGGAACCTTTACCTTTACTTTTTAATCAATAAACATATGGTTAACATATAGAGCAGAGGTCCACCAGTGACTATTAGCCACAAGGTATAGGTAGGAACTCTGGGGCAAGTGATGCTCTGTATTCTTGGTGCTGGGGGTGGGGGCAACAGAAGAAGAGAAGAGAAGAAATTGGATTTATACCCCGCCCTTCACTACCCAAAGGTGTCTCAGAGCGGCTTACAAACTCTCTTCCCCTCCCCACAACAGACACCCTGTGAGGTAGGTGGGGACTGAGAGAACTTCTGACAGAAACTGCTCTTTTTCAAGAACAGCTCTTATCAGAACTAGGGCTTGCCCAAGGTCATCCAGCCAGGTGCAAGTGGAGGAGTGAGGAATCAAACCTGGTTCTCCCAGATTAGAGTCCGCACACTTAACCACTACACCAAACTGGGTACTTAACCACTATACCAAACAGTGGGAGGGCTTCTAGTGTCCTGGCCCCACTGCTGGACCTCCTGATGGCACCTGGTATTTTTGGCCACTGTGGGACAAGAGTGTTGGACTTGACGGGCCACTGGCCTGATCCAACATTGGCTTCTCTAATGTTCTTAATACCTATTTCTGAATAGGTATTGTGTTAAGACCCCCATGAAGACTAACATTTGAAGATTAACAAAACTGCCTTTCCTGTGCTTAAGATGCTACTGCGATCTTTCTTCTTCTCTTTTAAGGTGCCACCAGACATTCTGCCTCATTTTACTGGCACGGAGGTTTGCCACAGCCCCGCTGGAAGTATTTCTGAGGGATTCTGTCTGCTTGTAGACAGAGCCTGGCTGTGGGAGGGCTTGGCCCCGTGTTTTGCAGGAGGTGGGACAGGTTCCTGGCTCTCTTCTGTGTTAAGAAGGCAAAACTTCAAACCGGCAGGAAAAAACCCATCTGGAGAGGGGTGTGTATCGAAACACCCAAACCACAGAATGCGCTTGGCTAGCCAACTGTATGTAATTACGCCAGGAACTCTCCCAAATCTATTATTTCCTTACTACAAGAGGAAAGCTGAAATATACGGGAGGGTTAAAATTGTGAGATCACCCCAGGGCGTTCTCTCTAATGCAAGAATTAATTCTAGCCCTTATCACCTCCAAGTTCTGCAGCAATCTCTAATTTAGGGAACTGAGTTTTTCCTCCATTGAATGATGGGAACAATTTTTGGGACTTTCAAGGCATCAACGGTAGCAGCACTTTGCAATTCTGCAGAACGTCCCAGCTCAGGACCCAGACAATGAATTTGTCCTGATTACCACTTAAGCAGCTGCGCTTCAAAAAAAAGAAAACTCTCGTGAACAGCAGGTGGCTTCGTGAAGAATTTTATTAAAACTGCTGGATGCCAGGTGATATCAAAATACAAAACGAGACCATTTTTTGAAACCGATTCGAACCAGTTCTAGCCCTTAATGGCTGTGTGCTTCTTGATAAAATTCACGCGGCCGCTCAGAGAGCTTTCAAGTCGTGGAAGACGTTTGGAAAGATGGGGAAGCCTTGAAGCCCTTCTTCCAGGATTTGGCCTGCCCTCTTCCTAGCCCGGCTGGTTGTAAGGAGGCGGTTACCCAGTACCACGAGTGCATCCTGGTGCTAAGTCCTCCTTCACTTCTCGGAGTGTACCAAGAGGGTTGCTAGATTGCCCCACCGGTCCTATCAGTGTTTTCTAAGTTTCTGTCGAATCAGCCTCACGCATCTCCCCAACTGGGTGCAAAAAAAGAACGAACCTTGTAACGGCGGTGGAGAGCAAAGCGGCTGATCGTGTGCGGTCTTCAGCATCAGTCGGGATGAGTTTGACGCTGGCACCTGGAAAAGAGAGAGCCCGTTCAGACCCCAACGGCTCAGCTACGTTGCAGCTCCCTTAAAGAACTGGTGGTGGGCTCACATGGTATGGCGTAGTGGTTAGAGTGCTAGACCAGGATCTGAGTGTTCAAGGTTCAAGTTCCCCACTCTGTCGCGAAAGGGCCACTTGACCATAGAAATGTGGGATACACAGCCTCCTTCGCAGCCAATAACGATGCGCGCTAGACGTGGCAAGAGTGGGATTTCGGCCTGCTCTGTTAAGTCAAAGCTGTCAACCCATATGAGCAGATTCATAAATAGTGGAATGGAAGCCCTGTGGGGGGAACTGAGGCAATAAAGTGGGGAGGGAGGAAAAGAAAGCATGAAGGCAGCTTGTCCCAGAAGGTCGAGCCAGAACCGACGGGTTGAAATTAAATCAAAGGAGTTTTCAGCTAAGCATTTAGGAGGGACTTCCTGACAGGCTTCCTTGGGTGGTGGTGGGCTCTCCTTCTTTGGAGGTCTTTAAACAGAGATGGCCGTCTGACAGCAGTGCTGATTCTCTGAACTTAGGCAGATCATCAGAGGGAGGGCAGGGAAGAAGAAGAGGAGAAGAGACTGGATGCAGGTGATGCCCTCTATTCTTGGTGCTGGGGGCGCAGCAGTGGGAGGGCTTCTGGTGTCCTGGCCCCACTGCTGGACGTCCTGATGGCACCTGGTATATTTTGGCCACTGTGTGACAGAGTGTTGGACTAGATGGGCCATTGGCCTGATTCAACATTGGCTTCTCTTATGTTCTTATGTTTTATATCCCCCGCACTTCACTACCCAAGGGAGTTGCAGAGCAGCTCGCAAACTCCCTTCCCTTCCCCTTCCCACAACAGACACCCTGTGAGGTAGATGGGGCTGAAAGCGCTCTGACAGAAACTGCTCTTTTTCACGAACAGCTGTGCCGGAACTACGGCTTGCCCAAGGTCATCCAGCCAGGTGCAATTGGAGGAGTGGGGAATCAAACCTGGTTCTCCCAGATTAAGAGTCCGCGCACTTAACCACTGCACCAAACATGGAGGGCGGCATCAGTGCTTAGTTCTTATGGCCCCTTTCTTACATGCCCAGAGAAAGGCTGATTGCCACTTTGGGGTCAGGAAGCAATTGTTCTCCAGGCCAGTTTGGCCAGGGGTCCTGGAGGTTTTTTGCCATCTTCTGGGCATGGAACAATGGTCACTGCGGGTGTAGTGTGGAGGGAGGTATTTGTGAATTTCCTAAATTGTGCAGGGGTTGGACTAGATGACCTCGGAGGTCCCTTCCAGCTCTATGATTCTAGGTAGGAATGTAACAACGTGCTTGTCCATCTTCTTTAAGTCACTCCATGGCAAGTCGTATTTCAGCAATTTACGTCATTTCTACTCCCCCTTCTCCCCGGTGAGTGTCCAAGGAGGCTCACATCACTGTCCTCCCCTCCGTTTTATCCTTACAACGACCTTGAATGAATGAATGAAACTTTTCTTTCTATACAAGATCAGCTCTGAACAAGCGTCAAATGATAAAACACAGCCATGCAACAAGCATAAAACAATGAAGAGAGATTGGGGGGTGTTTTTTTACATTTACAAGAAATGTAAAACCCTCCTCCAACAGGCAGGCAAAGTTATTGGGACTCAATACAACCACCTTGTGAGGCAGGTTAGACTGAGAGTGTGTGAGAGGGGCCAAAGGTCACTCAGCTTTCCACAGCAGAGTGAGGATTCGAACCAGGGTCCCCTATTGTCCTAGTTCGACACTCTAACCACTCACCATTTTTGAAAGCTTACTATTTCCAAATCTATTTTTTTTCCAAAAGCAGCAACAACAAACCTTTTGTTTTAAAAAGGATCACACAGCTGTGAACGTGTGGCTCCCAGACCTACCCACTATGCAGGCCTACAGCATTAGTAAATTAAGGTCATCCGGGGATCCGGGCTAATGATTACTGGAGCTGTGGGACTTTGGCAGCAAAGCTCTGCGCCAGGCTGAATTAATTTCTTCCAGGCCTCGAACGTTCAAGGAGAAAAACCAACCCAGGGCCTGCCCAGAGTGGAGGTGGGGAGCCAGCCAACGAGGAATCTCAGAAGATCAATCCCATTTTGATCCCTCCCCCGGTCAGTTGCCAGACCAAGCAGTGGTGAAGCTGGCGAAACAAGAGGCCTGATCCCTTGGTGCACCGGGGTGGGTGGGGGAGTACAGAGAGAGACGGCAGGACTCTCCTCTTCCCTGGGATCCTTCCCTCTTTCCAGAGGCCGGACTCACCTGTAACCACCAGGGGGCGGCATGGAGGCCCAATGAATCGTAAGCATGTGGCTGTCCTATTGTTCCTCTGTCCTATTGTTCCTCTGGGCATGTCCTTACAAACAACATCAAAAATGGCAGGTCTGTAAGGGGTCGTGACCCCCAGAAGTGGGGCTCCACAGCCCACCTGAGGGTTCCAGCCTGTTGATCAAGGACCACCATTTTGGGATGTTCCTGATCGGCAGAATTTCAGACACCTGCGGCATACAGAGTTGGGCCTTTTGAACTGCCATCCCCAGGTACTGACCTGGATCCACCTATGCTTGTATCTCCTGGCTTGCAGGAGAAAACGTGAGGCCTGCCTCGTCGCCAGGGTATTTAACTTTTGGGGATGAGCCATTTTCAGTCTTCGGGGTTTTTGTTTCGTTTGAGCTTAGCCAAGAGCCGAGACCTTGGACTTTGTTGAACGCGTTGCTCTTTTGCTCTCTTTTAAAAACAAGCCGTAGTGCTGTCATTCAATAAAAGAGAGCTTATTACGCTGATCCTACAAGTTAGCGGATCAACTGAATCTGCCTACACGTAAACTATCGTTCTAAAGAAAATAACCATCCTTTATCTTAGCCAGTGCCAGCAGGCACATAGAAGAGAGCAAATTCAAACCTGCCTCTGGATTTCTATATAATTGCATTAAAAAAATTAACCATTATAAAAAGCCGCTACTGGGAGCCAACCGGCTCAGTCCAGCCGAGCCAGAGAGAAAACGCTGCAGACTGTCATAATAGCACTTAAGTGTTTTCTGGGTGTTTTTTTTGTGTTTTGGATTGCTGGCCGCCTTGTGTACCGAAGCACGGTAGACATGTGAATGTGAAGTTCCACACATGGAGGGGGCGGATAACTTCATTTCATGTGTTGCAAAACGCCTGCACAGAGAAGAGGGGTTTTTTTAGGTTGTTAAAAGGGGGAAAAACATCTTCGGAGGCACTTTGTCCTTGGGATGTTTATTGGTTTTAAAAAACTTTTCTTTCTTTTTTTACACCGTGACCTGCCGAAATCAACAGGCACAGATTTAAAGGTACAGAATTTGCACTCCTGCCATTACAATTCTTTGTAAGGCTTTTGGGTTCCCTGTTCTCAGGAGAAAAGCAGGCAGTTTTCAGATAAGTCCCCGCACTCCTCTCCAGGAAATGTCACTCCACATACGCTCAGAGGCACTGTGCCCAGAGCTCTAAAATGTTCAAAGTATAAGCAACCTGGAGTTCAGGAATAGCTTGCTAAGAGTCCCAGAAGGAACAGAAATGTGTGCATAATTTCTAAATACAACCTGTTCTTTCTACCTTCTTGCTGCCCTTGAGTGCTGGCTGTTTCCAGGCTGTGTCCCGTGTAGAATTTTCAGCTCAGGGATGGCTGAAGCCCACTTTGGGTAGACACACGTTTCCTAGCGGTGGCCACTCCCACCCGGCCTGGCCTGATAAACAGGCTTCAGAGACAAAGATCTGCGTGGCAGGATCAGACCATCTGGTGTTGCCACCCTCTTTGCCACCCATGCAAATGCCAGTGAATTCCTCCGTACACTGCAGTGTATCTCAGTGTGGGCTAGCACACAGTTTGGCCGCCTCAGCTGTCATGTGTTGAGAGAAAACGCGGCCTTGGCTGTCTGTGGTAGCGATGCCCTAATGTCTGGGGGCACGGATGAAAAAAAGTGATTTGGCTGCCATTGGCTGAGCTGCTCTGACCCTCAAGACTTTCTGGCAGCCTATTGGCTGAGCTGCTCTGACCCTCAAGACTTTCTGGCAGCCCATTGGTTGAGCTGCTCTGACCCTCAAGACTTTCTGGCAGCCCACTGGCTGGGCTGCTCTGACCCTCAAGACTTTCTGGCAGTCCATTGGCTGGGCTGCTCTGACCCTCAAGACTTTCTGGCAGTCCATTGGCTGGGCTGCTCTGACACCCTGTAGACTCCCTGGCTGTCCATTGAATGACTGGAGGCAGGACTAGAGGCAGGTAGAATGGCCAAGAAAAGGAGTCTAGACCAATGATTGACCAAGGTCTGTCGGAAGGAAGGAGGGTGGTACGAGAAACTGAGTCAGGAGAGGGGGAGGATGTCTGAGAAGAGAAAGAACCTGGGGGAGAAGGCAGGGGTCTAATACAGACTTGCATATCTGGGGGTTTGGCTTCCCAGCCGTCCTCCCTGCTTCTAGAGAGGAGGAGACCAGTCTTTCAAGCTGGTTACCACAAACAGAACAGGAGCACAGATGGCGACAGATTTGCATCATCTTCGGCAGCAGGGGAGTGGAACAGATTCCTGCCCGGAGGGGCCACAGAGCTTGCAGCTGGCTAAAAGCGGCAGCAGCAGCGACTGCAGCATCGCCTCCATGTGCAGAAAGGTGCCGGCTGGCCCCAAAGGGGCAGCAGAGCTTCCCTGGCCCTGCCTGGGCTTCACCGCTAAGAGCGGCGGCGTCACCGGCAGCCCTTGCTGTGCCCCGACCACTGGCGGTCTGGGCTTTGGGCCGGCTGAACCGTAAGCAGGCCAGTCAGCAGAGAAGATCAGGTTCAAGGGCCACCCCCCGCCATCTGTCCCGGGCCAGGCGGCAGAACCACACGCGGGACCCAATTTGCCTGTCATAGCCTGGTCCGACCAGGAGGAGGCACAGAGTGAGAAAACACAAGAGGAGTCTCTGGGCCACATTCCACCGAGGGGGGAGGGAGCTGCGGAAGGGGCCGGATGCACAAATGGAGCCCCCCCCCCAAAAAAAAAAAAAAAACCCACAAGGAAAAGCTCTGGTCTGTGCAGGAGGAATCTCTGGACGAGACTCACCCACCTTCCGCTCGAGTGCACAAAAAACCTTATTAGTGAAGGGGCTCCACGCCCACACTGGAATATGTGGGAGCCTCAAAGGAACGTGGTTCTCTCCCCCCCCCGCCTCTACTTCCAGCACTCGAGTGGAAGCTCTCTTCCGCCACCGTTGCTGTGGACTTTTTTAAAAAAATGTATAAAGGTGCTCTGCAGGCAGTGCTTGAACCGGAGCAGCTTACAGAGTTAAAGGACAGAATCACAGAGTTGGAATCGCCCTACAGGCCTCCCAGTCCAACCCTCTCCTCAGTGCAGGGTCGGCCTAGAGCAACCCTGACAAGTGTCGGTCCAGGCGCTGCTTGAAGACGACTGCCAGTGAGGGGGAGCTCATACCACCTCCCCAGGCAGCTGATTCCACTGCTGAACAGGACTTACTGTAAAGAAGGTTTTCCTGATATCCAGCTGGTACCTCTTAGTGTAAAAAAGTTTTTACACACCTCCCCACTGCTGGACCTCCTGATAGCACGTGGTATTTTTGGCCACTGGGTGACACAGAGTGTTGGACGGGATGGGCCATTGGCCTGATCCAACATTGGCTTCTCTGATGTTCTTACCTTCCCACTCTTAATTTAAACCAATTTTTGCGAGTCCTCTCCTCTGCTGCCAACAGGAACAGCTCCCTGCCTTCCTCTAAGTGGCAGCCCTTCAAAGTCTGGGGCAGGTGATGCACTCTATTCTTGGTGCTGGGGGTGGGGGCAGCAGTGGGAGGGCTTCTAGTGTCCTGGCCCCACTGCTGGACCTCCTGATGGCACCTGGTATTTTTGGCTGCTGTGTGACAGAGTGTTGGACTAGAAGGGCCATTGGCCTGATCCAACATTGGCTTCTCTGATGTTCTTATGACTTCCGGAGAGCAAGCAAGATTGCCAGGGATATGAGCTATGAGCATATATGCTCAGTTTCCCATTTAGCAGAGCAGCCGGAAATGTCTGTAATGCAGCTTTTCCTCACCGGGAGGCGCAGCCATAGGAACAGGAGCTGCACCTGTTGAATTTGTGTGCAAAGTGCAACGATGCCTTTCAGCACGGACCATGTTTGCTAGGCTAGAACGCATTATAAGGGCGCAGGGGCCACCATTCCTGCTTGTATCTGATGACGGAGCTTTGACTCTTGGAAGCTTATCCCCTGGCAATCTTGCTGGTCTTCAAGGTACTCCTGGACTCGAATGCTGCATTAGCCCAAGCAGCTGGACAAAACTTGCAAACATTATTAGACCAGACTGGCTTCACTTGTGACCACACCCTCCTGGGCTGCATGTATTCATTTACTCAAGCACATTTTTATCATGTCCTTCTTGAAGGGAACTCGGGGCAATGCAAATCATTCCTCTCTGCTCCACTTTATCCTCACAACAACCCTACGAGGCAGGTTAGGCAAAGAGCACCAGGCCTGAGATCAGCAAGCGTCCATGGCAGAGTGGGAATTCGAACCCAGATCCTAATCTAATACATTAAACCAGCTTCTCGGGTATTGTTTGGGGCCTGCCAAGAATTTACCAGCCCATTTTTACATCCCCAGAAAGTAGCAACACCCTCTGTGAGGTGGAGGAGATCTTAAGTTTTGCTTGGCATTTCACAGATGGGACAGGTTCATACTAACCATCCCTCTGATTTAGGAAAATAATTCCAAGCCTGCACCTCTCTTGGTTTGCCTTCTAAAGCACATCAGTAATTACTAGTAATTTTTCCAGGTGGGTAGCCATGTTGGTCAGAAGCAGCCAAACAAAGTTTAAGTGGCACCTTTGAGACCAACAAAAGTTTTATTCAAAGTGCTGGTTCTCACCTTTAAAGCCCTATATGGCCGGGGTCCAACATATCTACGGGACCGCCTTTCCCCGTACATACCCCAGAGAGCACTACGGTCTGGGTCGCAAAATCGTTTGACCCTCCCTGGCCCACAGGAGGCCAGGCTAGCTGCCACCAGAGCTGGGGCATTTTCGGTGGCGGCCCCTACCTGGTGGAATGAGCTCCCGGAGGAGATCAGGGCCCTGCGGGACCTCTCTCAGTTCCGCAGGGCCTGCAAGACGGAGCTCTTCCGCCAGGCATTCAATTAGGGGCCGCCGCCGTTGGAGTGTCCAGCCCGTAATGCCACAACGGAGCAGCTGCCTGAGCAGGAACACCTAGTATTTACTACCAAGCTGGGGCCACTGGAGTTGGCAAGTAAGGAATACCAGCTCTTCAGATATGGCGAAACATTGGCCTAATGGTTAACCACCACTAGCATCTTTGCACTGTAATGTGTACTGTAATGGTTTTATATTTGTATTTATAATATGTTTTAACTGGTGTATTTTTTAAATATGTTTTATGTATGTATTTACATTGATTGTGAGCCACCCTGAGCCTGCTCTGCGGGGAGGGCGGGGTATAAATCCCATAATAAATAAATAAATAAATAAATAAAGTGGAAGCGTCCGTGTGCAAAACACACTCCTTCAGACAAAACAAATGCTATTTACCCTCTTTTCCCCCTGTAACTAGCTTTTGAGATTTTATTCCCGTTTTGTCTGAAGGAGTGTTGCTTTGCACCCAAAAGCTTACACTATGAATAAAACTTTGTTGGTCTCAAAGGTGAACTTGATTCAACTTTGTTCTAGTAATTATCTGCCTGGGTTTTAAGCCAGAATATTCAAGAGGGGACCAGTATTCTCCTGCTCGTGAAAGAGAACATGCCAGCGTGTGGCACCTGAGAACAGGAGGCCGGGTGGGAAACTACTTTTGATTCAGAAGGCCATTTTTATGAGTCACTTAAGGCACAGAAAGGAGGGCAGAGAAAGCTTACGTTTGTGTAGAGAGCTTAGTTTGGTTTTGATCCTAATGACATATCACTGGCTTATGTGACGAAGTAATGATGGCACACCATATTCCTACCATGTGCCAACATTTATTGTGAAAGAGGGACCAGAGCCAAATGCAGGTGAGTCTAGGACAGAACACGCCAGAAAAGGTTGTGAAGAAATGCATTTTTTTCTTTGGATTTTGAAACAGGCAAAACCTTAGCTGTGAGCTTTAAAAGTTTTTTTCTCTCTCTCTCTCTGGGCAGAGAACAAGCAGGGAAGGGGAAGGCGGTTAAATGGCTTTCCGGCTGTACCTCAAGCCCACCTTCATACAAATGCTAGTAGATCTAGCAGGAGAGGTAATGGGTGGGTCAAGCCCTCCCACTTCTCCAAGCAGGGAGCAGAGATTTGGAGGAATTTAGAATAGAAAGGCCCAAGGAATAATCTCTAGGAAGAAGCTCCAGGAAACGCCTCTCTGACCTGGCCTGACCTGGTCAGTAGATGGGGAAAAGAGAGGTGATAAAACTCAGGGGTGCAAGGAGGAAGCTCTTTTTCATGCTGGGTTAATCAGGACAGACAGAACTCTTAGCTGAAGTCTGGAGGAGCCAGCCATGGACCATGTGCTGGCCCAGAGAGCTACAGAAAGCTTCAAGAAAATTAAACTATGTAGAGATCTGTAACTTACTAAGCTTTAGGAGCCTGTTCTATATTTTAACATCTGATAGGGCAAGTATACAGAGAGGGACAGAGGATTTGTGTTTTACCCATTTCTTTTAAATCCCTTGCTCAATCTGGTGCTGTGCTAAAAGTATGCTTGTGAACGTTTTCTTTTTAATAAAATACGTAATAACTTTTGATGCTGGTAGTGGTTCTCTGTACCACATAGACCTCCATCGTCTTGGATACACTGTTTTAAAGGGAGCGAAAGGAGGGAAGGCCGGCAGTTGCCAAGCAGTTATTTCTCCAGAGGCGCACAAGTCAGTAAACTGTCCCTGTGATAACTAGGAGTGGGGCAGCAGGAGACTCAGAGGCAAGGCCTCAGATCTTGGGAGGGAAGCTGGGAGTCCTGGCCTTCCCAGTGGGCAATTCCTTTACAAAGGTCAGGTGGTGGTGGCGGTGGCAGGCTACCTGAGAAAGAAAATCCTCTCCAGGTGTTGGAAACCTTGGGGGGCCCGCAGGCCAGAGCAGGCTGGCTCCACCACAAAGATGCATGCTTATTACAGTGTTAATATCCCACTGACTGCCAGATGCAGGGGAGGGTTATCACAAGCAGGCTCCTCCCGTGGGCTTCTCTGTGGCATCTGACTAGCCACTGTTGGAAACAGGGCACTGGACTGGTCAGGCGATTGGTCTGATGCAGCAGGGCTGCCCTGGTGAGGGCCTTCCCAATCAGGGACCCAGAGTGACCAGGAAGCCTGACCAAGCGATAGGAACCGGAGCGCCTCTTGGCATTCACACACCGTTAAAGTGCCTTCCCAGTGGAAATGGCTTGTCTACAGTTTGGCCTTTATTTAATTAAGAAAATCAGCAGTGCTCACCTGACACACCTCTCAGTCCCCACGGATGCTGATGACACTGAATGACAGCTCGGGGCTCCAGAGGAGGCTGTGGGACGTGCCCACAGATTAATTTCCCGTGCTCAAGGAGCTCTAAGGGGAGGCCTTGTAACCTGAGCCGAAGAAAAGATGAAGTCCTCAGGCGTTCTGCAGCGATGCTTAATCGCTGACTGGCAGTTTAATTAGCTGCCCGGGCAGCTGCTGGGCAGCGCTGTCGTACGGCAGGCTAAGGGCTCGCACAGGCTCTTACCGTCCAGCTGGGAATACACAAATCAATCCTTTGCTAATAAGCCGCAGCTTCAGGGGCAGGGAGGCCGGCCAGCGCTTTCTGCCTCAACACCCGGCAGGACTCTGGTTTATAGCTGCAGACCGCGGAGAAGGAAGGAGCGAGTCTTCGCAGAGCGGGCTGGAAAAAGAGGCCTTGGCGGCAATCGGCCGAATGCTTCTTTGGGAGTAAGTCAGCCCTGCTGAACTGTGTGGGAGAGCATGCAGCAGGCTGTGAGGGGAGAACTAGAATGGCCCCCCGTGGTGTGGCTGGGGGGGGGGCTGCACGGAGACTGTAGGTGGAGAAGGCAATTCTTTAAATTCCACCTTCCCCCTAAAGCTGACAGGCGTTACCAAGGCCTTTCTCAAACCATGCTCGGGACCGTCCAGAGAACATCCAGCACTCTCAAATGTTCAGATACTCTCAGCCCCAGAAAACTAGCCTGATAGGCCAGCGGGGGCGATGGCACCACACTTTAGGAAGGATGTTGACAAGCTCGAGCGTGTCCAGAAGATGGCGACCAGGATGGTGAGAGGGTTGGAATCCAGGTCTTATGAGGAAAGGCTGAAAGAGTTGGGTATGTTTAGCCTGGGAAAGAGAAGGCTTAGAGGAGGGGACATGATTGCAGTCTTCAAGTATTTGAAGGGCTGTCATGTAAAAGATGGAGCAGATCTGTTCTCTCTTGCTCCGGATTGCAAGACTAGATCTAATGGGTGGAAATTACAAGGGAGTCATTACTGGCTTAGGTATCAGGAGAAACATCCTAACTGTAGGAGTGGTGGAGCAGTGGAACAGACTGCCTCGGGAGGTGGTGGATGTTCCTTCGCTGGACGTTTTCAAGCGGAGGCTGGACAACCATCTTTTGGGGATGTTGTAGGTATGTAGAGCTATCTTTTGGCTGTGCTCCTGCAGAGGGCAGGGGGTTGGACTAGATGACCTGCAAGGTCCCTTCCAACTCTAACATTCTATGATTCTATGAGATTTACACAGTGAAGGGTCCCCCCCACCCCCCCAGTGGACAAAGCCTTTAACATTCAGGCCCACACCAACAGTAAGAACATCCAGAAACATCCAGAATGGGGTCCTCTGCACTGCCACAAATTCGAATCTAAAACAGGTGAGCAGAAGAGTGACCCACATGACAAAAGGGGCGAGCCGGCCTCCCCTGCTCCTACTAAGAAACTGTGCTTCGTTCCCATCATTCTGGAGAGGGGCGATGCTAAGATTTCATAGTTCCCTTTGACACCTCAATGAACCAGGGCTGTCTTGCAAGCGGACTTCAGAACGCCCATGGAAAAATGAAGAAGATGCCAGGGATCCAATCTGAGACTTCCCCTGCATCTCCGTTCCTCCGCCTGAACTAGGATGAGTGCAGACCAGGGCTTAATATTAAAAACAGAGCAAGAATCAAGGCACGGAGCCTCAGAAATCTGAGCAGTCTGTATTGCCCCTCTCCTGTGAAGAGGCGGAGACCACCCGTGCTGCTGTCCAAGAGAGTGACGGGAAAGGGTCTGTAGAAAACCTCCTCTAAGTCGTCTTACCTCCTAGTTCTGACACGCAGACGTCATCAGGCTGGCAAGTGTTTCCATGTGCTGACGAAAGCTGTAGGGATCAGGGAGTAAGGCACGGTGGTGATACAGTTCCACGTGTCGGAGGTAGGGTCGTAACAATCCAGCGTTTTGCACCTCTGCGTCCCAAAATAGCCACCCACCACGTAGAGTTTGTTCCCTGAGGCCAGAGCGTGGCAGGACATCCGCTTGGCCGTCATGTCTCCGATCCGCGTCCACTGGTCCGTCTCGCAGTCGAAGCGGTAGGCGGACGCCGCCGTGAACTCTGTATCCCCGCCCATGATGAAAATCTGGCTGCCGAGGACAGCCGCTGCTGTATAACGCCAGGGCTGGGGGCACTGTGCTTTGATCGTCCATCGGTTCTCTGCCGGGTCATAGCACTGGACTTTGGACACCATGTCCCGATGGATGCTGGTCCCGCCAAAGACGTAGAGCTTCAGCCTTGCACTTACGACCGCTGCGTTGCTGACACCGTCCCTCAAAGGGGCAACCATGGTCCACTTGTTGGCGATGGGGTCATACTTCTCCACCTGCTTCAGAGAAACCGACGGGGAAGCGGGGAAGACGCCAGCCACTGCGGTGTGGCCACCGACAACGTAGAGGCAGTTTTCAAGTTCTGCAGAGCCGTGTCCAAAGCGGGCTATGAGCATCGGGGCAGCTTTGGACCACTCCTGGTTAACGGTGTCGTAGACCCAGACGTCCTTGGACACTCCGTTTTCCGAGCCTCTCCCACCGGTAATGTAGACTTTGCAGCCAATGGCACAAGCGCTGAACTCCTTCCTCGGACTTGGTAGGTCTGCTTTGGGGATGATCTCTTTCGCCTTGTGATCGACCTGGTAGACCTTATCGCACATGAACGTCTGGCCACCCAGAATGAGCAAGGTGTGCCCAGCTTTGCGGGGCCTGGCGCAAGGGCTTGTGACTACCCCGTCGTTCTGCAAGATCTTCTTTTTGCACTGAAGGGCCTCGTCCATAATCTGCTTGTTCTGCTCCTCTGCGGTGATCAGTTCCTCGTAGGCCATGGCTTCCTTGAGGCATTCGGAAGGCAGCAAGGCCAAGCGCACGTTCTTGAGTAGCTCTGGGAGGAAGGCCTTCCGCTTGTCCGAGTCGTACTTCACCCACTGGAGGACGGCCTTGAAGACCTTCTCCTCCTCCTCGATCTCCAGTTCGTCGCTGGAGACCAAGTCGAGCAACGTATCCTTGGAGAGGGTGTTGAAGTCTTCGCTCCCGTGGACCATCTCAAAGTTGGCCAGGCACATCCGGCAGGAGAGCTCATAGAGCCTCCGGCACTGGTGAGCGTCCGAGAGCATCATCATGCCCAGGCAGTTGGAGGGGTACAAGTTCTTCTCGAGGAATTCCGCCGCTGCATCTCGGATGTCGTGGAACTGCAGCATGTCGCCGGCTTCCAGGAGGGATTCGGCATTCTCCTCATTGATGATGATCTTGGAGGAGTAAGCATAGTCCAGGAGGAGCTCCAGCACCTCCGGGTGCAAGCTGTCGTGGAAATTCACCTCGTCTCCGAGGCTCTCACGGAGGCCGTTGCTGAACATAGCTTCGAAATACCTGCTGGACGCTGCTAAGACGGCGCGGTGGCACGGGAACGACTTATTCCCGGCCCAGAGGGTGACGTCGGTAAACATGCAGTGTTTTCTCATGGTGTTCAGGTGCGACAGGACGCAGTCTGGGTGGGAGGCTTTGTGGAACAGCAAGATATTCATCGAACCGGTGCTGGTTCGGGATTTACGGTTCTCGTGGACGCTCACCGACATTGTTTACGGGAGTGCTAGCTGCGGAGAAGTGAAGAGAAGAAACAAGAAAGATCTTGAGTTTCGGGAGATAAAGACTGAGAATTCAGAGTTGTGGTCTTTTTTTAAAAAACCCAAATTAGAAAGTCAGACAGAGTGGGGGTCTATTTCTTGCACAGCTCAAGTAAGCAAAATGTGGCCATGCTGCCTAGCAACCACCCCGTCATACTATAGGATACATTTGTGGAGGAAAAGTGAGATCAACAGCGATCGTTGTGCTTAGGCAAGTAAGAGGCGCCCTGCTGGATCAGACCTGTGGTCCATCTATTCCAGCACCCTGTTTCACACCAACTGCGCCGAAGGGCCAGCAAGCAGGGCACGGAGGACGAGGCCTCCTCATGGGGTTGTCTTCCAGCACTGGGACACAGAGGTTTACTTTCTCTTCAGTCATTGTCTGGCCACTGACCGGCCATGAACTTGTCAAAACCACTTTTAAAGCAATCTATTCACCGCATCCAGTGGCAGGAAATCCCGCCATTTAAAGTGACGGCCATGGTTCAGAATTAGTGTGCTTCCAAGGATTCGGAGAGGCATCAAGAGGGGATGGCTAACTTCGTTTTGAGCTTTTCATTCTGAGTTAGCCTACTGTAAGAGAGAAAAATCTCCAGGAGTCAGTCTTGCATGCTGTCCGTGTTGTTTTTCCACAGTAACGATGCACCTCACACACAACGGTGACCACGTATATATCATACGCAGTGTGCATTCCTGTCACCGTCTGAAAAGCCCTATGCATGCTTCTCTGTAAGTCAAAGAATATCTCTAGGGATCTATTTAAAGTCAGACAAATGGTGCCAGAGGTAAAAATTAAGCTGCTCTTTCTTTGGTCCCAATCCAAATTCCTCCCCCACAACATTTACCAATAAAACCACTTGGGTGATCCATGATTAATTTGGGCCTCTATTAATTTTTCAAACCCAACCTGTAAATAGCCTACAGGGTCTAAAGAAAAGAGGGTGAAAGGGGAAAGTTCAGTGAATGGCATCTCTTAATGGAGAGAGACAAACATGAAGTTCTCCCTGCTGAGCATCCATTAAGTTCCTTTAAAAAAAAATCCTTTTCCTTCCCTTTTATCCAATTTATGATACATTGAGCAGTGAACAGTTGTTAATCACTTATCATCCAACAGACAAAAGGAGTAAAGAAAAATCACAACTGTTAGAGTTCTTTTTGGGTCCCTGTCAGCAAGTAGATATGGAATTACGTCATAGGAAAGAGCTTGTAAATACAGTGAAATCCGACGCCTCCTGAGATTAGCATACAAATGACTCTCCAGAAGATTATGTGCAATCATGTCAAACTTACCTAAGGGATAGGGGCAGATTCGTTCTGAATAAGGTAAACGAATGAACCTGCCCCTCATAACTGCCCAGGAGAGAGCATTTAGTCTGGCCATAATAACACCTTTAATAGGCTTTGGGAAGTCAACAGATAGGTGTAGGGGGAAAAGATAGGGGGGGAATACCAGAACATTGGGATGAGTAGGCGCAGTGTGCTCTAAAGGCAGAGCTCTGGTGATCAATTAAAGGTAAAGGTTCCCTTGCTCGAAAGCCAGTCGAATCCAACTCTAGGGTTGTGGTGCTCATCTCCATTTCAAAGCCGAAGAGCCAGCGCTGTCCGAAGACGTTTCCGTGGTCATGTGGCCGGCATGACTAAACACCAAGGTGCATGGAACGCTGTTACCTTCCCACTGGAGTGGTACCTATTTATCTACTTGCAATTTCTTGCTTTCGAACTGTGGTTTACACAATTTCTCACCAAAGCAAATGCTGCATGAAAACCCAGTTACGAGGAGAAGGAGGAGGAGGAGAGATTGGATTTATACCCCATGCTTCACTCAGAGTCTCAGAACGGTTTACAAACTCCTTTCCCTTCCCCTCCCCACAACAGACACCCGGTGAGGTAAGTTGTGGGGCCTAGAGAGCTCTTTCAAGAACTGCTCTGACAGAACTATGGCTTATCCAAGGTCATCCAGCAGCTGCAAGTGGAGGAGTGGGGAATCAAACCTGGTTCTCCCAGATTAGAGTCCGCACACTTAACCACTACACCAAACTGGAAAGTGTCCAGGTTAATGCTGCGAGCCCAAAGCTTCTCAAAGACAGTCTTAAACCATATTATACGTGTTTTCTTTCAGGAGTGCCAGGTAGCCCCTGCTGCTCAAATAAGACTAAAAAACACCTGTAACCAAGCCCTTGCCTCAAGGGAAGGCTGGCCCAGTTCTGAATGGAGAGCTACACAGCAAGGAATTATTAATAATTATCACAGAAAATATAAAAGAAGATGGTCAACGTTTTAATTTACTCAGACAATCCTCATGGCTACTCCATAAAGGATAATACAGATGACTTTCAGGTTACAGACCTGAACAGTACCTGGAACATAAGTTCCCACCTCGATTAATAGGCTGTCAGAACAGGTTTTACTTTTTCCCTTATCAGTGACTGATGTGGTCCCCATTTTCGACTATATGAAGACACCCAAATATGAAAATCCCTTCACTTAAGAAGGGGTCGCCTCAAGCCAGTCTGGAAGAGGGCCAACAGGTTCAAGTATCTCAGGAGAAAAACGTTCCCTAGGAATAGCAAATAAGTTTTAAAAATACGACTCCCAGACTTCTGAATGACTACAGAAGAGAATGCTGCTATGCCCATATTAATAACTGCCCAAAATGCTCAGTTGTCATTAGTTTTTACAGCCAAAATGAAGTATCCCCAGTTCCTACGTAACTTCTTCTTCTTCTTATGCTTTATTAGATCTCTACAGTATCTCTTAAAAGCCAAGAATTCCCTCGGAACAAATATGGTATTATTGCTCTTTAGGTCCCTATGTTTTCGTTGCAGTTCTCTTTCAATAAGCCTGCATTCTTTGTCAAACCATATATCACAATTCTTGGAGCCCCACAAAAGGAGCACTATCGGGCGTAATTTTAGAGTACAAGGACCTGAAGAGAGACAAAAGCTTATACAGGATAGTGAGAGAGCTCTTAGCTACATCAGACCCAAATAAGGATCTCCTTAAAGATACCACTTCTGGGAAAGCCATCGTATCTTGGGCAAGGCGAGTAGCATTGTCATTCCAGCGGATCTGACATACGGAGTTTTGATTCTGGGATATACCGTCTTGCCTGACTACAGAGAGTTGAACGTAAGGCATGTTCATACGCAATACAAAAGGGAGATCATCACAGCCTCCAAAGGATGAAACTCCCAGGAAGCTTGCCAATGAGCTGAGAGTGGGAGAAACAATAAAATAATAACGCTGCCTCCCTTGAAGCCCAAGAAGGTGTAATCCCCATTGGGATCAATTCTCTGGTGGCCAGTCAAAATTATTAAGTTCCTTTGGATAGGAAAAGCGGCCAGGCTCAAGACACTGGCATTTATTATGACATCTCCCGATAACCGACAAGAGCACCAGGGACAAAGGAAATTTTCATTGTTAAGACCGCACAGTTTTTGGATTAAATGATCGCCGATGGCCCCAAGTCTTGCCTTAAAAATCACCCGCTAGGAGGAGTGAGCTTTGGGGAAATTGCCTTTAATTTTATTGAACATTTCACCCAACAAGGCCCAGTGATCATTCAATCTGACTATTCTGCTATGGGCAGGCCCCACCTGTAGTCCTGTGTCCAGTTTTGGGCACCACATTTTCGGAAGGATGTTGACAAACTCGAGCGGGTCCAGAGGAGGGCGACCAGGATGGTGAGAGGGTTGGAGTCCACAGTCTTATGAGGAAAGGCTGAGGGAGTTGGGTATGTTTAGCCTGGGAAAGAGGAGGTTTAGAGGGGATATGATTGCAGTCTTCAAGTATCTGAAGGGCTGTCATGTAGAAGATGGAGTGGATCTCTTCTCTCTTGCTCTGGATTGCAAGACTAGATCTAATGGGTAGAAATTACAAGGGAGTCGTTACCGGCTTAATATCAGGAGAAACTTCCTGACTGTAAGAGTGGTTGAGCTGTGGAACGGACTGCCTCGGGAGGTGGTGGATGCTCCTTCGCTGGACGTTTTCAAGAGGAGACTGGACAACCATCTTTTGGGTATGTTGTAGGTATGTAGGGGTTTCGGCTGTGTTCCTGCAGAGTGCAGGGGGTTGGACTAGATGGCCTGCAAGGTCCCTTCCAACTCTAACATTCTATGATTCTATGATAATCCATGTGAAACTGCAGGTGGAATCGGCTGCCTTGGGAGGTGGTGAGCTCCCCCTCCCTGGTAGTCTTCAAGCAACGGCTGGACAAGCACTGGTCAGGGAAGCTCTAGGCTGATCCTGCATTGAGTCAGGGGGCTGGACTAGATGGCCTCTATGGCCCCTTCCAACTCTGTGATTCTACGATTCTATATATACTGTGAATAATATTATCAAATGGGACCCCAGTGTTAACAACTAAAACAAAATCCTGTGCCATAATCATTTCAGAATCATGGATAGGCAACGCTGTAGAGATTAGACACACTAAACGCTCCTTGGGAATGGCTCGAAGGGCCTTCTGATGAACTCTAAAAGAAAGCTAAATAGCCAGGAAAATATATCTCCTCCACCATCCAGGTTTCCTGGATAAATATAATACTGAAAGAGGATAAGAATGTCCTGGAGTCCTCACAGGTAATCTTGGGAGACCAGCTTGCCCCATTCCAACTTTACATTCTTGTGGAAGGAGACAGTCAAACTGAGGGCTGGGTAATTCGGTCAACACTGAGGTTAACAGAATGAATTATGATGGTGGGCTCCAGGGGGACAGGATAAGTTCCCACTGTCTTTCCAGGCGAGGCAAATGTCGATAACGCTTTATGTGGGGGTATTTCCCAGGAGGAATTTTTAGCTGGGCAGGAATTACGTCTCCCTCGGAGGGTTAGATTTGAGCTGGGTTTCCCACTTTTCACAATTTGTTGTCAGAGTTCTTCTCTACAGGGATGAGGTGAACTGAATGACCCATACATTGCTTGCCTGGTTCTTAGTATTCTCAACTTCAGTTTTTCTTTAAGATTCTCTAGTCTGTCAGTGATGTTAATCTGTTCTACTTTTGGAAAGACACTAAAGGACTGCATTAGGCTGGAGTCTTCCCTACCCAATGGCTCTTCATTTAATAAGTCTGAAAATGTGGGAGAGTTTTTTAGGGTCACGAGCAGTTCCTCATTATTCATAACTGAGTTCCTAGTAGTTGGGATCCGGCTTGGACATGAATCTTTTCTTACTGGGGAAAGATCAATTAAAGGTCATGTACAATGCTTCGGGGTGATTTTATTCCCCTTTGTTGGTTATAGGGGATTCGCCGCAGGTTTCTTGAAGTAGGGTTCCGTGGGGGGAAATGGTATTGGTACATAAGCATGGAAACATCTTTTAGGGGTAATTGCATGTGAGGCGAACCACCGTTGTTTGGTAGTAATCGAAGCAGGAATACAGCAGGGACCAGAATGTAAGTGTAAGCCAGTTTTCTCTAACAGAGCCAGAAACGACCTCAAAAAAATCTCAGATCAACATCTCTGCAATCAAGGAGATAAGCCAAATGCTGATTAATGTGCCGTTTCCCTCTCCACTCAATAACTCTCCCTTGAAAGGGACATGTAAACAGTGATATTTCACAAGGTTCTAGCATCAGAGAGGCTCCGGTAGGCTTCCAAGGTGGTATTTTGCAGCCTCTGTCAATTGTTTTGAGGGCAGGGATAAGTTCCAGACAGAACCTGAGATAAAGTACGACCACCCCCACCCCCACTTGACAGAAAGGGCTTGGTACAAGGCATTGATTTGATCATAAATCCTTCCTTGAGTCTCAGCAATTAGAAAAGTCTGAGAGGCTAGGATATGAAGAGTTGTCCTTCTCAGGGCCAGCAGCCCTTTCCCTCAGGGAGCAGGTCAGGGGAGATTAGCGTGGAATTACGTTCAGGTGGTGAGTAAGCAGAGGAATGGAAGAATCCGTTTGTAGCTCGTTTGCCTCTGAGGAAAAAAAGAGTTTCTTGTAAAGATGGGAAAATGATCACTAGTTCTTACATTATAGTCAAAGAAAAGTATCCAGCTTTGTTTGTTTGTTAGCTGGAAGCCTATGAAAGTCAGATATAATAGAACAAAAAGAGATCCAGCAGCTTCTCTGCTATAGCTTTAGCAGGTATCTAAGAAGAGAGAAGAAGAAGAGAATGGATTTATATCCCACCCTTCACTTGGAGCCTCAGAGCAGCTTACAAACTCCTTTCCCTTCCCCTCCCCACAACAGGCACCCCATGAAGTAGGTGGGGCTGAAAGAGCTCTGACAGAAACTGCTCTTTTTTCCAAGAACAGCT
The DNA here is from genome assembly GCA_029375565.1 of Gekko gecko. Lineage (NCBI taxonomy): Eukaryota > Metazoa > Chordata > Lepidosauria > Squamata > Gekkonidae > Gekko > Gekko gecko. Next base: position 34,057,116 of record JAPDNY010000017.1, on the reverse strand, counting down.
CTGACAGAACTATGGCTTGCCCAAGGTCATCCAGCAGGTGTGAGTGGAGGAGTGGGGAATCAAACCCAGTTCTCCCAGATAAGAGTCTGCGCACTTAACCACTACACCAAGCTAAAATATTTAATCACCAGTAGGCAGAGGCAGACTGAACAGATAGCTAAGTTTGCAAATTGATAATTATGTCCAACAGTACCCAAGCTAAGTCTTGTTAATTAATACAGACCAGCAGAAAACTGGTTTAGCTAATTCGATAAATAATACTTTCTAAAACATAAAATGAAAAGCAGGGCACACGTGTGACTCATACAGAATACAAAAACAGACAAAAAACCTGAAAAAACAAATGAAAAAAATATATGCATAGGCTCAAAGGGCATACACGCCATATACGCAGAGCGCTTCTCCCACAGCCTACAAGTACATATATAAATGACAGTGGCATAACTAAATCAGAAAAATCTCTTTACCCTCCACGTGCCCCCTATCTGCAGAAATAAGTATCTGCACCTAGGGGGCACAGCTGGGAATTAGGCATATAGATAGATAAAAGCTAAAGTAATCTGAGATTTAAAAGAAGAAAAAGAAAGCCCAGAGACGGAGCACTGCCTCATTATGTCCTGCAATAACGCTCCGGAACTGGAAGACATCCTTTGAAAAAATCATAAAGACCATTTATTTCTCTGTGCTAAAGAGAGCACAGCCCTCCGAAAGTACTGGAGCAGTTTTTGGCTTAGCTGGCTCATGCTGGCTTTCAGTACAAAGAAGATTACTGCAATTTTTGAAAAGGCAACTGACTAGGCTTTTCAATGAAATTGCTGGCTAAGAGACTCTTGTGTTGTTCTCTCTTCTGACTGACCTATTTGCTTTGCAAAACAGCCTCCCAGCACGGGGGACTGGGCAGATGCCATCCAGTGGCTGCAGGGAACCCAACACAGCCGTGGCTTATCCAATAAATATTTATTTGAGCATGTTTGCGCTACCAGGGGAATCCCCACCGCTTCCTCACAGCTATGTCTCTAGCAGAAGGACCTCCAAAAACTGGCTAGAGAGGAGGAGGAGGAGGAGATTGGATTTATTGGATTTATAACCCAGCCTTCACTCAGAGTCTCAGAGCGGCTTACAAACTCCTTTCCCTTCCCCTCCCCACAATACACACTCTGTGAGGTAGGTGGGGCTGAGAGAACTCTTTCAAGAACTGCCCTTTCAAGGACAGCTCTGACAGAACTATGGCTTGCCCAAGGTCATCCAGCAGCTGCAAGTGGAGGAGTGGGGAATCAAACCTGGTTCTCCCAGATTAGAGATTAACCACTATACCACAATTTGCTTACAAGATCCTATGAAGTGCTGCATCCCGATGTCTCCATTTGATACCAACCGAAGTCCTCTTTTTCTGCCCTTTGCCAAGACACCACCTAGAAAGGACCATACCCTGAGGGCCACCACTACAGTCCCTGGTATTTCCAACTAAGGATCACAAGGGGAGAGGGAAGAGGACCCTCCACTACTAGGTAATTACCTATTGAGTTGGAAGAGACCACATAAATAGAATCATAGACCTGGAAGGGACCTCCAGGGTCATCTAATCCAACCCCTCGCGCAATGCAGGAAATTCACAAATATCTCTCCCCCACATCCCCAGGGACCCGTTCCATGCCCAGAAATTGACAAAAAACCTCCAGGATTCCTGGCCAAACTAGCCTGGAGAACAATTGCTTCCTGACCCCAAAGCACCGATCAGCATTTCCCTGGGCATGTAAGAAAGGGCCACAAGATCTAAGCACTGAGGCAATCCTTCCTGCCCTCCCTCTCATTGGAGGAATTTCAAACAGGCAATATATTACGGTCCAGGAACAATTCCCAAACGGTTTCTGGTCTGAAATTTCAAACAGAACCATTTTAGAACCGGTTCCCTACCAGAATATATTTGTACTTTCACAAACAAATGCTTCTGCCCCGTTCAGGAAACGGGGCTGAATTGTTTTACCTGTAAACCGCTTCCAAGTAGTCTTCAGTTTCTTCTCCCGGATCCAAAACACTTTTTCCCGCCGTTTTTTGCACGCACGGGCAATCTCTCTCTTTTTTTTTGAACGTTCGCTTTAGAGCGCTATAGCACTATAACACAATGTCAAAAACAGCGCCATAGTGACCCCATCAGAATCCTATCACTGTTTTGAGGTTGTGTTATAGCGCTATAGTGCTCTAAAGCGAATGTTAAAAAAAAAAAAGACAGCGCAAGCGGGAAACAGCAGGAAAATAGAGCGGTGCGGTCTGAATTGCCAAACCACTTCTGATCCGGCTCTTTTCTGGTAGGGGAAAACCATGTGTGAAATGGCAGCCCTGTACCGGTTTACTTCAAGATGGATCAAAAACAGCTTCAAACTGGCTGAAACTTGGTAATACGAAATTCCCTATGATCTGCATAAGTTCACAGAATCCACATTGCTGTCAGATGGCCATCTAACCTCTGCTTGAAAACCTCCAAAGAAGGAGAGCCCACCACCTCCCGAGGAAGCCTGTTCCACTGAGGAACTGCTTGAACTGTCAGGAAGTTCTTCCTAACGTTTAGCTGAAAACTCTGATTTAATTTCAGCCTGTTGGTTCTGGTCCGACCTTCTGGAGCAACAGGAAAGAACTCCGCACCATTGACCCCTGCTCATAAGTAGGAAATCCAAAGACTATTCATATTCAGCCTCAGCTCAAAGCTGGGAACAGCCTCACAACTCTCTTCCTGGCATTTAATTCATTTGCTTACAAATGGAAAGTCGTTTATGCCACATTACAGTTGACTGGTTTTCCCCTTGTCCAAGTCACAATTTACCTCCCAAGGAGCTCATCAAACCCTGTTAACTTGGATACCTCCTTCAGTCACCAGGTTGGTACCTGTAAGGAAAGGGGACCCCCTCAAGGAATGGCCATTCACTGTAGAAGAATCTGTCTGAAGAAACGGCCCTTTCTCGACCCCCCTTTTGTAAGCCTGCCTATGCTAGAAGGCTTTTTATTAGCCGTTATGTTAGACAACTGAATTATTTCCAATTGGATTTATTTAAATTGTATTCTGCCTTCTCCCCTTAGAGTCAAGGTGGATAACCAGAGAGCCACAAGCTGGAAGAATACAAAAACATAATTTTATTTTGGACTGCATTTGACTAATTTAGGTTTTTTTATTCACTGGCAGTCCTAATTGTGGTCTTTTGTTTGTGTGTATGTTTTATTTACATTGCAAGCCATTTGAGCCCCACAACGTAGTAAAGTGATTTACAAAATGGTTTAAATAAATGAAATGTTAATTATTACGCTAAGAACAAGCCAGAATAAATTCAAAACCAAGGATTTTCTGATTGATCGATTGCATCTTTGAATGTACTGGCAGTAAGGCAAGGCGTCTGAGCTTGCAGTAACAACTGGATTTGAGTTTTTAACATCTAGTTGATGAGGTTTGCTTGCTGAGCCTTTGGGAAGGGTGGGATGAAAATATTAAATAAATAAAAGTTGCCAAACAAACTTGTTTACCAGGCTGCAGTGCAGGCCTGCACCCCTGTTGGCAAAGGCAGCACAGGCCCTGCCCTCGGGCTTTCAGTCTAACAGAGGAAAACAACAAACGAAAGAAGAAACGGGGGGAAACGGCTGCATCATGCCAAAGCAAAGAAGTAAATCGGGAACAGCTTGGGACAGGCAGATCATCCCTTTCAGGCATTCAAGGGGGGAAGCCCCATGGCAGCAGGGCATCTGTGGCCTACAAAATTGAATGCAGACTGTCACCTGCATGCGCTGGGCCACCACCACTAAACCAATGAAACTCTTTTGGCTGCAGGCTTGGAGTCTACTAGTGTAGTAGCCAGTTTGAATCCTCATTATCCCATGGAAGCCCGCTAAGCGACCCTGGGCTAGTTACTTGCTTTCAGGGTTTTCTGTGCGAGGATAAAACCAACTAATGTCCCCCTTTGGCTGTGGGTTCCCAGGTTAAAGTACTCACTCAGGTACCCTTTCTCTCAGGTCCATTCAGCAGAGACAAGCTGGCTCGAAACTTCAGCCGTTTATTTGCAAGGGGACCACTCCAACAACCAACAACTTCAGCTGACATACAAAACTGGAAACTGAAACAAGAGCGCCACACCCAATAGGACCAAACTAAATCACATAAATATTAGGGAAGGAGCAGACTGTTCCACTACATACATACATGAATACAACAAATGTACCACACCAACGAGGGAAGAATGTTGTTGTAAGCGACTCTGGGTCCCCATTGGGAAGAAATAATAATAGTCATGTGCCGTCATGTTGCAACTGACTCATGGCGACCCAAGAACCATTGGATTTTCAAGGCTAGATATGGGCAGAAGTGGTTGCCATTGCCGTCCTCCGCAAAGCCGCCCCAGTCTTCCCCAGTGGTCTCCCATCCAAGTACCAACCATGGCCAACTTTGGTTAGCTTCCCCATTCTGATGAGATATTTATACTGGGGGTATAAATATCTAAACCAATTGTATTTAATGAGTTTGACGCCCCACCCGAATGGCTGAGTTAAACGAAACACCACATTTGCGGCCTGCCAAACAGAGGGAAAAGACTAGACAATGCCAAAGCTTAAAGGCACATAGTGAACGGCTTGGGGCAGGATGATTGTCCTTTGCTGGAGTTCAAGAAGAGGAGCCCCATGGAAGGAGCAAATTTGCAGCCTATCAAACGGAATGCAGCCCGTCAATTGCATACGGAGGGTCACCACCACCGAAGGAATAACTGTTTTAGCAGGCTGCTTGGGCCTATTTTGGCTCTGCGGTGGCTCAAGTGGTTAAGATGCTGAACTGCAGGCTGTGGAAGGTCGGTAGTTCAGCAGTTCAAGACCCGGGTGCCGCATGACAGAGTGAGCTCCCGTCTCCAGTTCCAGCTCCTGCCAACCTAGCAGTTCGAAAGCAAGAAATTACAAGTAGATAAATAGGTACCACTTCGGTGGGAAGGTAAAAGCATTCCGTGCACCTTGGTGTTTAGTCATGCCGGCCACATGACCACGGAAACGTCTTCGGACAGCGCTGGCTCTTCGGCTTTGAAACGGAGATGAGCACCGCAACCCTAGAGTCGGATTCGACTGGCTTTCGAGCAAGGGAACCTTTACACTTTACTGGGCCTATTTAAAAACAAACCATAAAACAGGAGGGCTGGATTGTCAGGCACTCTGCAAGTCACAATACTTCACTGGTTGAACAGATCAGCTCTACAGTGACTCATTTGGCTTCCAAAACCCTTTCCACTCGCTACCGCAAGATCTTTCCAAAGCAATTACCCAAATGGGTCTTCCAGTTCCAATTTGGTTAGGTTTTGTCGTAAACTGCCCACGTTGCTCACCAATTCACACGGGCTGGAATGTAGCTGGAGGCAACAGACTTCTTGTGTTTTTTTTTTGGCCAAACATGCAAGACAGATGAGCACTTACAAAAGGGGAGCCCTGGAGGAATAATTGAGGGATGTTTTCTTTTTCTCCGATGCCTATCGTTGATAACACATTCACGGAATGAGAGGCCTGGAGGTCTGAAAAACTTAAAAACTTGGTAGGAATGAAAACAGATTCACAAGTCCTAGACAAGCTTCAACTGTCAACGGGGGGGAAAAGAGGCACGTTTAAAACATTTCAACTACCATTACCGCTGGGCCCACACAGATGATCATTTCATCAAAGGAAACACCTGGAAGCGCTTCAGAAGAATCTTCGGAGGCCTCATCATCATCATCATCGCCTCCAAGGTAGGAGGAGTTTGGCTCGCAGCTTCCCAATATTGTATGACTGGCCCTGGCACTCCACGGCAGCCATTTTGTGATTACTCCGCCCCACTGGCAGCCATTTCGTGTTGGCACCTGCTCTCCGCCCTCAGAATTCTAAAATTCCTCACAAGCCAAACAAGACTGGGAGCCACTTGGTTTACCCCCCATGCACAACGAAATAAGAGTCTGTGCGTCAAATATAGATATCACACATTTTATTCCACGGAGAGAAGACTGGGAGTAAGAGCGGAGACAACGGACACCCTTTTTCATTTCTTTTTTCATCTGCAACCGCAGCCTTTGTCCTATGAGCCGGAAGTGGTTGCAAGTGGAGAAGAGAAGAAGAAGTAGAGATTGGATTTATACCCCACCCTTCACTACCCGAAGGAGTCTCAAAGCGGCTTACAATCCCTTTCCTTTCCCCTCCCCACAACAGACACCCTGTGAGGTAGGTGGGGCTGAGAGAGCTCTCTTGAGAACTGCCCTTGAGAGAACAGCTCTGAAAGAACTTATGACCGACCCAAGGTCACACCAGCAGTTGCAAGCAGAGGAGTGAGGAATCAAATCCGGTTCTCCCAGATTACAGTCCACGCTCCAAACCACTACACCAAACTGGTTCCCATCAGCTGCAAGTAGAGGCCACGTGTATCAGATCCCATATAGGTGAAAACTTTTTTAAAAAAATTCATAAGCTTAGAACTGTGAAGCCAAAATGGGGCCAGAGGCAGTGGATTTAGAATGGTTCCTATTGCTACTAGTTAAAAGGATGTGTCTCGTTGGAGGAGGAGGAGGAGGAGATTGGATTTATACCCCGCCCTTCACTTGGGAGTCTCAGAGCGGCTTACAAACTCCTTTTCCTTCCCCTCCCCACAACAGACACAACAAACTGGCTCATAGACACACACTTTCATTTCCTGTTTTTTAAATTTAAGTAGGGTTGCCAGCTCTGGCTTGAGAAATTCCTGGTGATATGGGGGTGGAGACTGGGGAGGGCAGAGCTTGCGAAGGGGCGGGAGCTGATACCAAGCAGCCTGCCCTCTTGAGCTGCCATTTCTTCTAGAGGATCCGATCTCTGTCAGATGGACATCAGCTGCAACTCTGGGAGAACTCCAAACCCTGCCTGCAGGGTGACAACCCTAATATGTTGGAAATATGTGTGTTGCAAGGTCTAACATTCAGTCATTATAGGGTTAATGTGTGCTTACCTCGTGTACTATTGTTTAGACTGACCTGAAAGGAAACCCGGCACAGAGCCAATGGAAACAAAGCCTGGGAAACTGAAGTCTGTTTACTCATAATCATTGGTTAATGTATTCAGGTGATTGCCTCCTAGGGGTCAAGAAGAAGAATCTCCATTGTTGTAGACCGTTTGGTCAAAGTGTAAAGATGTAGCCTTAGGTGTCTTTGTTGTTTTGTAGATTTCCTGTGAACCCTTCCCTTAGAAATAAAGATTTTTACACAGAAGAAAATGCCTGCTCTCCAATGAAGCAAAGATCCATTGCAATCTCTGAATATTTAGCTGTTTTGCCAATTTCCCCAACAATATGAACACATACAGAACACATTGGGAGACCAAACTGTGATCAGTTTTAAAAAGATGAAGAGAAAGGCACTGATGGGAAGGAAAAAAGTGAAAGGGGGAGAGAGAAAAGGAGAAAGAGCGTACCTATCGTTTGGAGGGAGGTATGACTCACACAAGCATTTAAGCGTTGCTCTAACTGTTTAATCCTCTTACCCATTCAATCAAAGTCCTTAAACATTTCACTAATCCTCCCTGTTCATTCATACATGTGTTTGTGATGCAGGGCCTTAGATGGGGAAGAGACACCCATTTTTATAAAGATGTTCCTTTTCTGGTTATCCAGAGGTAACTGACTCATCCCAGGCCTGAGGGGTTTTTTTTGCTTTAGCATTCCTTTTCACTTGCGTATTACCAAGTTTGACAAGTGGCTTTAAGTGAGCGTGATGCTAAAAAGTCGTCCCAGGTTTCGCAAGAGGAGCTATGGTCATTTAGGCACTCTTGTTGTGTTGCAGAAGGACTGGACCAGAGCGTTAGGATGCAGCCCAAAGGGGCAGCTTTACAGCAGGGGTCCGCAGCGTGGTGCCCGGGGGCATTATGGTGCCCGCCAAGTGTTTCTAAAAAGTGGGAGGGGCCAAGTGGGGGCTTTTTGCCTAGCAAGGTTCCTAGATGGCTACTGGAGATTTGATTGTGCAGATTTTTTTACAAATGTTGCTTCGGCAGCACCTGCCACACAGCACACGGATCTTCACTGGGTGACTGAAGGTCAACTGCGGCTTCTATTGTATGATTAACTCCGCCTCTGGCAGCGGCCATCTTGTGGCTGCACACAGCGCACTGTGCCAGAATTCCTGCAGGCTCAAAAAGGTTGGGGACCTCTGCGGTAAAGCTATGCCTCTTAAAGCAGAGTTTGGGACCAGTCCCAGTTTGAGAGGCTGAAAGTGGTTACACAAAAGTTATATCACCAAGCAACAGAAAATGAAATATTTATGAATCGACTAAAAGGTATTGATTCTGGCTCCTGTTCCAACCAGCCTCCACAAGAAAGCACATTGTCCAATAAATACCTGGCCTGCACAGGGAGCCGGGTTAACCGCTGATTTCATTATCCTCCAAAGGGGAAAGCACCCACTTTAAGACACTTATAGCCGCCCGCTCACCAGGCCCTGAGAGCTCAGGAGCTCGAAGGGCTGTTTTCCCTTTTCGCCTCACTCGAAACTCAACACAAACAAGCTGAGGTACTATGGCCACTGGCAATGTTACTGGAAGGGGGGCTACTCCCAAGCCCCCCACCCAAGGCCAGTTCCATCCTCCTCCCTCAAGGCAAAGAGTCCCCGCTCCACAACCTAGAAAGCTAATGGGGTCTCATTTTCACATAATCTGGAAGCTTCTGAGGAAGGCTCATTTTCTGACCTTACAAAGGACCTACTCCACCCCACCCCCAGTATCTTCACAGACCATGACCCATAGACCCCACCATTTGAGAAGCTTGGTTTGGCTAGTGCCCATCCAACGTAACATTGCCTACTCAGTTTTACGTGGGAAGATCCCAGCTTTTGTCTGTTTGCTGGTTAGCTGGCGACACATCTTGTGCAAACTTCTGGTGAGACGCAATGTGTTATGTTCTCGGAGAGGCTACGATTTTCATGCGCGCATGCGGCCAGGTTCTATTTGTTGACCAATTTACCCCACAGCATATAGAAAACCAGATCCTCAACCCCATATTTGAAGCTTTGTATTTCAGAGTCCAGGCAGCCTCTACTTCCCTCAGTTTATCAGGAAGAGATGCCTGGTGAAATCTGTCCTCCACAGGGTGTAGGCGTTTACCAAGAATGACAAGTGTTAGGTTGCCATTTGCTAAATAGCCATCCGTCTTCTATTTCCTCAAAAACAGGCATTTCCAGAAGCCAAGATTTTTATCATCATATAATGACTGTATGGGCAGCAAGGAGACACCCTGGTAAGCCCAGGCTTTCCAGGTTGGCCAAGTTGTGAACCTCAGCAACTGACACAGCCTCCCCGCTACTTTCATGTCAAAGAGGAGGAGCCACAAGTAGGGGACATGATGTAGTCATGTGACCCCACTGGTGATTAACTGGCAGAGGTGGTGGTTGGAAGGCATTTGGGACAGGAACAATGGCATAGCAACCATGAGCAATGCTGGGGAGCCACGGGGAAAACTTGCTGGGAAAGCCAAAAGGAAGATGACACAAACAGATGAAAGGAGGCAATAAAGTTTTCCGTCAGCACCATCCCTAATTGACATTTCAACGCCAGTCAATTGGGTGTAAATATGCATTATGCAGACGCACTCCTAGGTAGATACACATTTCTGGATGCTACTGGAAATCCCCTTCCCCTGGGTTGCTTGAAGTGCACAACTAGGTATCTTTAGTACATGCGTACCACTGATTGTCTGTCTAGTGAGCATGGAAACGACTCTACCTTTTTGGAATTTATTTCATATGCCTTTGTCAGGGTCAACAACAAGCAAGTCCAGGCACTCTTCACAAGAAAGATATGCTTTCTTGGAATACAAGTAGGTTGCCACTGGTAGCAGAATTATTGTCAGGAATGCTCCACCAAGTATGAAGGCCCACAGATATAGTATGATGCAGTAGCTGAACTAGCAAATGAAATCTAAGCGCGTGCGCAGGAATTCTCCCGACGGGAGTTTACATAATGACCGGGAGAACAGCCCCCTCCTTCCCACTATCAAAGGCAAAAATATTTCCACCGGCTGGGAAGACCTGCCTTTGCCTCTTGTTCAAGGCCACTTAGATAGCAGTCGGCGGCAAGGAGTTCTCCCACAGTTTCAGCAAAGCAATCTATGCGCATGCGTGCAATATAATTAAAACAAAACAATGGGAACAGTGTCTAAGGCAGTGAAACATGGCAGTTTATCTGACATCCTTCCATTGAGATTTTTTGGGAATTAGGATGCCTGGGGCAATACACACAGCAGATTCAGCTTTCTGGCTGATGTAGCTTAACTGTTTTGGAATACCCGTTGGGTCCCCCATTTGGAGGGAGAGACAGATGTATTAGTATGTCAACTGCCTGAGTATTTGAGGTATCCTTCATTATATGTGTCCACCAATAATAACTATCATATGTCATTGTGCGTAGTATAGCCAGGAGATCTGAAGATTATCTAGTAGCTGTAAGTTCTAGCTCTTTTGTGGTGAGCTAGACTTATTTTGGGGGGCTGGGAGAGCTCTGGAAAAGCTGTGACTAACCCAAGGTCACCCGCAACCTGTGCTTCACCAACTGCACTGGCTCCAAATTGAGTACCAGGTCAGGTTCAAGGTTTTGGTCATGACCTCTAAGGCTAAATGGCCTGGGGCCAACGTACCTACAGGACCGCCTCTCCTAGTGGTTCCTGGCCCAAAGAGAGTCTGGCTATTCTCAACCAGAGCCAGGGCCTTCTCAGCCCTGGCTCCAACTTGGCGGAACTCTCTGCCTACTACCATCAGGGCCCTGTGGGATCTGTTACAGATCCGCGGGGCCTGCAAGGCAGAGATGTTCCGCCAAGCATACAGATGAGGACAGCAATGGGTTTTTAATGGTTCTCAATGGTTTTAACATCTAGCTGGCTTTTAACTGCTTTTCACCCCCCTTTCCCCCATGCTGATGTAAACTGAGGGGATTAAGGAATTTATATTACGGAGCCATGCAGATGTTTGGTTTTATGGATTGGGATTTTAGACTGTGTATTTTTATATGTATATGTATTTTTATAATTTTGTTGTGTGCTGTCTTGAGCCCGCTTGCGGGGAGGGCACCATAGAAGAGTGGGTAATCGAACCAGATTAGACACCGCCGCTCTTAACCGCTACACCAAATTGGCCAAATTCCAGCTTTGTAGATCACAGGTAGTACCGTAACAAATTCTGATACTCCTGCGAATCTGACATGTGAATCCTGAGGCTGTGCTCACTTGCTTCCTGAATCCTGGAAAGAAAGTCCAAAGGATCTTGAATGGAACAAAGGAAGAGGAGGCGCTCCTGATATCTCCTTGCCAGCTGTCTAGCAAGTCTCTGAGTTTATCTCAGGCACATCACAGCTGTACACCCCCAGCTCTGTTTTTCTTATGTCTCTGGGCTTGGCAACTGCTAAGCTGGTGGAGAGGTGCAGGTGGGGAGAATTTTGACCCTACTGAGGCTCTAATGATATACCGCATTCAGAAGGAAGAGGCATTCTCCCTGACAAAGTCTGTTCTGAACTATCTTTTGACTTTGAGACTGTCAAAGTTAGAAGTTGTTTTAAACTTCCCACACCAGGGACCAGTGCCGCCTTAACAGAAAGCAGTGTGGCTATTCCTTCTTCACAGCTACCTCCCAAAGTTGAAGGACCCACTAGGAAACCAAATGGACTCTGATCTATCTCAGCCCAACACCTTGTTCTTCAGATCAAAGTCTCCAGTTTCCTCCTCATCAAGTTCTTCGAGCCAGCTCCATACTTTTCATCTCACAGGAAGTTAAGACTGCTCAAGACATTTTGAATGTGACAGACTTTCCATGTACTTCTGCATCCATGCCTGGGACAACAGTAAGAGGCAATGGGAAAAGTACTTAAAGAGGTTATGAAGTCGTACTATGCAAGCAGCCCCTACAAAAGACTGAGGACCCTTTGTGGAACTGTCCCTGTTCTACTCGGAGAAGATGATTTTGAATCTTGGCTGGATCATGTTAACACAGCTCGGACTGGAATGGTCATGCTCTGATGCGGAGGAGAGTTGTAGAAAGCTTGACGTCTCTAGCGGCTGATGGAGCCTGGGCACTTAAGAGACAGCTGCACAGATGCAACCATTTGTGACTGCCTGGAAATCCTTAAGGACAAGCGTGGCACTGTAGATAATGGAGAGGGATTTTTATTTTAAGCTGAAACATTTAAAACAAAACTCGGGCGGGAGGGAAGGGTCTTTAATTTTCTTTTCTGCCTCGGCTGAGATCACATACACTAAATAATCCACTTTCGATCCACTTTCCAACTAGATTTTACTGTGTGAACTGGCAAAATCCAGTTGGAAAGTGAACTGAAAGTGGATTAAAAGTGGATTATTTAGCACGTGTGATCACAGCCTTAGCACTTAGGTATAAAAAATAAAGGCACAGATATAGAATGGGAGGGACTTGACTTGACAGCAGCACATGTGAAAGGGTGTTCTGGTTGATCACAAGCTAAACATGAGCCTGCAGTGTGATGTGGCTGTGAAGAAAGCTGATGCATTAACAGAAGCATTGTGTCCAGATCACGGGAGGTGGTAGTTCCACTCTATTCTGCTATGGTCAGGCCTCACCTGGAGTACTGTGTCCAGTTTTGGGCACCACGTTTTAGGAAGGATGTTGACAAGCTCAAGTGTGTCCAGAAGAGGGCAACCAGGATGGTGAAAGAGTTGGAATCCAAGTCTTACGAGGAAAGGCTGAAAGAGTTGGGTATGCTTAGCCTGGGAAAGAGAAGGCTTAGAGGGGGCATGATTGCAGTCTTCAAATATTTGAAGGGCTGTCATGTAGAAGCTGGAGCAGATCTATTCTCTCTTGCTCCAGATCGCAAGACTAGATCTAATGGGTGGAAATTACAAGGGAGTCGATACCGGCTAAACAGCAGGAGAAACTTCCTAACTGTAAGAGTGGTTGAGCAGTGGAACAGACTGCCCTGGGAGATGGTGGAGGCTCCTTCGCTGGAGGTTTTCAAGCAGAGGCTGGACGACCATCTTTTGGGTATGTTGTAGGGCTGTTTTTCAGCTTTGCTCCTGCAGAGTGCAGGGGGTTGGATTAGATGACCTGCAAGGTCATTTTCAACTCTAACATTCTATGATTCTCAGTTATTGAGGAAGGTGAAAGCGAGAGGAGGGATAGACACCATCTGGGTCCCGGGGCAGAGAACAGCAAGGCTGGAGACAGAGCCTCTAAGGAGCTACAGGAGCAACCACCAAGAGTCCCAAGATGGCTCCTCTCTCCCTTTTCCCCCTCAGAACTACCTTCTTTTCCTCAGAACTCCCTTGCAGGAGGGCCAGACCTGGAGGATTACACTACATTGTTAGATGCTTGCGGTCTCTAAGTGGACGTTCCCACTCAGCCAGCTCAGGGGAACACTTTCCCTGATGGCCCGGGAGAAGAACGGCTTCCTCTGACATCAACAAGCCAAGCTGAGTCTCCTCCACAGAGTTCTTCGTGCGGCCACACCTTCCCCCCAAGGGCCACTGCAGCTGGCTGGTCCCAAAAAGGTATGTCTGAAGCTAATTACCCCTTCCAGTAAACAACGCTTGGGAAAGGAGGAGCAAAAAATAGAAACTTATACTTAAGTATGTTGACAGCCCAAGTCCTGAAAACGGATTCGGGAAAGGACCCCACTTCACCGACGGGCCCGTTGTGCCAGCAGAGATACCAGCAGATTCTCCGTTTGAGGTGGCAGAGACCCTCTGTTATGTGACAACGGCATGCACAAGGGAGAGGACTGCACCCTCAGCCAAGGCCCTGCGTAAACAGAGGCTTAATAGCAGGGGCGTTTCCCCATTCATAATTTAAGCAACACAAGACTGGGCGTGGGCCCCTGTGCCTTCAGTCTTAGCAACGCATACCTTTTGCAGAACTTTCTAGTGCGCTGGAATAATAATCGCCTTTGCGATTACATCAAGAAGTCTGCCAGGCTGCAGTTGTTGTGTTTGTTTAGGTGAACATAAAAAAATCATCAACACAAGGGGGGGAAATTCTCCCAGTTGAAAAATAACATGGAAGTTTCTGGAAATATTAGAGGGGTAAAAGGTAAAGGTAAAGGTTCCCTTGCTCGAAAGCCAGTCGAATCCGACTCTAGGGTTGCGGTGCTCATCTCCGTTTCAAAGCCGAAGAGCCAGCGCTGTCCGAAGACGTTTCCATGGTCATGTGGCCAGCATGACTAAACACCAAGGCGCTCGGAACGCTGTTACCTTCCCACTGAAGTGGTACCTATTTATCTACTTGCAATTTCTTGCTTTCGAACTGCTAGGTTGTCAGGAGCTAGAACTAGAGACGGGAGCTCACTCCGCCATGCGGCACTCTCGGGTCTCGAACTGCTGAACTACTGACCATCCACAGCCTGCAGTTCAGCGTCTTAACCACTTGAGCCACCACAGCTCCTATTAGAGGGAAATGCCTCCAAATCTAGCCAAACCTAGATCCAGTGATCCCTAATGTGGCTGCCCACCAGTGTGTTGAACTCGCTGCCTATTTCTTCCCTAAAGCAAAGAGCGGGACCTGACTTTTCTTCTCCTCATTTGCAGCAGTAGATGCACCAGAAACGCCCAAGAGGCCATCTCCTTTGTGTCTGCAGGGAACACCTACCTCCGTGATAAGAGGATGCCTGGCTTGCAACTTCCCAACATTCTGTGACTGACCCCAGAACCCCATGGCAGCCATTTTGTGGTGGCATGCACCAGCAAAGCACCATGGGAGATGAAAAATTCCAGATCCTTGCATGGAATTTGATACCAAAGAGATAACCACTTATGCTTAGGGTAGAAGCCAAAACAAAATCTTGTCGTCCCGTCATCAGGAACCCTGAACGACGTCCAACAGGCACCAATATGTTTAATTCCCACCCCCCCATTGATTCCCAACGAGAGACACCATGCCAAAAATCTTACTGCAATGCAGGTCTAACCCTTTAAGGCTCTTGTTTCATTGATTGTCAAAGAAACATCCTTGCTAGGTTTTTTTTAAAGCTATCTAAAACAGAACAGGAGCCAGCAATAGCTGACAGACCACCCAAAGAAAGGAATCTTAAAATGATCAATCATATCAGTTTTAAACTTGCAAATGAGGGGAGTCAATGATTTGAAGAACGTCAACAAGCTCCGTACACATATGTACTGCATACAACTCCTGTGTAAGCTGGAAGGGAGAATGACCCTTTCAAGGTGTCGGTGTTATTTATAAGAATTTGTTTTGTTTTTTAAGACGTTGTTCAAGGGATCTTGCTGGCTGATCAACTGGGGGCAGCTTTGTAGTCAATCGAAAGTATAATTAAGGTAAACAAGAGGCACGCAACCTAAAGCTCCAGTGCCGAATGTGACTCTGTATGGAATCATATATGGCTCTTTAAAAAAGAAACCAGGTTTTTTGGAGGGGTAGGTGGGATGTCAGAAACAGCCAGTGGGAGAAGGAAACTGCAGGCAAAGATTAATTTATGAGAATAAAGGGCTCCTTCAAGATGCTTTACAGAAAGGACAGAGGTGAATGGTTGCCAGTGATTCCAGTGTAAACCATGTATAGATTTATGCCAGGGCTCCCGGACATATTGATTGCCTATTGTGAGGCCTTGCATATGCCATTTCCTAACACAGGACTGGAAACGATCAGTGTTTGGGCTGCAGAAACTTTTATCGCCATATCAATTATCAACAGTATTAAGTCGCAAATTTTTAGTTACACATCTGGGCTTTCTTCTTTTGGTTCACTGTTGATCCCTTGCTCTGAATGATGATGTAGTTTGGCTCTTTGCCAGCCCTAAGCTAAACAAGACATGTTTATGCTCCACACGGGCACCTTAATTGGGGTAAAACCTTGATTTCAGAGTCAGATTGCAGAAGGCTAGCCATATTAGGTGGCCACAAAATGCCTCCCAGAGCTTATCTTCAGTCACACAGTGAAGATCCTTGTGCTGTGATAGCAGCAGCTGCCAAAGCAACCTGTTAAAATATCTGCCCAGGCAATCAAATATCCAGTGGCCAATCAGAAGCCTTGCTTGGCAAAAGCCCCACCTACTTTCTAAAAATACTTGGTGGGCACCAGGAAAGGTGTCGATAGGCACCTTGGTACCCACAGGTATCATATTCGGGACCCCACAAAAGAGTCTGCCCTAGGAACATAAGAGAAGCCAATGCTGGATCAGGCCAATGGCCCATCCAGTCCAACACTCTGTCACACAGTGGCCAAAAATGCCAGGTGCCATTAGGAGGTACAGCAGTGGGGCCAGGACACTAGAAGCCCTCCCACTGTTGCCCCCCACTCAAACATCAAGAATACAGAGCATCACTTGCCCCAGACCGAGAGTTCCTATCTATACCTTGTGGCTAATGGCCACTGATGGACCTCTGCTCCATATGTTTATCTAATTCCCTCTTGAAGCCGTCCATGCTTGTAGCTGCCACCACCTCCTGTGGCAGTGAATTCCCTGTGTTAATCACTCTTTTGGTGAAGAAGTACTTCCTTTTGCCTGTTCTAACCCAACTGCTCAGCCATTTCAAGGAGTGCCCACGAGTTCTTGTATTGTGAGAAAGGGAGAAAAGTACCTCTTTCTCTACCTGTTCTATCCCACGCGTAATCTTGTAAACCTCGATCATGTCACCCCTCAGTCGTCATTTCTCCAAACTAAAGAGCCCCAAGTGCTTTAACCTTTCTTCATAGGGGAAGTGTTCCAACCCTTTTTATCATTCTAGTTGCCCTTTTCTGCACTTGATCCAATGCTATAATATCCGTTTTGAGGTTTGGTGACCAGAACTGTGCACAGTATTCCAAATGAGGTTGCACCATCGATTTATTCAGTATTTATGATACTGGCTGATTTGTTTTCAGTTCCCTTCCTAATAATCCCCAGCATAGCGTTGGCCTTTTTTATTGCAGTCAGTAGCACACAGCCTCGACATTTTCAGTGAGTTATCTACTATGACTCCCAGATCTCTCTCTTGTTCAGTCTCTGCCAGTTCGGACCCCATCAACGTGTATTTATAGTTAGGATTCTTGACCCCAATGTGCATCACTTTGCACTTGGCCACACTGAACCCCATTTGCCACGTTGATGCCCAGTCGCCCATCCTCAACAGATCCCTTTGGAGTCTCACAATCCTCCCTGGTTTTCACCACCCTGAAAAATTTCATGTCATCCACAAATTTAGGCACTTCACGAAGCTTACTCCCAACTCCAAATCATTAATAAACAAGTTAAAAAGCATCAGACCTAGTACTGATCCCTGCAGTACACCACTGCTTACCGCCCTCCACTGAGAAAATTGCCCATTTATACTCACTCTCTGTTGCCTATTAATTAGCCAGTTTTTGATCCACAAAAGGACTTGTCCTTTTATCCCATGACTATTGAGCTTACTTAGGAGCCTTTGATGAGGAAAAGCTTTCTTGAAGTCAAGGTAAATAACATCTATTGGGTCCCCCTTGCCCTTGTCCCCCTTGCCCTCTGAAGATGCCATTTCCTCCACACTCTGTAGTGTGGAGATCAGTTATAATTCCAGAACTCCAGGCCCCACCTGGAGGTTGGTAACTCTACATAGGTATAAACTGTGGGGGGGGTGTGTGATTAGAAATTAGACCCTTCAATGCATTATATTGAAATGCAGAGCTCAGAGCAAAACAAGATGGGGTGAAAACAGAAAAGGGCCTTAGCAGAGTAGATGAAGGCCACTCCTAACTCTAGATGGATGAATTGTGCATTAAAGAAAGACTGGCTGTGTTCAGACTGGCAATTTGCCCCGCTATAGCCACTTTTCAGCCACGTTTCCCAAGCAGATTAAAGGAGGCGTTCACACAGGCACATCTGCCTAGTGTTCCCCACCTGTAGGCAGCCCAATGCTGTTCCGCTTCGCTCCCGTGTTAAAAAGATACCTGACAAAAGTGGTAGCAAATCCTGGAGAGCGCCTTTATCCCGCGTTATTCCGCTTCCCAGAAGTTTGAACGCAAAGCCGAAAAGCCAGGAGCAACCCGCTTCTATAGTGTGCGCCGGGTGTTTCCGTGCATAAGGCAGCAGTGTTCAGATTGGCTGTGCTCCACTCTACCGCCCAATACGGTGCCGGCGCAACGGGGTCCACCCCAAATCAGCTGGATGCGCTTATGCGCATGAGTGCATATGCGCCCATACACACATAGAGGAAAAAGCCATTTACAGCCGCACCTCCGGGCCAGCAGTCTGAACGCTCCCGCGCATCTCCTCCCGGTATGCTCCTGCATCTGTCGGACCCGTGTGACTGGGAAAACCCAGAACAGTTTATTCCGGGGCTTTTTTGCCATGACTGGCTCCCGCTGCAAACTGCCAGTCTGAATTCAGCCACTGTTAGTTCCGTAGTGAGCTAGCCATTCCCAGTGCCTACGGAGACCAAGCTTGCAGGATTGATGTGCATATGTTCTGCACCTCCCATGTCTGTTCACTAAAGGGCAAGGGAGGCTAAAATGCTTCCAGCCCCCAGCAAGCTCCCAAGAGTTTCCTTTTTTAAAAAAATGACTGATTTGTGCTCATTTATTCTTGCGAGCACAAACAACCTGGGTTCAGCCAAATCACACGGCAGGAAGGCATGGGTGGCAGACGGTTTCAGTGGGAGCGACAGGCAGCTTGGCATGCAGACTTGAGATGAGGGCCCCCCCCTTCCTGGGCAGCAGACAAATCTTCTCACTCCTCTCTTCTACCCCCCTCCCCATTAACCCTCAGAGTAGGACGGTGACTTCCTGCCACCAACTTCATTTGGTGATTTTTCCCATTTGGGGAAAGGCCAAAGTTACCCCCCACAAACACACTTCCCTGGGCTGCACACCCATATATATAGCTGCCTTGAACTACAAGGAAAGGCGGCATGGAAATGTCTTAATTAACAAATAAAAATAAAGGGAGGGGGTGCTGTCTAGAGATGCAACCAAGCCTGAGATACAGAAACCCCAGCAGAGTTATAGAAGCACAACAGTGCAAAGAGCTTCAGTTCCCAAAACGATGAACAGCTTGCCTAAACTTGGCCTACAGAGAAGTCTCTCCCCGAGGCTAACAGAGCAGAGCGGAACAGGGCAAGAAAACAAAGGCCTCAAGGAACTACCTCGAACTGGTGGTCCCTCACCTGTATTTCCTTGGTCCAGATCCTGGATCTAATCAGCAGACCTAAACTTCCTTGTAGGAGGACACACCTTCCTACCCAGAGCAAACACCTCTCTGACTTAACTCCAAGAAATGCGCAGGCACCTCTTGGGGAACAGGCAGGGCCGGCTCCAGGTGTCTGGGCGCCCTAGGCAGGACAGCCTGGAACGCCCCCACTGGGGATGCCAACATCCCGGTGGGGCCTGGAAGGGGGCGGGAGTCTAGCCGCCTCCCCCTCCCTCCCAGCACTGGCTTTTCTGGGGGCTCCGTGGCTGTGGGACCCCCAGGAAAGCCGGGAAGGGGGCGGGGGTCTAGCCGCCTCCCCTCCCTCCCAGCGCCGGCTTTTCTGGGAGCTCCGAAGCTGCGGGACCCCCAGGAAAGCCGGGAAGGGGGCGGGGGGTCTAGCCGCCTCCCCCTCCCTCCCAGCGCCAGCTTTTCTGGGGGCTCCATGGCTGCGGGACCCCCAGGAAAGCCGGGAAAGGGGCGGGGGTATAGCTGCCTCCCCCTCCCTCCCAGTGCCGGCTTTTCTGGGGGCTCCGCAGCTGCGGGACCCTCAGGAAAGCCGGGAAGGTGGCAGGGGTCTAGCGGCGGCGGTGGGCACCCAGTTAGGGTGGTGGGGGGGCACTTTTTTGGGGGGAGTGGGGCGCCATTTAGCGCCCCTGAGGCCGACGCGCCCTAGGTGAGCGCCTAGTTCGCCCTATGGGCGATCCAGCCGTGGGAACAGGGTTTTATAGATTTCCCCAGGGCTCCTGTCCCTTTACTCAAGATTGGTTACAGTCCCCTCCAGAATGGGCAAGGGCCAATCCTGAATCTCCCTTGAGAGCTCTGGGCGGGAAGAGAAGGCCTAGTCCCTCCTCCCCCTGCAGAGAAATTCTCCATTAAGCACATGATGCCCAAGCGCAACAGAAGGGTCATCTGAAGGAGACTGAGGAAGCCACGTGGGCCCAAAGCCTGACAGAACAAAGGAGATGGGTTTCTAATGGACCCAGGGCCCAAAATTCATCCCAGCAGGCCAGATAAGGATCTGGGAGATTCAGGTTTGAACACCCACTCTGCTATGGAAGCTTACTGGGTGATTTTGGACCTTTCACAGACTAACTTATCTCCCAGGATGGGA
This sequence comes from Gekko gecko, assembly GCA_029375565.1. NCBI lineage: Eukaryota > Metazoa > Chordata > Lepidosauria > Squamata > Gekkonidae > Gekko > Gekko gecko. The sequence goes on along the minus strand of JAPDNY010000017.1, from coordinate 34,036,898 downwards.
GGTTTATTTACTTATTTTATTTATTTATTTATTTTATTTATAAATTTGATTTATAACTTGCTCAACCCTCGAGTACTCAGAGCTCTGACCAATGCACGGCAATAAATACATATCGTGTCAAAACAGCTATTAAAAACTGATTAAAACAATTCCATAAATAAAAACAGTCATAAGTCACAATTCATAATTATTCAGATGGTGTAGATACATCTAATTAGAGCGGTGTCCCCACCTCGGGGGGGGGCGCATAGTGGGAGCAGGGTAAAGTGGGAGCCCAGTTGGAGCGGGGGAGGAGGAGGTTAAAATGGAGGCGGTTAAGAACGAAGTTGTAAGTGGCGCTGGGTCCCCACTGGGGAGAAAAGCAGGGTAAAGTAAAGGGAAAGGTTCCCTTGCTCGAAAGCCAGTCGAATCCAACTCTAGGGTTGCGGTGCTCATCTCCGTTTCAAGGCCGAAGAGCCAGCGCTGTCCGAAGACGTTTCCGTGGTCATGTGGCTGGCATGACTAAACACCAAGGCGCACGGAACGCTGTTACCTTCCCACCAAAGTGGTACCTATTTATCTACTTGCAATTTCTTGCTTTCGAACTGCTAGGTTGGCAGGAGCTGGAACTAGAGACGGGAGCTCACCCCATCATGCGGCACTCTCGGGTCTCGAACTGCTGAACTACTGACCTTCCACAGCCTGCAGTTCAGCGTCTTAACCACTTGAGCCACCACAGCTCCTGGAGGCGGTTAAGAACAAAGTTGTAAGTGGCACTGGGTCCCCACTGGGGAGAAAAGCAGGGTATAAATATCTAAATAATTAAATATATCATCTCTGCATTAAAAAGGCTGGTTTTCTGGGGGGGGGGGATATTCATTTTATTTATTTAGAAAATGTGAATAATGTCTCTCCATGCCTGCTCATGGCACCTCACAACAATAAAACAAATCCAAGTATATAACTTTTTTTTAAAAAAAAAACCACAAAATAAAATCCACATAAATGAACAAGAACACACCAATAAAAACCACCACAAAAAGCAAGCCAAGGTGTAAAAAGCACACAAATGGAAGCAATCTGGAATCTTCATGGATCTCCGCCATGACTCTAACTAATCCCCCTATTCAGGGCTTCTGCATTTGCAGTCATCCCTGTGTCCACCAGAGAGAGATCAAAACGGGCAGCTGTGTGAGTCTGTCTGTAGCAACAGAAAACAGCAAGAGTCCAGAAGCACCTGAAAGATTGACAAAATATGTAGCCGGGGAGGAGCTTCTACCCTGCCATCATACGTCCACTGGAATTCACTGCCAATGGCTATAAGTGATGGCCACAACTGTGGATAGTTTTAAAAGGGATTAAACAGATTCATGGAAGAGAGGAGGAGGAGAAGGGGAAGAAGAGGAGATTGGATTTATACCCCGCCCTTCACTCAGAGTCTCAGAGTGGCTTACAGTCTCCTTTCCCTTCCCCTCCCCACAACAGACACCCTGTGAGGTAGGCGGGGCTGAGAGAGCTCCTTCCAGAACTGTCCTTGAGAGAACAGCTCTGACAGAACTATGGCTTGCCCAAGGTCGTCCAGCAGCTGCAAGTGGAGGAGTGGGGAATCAAACCTGGTTCTCCCAGATTAGAGTCCACGCACTTACCCACTACAATTAACCACTACACTACACCAGGTCAGCCTATCAGTGGTTGCTAACCATAGTGAGTAAAGGGAACCTCCGTAGTCAGAGACAGTACGCCTCTAAAACCCAGGAGGCAGCATTACAGGAGAACTTGACCTCTATGCCCTGTTTGTTGGCCTTCCAGAGGAATTGGCCGGCCACTGCATGAGACAGGGTGCTGGATTAGATGGACCTTCACTGGTTTGATCCAGGAGGGCCTTTCTTAGGTTCCCATATTGAATAAAAACACAGCAAAAGAATTGGCACAATAGGAAAAATAATGCATGCAACTTTACAGTCCCTGCATACTTCATCGGGGGGAACTGGCAGAATAGGGCTGCCAGAAACTTCCCACAGTGGTTGAGCTTTGAAGCTCAAGGTAGGGATTGTCAAGTAGAATAAATTATTTTTTCCACTGTACCAATTACTCTTTTGCTTCACCTAGTTGTGGTTATTGGTGTGACAGACACACACACACCCTTTTGTGCTCTTATGTTGATAAAACAATGCACATTTAAGTGCAGTTATGATACCACCCTGTCCTTGGCCTGTGAACTGAAATACCCAGGAATATTTATGTGAAAAGAATGATTTGTGAATAAGATCTTGGCAAAGTAAAGCAGACATCACCAGTTGCTGGTCTGAGACAGCCAGACCTCTGATCCTTTAAACCTCCGGAGTAGCTCATATGTCAGGGCATAACTCTTATCACACCAGCCATTCGGGTCACGATTCAAGCCCCAGGTCTCCTCCTGATGGTTCCCTCTGACCTCAGGGGGGCCCTGAGAAATAAATCAGTGGCCTCTGAAGTGTATGAGACTCAGTGGCCGAAAAGCAGGCCGAGTTCGGTTGTTAGCCCCTGCAGTTTGCAAGCTGTGAGACCTCTAAATCCCACCAAGAGGCAAAGGATATTCCCAAGCAGGGGAGGGGCACCAGACAGCTGAAGCGGTGCTAACAGCCGCTGTGGGGATGTAAAGCTGATGCGCAAGGAGGCATCGACGTGATTGTGGTTAAAGGTCACGTTGGAGACCTGATGAAGTGTGTTATTGCTAAATGGGTCATAGTAGGCATTCCAGCAGAGACTACTCAGTTCAGCTAGGGAGACAGCAGCGACTGCATTCATATTCTGCAAGGGGTGTGAGAACCCTCAGATAAGCCCTGACGCTGGCACTTCTGACTTGTCTGCCGCCTTCCACAGCATAACCAGTCTGCAAATTACTCATCCTCCCTGGTAGCCAACACATCCCACTTAGCCTTGAGCCTTTGGGCCTGAAGTCTTCTCAACAAATCCATTCTCTGGTAACTTTCTCCAGAGCTTATGTTTTTTGCTGGTAAGTATTCTGTGCGCTCAGGGCCGGCTCACCCACTAGGCAAACTAGACTTTTGCCTAGGGCATCGGGCCACGGCCCCTGGAAGTGGGCGCCGGAAAGGCCTGCCGCCCTCCCCCCTCCTCCTCCTCGGGTGCTGCGGGGCTTTCGCTTCTCGGCTCCCTGCAGGCAGGCTCCCTGGAAGGTGCACCACGAGGAGGCTCCAGCGTGGACGGGTGGGCTGGCGCATGAACTGAGGCGCAGAACTCTGAGGTGGCGAGTTGGGTGGGTGTTGGACTCAGCGGCCTCTCGAGGGGGCTGTTGGAGGCTCCGAGGGCCACGGGGCCGAGGCGAGGAGCGGCGCTTGCAGGGTTGGGGCGGCGCTGGCTGGCTGGCTGGACACCCAGGTGTGCACTTCTCCAGCCTGCCTGCATCCCGTGGGCTTCTTCGGCGCCCAGGCAGGAAGGAGGGGGAGCCAGAGGGAGCCCCCACGTCCGACTGACCACCAGCTCCGTGCCACTGCAACGCCATGAACAGTTCCTTCCTGAGTTACCAGGAAGGATGAGCGGGGGGGGGTGTCCAGCAGGAGCCGGGGAAGAAGGGGATCTTCTGCTCCACATTCTGACTGTCCGCTGCTCCTTGCGGTGGGATTGCCCTTGCGCAAAGTGGGCCAAGCGTCCAATTGGGAGAGGGACTTTCCCTGTCCCTTGCATGGCTCTTTTTTAAAAATTGCACCCGCCTGTTGCAAAGCCTTGGGGGGGGGCATCCCTCCAAGGCGGGAGCAGCTTCACTGCCAGCGCCCGAGATCTGGGCTGCGTTACTTGGTGTGCACTGCTGTCTGCTGGAGCGGCAGGAGGAAACTTGGTGAGCTTTCGGGCCAAACCTGATTCTGTCTCGGGAATGACAGGGGAGGGGGGAGAGGCTGGGAAGCCTTCTCATCCCCTGCCGCCTGGAGTGCCGCTGGCAACACCCCCTGGTTAGCGGCAGCTCGTACATGGGGGGGGGGCACCACAAGACAACCTCGCCAGGGGGGGGCACCACAAGCTAGCCCCGCCTAGAGTGCAAAAAAACCTCGGGCCAGCCCTGTGTGCGCTCCAGCTGTACAATCAATTGAATTTTCAGCCACAGCCAGTCCAGTGCTGTGATTAACAACAGTCAGTTAATTATTCAAGTCTCTAGTCCTTAGGATCATGGAAACAAGCTTGCAAACATAACGATTAGGTGAAATTCCTGAAAATTAGCGAAAGCCCAGGACTTTTGGTGGCCACACAGAGAGAACTTTGGTTCGCTACAGATGTGAGACAACCGAAGCGGCCTTCTACAGAGTCAGATCATTGGTCTACGAAGGTCCCTACTGTCTACTCCGCCTGCCAGCTCTTGGTGGTTTCAGATCGAGGTCTTCCTTGTTACCTAGATGCTGGGATTGAACATGGAACATTCTGCATGCCAAGTAGATATCCTACCACTGAACCATGTCCCTCCCTTTCCACTGGACAGTGAAAAGCTAAGTTACACTTAATTCTTAGATGCATGCAGATGTTCTCAATGCCTGTTTTTATTCAGACTGAAGACCATTAAGAGTTCCCAGTGCAAAATCCAGGCTATCATGGCACAGAATTTGGAACGTTTAAAGAGGAGGCCTGCACGGTATGGCAACACTTCTGTAATCGTAGCTGTTCCACTTCCATTTGTGCATTTCGCTCCGTCCGGTGCATCTTGTTCCACTTGCTCCCAGACCTACGTGTTGCTCAAGAACTCGATGAGCTGGCAACCTCCTCTCGAATTAGGGAGACGAGGCTTCCAGTCTGTACTCTACCAAGATCGAGGGTGGCCACGGTGGTTAAAGAGATTTAAGCTGTTCCTCAGCAAGGTCCCTTGGATGAAACCTCCTCTCAGCTGTGAACTTATCAAGTGGCCTTGGGACAATCTGTAAACTCCCCGGCTCCTCCTACCTACCCCTACTAGTTTTCCACGTTGTTGTTTTTTAAAAAAAGAAATGTATTTGTGTGTTTGTTTTGTGTGCAGGCCTGGAAGTCATGGTGACTTCTGGCAACCCCTACTGGGGGCTTGGACATTTTTCAGAGTGGTGGCTTGATTAGCCTGCCTCTGCCTCCCAGCCCTGGTATTCTTTGGAGGTCTCCCATTCAGGTACTTGCCAGAGCTGGCCCTGCTTAGCTTCCGAGATCTGACAGGGTTCGGCTTGCCTGGGCCATCCAGGTCAGAGTGCCGTTTCCACGTTTGATACAAGGATGGCTTTGAGCTGGCATTTGTGCTACAGCGCAGCGGCAGAACTCCTGCTTTGCCATGCTGAAGGCCCTGGGTTCAATTCCAGGCATTTCCAGTCAAAAGATCTCAGGTAGCAGGTCATTGACTGACACCTTTCTCTGTCCAAGACTCTGGAAAGCTGAAGTAGAGAATATGCAGGCAGGTGGCCCGTGCGACATCCTGTAGTAACCCAGGTCCGGGTTTAAAGTGGAGCAGCCTAAGAACCACCCCAAGAGTGTTTGCTCTTTAGCTACCCAGAGGAGGAGAAGGCCGGCCTGGGTCCTGGGATCAGCTAATGGGCACGCAGGGGCAATGGCGGTCAGTACCAGCCCCCTCAGGAGTACAGGCTTACTCAAGAATAAGCCAAGTATCCAGGGAGTGGTTGTGGCAGGAGGAAGGGGTTTTGGACCTGGGTTCTCCTTGGAGGTTTTCAGACAGAGGTTAGATGGCCATCTGACAGCAATGCTGATTGTGTGAACTTAGGCAGATCATGAGAGGGAGGGCAGGAAGGGTTGCCTCGGTGCTTAGTTCTTGTGGCCCTTTTTCTTACAAGCCCGGGGAAATGCTGATCGCCGTTTTGGGGTCAGGAAGCAATCCTGGATGGTTGTTTTAGTCATCTTCTGGGCGTGGAACAGCACAGCAGTCACTGCTGGTGTGGAGGGGGAGGTATTTGCGAATTTCCTAAATTGTGCAGGGGGTTGGACTAGATGACCCTGGAGGTCCCTTCCGACTCTATGATTCTATTCCTGAGGGTGAGGGAGGCAGCATTCCTGGCCAGGAGAGCAGCAGGTTTACTCTGCAATGACCTTGGGGCCTAGCTACCTCTAAGCCTAACCCTGTAGTAAGAGTGTGGTGGCCAGAGGCAGCCATGAAGAACTCCTGAGCAAGATCAAATGGCTGGGTGGGGGGGTGTAGTAGATAAGCAGGTGAGAAGATGAAGAGGAGGAAGAGATTTATACCCCGCCCTTCACTACCCAAAGGCGTCTCAGAGCGGCTTACAATCTCCTTTCCCTTCCCTTCCCCACAACAAACACCCTGTGAAGTAGGTGGGGCTGAGAGAGCTCTTTCCAGAGCTGCTCGTGACAGAACAGCTCTGAAAGAACTTGTGACTGACCCAAGGTCACACCAGCAGCTGCATGTGGAGGAGTGGGGAATCAGACTCCCAGATCCACGCTCTTAACCACTACACCAAACTGGCTCTCGGGACTTTGTGGCTGCAGGTGAATTAGGCGATAAACCAAAACAACAGCTGTCCCTCTGAATCTGCCCATTACTGGAAAGGTCAGAAGATGACGGAAAAGCTGGCTGGAGAAGTGGGCCCCTCGACCCAGGAGCTCAGTGTGAACCAACCGTCTGGTTCAGTGCAAGGCAGTGATGCAATTCCACTCAAGGGCAGAATTTAGTTCCTGAGATTGCCAGTTTCCATTTTTTTAAAACAGCTCAGTGTCTGGCTGGTGCGGTGTGGTGGATGGCATGTGAGACCAGGATCTGGGAGGCTTGGATCTGAATCTCCACTCTGCCGCAAAAGACTGTCGGGTGACCTTGGGCCTGCTGTCACACTCAGCCTAACCCAACCCCATAACAGAACAAAGTTAGAGTCCGGTGGTACCTTTAAGACCAGCAACGTTTTATTCAAGGTGTTAGCTTTCGGGTGCAAAGCACAATTTGTCAGACAATGAAATGGAATTACAGAACCCCATGATGTTGTTGTTTTGAGGGTAAAATGGAGAAGGGGGAAATGACGTCCCAATTTGCTTTGGTTCCCTATTGAGAAGGGAGGTGGGGGGGTGGATGAAGTCAACACGCCAACGGCTGGGAAGACTGGGCTGTGTGGAACTCAGGACCTGGGCAGGGTTGCTGGAGATGGTTTTCAGTGAGGCAAGCCTGTATTTACCCCGACTAGCAAACTAACTCAGGGGCCCAGCCGGTACCTTAAAGCCCAGCAAATTTATTCTGTTGTAAACTAGAATGGTAAAAATAATGAAATGATTTTTAAAATGCAGAAGAAACTCTGCAAGTTAAGGGCAAACAGAGAGACCGGCAAATTCTTCAGGCCCTGTTTAGGTTCCTCCCACCCTTTTTCAGAGCAAAATCCATGCTGGCTTGGACACAGAAAGAGGCAGGAAACAGAAAAATTAAGAGTTCAAACAATTTTTTCCCCTTCTGCTGGACATCTGGTCCAGAAACAGTGTTTTTTAAGGGGGGGGGGCAACGGGTACAGAAACAAACACACAGTATCTGGATGAGAGAAGCCATGGTAAGCCTGGGAATTGGGGCGCGGGTGGGGGGACAGAGAGACATGCAGAGAGGCATTCGATGGAGGACAAAGACAGATCTAAAATGATGCAGAGCTGACAAAGGCGTCTTGGTAAGACGACGGGTCAGCAGAAGCCAAATGAGAAAGATCAGGGTGTTGGATGTTTCCCCTGCTGAGCTAGCAATTGATTTCCTTCTTGAAATCATTGCAGCTGAGAGAGGGGGAAATCAAAGACAACATGCCTTTCAGGAAGGCTGGCAGGGGGAAGGAGAGCATCAAAGGGGATAAATCCTAAATCTTAGCAAGCCGTTTCTCTCTCATCTGGACATTCAAACCAGCCACTCCGCGCTCACGGAGGTATACTTTTCAACACACCTTTATCGGAGCCTTATTTATTTCCAGCACTGTAATGCCAACCTTTCCACCCAAGACGAGTTCCCAAGGTGGCAAGCATGAGAATATATCTAACATAGACTCTAAACACCAAAACCAGGGAGGAGGGCCAATAATAGGTCTCGTGGGGTTTGGGATCAGTCAGGTCCTCTGACCGGCTTGAGTTGGATGTAAAAAGCAGCATTTGCTGCTCAGTCTGAAAGCAGATGGGTTTTTGTTTTTTTTTTGAAAACCCACTGAGATAACGGAGGGTTTGGGAAATACTTTTCTTCACCGGGTGGGAGAAAGGGAAAGGGCTTTGTGCAAGAAAGCGTCTGGTGCCCGAAACCTTGGAAATATATTTCAACACATTCTGTCTTGCAAAGTAGGGCACCAATTCTCCAGGGCTCTCTCTCCAAATAAATTAAGACGATAAAAAAACAGAGAGAGGACGATGATCTGGGTTTTAAAGCTTTGTCTGACTGATGCAGACAAAGGGGAGAAGACTCCAGGGTCCCATTTACAAAGATCTGTAGGAGAAATGGGTATTTACTGTAGGGGAGTAACATTAATTAGGTTTCTGCTGAGTGTCCAGATATCCTCCTGAGAGCAGGTAAACGCTATAAAAGGGCTTCGCCAGCTCCTCAGCCCATCTTGCAAAGTAGCCTCCCCCCAGGTGTCATTATAAACATCCCGCCTGACTAAGAGATCGGTGTTGACTCAAAAGCATGCATGCTACACTGAGAATCTCTGGTGAGTCCTAACATAAGGCCATTTATCTTACTGTCCCCACCCCCACAATAACCCACTCACTCCCCAACAAAGAGAGAACTGAGATTGCTTCACTGGCAGTTGTGTGTGTGTGTGACATCCAAAGTCCTCGGATGCCCTTTGCAGAGCACTGCGAGAAGACGAAGTGTTTAAAGACGAACAATTCAGCCTCTAGTTCTGAAAAGTCCAAAGAGAGGCTGATTTGGGACTTAGGAAAAAATCCCATCTTCCACACACCCCCACTTATCACCACCGGATTCTATTCGCCTCCCCTCCAGTGTTCCCTCTAAGCTGAGTCAGTGTGAGCTAGCTCACCGTTTTTTAGCCTCCGGCTCACACATTTTTGTCTTAGCCCAGGAAGGAGGTCTCCAGAGTGAACTCATTCATGCAGTAGCCAAGTGGCTCGCTCGCAGCTTTAATGCCAGTAGCTCGCAAAGTAGAACATTTGCGCACAAGACTCCACAGCTTAGAGGGAACATTGCTCTCTTGCCCCCCCCGCCGCCCCCTTTGCCGTGATTTGCAATCTGCACAAAGCCCTTGACTCAAGCGCGGCAAACAGCAATTAGCAGAAGTCACACCTCTTTGTCACACTGGTTCGTCTGGGGCTGCAGAGTTCAACGCGCTGCAATCGGATCGGGCAAACGATTCCCCCCCAAGCAATGTCACGCGTGTCAGTGACACCAATGCTCGATCCCCACCACCCTAGCCCGATCCCAGCGCCTCGATTTCCTTGCCTCCTTCCCCACCAGCTCACACGAGCCACCAAGCAAGGTACTCACCCCTCCAGGGCGCCTTCAGTGTCCCCAGATTCCAAGCAGATCCCACCCCCCCTGGATCTCCAGTCATGCCCTCCCCCCCCGCACCCCTCCACTCCAAGGGAACCAATTGAGGCTCGTTCACATGATACGATGGACGGGAGGGGGGAGCTCGAAGGTAGTTTCCCAAGCGAGGAGGCGGAGTCAGCGGCTTTCGGTACGAAGCGGCCAATCGGGAGCCAGAGCATTGTGAAGAGTCCTGCGAGCGCATCAGCTGAGGGTTCCTTCTGGAAGGGCGGGGGGGAACTCGGGCTCAAAAGAAACTGGCCAATCAGAGGTTAGAGAATGGTTCTTGGGCGGAGCTATGGGTTGGCTTGGAGGCCGAGTAGGGGGGACGGGACGCCCAGCCGGTCTCTTAAAGGCGCAGGCGCGCTTCCCCCGCAGAGCAAAGGGAGAGCCGGTTTTGCAGAGCGTGGGAGGGATTTTTTCCATTGGGATCTTATCAGGACTCTTGCTGATTTTTGCTGGCGCGGGCAGGCTTCCTGGAGCGGAGCGCCGCAGCGGTCCCCAAAACTTCTTTCATTGACTCCCAAACAGTGTCCCCTCTAAGCTGAGTCGGTGTGAGCTAGCTCACAGTTTCTTAGCCTCCGGCTCACAGATCTTTGTTTTAGCTCAGGAAGGCTGGCTCCCGAGCAAACTAATGTATGCAGCAGCCCAGTCGCTCAGCTCACAACTTTAATGCCAGTAGCTCACAAAGTAGGATGTTTGCTCACAAGACTCACAAAGTAGGATTTTTGCTCACAAGCGTTGCTCCCAAACCCAAGCAGCGCTCGACGGCTGCATTTCCCGGGGTTGGGAGACCAGCCACGTGCAGGGCTGTAGCTGCGCGCGCCGCTGCATTTGCTCGCCTCCATGTAGGGATGGAAACTGTCAAACTTGGAAACGACGGGGGTTCATTTGCTGTTTCTAGATTTCTGCGAACAAGTTTTAAACAGTCAGGCCAATGAGGAGGAGCAGGTCAGCCAGTCACTGAGAACTGCAGAGTGGATCCCAGCTCCCTCTGTCTTGAGACTTTAGCTAACTAATGCTTAAATAATATACAAATTAGTAAGCAAAATAAGATTAGTAAGTGAATATAAGATCAATTCTGGAGAGTTGATTATTGTACTCTGTATATTTAAATACTGGTTTTGTTTGATTTTGATTTACGCCAATAAAGGTACTGACTTGGCTGAAAAAAAGTGTATTTTTAAAAAGATGTTTGCAACCCTAGATGTATCACTTAGTTTCTTTTGCCCGCCCCGGTTTTCCACCCATATTTTGGCTGTAATTATTATCATTATTGCATTAATTCTTCAAAATTTCACAGACGAGACAAGGACGGTCTTTAATACACCTGTACTCTCATCGAAGGTTGATTTATTTTATCATTTAATTCTTTCATACCCCACCTTTCTCCCCTATTTATTTATTTTTTACGTTTGCATCCCGCCCTCCCCGCAAGCAGGCTCAGGGTGGCTAACAATATTTGGCATAGTGCACCAAATTCATATAAAACATTTTAAACCATTTAAAACAATTAAAGAATTTACAGTTAAAATGCTCACAGTAATTAAGTCAAGATGGCGTGACATATAAGACAGTACCCAATGATCTCAACTCGGTGATCTCCGGACTCCACAAGATGGTATGACACAATCTTGGTTAGGCTGGCCTCACCACAGGTATTAATTGTGGCCAATGGCGGTAGTGGTGGGCAGCTCCTAATTGAAGGCCTGGTGGAAGAGCTCCATCTTGCAGGCCCTGGAAACCCAAAGCGGCTTATATAATTCTGTTCTCCATGTTATCCTCACAACAGCCCTGTGAGGTAGGTTAGGCTGAGAGTGTGGCTGGCCCAATGTTGCCCAGGGTTCTTCCATGACATGAAAGGGGATCTGAGCCTGGGTCTTCCAGATAGTCTGACACCCTTAACCGCTTCACCACACTGGCTCTCCACACTGGTTCACTTGGTCACATACCCCTCTTCTGCTAGTACAAACGACTGCATGCTAGGGTTGCCAACTTCTTAACCAGCCTATGCTACTCTGCCTAACTGGAGCATGATCACACTGTGGAGACCTGCCACTTTAACTGCAGTTTCAGGGGAAAGTTGAAAAGTTGGCAGTTCATTTCTGCTGCGGTAGCTGCCCTGGTATTGGCTTTGGAAGCAGGTTGGGGCAAGGAATCTGGCCACAATAGACTCCTTTTCTAATGGTCAGCTTTTAGCATACAAGGAGAAAAAACAGGCGCTCACCAAATGTTTTAAAAGGCTCCACTGAAAGCAAAAATGAATGGCAGGAAAAAGACAACCAGGGACAGGGCCCAGCATACAGCGACAGCTGGAGAGTGAAGTGATTATAGTTGTTATGAAGGCCCCATAGGGGGAAGATGTGCAAAATTAGCACTAAAATAATTATTTTTATTAAAATAGACCCCTGACCGGGATGGCCCAGGGTAGCCCAACCTCCTCAGAGCTTAGCAGCTAAGCATGGGTGGCCCTGGTTTGTACTGGCAAACTACCTCTGAATGCCTCTTGCCTATGAGGTCGCCATAATCTGGCTACGACTTCATGGCATTTTCCACCATCACCTTACCTTGCTTTGACCTGGATGGCCCAGGCCAGCCCAGACTTGTCATATCTTGAGAGCTGAGCAGGGTCAGTCCTGGTTAGTACATTGATGGGAGACTACCAGGGAAGTCCGGGGTCGCTAGGCAGACGCAGTGTTGCCCTGCTGCCGCCTTATACAGCATCTATAAAGGTTATAGACTTTGACTGTAAAGCTGGACTGTGCAAATTAGTGTGCCAGGGCAATGGACTGAACGGCGGCCATGAGAATGTGCCACCTTACTGGAACGCTGGCATGTGCCCGGACGAGGGAAACCTTCTTCTGAAGCAACGAGCCTAGCCAGATGTGGACCCACAGAAGACCCGATGCCTCTCGCTCCTGCACCTCTGCAGCCCGATGCAAGAAGGCAAGTCAGCCTCCCGGACTCTGCAAACACACAGGACCAGCAGCAGTTCACTGAAGAGAAGCCTTGCTCTGCAAAGGGAACAAGACACTCCTTCACAGGCACCATGGAAAACTCTCTTCTCCATCACGCAGGCACCTCCCCCCCCCCTCCACCTCTGCATATTGACAACTTCAGGTGAAGCACGTACTCAGCTTCGCCCTAAACAAAAGAACTTCTTCCATGATTGGATTAGTGTGCAGGCACATCCGTGAGCCACCCATCCTGATAATGCAGCTGTTAACCATTGGATGGTTAACACCAACTACCGGCAATGGAGCTGGGACATCGCTATTCTTTTCTTTCTTTTGTCTTCCCCCATTTCCCTTAAGAGGTGTCTCTATTAGTCTACCACTATTTCAATTCGTAAAGGTAAAGGTTCCCTTGCTCGAAAACCAGTCGAATCCGACTGTATGGTTGCGGTGCTCATCTCCATTTTCAAGCCGAAGAGCCAGCGCTGTCCGAAGATGTTTCTGTGGTCATGTGGCCAGCATGACTAAACGCCAAGGTGCACAGAACGCTGTTACCTTCCCACCAAAGCGGTACCTATTTATCTACTTGCAATTTCTTGCTTTCGAATTGCTAGGTTGGCAGGAGCTGGAACCCGTCATGCGGCACTCGAGACAGGAGCTCACTCCGTCATGCGGCACTCGGGTCTCGAACTGCTGAACTACCAACCTTCCAGCCTGCAGTTCAATTGCCCAACGATTAATCCCTTTTTCCTGGCCCATTAACAGTAGTTATGCTTCATGGGGACTATGTGACCAAGGAGGCATCTGCTTAAGGTCTCCTTTTTCTTCATGTATAAAAGGAGAGCGTTCAGCCATTGCACTCTCTTTCTCATTTCTATCCTAACCCCACCCTATCTTGCTGGCTCCATTCCTTGCGCAATTCGGAGCCTTCCCATGTGTGTTGCTGGCCAACTCACAATCCCCTTTCCTTAGATATTCCCCTCTTTCGCTGCAGATTCTACTCACCCACGTCGGAGACGGCGCATAGTCCAACCAATGATTTCTCCTGCTAATGCAACCGTCTCTATATTTTTCTACCTAAGATTCCTAGATCTGTATTGTGTGTATGTTTGATTTTATATTGTATGTGTGAGAATCATTAGTAAAACAACCACTACTTTTAGACATCTTGTCTCAGCATCTATTTCTGGGCTCTGGATAAACAGACTCCAGTATACACAGGTTATTGATCCCGTAATTAAAGCCTATTGCCATTTAATATTCATATTTCCCCACTCTTTCTTAAAGAAATAAGGCAATTTGGCTAACTGCAGGCCATAGCAAACCACCTGTGAGTCAGGGACAACAGCAAGCAGGTCCAAACACACTCTCCAGAGAAAGTTATGCTTTACTGGAATCAGTGTTCCCTCTAAGCTGACTTAGTGTGAGCTAGCTCACAGTTTTTTAGCCTCCAGCTCACACATTTTTGTCTTAGCTCAGGAAGGATGGCTCCAGAGCACACTAATTTATGCAGCAGCCAAACTGTTCGCTCACAACTTGAATGCCACTAGCTCACAAAGTAGAATTTTTGCTCACAGGACTTCACAGCTTAGAGGGAGCATTGATCGGAATACTGTTCCATAGCCAAGTAGTACAGGTACATTGTCAGGAATAGTGATTAATGCAAGGGACTCTGTACATATACTCTGATGCTTCCTCTAGCTAAGCAAATGAAATTCAAGCACACGGGCGGGAATTCTCCCGGCGGGACATTACATCATAAACGGGAGACTCTCCCCAGCCCCTGAGAGCAGAAATATTCACACCGATAATGCAACTCAAGCTCTCCCTTCCCGTCAAGGCCACACAGAGAGCGCCCGCCTGGCTGAGCCAGTTCGCACGGGGGAAGGAGCACCTCCCTTACGTTACCCATGGTAGCTAAGCAAAGCAAGCATGTGGCATGCGTACAGGTCGGGGATGAAGGAAAACAAAGAAAGCATGACAGCTAGGTGACACTGTGGTCCTCTCCATGCCTTGGGAACACTCCTGGGTTGGCGTGAGTCGACTGCAACTGGATGGCAGTTAATTGTTGCCCTGGCCTGGGTGGCCCAGGCTAACCTGATCCCATCAGATCTTGGGAGCTAAGTAGGGTTAGCCCTGGTTAGTGCTTGGATGCGGGACCATCCAGGAAGTCAAAGAATCATCAGGCAGAGGCAGGCAATGGCAAACCAACCCTGCTCATCTCTCGCCTTGGAAACACTACAGGGCCGCCATAAGTCAAGCTGCAACCTGTTGGCGCTTTCTACCACTGCATTAAAATAAAGTATTGCTAAAATTGCTGTCATGTATTATTACTGGAAAATGCAGAGAGAACTTGGTGTGAATGGCTACAGCGAGCCCTCGAATTGTCCAGCAAACAATAACCAGATATAAAGGCCAGGTGTTTTGTTCCGCCTTCCAGCTGAGTCCAGCCTGCAACTTAATTCTGAGAGCTGTTTTGAGTGGCCCTCACTCGAGCAAAGCCCCCCTCTCCGCCCTCCGCAAACTCTTGTTGGCCTGGCCTGCCGTTCTCATCCCGCCGTTCCTCCGAATGAATGCCAAGGAGAAGAGGAAATTTATAGCCGCTGTCTGGCAAGAAGGGCTTCTGAAAGGAAAGAGCAGTAAACCTTTCCAGCGGAGATGGATCTTGGAAGGAGCTTTCCCCCTAGGGTGTCTCAGTGCAATCCTAAACAGCTATGCCCTTTTAAACCCATTGGCTCAGAAAAGTATAACTCTGCATGGGATTGCACTGTAATTCTGCCATGGATTTGTACTGGTGAAACTTTCTCATCTTTGACACTATTGCCCTTGTTTTCTCTCAAGAAAATTAAGCCGAGGATCACATCTCTTCTATTTGCTTAACAAAAAAAACAGTTTGAGCAGCGGCTGCTCTGAATGGCTACTCAGTTGCAACATTGCAAAAAAAAACCCACCCCTGTGCCCAACAGTAATTTAAACCCCACCGAGCGCCTATGAGATGTTTTTTGCCCTAAGTGCCTGCTCATTCGTTCGTGGGAATAGGCCTCCCGAAGATATTCTCCAGAAAGTAGCCTGGCCCACTTGGCAACAAATTGGGCATTCAGGGGCTGCCAGTTTTGCTACAAATAAAACATCCCGTCTGACAGTGAGCAAGACGACCGGATGCTTTGCTCGTAAATGCTGGAACACTCAGACACGCTTGGCCGTAAGGACCATCTTAGGCTAAGAGTTTTGTTCACAGTGATCTCAGAGCATGGTAACTAAGCAGGGTTGGCCTG
The DNA here is from genome assembly GCA_029375565.1 of Gekko gecko. Taxonomy (NCBI): domain Eukaryota; kingdom Metazoa; phylum Chordata; class Lepidosauria; order Squamata; family Gekkonidae; genus Gekko; species Gekko gecko. Next base: position 34,021,233 of record JAPDNY010000017.1, on the reverse strand, counting down.
GTTAGCACCTTGATGGGGAGATCACCGAGAGAGCCCCGGCGCTTCGCAGAGGCAGGGAAATGGCAAACCGCCTCTGCCCATCTCTGGCCTTGAAAACCCTATACGTAAATCAGCTGCAACACGACAGTGCTTTCCACCACCAAGGTCACAAACCTGAGACTGGCGGTCTCACTTCAGTGCAGATGGGTACAGACTAGGCTTGCCAACCTCCCGGTGTGATCAAAACAAAGAAACACTGCGATGAAGTCGACAATAACATTTAATGAGCACTGGCCAGCCCAGCTGAAAAAAGAAGGCTTCTAGCCAGATATAAAAATAAGAGGACTGGTTGCTACTATTAAGAAATTATGTAACTGGCTTGCTCCTTACACAATTGCTTGAAATGGAACTTTAAGTAAGTTTAAATTTGTTAAAGTTAAAAATTAATAATTTTCAAAAATTTAAAAATTAGAATTAAGCTCGTTTCCATTCAGCTTCATGTTCCTCTCTATGCTAAATAATCATGTGTGCTTTAGGATATTTTGAAGAAGAAGTCAAGCTGTTATAATTTGAAGAAAGTAGAAAAAGAAGTTAAGGCTGCAACTATTTGAAGGAAGCTAAAAAAGGAAGTCAAAATGTGTCAAAAGGCTGGCACCTTGTCACTTAATAGGGCTACTCCTTTTTTTTTCTTTAGTTTTTAGAAACGACAACAACAGCAAAAAACATAACAAAACATATACAAAACAAATCAACAAACTGACCAGACGACATCAATAATAAAAAATAGCAACCACAACAAAACGGCATAAGAGTCCATGCCGTCTAGTCTTACACAGTAGCAGATATCCTCAGCTTTCACCCCTTAACATACATCAAAATTTGTCTCTTTTAACGACCTATGAAATCCCGACCAATACTTTTCAAATTCTTCCACACTTTTCTCTTCCAACATAAATGTCAATTTCTCCAATTCTGCTATGTCAGGGGTGGGCAAACTGCGGCTTGGGAGCCACATGCGGCTCTTTCACACATATTGTGTGGCTCCCAGCAGGGCAGCTGGGGAAGTGAAGGGGAGGCATGCATTTGATCCCTTCCTCCCTTCCTCCCTTCCCCGTCCCTCCTATCTATTTCTCTCTCTCTCTCTTTCTTTCCACCTCTTTCATTCTTTCTTTCCACCTCCCCCTCTTTCTCTCTCTCTTAGACAAATAAATATCATTGGACAAATAAATATCATCATCAATATCTGTTTTTACCCCTTTTGTTTTTATTTTTGGCAGTCTCCTTTAATGGTAATAAAAAAGCAAATCTGCCTATTTTCTAAATAAAAATGTGCACGTAATATTTGTTCATGTCTTGCGGCTCTCAACCATCTGAAATTTATTCTATGTGGCTCTTACGTTGAGCAAGTTTGCCCACCCCTGTGCTATGTCATATAACTTATAAACAAGTTCCTCTCTAGTAGGAATATTTCTGTCTTTCCATCTCTTAGCAAAGACGATTCTTGCTGCCGTCACAACTTGCATAATTAAATATAATTCCTCTTTCTTAAACATATCAGGGATAACATTTAACAGAAAGCACTCTGGTACAAATGAATTTTTTTCCCCCAAGTATCTTATCAATAACCTCTTTTACCATTCTCCAAAACTTTTTTGCCTTACTGCATGTCCACCACATAGGACTACTCCTGAGGAAGACAACTGAAATGAGTGTATAACCGGGTGCTCATTGAGGGTATTGGAAATGTTAGAATTTCCAAAGTTTTTATTAATATACAGAATTGGAGGATATTGGATTTTGTCTTGAATATGTTAGAATGTCTAAAGTTTGTACTGATGTACATAATTGTCATTAAATGTTATTGTCAACTTCATCACAGTGTTTCTTTGTTTTGATATATTGTCTGTCACTGTGACCCCTCCCTTGATCTTTGCAACCTCCAGGGGTTAGCTGGAGACATCCTGGGATTCCAACTGACCTCCGGCTGAGAGAGATCAGCTCGCCTGGAGAAAATGGCCGCTTTGGGAGGTAGACTCTACAGCAGAGGTGTCAAGACTCATTTGTTACAAGGGCCAGATCCGACATAAATGTCACTTTGTTGGGCTGGGCCTTGTGTGCCATAAAATGTAATGCCCGGTACCGGAGATAGAAACTATATAAAGGACAGCAGCTGGTAAGTTCTGAGTTGGTGTATCCTCACTGCAAATCTCCATGGGCTGGGAGGGGGTACAGAGGAAACCCCACATAAGGCAGACTGGAGAGGCAGCGGTGCAGCGCTGCGCAGATGCTCCCACGCTGCTTGACTGCTGCAGACGAGGTTGTTCCGCCATGCTGGAGCCACAATTGGAGTGGCTCTGCCCACTCCTCCCTGATCAGTCTCCTGTCCCCTCCCTTGGACTGGTTGCTCGCGGGCCATAGAAGAGTCCTGGAAGGGCTGGTTCTGGCCCCTAGGCTTTATGTTTGACACCTCTGCTCTACGGCATCATACCCAATGAAACCCCTCCCCTCCCCAAAGCTGCCCTTCTTCAGGCTCCACCCCCCAAATCTCCAGATGTTTCCCAGCTAGAAACCCAAGCGAGGATGGCTGTACCCAGGGGTCATTTCGCAGCAAAAGAGGTGCAGGAGCTCATTAGCATAACTCATTAGCATAACTTATTTGCATATGCCACACCCCCTGACATCACTGGAAGTGTGTCAGAAGGCAACAGCCACCACTCAGGCTCCATCCCTAGGGACTGTCTTTCCACTCTGGGGGCTGTCATTCCAGTCCCAGAGTAGCCTATCTGGGCTCAGGAGGAATGCTACACGTGCTGCTTTGTGCTCCTGCTGGGAGCTGGGGGCGGAGCTTGCTGCTGCCTGTGCTTCTAGCTGCCGGAGCTCCGCTCCTGCGCGCTCCTGCTCCAAATGACCCCTGGCTGTACCACGTCAGTGCAGGCTCACATCACTGGATGCTTCTCCATACAATCCTTCCCCATGCAGAAATCTAGATGTCAGGTGAAAGGATTCTAGACTAGCTTTCATCTGCGTGTGGGGACGTGAGTGGCATCTTTATGCTTCTTGTATTGGGAAGCCCTAAGCTGCCAGATTTTTTCTTTTGCTAACTGTTGCTGTTAAATACAGACTTTTCACGTGGAGACCACAGCAGTGAGGGAACAACGAGTGCCATTGTGCCCCAGAATGGGGAGGCCGCATCTGTTCTCTGTGAGAAATGCTAATGGAGAGCTAATTAGGCATTCAGGAGCCGTTTCCTCTCCTCTTTAGGACAATGGCCGCGTTTATGAGATCCGTGCCAGTGGTGGAGAAACTGTACGTGGAAGATGTTGAAAGTAATCAAAGATTTTCCTTGAGTTCTGGCCAAATTAAGACGAGCGGAAGGCTAACAATGGCTCCGCTTTGAAATGCCTCCAAATTTCCCACGAGACGAATGAGGTTTATTTTGTTCTTGGGGAGGAGAGGAGAGGCAGTGAGGGAATATCTCCTTTCCCATTGCAAGTGTCACATTCAAAGGGTACCCCACGGATCCCCCACCTTTGCATACAAGCCCTGGTGGTTCCCATTGTCCCAGTTTTCTGGTATGTGTCTCAGATAAAGTTTCACAAGAGTGGCCCTGCTGATCTGCAGTAGAAGAGCCAAATTTGACTACCACAGCACCATAGAGACTCACAAGATTTCTACGGTAAAAGCATTTGAAAATCAAAGCTCTCGTCATCAGGGTTTTAACTACTGAAAACTTATACCGTGGCAATCTTGTTGGTCTTTAAGGTGTCACCGGACTTGAATACACTTCAGTATCTAATAAAGAAAGACTTGCTATTCATCCCTCTTTGGGGGATATTATTTTATGGTTGTGAGTTGCTATTCTTTACATTTCAGCTCTGTGCAACTTAAATTTTCAAATTGGGAAGGAACATCAATGCGGCTCGTTCATTTTGTGCATGTGCACATAAAGATACATACCTGAAGATTACGGAGCCCTGTGGCACACACTGATGGCAGTTTCCACATGTTACGTGGCAGATGAGTTTCATTTCAAAGAGCAATGACCAGTGTTATATGTAGGGTTGCCAACCTCCAGGTGGGGCCTGGAGCCATCCCAGAATTACAGCTGATCTCCGGACAACTGAATAGGGACACCAGCCTCCAGGTGGGACCTGGGACTCCCTCAGAGTTTCAGCTCATCTCCGGAGATCAGTTCCTCTGGAGAAAATGAATGTTTTGAATGGTGAACTCTATGGCAGGATGAACCCCCTGAGGTCCCTGTCCTCCCCAGGGGGGACCTGGGAACCCTACAGCAGAGACCAGTTCCCATGGAGAAGATGGACGCTTTGGAAGGTGGAGTCTATGACATTATACTGTGTGGGGGTCCCTCCCCTCCCGAAAGCCCCCTCCAGGCTCCACTTTCTCCAGGAGTTTCTCAGCCTGGAGTCAGCAACCCTAGCTGCACAATTGCTGTCTGTGAATGGGTTTGGCCTAAAGGGACTGGCGCCAGAGCTAATGTCTAAAGGATATTCATGTTCCTTAATGACCACGAAGTGTTTCTTCAGTGAGTGCTAAATGTGGGGAGATGGTTCCCCACAGGCTCCGCTAAAATCTCGACCAGGACTCGGGGAAGGTGGTTCCTCCCAGCTGAGTGGAGGGAGCAGGTGTGTATGTGTGGGAAGAAAAAGCAGGCTCTACGTTAGGGAGATGAAACAGCTTTTCCAGCCATGATCCTCATTGTAATAATTCCACAAGCACACCGTGCCAGAAGAAGAACAGATTGGATTTATACCCCGCCCTTCACTGCCCAAAGGTGTCTCAGAGCGGCTTACAAACTCCTTTCCCTTCCCCTCCCCACAACAGACACCCTGTGAGGTAGAAGAAGAGAAGAGATTGGATTTATACCCCACCCTTCACTGCCCAAAGGTGTCTCAGAGCAGCTTACAAACTCCTCTCCCTTCCGCTCCCCACAACAGGCACCCTGTGAGGTAGAAGAAGAGAAGAGATTGATTTACCCCACCTTCACTGCCCAAAGGAGTCTCAGAGGGGCTTACAACCTCTCTCCCCTCCCCACAACAGACACCCTGGGAGGTAGGCGGGGCTGAGAGAGCTTCTGACAGAAACTGTCCTTGAGAGAACAGCTGTGCCAGAGCTTGTGACTGACCCAAGGTCACATCAGCAGGTGCCAGTGGAGGAGTGGGAGAATCAAACCCGGCTCTCCCAGATCAGAGTCCGCGCACTTAACCACTACACCAAACTGGCTCTCACGACACCAAACTGATTGAAAGTTTTACTGGGACAGAAGCAGGACCTTTCCTGACCTCTGCTTGAACAAAAAATAACAGCCAACAACCAGCAGAGGACAGTGAAATGGAAACTACAGCAGGAGCTTTTCTGCCCTAAGAGACCAGGGGGAAATAACTAAACAGTTCAATAAGGGAACATCACCAAATTCACCAGTGGCCACGACATGACACCAGTGCTGTATTATGTAGGATGTGTGGCTTAATACGGTTGCCAAATTGTTGGCAGGGCCTGCAGATCTCCCCATAATCACAACTAAGGCTGCTACTTCCGGGTTGAGAAATTCCTGGAGACTTTGGGGGTGGACTCTAAAGGTTGGGCTTTGGGGAGGAGAGGGACTTTGATAGGGCACAAGGCCACTCTGTCCAACTCCCAAAGCAGCCATTGTCTCCAGATGAGCGGATCTATTTTGCCTGGAGGTCAGTTGTAATCTATTTTGCCTGGAGGTTGGCAACCCTAATTACAACTGATATTCCAGTGACAAAGATCAGTTCCCGAGGAGAAAATGGCTCCTGTGGGAGGTGCACAGCACTCTGTGGCATTACACCCTCATGTTGTCCCTTTCCTCCCCAGGCTCCACCCACAAAGATCCAGAAATTTCTCAACCCGGAGGTGTATGCTAACTTTATTGGGCCCCAAGCATGGTTAGCATCAGGTTGTGTACCCTTGTCATGCCAGGACCAAGCAGCAAAAGAAAAAGGAAAAAAGAAAAGAAATCCTTCCTGTTGAAAACATAATCACTGTCTCTTAATTAAAATTAAGTTAATTAAAATCAAGTTAAAGCAAGCTGGGCACACAAAAAAACTCTCTGGCTGCACAGAGGCCCCTGGGACGCAGATGCCGTGGAAGCGATTTGGATCTGTCTTTCGAGCACAGCTCGGGGACACAGAAATCCTTTGTAAGGCAGAGAGAAGAAGGAAAGAAAAAGGTACTGGTGTTATGTGGACAGAGAAGAAAGTTATTTTTGAGCAGTATTCCAGGTGTAATCTCCATAAAAGGCATAGTGTCATCTAGTGGTTGGAAAGCGTACAACTTCATAAGCAAAATCACAGTGTTAGGTTCTAAACAAGGGTCCCCAACCTTTTACAGGCTGTGGGCACCTCTCGAATTCTGACACTGGGGGGGGGGTTGCCACCACAAAATGGCTGACACAGGAGTACAGCCAAGCACAAAATGTCATGTTAACAGATCTTCCGTTAAAACGCTCTCCACAACACTTTGGGCAGTGATGCTTTATTAGAGATATGCATACTACAGGAACTGGTTCTTTGTCAGGACTGAAGAACGTGCGCGAAATTCAGAAGTTACAGGTAAAAACCAATGCACCCCCACACTCCATGCATACGTCAGCATTCGGCCCCTAGCATATACGTCATTCGGCTCCTAGATAAGACATATACTGTGTTTTATCTACTCCAGCCTAGCAAAAGAGTCTCCAAGGCCAAATCCCATGAGAACAGGCCGAGGGGTGCAACTTGAGGAATAATTATGGCTACTACAGACAGGCACTCAACCCACACGCACTCCCCTCAGGAATTCCCTCCCCCCTAAAGCATGGCAAGGTGAACAGTGAAGCATAACGGAGAGAAGCGAAACTGAAACCGTGACACAAGTGCGCAACTGTGATAATAACTCCTCAACATTTCAGGCATATTTGTAACAGTAACAGTAATTTGTAACATTTAAGGGGATGTCTTATAAAATGAACATACTGTGAACAGCATTTTCATGCCTACACACAGTTTACCTTCAGTCACGCAACAAAGCTCCTTGTGCTGGAGGGGGGGGAGCTGCTGCTGAAGCCGCTCTTTCAACATCTGCACAGCTGATCAAATCTCCAGCGGCTGGTCATAAGCCCTGCTGGGCAAAAGCCCCTCTCACTCTCTAATAAAAACACTTGGCAGGTGCCAGGAAAGGTGCCAGCTGGTGCCATCTTGGGGATCCCTTGTTGCGTAAGGTTATCCTTCTCTAACCCTGAGAACTTTCTCTGGGGTGACTAAATGCAATATTTCTCCAAACAGGGAAAAACCTCAAGTTGCTCATGTTGGTCTGCTATTATTATAGAATTGCCAGCCTGAGCCTGGGCACTGCCAGGGCAGGGCCACAGCCAGCAGCGGGGCTTTGGGAGCTGGGCCCCCACAATTAGGGTGGAGCCCCATCGCAGCTAAAGCTCCCCCCCGTCTTCACCAGCCAGGCTCTCAGACTCACTGGCTAGTACAGACGACACACTGGCTGGCGCAGATGCAGCGAGGTGCCAGGGCCAGCCATTGAGTCAGGCCATTGGAGAGCTGTTGGAGAGAGGCTGTTGGAGAGCCAATGGCCTGTCTCATTGGCTGGCAAAGAAGGGGGTGAAAGGAGGAAAGCTTGAGTGGCTCAAGTTGAGCCTGGCTGTCTCCTCTTGGGCTCTCCTTCTCCCTCTCCAAATGGAGAGGGAGGAGGCAAGTCACTCATGGTGACGTCACTAGAGACATCACCACGTGGAGAGGCCACAACACCTGCCCAAAGTCCAAAGCCCCCTGCTGGCGAATATCCTGGCTATGGGACTGTGCCAGGGGCTTACCTGAAGGGGGGGCTTGTGGGTGACATGAGGATGTTGCTGATGTTGCAGTGACACCACTTAAGCATGACCCAGAAGTGACATCACCATGTCAGGGCAACATTCTAGCATTCTATGGCTTAACCATAGAGTTTTGGATGAATGCTAGAGCATCACCCAATCTGATGATGTCACTTCTGGGTGGCGATGGAAGTGACATCACAGTGCCAACACCAATCAAACGCACGCCCCTGGAATTTTTCTACCTTTGGCCAGCAAAGCAGTGGCAGGAAAGGCAAGTGGGGAGCAGAAGGTGGACACCCGGCATCCCTAGCTGCAACCAAGAAAAACAAATGACCTTGACATAAACTGCAATCCTAAGAACTGAACTTCACTGAATAAAATGGGACTTCTTCTTTTTAATAGTCCTGGTTAGGACTGCTTCCATAGATGTTCACTTTTAACAATCACCCACTTCTGTCTTGTGCCTGGAGTCACAATTTCACTTGCATTAAGGGAGGGCAAAGTGGCTGATCCCTTTCAAGGCGTAAGTATGCCGACCCCCTGTCTATCAGGAGGGGTCGTTTCAACTAGCAATAGGGGTACCTCAGGAGTCCATGTACCAGACAGCTTGACATATGTGCACTCAAAGATGGATGCCAGGACTGGCAGGCCCCATAATCATGCCTAGGCGGTGACCCCCTAGGAAGCACATGAGACCTTGCTCGGACAGCCGCGACTCCCCCTCCGCCCAGCCACCATCTGCACACTCCGGACTATGGACTTGCCTCTCCCCAGAGTTACGGCTTTCAGTCTCAATCACTAATCCTATCAATCTCGCCTCAGCCTTCCTCCCTACGTTTCCTTCACAAGGAGAAGTCCTGACTTCTACTCCTTTTCCACACCCCAAGCCCAGGTGGTTCATCAAGCAGTATAGTTTCTGTTTTGATTATTTTAAATTAGCAATCCATTAGTTCTTCAGCCTCCGGAGAAGTAATCAGGAATCCAAACCAATTGTACTTTGCATCCAAAAAAAGAGCCTCCAATCTCTTTTGTCCACTAGTTGCTGTAGATTTTCTGGGTTATGTGGCCGTGGTCTTGGCATTGCCTACAATGCCAAGACCACGGCCACACAACCCGGAAAATCTACAGCAACGAATGAACTCCGGCCGTGAAAGCCTTCGACAACATAACTTTTGTCCACTCCTGGAAACTCTATACAGAGTTTCCAAACTACATGGTTTCATCCCTGATTAATCTCATCAATGCTTTGTTCTGAGGAACCCCGCGCATTAGCAAGCCCTCTGGACACGTTTTTGGGTATAACTAGCCCAGCGCAACTCCATTGCTGTGTCTGTGGTCTCTTGAGTGCCTACCAACATGCACCCCCAGTATACTGGGTCTTTCCTGCCAGCAAAGCGCTGGTCCTTTTGCCATCTCTCCTTCTTCATGGATGTCTTCAGGAAAGGTAGCTATCACCTCAACCCCCGCTATTCTCCCACTCCTCTCTTTAATTTCCACAGATCTTGAATGTGTGTATGTTCCATGTGTGTGCCTTGGATGTTAATCCCCTTAATTTCCCTTCAATAAAACATTCTCTATCTTACCCTTGGCCTGGTCATTGAGAGCTCTCTTAAAAGGAAAGATTCCAGTAAACATTGGTAGGCAGGGCTTTTTTTTGTAGAAAAAGCCCAGCAGGAGCTTGTTAGCATAACAGGCCACACCCAACAGCAGAAACTCATTAGCATATTAGGCCACACACCCTGGCAGCACAGCCTATTAGCATATTAGGCCACACCTCCATGTTACCAGAAGTGTGGTCATCCAGCCACACCCACCTTTTGCTTCTTATTCTGTTTACCTTGTTTGCTGTCAAAACCCAGGGCTTTTTTTTGGTAGCAGGAACTCCTTTGCATGTTAGGTCACACCCCCCTAATGCAGCCAATCCTAATGAGTTTCTGCTGTTGGGAGTGGCATGTTATGCGAATGAGTTCTTGCCGGGCGTGGCCAACTTGGGAGCCAGCCGGAACTCTGTTCCTGTGCGTTCCTGCCCCAAAATAACCCTGTTGGTAGGAGGTCCCCACTAACACCCCACCTCTTGCTGAGGCCTGCCATTTAGCTAAAAAAAACCCAGAAACTGAAAGCAGTAATTCCGCTTCTTAAATCTAAGCTGGTAGGGGTAACAAAGGGCCTGATCCTGCTGCCACTGCCACCACCCAAAGGGGGGGGGGCAGGCAGATATATCTGTAGCCTGCTGCTGCAAAGTCCGGGGTGGGCCCTGTTAGCTGTCTAATAGTGCTGATCCCAGACGCCATATAAAAGCAGAGGGTGACTGGACTTCCCTGGTTCCTCTCCAACACTCTACCCGGTGGTAGAAAGTGCCATCAAGCTGCAGCTAACTTATGAAGAAGAAGAGATTGGATTTATACCCCGCCCTTCACTTGGAGTCTCAGAGAGGCTTACAAACTCCTTTCCCTTCCCCTCCCCACAACAGACACCCTGTGAGGTAGGCGGGGCTAAGAGAACTCTAACACAAGCTGCTCTTTCAGGAACAGCTGTGCCAGAGTTTGTGACTGACCCAAGGTCACATCAGCAGGTGCAAGTGGAGGAGTGGGGGAATCAAACCCGGTTCTCCCAGATTAGAGACCACACACTTAACCACTACACCAAACTGGCTCTCCAGTTGAATTAGGTGCCATTCAAACACTTTGAGGGGAAAAGACGGATGCATTCATAAATGGCCTGAACTGAACCAGGAGTCATGAACAAGATTTCAGTGGCGGAGCATCTGCTTGACATGCAGAAAGTCCCAGGTTTAATTCTCGGCATCTCCAGCTAAAAGGATCAAGTGAAGGACTCTTGCCTGAGACCCTGGAGAGCCCCTGCCAGTCTGAGTAGACAGTACTGACTCAGAAGGACTCAAGGGGTCCAATTCAGTACCAGGCAGCTACACATGTGTTGAGTTGTGCCATAATTACAAATATGCCTGCTTTGCACCTTACTTTTGCACCAAATTGCCAGTCAGGGGGTTATTGGGGAGGGGGGGAACTTTACAACTTCCCTTGTAAAGATTTCTTGATGTATTTCTGCAAATTGTGCCTTGAAGGCTACACTGCATGAAGAGATCTTTCTGCTGCAGGGAGCCCTCTAGTGAAAAAAATTGTACCACAATTTACTTGCTGTTTTGGATGGAGTGCACTAAGCTCCAGGAAATGTTTTTTTGCTAAGTCTTATGACTATGTCGGCTCGGGTAACCGATGCCCAGTTTCCCTTCCCCAACACAGTGCGGCTGTCATGCGAAACAGCTCTATGCGGAAGTGACAGCCATTGAAAATCCGTGGCGTTGTTTACATCCCAATAAAGTGCTTTGAGGTCACAATGTAAGTATGAACGGAAAAAAAAGATCAAAGAAATGAAGTAAAAGAAAACCAAGCAATCACGTATTCATTTTGTCATGCTTATATCCTACTTTCCTTCCATTGTGGAACACAAAGCACGCTACATCGGAGGCCCAGAAGGTTTCCCAGCTAAAAACTGACCAGACCTGGCTTAGTTGCAGTAAATATCTTCGAGGGATACCCTGGGAAGTCCGGATGACTGCATCTAATAGCAGACTAGCTGGCCCCTGCAGAATGGAGCCATCCACAGAGCCAGTTGTAACGAGTGCTACAATATATGGTTCTTTGCTTTTTTAAAGATTAACGATTGGATTAATTATATTGCACTTTTGCACTTCTGTTGATTTTTAACCGGTTTGCCTTACGTGTTGATTGAATTGCAGCTATCTTGCTTTTTGTCTTTCCAGAAGGCGAGATGCTGATGTTTTTAAATGCGGCACGTACTTGTGTAACTTGCCACTCTCGCTGATGAAGACCTTTGTGCTGAAACATGTTTGATATTAGCGTGTTTCTTTCTTAGGCCAGAATGTTCTTATCTTTAATAAATGTTTGGTATGAAACGGCTGATGTTAATTATGGGGAGAGGGTAAACGGCAGACCTTGTTTTCTTATTTTAAAGAGTGTTCTCTTGCGGCAAGGAGATTTACGGTTTGCAAGCAATTGCATATTTTCTTAGGTTCGCTTGGCTGTTTATAATCCACATAGACTCTTCCTTGACCTTTGCGTCATTTTCCAATCAGGGACCAAGGAATAGGCACCGTGCCCAATAAATTGGGACCCCTGCAGTGCCCTCCCAAGCAGAGCTACATCTGTAGCCTGTTCCTGATCTCAGGACATAACAACATCCTTCTAAGCTATTTAAGTCAATGGGCCCAGAAAGGGAGGGGCTGTGGCTCAGTGGCAGAGCATTTGCTTTGGATGCAGAAAGTCTCAGTCCCCGGCATCTCCAGTTAAAAGGATCAGACAGTAGGTGATGTGAAAAACCCCTGCCTGAGACCCAGAGAGCCCCTGACCTCGAGGGACCAAGAGTCTGATTCAGAATACGGCAGCCTCATGCGTTCAAGTGTGCTTGTTCTATATCAGCCTTCCAAGTATGGCAGTCAATCAGTTTGTGTCAATCATCCTTCCAGTATGGCAGTCGATCAGCTCAGAAATCTGTTACCAGCACAGTTAACTGTGCGGCTGTGGTCACACAAGCCGTTTGGCGCGATGCAGCCACCCCTCCCCTCCGGGTCAAATGGGTGCAGACAGACAGCCACATCTGTCAGGCGTTCCCCCCACATACTCACCCAGTCATAGGACGACTTGGAGCCAGGTTAAAAAGGCACCGCATCACAAGTGGTGTTTTTGGTTCCCCACACATTCATTGCGCATGGCCGGATGCCTGAACGCGGGGGAGCACACACAGAATGGATTTGTCAGTCTGAACCTGCAGATCCGTTCCCCCCGCTAGGTGGAGTTTTTTTGCATTTTTGCCTGTATGTGCATGTGCACACATGCACATGAGCACGTGCACACGCATGCATTTTGAAAAATGACCAGGCAGCGCGCTCCATGGCTGAGGCGTGGCAGTAATGTGGATGCTTGACTACAGGATATCTAAGTGGGTAACCTGCAGCAGGGTGTGCTGTCTGGATGATATGCCCTGCAACACTTTATAATTAGAGGCGGCACCATCTTGTGCCAAGCCACCAGTGTGACCACAGCCTGTGTTTATCTTTTACACACTTGCAGCAAATTGAGGAGACAGGCACGAGGAGCTCCAGGTCCAGAGCCAATCGGGCAAGCCGTTGGACTGGTTTGAGCCCTGCCATTTTTATACCTGTGATCTGCCCCACTCCAGCCAGCATAACGTTTGCTGCTCCACTGTTTTTGAAAAGCACCCTTTCCTCTCTCTCACACCCACATCTCTCGTTCATCTCTTGGGTTGGTAGTTCCTTCTGGGCACTGCCTCCACTAGCCAGCTCTGCCTGTAGAGTGGAAACCAGGAAGAACACATGGATAATGAGGCCTCCATTCACATTGTTTGCACATTAATTCTCTGTCGCCAGTATGATGCACAGCCCTATGAAGTCATTGTTGCTAAACACAAAGGGAGGCGTGAAAGGAACACAGCCGTTAATGATGCCACAGTTGAGAGCAGCTGCAGGGGGGGAGGGGATCTGGGCCGCGTGCAAGAATTGCAAATGGGGTTGGCAGCTGGCGGTGGTGGAGTGATGGAGCAGAAGTGTGTTTCAATGAAAATGTACTAACGGATTTGATAAGGCGCTTTGGTTTTGCAATGAAGGGGGCGTGTCTTTCAGGCAGTTCTATGTGTTGATCATGTGGGTTGAGTTTGTCCATAGGGTTTCCATCCTCCAGGGGCGCCTGGAGTTCTCCCAGAAATATAATTGATCTTCAGATGACAGCGATCAGTCCTCCTGGAGAAATGGCTGCTTCGGAGGGTGGGCTCTATGGTATTATATTCTACTGAAGCCCCTCCCATCCCCAAACTCCACCCCAAACTCTCCAGGAACATGCCAACCCAGAGCTGGCAAACCCAAAGTGTGCATGTGTGTATAATCATTTCTGATGCTACCTGACGAGCACCTTATTCATTTTGGAGATGCAGCACTGTTCCAGAATCATTGCTGCCGTTTTAAAAGTCAGAAGCAGTCCCCTGACAGTCTACCTTGAGGGGAGATAGGTAGGTAGTTTGCAGGCCTATAGCTTAGAGGGAGTGGCATTTGGGGGCAACACACCCAAATATGTCATGCCTCCCCCACAATGAATTCCCAGGTTCAAAAGAATCGGTACCTAGTCCTTTTCATTGCAGACATATGAAGGAAAATGGATGATCCTTCCTTCCTTCCTTCCTTCCTTCCTTCCTTCCTTCCTTCCTCCCTCCCTCCCTCCCTCCCCTCCTTCCTTCCTTCCTCTTGCTAGCCCAGAAGCCTTCCTCTTTGCTAGCCCAGAAGTCCTCAGAAGGCTAGCCTAGAAGGCCTTGTGTATCATTAGGAGGAAAACCCGGTTTTGGTTTTGCGGCTAGTAAAGATTACGGGCACTGGACCTGCTCTTCAAATCCAACCCAGGACAGTTCTGGGCCTAGATTGGGGTTGCCTCCCTCCAGGTGCAGCCCAGAGATCTTCTGGAATTAGAACTGGTCTCCAGGCAACAGAGATCAGTTCCCTTGGAGAAAATGACAGCTTTGAATGGTGGACTGAATGGCGTTATACCCTGCTCAGGTCCCGCCCCTCCCCAAGCCCTCCCCCCCAGTCTCCACACCAAAATCTCTGGGTATTTCCCAACATAGAGCTGGTGGGCACCCTAGCCTAGATAGACAGAAACCAGGAGGAGCCTTACTTAAGTATTTGTTACACTCCTGCCACCCCTCAAGTTAAGTTTTTTGCCCTGGATTTCCAGTAGTTTTTTTTTTTTAATTGAGTTAGAAGAAGGGTTTCCCCCCATTTTTGTTGTTGTTATTGTTGTTGCACTATACTATAGTGTCTGTTCTCTTTTGATATTCATACTGACAAGTGAACATGTTGAGCAGAAAATGGAGTGACATTTATTCTATTCTGAGGCCGCCTTCCCTGGTTGCAATGGAGAATTTGCCTCAAGCATAGGTAGGCCTAAGTTTGCCAGCTCTGGGTTGGGAAATACCTAGAGATTTTGGAGGTGGAACCAGGAGTTGGTAGGGTTTGGGGTTGGGAGTGACCTCAGCAAGTGTAATGCCATTTATCCATCCTGCAAATTAGCCATTTTCTCCAGGAGAACTGATCTTTGTCACCTGGAGATCAATTGTAACAGCAGATCTCCAGGTGCTACCTGGAGGTTGGCAACTCTAGGTGGGCCCATGGGAAGGAGAGGACAGGAACATAAGAAAATGACTGTTCAGTTTCCCTCGGCCTGGGCTTGGGTTTTAATCTTTAATATGAACTAAATCCTTCATTCGTTCATTCATTACGGTCACTTGAACAATCATATAGAACATTTACAGTTAAAAATTCAGGCATACAGTAGACGAAATAAAACAATTTAAGATTAAACTCTAGTTACAGTACAGTTTCTGAGACCTAAATATCCCCAGACAGAACCTAGCTATTTGATGAGTAATCTTGGCATCAGTGTTCCCTCTAAGCTGAGTTAGCGTGAGCTAGCTCACAGTTTTTTAGCCTCCAGCTCACACATTTTTGTCCTAGCTCAGGAAGGAGGCCTCCAGAGCAAACCGATTTTACACAGTAGCCAAATCGCTAACTCACAACTTTAATGCCAGTAGCTCACAAAGTAGAATTTTTGCTCACAGGACTCCACAGCTTAGAGGGAACATTGCTTGGCATTCTTATCAGATAGAAGATAAAAGATATAGCATTGGGAAAAGTGCAGAGAAGGGCAACTAGAATGATAAAAGGGTTGGAACACCTTCCCTATGAAGAAAGGTTAAAATGCTTGGGGCTCTTTAGCTTGGAGAAACGACGGCTGAGGGGTGACATGATCAAGGTTTATAAGATTATGAATGGGATTGAGCAGGTTGAGAAAGAAGTCCTTTTCTCCCTTTCTCACAATACAAGAACTCGTGGGCACTCCATGAAATTGCTGAGCAGTCGGGTTAGAACAGATAAAAGGAAATACTTCTTCACCCAAAGAGTGATTAACACATGGAATTCACTGCCACAGGAGGTGGTGGCAGCTACAAGCATGGACAGTTTCAAGAGGGAATTAGATAAACATATGGAGCAGAAGTCCATCAGTGGCTATTAGCCACAAGGTATAGATGGGAACTCTCAGTCTGGGGCAGGTGCTGCACTCTATTCTTGGTGCTGGAGGGGGCAGCAGTGGGAGGGCTTCTAGTGTCCTGGCCCCACTGCTGGACCTCCTGATGGCACCTGGTATATTTTGGCCGCTGTGTGATAGAGTGTTGGACTAGATGGGCCATTGGCCTGATTCAACATTGGCTTCTCTTATGTTCTTATGTTCTTATAATCAAGTCAAACTTTTTCAGTGAGACCAGAGAATTTGCCTAACAACGGCGTAATAATCTCCTCACGTGCTTCCTTATAATATGGGCAGCTAAAGACATGTGCTCTTTGGTTTCAGCCTCTCATAGGAGACAGGAGCAGAGCCGTTCCAGACAGGGAGTTTTATTATATCTGCCTTCCAGTACTGCAGAAGGGAGAGCCAAACACCTTGCCGGGGTAAACGCCCTTCTGAAATCCATTTATTTCTAAAGATCTTAGATAAGCTGCCTGCCTCAAGACACTTTAAGCTAAACCCTTATTTCCGTCTCAGTCTGAATTCTGATTTCAAGCCACTGGTTCAGGAAGAAGTTTAAAAACAAAACTGCTGTGGGTTGACGCTGGGTTTATGTCTGGCCTGCAGGGGTCTCTACAACTCTTTGCTTCTGGAGGGGAGTGAGAAATCTCCTGTTGCTATGGTAACAGGTTTAGCGATGGAAGGCCGCTGGCAGCCTTATTTTTGTTGAGGCTCTCTGCTGCGTCTCCCTCTCCTCTCCCGTTCCTCCCCCCCCCCTCGTCAATTAGGGTGTCTGCTTCCTAGAATGGGATGTACCGATAATGTTCACCTGTCAAGCGGAAAGAAAATCAGCCAGACGTGGGTGCTCGTGCCGTGCATGGGGAAGCATCACAAGGCCAAAAAATATATATATCGCCACGTGGGACACAGCGACGGATCCCTGGTCTATGTGACAAATTGTCCCTGTAATGCTTCCGATTGGGGCAGGACCTCCTAACAACTGTATCTGGATAAAAGCGATGCTAAACATGCTCTGCAGTCACAACATTGCGCTGAACTGGCTTGCCAGAAATACGCACCGCTTGTGTCTCTCTCTCTCTCCCAAATCTCTGCTGACCCAAATCAGCCTGTGCTGCTTCTTCCCTCCCCCAGGAGGGTTAAAAAAATAAATACGGGAGGGCACGGGGGGCCGTCAGCTGCTTTAAGACACCGTGGTCTTAAATCGATCCGCTGGCTAATTATTCAGTCTGAATAGAAACAGAGGCATGAAGTTGCCCGGTTTTGGTGCTCTCCCTCTTGGGTGACCATGAAGGGGAATGCCTCTTTTGAGATCACAGGCCACCTCTGGGTTCTGCTCACGGTGCTTCCATTTCTCCATCCATAATAATATAATAATAATAATACCTTTCGGTTTATTTAATCGCCCAATCCGGCAGAGCTGCTGGCCCTGAGCGGTAATTACAGTTACTCATGTAGACAGTGGACTAACAATAATTCATAGGGGATGAGGGAGGACACAACATATAAATCTTTTTTTTTTTTTTAATTGCACACATTTGCAGCCGGCGGGACATGTTCAGCTGAGGGTCAGACACATTCCATGCGCCCTGTTAGATATGACAAGCAAGGCAGCAGGTTTCAATGGTGAATCAGCTTTACATAAGTAAGAACGGCAACACGACGACACCAGAACGACACACAACTGGAGAGCGACAGGCTCCGTTTTAAACAGTCCGGGCTTGCTAAGCCACGCCCAATTGTACAATAAGAACCAACCAAAGTATTTACTGAATGACCAATCACCTCCTGTACATATCTTGTATCCTGACTGGACAGCTGCACAGAGTGTCCAATCAGTTTGCACGGTTTAGGATACCAGGCTTTCATTGGGAGCTGGAATCAAGCTTCATTATGTATATCAACACATAATGCACCACTTTGAGGAGGGACCATGGCTTTGTGGTGGAGCATCTGCTTGGCACGCAGAAGGTCCCGGGTTCCGTCCCTGCCACACTGGAGCCAGGTGTTCTCCCATGGGTCAGGGCCTTGGCAGAGAGCCTGCAGGTGGGCATCACCACCAGATTGCATCCTCTCTACAATAAAGGGGAGTACAAGCAGGCCTGTGTAGACTGTGGCCCCTGGATAAAAGGCAGAATTACTCTCTTGAATGCAAACCACTTGCAATGGCAGTGTAAGCTCAGAGTGGCTTACAATCTCCTTTTCCTTCCTTTCTCCACAACAGACACCCTGTGAGGTAGGCGGGGCTGAGAGAGCTCTTTCAGAACTGCTCTTAAGACAACAGCTCTGAGAGAACTGTGGCATGCCCAAGGTCACCCAGCTGGCTCCATGTGGAAAAGTGGGGAATCAAACCTGGTTCTCCCAGATTAGTCTGTGCTCCTAACACTATGCCAAACTGGCTGTCTCTGGAACAGTAGGTGGAGGAGGCTGGGGAGGACCTCTGCCTCAAAGAGCCCAACCAGGGAGAAAAAGAAGAAGAGATTGAATTTATACCCCACCCTTCACTCAGAGTCTCATAGCAGCTTACAAACTCCTTGCCCTTCCCCTCCCCACAACAGACACCCTGTGAGGCAGGTGGGCCTGAGACAGCTCTTTCCAGAACTGCTCTTTCCAGAACAGCTCTGACAGAACTTTGGCTTGCCCAACGTCATCCAGCAGCTGTGAGTGGAGAAGTGGGGAATCAAACCCGGTTCTCCCAGATTAGACTCCATGCACTGGTTGTCAGTAGTGAACTGGGAGGTCAGCAACCGTGGGGATGCCAAGTGTGCAATGGCGAAAGATTTGGCAGAGGTGATGGCGACGGAATACCTCGCCAAGTTCCCTGAGACCACTAACACCGATCCCCTGGAGTACCGGTCATGCAAAGCTGTCATCCGGTCCGACCTCTCTTGCGTGGCCATGAGCCCTGAGTCTACCTAACGCCCAAATCCCCACAGGGGAGAGGAGATTACAATCAGGAGGATATAAAATGTGGGCCCTTACTCAGCCAAGGTACCCAGTAGCTAAGCCCCAGAACTCAGCGTGAGCAGAGAGAGAGGGTGGCAAAGGGCCCTGAGTCCACCTAACACCCAAACCCCAGAGGAATCTCAATCGAAACGTGGGTCCTCACTCAGCCAAGGCAACCAGTAACTAAGCTCCTCTGCTCAGGATGTGCAGAGAGATGGGATGGCTCAGAGAGCCCTGGGACCACCAAACACCCAGACCCCAGCAGGGAAGAGGAGCTCCCAATCTGGAGGAAATCAATGTATGTGCTCTGCTAGTCAGCTTTTAGCAAGTTCCCTGCCTCTCCTCAAACAGCCAACAAGCAAAAGGGTGTGGAGCTGAGCCGGGCTGATATATAGCTTTATGGTCCCATAGGGCAGAATGGGAACTCTGTTACTGGCAGCCAGCAGTGCCTGTTAAGCTTTGGAGGGCTCCTATTGGTGTTTCCAAGGCTGGAGAATTCCACCACCCCTTTGCGCCTTGGAGTTTTGTAAACAGTTTAATTGAGAGGAGACGGTCTGGAAATGTATCCCTTCAAGAAAGGCCACGAACCACCATGGACAGTACCAAAGTTTGTGGAATGTTCGTGCCAGGCACCCTTCCATGAACGTCCCTTTGCGAATCACAAACTGGTCAAAATTCATGATGAACTTCACTTCGTGAGCCAGTTCCTGCCCATCCCTAGCCATCATAAAGACAGACATTTTGTTTTGAGCTCTGCATTAATGACGATTCCTCCCCTCCTCCCCTTTTCGCTTCAGCTCGGAAGGCATGGCCTGCCTCTCTGATGAGACTTCAGTTTCTTTTTATTGCTCTGCACTTAATTAAAAGCAGAGGCGTCCGTTCCCCCCATGGCCCTGCTTAACCCCCATGTTCCAGGCTCATCAGGCTCTGGAGGGAGCCCTGATCCTGCCGGAACGCCTGCTTTTATTTTCTTGTTAATTGCCAGCAGGAAACTCCGTCTGCGCGGCACTTGGGGTTAAATTAATTAGAAGCTGTTTCGAAGGCAGCAGGCTTAGTCGGAAGGTGGCGGATCATGGGGTGGACTTATCTTGCTTATCAAAAAGTGCCACGCTTCATCAAAAGGCTGGGTGGATCAGCTCCCGCGGTAAACAAAGACATTTGTTTATTTTGGATTTTGATAGGGAACGTATTAATAGAATCATAGAATCACAGAGCTGATATTCTGCAACCACATAAGATCCTGCCTGGACAATGTTTATCGGCTGTGATATTCATCTCTGAGCGGGATGCTCCAGGCTAACCTGTTCTCAGAAGCTAAGCAGGGTCAGCCCTGGACTATACCTGGTTGGGGGACCACCAAGGAAGTCCAGGGTCCAGGGCTGCCAGAGGCAGGCAATGGCAAACCACCTCTGATAATGTTTTGCTTTGGAAATTCTGTGAGGTCACTGTAAGTTGGTGCACCTCAATGACCCTTTCCACCACTTGATGTTCTGCAGAGGTACGCAAGGGCATGGCCCTGTATTTTTCGAGCAGACCCACACCAGCTGGAGAGCTGCCAAGCCAAATGTAGCCCATGCATCATGACCCACCAGATCCTCGACAATCCTCCACCCAATTCTTGCAATTCAAGACAAGCAACAACACAGGAGTTTTAATTCAACACAACGTGACCAGGCTTCTTGTGCTGCTCCTAGCTGAGGTTGAAAATCCTTCCCTTATATATAAAAGCGTAGTGGTCGCCTGGCATGCCCAAATAAGGCATGCCCAAATAAAGAGAAAATGCACGGCAAAATAGGTTGGCCACGGGGGCTGCCGCTTGCAGTTGGGGCCTGGCCACTGATTGGTGTGCCTGGCTGCGTGGGCTTTGTCCCACCCACACAGCCAGCACGCGGACGCTTCACCCCAGTTTGCCTCCAGCCGCCGGACCGGGCGGATGCTCCGGCGGCTGCGCGCTGCTGGCCCCGGCTTGATGCCGGCCTCCCTCGCCGCAGTGCCTCCGCCCCCCTGGTAAGCGACTTGGCCCAGCCACGCCTTGCATGGTGGGGAGGAGGCGGTGGAGGCAATCATTTGATTGCTGGCCTTTTTGCCCCGTGTCTGTCATCAGTCTAATTGTGATCAGGGATGCTTAATTACCTGCTGGTTGGGCTTGTGTCTGCCAGATGTGAACTGGGAATCAGTTTTTTGATGGCTTGTTCTTTTGTTCATCAACCATTTGTGGCAGGTTGCTTCAACAGAGCACAACCTGCTTATCCTACATTTGTGTTCTCGCACAGCTGACGGAGTTCTGTTCCCTCGCTCCTTGCTAGCCTGTTCCTTACGTAGAGAACTAAATGTCATAAATCATGTAAATGTCATAAATAAATGCTGTGTTTTTTAAAGCAATCTTTAAGTAGACCTTTGAAGCATTCGTGGCTGCCGATCTGTTTGGATCAGCAGCAGTTTCACGCATGTGCAGTTTCATGAAAATCCAAGGCAGAACTGTTCAGCTAACATTTGCTCATTTGGTACTGATCCAGGCAGCTACAGTCAAACGCAATAAGTTTGACTATTGAACACGTTTGCTGCCAAATTCACATCATCCCTAATTGTGATTTAAAAATCAGTATGGAATGTACATTTGCGGATATGGAAAACCACCTGCCTGAAATAAATTGGACCATCTCTTTTGGAAGCTGGCAGAGACAAATGGTACTGAGATAACTGCAAAACCTGGAAATGGTGTGGGTATTTTTTGTTTGTTTGGAACCACACAGTCTACAAATTTTCCTTTTTAGAAAAGTGAAGATTTTTCAAGATTCGGGTCCGGTAGCACCTTAAATACCAACAAGATTTCCAGGGTATCAACTTTTGAGAGCCGGCGCTCCCTTCGTCAGACTTTTCAGGAAGCCGAATTCCAGGCTTTCTTTCTTCCCGGCAAGCACGTAGAGTGACACCGTATGAAAAGACCGAGTGATATCTTTTAATCAGACATTTTCTTTTGCCCTTTTGCCAATCTGTCTCTTTCCAAGAGCATGAACTTCTCTCTCTTTCTCTCTCTGCGAAGTATTAAAAAATGCATTTATCACCTCTTTTGGGTGAAGTCTCCAGGGACGTCCAAACTGGACTACGACGTCTCCCTAATGTTTCCTCATCCCGAAGAAGAGAGCAGACTCTGATAAACAGTGCTAGCCCTAATTGGCCGAGGCAATCCACTCACTTTGTATTAATAATTCTAGACGGTATCCATTGATGTTATCGTATTCCATCCGTCCCCATCATTAATCTTCCTCCACTGAAATTTTTCAGCGTGACGAGCTTAGCATTGAGATGAGTGCCGTGGTTCCTTCTCCATGACATTTAAAATTTTAAAAACACCAAGAAACAAAACCCTGCTTTGTTAATCGTGTAAGTGGACATTGGTGGAGGCGGGGGCATCCCTTCTAGACTTAATTCAACAACGCCGTGGGGATTGGAAAGCCTCTTTCTTGAACTCCTGGCCAGCTCAGACGTCTTTGTCGCATCCCAAATGTGCAAAAACAAAGAGAAAAAAAGAACAATGGAAAAGACTTGTCACATAGGGGACTGTATCAGTTGTGAACTTTACTTAATTAAACCTTATGCAAAATTCATGGCAAGGTGCCACAATTCAAAGGCAGTCTGTTGATCGTACGTATACGGGGCTGGTGGGCGGGAGTCATGCATGTTCTATGGCCAATGTATGACTATTTCACTCTCCCAGATGTTCTCCCGATCCGCAGACTCCTCCTGCTGGGCAGTCCAGCAAAGTCTCCGGCACCGACAGTGCAGGGGGCCACTCATTTTTTCCTCCCCTCCCCACTTTCTCCTTCCTTCCGAGCTTCGGATTTGCCAAGGGCCCACTGCAGGAAAGCTACGTGAACCGTGATGACGCCTCTATTTGAGAGATCAGAGTGTGACCTGGGAGGCCTTCGTACTCCAGTCATGCGACAGAATATGCGTTTCTTCCTTCATTGCATGTTGCACATTACCTGACTAAACTGCTGGGCTGGTGGGAAAGGAAGGCAAAGGAAAAGAAAGGCAGAAGATGTGCTAGACGCCCTGTCTGGCTGGACCGCGACCTTAAGGGGAAATGGTGCCTGCGGCAGATTTTGCATACAGCAGCACTGTATTGGCTGTTATTGCATTATATATATTCTTATCATTGCCAATGTGCGTTTATCCCATTCTTCCGCTGTACAGGGTGCTCCACTGAAAGAGGCATACCTCATGTGCTGCTGACAGCCTTGCGCACAGAGAGTGAATTCACACATACACACACACGAACACATGACACTGCCTTATGCTAAACCAGACCATTGGTCCATCAAGGTCAACTTGTTTTAACCTTTTTTACTTGATACCTTATGTGATTCTGTTGCACACCGCCCTGAGCCCGGTTCCACCGGGGAGGGCCGTTGATAAATTCAATGAATCAGTCAGTCTCAGACCGGCAGTGGCTTTCCAGGGTCCCAGGTCAAGCAGAGAAGGGCAACTAGAATGATAAAAGGGTTGGAACACTCTCCCTATGAAGAAAGGTTAATATGTTTGGGGCTCTTTAGCTTGGAGAAACGACGGCTGAGGGGTGACATGATCGAGGTTTATAAGATGATGAATGGGATAGAGCAGGTTGAGAAAGAAGTACTTTTCTCCCTTTCTCACAATACAAGAACTCGTGGGCACTCCATGAATTTGCTGAGCAGTCGGGTTAGAACAGATAAAAGGAAGTCCTTCTTCACCCAAAGAGTGATTAACACATGGAATTCACTGCCACAGGAGGTGGTGGCAGCTACAAGCATGGACAGTTTCAAGAGGGAATTAGATAAACATATGGAGCAGAAGTCCATCAGTGGCTATTAGCCACAGGGTATAGATGGGAACTCTCAGTCTGGGGCAGGTGCTGCACTTTGTTCTTGGTGCTGGAGGGGGCAGCAGTGGGAGGGCTTCTAGTGTCCTGGCCCCACTGCTGGACCTCCTGATGGCACCTGGTATATTTTGGCTGCTGTGTGACAGAGTGTTGGACTAGATGGGCCATTGGCCTGATTCAACATGGGCTTCTCTTATGTTCTTATGTTCTCTTATGTCTTTCACCTGAGCCTTTCAACTGGAGGTGCCGGGGATTGAACCGGGGGCCTTCTGTGTGCCAAGCAGAAGCCCGACCAGAGGCCCTACCTGACATTTCAAGAGAGAAGGAATTAAGTTAATGAAGGGCTTTCTTGGAACGAGGTGGTCTTGGGGAGAACTTGAGGGAAGAAAACCAAAGTGCCCAGCCCAGCGAGGGCAGCGTCTGAACAAGGAGTGTTTTACGTCAGATTCTCATTTGTGTATGTTACGAAGAAGAACGTTCTTTATGGAATGTGCATTTGGCTCTGTGCTAATGAGTAATCACTGTCGAAAAACAGTCCATAAAGACAGCTGTGCCGTTTCTTCCGAGAGCTCCTCGGCCATGGCACGGCTCCAGCCCCTTTAGTGACATCGCTCCTGGGCACAGTCAATGACAAAATCCAATCTGGTTCTTTAATGAGGACACGGGAGAAACACAACAAGTAGTTATTATAACACAAGTCAGCCTTCGTTGGGGACTACCTCGACATCTTATGTATTGTGCACTTGGGTACCGTGTGGTTTTTAAAGAGTGCAGAAGAAGGGCACCCTGATCCGGATAGCCCAGGTGAGCCTGATCTTGTTAGAACTAGGAAGCTAAGCTGGGTTGGCCTTGGCTAGTATTTGGATGGAAGACCTCCAAGGAATACCAGGGTCGTGATGCGGAGGCAGGCAATGGCAAACGGCCTCCGAATGTCTCTTCAACTGAAAACCCTGTGGGGCCACCATAAGTCAGCTGTGACTTATGCAGAGCGACTTCCTGCAGAGTGCAGGGGGTTGGACTAGATGACCCGCAAGGTCCCTTCCAACTCTAACATCCTATGATTCTATGACTTGACGGCACTTTGCACCACTAGAAGTGCAGAATGTGGAGACGGGCACAGAGGGTGGCTTCCTGAGAACGATTGCTCCTAGTGCCAGCTCCTAATCCTGCCTGCAGAACTTCAGCACCATCCTCTTCTTAGAGATAATATAAAAGACCTGCTGCCCGGGTCTAGCAAGGGAGAGGTGCTGCCGCTTTGCCTTGCAGATCGCTAGCTTTTCTGGGTTTTTTTTCCCTCTCAGCAAGCTTTTCTTTTTTTTGGTGGTGTAGTGTTTCCCTCCAAGATCAATTGCTTTTTTCCTTTTTTTTGGTCTTCAATTTTCTAACAAGCTTTTTAGGCCTGTGAGGGCAATCTGGCTGCGACATCTGTCACCCCATTGATCGCCAGGGTCGATTCAGCTGATCTGGCTGGCTAGGCGGGTATCCCCTACCATCCTCACTGTTCCACGTGTATTCCTCCTAAAGCTGCATGCTTGGTCAAAGAGGACGGCCATCCCAGATAGAAGGAGTGTGCGGTTCTTCGGTCAAGATATACAATAGCTGCGCTCCCCTGCTAGAACCCCCAAACAAGCTCAAGCTCATACACATTTTAAATAAACTCCCCCCCGGCTTTAAAAAGGGTGCAAGTTTCTAGTCCTTATCGCTGCGAGGACATGGCTGGGCAGTGTTTGAGTACTGTATACTGCAGAGTTGGTTGGGTGAGGTTATCATGAATTGTGACGAGGCTTCCTTTGCCTTCCCATGATTAGCAATAGCAAAATTATGTGGTTTGCTCTGGTTCTATACGTGATATTTGTTTAAAAGATTTCTCTTCTGCTTTTCAACATGCTCACAAAAATCTAGCTTTTGGGGGGAGGCACAGAAACAATTTGGATTCATTGATTTTATTTTATCATTCGAACGATTCAGAATCTCTCTCAGCAAAATTAGTCACAAGGTAGCACACAACAGTATAAACATCATTAGAACTACAACAAAAGCTCTACTGTAACAATATAATCTAAGACCATCGCTAAGATCTCAAATAGAACCAGAAGACAATAATGTCTTTCAAACTACCAAAGGAATCCAAGGTCAGACAAGAGAAATCCAGCAGAGAAGCAAGAGATACAGCTGGCTGCCACAAAGCCATTCAGGGGTGCAAAAACAATGGCTGATTTTGCACTAGAGCTGCCTCGATGTTGCGCTGCCGTTTGCCCCAATACTATTAGTCAATTTCACACCCGAAGCCGCAGCCCCACGGCTTCGGGTGTGAAATTGACCGATAGTATTGGGGCAAATGGCAGCGCAACACTGAGGCAGCTCTAGTGCAAAATCAGCCAATGAGTCAGGGTCAGTCAAAAGCCAAGTATCCACTTGGCATCTAAATCTTGGCAACTTAGGCACCAAGTAAGACTCCGTAGGGAGAGGCTTTTACAGTCCAGGTACCACCTTTGAGAGTAGTGGATGGGGGATATGTTCCTGGGGAATAATATATGCGAAAGAGATCTTGGGGTAAGGGTGGACTGTAAGCTAAAGATGAGCAGTCAGTGTGATGCGGTGGCAAAAAAGGCAAATTCAGTCTTGGGTTGTATTAAAAGCCCCATAGCTTCGAAATTGCAGGAGGTCATAGCCCCTCTGTATACTGCCTTGGTCGGGCCACACCTGGACTCCTGTGTGCAGTTCTGGAGGCCTCACTTCAAAAAGGACGTGGACAAAATCGAGAGGGTGCAGAAGAGAGCAACAAGGGTGATCAGGGGTCTGGAGACTGAGCCCTACGAGGAAAGGCTAAGGGCCTTGGGGATGTTTAGTTTGGAGAAGAGGAGACTGAGGGGGGCAAGGATGGCTCTCTTTAAATATTTGAAAGGCTGTCATTTGGAGGAGGGCCAGGAGCTGTTCCAGTTGGCAGCAGAGGACAGGACCCGAAGCAGCGGGTTTAAATTACATGCAAAAAGGTATTGGCTGGATGTTAGGAAAAACTTTTTCATGGTCAGAGTGGTTCAAAGGTGGAATCATCTGCCTAGAGCGGTAGTTAGCTCCTCTTCACTGACAGCTTTCAAGAAGGGGCTGGACAAATATTTGTCAGAGATGCTTTAGGCTGATCTTGCATTGGGCAGGGGGTTGGACTAGATCAGGGTGGGCAAACTACGGCTCGGGAGCCACATGCGGCTCTTTCACACATATTGTGTGGCTCCCAGCAGGACAGCTGGGGAAGTGAAGGGGAGGCCTGCATTTGATCCCTCCCTCCCTCCCCTGTCCCTCCTATCTATTTGCTTTCTTTGTTTCTCTCTCTCTCTCTTTCTTTCCACCTCCCCCTCTTTCTCTCTCTCTCTCAGACAAATAAATATCATTATCAATATCTGTTTTTACCCCTTTTGTTTTTATTTTTGGCAGCCTCATTTAATGGTAATAAAAAGCAAATCTGCAAATTTCCTAAATAAAAATGTGTGCGTAATATTTGTTCATGTCTTGCGGCTCTCAACCATCTGAAATTTATTCTATGTGGCTCTTACGTTGAGCAAGTTTGCCCACCCCTGGACTAGATGGTCTGTATGGCCCCTTCCAACTCTATGATTCTATGTAAGTCTCTGCCTGAAGGGAACATCATCTTATTGTATCTGTGTGCAGGCTCACAGCCAGCATTCTTCACTAGGACAGGCTGCCGGTCTCCCATGTGTACCTTCAAAAAAACCCCAAACATAATCCACAGGAAACCTGTTGCAGGTAATCACCAGGGGGTATCTTGGGTGGGAAAAGGTGGGCAGGTTAGATTAGTCGATTTGGGAGCATTCCTGCTTGAAATGCCAAGACCATCCATTTGTGGTGACTGCTGCACAGGTAAATGAGAAGGGAGAACCTGGAACTAACAGCTCCACTGCATTTCACATTTCACTCCTTGGCTGCAGACAGAGGTTGCCTTTAGATCCAACATAGCTGCAAATGCCTGATGGAGCTAAACGGCACAATCAGACAGGGAAAGGTCATGTAGTCGTCAGCACCCGGTGCTGCCCCACCACGGGAATGGAGTTAAAAGACATAGGGGAAATTCCAGTCCTAACACTTGCCGATGGGCCACGGATGGATTTTCCCTAGTCTGATCGCTCAAGCACACTCTTAAGCTGTTGGGATGGTCTGCTCATTCCATCCCAACTCAGTGCCTTTCCCCCCTTGCTTAGCAGTATGCATATAACTGCATACTCCATGGGGAACCCTCCGTGTGGAGGTTCGACCCCTCATTTAAGTGCATGGGAAACAAAAGGCAAGACAACAACATTCACCGGAGGTGGTGTCCGATCGCACAGTGACAGACAGGCTGAGCCTGCAGCGCAAAAGGATGTGTGATCGTGTGACTAGAGGAATTCCTCTGGAGGAAATAGGGGCGCGTCTCCTCCACGGCAAATGGCATGTCTGACCACAGCCCTTGTTAGCTTCCACTTTATTTTTTTTTAAGGGGTGAAAAGTGCAGATCTTCAAAACCACACAAACACATAAAGCTACTTTCTCCTGAGTCAGACCCTCGGTCTGTGAAGGCCATTCTTGTCTACTCTGACTGGCAGCAGCATCTCAGGTTTTTGGGGTGAGGTCTTCCACATCACCTGCTACTTGGTCCTTTAACTGGAGATGCCGGGGACTGAAGCCTGGGACTGTTTGCTTTCAAAGCAGATGTTCTGCCACTGAGCTGCAGTCCCTTCCATGAAAGCCACATGATTGTGACCAGGGCTTTTTTTGTAGAAAAAGCCCAGCAGGAACTCATTAGCATAATAGGCCACACCCAACAGCAGAAACTTATTAGCATATTAGGCCACACCCCCATGTTACCAGAAGTGTGGTCATCCAGCTACACTCACCTTTTTCTTATTATTCTGTTTACCTTGTTTGTTGTCCAAACCCAGGGCTTTTTTGGATGCAGGAACTCCTTTGCATGTTAGGCCACACAGCCCTAATGTAGCCAATCCTAAGGAGTTTCTGCTGTTGGGTGTGGCCTGTTATGCTAATGAGTTCCTGCTGGGCATGGCCAACTCGGGAGCCAGCCGGAACTCCGTTCCTGTGCGTTCCTGCCCCAAAATAGCCCTGATTGTGACTGCCCACATTCACAGATATTATTCAGTATACTTCTTACTAGTGTGTCGTAGAAGTAGTATCATTAGCTCTGCATCATGAACTCTGTGGGTTTGGGACCAAGCCACGCTGAAAGTATAGGATGTGAACCATCTTGCTGAAGTTAGACAGTCCTTCCACCTGTGCCCTGGAAAGATTGCGTATTCTTTGGGTTTCCCGCCTCCAGGTGGGGGTCCTGGGGCTCTCCTGGTATTACAGCCGATCTCCAGACTACAGAGATGAGTTCTCCTGGAGGAAATTGCAGGTTCATGGGGCAAACTCTATGATATAACATAGATCCCTTCTGAAATCCCTCTTCAAATTCTCCCTCCCACAAGCACTACCCCAAATCTCCAGGAGTTTCCCAGGTTGAAGTTGGCAACCCTCCACAGGCCACAGTGTTAGGGTTGCCAATCTCCAGGTGGCAGCTGGAGATCTCCTCAGATTACAACTGAGCTCCAGGCAACAGAGATGGTTTCACCCGGGCCATTTCTGCAGTTGTGAAATTCCCCGTATTGATGTTTTTTTAAAAAACTGTGCATTAATGTGAAATTTTCCGCCGTAGATTTTTCCTCACCAGGCAGAAACCCAAAGTTTTCTTCTTCTTTCCCCACGTTTTCAGAACTCACTAAAGCTGGGGCTTCCGAAAATATGGGGGAAAGAAGAAATGTTTGGGTTTGCGCCAATGTTCCCTTCTAAGTTGAGTTAGTGTGAGCTAGCTCACAGCTTTTTAGCCTCCGGCTCACACGTTTTTGTCTTAGCTCAGGAAGGATGGCACCAGAGTAAAATAATTTATGCAGCAGATGAATTGCTCGCTCACAACTTTAATGCCAGTAGCATACAAAGTAGAATTAGAGGGAGCATTGGTTTGCACACAGTGAGGAAAAATCTAATGCAGAAAATTTCACACGATGAGCGGATTAAAAAATGTCAATGCGGGGAATTCTACTACTGTGGAAATGGTCTTGGAGAAAATGGCCACTTTGAAAGGTGGATTCTGCAGCATTATACCTCACTGAAGTCCCTAACCCTCTCCAGTCTCTACGCCCCAGATCTCCAGGTATTTCTCTACTCAGAACTGGCAAACCTACCTTATGCTGACGGAATAGTGTTTGAAAGCATGGGCTGTACATTTCTGATGCAGTCTGGTAGCCTCACCTAGATTTCAAAAAATGGACCGCTAGATGGCAGTAGCGGTTTAACATTGATCAGGTCGGTGCCTTACAGATTTTTCTCTCTTTTTTTGCCTGCCTGATTCAATCTTAGATGGGCACCAACTTGACTTTGTTCTATTAGGGCACATTTGACTAGTAGAAATGAGAAAGTTTCAGAGGTTGAACTTGCTTAAGAATTCAGATGGCATGTCCGAGAGAGAAGTGTCTCCTCGGGCCTGAGGAAGTGGAGTTTTGTCGGAAGAGACAAATTGGCTTCATAAGAGGCGGAGGCCGCTCGTGATGGAGGGCTTCGGGGCTTGTCTGCATTAGTGCCATTCTGCACATTAATCACCATTTGATGTGTTAAAGGGAGGTGTGGGGGTGTGTGTGGGGGGCATAAAACTGCATTCTTCCCGAAGTAATTTTGCTGATGAGACTATTGTACTAATGGCCTTTGTTGTTTGCGTTTGTGGTTTTGTGCTGTGGTTGTTAAGGGCGGGTAGTGTGCTTGTCCATCATGGGGCATTTGCGAGCATGCAGCGGGACATTTGCAAAATGCACACACACACAAACACAGAGGTGCCTTCTGCCTCCCCAACCAATTCTCCTTTCCCCAAGCCACATACTTGACTTGTTTGAAACCAATG
This sequence comes from Gekko gecko, assembly GCA_029375565.1. Taxonomy (NCBI): domain Eukaryota; kingdom Metazoa; phylum Chordata; class Lepidosauria; order Squamata; family Gekkonidae; genus Gekko; species Gekko gecko. Next base: position 33,990,544 of record JAPDNY010000017.1, on the reverse strand, counting down.
AAGTGATGGGGGGGGGGGGTCAGGGGTCAGCAGTTTAAACAGAGGATGGTGTTATGTACTGAAACTTGACTCCTTCCTATCCTTTCCTATGTTAACCTTCAGGCTGAATGTGGATTGTAAGCTGTCGCATTCCGTTGGCTGGTTTCTGCAAAACCATTGTAAATAACCAATCACCATGTCAATATGTACCAAAGAGGGAACAGACCTGATTGGTCTTTATCCACAGTATTTGATTGGATGTTCACTTATGATGGGTGTGGCTTTGACAGCTCGGGATGGTTTAAAAAGGGAGCCGTGCTCCACTTGTCTGTTGTGTGTTCCGAGCTGAAGTTTGCTGTTACAAATAAAGCTGAAGTCACTTAGCTGAAATCCTTTGTGTTGAGTTGCATACTTAACAGATGGGGTTCTGACCAGGAACGGCCTGTCTTCCCCAGCTGGAACGCTACCTGGGTTGATGGGGGTTGCCGTTTTGGCAGCCTCCTAAAACGGAATCCAAAGGCCAAGAAGAGAGCCAGAGCGGTGCGATGGTCAGAGTGTCAGACTAGAATTTCAGAGGCTCAGATCCAAATCTCCACCCTGCCAGGGAAGCCTGTGAGGTGACATTGGGCCAGTCACTCTTTTCCAGCCCAGCCTCCCTCACAGGCTGGTTGTGCTGTGGGGATAAAACGGAGGGGAAGAGAATGATGTAAGCCACCTTGGGGTCCTGTTGGGGAGACAAGTGGTTTATAAATGAGGTTCATAAATAAATTTGTGGCAGGGTAGGAGCTTCCGAAGTGAGCAATGGCTCCCAAAAGTTCCTACCCTGCCACAAATTTAGTTAGTCTTTAAGGTGCTGATGAACACTTACTCAAACTGCTTAGAATGACAGTGTTAATTTTCATACGGCAGAATGTCCACCTAAAGTAGGAACTGGTTTGCCGCCTCATCTGCTTTTGAAAGAAGTAGGCCTCCGGGTTGGGAAATGCCTGGAGATTTTTTCGAGGGGGAGCCTGAGGACGGTATTTTGTCCACCCTGCAAAGCAGACATTTCCTGCAAGGGATCTGGTTGTCTGAAGGTCAATTATAACAGCCGGATCTCTCCAGGTATGACATACAGGTTGACAATCCTACATAGAGTCTATACTCCAAAGCAGCCATTTTCTCCAGGGGAACTGATCTCTGTCATCTGGAGATCAGTTGTAACATTGGGAGATGTCCAGGTGCCAGCTGGAAGTTGGCAAACCTAATTAGGCTTCAGCCTTAGGGATGGGCACAAACCGGGATAATGCGATTCATGTCAGTCCATGGTTTGCGGCTGGACCATGAACCAAACTGGGAGGTTCATTTGTGAATCAAACCGGTTTATGGTTCACGACCCGCAATCTTGTTGAAATGAATCTCAGTCCCTTTAAACGGAGGTTGCAGAACGCCGGGAAAACAGCTAAGTGACGGGGAGCAGCTTGCTCCCTGTTGCTCAGTTATTTCAGGCTGTCTTGTGCAGTTTCCTTAAGCTTCAAAGGGACCGCAGAAAACAGCCTGAAACAGCTGAGGGGCTGTGACCGCCTCCCCGCCGCTCAGCTGTTTTTGTGGCTTCCACGGGAACAGAAAACAGTAGTTTAAAGGATTCAGAGTCCCTTTAAACCCCTGCTTTCTGCTGTATTCACGAACCACCACAAACGGCTTTAAAAATTCATGGAAGTTCATGATGGTAGACCTGTCATGAACTTCGGTTTGAGAACCATGAACAGGGCAAAATTCATGACGAACTTTGCTTCGTGGGTCAGTTTGTGCCCATCCCTATTTGTGGATGGATGTGGTGGTACTCCAGTGTTCTTTACATGGATCCCAAGCACTTTCTGTACCAAGTGAGAGCTGGTGTGGTGGTTAGACAGTGGGATCCAGGTGCCATTTGTCTGTTGGTTAGAGGATTACCACAATTTGTACGCGTGAAGGCACTGTTCCTATTTGAGGACAGGTCAAGGTTCCTCCCTGCGGACTCCCCTCTCCCTTCTCTCTGCCCCTTCCTAAATCTCAGATGGAAATCGAGTTGCTATCGCCAGTTTGTTTTTTTTGATCGAGGTGTTTTAACTCTGAAAAGCCGACTGACTCGAGCTTAAAATGGAGCCACTTAAAGGCAGATGAAAGATCTTTTTTATCAATGTTGAAGGAAGTAGTTCAAAAGCGGCCATGGGATTTTTTCCCCCCCTTGGAAGACAAAAGAATCCCTTCTGTTCCTTGGCTACTCTGTTGAAAAGGATCCTTTACAAGGCGAATGTTGCCCATCAGAGGAGGATGGAATTCACCAGAGGTGGAGTAAAATGTTAACAGGGATTGTATTACATATGGCTTGTGATTTTTTTAAATCCGGTGATCATACTCGGCCCCTCCGTGCTTTTTATAAAACAAGATAAACATCTAGCACAGACTCTCTTATCCCTCCTTCTTTTTGAAATGACCAGTAAGTGGTTTTTCTGCTTGACTGACTACCAACTGACAGATAATTTATTTTTAAAATATTATTTCATGGTCCATCCTTCTGCAGTCGGATTAGTACGCACTCATATCCTCAGAGAGAGGGAAATAGAGAATGAAAGCAACAGAGGAAACAGGTTTGTTTAATTCTGAGAGTATATTCAAGGGCTATACTATGTATTCACCCATTCTGATTTTTTTTTGGGGGGGGGTATAGATCCCACGGAGGATTTCTGGAATTTCTGTAAATGCAGCATGACTTCCTCACCTCCCCCTCCCACTTTTCCCCCAAAGGCCGTCCATCTACAATACATTACAGTAATCTAATGTAGATCTCAGTAGGGCATGGTGATTGTGGTTAGGTTAGGTCAGCTCAGCTCTGAATTGCCTTCAGATGGTAATAGGTCTCCTGGATATCCGTGTCCCCTTTATTCAATAAGAATGTTTGCCAGTTTGGTGAAGTGTTTAAGTGCGTGGACTCTAATCTGGGAGAACCGGGTTTGATTCCCCACTCCTCCACTTGCAGCTGGCTGGATGACCTTGGGCAAGCCCTAGTTCTGATAAGAGCTGTTCTTGAAAAAGAGCAGTTTCTATCAAGAGCTCTCTCAGCCCCACCTACCTCACAGGGTGTCTGTTGTGGGGAGGGGAAGGGAAGGGAGTTTGTCAGCCACTCTGAGACACCTTTGGGTAGTGAAGGGCAGGGTATAAATCCAATCTCTTCTCTTCTTCTACCTCACAGGGTGTCTGTTGTGGGGAGGGGAAGGGAAGGGAGTTTGTCAGCCACTCTGAGACACTTTGGGTAGTGAAGGGCAGGGTATAAATCCAATCTCTTTTCTTCTACCTCACAGGGTGTCTGTTGTGGGGAGGGGAAGGGAGTTTGTCAGCCACTCTGAGACACTTTGGGTAGTGAAGGGCGGGGTATAAATCCAATCTCTTCTTCTTCTTTCTCAGTCAAACTCACTGCTGTTGTGCAGGTGTCTGTTTTTTTCTGCCTGTGTATCGACAGTGATGCCATTGAAGGCAGATGAAGCCTATTTGCAGCAAGGGCAGAAACACCTCCTAGACTGATCACGCAAGATGATCCGTCATTGCATAAAGTGCCAAAAGCTTCTATTCTCTTTTGCTAAGAGAGGGGCAGGCAAATGCCCCCTTTCATTATCTAAGATACTTTTTCTATCCGGTGTCAGGTATTTGACTTAACTATTGAGTACTGGCCAGAAAAAGATCTGGTAGCAGCAGACACATTATTGTGGGTCTTCGACAGAACTGCCAGACAAAACATCTGTGTCAAGTTGAAAAAGAAAGGCTGCCCACTTTCAGGGGGGGAAAAAATGACAGTAAAATGCATGGAGCGACAGCAAATAAAATAATGTCACAGTGAGTAATCAAAGGTATTGCCACAGGGCTCACCAGGTCAATACATACCTGCCCTATATTTTCAGCCTAGACAATGGAAAGAGCAAATATACATAAACAAAGAGAAGACAGAGGTTTAGTACAAAGCAGGCGCTGACCAACTGATGTGCATCATAGCAAAACGTTACACATTGTTTCCACTGACCTGGAAAACTGGCACTGCCATGTGTTAGTATGAAGCTGAAATGTTTCTTTGCAAGACATGGCATATCACACATGTCCGTGCACGATAACGGCCCTCAGTTTTCTGAACACAAAAGAGCTCTCTAGGTATTATGGCTTTCAAAGGGTCACAAATGCAAGTTATACGTAATACAAATGAGCAGAAGAAGAAGAAGAGGAGAGGAGGGGGAGGGGGGGGGGGGGGGGGGGGGGGGGGGGGGGGGTTGGATTTATACCCCACCCTTCACTTGGAGTCTCAGAGCGGCTTACAAACTCCTTTCCCTTCATCCCCCCCCCACAACAGACAACCTGTGAGGTAGGTGGGGGTGAGAGAGCTCTAACACAAACTGCTCTTTCAGGAACAGCTGTGCCAGAGCTTGTGACTGACCCAAGGTCATATCAGCAGGCGCACTTAACCACTACACCAAACTGTTAGAAAAGGGGGGCAGGATAGTTAAAGGGCTGCTGATCGAAGCCAGGGAGAGGCTCACCTCTGAGCATGCTGCTCATGTGCAGGGCATCACTTTCAGTGCACGGGGAAGGCTCAAGCTGAAATACTATTCCAAAAGAAATTCGGTTTTCACATTCAGTACAGGAAAGGGACTAGGGCAGGTATAAGACAGGACAAAACGACAAAATGTCGTTCTCGGGCTCTATCTCGTTTTTACGGCTGGAGTCTCGTCAGCCCTTTTGGCATGCCCCCCTCTTCTGTTAATTTGGAAAGCCATATTTGTATATACCTGTGGAGTCCCCAGAGTCTGTAAAGTCCCCTACTTTGCCTATGGCTGGCCCTTGGTGTGTGACTTTTGTGATTGGCCTGCGGGCTGGCCATATTGTTATTAAACAGAGATGTGGCAATGATACTAACGTGTTTTGTTTCCGTAGTTGATGTCAAGTCACAGGCAACTTATGGCATTCAAAGCAAGAGGCAAATAAAGATGTTTTGCCATTGCCCGCCTCTGTGCTGCAACCCTGGACTTCCTTGGCGGTCTCCCATCCAAATACTCAACAGGGCTGACCCTGCTTAGCTTCCAAGATCTGACAACATCAGGCTAGCCTGGGCTATCCAGGTCATAAGAACATAAGAAAAGCCAATGTTGAATCAGGTCAATGGCCCATCTAGTCCAACACTCTGTCACACAGTGGCCAAAAATACCAGGTGCCATCAGGAGGTCCAGCAGTGGGGCCAGGACACTAGCAGCCCTCCCACTGCTGCCCCCTCCAGCACCAAGAATAGAGTGCATCACCTGCCCCAGACTGAGAGTTCCTATCTATACCTTGTGGCTAATAGCCACTGATGGACATTCTTTCATTTCTTTGATGATGCACCTGAGAAACGTAAAGTGTGAAGATGCCCATATCTCGAGCCTCACTTTTTGAGCTTCGGCTCTGCACAGATTTAATTACACTCTCTTTCAAAACGGTGGGAAGAACCTTTGATGTTACTCTATAACGGAATACAAGAACTCGTGGGCACTTGATGAAATTGCTGAGCAGTCGGGTTAGAACAGATAAAAGGAAGCACTTCTTCACCCAAAGAGTGATTAACACATGGAATTCACTGCCACAGGAGGTGGTGGCAGCTACAAGCATGGACGGCTTCAAGAGGGAATTGGATAAACCTATGGAGCAGAGGTCCAGCAGTGGCTATTAGCTCCAAGGAACTCTCAGTCTGGGGCAAGTGATGCTCTGTATTCTTGGTGCTTGGGGGGGGGCAACAGTGGAAGAGCTTCTAGTGTCCTGGCCCCACTGGTGGACCTCCTGGTGGTACCTGGTATTTTTGGCCACTGTGTGACACGGAGTGTTGGACTGGATGGGCCATTGGCCTGATCCAACGTTGGTTTCTCTTAAGTTCTTAACTTCACCTGCTTCATGAAGCTCCCAGAAAGGAGGAGGGGCTGCAGCTCAATGGCAGAGCGTCTGCTTGACATGCAGAAGGTCCTGGGTTCAAACCCCAGCATCTCCAGTTAAAAGAACCAGGTAGTAGGTGATGTGAAGGACCTCCATCTGAGATCCTGGAGAGCTGCTGCTAATCTGAGTAAATAATACCGACCTCGATGGGCCAGGGGTCCGATTCAGTACGAGGCAGCTTCATGTGTACATGGGCCAGTGTGAAGCGTTGCTTTACCTAGATACATCCTGTTCTCACATCCTTGTTCATAGTTATTTTTATGTCCATTGCACAGAAATGGAGTATAACTGGTGTAAAAATGTTGTAAAAATGGGATAAGGGAAACAGAAGGGGCACATCAACCAGTGAAAAAAATAAAGACAAAACACAGGCTCAGTTCAGGCATCACACGAAACCCAGGATATAATTAAGCCTGATCTTGTTGGTACGAACACAGGTTGGATATCCCTGTTTCCCTGCCAAAAGAACTGCCTTACACTGCTTCAAGTGTTCCTTTTAAAGGACGAAACAGAGAGCCAGTTTGGTGTAGTGGTCAAGAGTGCGGACTCTAATCTGGGAGAACTGGGTTTGATTCCCCGCTCCTCCACAAGCAGTTGCTGGTGTGACCTTGGGTCAGTCACAAGTTCTCTCAGAGCCGTTCTCTCAGGAGCAGTTCTTGAAAAGAGCTCTCTCAGCCCCTCCTACCTCACAGGGTGTCTGTTGTGGGGAGGAGAGGGGAAGGGAAAGGAGATTACAAGCCGCTCTGAGACTCCGAGTGAAGGACAGGGTATAAATCCAATTTCTTCCCATCTTCTTCTTCTTCTTGTTGGTGTGATTGACTGCAAGCTGCTCTATTAATGATGGCTGCTTAGGCTGAAATCCTAAGAATGCTTTCCCGGTAGTAAGCTCCATTTAATAAAAATGGGACTTCTCAGTAGACTGGTTTAGTCTCACATTACTATTGTCCATCAAGATGGGATCAGAAACTGTTTTATTAACCCCAGTTACTCTTTCCTGTAGCTGCAGTGGCTCAAGTGGTTAAGACTCTGAACTGCAGGCTGTGGAAGGTCAACAGTTCAGCAGTTCGAGACCCGAGAGTGCCGCATGATGGAGTGAGCTCCCATCTCTAGTTCCAGCTCCTGCCAACCCAGCAGTTTGAAAGCAAGAAATTGCAAGTAGATAAATAGGTACCACTTCGGTGGGAAGGTAACAGCGTTCCGTGCGCCCTGGTGTTTAGTCACGCCGGCCACATGATCACAGAAACGTCTTCGGACAGCGCTGGCTCTTCGGCTTTGAAACGGAGATGAGCACCACAACCCTAGAGTCAGATTCGACTGGCTTTCGAGCAAGGGAACCTTTACCTTTACTCTTTCCTATGTTTTTTTTTGTGCTGTCTGAACGCAAACATCCTGGCTTAATCCCGGCTCATTCCTGGGTAACAACCTCCCACGCTACACAGAGAAAAGTCATGGAAGCCAGCGTTTGTCAAGCCAAACAAGGATTTGAGTGATTGTCTGTGAGCTGAATCGTGGTTTGGCAAACGAACTGTTCAAATAACCCCTGGTTTTGCAAAATGTCTGACGGAGCCACAGAATAAAAGTTTGCCTCATCTCTAAACCAGCTAAAATTTGCAGCAAGCAGAGAAATGTTTTCAACATGCTGCAGTGCCTTTCAGGAAAAACTGCTGAGCTGAAAGACATTTTGTGGTATTTCAAATCTTCAGGTTGGATATCCCCGTTTCCCTGCCAAAAGAATCGCCTTACATTGCTTCAAGTGTTCCTTTTAAAGGAAAAAAACAGACCCCCCCCCCCCAAATCAAGGGTCTTTTCTGGTTGCTTCCGCAATGCTGCATGTAGAAACCTCTCTCGACAACGACAGCTCTGTTTCATATTAATAGAACCAGCTGTGTGGCTTTGCATTGCCAAGCCGGTATATTTATTATTAAACCTTAAATAAAACGAGAGGCTCGGAGTATGTTTTATGGCCTGTTTTTTAACATTAACTACTGTTTTACTTTAACTAAATGCTTTTGTTGTACTGCATATATTTCAGGGCCCAATAAAAAACCAGAGTCATAAAAAAGGATGAACGAAATGATACCGTTCCCTTTTCAGAAGCCTCATTCTCGTCAAACACCTGCAGGGAGAGAATTCGGCTTCACCAGCACTTTGGAAAAGAAACGATACGGAAGGATTGCTTTCTAGGAGTTAAGAACCTAAGAAGAGCCCTGCTGGATCAAAGCAGCGGTCCACCTAGTCCAGCATCCTGTCTCACATAGTGGCCAACCAGTTCCTCCAGAGGTCCAGCAACAGGGCATAAAACAAGCCTTCCCCTGACGTTGCCTCCTGGCTACGGGATTCAGAGGTTCCCTTTCGTTCTCGCTTAAACTAATGATAATTTCAAAGGGGTAGCCATGTTACTCTGTTGTGGGAAAAACAAATGAATCTTGTAGCACCTGAAATACTAAAAACACTTTTATTCTAGCACCGTGGTCTTTGACCCATGGCTCGGAAGCCCATCCTGGAAAGCGGCAATACCCTATGCGGCTGCCATTTTGTGCTGCTTTATGGAAGGACCACTGCTAATGTGCATGCACAGAAAGTGAGGTTGCTGTGCCTCCTTCCTCTCCGCATGCTCATGCGAAGGGGCATCAGGATGAGGAGGCGGCTTAAATACACAATACACACTCAGGGCTCAAATACGCAATGAGCCCAATGTGTGTCAGGTCACGGATGCGCAACTGGACTCACCATCAGACGTCCATCTGGGGATCTCCCCTTAAATACTACTCATTTGCTCTACGCTGCTTTGAGGAGGAAGGAGAAGATTCTGGTTTCCCTCCCACCCTGTTTTCATCAGCAGAAATTGGGGGGGGAGGCTTGGAGCCAGAGAAAAGGAGCATAAAGCCGAAAGCAGGCAGAGGGGGGGAAGAAGGAGGAGGAGGAGGAGGAGAAGAAGAAGAAGGAGAAGAAGGAGAAGAAGGAGAAGAAGGAGAAGAAGGAGAAGAAGGAGAAGAAGGAGGAGGAGGAGGAGGAGGAGGAGGAGGAGGAGGAGATTGGATTTATACCTCACCCTTCACTACCCAAAGGTGTCTCAGAGCAGCTTACAAACTCCCTTCCCCTCCCCACAACAGACATCCTGTGAGGTAGGTGGGGCTGAGAGAGCTCTTGACAGAAACTGCTCTTTTTCTGAGAACAGCTCTTATCAGAACTACAGCTTGCCCAAGGTCATCCAGCCGGGTGCAAGTGGAGGAGTGGGGAATCAAACCCGGTTCTCCCCGATTAGAGTCTGCGCACTTAACCACTTCACCAAACTGGCTCCCTAAGAAAAAGGGTGAATGCAGGTGAGACGTGTGGGGGAAGCTGGCTAGCTTCTTCAACGTGTGTGAAAGGGCCGTAGTTCAAGACGATGATGCCCTGCTTTATCCTGTGTTGGTTGTCACTTGCTCTGTCCCTATGGAGTGGAGATGTTTGTTCTGTCGACAGTTCCACAGCCAAGGGCTGTCAAGGGGACGGGGAACTAATGGTGCATAAGTCTAGAGTCCAGGATACCTTGGGGGCCCAGCAAGCTGAGCTGATGTGAGGGATGCCAGTCATTGCAAGCATGCTTGGGTGGCAAGGCAGCTTGAGGTGTGCTGGAGGGGCCCTGGCTCAGTGCAAGAGCTTCTACTACGCATGCAGCACCTTCAGCTGAAAAGGTAGAATCACAGAGTTGGAAGGGGTCACACGGACCCTCTCATCCAACCCCCTGCCCAATGCAGGGTCAGGCAGTCAATAATGTGAAAAAGATGGCTGCTGTTGTAGGGTTGCCAATTCCAACAAGGGAGATTCCTGGAGATTGGGGGGCAGGGTGCCTGGAGAAGGTGGTGTTTGAGGAGGGAAAAAGGAGCTCAACAGGGATGTCATGTCACTCTAGGACCTCTCTCTTTTTTAAGATTCTATGGTATACCATCCATCGGCCTTCCAAAGCTACCATTTCCTCCAGAGATCATTCGTGATTTCAGGAAAACTTCATGTCCCACCTGGAGGCTGATAGAACTAGAGAAGAGCATATTAACCGTGATAGACCAAGGGTTGGACTTGGTATAAGGCAGCTTCATGTGATAATCAGCGTTTGCCTGTTTGGACGTCTTAGCAAGCTATGGCCGAGGAAGGCAGACATGATCCCAAAGGGGCATTTCTGATTGCTTAAACTGTGGCTTTGCTGTGATGGAGAATTCAGTTGCAGCCCTAGAAGAAACTGGGGATCTTTATTTGAAATGTCATTCCAGTCCAGTCCAGTCCATTTATTTATTTATTGCCATCAAGTTGCAGCCAACTTAGGGTTTTCAAGACAAGAGATATTCAGAGATGTTTTTTTTTCATTGCCTCCCTCTGCAGAGCACTCCTGGTATTCCTTTGAGGTCTCCCACCTGACTAGTAACCACAGCTGACCCTCCCTAGCTTCTGAGGTCTAGATTGGGTTAGCCTGGGCTGTCCAGGTCGGGGCCTTTCATTTAAGGAGCCCAGGGAGATTTTCCCTTCCTACATTTTACCCTCACAACAATCCAGTGAGGTCAGCTGGGCTGAGAGTGTGCAATTGGCCTGAGATCAGCTACCTGAACTGGGTTCCCAACCCTGCCACAGCAAATGCCAGGGGATTCTAGTGGTAGTGTCTGAAAAAGGCGGAGTTCGAAGAGGATGTGATGTCACTTTGGAGTGATATTCTAGGCTGCCTCCCCTAGTCAACACGGTCTCTACCATAGACGAAGAAGAAGAAGAGAAGAGATTGGATTTATACCCCGCCTTTCACTCGGAGTCTCAGAGTGGTTTACAAACTCTTTTCCCTTCCCCTCCCCAAAGCAGACACCCTGTGAGTTAGGTGGGGCTGAGAGAGCTCTGACAGAAACTGCTCTTTTCCAAGAACAGCTCTGACAGGACTATGGCTTGCCCAAGGTCATCCAGTAGCTGCAAGTGGAGGAGTGGGGAATAAAACCTGGTTCTCCCAGATTAGAGTCTGTGCACTTAACCAGTACGCCAAACTGGCTCTCAGCTCCTCAGGGGCAGGAAATTAGGTAATTCCCCACCATGAGCAGGTAAACGGGAGGCCCATCCCATTGCTAAATGGGGATTTAAGCCCACCCCTTCCACCTCTGCAGCGGGTTGAGAGTCCCCAAAGAACTAAACATAAGCTGGCTGCAGTGAAAGGGAAGAAATGGGCCAGGTCACCTTCTCTCACTCCTGCATGAGCCCAGGAAGCTCTGCTCAGGTTTTCCCTCCTCGCTGCAGCCCCTGCACAACACTCTGTCCACAACAATTGCCCTGTCCTCAGTGCTAAGTTTTTATAGAAGATGGGGATGTGGACCAATGGAGGAAGGGGGCCAGGGAAGGAGGAGGAGGAGGAGGAGATTGGATTTATACCCTGCCCTTTACTACCTGAAGGAACCTCAGAGCAGTTTACGATCTCCTTTCCCCTTCCCTCCCCACAACAGACAGCCTGTGAGGTAGGTGGGGCTGAGAGAGCTGCTCTTGAGAGAACAGCTCTGAAAGAACTGTGAATGACCCAAGGTCACACCAGCAGCTGCATGCGAAGCAGCAGGGATCCAAACCCAGTTCTCCCAGATTAGAGTCCGCGCTCCTAACCACTATACCAGACTGGCTCCCTGATTTGCTATGCAAGTTTCCTTTGCTCACAGCTCAGTGTGTTTCAAAGTGTTTTAATATCCTGGCGGCTGTGAGCTTAAAAAAAAAAGTTTTCAAAGTCAGTGGGGAGGGCACTCCTTTTGTCTTTGTCTTACAGACCCGGATTTTATTGCTTTTTAAATGTGTAGTAAACCCATCAGCAGGATCCAGGATGCTATAAAGCCAATCAATTAATCAGTCCATTTATATTATATATCAGAGAACGGTTTCTTAATAAAGGAAAAAAGAGACCCATCAACACATAAATGGGAGAAAAAAATAGCAGCAAACAGTTCCTCACGAAAAGAATGTGTCATGGAAACCATCTTAGTACATAAAAACACAGTCCTGCGAAATAAAAAACGGGCCGGTCAGACAGGGTGGGGGGGGGTCAAAAGTCAAGCCAAGGTCAGGTGACCAAGGGGTAAGAGGCCGGCATCAAGTTGACCACGACGGGTCCCCAATTGTGTTGAGCCTGTTGGCAGTTTTGGAATTTTGATAATTTTGAATGTTGATAATGAGGAGTGGATGCCACCATACAATGACTACTGCACTGTGGCGACAGGGTATGTGTGCATATATATATATATATATATAATAAACCGGCTGCTCCAGGATGCTGGGGCCAGTTTCAGAAATGCCGAGAACCTTCGCTTCAAGCATCCCCCTGTAAAGTTCCCTCCGGACAGAAACACAATTCCTCCTCCTGCTGCAGTGGAGGGAACGAAAGCCAGGCTCTGTGCTTTGGAGAAAAAGGAAATGGGCACCAGGAGGCCCATCAGCAAATGCCACGGTGCCCACGGCCATCCTGTTGAGGATCACCGCTGTAGGGCCTGGCAGACATTTTCAAAGTCAGGAAATGTGAGGAAGTGTCACTCCTCGGCAAAGACCCGCGGCAACCCCATGTCCAAAATGTCCTGTTGTCAACTGCCTTGCCCATGCCTTGCCAACGGAGTGCCACGGCTTCCTTGATGCATCGCAGACAATCAAGTCACCCTTGTGGTAGAAAACTCAACATGTGATAAAAAGCCGATGCTAAGCTGGCTGGCTGTGCTCACGCGTGATTGCCTCTCACGGACCCCAGATCTGCAGTCGTCTTTGCTTTATCTTTCAGACACTCTTGAGGGACAAAAGACCTAGGAGTTGCTAAATTGACTGAATTCTTTTTCCAGTGTGGGATTTTGCCATTTCTTTTCAGCCACTGCTCCCCAAATGGAGACACTTCTGCGAATCAGTCTGATAAAGTGAGCCGACTGCCCGAGTCCTGTGGCGAATGAGTAAATAGTCTGGCTGGTGTGGATGTGGGCAGCATGCCGGAGTGTTTATTAACCCTGGCCAGAAGGATGGAGTCCAGCTCTTCGGTACTGTCAGGTTCAAAAGCAAGTAGATCCAAGCATTCTTGAGGCAAAGAAAGGCTTTATTGGAATACAGTGCTAAAACCCACAGGTGGATGGTTATTGTCAGGAATGGCGGGATGTGCGGCTCAGGCATAGTTATAGTATGATGCAAAATTGCAACTAGCAAATGAACTGCAAGCGCGTGTGCGGGAAACTCCCAGCAGGAGAGTTAATTAGTGATCGGGAGACTGCTCCCCACCCACCCCTCGGCTTCACAGGACTGGAAAATTCTCAGAGACTCAAGAATAGCCCAAAGCCTGCATTCAAGGCCACCGTGATAACACCGAGCTGTAGAGGCAAAGCTCCCACATTACTGCAAGCATACCTACGCAAGAGCAGAAGCAGGGACAAGATAGGGAACACAGAACAATGAACACAGTATGAAACATGAAACAATGAGCCATTTCTGACAGGTACCTTGCTATGAAGGGGCAGAGATCGGGGGTGAATTCGGCAATTTGCTCCACAGCTGACAAGGCCTTGGTGTAGCCTAAGCGGGTAATTGTATCACCGGGGATTAATGGCACTTTGATATCCTTGGGAAGCCGGCCTGCCTCTGGAGCCCAAAGCAGGTATTCGCGGACCAAGCCACGTCACATAATGTATTGAGGTCTGATCGAGTCTAGATTTGAAATTTTATGCTGTAGGGGAAATATACTTCGGCTTGATCCTCTGGGAACAATGAAAGGAACAGTGACAGTTACCTGAGGAATACCGCGAGCGGTAGCAGGAAACACACGTCATGAACTTATGAAGGTGCTTTATAGTGCAACGGGATCTCATTGCGACCACAGCTGCATGCTTGCTGCTGAAGCTGCAGCCCGGTGTTTCCTCCTTCTGTCTCCCTACGCAAGAGTGGCAGCCACTTGTGGAATACATAGAGCAGCAGCAGAATACAGGCATCGTGAACATGGAGATGTTTTACAGTACAATATGATCTAGATGTGACCACAGTCGTATGCCTGCCGCTGAAGACTGCAGCTCTGCATTTCCTCTTTTTGTTTCCTTAAGCAACAGGGGCGATTATTTGTGGAATACAGTGAATGGTCACAGAAAACAGACATTCTGAAATGAAGCTGTTCTATAGTACAACAGGGTCTAGGTGTGACCTGAAAACTGCAGCCCCCGTGTCTTTCCCAGTCTTTTTTGACAGGAGATGCCAAAGTGTGAAGGAGGAGGAGGAGGAGTTGGTTTTACTCAGGGCTTTTTATGTAGAAAAAGCCCAGCAGGAACTCATTAACATAATAGGCCACACCCAATAGCAGATACTCATTAGCATATTAGGCCACACCCCTGACAGCACAGCTCATTAGCATGTTAGGCCACACCCCCATGTTACCAGAAGTGTGGTCATCCAGCCACACCCACTTCTTATTCTGTTTATCTTGTTTGTTGTCAAACCCCAGGGCTTTTTTTGTAGCAGGAACTCCTTTGCATGTTAGGCCACACACCCCTAATGTAGCCAGTCCTGATGGGTTTCTGCTGTTGGGTGTGGCCTATTATGCTAATGAGTTCCTGCTGGGCGTGGCCAACTCGGGAGCCAGTCGGAACTCCCTTCCTGTGCGTTCCTGCCCCAAAATAGCCCTGGTTTTACTGCTTTTCACTACCTGAAGGAGTCTCAGAGAGGCTTACAATCACCTTTCCTTCCTCTTCCTGTGAGGTAGTTGGGGCCCAGAGAGCTCTGAGAGAACAGTGACTGACCCCAGGTCACCCAGCTAGCTTCATATGGAGGAGGAGTGGGGAATCGAACTCATTTCTACAGATTACAGTCCGTCACTCTTAACCTCTACACCAAACCTCGGCTCCAGTATATGCAGAGCATGTGGTCTACGACTGTACACATGCCTGCCGCAGAGATTTGAACCGTGTAAAGATGGCATGCAGAGAATACACTGGATCAGAGGAACTTACGTATGAAGGCACATCTGGACAGCAACACAGCCTTTGTCCAGTGTTTAAATCCTGCCCATGTATATTGCATTTCTTCACCAAGCAAGAACCAGGAACCTTTACATGTTTAGAATTATATGGCAGAAGGGTCTCCGGGTCAGATGTTGTGACATGGAGCATATGTGAGCCTTTGCACATCTTGCAGAAGAGAAGATACAAGGAGGGAATTATTATTATTATTATTATTATTATTATTATTATTATTATTATTATTGAGTGGATACCAAATCAGGGGCCCAATACTAATTTAAATAAGCATAAAACATCAATATAGAAATAATGCACATTATACAAAAATACACGTATTTATTACAAAATGGTTTAAAAACAATTATAGGCCCAAATAAAACCTCAATAAGAATTCAAATAACATAATATTCACAATTAGGACCTTATGTGATAGGGTTGCCAGGTCCTACCATTAGCTGTGGCCACGGCTATTTTTGGGCAGGAATGGACAGGAACGGAGTTCCAGTTGGCTCCCGAGTTGGCCATGCCTAGCAGGAACTTATTAGCATAATAGGCCACACCCAATATCAGAACCTCATTAGGATTGGCTACATTAGGGGTGTGTGGCCTAACATGCAAAGGAGTTCCTGCTACCAAAAAAGCCCCGGGTTTTGACAACAAACAAGGTAAACAGAATAAGAAACAAAAGGTGGGTGTGGCTGGATGACCACAGTTCTGGTAACATGGGAGTGAGGCCTAATATGCTAATGAGTTTCTGCTGTTGGGTGTGGCCTGTTATGCTAATGAGTTCCTGCTGGGCTTTTTCTACATGAAGCGTGCGCACTGCGATGTCGTCATACGGAAGTGATGTCATTGCATCTGGCACGTTGGGGGCAGTACCACTATCATTTGATGGAAAACCATAAGAGTTTTCCGTTGAATGATAGAGCGTTCCCTCTGCAATATGCCCGGCACGATGACATTACCTCCAGGTGATGTCATCACCCCGGGCACGTCGCCGCAATCCCGGCACTTTGGGGGTGAGGTTCCCCCCGGTGGCTGGATCCAGGCTGGCAGGTAAGGGGCCCATTGAGCAGGCGACCTCCCCCCCCTCGGGGGGACCTGGCCAACCCTATTATGCGACCCTAAAACAGACTCATTTCGGCCTACTTTGCCCTCTTCAGTGGTCAAGCATAAAAGTTACACATAGGCTCAATTATTGCAATAATAATATTAGACTATATAGGACCAAGTGAGAATTATGTTCATCATCATAGCTTCTGTGCAGTCCCAAATGCACAGGCCTGGCACGGAGAGAGTTCTGTAAGCTTCTAGAAATTACAGCTGCACGCTCCCTCCTTCCCTCAGCACGAGAGAGAGCCAAGGCTAAGGCCCTTCCTGCACTCTCCTTTGAATCCAAGTTCACCGTGGTGTCCTCCAAGCAACTGCGCACTAAAATCAGGTTCAACCTTCTTTTAAATCCAGTTCTTCCCCCCATACGACACTAAAATTTAGTTCAACTTTCTTTTTATTCTGGGTTCCCTCCCCCATTCTGCATTACGTTACCTTCCCTTCAGCCTGCTGCTGCCCCGGGTTGTTTGGATGCTGTTTTGCCTGGACTTAAATTGCCCTGACTTGAACACTGAGGAAATCCAGAGCAGCAGGCAAATGCAGAAAGGACTTAAGTTCCTGCCCAAATGATCATATGACAAGGGGAGGGGGTAGCACTCTTCCCTCAGTCCTCTTTCCACCTCTGCAGGGCCGGCTTGAGGTGCTTCTGCGCCCTAGGCGGGGTGCAGATGCCAACCTCCCTGTGGGTCCTGAAGACCCTTTTGCCGCTGCCGCCTCCTCCCCCTGAGGGGGAGGGGGAGGGTGGGCGAGCTGCATCGCCGCCTCCTGCACCCTGCCCGGGCACTGTATACTGGCGGCGGTGGCGAGTCCCCACTGGCCGCCACCATGCCGCCCCTGCCTCCTCCTCCCCCGAGGGCGGAGGGGAGGGCAGGCGAGCTGTGCTGCCGCCTCCTGCACCCCGGCCGGGCACTGTATACTGGTGGTGGCGAGTCCCTGCTGGCTGCCACCATGCCACCCCGCCTCCTCCCCCACAAGGGGGAGGGCGGGTGAGCTACGCTGCCGCCTCCTGCACCCTGGCTGGGCGTCCTTGTACTGGTGGCGGCAGCGGGTGCCCGGTTAGGGCAGTGGGGGGGCTTTTCGGGGGGCAGGGTGCCATTTGGCGCCCCTGAGGGCTGGCGCACTCTAGGCAAGCACCTAGTTTGCCTAGTGGGCAAGCCAGTGCTGTGTATCTGGTTAACACCCATAGTGGGAAAGGAGGGAGGGATTTGTGCCTGCATAGAAGACACTCGATGCACCTCATTACAGGTAAGTGCAACCATGTTTTCTGGCAGATATCAATGACTCAAGGCAAGGATGTACTTTACAGGCCTTGTGTTCAGATCAGATACATGTAATTCAGATGGTATTACAATTATATACCTTCCTTGTGTGGTCCAAAAGAATCAATCTGAAAAGCAAAATGGAGCCAAGGTAACTTAACAGTATATATATACTAATGCTAATAAGAATAATAATCGAGGGCCGCAGTGGCTCAGAGGTTAAGACACTGAAGCCGCTGACTGGAAGGTCTGTAACTCAGCAGTTTGAGACCCGAGTGCCACATGACAAAGCGAGTGTCATGAGCGATGATGACGGTGCCGAGTCCCCATCTGAACTGGCATCGCAGCCAGAGGCACCGGCATTGTCAGAACCGGAAGCCAGCCCCTCTGACTCCTCATGGGTGGACAGTTTGCCAGTGCCTGAGCCTGCAAACCCCACACCTGGTCCTGCAGCAGCTGAGGAGGCACAGGTGCAATCAGGAAGCCCACCTGACTCACCTCCATGGGTGGTTCAGGTAAGGGAGCGGCTTCGCAGAGACTTAGCCACCCACCGTCGATATGTACACTGGCAGGGAAGGTGAGTGCTGAGTCCTGAGTATTAGCAGGAGCGCTGCCACCACGATGGGAAGCCTGGCTGGGGGCCTATATAACTCAGGATCAGGCTCTTGTGGAAGCAACAAGTCATCTCCATGCGTGCCTCGCATCCACCTTCCACGCCTGTCCTCGGAACTCCACTCTGGCACAGATTCCTGGCTTCCTGACTCCTGATTCGGATGACCCCTCTTTAAGACTCATGATTTGGCTCTCGCTCTGACTCTCCTGGCAACGACCTCGGACCGGACTTGACTTCTGCCTCTCAGCCCAAGCCCAGCTTGTGACAGTGAACTCCCCCATCTCTGGCCCCAGTTCTTGCCAACCTAGCAGTTTGAAAGCAAGAAATTGCAAGTAGTTAAATAGATACTGCTTCAGTGGGAAGGTAATAGCGTTCCATGCGCCTCGGTGTTTAGTCATGCCGGCCACATGACCACAGAAACATCTTCAGACAGTGCTGGTTCTTCAGCTTGGAAACAGAGATGAGTACCACACCCCTAGAGTCGGATTCGACTGGCTTTCGAGCAAGAGAAGCCTTTACCTTTAATAATAATATTTATTGACTTAAGACGCTGAACTGCAGGCTGTGGAAGGTCGGTAGTTCAGCAGTTCAAGACCCGGGTGCCGCATGACGGAGTGAGCTCCCGTCTCTAGTTCCAGCTCCTGCCAACCTAGCTGTTCGAAAGCAAGAAATTGCAAGTAGATAAATAGGGACCACTTCGGTGGGAAGGTAACAGCGTTCCGTGCGCCTTGGTGTTTAGTCATGCCGGCCACATGACCACGGAAACGTCTTCGGACAGCGCTGGTTGTTCAGCTTGGAAACGGAGATGAGCACCGCTACCCTAGAGTCGGATTTGACTGGCTTTCGAGCAAGGGGAACCTTTACCTTCCTCTCCAATAGAGACCCAACATAGCTTCCAACGTCATTCTCCCTTCTCCATTTTATCCTCCTAACAGCCCTGGATCTCCTAGATCCTACTCTGACCCGCTCCCCCCACTGGCACCCCCTGGGGAATCCTCCTTCTCCGGGGGTAACGTGGCCACTGGATGGAACAACTAATTTCATGCAGGTCTTCACTTTCAAGAAGCCCTGTTGTAAGGAGTCCCTGCCCCCTCCCCCCAAGAAGGAGCAAAACCCCTTCTCAGAATGCCCTGATGAGAAACTTAATTCCCTTCTCTGAAGGTTTGTTAAGCCTCATGTTAAATGTCCCTAAGCGAACATCCCTTCACATTGTCTGAAGTGTTTAAACAGTATGAACTGAAGAGTGCTTTGAGAGCCTGAGTGTCACTCCAGGAAAAGTGGAGGACGCTAATCCCTGAAGATTATGAAAACTGGAGGAACTCGACCTGGGAAGAAACTGATTTGGAGGCGGGATTGTACTTGTGGGTCTAATCTCCTTTAACTTGTGGAATTTGATGGTCTCTTAAAGCTTTAACTCCCCCCCCCCAATGACTTATGAATTAAGACCAAGCGCAACAGAACTTAATATCAGGAAAGCTACATTTCAGAGGAAAATCACCGTATACGCAGCTATCAGTTTATTCCATTCTGTTTATTTACCGCATGGATAGCTCCCCCAAAGAACTCAAAGAGTTACACAGTTGGCATGATCGCATTTTGCCTTCACAACAATCTGCCAAAGAAGGCGAGGCTGAGAGAAGGAAGGGGGAAGGGAGTTACATAGCCAGGCAGTGACAGAAAAGGCCCAGGTCTGCGCTGTGACGGATCGTATCCTCAAGTGTGAGGCAATGGCCAGGAGACCCTATTGTGAGGAGCACACTTCACACAGTTTCATATTGGGAGAGAAAGTTCTTCAATCTTATTCGGACTCCCTTTTGCCTTCTGAGATTCTCTCACAAATTTCCAAGGACATCTTCACGGCCAGGAGGGCTAGAAGCTTGTACATTTTTTTAAAAATGAAAGCTTACAGTTCTCATGAAGCTGAAGTCTGTGCCCAATGTCATGCCCTCTGAGGCCTCTGCTTCCCGAGGAACCAGAATATTTACTTAGCTGCTTAAACTGTGCTTTTCTTCCCAACGGGGAAGTGATTAACACATGGAATTCACTGCCACAGGAGGTGGTGGCAGCTACAAGCATGGACAATTTCAAGAGGGAATTAGATAAACATATGGAGCAGAAGTCCATCAGTGGCTATTAGCCACAAGGTATAGATGGGAACTCTCAGTCTGGGGCAGGTGATGCACTCTATTCCTGGTGCTGGAGGGGGCAGCAGTGGGAGGGCTTCTAGTGTCCTGGCCCCACTGCTGGACCTCCTGATGGCACCTGGTATATTTTGGCCGCTGTGTGACAGAGTGTTGGACTAGATGGGCCATTGGCCTGATTCAACATTGGCTTCTCTTATGTTCTTAACGGGGAACCAACACGGCTTTTGTGGTTCTTATCTCCGCCATGTTATCCTGAGGGAGGCTAGGCTACGAAGACTGGCCTGAGGGCACCCAATGAACTTCCGAGGCAGAGTAGAGATTCGAACCTGGCTCCCCCAAGTCAGAGTCCAACACTGTGACCGTGACACTACACTGGATCTCCAGTATGTATATAGGCCCAGTCCCATAGGGTCAACAATCAGTTTACCAAGTTTTATTCAGTACAGTCAAAAAGAGAATTTATCCCAATGGCATGAAGATGGTGACCCAAGAAATACCAGTACCTTGGCCAACACCACAGCATGCCGTCTAAAAATAAGCATTGAGGCAATGCAGAACAATAGTTAGACTCAAGATCCAGTTTAGGATGATATATGGGAAGCACAGAATCTGTGGAATCTTTGGCTGTCATACAGAGGTACAGTGTGAAACACTATACCCTTTTTGGAGACACCCAGCCCTCCAGCGTTTCACACTGAGAACAGAAGGAATCTCTGGAACTGGGTGTGGGGGGAGTGAACTCTTCATCTGCCATGCCGGATCCTGGTGCTGGGGCCAGAATGAAGAAGCCAAACAGCAAAGTTTACGCCTTCTCTGGCAGTTGAGCAACATCAGCCCCGGCTAGTATTTGGATGGGAGACTTCCAAGCAATACCAGGGGTGTGATGCAGAGACAGGCCATGGCAAACCGCCTCTGTCCGTCTCTTGCCTTGAGAACCCTACAAGGTCACCATAAGTCAGCTGTGACTTGACGGCACGTTGCACAACCAAAATCAAGTCAAATAGTTGGTCTACCTTGTTCAGTCTATCATCTTTTTTTCACAGGCAGCAGCTTTCCAAGGTCTCCAGGGAAGGAAAGTCTTTCTCAACATCTACTATAGGAAAGCCTTTAACGGAAGATGCCAAGGACTGAACCCAGCACCTTTTTGCCTGCAAAACAAATCCTCTGTCTGCTGCAGCCAAGGGCCACCACAGACTTCTGTGCAAAGATTCTCCCTGTCTCCCCTCTTACCACAAAGACTTACCACAAACTTCATATGAAAACAATTCATGTCACTCGTCTGGATCCATGGACCCCCAGGGGTTGTACTAATATAGGTTGGGCTACGTTAAGGCAGGGCTATTTTGGGGCAGGAACGCACAGGAACGGAGTTCCAGCTAGCTCCCGAGTTGGCCATGCCCAGCAGGAACTCATTAGCATAATAGGCCACACCCAGCAGCAGAAACTCATTGGAACTGGCTACACGAGGGGTGTGTGGGCTAACATGCAAAGGAGTTCCTGCTCCAAAAAAAGCCCTGGGTTTTGACAACAAACATGGTAAACAGAATAAGAAGCAAAAGGTGGGTGTGGCTGGATGACCACACTTCTGGTAACATGGGGTGTGGCCTAACATGCTAATGAGCTGTGCTGTCAGGGTGTGGCCTAATATGCTAATGAATTTCTGTTGTTGGGTGTGGCCTATTATGCTAATGAGTTCCTGCTGGTCTTTTTCTACAAAAAAGCCCTGCGTTAAGAAATCAGGAAACTAAACAGAAAAGATTAACTGAGTGAAATATTATATTGCGTGATGTCCGAAGCAGAGAAGGGGGAATGCATTACGACCGTTTCCTTGCTGAAGGAGAAGTTGTGGGTTTGATCCTCCAAAATAAACAAGAAAGCCCATATACAACAGAAAGAACCGCAGTAAATATAGAGATATTACAACAGCCAGCCAGACAGCAGTTATCAGGGAGTACTGCAGAGAACGGGACAAAATTTAGATAAAAGCATGAATCCTACCAAGCAGCTAAAGGAGCAGAAGATGGAAGTGATAAAATTAAATGCTCCATTTGGATGGTATCGATTCCTATGCTTGCCATCCAGTATGATGACATCATTCTGTTTACTTTGTGATCCCCTTTTTGGATGAGGGCACCCATGTGGCTTAATTCCTTCACCCTCCCATGCCGTAACTGGTCGTTATCACATAGCGAAGCTTTATTGGCCTCCTTCTGTTGTGATGTCACCCCATTCAATTTGCTGCTCCTGTGTAAAGCAGTAGTAAAAAAAGGTGTTGAAAACACAGGTGCTATTCTTGAACAGGCCTGGAACAAGAGGAGTATTAGCACAGTGTAAATGTCAGGAACATTTCTTTTTTTTTACCCAGCCATATTTTTGGCCTCCAAATCAAAAACTGGAGAGTGTTTGGCCCAGCACTGACTACAGCTTGCTTCGGAATGTCAAGAGCAAAATGCTTATCTCCAGGGACAAAAAGAATTCTTACAAGTTCCGGCGTTCTTCCCTTACACACTTAAATTACTCAGACGGTTTCTTTGTGCCTGCCTTCCCTGCAACAATAAACTACTTTGGAAAGGTTATTTGACTGAATTCACTGTCAGGGTTTTGAGATGTACCCACTAAAGTGGCACCGTGTGTTCTATTAAACCGCTTCCGCCTTCCCATCCCAGAGGTGACTGAATGTAAGTGGAATGGAGCAGATGAACAGATTTCTCAAGCTGGTGGAGTGCCTTTGGCTCCTTGAGGATAAAAGAGGCTATAGAAATACAAGATATTATCGCTGTCCCTCTTATCAAAAGTACCACACTGGTCTCTCCACTTGCTTCCTCAGAGTCCCTTTGGTACCTGGTTCTTCTTACCTGGCCCCATTTCAGGAAAAAAAGATTGGATTTGAAGACATTTATCATTTCCAGGAGGTCACAAACCTCTTGTAGAAACATAAGCAGCAGCATACTTCAGAGTTGGGGAAGAAATGGGTTTGATGAAGTCAAATAAAAAGTTCACTTCAGTGAATGGCTGCCGGGAGTCCAAGCTGCCATCAGCTGTCTGAAAGAAGAGGCGTCCTCATTTTTAAACCACGAATTAAAAAACATAAACCATCTTCAGCGTGGGGCTAATGCTGCATCAAATCAGTCCAGTAATTGTGCCGAGGCAGTTGTCGAAGAGGCATGCGGCACCCGGCACCCAGAAATAAGGTGACCGTCAAAGCAATCGGTGGCACGTACAGTGCGTGGGGGAAACCTGGGCTGAATGAGCACATTTTGTGCCATATGAGTGACTGGATCCCTCCATTACCTGTGATAAATGTAATAAAAAAAGAAGTAGAGAAGGAAATGTTGCTAATGGCTCCTTTTGTGCCGGCAGATTGTTCATAAGAGGAAAGTCACTGGAATAAAAGATAGAGGTGGGAGGGAGATTTTCATCCCATACGCAATTTCTTGCGCGGGCTTCCTTTGTTCAGAGTGGAATAATTTAAGCCTTGGAGTTTCAGCTTGCTTAAAAGACACCAGGTGGGTGGCTTTGAGAAGTCATAGAAGCCTTGGGAGGCCCCCGGATCATAAGAACATGAGTAGAATGGTCCCCCCTGCTCTGCAGGGAGGGCGGGGTATAAATCTCATAATAAATAAATAAATCTAGGCCATAGGGTTGCCAGGTCTCTTGAAGATGCTGGTGGGAGGATGGGGGGACGCTCCGGGAGTTGGAAGCATCCTCGTGCAACGTCCCCACGTCACCAGAAGTGATGTTGCATGATGTGCTGGAATCACCTGGAAGTGACATAGGCACATCAGTGACACTGGGGGCAACACTCTGGTTTTTGGGCAAAACTCTATGGTAAAATCAGCCTCAAACCATAGAGTTTTGCCCAAAAACCAGAGCGTCACCTGCCCAAAGTCACCAATGTGCCTACATCACTTCCGGGTGATGTGGGCACTTCTGGTGACTGCTGTTGGGGGGGGGGGAGTTTCCTCCCACCAGACAGCTGGCAGGCACCAGGTAAGAGTGTGCAAAACCAGGGGACCCCCTTCCCCCTACTGGGGAATGGCAACCAGCTTCCATCTAGTCGCACACAGTGGCCATCCAGTTACTCTGGAGGGCCAACAACAGGGCAGAGAGGTCAAGACCTTGCCCTGATGTTGCCTCCTGACTCTGGGATTCAGAAATTTACTGACTCTGAATACAGAGGTTCCTTTTAGTTACCAGATCCAACTTTGGGGTGTTGTCTCACATCAACAACAAACTGCAACAGACAAGCATCCCTGGATTGTATAACTTCAGACTTCAGGTAGAAAAACGGCACTACTGGAAAATGACGTTATGTGAAGACAGATCATTGGTCCATCCTTCTCAGTATTGTCTATTCCGTCTGGCTGGGTCTCTGGCGGTCTTTCTCAAATCCTTGTTAAAAAGTGCTGATGTCCCCCTTTGTCCCTGTGCAGTGGCGAAATTGATTCTCCCCCAGGGCAATGGATTCCTGGAGCAGGTAACGAAATGATGTGGGAAAGGCACATACGGCTGTGCAAGAATGCACATGCGCAAAATAAGTTTAATTGATACATCAAAATAGAAGACTTTAATTTTAATGTGTTTATTTTTATTTATGAACATTTTTAATGAATATATATTTCATAGATACCCTACTTTTCTCTCCAATGGGGGCCCAACGTGGCCTACAGCATTGTCCCCTCTACAGCATTCACAACAACCCTGTGGTGTAGGTTAGGTTGAGAGTGTATGGTTGGTCCAAGGTCACCCAGCAAGCTTCCATGGCAGAGTGGGGACTCCAGCCTGGCTCTCCCTGATTCTAGTCCGGCGCTTTAACCAGTGTTTAACCACACTGACTCCATTTAAGTAAAGGTTCCCTTGCTCGAAAGCCAGTCGGATCCGACTCTAGGGATGCGGTGCTCATCTCCATTTCCAAGCCGAAGAGCCAGCGCTGTCTGAAGACTTCTCTGTGATCATGTGGCCGGCGTGACTAGACACCAAGGTGCACGGAATGCTGTTACCTTCCCACTGAAGTGGTACCTATTGATCTACTTGCAATTTCTTGTTTTCAAACTGCTAGGTTGGCAGGAGCTGGGGCCAGAGATGGGAGCTCACTCCATCATGCGGCACTCGGGTCTCAAACTGCTGAACTACCGACCTTCCAATCTGCAGTTCAGCATCTTAACCACTTGAGCCATTTACAAATATACAAACTACATAAATATACACAATTATCATATTCCAATGAGGATGTGAAAAATCTAAAAAAACCCACCCCTCTATAACCTATACTAACACAAATTGAAATCTTGCGCTAAACATTATTTAATCTATACATTGTTCTGTAAACATTTCTCGTTTCTCCCTTAGATACTTAGCAGCTGTTATTTTATTCATAAGCATCATGTAACATTTTCCAAAGTCGTTCATACTAATGTGGGAGAATTTTCCTTTTCTGGAACGGAGCAATTAAGATTCTCAACGCTGCCAACATATTTTGTGTGGCTGTTCTAAATTTGCATGGTACTGATGTACAGTGGTGGAACTGTACAGTTGTAGCTGACTTATGGCAAACCCCAAAGGGTTTTCAAGGCAAGAGACTTTCAGACGTCATTTGGCATCGCCTGACTCTGCGTAGCAACCTTGGACTTCCATGGTAGTCTCCCATTCAAATACTAACCAGGGCCAACCCTGCTTAGCTTCCGACATCTGATGAGATCAAGCTAGCCTGGGTCAGCTAGAATCCCTAAAAGAGCCAAACGTGGAATTTTACCCAGCATATTGCTTATGCATTCAGATTTCCCCCCCCGTACTTCTGGACACAGCTTTGATTTATAAATCACAGGGTGACTCGCTGGTTTGCTCACTATTTATTTATACGGCTGGATACCAAAGGGCATGTGGCGATGACAGGTCCATGGCAGGAAGGGGAACTAAGACTTTCAGGCTCTGGGAGAAAGGGCATGCATGAAACATTGCTGACTGCACTGTACGGGACTGTTTGAATATATGGCCTGGTGAACAGGCCCAAATTGCTCACAAACTGCCAGATGATAATTGAAAAATAGGCTCCTTGCTTACAACTGACAACACAGATTCAGGTGGGTAGCCATATAGAACAAAGTTTGAGTCCGGGGCACCTTTAAGACCAACAAAGTTTAATTCTGGGTATAAGCTTCCGTGTGCATGCACACTTCCTCAGATACAAAACAGAATGTGAATGTGTTTAAGCATCCTTCCTTATGACAGAAACTACCACGTGCCAATCTTGCATCTGGCTTCTCAATAGGCAGCTCCAGAATGAAACTTCCATGCTCCCAATCGATGAGCATGTAATAGAAACAGGGGTCTTTTTTGGGGGGGGGAGCGCACCGGAGCACAGCTCCGGGAGCTCAGGAGCCAAGCCCCGCCCCCAGCTGGCTTCCGGGGAAGTCTTTCAGGCAGCTGAATGTCAATTTCAGCTCCATTATATCCTATGGGCCATTGAAGTCAATGGTGAAAACATAGGGTATATTCTGGGGGCTGGAGGGGAGGGGGTTTAAGGGAGAGGCTCCAAACTCACAGGGTAGCTGATGTAGCCTCTCCCCAAGATACCCACCAACTCATGGCCCCTTCCCTCATTTTGTCCCTTTTTCACGGCAGAATCAATTTGTCTCACCGGACAGGTACAATATCACCCTACCAATGATACATCCTGCTAATGCAAATATCTCTGTACTTTTCTCTCTGAATTCTTAGTTCTGTGTTGAGTGTGTGTATGCTTGATTTTATGTCTGTATGTTTGAGAATCCTTTCAGTAAAGAAATCACTAGTAATCTAGCCTCAGCGTCTACTCCTGGGTACTGGGAACTCAAACTTTGGTATAATGAATGCCTATTGCCATTTAATAATCATAATTCCCCACATTTATCAACAAAATAAGGCAATTTGACTAACAATATAATTCCATCCCCATACCTTTACCTTCACCCTTTCTCCACATCTGCAATCAAGACCAATCATTCTTTATTTAAATACAGCCTCAGCCATTTAATGTTAATGTTTCTGGTTTTGTCTGGATAAGGTGGGGTCGGGCTGTGTCCAGGATGTGATGGCATCACTCCGCATGACATCATCACATTGGGGGTGGCCATACCCCCTCCTGGAATGCCCCTAATCCCCCTGCCAGGGAGAAGATCGGAGCTGGCAACCCTACAAGACAGCGAGGAAATGTGCAGACTCGAGTTTGGGGGTCTGCCAACCTTTTTATGAGCCTGTGTTTTCCCACCATAGAGAACAATTGAGGGAATAGGGGCAACCTGTTTGGGGGCCAATAGAATTGGACCCCGTGGTCCAATGTTCTTGAAACTTGGTGGGTATCTTGGGGAGAGGCTCCACCAGCTATCCTATGAGTTTGGAGCCCCTCCCTCAAACCCCCTCCCCTCCAGCCCCCAGAATATACCCTATGCTTTCACCATTGACTTCAATGGCCCATCCTTCCTTATATATAAAAGGATTTTCGTCATACCTTATATGGTGAAAATGCGCGCCGGAATCAGTTGGCTGAGGGACCTGTCAGTCAGAGACAGGGTCCCTTGCCACTGGCTGCCTTGCTTGCCTGCGTTGCTGCCATTGGCCTGCCAGCTGCCGCTCAAGACTGCTGGTGTGCCATTGGCTGGGAGGCGGGAGGCGAACGCTGCGAGCGAACACCGCCACCAGGAGCCAGGGAAGGGAGGCTGCGATGCCAGCCGACGGTGCTGGCCGGGGAGCGAGGCAGGGCCAGTGCCAGGGGGACGTTGCAGCCCCGGAGAGACGGAGTCTCAGCGAGAGGGACAGCGGAGGCTGGGGACGGCGGGTGAGCTCCTTCCCCAATGGCCGCCAGATACGCCTGCCTCCAGCACCTTCTTCGCGGGAAGGGGCCTCTCTAGCGCCCGTTGTCTCGGTTCCACAACGGGCTTCCCTTCCTAGTAGGATATAATGGGGCCGAATTGCCGTCCTTTCCTTCTCTTTTTCCTCTTTCCCTCCTTCTTCTCTTCTCTCTTTCTTTCTTTCCCACCTTCTTCTCTTCTCTTTTTCCTTCTTTCCCTGTTTCCCTCCTTCTTCCCTCTCTTTCTTTCCCTCCCCTTTCCTTCTCTTTCTTTCCCTCTTTCCTTCTTCTTTCCTTCTCTCTACTCTCTCTCTTTCCTCCTTCTGTGGCCCAACTCTCATGAGAAGGAGTTTAAACTTTAAACACCTTCTCTCTTAGCTCTCCCACCCAGACCAGCTGGGGAAGGGAAGGGGAGGCTTTTGAAGATGCCTCCCCCACTTTTGCTTCCCCTTCTGACATCACTTCCGGTGATGTCAGGTGGCGTGGCATATGCTAATAGCCTAATAGCTCATTAGCATACCATATGCTAATGAGCTCCTGCAGCTCTTTTTCTATGAAAAGACCCCCGAATAGAAACATGGCCTCATTGCCCTCTCAGCACCCACACCCATTGACATCGAAAACTCCCATGCCCGGCCATTATCTTTCTGCCAGTGTAGCTTTTGAAACTTTCGTTTCCTATACAGTACTGTTTGTCAACATTCAGTTGCTGACGCATGACCCTGAACATTCTCCTCCTATTGCTTCCTGAATCTTTCCAGGTAACGATTGCAAACCTGCCCACCAGGAAGGCCACTGGCCTTAAGTCTAGCCAAAGAGAATTAATTGGCAGATTCAGTAGGCAGTTGGAAACAAAACCCCAACCTCAAAGTCCTACCTCCAGGTGCACTCGAGGCATTAGGCAGCATGCTTTGGGGACTTGTCTTGAACTCTTATCACTGTAAGTGGTGGACCTGGATTTTTGGGACCCTGAAGCTTGAACTGTTATGGGGGGCTCCTTCTCAACCAGCAACAACAGGGTAACATCCAACGAGGTCCAAAGGCCTTTGCTGCCCTTGCAAGGACCTTTGGGCAAAGAACAGGGAGGTGGGGTAGAGCCCTTGAAAACAGGCCAAAATGTAGATTATGAATAGATTCCGGCAAGCTCAGTGAGCCCGTATAGCTGGGGGTTCAGGCGCTGCAAGCCCCTGAGAAAATTTTGAAATCTGACCAATTACAGGGACATTTTGAGGCCATATAAAACGGGTATTGGAACATATTCTAAGGTCAAGATTAAGTACTTCAACCCATTGGCTTATGATTCCGTCACTAAAATAGCCTTGTTTCAATAACAAACACTATTAAAAAGTCCATCAATTTTGTTGAAAAATCCACTTCAGGGCCCCTCCAGGATTAGGGGCCCTGAAGCTTAAACTTCATTAGTTTCATAGCAGATCTGCCCCTGATCGCTGTGCCTTGGCGCTTCTCACATTGCCCCTGTGAGATAAGCAGCTGGTCCATCTGACACCTGAGAGACGTTGAGAGAGAGAGACATCACTTACGTGCTTCCCTCGGCATGATGTAATCGGAAACGTACAGCTACGCAAAGGGATTGTCAAGTACAAAAAAGAAAAGCAGGAGGTCAGAAGATGCCGATATTGGGACCAGAGCTGTGGCAGATAACCGTTCCAGACATCTGGGGCACAGTAAAGCCCTTCGGATACCATGTCATCTGTCACTTATGCTCTTGGCAAGGGCTGGAGAAGATGAGTCCCTAGAATTCACAGCTGGTGTCCTGCTTGGAAACAGAGAAGGTCCTTTTCCCATTAAACCGGGATTACTCGTGCCCAGAGGGCAGACTGTGGGGTTTTTTTTAAGTTAACAAAGTTAGGCTGTGAATGTCTTAGCAGTGGGTGGCCAGGGTACATAGCTGATGGTGGAGGGAGGGAGAGACAGGTGCCCAGAACTCGCGTCAGCTGAGGAGATGTCCTTGAATGTCTCAGCCTTTCAACCCTACTGGAATGGACTGATCTGGTACGGCTTAGAAGCCTGAACTAAGACTCTGGCTGGTTGAGTCCCAGTCAAATTTAGCCCTGTCTCTGGCATCTGTCTCCACTTTTCCCACGTCTTGAAAGTTCCTTTGCTTATTCATTAATGTTCTGTCATTATCACATAGCTGTTCCTGATCTACACCCTTTTGCGTCTTTAGAATGTGCTTGTGAAATAACCACCGGCAGCAGGTTGGAGTCTGGGGCTGTGATACCCTCCAGTGCCTCCTTTTTCTTGGCCCGGCTTTAGCTAAGCCTCAGACAGGGAGGGGAAGGGGATTCTAGCTCACCCTGAGCCCGCTTCTCCCTCAGCCAGCTTCCTTTCTCCACACCTTGCAAGGCAGGCTGTCTCTTCTTCCCTGGCTCGGCCTGAGCTGCTGGGGGCTGGCCCAATAAAGGACTTCCTTTGGGGGTAGGCCCATAGTGATGGAAGGAATAGGGTTGCCAGGTCTGGGCTGGAAAATACCGGGAGACTTCGGGGGGGGTGGAGCCAGAAGAGGGTGGGGTTTGGGGAGGGGAGGGACCTCAGCAGGGCTATTTTTGTTGAAAACGCCCAGCAGGAACTCATTAGCATATCAGGCCACACCCAACAGCAGAAACTCATTAGCATATTAGGCCACCCCCCATTTTACCAGAAGTGTGGTCATCCAGCCAAATGCACCTTTTGCTTCTTATTCTGTTTACCTTGTTTGTTGTCAAAACCCAGGGCTTTTTTTGGAGCAGGAATGCCTTTGCATGTTAGGCCACACACCCCTCATGTAGCCAATCCTCATGAGTTTCTGCTGTTGGGTGTGGCCTATTATGCTAATGAGTTCCTGCTGGGCGTGGCCAGCTTGGGAGCCAGCCGGAACTCCATTCCTGTGCGTTCCTGCCCAAAAATAGCCCTGGACCTCGAGATGGTACGATGCCATAGAGTCCACCCTTCAAAGCAGCCATTTTCTCCAGGGGAGCTGATCTCTGTCAGCTGGAGATCAGTTGTAAGAGCAGGCGATCACCATGCCCCACCTGGAGGCTGGCAATCCTATGAAGGAAATCTGGGCCAATGGCCTCCCTGGTGGGTAGGGTTGTGATTCTGAAAGACGCCTGACTCAGTGGCTGACGCCATCAACCCAGCTTCCAAGTCTCTCTGGCACAGGTGAGCACGGGGGTGAGGGGTTGCCATCCCTGGGCCATGCTATACTTTTTTGGTCAACATTCTAATGCAGGCACATTCACCACGAGCATGTAAAATGTTGGTGAGCATTCCGTGATGTCACCACAGCTCATTCTCTAATTAGAGGCATTTCCAAACAACAAGTTTTCCAGTTTTTAGGCTGTTATAGATATAAGACTCTGTGCTGTCCTCAGGCTAGGTAAGAGTGAACTGAATAGTTGAATTTACTCCTCCCCCCCTGTTTTTTTCATGAGCGATGGGCTTGATGGCAGATGCTTCACATTAGCATTATTTAGGCATTAAGAGACCTATAATTGGAGATGTAACATGTGTCCTCATCATAGCTGACCTTATTTATGGTGGGAGGCTGACATCTGAATGTCAAATTTGCATGTGACTTTTCTCCCCCTCCCCCCCATAACCACTTCAAGATGCAAATAAGCCGGAGGCTTTGGAAAAAAAAAAAGAATAAAGATAAATAAAATAGCTATTTTGATCAGCTCCGGGAAGATTTGTCTTTGCCCTCTTGGATGCGGAGACCGGCATTAAGATTAGATCCTGTCACTTAATGAGCAGCAGATTGAAAGAGGAAGACATTTGCAGATATGAATTCTGAACTATAAGCAACTTGACATGCAACGGAAGCACTGGGAGGCACATCAACATTCTGCAGTTTCTTGTGCAGCTGCAGACAAGAGTATTAGACTCAGACTATATAGACCCAGAAGACCAACTTGTTGCTCAGAACAAGGATGGGCAATATCCCCCGACACACAAACACACAAACCTTATACTGAATCAAACTATTGGTCCATCGAGGCCAGCGTTATCTACTCAGACTGGCAGCAGTCTTCCAATGTCCCCGGTAGAGGTCTTTCACATTACCTACTGCCTTGTCCTTTTTTCTTTTAAAACTGGAGATGCCAGGGATTGAACCTGGGACCTTCTGCACGAAAAGCAGAGGATCTTCCACTGAGCCACAGCTCCTCCCCCAGATGTGCAGGTGATTTATCCAGACAGTGGTCTGTAGCCAGGGTGCCGGTCTGCTTCATAACCACGTGGACACCATCTGGAAGTAAGAGCATCACAGTTCTTCAGCACACGGGCTCATGAATAGTATCACAGATACCATTAAGAATAGCCAGGAAGGAACAAGTCCCGTGGGCAGGAGCTCAAAGAACAGCCATGCTTTCAATAGGCTCAAAAAACTGGATGGTCTTATCTCCAGATAGTGAAGACGGCAACTGTCTCTTCATACTGCCACTTTGTTTGAAGCTTTCGAACATTGGTGAAAGGAACACCTTTCAAGAGAATTGCTGCTTACCGTCCCTTTGAAATGATCAGGACCTTTCCTGGCCCAACCCTGCCATGGGGGAAAAAAACTTCATGGAAGAAGAGGATGACTCCTTGAGGTAAGAGGAGACCTTTCATGGTCCCTACTACACCTGGGGCTTTGAGTACCCTGGAAGCTCCAGAGGGACATCCCCTGCCTCCTCTCCAACAAACACCCCTTCAATATCTTCCAAAACACAGAGGCTGGGAACCTCCTGCGTGTATCCACTAGCCTCTACGTCTCCTAGATGCATCCCAGGAACAAAGAAGGCCTAGATTTCTTCTGGATGCCATCCTCAAGGTGGGGCTTGGAGTTCTTCTGGAATTACAGCTGATCTCCAGACTATGGAGATCTGTTCACCTGGAGAAAATGGCAGCTTTGGAGGACAAACTCTATGGTACATCACAGATGAAATCCCTCCCCAAACATCTCTCTCCACAGATACCACCCTCAAATCTCCAGTAATTTTCCAGGCCAGAGTTGGCAACCCCTACATCTGACAGCTTGAGTCCTTCGACACTGTAGTCCCATTTTATAAGGAAAACATAACTCTTTAGATCTTGGCAGGACCAAGGACCTCACTCTGTCTACAGGGAATGGTTGGGATCTCAGTTTTCTATACGATCATCCAGTTGAGCCTTATTTATGACAATGCTGAATTCGAATCAAAAGAG
This sequence comes from Gekko gecko, assembly GCA_029375565.1. Lineage (NCBI taxonomy): Eukaryota > Metazoa > Chordata > Lepidosauria > Squamata > Gekkonidae > Gekko > Gekko gecko. The sequence continues at coordinate 33,957,509 of JAPDNY010000017.1, read as the reverse complement.
AATAAGTGGCTAATAGACAGTGGAACATCTAGTCACAGCACACAAGGCAAGGATTTCTTTGATGAACTTAATGCAAGTGAGAAAGGAGAAATAAAAACTGCTAATGGTGAGCGCATACAGATTCAAGGCACTTAATGCTGTAGCACACCTCACAAAATTTGCTAAAGGAAGTTGGAAATGTTCTGTACATGCATGGATCAAGCTGTAATTTATTGATTGTGTCTGAATTAGTCAACAAAGGCTTCGACGTACATTTTGGAAATAAGAAATGTACTATTGTGTTTAAGAAGGGGAGTGACCAGAGAATAAATGAACGGGAGAGAGGTGAGTTCAGTAATTTTCAGGTAAAATCGAAGGGACCTGTGGTAGGAAACGATGTCTGTAATCTGAAATGTCTTTATACTAATGCACAGGGTATGGGAAATAAACAGGAGAAACCTGAACTTCAAATATTGGAAAGTAATTATGATCCGATAGATATCACTAAGACTTGGTGGGATGAGTTCAGATATGGAGCACAGCGATTGAAGGATATACCTTGTTCAAACGGAACAGAATAAACAAAAAAGGTGACGGGGTGGCACTATATGTCAAGAATGAATACACTTGCACTGAAATTCAGGATTTTGAGAGTTGCCCTGTTGAAAGTGTGTGGGTAAGGATAGAGCAGGGGGGGAAAGAAGGGGATATTGTTGTGGGGGTATACTACAGATCTCCGAACCAACCGGAGGAACGGGATGATGCATTTGTACAACAGCTTGCTAAACTTTCACAGGATGTAGTGGTTATGGGAGATTTCAACTACCCAGATATTTGCTGGAAATCTAACTCTGCTAGACATACATCCTGCAGATTCATAAACAGTCTTGCGGACAACTTTATCTCTCAGAGGGTGGAGGTGGGGACCAGAGGATCTGCTATCCTAGATTTAATTCTGAATAACAGGGAAGAACTGGTTGATGAGGTGAATGTTGTAGGATCCTTGGGGAATAGTGACCATGTCAGCTTGGAATTTGACATAGTGAGGGATGTGAAACCAGGACATAGTAGGACTTGTATCCTGGACTTCAGGAAGGCTGATTTCAAAAAACTCAGAGAAATATTAGGTAGGATCCCGTGGCTGGAAATGCTGAGGGGGAAATCTGCACAGGAAGGATGGGAGGTGCTGAAAAATGAAGTGCTTAAGGCACAATCGGAAACTGTTCCAGTAAGAAAGAAAGGTGGGAGACGGGTAATGATGCTGAGATGGCCAAACAAGGAACTCTCTGAAGAGCTGAGACTAAAAAGGGAAATGTACAGGAAATGGAAGGAGAGCCAAATTACTGAGGGTGAGTACAAGAAGCAGACGCAAATCTGTAGGGATGGTGTCAGAAATGCTAAAGCGCAGATGGAGCTTAGGCTTGCAAGGGATGTTAAAAATAACAAGAAAAATGTCTATGCCTATGTTCAGAGCAAAAAGAAGAACAGGGATGGGGTACGCTTATTGCTAGGGGAAGACAGTCAAGTCTTAACAAGGGATGAAGACAAAGCGGAATTACTCAACTCTCACTTTGCATCAGTCTTTAACCATAAGGCGAGCTGTATACAAACTGAAGAATGCAGGGCATATGAAGGAAGGAGGAACTGCCAGTCCAGAGTAAGTAAGGAAATGGTTAGAGAGCATCTAGCTGCCTTAAATACTTTCAAATCTCCAGGCCCGGATAGCTTGCACCACACTTTAGGAAGGATGTTGACAAGCTCGAGCATGTCCAGAAGAAGGCAACAAGGATGGTGAGAGGGCTGGAATCCAAGTCTTATGAGGAAAGGCTGAAAGAGTTGGGTATGTTTAGCCTGGGAAAGAGAAGATGTAGAGGGGAAAGGATTGCAGTCTTCAAGTATTTGAAGGGCTGTCATGTAAAAGATGGAGCAGATCTATTCTCTCTTGCTCCAGATTGCAAGACTAGATCTAATGGGTGGAAATTACAAGGGAGTCGTTACCGGCTAGATATCAGGAGAAACTTCCTAACTGTAAGAGGGGTTGAGTAGTAGAACAGTCTGCCTCAGGAGGTGGTGGATGCTCCTTCCCTGGATGTTTTCAAGCGGAGGCTGGACGACCATCTTTTGGGTATGTTGTAGGTATGTAGGGCTATCATTCGGCTATGCTCCTGCAGAGTGCAGGGGGCTGGACTAGATGACCTGCAAGGTCCCTTCCAACTCTAACATTCTACGATTCTATGATTCTATGTAGGTGGAAGAGCAGTCTCCATCTCTGTATTTTGAGAAAATCTGAGTGTGAAGCCTCTGTTGACACATATACACACATAGGAGCTTTGCTTACAATAGGTAAATGCTGCTTGTCTTGTGCTTGTGTCTTTTAGGGAAAAGGGACAGTTCCATCTTCTGAATTTGGATGAGGCATGAGTGGGGAAAGCCAGGAAAGGGGGTTATCTGTAATGGAGGAAGGACCTGGCTCGGATTTATTTCCCTGTTTGCAAAGCTTTTTGCAGCTGATTAGGGACATTTACCGCCCCACACTGGCAGGCTGAGTTATAGAACTGAGACCTACCAGCATGTGATAATTCGTTTTGGCCTACGTTTAGGATATGGGTCACAGTTGCTGACTTCCATATCTGGGCTTTGAAACGTCAAGGAAAAGATAAGGCATCCTTTAGATGGAACCGAAGGGTGCCGATCAATCACACCACATGAGAGGGGATGTTCCTCCTTGGTCTTTGTACACAAAAATTACCTTTGTGCCGTTATTGGATGGGGAATGGAAGGAAAACAAGTCGGCCCTGCTGGGATGCTCTTGCCAGGAGTCCCAATAATCTTGCATCCTGTGATCAAGCAAAAGAACCTGAGCTGGAACTTTGCTGACCAGAAACTTGGTGTGCCCCCCCCCATAAGTGTGATCCGTGTATACCCTGAACAATGTTCCCTCTAAGCTATGGAGCCTTTTGAGCGAAAATCCTACTTTGAGAGTTACTGGCATTAAAGTTGTGAGCAAGTGATTTGGCTACTGCATAAATTAGTTTGCTCTGGAGCCACCTTTCCTGAGCTAAGACAAAGATCTGTGAGCTGGAGGCTAAAAAACAGTGAGCTAGCTCACACTAACTCAGCTTAGAGGGAACGTTGACCCTGAGCCCCCTCCCCAGTGTATTATGAATCCCACTGATTGGCTTCCCATTCTCTTCTGTGGGGAAAGGACATGTAGAATACACTATACATATAGACAGCATTGTAGAGAGGGCAAATCCGACTCCTTGCCCTTCAGACCAGTGGCTGAACTCTTGGGGATCCTGCCAGGAGGTTTGCATCTCTCTCTCACCTTTGAAATGTGTTTATTTATTTCATATCAGTTGCTGGGGAGGATGCTGTTGCAGCCATCCTGCCGGTGGGCTTCCTAAAGGCAGCTGGTGGGGGTCACTGTATGAACAGAATGCTGGATTTGATGGGCCTTTGGTCTGATCCAGCAGAGCTCGTCATAAGAACATAAGAGAAGCCAATGTTGAATCAGGCCAATGGCCCATCTAGTCCAACACTCTGTCATACAGCGGCCAAAATATACCAGGTGCCATCAGGAGGTCCAGCAGTGGGGCCAGGACACTAGCAGCCCTCCCACTGCTGCCCCCTCCAGCACCAAGAACAGAGTGCATCACCTGCCCCAGACTGAGAATTCCCATCTATACCCTGTGGCTAATAGCCACTGATGGACTTCTGCTCCAGATGTTTATCTAATTCCCTCTTGAAACTGTCCATGCTTGTAGCTGCCACCACCTCCTGTGGCAGTGAATTCCAAGTGTTAATCACTCTTTGGGTGAAGAAGTACTTCCTTTTATCTGTTCTAATCCGACTGCTCAGCAATTTCATGGAGTGCCCACGAGTTCTTGTATTGTGAGAAAGGGAGAAAAGGACTTCTTTCTCAACCTGCTCAATCCCATTCATAATCTTATAAACCTCGATCATGTCACCCCTCAGCCGTCGTTTCTCCAAGCTGAAGAGCCCCAAGTGTTTTAACCTTTCTTGTGAGTGAGCCTCCCAGATCTTAGTCCAACACTGTAACCAGTACACCACACTGGCATAGGGACCACACCATTTGGGATGTGATTCCTGACATCCAAATGCACGTTCCTGACAAAGGATTGGATCTGGGCCCTTCTGAGTGGAAATGCACAGACTCTGCCATGGAGTAATGGTCCGTCCCGTCCTGACTTAAAGTGACTCCCGTTTTTAACTTCTGGAGTAGGAGCCGGGGCCAGAGATAGGGAAATCGCTCATTGCGAAGGCTAGCACACTTCCATTAACGTGCTAATGAGTGGATACATTAGGACCAGGGCTTGAGTTATTAACTGATTTGTGGCAGGCTCCAGTTCAACAGCTTGTGGCCTTTAGATAGAAACTCTTGAATGGACTTGGCTTGGGTGTCGGCGTCTCGTCTTTGCCAGCGGGCACATATTTTTCTGTATGCTCCATTCTCATCCTCCGGCATGGATACAAGGAGGGGGCAGAAGGCTTAGCTGCTCTTTTGCAGCTGTCCAGAGTACTTAGCAGAAGATGAATATAGCAGAGAGAGAGAGAGAGAGAAACACACAGCAAAAACACCACCATCCCCGGCTTCCTTCAGTCAGTGGGTGTGCGTTCAGACGCGCCGTTTGAGCCGTTTTCAGCACGGCTCAGAAACGGCTTTTCCCTGCGCGTTCACACACCCAACATCTGCCTACCGTCCCCAGCCATCGCTTTCTGGAGCAAACCCCCTTTGAAACGGAGTATTTTGACACCACTTACCCAAGTGGTGTTTTCCATGATTCTCCGTTTCAAGCCGCACTTTTCCCTGTCTGATCGCTCCATCCAGCCACTTCCGGGTGCTTCAACCCCCCTCCCCTCTGGGAAGCTGCCTCTGGCTTCCGGTTTTAGTCCGCCATTTTTTTTCCCCTTACCGGTGTGTGCTTGAGCGGAGCTCCGCACTTAGGTTAAAAAAAGAAAAGGTTCACTGGTGCCTAGTTTAGGCATTTAGAGGAGTCCGGGATCTCAGGGAGGCCATTTTTAAAAGGACTCTTCATTTAAACTTTAAAGGGACCTGTTGAGCTCGCTCTTCTTCGCACCGGTCAAACTTCCTGTTCGGGAGAGGGCTGCCTGTGCGCATGCTCAAAGGAGAGGGGGAAACCCCCCCACCTGCAGGAGGACAGCGGGGAGCTCGGAAGGAGGAGGTGAGTCTGAGCGCGATTCTCCAGTTTAAAAAAACGCATCGTGCCGGAGCAGTTTAAACCGCTCCAGCACGCTGTCTAAACGCACCCAGTGGCTTTCGAGCGTTCTACATTTAGGAAACCTTCCCTGCTGCTGCTTGCATCTCTGCTATAGAACCTCCGTGCGCCACAAGAGACTCTGGGGTACATCTCAAAGCCCACGGGCAGTCTCAGGGAGTTGTTCTGTGTGAACTACACTCACGTGTCTCGTCTCCTGGTCTCCTGTAGCTAAGGCAGAAGTCCCCTGACCAACGTTCCCGCTAAGCTGTGGAGTCTTGTGAGCAAAAATTCTACTTTGTGAGCGACTGGCGTTAAAGCTCTGAGCAAACGATTTGGCTACGGTATAAATCTGTTTGCTTTGGCGTCGTCCTTCCTGAGCTGAGACAAAAATCTGTGAGCTGGAGGCTAAAAACCTGTGAGCTAGCTCACACTAACTCAGCGTAGAGGGAACACTGCCCCTGACCTAGATGGCCCAGGCTGGCCTGACCTCATCAGATCTCAGAAGTGATTTAGGGTCGGCCCAAGTTAGGACTTGATGAGAGACCAGCGTTGAAGCCCAGGAGTTGCTATGAAGAGGCAGGCAATGGAAAAATCACCTCTGACTGTCTCCTCCTTTGAAAACCCTATGCATTTACCATGCCAGCTGTGACTTGGCAGCACTTTCCCCCACCAAGGTGGAAGAATATGCCAGGTGCCAGGGATTCTGGAAGCAGAGTTCATTCAGCTTTCTCCTTGCACCACTGTGGGAACTCACTAGGAAGGAAGTGAACTGTAGCCCCATCACTGCATGTGTCCAGGAGTGGTACTACAGCATCCAGCACAGCAAGGAGGACTGAAATGGCCCAAGGAGGGACCAAGGGAATCCCAGTGTGATGCCAGAGTCTGAGCAACTCATTGCTCCAGCACAGACCAAGCTGGGCATCAGGCAACCTGTAGAACCAGCTGCCTGCTTGCAGATTGCCACCATGGATGGCCAGTTGGTGTCTCCTGTGCTCTTCAGGCAGGCTCAGACCGGTGTTCTTTGCGGTGGTGCCCTCAAGACTCGATAGCAGGACAGAGAGTGAGGGGCTGGAGCTGGAGGCAAGGGACAGATGGAACAGAAGGCAAGGAGCTGGAACTGGAGCTGGAACACGGGGCTTGTGCCTAGTGGGCCAGTTGATCCAGCCGGGCTCAGAAGAGCCTTGTGTTCTGCTGAGCAACACCTGCTGGTAATTCCACAGGAGGTGGTGGCAGCTACAAGCATGGACAGTTTCGAGAGGGAATTAGATAAACATATGGAGCAGGGGTCCATCAGTGGCTATTAGCCACAAGGTATAGATGGGAACTCTCCATCTGGGGCAGGTGATGCACTCTATTCTTGGTGCTGGAGGGGGCAGCAGTGGGAGGGCTTCTAGTGTCCTGGCCCCACTGCTGGACCTCCTGATGGCACCTGGTATTTTTGGCCGCTGTGTGACAGAGTGTTGGACTAGATGGGCCATTGGCTGATTCAACATTGGCTTCTCTTATGTTCTTATGTTCTTAATTCCTGGCCTGAAAGATGTCGAGCAGGGCATTCGACCAGGGCAGTCTCCGTCCTGACTCTGGCCTGGTGGAGCAGGCTCCCACTGAGGATCAGGGCCCTGAGGGAGTTAATGCAATTCTGCAGGCCCTGTAAAATGGAGCTGTTCCGCCAGGCCTTTGGTTGAGGCGACGGACATCTAAATACTTTGGCCTCCTCTGCCTATACGGCCCTTTCTAGAGATTGCCATGGCATCTGCTGAGTTGGGCCCTTCTCCTTGGCAGGATATGCCCAGCAGCAGAGGCGTCCGTGGATACCGGAAACTGGAATTTTCTGCCATTTGTTGCTGTTTTTAGGAATTTCAACTTTGTACGAATTCGTATTTGTATTTGGATCTCCTACCATGTTTGTATTTTAACTGTTGTGACCTGCCCTGAGCCGGCTTGCGGAGACGGTGGGATATAAATCCAACAACGACAACAGTATTATTAATAATAATAAAAATGGCGAAGAGGAGGAGGAGGAGGCTAGGGTTGCCATCCCCCCAGAGGGGGTGGGGGTTTACCTGCTTTTCAGGCCCCAAATCCGCAGCCACTCAGCTGGCCGGTGGGGGGAGCCCTGCCTTTGAGCAGCCCCACCCCACCCCAATGTGCCCTGTGTGATGACATCATCGCACAGGGCACGTTGGGGGGGGGATGCTCTAGCATCTGAGGAAAAAAAAAAAACTATGGTAACAATAGAGTGTTTTTCTGAAATGCTAGAGCGTCCCCCCACAATGTGCCCTGTGCGATGATGTAACCTCTGGGTGATGTCATTACCCCATGTGTGCTGGAGACTCCAGGACAGCAGCTAGGAGCCACCCACCAGGAACAGGTAGAGACCTGGCAACCCCTCAATGAGGCTCAGCTGCGCTGCTGGCTGGTGTTGAAGGTGCTGCAGCTGTGCTGTGATTGGGCCTGGATCCTGTGAAGAAGCACTGCTTCCACTGCATGGCTCTGGGATGGGGTTGTGTGCAGCTCGTCTAGCCTTTCACCTCCTTTGGATCGCCTCAGCCTGGGCCTTCCGCCAGCATTTCTGCAGGGTGGGGATGGGCCCTGGGGAACTGTGGGCCCGGGTTTGAGACCTGCTTCGTGGACGCCTGATGGCTGTCTTGGAGGCATGCTTGTAGGCCCTTGGGGACAGGTTGGCCTCAGGTGCACCTTGTCAGCTGGCACCTCTGCCATGGTCCTCCTTGGCTGGTGGCCTTGAATACTCGGCTCTTCCTCTGAGGACTCTGAGTCACGGAGCTGGTTGACGAGAGTCCTGACATAGTGGAAGGCAAGCCATTGTGTCTTGCCTGCAGTTGTTAATCTTCTCACCAACGAAGCCTGAATAAACTTGCAATATACTGTAGTCCCCGGAATATGGGCTGAAGACACATTGATGGCAGTGGAAGTAGAAGGGGAAGGGCTGTAGCTCAGCGGTGGAGCACTGGCTTTGCGTACGGAAGGTCCCAAGTTCGATCCCCAACATCTCCAGTTAAAAGGGTCAGGTTGTAGGTGACACAAAAGACCTGAAACCCCTGCTGCCAGTCAGAGCAGAGAAGACTGACCTTGATAGGCCAGTGAGCTGACTCAGCAGAAGGCAGTTTTATATGCAGGGCTATTTTTGGGCAGGAACGCACAGGAACGGAGTTCCGGCTGGCTCCTGAGTTGGCCACGCCCAGCAGGAACTCTTGAGTTGGCCACGCCCAGCAGGAATTCCTGAGTTGGCCACGCCCAGCAGGAACTCATTAGCATAATAGGCCACACCCAACAGCAGAAACTCATTAGGATTGGCTACATTAGGGGGTATGTGACCTAACATGCAAAGGAATTCCTGCTACCAAAAAAAGCCCTGGGTTTGGACAACAAACAAGGTCAACAGAATAAGAAGCAAAAGGTGGGTGTGGCTGGATGACCACACTTCTGGTAACATGGGGGTGTGGCCTAACATGCTAATAAGCTGCACTGTCAGGGGTGTGGCCTATTATGCTAATGAGTCCCTGCTGGGCTTTTTCTACAAAAAAGGCCTTGTTTATATGTATGTGTTCAAGCACCTTCCTTTCCTGTCCCTTCTCAGGTTTCCCTCCTCTTGTACATGCTTTGGAACAAAATGGAGGTTCTCCTTGCTTCAGCAGATGAGGGGGAAAAGAGTGGGGGGTCAATTCAGGGGCACCATTGGGACAGAGGTGATCACTGCCTTCTGGTGTCAAGGTGTGCTTGTGTATATCATGGACAAACCCATTTGTCAGTGATGTTTCAAGGCAATCATAATTTTGTGAGGGCATCCATGAAGATTATGTAAAGCTATAGAGGTTAATCCCCCTTACCTGGATGGCCCAGGCTAGCCTGCTCTCCTCATATCTCAGAAGCTAAGCAGGGTTGGACCTGGTTGGGACTTGGAACGGAGACTACCTAGGAAGTCTGGGGGTTCCTATGCAGAGGGAGGCAAGGGCAAACCACCTCTGAATGTCTATGGCCTTGGAAATCCTACAGGGTTGCTATAGATCAGCTGTGACTGGTCGCCACATCTTAAAAAGGATATTATAGCATTGGAAAAAGTGCAGAGAAGGGCAACTAGAATGACAGGAGGGTTGGAACACCTTCCCTATGAAGAAAGGTTAAAACGCTTGGGGCTCTTTAGCTTGGAGAAACGATGGCTGAGGGGTGACATGATCAAGGTTTATAAGATTATGAATGGGATAGAGCAGGCTGAGAAAGAAGTACTTTTCTCCCTTTCTCACAATACAAGAACTCGTGGGCACTCCATGAAATTGCTGAGCAGTCGGGTTAGAACAGATAAAAGGAAATACTTCTTCACCCAAAGAGTGATTAACACGTGGAATTCACTGCCACAGGAGGTGGTGGCAGCTACAAGCATGGACAGTTTCAAGAGGGAATTAGATAAACATATGGAGCAGAGGTCCATCAGTGGCTATTAGCCACAGGGTATAGATGGGAACTCTCAGTCTGGGGCAGGTGATGCACTCTATTCTTGGTGCTGCAGGGGGGCAGCAGTGGGAGGGGGCTTCTAGTGTCCTGGCCCCACTGCTGGACCTCCTGATGGCACCTGGTATATTTTGGCCTGTGTGCCAGAGTGTTGGACTAGATGGGCCATTGGCCTGATTCAACATCGGCTTCTCTTATGTTCTCTTATGTTCTCATGACAGGATTGCACTTTCCACCATCATGGAGGTCAATCACGAACTCACCAACAAATTAAACATCTAAAATGTGCCTCGATGCGTGTCCTTTGTTTTCCCAATAATTAACAAACTGCAGCTGATTTTTCTACAATTATGTCCTGATTTTCTATCTCTAATCCTCTAGTTAATTGAGACTCGATCGCCCTGTCAAAGGATTTATTCTCTTCGATTTGGTTTCCCGGCTTTGATCTTTTTGCTTGGATCCGGGGACAAAGGAAAGTACCGACTCCTCCGCTGTCTTCTCAAAGTAAAAGCGAGCAACTTTCTGTCGTCGAAGGTTCCCCCCCACTCCCATAAAAAGTCTAGGAATTGAAAATATAATGGGCCATTCATCAAAAGCGCTAAGAGCTGTTAAATCAGTGAACTGCGTGAATATACATTTGTCCCTATTAGGTGCTGAAGAGCGAGAACCCGGTATGCAGGCACTGTGTGGAACATAGCTCATTCAGCACATAATGGTCCAAAGGTTCAGTGGCCCCCCCAGCGTATCTCTGTATAGCAAGCTGGGTGTCTTATCTACATCTTCATCTATACATACTGCTTTATCTTAATTTGTGCTTATATAGATCTGAAAACTCCCTCAGGCTCTCTCAAGGTTTTTTTTCTTTTTTTTAAATTAAGGCCTGAACTATATAATCTGCTGAAAAGCAGGAGATGAAAATCTCCTGGAAATCGTGTCCTGAGCTCTACTGTTGAGGTTATAGAGGATATGATTTGTTGGCTTTCGCTTCCCAGGATGGCAGGAAGTTCTAGAGATGGTTGTGTCCTGGTCAGCTTGTTTCTGAGGACACGGGATTTGCACGGCAGTCCTAAGAGTTCCACCCTTCTAAGTCCATTGAAGTGGGGTTAGAAGAGAAGAAGAAGAAGAGAAGAGTTTGGATTTATACCCCGCCCTTCTCTGCCCAAAGCCGTCTCAGAGCGTCTTACAAACTCCTTTCCCTTCTCCTCCCCACAACAGACACCCTGTGAGGTAGGTGGGGCTGAGAGAGCTCTAACACAAACTGTCCTTGAGAGAACAGCTGTGCCAGAGCTTGTGACTGACCCAAGGTCACATCAGCAGGTGCAAGTGGAGGCGTGGAGAATCAAACCCGGTTCTCCCAGATAAGAGTCCGCGCACTTAACCACTACACCAAAGAGGTGTGACACTGTTTAGAATTGCACTAACCTGGTTTTGTAGGGGTTTTTTTTTGTTAACAAACTCAAAAAGTGCCTTGCATTATTGTGGGTGGTGTGTGTCTACATGTAAGGCTTGGGTTGATATGTTGCCAATTGTGTGCAATACAACTCTGCTCTACACAAAGAGATGCATTATAATCTATGGCCAGACGCATGCCCAGGAAGACACAGTGGCCAGGTCTTGACTGGTTCCTCTAGCATAGTGCTTAACTTACCTTCTTGGGAGTGAATTGGAAGCCTGGGAGAATGGGAGAAACTCAGCGTGTGAATTTAGGGACCCCACTGTGGTGGGCACGACCTTGGCTTTCTGGTGACCCCAGCCACTGAGACGCCAGTTTAGTCTGCTGCTGTTCCATGGACTTGATGCTTCACACAAGGAGCCTCTTCTTGGGTTTTGTGTTTCGGATACATTAAAGCAGGGGTGTCGAATTCATTTGTTATGAGGGCCAGACCTGACATAAATGAGACCTTGTCGGGCCGGGACCACGTGCGTCATAAAATTTAATGCCAGGGAGCGGAGAGATAAACTTCATAAAGGACACAAACGCAAGGATTATTTTTTTTTACTTAAAATAAAAACATGCGTAAAACATTAGCTCTACAAGCTGCAAACCTACTTTTGATTTATTGACATTCACCGCAGAAATCTCATGCTCAAGAGTTCTGAGTCTAGGACCCAGGGGAAAACAAGAGATGGCTGAGTGATTAAGAGAGTCTGGCAAAGCAAGCTATGATACAGCAGCAGCAACGGAACTGGAAGCAGGAGATGGCCAGTTCCACTGCGGGCCTGATAGAAGTCCGCATGTTTGATAACCCCTGCATTAAAGGGTGATAGAACTTTGGCAGTCCCATATATATAGGCTGAGCAGGCAGCAAGCAAGAAGGCACACAGGTATTGTTCGTTCCTAACAGCGATGATCAAACACTCACGGATTCTGTTTTGTGTCCTGTACTCCAAGGAGATGGGTTTTTTGAACAGACTTATCAGGTCCTTTCATCCACCTGTTTGTGGCTGTTCAGCAAGGTGCTTCCCCCCCTGTTCCTCCCTAACAGCACAGTGCAGTGCAATCAGCTCTTGTTCATGCGCCCCCTCACACAGCCTGATTGGGATACACTCCTCATCCTTGATAAGTCAATGCTCTACTCAGCAGGCAATTGTTTAAGCAGACAGTTAAATCAGTCACAAATCATATATAAATCCTGTGTTTTAAAAAAAAATCCAATCATTTGGTGAAAGAAGTTGTTTACAGCCATGCTGGCACAAAATCCAAACCCCAAACCACAACCAATGGCAATGCCTTTTATGTAGACCAATGCATGACAGTGTGCAAGCTTTTGAGTTTCCCAGCACTCTTACTCACATGTTCACTGCAGTAGACCTTTGGAACGTCAGTGGCTGCTTGGATCTGAGATTGATTTGGATAGGCAGCATTTTTGTACATTCAGTTTTGAAAACACCTCAATGTGAATCTGGTCAAGATGCATTGAAGTCATTGGGGAATTTCAGACAGATGATATAATCCAGAAGAGGAACGGTTCCCAAACGGTTTCTGGTCTGGCATTTCAGACAGAACCGTTTTAGAACCGGTTCCCTACCGGAATATATTTGTAATTTCACACAGAATCGCTTCTGTCCCGTTCAGGAAACGGGGCTGAAGCGTTTACCTGTCAACCGCTTCTAAGTAGTCGTCAGTTTCTTCTCCTGGATCCGATACGCTTTTTCCCCGCCTTTTTCGCCCGCGCTGGCGATCTCCGGCTTTTTTTTTTTAAAAATGTTCGCTTTAGAGCGCTATAGCGCTATAGCGTTATAGCACAATAGCATCATAGCAACCCCATTGGAATGCCTGCAGTGTTGTTTTATAGCACTATAGCGCTATAGCGCTCTAAAGCGAACATTTTTTTAAAAAAAAAGGCGTGGTGGGAACTGGCGGGAAAACAAAGCGGTGCAATCTGAATTGCCAAACCGCTTCTTAATCGCGGCTTCTGATTCGGATCTTTTCCGGTCAGGGAAAGCCATGTGTGAAATGGCAGCCCTGTACCGGTTTACTTCAAGACGAATCAGAAACGGCTTCAAACCAACAGAGTCTCGGTAATGTGAAATTCCCTATTTGTTGGTGATCCGAACAGACCCGGTGAATGGCTTGTGTCTGACTGCAACAGATGAATGTTGTAAGTTTGACCATTGAACATGTTCAATATAAAATTTGCATCCCTACTTTCTAACTCGGTATCGTTTCCTGATTTGAGTAGCATAAGAAGAGCAGCTGTGCTGGAACAGACCAGTGGTCCATCTACTCCAGCCTGCTCTCTCACCCATTGGCCAACCAGTTAACCTGGAGCACCTCCAACATGAACATAAAACATAAGAAGAGCACTGCTGGATCAGACCAGTGGTCCATTTAGTCCAGCATCCTGTCTCACACAGCAGCCGCCCAACTATTATGACATGCCAACAACAACACAGAGGCCAAGGGCTTCCCCTGAAGTTGCCTCCAGGCACTGGGATTTCCTGCCTCTGAATGTGGAGATTCTCTTTAGTCACCAGGGCTAGTAGCCACTTGTAGACCTGCCATCCAGTTGTCAGGCTCCGGCTTCTCTCTTCCTCTGTCTCTGATGAGCCTGTAAAACCGCTCCCCCCCCTTCCTGCGACAAACTCAGACTGTCTTCATACTGGCAGGCAACTTGCCTTTCGCACTGACCTTGTCTGTCTGTCCATCCATAATCATTGGAAGGGACCATCCATAAAGTATTGTCATGCCTTTAGAAGCCTTTCAAAAATGCTTCCTCCTCACTTGTCACATTTATGCTCTGTTTTCACTAACTTTGCATTTCAAAGACAGTCCCAGGAGACAATTCACAGTGTCTCGCTGTAGAGACCTGAAAAGTAACCCCTGGGATTCCTCATTCATACTAGCTGTAAAAGTCAGGCAAATGGACCAACAGGTCAGCCACCCCAACAGTCTACCTGTTCAGTTTTGCAGCAGTTGACTAACATGGTTACTCTGGATCTGGCTACCTTTGACATTCAGCTTTTAGCTTAGGTTTTTTTTAAAGATGTGAACATTTTTGAAAAGTAGCTGCAAAACAGGCCTGGGGATGGTACATGCATGTGGTGATGACGTCACAGCCGCTGCACAATACGTGCTTTGCAAAACTGGCTTCTGCTCGATTCAGACTGAGGCAGACCATAAAACCAAGGTTTCAGAACTCACCCTGGGGAAGAAATCGATTATGCGCTGAATACAGTGGGGTCATTTAGAAAATGGCACGACCGCTGTACTAAAAAATGTTACGACTGCCTTCACCTGCCATGCGAGAGTCTTAGAAAAATTCTGCAGTCCATTTGGGTAGAAGCCAAAACACCTTGTCAATGCAAAAGTCGTTCAGTGCCCCTAAATCCAGTTTCCAAAATGCATAAATTTTTCAATCCTGTGCAGTATTCTCCCCACCCCCCCGGGCAGATCTCCTTCCTCATTGCTTTAAGCCTCATCCACGTTCCATTTCTTCATCAGTGAACCACAAGACGCGTCACGATTCCCTCCCACTGGAGTTGCAACAGGCTTGAGGATTTGTGGAAGATCAGCTTGTCTAAACCCCATTGATTCTATTCAATGCCCCTCTGATGCCTTTCATTTTCCAGCTTGGCATTTTATCTGCACCTTTACCAAACCTCAACAGTTTCCGCTGCAGGTCAGAAGTGAGAAATGATCTTGTTGGAGCCCCCCCCCGAAACCATTTGGCTTTCCTTCCTTGTTTCATTTCTCATTCTGCATCGCCCCCCCCCCTCACAGCTGCCTCTGCCAGCCTTGGATTGCTTGGGAGTCGGGAGCTGGTGGCCCCCGTCGTGTTTGTTGGGCTCTCGCTGTGTAGGAAGCCGGGTTATTGGGCTTGCATCAGATCGGATGTTGCTAACTAATTCTAGGCTGAGAGAATGAAAGACATCATTTTCTTTCTTTATTCCAAGGAGTCTGTTCAGCACGTCAGCTTTTAAATACAAAAACAACAAAAGATTTAAAGATTTAAAACTTAAAAGAAAGCAACCAGATTTAAAAATTAGGAATATATAATTACATAGTTTGCTGTTGTGACATGTCAATTCTGGGATAATTTTAGTTTCTGTAAAAAAATACTACAACTGGATTAATATCCAAGGGGAACTACCACGAACTGTTTTGTATGGAGTTTCTCTATGGATCCTGTTTTTTTGATCCCAAAATTGAAAGACATAATTTTAGGGTACATATAATAAAACATGGTTTATATCCATTTTGCAGTAACACTAACAGGAAATGGGAGCCACAGATTTCCTCCTAGTATTCAGAAAGTAGTTCTCCTGTTTTGTTATTTGGATTGTGTGCATGGTACTATGGATAGCATTGGCTCATTTGTGGAGGAAGATACGCGTGAATGAACTGAAGTGAATCTAGTCCTAAGAATTCTCCTCAGAATTCTGTCCTCAAGGTTTTGCTGCTGTTGGGAATATTTTGTTTACTTCTACTTGTAGTTGAAGAATCACAGAATCATAGAATGTTAGAGTTGGAAGGGACCTTGCAAGTTATCTAGCCCAACCCCCTGCACTCTGCAGGAGCATAGCCAAAAGATAGCCCTACAACATACCCGAAAGATGGTTGTCCAGCCTCCGCTTGAAAATGTCCAGTGAAGGAGCATCCACCACCTCCTGAGCCAGTCTGTTCCACTGCTCAACTACTCTTAAAGTTAGGAAGTGTCTCCTGATATCTAGCTGGTAACGATTCCCTTGTAATTTCCGCCCATTAGATCTAGTCTTGCAATCCTGAGCAAGAGAGAATAGATCTGCTCCATCTTCTACATGACAGCCTTTCAAATATTTGAAGACTGCCATCTCTTTCCCAGATTAAACATACCCAACTCTTTCAGCCTTTCCTCATAAGACTTGGATTCAAACCATCTCACCAACCTGGTTGCCCTCTTCTGGACATGCTCGAACTTGTCAGCATCCTTCCTAAAATGTGGTGCCCAAAACTGGACACAGTACTCCAGGTGAGGCCTGACCATAGCAGAATAGAGCGGAACTACCACCTCCCGTGATCTGGACACAATGCTTCTGTTAATGCATTGCATCCTAAGATTGCATTAGCTTTCTTCGCAGTCACGTCGCACTGCAGGCTCATGTTTAGCTTGTGATCAACCAGAACACCTAGATCCCTTTTACATCTGCTGCTGCCAAGCCAAGTCCCTCCCATTCTATATCTGTGCCTATGATTTTTTGTACCTAAGTGTAAGACTTTGTACTTATCTCTGTTGAAATTCATTTTATTTGCCTCAGCCCACTGTTCCAGCCTATCTAGATCATTTTGAATCCTGACTCTGCCTTCTTCAGAATTAGCAATCCCACCCAGCTTCGTGTCATCTGCAAATCTGATTGAAAATTTGAACAAACCATTACCACGTCTTCCAGATTGCAGGGTTAGATACCTGAATTGCAAGCACATGTTTATGGTCAGTAGTGAGATCATCACCACCTTCTTCTGAGCACGGAAGGATTTACAGCCAGAAAGTCTCATGAGTTCACTCCCTGCAACAGCCTTGCTGGCTGTGGTTCTGTGACTGAGCATCTGATTTGCATGCAGAAGACCTCAAGTTTAATCCCTAGCATCAGGACCAAGTAACAAGTGTTGTGAAAGAACTTTTTCTCTGAAGACCTGCTGCCAGTCAAGGTAGACAAGACTGATGTTGACAGACCAATGGTCTCTGATGTAGAATAAAACATCTTCATGTGTTCATCCTTAAGGGATACCCTTTTAAGGAGGAAAGGTTCTGCGATATTTAGACTTGGAGAAAAAAGAAGATTTGCCTTGGGAAATTCACAAACGAAAATGAAGTACAGTGCCCTGCATCTGACCACATGGAAGAAACAGATGGTGTTTAATGGAGCTCTTCTTCAAAATGCCTTGGTTTGAATTAATTATCCCTTATTAAACAGTGGAAAATAATCCGACTATATTACTGCTTGAATTCCTTTGTCTTTGCAGTGGGAAATAGTATAACTAATCCAAAGAAATTAAGCTTGAGTGTTGTAACTGGAATAAAGACTCTACAGTTAAAGACCGAAGATACAGACAACAAAAACAGAACTGTAATACTATTTCAGAGGAATTCCAAAATCCTTTGGGAGCAGCATTTAGCCACTTTGAATTCCAGGGGTAGTAGTGATGTAGTTGCTACTGAAGCAACTAATAGGGTTTATTCTTCCTATGGTTTACATATGGATTGGCAAAATACAATCAGGGCCACATCATAAAATTAAGATGGGGATTCTTCTCTCTGTTCTGATATAGGAACACTCTGGGGTGGCATCCCACTGAAACACCTATTTTCACCAAGCTTTTCTGCTTTCCCCTTTATTTAGGTTTACTCCCCTGATTGCTTTTTTTGTGGTATTTTTGCATTTGTGTGTGCCTGGCGTACCTGGAAGTCATGGCAACCTCTGGCGACTCCTACTGGGGCACAGAGGACATTCAGAGAAGTGGCCGTCTCTGACCTCCTGGCCGTGGTATTCTCTGAAGGTCAGCCATCCAAGTATTTGCCAGGGTTGGCTCTGCTTAGCTTCCAAGATCTGATGAGATTGGTCTTACCTAGGCTATTCAGGTCAGGGCTACTCCCCTGATTGTTGACCACTGGCCAACTATTCTATTTACTTCTGTCCTCCATTATCCAGTTTTATTACTGTCCAAGCTAGAGGAGGTGGAGCCCATTAGAGCAGCCTTACTTCAGTTGTTAAATCAACTGGACTATCTAGGAAGGGAGTGGTGGTGCAGGCAGTAAGAACGCCTGCTGTAACATCAATGAACAGCCACTATGGCGAGTTCGAGACCCACCGCGGCCGGGGTGAGCTCCCGACCCTAGTCCCAGCTCCCGCCCACCCAGCGGTTCGAAAGCATTGCAAGTAGATAAATGGGTACCTGCCCGTAGGTGGCGGGGGGCACCCTCCCTCCTTGGGGTGTGCAGCGGAGGCATCGGTGGCAACAGTAATGATGGTGGTGGAGTGACGGAGCGACAGTGATGATGAGGAATGATTGGCAAGTGTCCTGGGAGCGCAATGCTGAGCGGCTGAATCCGGCGGAGGCGGAGTCACAGAGGTGCGAGCAGCGTGTCAGCGTGGTGCGGCGGAGCCGGAAAGGACGTTGGCCTGAGCTGTAGCTGACACGAGGCCATGCACCAGGATGAGCCTACCAGGAAGAAGCTGCTGGACTGGGAAAAAGATCAGCCCCAGGGCACTGAAGGTGGAGTACTGACATCGGAGGCCCGCCGGAAGGAGATGAAGCCCAGCTGCCTGGGTGCTGGTAGGTTGGCACCCCCCTCTATAATTGTGGCCCTAGATAGGAAAACTGAATTATGTAAACCACGCAGAGACCTCTCGGGGTTAGAGCGGTATATAAATCGAAAATATAAGTAAAATAAAATAAAACAGCAATAGGTGCCAAAACAGATTTTGGTTGAGGGCTACATCAAGGACTTCAGGATGTTTAGAAATGTCTTATATAGATCTACAAGTTAAATCAGAGGTTCCCAAACTTATTTGGCCTACCTCCACCTTTTCAGAAAAAAAAAATTACTCAGTGCCCCCTTGGAAATCTACCTTCAAAAAATAGAGAAAAAGATGCAGTGACAAGTTTGCACACAGTAAAGAAAGATGTTGTTGTAAATAAGACACTTTGAAGCTTGACATTATAAAAGTATTTCATAAAATCAACCATAGTAACATTTGGGGAGGGTGGTATATAAATCTAATAAAATAAATAAATAATATTAAAATAAAAATCACAAATAACATTAAAAATAATCCTAATGAGAAAGATGAACCTGGTGAGCTGCTATCAATTTATTAATGTTTGGATCTATTTTTGTCAGCAGCAATCTTAAATCATTGCGATTAACTATTTGCAGTCAGTTTATTTTTTTAGTTAACAGATTTGTAACTGCACTGAACCCATGTTCCACTAAATATGTTGAAGGAAATGCAATTCGAAACTTTTGTACTACAGCTCATAATCCAGGATAAAGAGTAGGTATCTGCTTTTGTAGCTGGAACTGTTGGTAGCCCATCTTTGAATTTAAATTTCAATTCCTCATTTGTTGTTACTTCTATAAGTTCTTCTTGTAATTCTGGAGATTCTTCTGTGTCTGCCCTTGAAAATGGGTCCAAAACCCAGTCGGGTATGTTCATTTTAAGAATGTCTTCAAATCGTTGATTAAAGTCAGAAAAGAGAGCCTCCAAGTGCTGACAATAGGTAAGCAAGTCTTCATCACATTTTTCTATTATCAATAAATTTGGAAACTGGCTGAATCCTCCTCATCCTAAATTTCGTTCGTACAGAAGAATTTTTGCCACGAATGCAGAAATGGCAGTTTTTGTTTTGATTAAATTCAGCTCATTGTCTTGGAGCTATAAATTTGCTTCATTAAATTTATTAAACAAGTCTGTCAAATAAGCGATGTCTTTTTTGGAATCAATCAAGTTGGCTCGCAAAGCATCATCTTTGTTTTCTAGGAACTCTAGCACTGAATCAAAGAGTTTATAAAACCGATCCAAACAGGCACCTTTTGATAGCCAACAAACTTCTGTATGAAGCAGCAAGTGATTGAATTCGTCATCATTTTCAATACAAAGTTGTCCAAACAATCTGTCCTGAATTGTTTCTGATTTGACTGCTTTAATGACATAATATAATGACCTATGTAGGTGTTCACTCAGATTTTTGGCAACTAGATGTTGGCTATGAATGACACAGTGTACAGTTGAATACATTTGGAATTGCTTTTTTAAATATGCAAGAAACCCCCTGTAGTGCCCCATCATCGCTGGAGCACCATCAGTAGCAACTGACAATATATTACTCAGGGGAATTTCTTTTTCTTTAGAAAACTCTTCCAATGCATGAAATATCGATTCTCCTTTGGTATCAGTTTGCAAATTTTTAGTAAATAATTCTTGGCAAATTTTTCCTTCTTTTATGAATCACACGTATGCTAAAAGCAAGGCTTCATTTCCTGGCAAAGTTGACTCATCAAGCTATACAGAGAACTGAGATGTTTTTAAATATTCACATAACGAGTCTTCAGCATCTTGAGCCATTTCATCAATTCTTTGTTGCACTGTATTATTGTTCAAAGAAATCTTCTTGGTAATATCAGATGGTGGCTTGTGTAGCATGGTGTGTATTACCTCACATAGCTGGTAGAATTAGTTCTTCACCAATAGAACGTGGTTTTCTTGATTTAGCAATCAGTAACAAAATGTTGTAAGAAGTATGCAAACCATCGTCATCTTATTTAGAAGCTATTGAAAAGAGTTTTGCCAATGTCGGCCGCCTCAAAAAGTTTTCTTTAAATGCTTGAAAATAAGATAAATCCGTATCTTTATCAGCATGAACTTTTGTCAAATGTTCTTGTAGTCTTGAAGGCTTCATAGTATCATTTGATAAAACCTTTTGGCAAATCAGGCACACTGGTAATGTACAGTTTGTAGGCGACTGAATAAAGCCATAGTTCTAATATTGAATACTATATTGTCTACATTTTTTTCTTAGGTTCCGCCATGATATTATCTGTACAAAAGTAAAATTTCTGTGTTTGTTTATATAACAATTAATGTTACCGGCAGTGGGGCGTGAGTTATGGTTCTTCCCACCACTGGGGAATAACCCCCCCCCCCATGAATTGTTGGGGGAAAGCCAGCTTTGAAATATCTGGAAATCATTACTCTCTTGCACCCCCACATTAGGTGCAAGGCAGCTTACATAGTGCAATCGAAAGAGCAATCCAATTAACCCCCCAACATAAATAGTTAAGAACCAGCTTTGCAATTTCTTTAATCTTGAAATCATTACTTACCAGTGGCAGAGCAGGAATTCAAACCCAGGTCTCCCAAACCCTTGTCTGACACTTAAACACTGTACCACACTGACCGGATGGCTGTCCCAAATAGAAAGAGAAGCTTCTCAAGAACTTCCACCTTAACTTCTGGCTTCCCAGCTGCAATGTCCTGCTTCAAAGCATACAACCAAGTTCTCAGTGAATCTCACAAGTCCAAGTACAAGGGAGTCAGAATTTGCAATCCTTAGCTTCTCCCCTTAAATGTGCTCTGTTTGCATAACTTCAGCAGACTACGAAGAATTTGGCATTCTTTGAGGCACACAATTCAGGAGCACCAAGCAAAGCCTGTCAAAACGAACCAAGCACACCTTACATGCTGGTCTCTGTTCTGTCTGCTAAATGGGGAGTGGGGGAGGGGGGGGAGGAATGTCCAAGATCCAGGGAGCCTATCTAGTATTCCAGAAGGGGAAGAATTTCAGTGCCCTGAGTAACTTCGCAGCACTTTCAAACTGCATGACAAACCCCCTCTCCCTGCTGACAGTGAAGGCCAGGTACACCCCTATCCAAAGAAACCTGTTCTAGCCTACTTACACTGCTTTTAGGTAACATCTACCCTCTTTTGAAAGAAAGCCCTAACTGGCCTAGTTAGCTGTTTTGCAAAGAGAAACACCCAAGGCCAGAGCTCTCAGACAAAAGGAAATACAGCTGCTCTCACTTTACCTGCACAACACTGGCAGAGATCAGAAAAGCACAAGGCAGGCACAAAAGCCCTGGCCTCAAACTGGGAAACACACTTTGAGAACTGACTAAAACAAACCCCAGTCCCCCCTCCCCGCAGCCAAAAAACCCAAAAAGATTAACCACACAACACAGCCAAACAGGCCCCCCAACAGCAAGCCCCCCAGCAATAACCAGCAACAAACGAGAGTACAGAAGCAAGGCAACCCACGCCCACCACCAGTGCCTTCCCAAGCAACCAAAAGGAATAAAGCAGAACTTTTAAAAACAGGACCTTCACAAATCACAATGGAAAACCACAACAGAACAACACCAGAGCACTATCAGGGACAACAAACACACAACACTGAACCCACAAACAACAGCAGCTGCCCCCCCAAAAAACACACAAAGGAAACAGCAGTACAGTCTCGAGAAGTATTTTAAAAAACCAACCAGAAAGTTACAATATTTAAACAACCAATAACAAAAGCTGAATCACAACATTAAAAACATTGAGCAAACCCACCACCATACCAGCAAACAACGACTACAGTTAATTAAACAACAACAATCCTACAGTAATACTTTTAAATGCAAAACAAACTTTTAAAACTGACCAAAACCTTTTAAGTTTAAAAGACAAAGCCAAGTCCCCACCCCACCCCCAACAAGCAACTACAGTTAATTTAAAAACAATCCTACAGTAATACTTTTGAATGCAAAACAAACTTTTAAAACTTTCCCCCAAAATAAGAGAGCAAGGCTTAGCCAACCCCCAAGCCACACCCAACAGAACTGTAACCCAAAGCCACCCCAAGCAGGCCACCCAACCTAAAGTAAAGGGACAATAATTTAAAAGGTCCTTTTACTAATATCCTCCTTTAAAAAATATGTATTTCCCCCAAATCTTACCCTTTAGATGTCTTCTTCTATTCCAGGTAGAGTCCACCACAGGCAAAGGCAGGCAGAGAGCAGCAGCTGAAGGCCTGAAGCCAGAGGCCAGCAGCAACACCAGCAATCTGCAAATGCATGGCTGTGATTGGCTGTGGGGACTCCTCTCCACCTCCCTTTTTCTTCCTGATCCCAGGGAAGACCAGGAGAAGGCAGGAAAAGGCTGCTTTAGAGAGGTTCTGGACTCTTCTTTCTCTATGCTTCCACTACCCTCTTATTTTTATTCAGTGCCCTCCAATTGCACCCAAGGCTCCTACCACCCACCTGCATCGTTCCAGCACCCCCCAGGAGGTGGCATTGCCCAATTTGGGAACCAATGAGTTAAATGGACATAATTATTTCAGAGAAGTATCCCAATTCAGTGTCATCTGATAATATTTTGATTCTTTTGAGAAAGTTAGGAGGTAGCAAAAGGGCTGTGTAATCTACTAGCAGGGCTATTTCTGGGCGGGAAGGCACAGGAAGGGAGTTCCGGCTGGCTCCTGAGTTGGCCATGCCCAGCAGGGACTCATTAGTATAACAAGCCACACCCAACAGCAGAAACTCATTAGGATTGGCTTCACTAGGGGTGGGTGGCCTAACATGCAAAGGAGTTCCTGCTACAAAAACAGCCCTGGGTTTTGACAACAAGCAAGGTAAACAGAATAAGAAGCAAAAGGTGGATGTGGCTGGCTGGTAACTTCTAGTAACCTGGGGGTGTGGGCTAATATGCTAATGAGTTTCTGCTGTTGGGTATGGCCTATTATGCTAATGAGTTCCTGCTGGGCTTTTTCTACAAAAAAAGCCCTGTCTATTAGTAACTGAGACCATGTGTGTGTAGGGGGCAGGCACTGAAGCTGGAAAACATGGGAAGTAAGGCAGCTGCCCACTTATCTATGGACCGAAAGGAGACAAAGAGAATAGAGGGGTGGAGCCAGGAAAGCAGGGCAAGCAGAGGGATACCATTAGAGATAGGAAGACAACTCAAACCTGTTTCTACATCGTTGTGGGAAAGAGAGCTGGAGGTGAGTGACAGTGGTTCCATGTACACAGGATGGAGACGAAGGGTCCTAATGCAGACACTGGCCTGGCCGATAACTGGAAAGCCACCCCCCTGGCAGCGTAGGAACACAGCAGAATCCAGGGGCTCAAGCAATCTAACTCAGGGTGAATGATGAGACGGGAAATCCTTATTTAGATTCACAACAGAGCTTCCTGGCACGAGAGCATCTGGATGATTTTGAGGCTAGGCCCAACAGCAAATGTGGTCCCAGCAAGACCTGCATCTGCCAGGTCTCTTGGCAAAAGCCCTTCTCAGGTTCAAGGAGGGCCACACAGCCCTGGGGTAGACGTGTGCCCCGTAACAACTTTGTATTGATGCGATTGTCTCAAGCAGCATCATATAGAAACTCTGAGCTGATACAGAGGAGAAATGGGACTGATTTGTAGTTGATGGTGTGTAAACAGTGGCAATTTATTGTTGACAATGGAATTAAAAGGTGTCCTATCATCAAACGGGACAGAATTTTTTATAACATTGTCAGAAAGATGAAGTCTCACCCACTGTAGGGGCCAGGTGAAAATATTCTTATTTACTCAGGTTGTTCCAATGTATTTAAGCTTGTATTCTGCTGCTATTTGATTGATTTTGGTGCTGTGCTGGAGCTGGGTTTTATTGCTCTGTCAAGCACTTACTTTAGATTCATTGCATATTTTATTCTATCGGTTTTCTTTGGTTTGTCCTCCAGACAGTCCACAGGTGAAAAGGGAGGATCTTGCCCAGGAAGAAATGTAACTAAATATGATTTATATCAGGGGTCCCCAACCTTTCTGAACTTGTGAGGACTTCAGAATTTTGAGAGCAGGTAGTGGGCAGCGTTCCGTGCACCTCGGTGTTTAGTCATGCCGGCCACATGACCACGGAAACGTCTTCGGACAGCGCTGGCTCTTTGGCTTTGAAACGGAGATGAGCACTGCAACTCTAGAGTTGGATTTGACTGGCTTTTGAGCAAGGGAACCTTTACCTTTAGTGGGCACTTCCACAAATTGACTACTTAGGAGTGGGTGGGACCTACAAGAAAATGGCTTCCAGGAGAATGCAATTGAATCACCAAAAGTTGAACAAAATGTCAGGAGGCTGCAAACTGCTCATCCTCCTATGATGGAAGCAAATATTTCCGAATGGAGTCTCCCTGAAGACTCAAAGTGCTCGTCTGAAGCACTTCCTACAGCCAAGTCGAGGAAAACCAGGACTGGCTCTTTGCTTCTGCAAAGAAGAAAGTGGGTGCCAAGAAATATATCAGCAGGTGTCATGAAGACTGTGGGCATCATGTTGGAGGTTACTGCTTTATATTGTTCTCACTGGCTTAGGTTAAAGATTTACTATCAGGACTTGATCAGGGAGTTGTTTTGAATGTACTTAAATTTGGGGTTAAAGTAAAAATAGCCAGCAAGGTACATAATTAGAACACTTGAAAAAGCTTTGGGATTTTTTTTGCTGTTTTTGTTTTTGCCATCAAGCCACAGCTGACATAGTGACCCCTTCGGGTTTTCGAAACAAGAGAAGTTCAGAGTTCCCCCCCCACATTGCCTTCCTCAGGCTGAGTTCAGACTGGCAATTTGCAGCGGGAGCCAGTCGTGGCAAAAAAGCCCTGGAATAAACTGTTCCGGGTTTTCCCAGTCACACGGAGCCGATGGATGCGGGAGCATACCGGAGGGAGGTGCGCGGGAGCGTTCAGACTGCTGGCCCAGAGGCGCGGCTGTAAGAGGCTTTTCCCTGGTAATTCGGCCGGATGCCTATGTGTGTATGAGCACATGGGCGCATGAGCGCATATGTACGCATGCGCCCTTGCACTCATACACACATAGGCATCTGGCCAATTTGGGGAGGATCCCGTTGCGCTGGCACCGCATTGGGCGGTAGAGTAGAGCACAGCCAATCAGATAGCTGCTGCCTTATGCGCAGAAACACCCGGCGCAAGCTATAGAAGCGGGTTGCTCCCAGCTTTTTGGCTTCGCATTCACACTTCCAGGAAGCGGAATAACGTGGGATAAAGGCACTCTCCGGGATTTGCTACCACTTTTATCAGGTATCTTTTAAACGCGGAAGTGAAGCTGAACAGCGCGGGTTGCCTACGGGTGGGGAACGCCAGGCAGATGTGCCTGTGTGAACGCCCCCTTTAATCCACTTTTAGAACTTCACTGAAACGTGGCTATAGCGGGGCAAATTGCCAGTCTGAGCTCAGCCTCAGTGTCGTGAGCCTGGTTTTCCTTGGAGGTCTCCCATACCAAATACTACCCAGGACTGATTCTGCTTAACTTCCGAGGTCTGATGAGATCAGGCTGGCTTGGCCTATCCAGGTTGGGGCTTTCGGTGTTCTACTGGTTCAATATTCAGTGCAACCTTAAGCTTGTTTACTATACACTGAACTAAATATGGGCTTACTCTCTAGTGAGTCCCCCCCCCCCCGACCTGGATAGCAGGATCAGCCTGGTTAGTATTTCTTTGGGAAGCCACCAATGAAGTCTCGGGTTGCTATGCAGAAGGCAGGCCATGGCAAACTACCTCTGAATACCTCTTGCCGTGAAAACTTTACAGGGTTGCCATAAATCGGCAGCAACCTGACAGTTTAAAAAAAGTGTGCTTAAGACTGCAGCCTTAATCTGTTTCATATTTGGAACGTTTGCTCTAGCCTGAATACACTGATACTAAACCGGAGCTATTTCTTAATTACTGGAATGGCTTTCTCACTAGAGTTCAATGTATAATGGATTATTCAGTATTCTGCGGTTGGGATGGCTTTATAGTTGATTAGGATTTATAGGTGGATATAAAGGTGGACAGTCTTCATTTCTTGTGCATGGCTGGCATTAAGAACATAGGAAGAGCCTTCCTGGATCAGACCAGCAGTCTGTCTACGGTGCCATTCTAAGCCAAGTTACACTGTCTCGGCCTATAGAGTTCACTGGAAAGGGTGCAACACTGCTTAGGGTGGCACTGCTGGGCCACCATCCTGACTCACCACAGTGCTCAAGCAGTTGCTCTAGAGGGCTAACACAACACGGATGCCGAGACTTTCCCTGGGGTTGCCTCTTATCACTGATAGTCAGAGACATACTGTCTCTGGACATGGAAGTTTGGTTTAGTCACCACGTCTGGGAGCCGTTGTTTGACTTCTCCATCAGTCTATCCAGTCCCCATTTAAAGCCATTTAAAGACATCGGTGTTCGTGGCTATCGCTGGAAGCACAATCCACAGTTTAATTGCTTGTTGAGTGAAGGACTTCCTCTTGTTCGTCCTGAATGTGTTGCCCAGCAACTTCATTATGTGACCTCGAGTTCTAGCTTTATGGAAGAGGGAGAAAACGCTCCTTCGACGTGCTTTCTCGACTCTGTGCGCTCAGAAAAAAAGAGAACCGAGGTAGGTTTGTAAAATTTTGCACAGGTTTTGCCCCCACCTGAGATCTCCCAGAATTACACAGAAATTAGTTCCCCTGGGGGAAAGTCAGCTTTGGAAGGTGGACCCAATGGCCATTATACCTTGCCTAGGTTCCCCCCCACAACCCCCCCCCCCCAGGTCTCTGGAGATTTCACGACTTGGAGCTGGTCGCCCTACAAAACAATAATCTTCTATTCCGAGGTGCCTTTCTTACAAGGTACAGATAGCTGCATTGTCCAGCCTCAATTGTGTGTTTTAATTGGTTTAGGAGAGATTTAATTAGCAGATTTTAAAACAGGGATATTTTTAACCAGTTTGCTAGTGTGTGTTGTGGAAGGGCTGGACATCTTCTGAGCAACCTGTAACACTGGGGCCCACAGAAAACTGGTTAAAGGTCTAGAGACTCCCCTGGTTCTCTCCCCCCAAGCACATCTCAGACTCTCAAGTCAGTTCTGTAAGGTAAAGGTAAAGGTTCCCTTGCTCAAATCCGACTCTAGGGTTGCGGTGCTCATCTCCGTTTCAAAGCCGAAGAGCCAGCGCTGTCCGAAGACGTTTCTGTGGTCATGTGGCCGGCATGACTAAATACCAAGGCGCACGGAATGCTGTTGCCTTCCCACCAAAGTGGTACCTATTTATCTACTTGCAATTTTTTGCTTTTGAACTGCTAGGTTGGCAGGAGCTGGAACTAGAGACGGGAGCTCACTCCGTCTTGCAGCACCTGGGTCTTGAACTGCTGAACTACTGACCTTCCACAGCCTGCGGTTCAGTGTCTTAACCACTTGAGCCACCGCAGCTCAGTTCTGTAAAAGCCATTTATTCGGGCCTTCAAACAAACTGAGTGAGGAAGTGGTTAACTGTGCCCTTCTTGTCTCTTAGCTCACAAATCCCCCTCTCATTGCCCACTCCCAGGGAGGTCTGGCTGCTTAGGTAGGATTGCCAAACTGCAGGTGGGGCCTGGGGAGCTCCAGGGATAACAGAGATCCATTTTCCTGGGGGGGAAATGGCTGCTTTGGAGGATGGACTCTACGGCATTATCCCTCGCCGAGACCCCTTTCTTCTTCAAACCTACCAGGAATCTTCAGGGGTTTCTCACTCCACAACTGGCCTTGTCTCAATAGCACCTTGGCTTAGCTGACCTGCTGCCCCACTCACGGCAAATGGGTTTCAATGTGGCCAAGTGCAAGGTGATGCACATTGGAGCCAAAAATCCTAACTATAAATACATATTTATGGGGTCTGAACTGGCAGAGACTGACCAAGGGAGAGATCTGGAAGTCGTAGTAGATAACTCATTGAAAATGTTGAGCCGCGGTGGCTCAAGTGGTTAAGACACTGAACTGCAGGCTGTGGAAGGTCGGTAGTTCAGCAGTTCAAGACCCAAGTGCCACATGACGGAGTGAGCTCCCATTTCTGGTTCCAGCTCCTGCCAACCTAGCAGTTCGAAAGCAAGAAATTGCAAGTAGATAAATAGGTACCACTTCAGTGGGAAGGTAACAGTGTTCTGTGTGCCTTGGCGTTTAGTCATGCCGGCCACATGACCACAGAAACGTCTTCAGACAGCGCTGGCTCTTTGGCTTGGAAATGGAGATGAGCACTGCAACCCTAGAGTCGGATTCGACTGGCTTTCGAGCAAGGGAACCTTTACCTTTACATTATCTATGATCCTACAGAATCCTAGGCATGTCTAGAGAGGCAGGAGAAAGGTCCAGAGGTGGAAATAACATTGCAAAAACCTGGGTATGACTTGAGCACACTGGGCAATGCCGTGGTGGGTTCTTACCATGGAGTTTGCAGGCATCAACCAAAGTGCTTGTGTCACATCCGGATGTGTGACATTACACAATGTCATTTCCGCCTCCTCACCTGCCCCTAACATTCCCAGGGATGCAGAGCAGTATGGGATTGCAACCTTGGCCATGAAAGCAGGCTGTAAGCCCCAACGTGTACCTTAGGCTGTATCTACATTTCCAGCCTTGAGCTGGTTTAAACTGCCTTTTGTATCCCAGCAAAACCTGAGTTTTTTCAAGTGGGCCTTCACGATCTTTAACACAATTCTGAGCACCCATAGCAAGCTACAATTCCCAGGAACACCTTCGGGGAAGCTATTAAAGGGCATAAATCTGTTATGCTTCTTGTAGCTCTCAGATCGCACCAAGCCTGCATACATATCCCAACTAAATCAATGGTTTAACCGTCTCAATCACCATTAGCAATGCGTACCCCAGGAGTGAGTTCAAAATGCTTAAAACACAGGAGTGTAGCCTCCTAAATGGCCTAATCTTTCAGTTCCTCTCCCTTTGGGATAACTTCTTTATCAGATTTCTTTTTCCCTTTCAAGATAGATTTTGTTTGATTTTTAATTGATAAAAGGTCTTCTGAAGATGTGGATCTTTTCTGCCCCCCCCCCGCCCCCCTCCGCAATCTGGGAAGCAAATTCCACAGATTTATGGCTCCCAGTAAAACAAGAGGCCTTGTTTATAAATTGCTTGAGATTGATTAAGCAATAAAAAATGCTTTTAAGAGAGAGAGGTAAATTTCCCAGCTAATTGGTGAGCATTTTACATTATAACCTTGTTACATTGCTTTTCTTGTTCGGAGGCTGGACCGAGGAGGTCTTGGGATCTCTTGAGAAAGTCACATTGAAGGGGGAAATTTTTCACTGCAGCCTACTGTTAAAATATACCGACAGATAACGAATGAGTCAATAAACAGTACCGGAGAAGCATTTAACACACAAAACAAATCTTTTTTCCCCCCTTTGGTTTTATGTAAAAAGTAAGAGCTTGTTTTCCTGTGTTGTATATCACCTCTGTACTTGGGGAACTGGGAAGTCCGAAGGATGAGGGAGAAGTCAATAGATACAGATTAAATTAAAGGCAATGTTTATCTGTCATGAGAATGTGTAGCTGCCTTGAGCACTTTCTTCCTATGTGGCATAGGGATGCCGGCCACCAGGTGGAACCGGGGGTTCCCTGGAACTACAGTTCATCTCCAGACTACAGAGATCATAGAATCATAGAATGTTAGAGTTGGGAAGGGACCTTGCAGGTCATCTAGTCCAACCCCTGCACTCTGCAGGAGCACAGCCAAAAGATAGCCCTACATACCTACAACATACCCAAAAGATGGTTGTCCAGCCTCCGCTTGAAAACCTCCAGGGAAGGAGCATCTACCACCTCCCAAGGCAGACTCAGTTCCTCTGGAGACAATGGCTGCTTTGAATTCGAGGGCATTGTGCCTCAGTGACTGAGGTCCCTGCCCTCCCCAGATTCCATCCCCAAATCCCGAGGAATTTCCCAACCTGGATCTGGTAATGCTAAGCCACCATCCCCTGCTGGTGACCGGGGGGACCTGGCAACCCTAGCAAGGTGACATATTAATTTTCTAAATAAAGTTAAGGCTACACATTTATCTGACTGTGTTTTAGCTTTGTTTCTCAACCACAGACTGGCTGATAGAATTTAGAGGCACTCCCTTATATTCAACAGCCTGGTAATTTGTGGACTTGTTCTAAGATCACATTTCCTTTGTTTTAGAACAAGGCTTAGAAACTGCTGTATGAGATATTTTAATGGCTCTTTATATCATAGTTTTGTTAAGGCATTCCTCATTCTGGTAGTCCATCTGTGCCTCCAGAAATATTACAAAATCCATCTGTGGCTCCAGAAATATTACAAAAGCAGGTTACTAAAATTTAAAAGCAAGACAGAAGACTAAAATAGAATATAAAGATGATCTGTCGGGGAGTTCACTAAAATCTAATATAAAGATGACCAGACGGGGTTCTTAGTCAGGTCTGGTTTAACATGATTGAAAGGTACCTGGCTGATACCTCCCTTAGGCTGAGCCTGGTATTTGCGGGGGGCAGGGGGACCAGGGGCTTAGTCTGTTGCTGGTGACATTGCTATGTCACTTCCAGGTACAACACCGAAGTGACAGTGGGTAGCTCTAGGAATCACTGAAAACAATGGTTTTACCATAGAGTTTCCAGCTATTCCAAGAGCTACCCTTTGCCATTCCAAGTTGAGAGCCAGTTTGGTGTAGTGGTTAAAAGCGTGGATTCTAATCTGGGACAACTGGTTTTGATTCACCACGTTTCTACATGCAGCTGCTGGTGTGACCTTGGGTCAGTCAAAAGTTCTTTCAGAGCTGTTCTCTCAAGGGCGGTTCTCAGGAGAGCTGTTTCAGCCCCACTCATCTCACAGGGTGTCTGTTGTGGGGAGAGGAAGGGAAGGAGATTGTAAGCCGCTGTGAGACTCTGAGTGAAGGGCAGGGTATAAATCCAACTCTTCTTCTTCTTCTTCTTCTTCTTCTTCTTCTTCTTCTTCTTCTTCTTCTTCTTCTTCTTCTTCTTCTTCTTCTTCTTCTTCTTCTTCTTCTTCTTCTTCTTCTTCTTCTTCTTCTTCTTCTTCTTCTTCTTCTTCTTCTTCTTCTTCTTCTTCTTCTTCTTCTTCTTCTTCTTCTTCTTCTTCTTCTTCTTCTTCTTCTTCTTCTTCTTCTTCTTCTTCTTCTTCTTCTTCTTCTTCTTCTTCTTCTTCTTCTTCTTCTTCTTCTTCTTCTTCTTCTTCTTCTTCTTCTTCTTCTTCTTCTTCTTCTTCTTCTTCTTCTTCTTCTTCTTCTTCTTCTTCTTCTTCTTCTTCTTCTTCTTCTTCTTCTTCTTCTTCTTCTTCTTCTTCTTCTTCTTCTTCTTCTTCTTCTTCTTCTTCTTCTTCTTCTTCTTCTTCTTCTTCTTCTTCTTCTTCTTCTTCTTCTTCTTCTTCTTCTTCTTCTTCTTCTTCTTCTTCTTCTTCTTCTTCTTCTTCTTCTTCTTCTTCTTCTTCTTCTTCTTCTTCTTCTTCTTCTTCTTCTTCTTCTTCTTCTTCTTCTTCTTCTTCTTCTTCTTCTTCTTCTTCTTCTTCTTCTTCTTCTTCTTCTTCTTCTTCTGGTTTTTAAAACTTTTCTCCTGCTGCCACTCAGAGCAGCAGCAGCTTGGGGCTATGGGCTTGGCAGGCTTGCCTCCTAACCTAAGCTGTTGTAGTTGGTAACTGGGATGACTGGTCCTTGGCTTGACCCAACTTCAGAGGAAGACTCTTCATGGGCTGAGGTGCCCCCTGTGGCCCTCACTAGTTCTGAGGGCTCCAATTCAACAGTAGGCAGAACAGTCAGACCAGGACTCCCTTGAGTGGACCTATCCACTTCCAGCACCCTAAGAACAAAGAAAGTGGAGAGCTGGAGCTGAAGCCTGGACCAGGTGAAGAAGGCATCTCACACTGGGCAGCTGAAGACATCTCACACTCCAAGAATGTGAAGAAATGCCCCTTTTTCTGCTGTCAAGTCATAGCAGACTTCTGGCAACCTCATGGGGTTTTCAAGGCAAGAGGTGGTCAGAGGTGGTCTGCCGTTGCTTGCCACTGCATCATGATCCTGGTATCCCTTGGTGATCTCCCATCCAAATACTAATCAGGGCCGGCCTTGCTTAGCTTCCGAGATCTGTCACGGTCAGGCTAGCCTCGCCCTACCCTCCAGAACTTCAAATTAGAATTTCAGTGATGGGGTCTGCACTCTTTACATGCCCCAAGATGCCTGGCTAACAAAGGCTTCTGAACTCCTGATATGAAGAAGAAGAAGAAGAAGAGATTGGATTTATACCCCGTCCTTCACTGCCCAAAGGCGTCTCAGAGCGGCTTACAAACTCCCTTCCCTTCCCCTCCCCACATCAGACACCCTGTGAGGTAGAAGAAGAAGAACAGATTGGATTTATACCCCGTCCTTCACTGCCCAAAGGCGTCTCAGAGCGGCTTACAAACTCCCTTCCCTTCCCCTCCCCACAACAGACACCCTGTGAGATAGAAGAAGAAGAACAGATTGGATTTATACCCCGTCCTTCACTGCCCAAAGGCGTCTCAGAGTGGCTTACAAACTCCCTTCCCTTCCCCTCCCCACAACAGACACCCTGTGAGGTAGAAGAAGAAGAACAGATTGGATTTATACCCCGTCCTTCACTGCCCAAAGGCGTCTCAGAGCGGCTTACAAACTCCCTTCCCTTCCCCTCCCCACAACAGACACCCTGTGAGGTAGAAGAAGAAGAACAGATTGGATTTATACCCCGTCCTTCACTGCCCAAAGGCGTCTCAGAGCGGCTTACAAACTCCCTTCCCTTCCCCTCCCCACAACAGACACCCTGTGAGGTAGAAGAAGAAGAACAGATTGGATTTATACCCCGTCCTTCACTGCCCAAAGGCGTCTCAGAGCGGCTTACAAACTCCCTTCCCTTCCCCTCCCCACAACAGACACCCTGTGAGATAGAAGAAGAAGAACAGATTGGATTTATACCCCGTCCTTCACTGCCCAAAGGCGTCTCAGAGCGGCTTACAAACTCCTTTCCCTTCCCCTCCCCACAACAGACACCCTGTGAGGTAGGTGGGGCTGAGAGAACTTCTGACAGAAACTGTCCTTGAGAGAACAGCTGTGCCAGAGCTTGTGACCAGTGTTCCCTCTAAGCTGAGTTAGTGTGAGCTAGTTCACAGTTTTTTAGCCTCTGGCTCACACATTTTTGTCTTAGCTCAGGAAGAATGGCTCCAGAGCAAACTAATTTATGCAGTAGCCAAACTACCTGCTCCCAACTTTAATGCCTGTAGCTCACAAAGTAGAATTTTTGCTCACAGGATTCCATAGCTTAGAGGCAACATTGCTTGTGACCAATGTTCCCTCTAAGCTGTGGAGCCTTGTGAGCAAAAATTCTACTTTGTGAGCTACAGGCATTACAGTTATGAGCAAGCGATTTGGCTACTGCATAAATTAGTTCACTCTGGAGCCGTCCTTCCTGAGCTAAGACAAAAATGTGTGATCCGGGGGCTAAAAAACTGTGAGCTAGCTCACACTAACTCAGCTTAGAGGGAATACTGGTTGTGACTGACCCAAGGTCACATCAGCAGGTGCAAGTGGAGGAGTGGGGAATCAAACCCGGTTCTCCCAGATAAGAGTCCGCGCACTTAACCACTACCCCAAACTGGCTCTCCAGAAATGGGGCCTCAAGAGGTCTGTTTCTCCATAAAGAGGAGAGCCTCGCCCTTTCACCATTTGCAGGATTCAGGACTGAATTCTGGATTCAGGAAGGGGTGGGATCATCAGCTGGTTATGTAAGCCTTCAGTTGAGCCCTACCCTTTGCTGGATCAAGAGCTCTGAAAGGGAAGTGAAACCTGCTCCGGTATACATGGATCCGTTTGTTCCTTTCTAAAGCTGTTGTCGCCTTGACCTGAAATTAGATTCACATGACCTTCATGGACTTCAGGTGAGTGAAAACTGGCTGGCATCCAGGAATGCTGAAATCGGGGGTCATGCAGAACACTTGTGAGAGTGCCTCAGCTGGACAAAGTTTAATTGCTTCTGAACTCAGCTCAGAAATACAACTTGTGTAATCCTATGAATTTAGAAGTTAGTGTCAAAGGGCTGTTTCTCTTCCCCTCTCTCAGATGCTTCTTGAACTCTTTTACAAACTTTAAGAAACTCTCAAATATACGTTTCCAAACAGAAGAAGAGAACTTTCATGGCAGTCTAAGCAACCAAGAATGAAACTTATAGATTCAGGATTTTTAGAGAGGATTCAGCCATGCAGGACTATCATTTGTTCAAGAACGTTAATTCATTATACAAATTGTGGCCAGGGACCAAACTTTACTTAGGCAAAGAGCAAAGAACAGACTCATAGTACAGTCCTACAGTTACACCTTAGAAGGGTAAAGTTTTGAGTCCAGTGGCACCTTTAAGACCAACAAAGTTTTATTCGAAGTGTGAGCTTTTGTGTACACGCACACTTCCTCAGACGCACTGAAATGGAAGTTGTCAGTCATGGAGATGTTGTATGCTAATGAAGGTATTGTATGAATAATACAATGTTATAATGAAGATGTTGTGAGCTAATTTGCTATTCACCCTCTACCTATATGTATGGACTGGGCTTGCCAAGAACGTACCTTATTTCGGCGGGGGACGGATACGTCCTGGCAGGACCATCCCTGGGAGAAGGAAAGACGCGCTGCCTGATGCCGTCGTCAGGAAGTGACGCTAGGTGACGCTCTGGCAATGTGGCTGGAAACTCGATGGTACCATCGAGTTTTCAGCCCCATTGCCAGAGCATCTTCTGGCGACACTTCCTGGTGATGGCATGGTGCATTACAGGGAGGAGCATGCGTCCCCCGCTCCCACGCGGTAAGTACTTGGGAACCCTAGTATGGACTGTTAACCTCTGTTTCAATGTGTCTGGGGAAGTGTGCATGCACATGAAAGCTCATACCCAGAATTATACGTTGTTGCTCTTAAAGATGTCACTGGACTTGGAGTCTGTTCTGTTGCTTCAGAACAACACGGTTGCCCACCCGGATCTGCCTTGGAAGGATGTAGCTCTGCTTAGGATGGAGCTGTGAATCATGGTTTGGTACCATGTGGAACTCTGGGCTCCTTACAAGGTGCCATTCTCCTTCCAGCTCACACCCCCTGAACTGATTGATAGACTTCCTGCTTTGGGGGAAACCAGCAGGGCTATTTTTGGGCAGGAACGCACAGGAACGGAGTTCCGGCTGGCTCCTGAGTTGGCCACACCCAGCAGGAACTCATTAGCATAATAGGCCACACCCAACAGCAGGAACTCATTAGGATTGGCTACATAAGGGGTGTGTGGCCTAACATGCAAAGAAGTTCCTGCTCCAAAAAAAGGCCTGGGTTTTGACAACAAACAAGGTAAACAGAATAAGAAGCAGAAGGTGGGTGTGGTTGGATGACCCACACTCCTGAGAACATGGGGGTGTGGCCTAATATGCTAATGCCCTGTGCTGCCGGGGTGTGGCCTAATATACTAATGAGTTCCTGCTGCTGGGTGTGGCCTATTATGCTAATGAGTTCCTGCTGGGCTTTTTCTACAAAAAGAGCCCTGGAAACCAGCATTTCCCCTGAACGCATGAAGCTGCCTTAAAGAGAATCAGAACAAAGTCTGAGCGCAGTGGGGCACCTTTAAGACGACAAAGTTTTATTCGGGGTGAGCTTGTGTGTGCAAGGCACACTTCTTCAGACCGTTTGGTCTCTGGAGGTCGGTACTTGTGTGCTCAGACAGACAGCAGCTCTCTGGCATCTCAGGCAGTGGTCTTTTAAACCACTTACTACCTTTAGAGGGCAGATCCTATGGTACACCATAGTCTATTATTTATTTATTATTTATTTATTACTTTCTATTTATATCCCGCCTAGCCAGGAACCGGCTCAAGGCGGCGTACAATAGTTAAAATGTCATAAAACAATAAAATACAGTCCATACAATAAAATTCAACAAACAAAGATTACATAACGTGCTAGTGTAACAAAGGCAATTCCTATATCACACTCCCAGTCCTGCGGGCAGCAAATCCAATGCCATAACCAGGTCCATAGGATGTTCCGTTTTCAGTGCCTCTTTCATCAGTGGCGGCCCCTAATTGAAAGCCTGGTGGAAGAGCTCCGTTTTACAGGCCCTGCGGAACTAGGAGAAACAGAAGTCCTAGAGTTCTAGTCCTAGAAACAGAAGTCCTAGAGTGACATTACATCCTCTGCTGAGCTCCCTCTCCAAAGGCAACAATTCAACAGGTGATGCTTTCTCCCAGGAGTGGGGAGGAGGAGGAGGAGGGGAGGCTTTCCCTGTTGGATTTATGACTGTCACATCTTGGCAGAAAAAGAAAAACATGGCAGGAATCTCAAAGCAAGAAAAACATTTCCAAGTCAGTATGCACTGTCCTGACTTTTTTCTTTCTTTCTTTCTCTGTCTCTCCTATCTAATCTTGAGAGGCTCTGAAATTAGGTTTCCAGAAATAACTTCTCACTGATGTGAAACAGGGACGCCTAGTATATTTTCTCCCCAGCTTGCATGGATATCCCATGAATCTCTCCAAGATGTCTTTGGTGACAAGGAGCAACTGATTAACTTGTGTGGACAGAGATTGGTTTCTCTAGTGCTTGATTGCAGTGACCAGTGTGAGAATTTCCAAGAGATGTAGCAGTCCAGAGGTTTTTTGTTGTTGTTCAGTTGCACAGTTGAGTCCGAGTCTTCGCAACCCCATGGACCAGATCACGCCAGGCCCTCCCGTCTTCTGCTGTCCTCTGGAGTTTGCTCAATTTCATGTTCGTTGCAGCGGTGACACTGTCTAACCATCTCATCCTTTGCCATCCCCTTCTTCTTTGACCTTCAGTCTTTCTCAGCATCAGGGTCTTCTCCAGTGAGTGCTCCCTTCTCATTGGGTGGCCAAAGTATTTGAGCTTCAGCTTCAGGATCTGGCCTCCCAGGGAACAGTCAGGGTTGATTTCTTTTAGGATTGACTGATTTGATCTCCTTGCAGTCCAAGGGACTCTCAAGAGTCTTCTCCAGCACCATAGTTCAAAAGAATCTATTCTTCGGCACTCGGCCTTCCTTACAGCCCAACTCTCACAGCCATACATTACTACGGGAATACCATTGCTTTGACCATGCGGACTTTTGTTGGCAAGGTGATGTCTCTACTTTTTATCATGCTGTTTAGGTTTGCCATCGCTTTCCTCCCCAGGAGCAGGCGTCTCTTAATTTCATGGCTGCAGTCACCATCTGCAGTGGTCTTGGATCCCAGGAACCTGAAGTCTGTCACTACTTCCACGACTTCCCCTTCTATTTGCCAAGGGTGATGGGGCCAGATGCCATGATCTTAGTTTTTTTGATGTTGAGTTTCACGCCAACTTTTGCGCTCTCCTCTTTCATCGTGACCAAGAGGCTCTTTAGGTCCTCTTCACTTTCTGTCATTAGAGTGGTATTGTCTGCATATCTGAGGTTGTTGATCTTTTCCCCAGCGATCTTAATTCCGGCTTGTGATTCATCCAGGCCAGCATTTCACATGATGTACTCTGCATATAAATTAAATAAGCAAGGTGACAATATACATCCTTGTCGTACTCCTTTTCCTATGCTAAACCAATCAGTAAAGACATAATTCCAGCTGTTGGTGGGAACAACTGAATAGTATTTCAAAACAAAGACAGCTTCCAAGGGCTAAGGATTCCCCGTGCTGCTTTCGTTGTCCTGTGAATGGGGAGGGCTGCATGCTTGTGACAGAACTGCCATACATTAGGGGTGTTCTATGTGCTTTCCATGTCTTTTCCCTGCTTTTTTCCATTCCACACATGCTCGGCATTGGCTGTCTTGGTGACTCGTCGGCCCTTTCTTCTTTTATTTTATTTGCAAAAGTCAAAGTAGTTAAAGCCGAATATCTAAAGTTGAAATAGATACAAATGGTCAGAGGATGGTCAGAGGGTTTGAATCCAGGATGGTCAGAGGGTTTGAATCCAAGTCTTATGAGGAAAGGCTGAAAGAGTTGGGTCTGTTTAGCCTGGGAAAGAGAAGACTTAGCGGGGACATGATTGCAGTCTTCAAGTATCTGAAGGGCTGTCATGTAAAAATGGAGCAGATCTATTCTCTCTATTTTCAAGCGGAGGCTGGACAACCATCTTTTGGGTATGTTGTAGGTACGTAGGGCTATCTTTTGGCTCTGCTCCTGCAGAGTGCAGGGGATTGGACTAGATGACCTGCAAAGTCCCTTCCAACTCTAACATTCTATGATTCTATGACTTTTTCCGGGCACAAAAATGGCTGCCACTCCATCCAGGTGGGCCTGTGCTTCCACTACGTTCCTTCCAAAACGATCAGAATAGAGCAGGTTTGTGGAAGAGTACTGAGGATGGAGAAGGCCTGGAAACAGGACAAGTGGAAGCACCAAAATGAACTGCTCCAAAGCTGCATTTAAGATTGCCAGCTTAACAGAAAAAGAAGCCTGGCTTGCCTTGGGGCTTTTATGCCTTGTTGTTGGCAAAGCGCAGGAGCAGAGCCAGTCTAGAAATGGTGACAACCTTGACTGCAGAAATTAGCAGGTGCAGTTGTTTCGACCACAGGAAAAGGCACCTGGCACTATCTTTCGTGAAGACTGCTATGGCTGGCTGAAAAGTTGGCAACCTTGGCTGCATTTACTTTTTAGGTCAGGGCTGCCTCAAGGTCACCCAGCCTGCTTCCATGACAGCGTGGGGATTCAAGCCTAGGTGCTCCCAGACTCTTGTCCAGCACTCTAACCACTCCATCAAGCGGCTTCTCCTGCACTTGGTCCATAATTCTGCTCTGTCCAATATTCCTTTCCACATCATTCCCTTGTGAATTTCTTCTGCCTGGATATGGGCATGATGCGCAATATGTGTTTTATGCGCACTTGAGATGCGTTGAACTCTGTATTGCCCTATGGATATTGATTACTGCATGGCAGTAAACATCCAGAAGCATATTGATTGTGGCCTTCTCTTCTTATGCAAGATCCAGGACACCCTGGTGAAAAACGACTGGCAACGATGCCTTGTTCCTGGCACGTTTCCCGTTGGGAAGGAATTTGGAAGCCTTCCCTACCAGGGACGGGTCCCACGTCTTTGCGACTGCCTCGCTGCCATCTTTTAGGGGCTTACCCAGACAAGTGCTGAGTCTGGCTGAAACAGAAAGTTCTGGCTTCAGCTTCCAGAATCACTTCCAGAAAATTAAGTAGAGTTTGCAACCAGGGGAGGGGGAAGTAAGCAACATGCTATTTTATTTAGCGCTGGTAATAAAAACGTCTATTTTAATAAAAATCAATGACAACTTAAAATACACAATAAACGTCGCGGCATTAATAAAACATGCGCCACATTAAATCAGAGTTTACTGTGCAACTTGGGCTAGCTCTTTGCAGGGCCCCCCCCCCCCCCCGTTTCAGGCTCCATCATGCTTCCAGCCAAGAGTGAAATGGTCTAACATCGTCGTCGGAGGGAATAAAACGAATGCTTTCGCAGTGGTAATAGATGGCACTGAAATCCCGAGAAAGGAGTTCAGATACAGAGTTTGTTCCCGCTCAGAAGCGGTTGGGTGTGATTCGGTTAAAGGGCTTCTTCGGGGGGGGGGGTTCAGGCACAAATCTATGGTCTGCCCCTTTTTCTTCTTGGCCTTCATACTAGGCCTTTAGCAGCAGCTGAGCATCCAGAAATTTAGCAGGGGGAGGCTGCCCTGATGGCTTGTCTCCATGTCAAGAAAAGCTTCATACACCACTGATTACAGACAAAACACACAGATAGGCTTGGAACGCCCCAGTTGTTATGCAGTGGGTTACTGGTGCAAACCACTCCCTCCTTATTGTAGCCCGTTGGAGTAATGCAGCGGGTAAGTGTGTAAGAGAGGGACAACCGTGCAGCCACAAAAGTCACTGAGTACCTAGGAGGCAGTTTAGGTTGCCAACATCCAGGTGAGGCCTAGAGGTCTCTCAGAATTACAACTGATCTCCAGGCTACAGAGATAAGGTCCCCTTAAGAGAATGGGTGCTCTGGAGGGTGGACTCCGGGGCATTATACCCAGTCCCAGGCTCCATCCCTAATCCAGTTTGGTGTAGTGGTTAAGTGTGCGGACTCTAATCTGGGAGAACAGGGTTTGATCCCCCACTCCTCCACTTGCACCTGCTGGTGTGACCTTGGGTCAGTCACAAACTCTGGCAGTTTGTGTTAGAGTTCTCTCAGCCCTACCTATCTCACAGGGTGTCTGTTGTGGGGAGGGGAAGGGAAAGGAGTTTGTAAGCCGCTCTGAGACTCCAAGTGAAGGGCGGGGTATAAATCCAATCTCTTCTCCTTCTTCTTCTTCTTCTCCTTCTCCTTCTCCTTCTTCTTCTTCTCCTCCTCCTCCTTCTCCTTCTCCTTCTCCTTCTCCTTCTCCTCCTCGGAATTTCCCAACCCAGACTTGGGAACCCTAAGCCAGTTGCTTGCTTTCAGCCTAGCCGACCTCACAATGCTGTGGCTAGGACAAAACAAGGTGAGTGTTGAGAACTATGTAGACTTCCTTGAGCTCTAGGATGGGATAAAAAATATTGATAAATCAGTGGCCCCCAGTGTGGTGTCAATCCAATGGGCTTCCTGGTGACCATTTGCTTCTTCCCCAAAGCAAAGAGCCAATTCTGGCTCTCCTCCCACTAACTGGAGCAGGCAACCCAGAAACAACTTACTTCATAGTTAGGAGGATATTTGACTTGGAGTTTCCCAATGTTTTGTGCCAGGCCCCAGTACCTGATGGCAGCCATTTTCTGGTTGGCCCTGGCCCTCCATGCCAGCAATTTTGTGGTGATGCTGGTTCCCTGTACTCAAAATTCTAGAGGTGCCCACAGGCATGGCAGAAGGCTGTCTACCTTACTGGCGTGCCCAATTTGCGAACCACAAACCACTGAGCTTTTAGAAGCTGAATGAACTGGTTCAGTTTGTGACCTGGTAGAACAGCCCCCTGGTGTGCTATTGACTGCCTGTCATTTCCCCAGAAAACATTTCCCCAGAAAGCACCTTCTTTGGGGGACTGTAACTTGAACCCCTTAAATCCAGTCCTCACAAACCTAGGGGGCAGGTAGAGGAGAGTCAGTTTGGTGTCCTTAGCTTGCACAGAATCCATTCTATACACTCCTGAACCTCCTGAACCTGCACCTGTCAAAATGACTGCCTGTCAGTGACAGGTGCAGGTTCAGGAGGTTCAGGTTTGTATAAAACAGATCCTGTGCAAGCTGGTAATAGGGGACCTCCCTATTAATAGGGACCTCCCTATTAATAGGGGACTTCCTATCATAGTAATAGGGGACCTCCCCCGGATGCTTGTCCACATGCCCTCCAAGTTCCACCCTCCCATTGCTCCACAAACAACTTGAAAGTTCATGGAAAGTTCATGCTGGTTGACTTGCCATGAAATTCAGTTCGCGAACCACAAACCAATCAAATTCTTCACGGACTTTGTTGGGCAGTTCCTGCCCATTCCGAATCCTTTATTACTCAGTGGCACATGTGACTTCTCACAATAAATCACAAATACACACAGGAGAACGCTGTTCATTTGTTTTAGTGCAGTGGCCTAAATCTGGACATAGTTTGCATCTGGATCCCTGGCAACTGGAACATACCTGTCTGACAATGCATTAACCGTTCAAAATAAACCTTAACAGTTTCTTTGTAAGATGGTAGACTGAGCTCTGTTCAGTGCCTTAGCGTTCATATGCACCATTGATAGGCATTGTGTGCTAGAGATTAGATGCATCTACTCTCCATTTACCCAAAGACTTAATGTGTTCTCAAGACCCTGTGTAGGCTGCTCAGCTCTAAAGAATAGCAATTATACCAACTTGTTTGTGTGTAAAGTGCCATCGAGTTGCAGCCGACTCATGGTGACCCCGTAGGGTTTTTAAGGCAAGAAACGAATGGAGGTGGTTTGCCATTGTCTGCCTCTGTATAGTGACCCTGGACTTCCTTCGTGGTCTTCCATCCAGGTACTGACCAGGGCAACCCTGCTTAGCTTCTGAGATCTTATGAGAAGGGGTATTCTGGGCTTTCCAGGTCAGGGTTATAGGAACTTGCACTTACAAAACTTTTAACAAGGTAACCCAAAGGCACAGGCGAGGGACAGTGATTTCCCAGGGGTAGTAAAAGCCAGTTGCTCTTGTTGGGTTGGAATGTGTGACGAGTTCCCCGGCTAAAGGCCGAGGAGCAGGCCAGCTGAAGCTTGCAAGTTGCCAGCTCCTGGAATTCTAAATCTTTTTGGTCTCCAAAGCGTTGAGATGGCAGCCCAAGTCTTGCGGCTCGGTTGCTGTCCTGCAACTCTCATAAAATATGTTAAGTATGCAACTCAACACGATTTGATTTCAGCAAAAAGTGATTTCAGCTTTATTGTAACCACAACTCAACTCAACAACACACACACACAGAATAGTGGAGCGCAGCTCCCTTCTTAAATGATCCAGGCTGTCAAAGCCGCACCCATAAATAAGTTAACAACCAATAAGCAAACAAGGATAAAGACCAATAAGGTCTGTTCCCTCCAAAAAGCTATGAACAGTCGGGATTGGCTATTTACAAGGTTTCACAGAAACCGACCAATGGGAATGCGACAATTTATAACCCCATCTTATGTCTGAAGCTTAACGCAGGAATAGATAGGACAGATTCCAGCTTCGGGACATCACAAAATAGCTTTCGGTTTTATCCAGCAGAGGGCAGCAGCATTTTTCCTAAGGTCAGGTGTCTTGTCGAGTCTTCCTTTCACAGGTGGGCTGCTGCCTTCAAACCGAGCGAAAATGCTCCGGGATTCTTTCAGCAGGTACACAACAGCTGTTGATGTGTAGGAAGACAGTTGCTGCCCCCTGAAACAACGTCCGGGATTCCTAAGCAAACAAACAAGGCCAGCGAGGAGGCAATCTGTCTGTTCCATGCTTGCCACCCCTTTAAACGGATCGCAGCAGTTCGCCCACCCCAGACAATAACACACACTGCACCATCCAGTTCACGGGGACAACACAGGCAAAAAGGGCGGGTTGACTACTGTCCCAAGAGGCTGCTTGTCTAAATTTTGATGGAGGTGGTGGTGGGAAAGTCAGAGACAAAACAGATATGATGGAGACCGATCTCCATTGTTATGAAAAGGCAAATCGCAGGCATGTTGTTATGTCCTGAGACCAGGGGCTAGCGTCAGCCAGAAGCAGCCTAGCTTCAGTCCAGAAAACACCAGGGACTAGTGTTAAGTATGAGACTCAACAACGGAATAAGCTCAACAAGTGATTTCAGCTTTATGGAACGGCAACACCAACTCAGGAACACACCACAACAAGGGGAGCACAGCTCCTTCTTTTAAACTCTCCCGGGCTGTCAAAGCCACTCCCAGAACATGTTAAAGACCAATCAAAACACAGGGATAAAGGCCAATCAGGGCCGTTCCCTCTTAGATACATTTTCACACAGTGATTGGATATTTACAGGGGTTTCGCAGAAACCAGCCAATGGTAATGCGACAGCTGCAGAGCCACATTCAGAGTCAAGCTTAACATAGCAATGTATAGGCTTGATTTACAGTTTAATACACAACAACTAGGCTCCTGAATTCTCAGTAAGGAGCCAATAAGAACCGTGGTGGGAAATTCAAACCCGCCAATAGAGCAATGGGGTGTTCCCCCCCGTTTTGTATATAGTTGGCCACCTGGCTGTTGTTTGTTGGTCGATATGTAAAGTACCAATAAATGTGTCTTCACTTATGTCGTGGTCTGAGTCCTGATGTATGGAACCCAGTACTTTACACATGTGCTGCCCTGGTTTGGCTTGGGGGTAAGGGGAAGGGCCATGGCTCAGTGACAGAGCATCTGCTTTGTATGCAGAAGGTCCCAGGTTCACTCCTTGACATTTCCAGTTAAATGGAGATCCTCGGCATCTCCTGGAGAGCTGCTGCCAGTCTAAGTAAACAGTACTGACCTTGATTAACCCAAGGGCCTGACTCAGTAAAAGGCAGCTTGATGTGTCCCGTATTTAGTT
The DNA here is from genome assembly GCA_029375565.1 of Gekko gecko. NCBI lineage: Eukaryota > Metazoa > Chordata > Lepidosauria > Squamata > Gekkonidae > Gekko > Gekko gecko. Next base: position 33,913,097 of record JAPDNY010000017.1, on the reverse strand, counting down.
GTTCGTTTACAATATTGGTAAACCTGCCTTGCTCTCAAGCAGCTGGGACCCTTGCATGGTTTCACTGCTTAATAGCTCCCCTTGCTGTTACCAGTACTTTAAAGGTAACAAAAAGATGGCTTTTTAAAAAATTCTGCTAGTGGGGCTTTTCTGCCTTTTGAGAATGCTTACCTTGCCAAGTGCTTCTGAGTTTAGAGAACTGCTTAAAAGCTTTGTAAAAAAATTGTTTAGCTTTAAAAAAAAAAAAAAAAGATGAATTGGTGTTTGTAGGCTGAACCAAGCTGCAGAATGTCTATAAAACTGCATGATAGACCAATCCTCTCTTGTTTGGGGCCGCAATTCAAGGTGCTGATAATAAACTATATAGGTCGAAATTGTGTGTCCGGTATATTTCTTCAAGATTGTCTCTATTACTGCATGCTCCGTTACTGCCTTTGAGACCCACCAAAGTCTGCATCTCTGTCTGCTGCTCAGTTGGCATGGCTGCAAAGTGAGACATCCTGTTTGTTTCCAATATGTATATTCTCTGCCTTTCGGTTCTAAAGCCGCTTGCAGAAAACGTGGCTAGCAATTAACGGAGCCGTCCTGTTGCCCTGGCTGCTGTATAACCCCAAAGGCAGGCCCTTAGGCCAGGTATGGAGGGGCGGGATGAGGCTGGGCACCACCGAATAATGAAAAGTAGGCAAGGGAGCTCACTGGGGTGCCCAAAGCATGTGTGTGGTGGGGGCACTCATGGGTCACCCTGTTGGTATGGACCTGAGCGAGGGTCATCAGCTCTAGCCTGGAAAACTCCTGGAGATTTGGGAATGGTAAGAAAGAAGCCTGATAAAGGGCCAATATTAAAAACCTAGTGTTATCTTATAAATACATGCATTTATTAGAAAGACAAAGGGCTATTTCTGGGCAGGAACACACAGGAAGGGAGTTCCGGCTGACTCTTGAGTTGGCCATGCCCATCAGGAACTCATTAGCATAACAGGCCACACCCAGCAGCAGAAACTCATTAGGATTGGCTACATTAGGGGTGTGTGGCCTAACATGCAAAGGAGTTCCTGCTACAAAAAAAGCCCTGGCTTTTGACAACAAACAAGGTAAACAGAATAAGAACTAAAAGTTGGGTGTGGCTGGATGACCACCCTTCTGGTAACATGGGGTGTATGGCCTAATATGCTAATAACTTTCTGCTGTTGGGTGTGGCTTATTATGCTAATGAGTTCCTGCTGGGCTTTTTCTACAAAAAAAGCCCTGGAAAGACAGTTAAAAACTTATAAGGGCCCAACGAAAGCCTCATTACAAAGTGCAAGCGACCGGAACACAAGGGCCAATACCAGTGACCTAATGCGTTTCCGCCCCTTGAGGCCCTTCTTCAGGGGTCAAACAATTTGAGATAACGGTGTTACATATTACAATGAAATAACTGATAAGTTAATAGTGGACCAAAAAAGGAAAGATTTGGGAACGGTGCCTGTGGAGGGGGTAGTTTGGGGAGAGATTTCACCTAAAATCTATGTTATGTAACGGGGTTTTCCTTCTGAAGTTGCCATTTTCTCCAGGAGAACGGATCTTTATAGACTGGAGCGCAGTTGTGATTCCAGGAGAATCCCAGGCTCCACCTGGAGGTTGGCATCTGTAACCTGAGGATGGGCCTTGCTTTCTCCCCACCTCGTTCTGCAGCGTGGCCTATTCTGAGAGGGGGGACGCTCGGCCAGGCAGGCCTCCTCAGCTCTCCCTCTCCTTCTCTGTTCCGAGCGTGCGCCAAATTATAAGCCTTCCCTCCCACTGCAGACCTGCTGGATTCTGACCATTCAGCTGCCATGCCCAAGGGCCTGTCTTTGGGGTGACCCTCTACGCTGAGAAAGAGGGCCATGATTCCACAGAGCAACGGTCATTATAGGGCTCTTTGAAGCAGGAACTCCTTTGCCTATTAGGCGACACACCCCTAATGTAGCCAATCCTCCTAGAGCTTACAGTAGCCCCTGTAAGAAAAGCTCTGTAAGCTCTTGGAGGACTGGCTACATTAGGGGTGTGCCACCTAATATGCAAAGGAGTCTTCACTGCTGAGGCAAGACAGGCTGACTGTGACCCCCGGGCCCTCCACCAGACGGAAGGTGGGCATCTGCATCTGTGGAGGAAGCTCCTGAGTTTCCTCCGTCGGCAGCCACATCTAAAGTACTTTGCGGCACTCAAGCTGAGTGGCTACTAGCGTGTGGGAGTAGCCCAGCAAGGTCAAAAAGACACTTTCAGACAATGCAGCACTAGCTTTTCTTCTGTTTTTCTTTGGGTTTTTTTCCCCCAAAAGCAGGCCAGGATCTGGGATGACCCTCAGACTCCTCTTAAACCTTTTGTTAAAAGTTTTGTTAGGCCGAATGTGTGAATAAATGCTGCTTCGCGTACTTTGGCACGTATGTCTCTCTAATGCAAAGGAAGATGTAAAGGAAGAGAACGCCCTCCGCCCCTCAGTTACTTTCCAGGCCTGTGACTGCGTTCCTCCTGCCTTCTCTGTGGGTTAGAGATGTCCTCCAAAAATGACATGGCGGGGAATTCATCTCAATGCGCATAACCCCTCCCCCAAACCCAGTGAGAGTTATACTTCCTGCTCCCCCGCTCATGAGAAGAGATGTGTCAAAGCCATCTGTCTTTCCTTTATGATCCCTCTTAAACTTTTATGCCTTCAAATATGGTCTGGTTATGAGTTAACAATACTGGGACGATCGATACCTGAATCTGACTGTGGAGAGAGCTGACGAAAATGGGTTCATAAAAGGGAATGTTGTCGTAAAATGATTATGGGTTCCATTCGCTCCCCTCCTTTCCCTCCCGCTCCCTGATTTGCACAAGGGCTCATTGTGTACACCTGGAGCGCTATTTATATGTGCACATGTTTTCTTTGTCGTTCTCAAGAGCATTGCTCTCTCTATATATATATATATTGAAGAAGACGCTGGCCAAGAGCCAGTTGGTTGCAAGGCCTGTTTAGCAGAACTGTGGATGTTTCGAAAACCAGAAGTTGTGCTTTGTCAATATGCCGCATATTTCCACGGCCCGCCCATGACTGGCAGGTGGTAAACCTCCCATAGCTTTAACAACTTTCAACAACTGCAAAAATAACAGAAACACCTACCTCCCATGGCTCCGAGGTATAATCCTGGAGAGCCTGAATCTGATAGGCACATCAGAAGAATTCTGCAACTCAAGCATGCCGGGAAAGGGCATCAAACGGTTCATTTTGTACACCGAGTTTGGGAGCTGTGTTGCATCTGAAGAGCAACGCTCAGCATCTAGATATTTCCTGAGCTGATCTTTGTGGGGCGGGGGGAGGCACAATTTCAGGATCTTCCCAGGAGACGTTTTCACGCGGCATAATTAGTCGAAGCACTTGAAAGGATCAAATTTTGCAACTGCTGTAATCAGGAGGTCTGCGTGTCTGCCAAATCTGCTGGGCAGGGAGGCCCCGGAGATCACTCTGAAGAGGGCAAAGGGTACGTTTTCCCAACACCAAATCTAAGGAGTGACATCTGAGATGTCCATGCTGAAGAAGGAAGTGGTGGAATCCCGAGGGGGCAGAAAGGACTGTACCACTTTGGATGACAGGTGGGAAGGAGACCAGTTCTGAATGTTCCCCCACGTGAAAATATCCTCCCCTCCGAATGAACGCACCGCCAAACAATGACACAGCCTTCATCTCGCTGTGCTGTTGTTTTTTTTTACTTTTTTCACACAATCAGGCATTCAGATAGGTACCACACCTTCGGAAGCAGTTGGAAGTGGTGGAGGCCATTCTCCCGTCTCAGGATTCTGCCACCTTGTAGACTGGGCCTGAGACCTTTGGTGGGATCACACTGGGCTTCCAACCCTCTGTCAGGTCTGCATTGCAGAAAGCGATGGATGTGCTTCAAAAGTGTGATAGTGAGTGATCGTTGGGTCCTTGTTAAGGGATGGATGGAGGGCCAAACAGAAGAAGGTCTTGGAGATCACCTGTTGCTACTAGCAGCTGTCGGTGGAGTGACTGGGGTTGGGACCACAGTGCTGGAAAGGTATGCCTTTCTTTCTGTGTTCTTTATCTCCAGATAGGGCTGCCAGCCTCCAGGTGGTGGCTGGAGATCTCTTGGCATCACAATGGGTCTCCAGGTGACAGAGATCCGTTCACCTGGAGAAAATAGGTAGACCCATATGGCATTATACCCCACGGAGGTCCTTTCCCTTCCCAAACATGCGAAAACCAACCATGCTGGGATTTATTAAAGAACCTGGCTTCTTGCTGACATCGTTGCACGTGAAACCAGGAGACCTCAGCAGCAAAGCAGCAAATGGAGTTGATAAAAAAGAGACTATATCGTAAAACCAATTTGGCAATCAAAAGCAGGCTTGTTAGAAAGGACGCAAGTCATGAGCCCGGGGTGAAGACGAGGAGCGAAAACGTCATTCTGATGAAACCAATGCTGAGAACTATTAAATTTGTGATTTGCAAGAATTGGCAGGATCTCTCCAGACTTTCTTATTGTTCCTCCCCTTAAGCTTTTAATCAGTTCCTTCAAGGGCACGTGGATTCATCTGTTTAATTTTAAAAGCGCCAGAACCAGACTCAAACCCTTGGGATAAAGAAGGCAATATATTTAAAGAACAGTTTCAGGGCACAACTTGGAGAGGAGTTCTGCTCCTCTGAGATCGATAGAAGTGAATGGGGGCCAGGGCAGACCGTCCATTTAACCGAGCAGGAAAGTTCCCGTTGGGCTATTGCTTTGGAGGGCCGCCAGCCGCCAGAAAGAAGCCCAGCCAAGCCCCGCCAACTTTGCCAGCTCTGCAGGGACTACTGTGCTCAGACTGGGCACCGGCACCATCAGTACGTGTGCATATTTGTGTGCGGGGACGACGACAGGTCATTTCCTGCTCAGTTATAAGGCCAGGCTGCCTTACCGATGTGGTTCAGTGTCACATTTAAGCTGTTACTTTTTGCTTTGGCAATGCAGGATTAGACCATCACAGATGTGCGGGCTGGAGACGTGCCTGCATAGGTAACAGTGACCTGTCTAGAAGGTTGCGCTTGTTCAGTTTCAGTATGCCCCAGTGCTGCATTTCAATGGAGTCTTTGTGAAATTATTTACTATGTCTTTATCCTGCCGTCCTGTGTTACCCATCCTTCGAATTGATTGCAACAAGCAATTGGAACAAAGGATGCAGCTTTATTCGGCACACAAAATAAATAAACAATACTTTTCCACCCACCCTTTGACCTGTACTGGATGGGAAGTCTCCTCCAGACTTCAGGCAGTCCAAAACACTGAGCTGGAGCCAAGAAGCCTCTTCTGTAGCTTACTGCCGGCACCTAGAGGCCTCTCCCTCTCCTATATTGTATCCCCACCAACAGGTGCTCTTCATCTGGGTAGAATTTACCCCCCAGCTGTCCTGAGGCTGCCATTCACATAGAGAAGGGCTGTGTTGCTCACCACCTGCCTCCTCGACTTACAATGGTCTTCCACAATTTTCCCACTGCACATTCCTCAAAGGAGCTTAGAAGAAGAAGAAAAGATTGGATTTATGGACCCTTCACTCGGAGTCTCAGAGCGGCTTGCAATCGCCTTCCCTTCCCCTCCCCACAACAGACGCCCTGTGAGGTAGGTGGGATTGAGAGAGCTCTTTCCAGGACTGCCCTTGAGAGAACAGCTCTGAGAGAACTGGGACTGACCAAGGTCACCCAGCAGCTGCATGTGGAGGAGTGGGGAATCAAACCCAGTCCCTCAGATTAGAATCCACCGCTCTTAACCACTGCACCAAACTGGCTCTTAGGGTGAGGTATGTCAGTCCTGCCCCCTCCTTTTTATCGTTACAACAACCCTGTGAGGTAGTTGAAGTTGAGAGGGCATGACTGGCCCAAGGTCACCCAGCAAGCTCTGTGGCAGAGTGGGGATTTGAACCAGATCCCCCAGACAGTAGTCCAACACAGGCTGGTGGGCACTGGCTCCCCATCTTATAAAGCCAACAAAACAGGCCTCCCCTGACAATGTGATTCGACTTTGGGGCTGCCAACTCCTGGAGATCTGGGAAGCCTAAGGAGGGCAAGTTATGGGGAGGGGATGGCCTTTGGCAGAGCAGAATGCCATAGAGTCCGCCCTCCAAAGCAGCCATTTTCTTTGTGGTATGGAGCTCAGTTGTAATTCCAGGGTTTCTCCATGCCCCACCTGGAGGCTGGCAACCTTAGAGGCCAAGAACATGCTCACTGGCACAGCAGGGGTCCTCCATTTGGACGACCACAGCAGTCCAGGGGTTAAATCAACACAGTTCCAAAAGCGTGTGCTTGCGTATGTGTGGGTTTTTTTAAACTAGAAGCACTTATCATAAATGGGATGTGAAGCAGTGAACTAAATCTGCTTCAGACATCATCCAACAGTCTGTAAAGACTGAAGGAGAACAGAATGATCTTGGGAAATGCTTCTTGGAACTGCACACAGCCTTCTACCGGGGAAGGAGGTTGAGAACGCAGTCGTATGAGATTTGGGCTGAGCTTCTGCTCCTCATCAGTCGCAGGCCGATCGAGACGGGCTCCCCGTGTCAGTCTGTCCGTAACGGCAGCAAAGAGCCAGAGTCCAGCAGCACCTTGAAGACTAACGAAATTTTGTGAGTCACTGCTCCCTTCTTCAGAGACCAGGAAGTGAAGGAGAAGAAGTGAGCCGTGAGCCGTGACTCACGAACGCTCCTCCCCTGCCACAAATCTTGTCAGTCTTTATGGTGCTTCTGGACTCTGGCTCCTGTCTGGTGTAGTGGTTAAGTGCGCAGACTCTGATCTGGGAGAACCGGGTTTGATTCCCCCACTCTTCCACTTGCACCTGCTGATGTGACCTTGGGTCAGTCACAAGCTCTGGCACAGCTGTTCTCTGAAGGAGCAGTTTCTGTCAGAAGTTCTCTCAGCCCCACCTACCTCACAGGGTGTCTGTTGTGGGGGAGGGGAAGGGAAAGGAGTTTGGTGTAGTGGTTAAGTGCGCAGACTCTAATCTGGGAGAACCAGGTTTGATTCCCCACTCCTTCACTTGCACCTGCTGATGTGACCTTGGGTCAGTCACAAGCTCTGGCACAGCTGTTCTCTGAAAAGAGCAGTTTCTGTCAGGAGTTCTCTCAGCCCCACCTACCTCACAGGGTGTCTGTTGTGGGGAGGGGAAGGGAAAGGAGTTTGGTGTAGCGGCTCTGAGATGCCTTTGGGCTCTTATCTGGGAGAACCGGGTATGAATCCCAATTCCTCCACTTGCACCTGCTGGTGTGACCTTGGGTCAGTCACAAGCTCTGGCACAGCTGTTCTCTGCAACAGAGCAGTTTCTGTCAGAAGTCCTCTCAGCCCCACCTACCTCACAGGGTGTCTGTTGTGGGGAGGGGAAGGGAAAGGAGTTTGGTGTAGTCGATCTGAGATGCCTGTGGGCAGTCGAATCGTGGGAGTACTAAATCTGATTTCTCACTCTTCCACTTGCATCTGCTGATGTGACCTTGGGTCAGTCACAAGCTCTGGCACAGCTGTTCTCTGAAGGAGCAGTTTCTGTCAGAAGTTCTCTCAGCCCCACCTACCTCACAGGTTATTTGTTGTGGGGAGGGGAAGGGAAAGGAGTTTGTAAGCCGCTCTGAGACGCCTTTGGGCAGTGAAGGGTGGGATATAAATCCAATTTCTTCGTCTTCTTGGTGTGACCTTGGGTCAGTCACAAGCTCTGGCACAGCTGTTCTCTGCACAAGAGCAGTTTCTGTCAGAAGTTCTCTCAGCCCGCACCTACCTCACAGGGTGTCTGTTGTGGGGAGGGGAGGGAAGGGAAAGGAGTTTGTAAGCCGCTCTGAGACACCTTTGGGCAGTGAAGGGCAGGGTATAAATCCAATCTCTTCCTCTTCTCCTACCTCACAGGGTGTCTGTTGTGGGGAGGGAAGGGAAAGGAGTTTGTAAGCCGCTCTGAGACTCCTTTGGGTAGTGAAGGACGGGGTATAAATCCAATCTCTTCTTCTTCTTCTACCTCACAGGGTGTCTGTTGTGGGGAGGGGAAGGGAAAGGAGTTTGTAAGCCGCTCTGAGACGCCTTTGGGCACTGAAGGGCAGGGTATAAATCCAATCTCTTCTCTTCTTCTCTTCTTCTTCTTTCAGGTAGTTAGCCTGGGCGCAGTCAGAGGCTTTTGAAGCTGAACTGAAGAACATCTTTGTAAAAGTTGTGCGAGGTCTTGGCTGAGCATCTTGTCATCCTCTGTTGCAGGTAGTTCTCCTGGGCGTGGCCAGAGAATTTGTGGCTGGGGATGAAAGCTGGGAACGTCTTTGGAAAAGTCACGTGACATCTGGGCCTGTGCTTCCGCTCCTCCTCTGTTGCAGGTAGCTGGCCTGGCTGCCGCTAGAGACATGGAACAAGGTAAGCCATTTTGATTCAGCCTCGAACCTGCTTCCCAAGGGAGGCGACCTGTCTACACAATCGCAAGTCATTGCTGGTCAGCCACCCAGGGATCAACGGGTGTGTATGCATGTGTGAATCAGCCCCCAATCTGAAGAACAGCAAAATCTGGAGGGGTAATTGAAATGCTGGGTATTTTGTCAGGTGCCGTAAACTGAGGAGTGTCTCGATTCACACAGTGAAATTGAAATGACTAGTAAATGTTGCAGTTTTGGCTCTGGAAGACACACCTAGCTGGGCTATTAGGTTGGCTCGTTTCCTCGTCACTTCTGCATTCCTTTGAAAAATGCATGCCTTAGAAATGGATAGTTTCACCCCGCTTTCCTGACAGGTACAATTATCGCCAGAAACAGAATAAAAATGGGGTGGCGGCAGACGGAAAACAGCTTCTTTAAACTGCCTTTAATTAGCTCCAAAGTCATTTTCCATCAGTGGATTAATCACTGAAGCGCACTGTGTTGGGGGGTGTTATAAAATACATTTTCCGGGGGCTCTCTCCCTGCTTTCTTTCCCTCCACTTGCCACAGGACATTGTTGCTTGGTTATTACATAAGATTCCTTCTGTTCCAACTCATTGGGCCCCGACACTAGGAGACAAAGTGTTGACGACTGACCCTGGAAAACTATTGGCAGCAGCATTAATTTCTCTGAGCCAGATTCTTGCAGGATACAAAGAAGGAGTGATTTTGAGAGGGTTGATAGAAGGGGACCATGGCTGTGGGAGATCTCCTTGGCAGGGAGTGGGCAACTCTGTTTTGCAAAGGCACCAAGAGTGGGCCAGTCACACGCTCTCAGCCTCACCTACCTCACAGGGTTGTTGTGAGGATGAAATGGAATGGGGCAGGACAGTGTAAACTGCTTTGGATCCCCTTGGGAGAGAATGACTGGGTATAAAAGAAGTAAACAAATAAAATAATTTGCCCTCCTGGAATCAAAGGGATGTGAAAGCCCTCTCTTTATTTTTATTCATTTATTGGCTTTGTAGACTGCCTTTCTCCCGGAGGCTCCAGGTGGTTTGCAGAATGTAAGATAACATGATCCAACAGATGACGCAATAGGGGCTAGGTTCACAAACACGGGAGACAATGAAAGAAAGAGACGGCAGAACGAGATACGCCATAAACAGTCCAAAAATGAATGGAATTACAAAACTAGAACTTGATGCAGAACAAGCAAGGTCATGCACACAAAAAGCAGTGGAACAAACTACAAACATATAGAAGTGCCCTCTGTTCCATTATACTACAATTTTGTGGAAATGTCACCATTCCTACACTTAGGCATAGTACATTTGGGAAAGAAGAGCCTTAACACTTGCCAGTTGAATGCAGCCTTTGACCCACAACTGTCCCTTGTGTGAAAGCGCCAGGAGCAGCACAGATCGGAGTCACATTCCCCCAAAGGAGAAGCCTGGCTAGTAATAAAAGGAAACATCAATGTGAGTTTTAATTCCACATCACGTGCGTGTTTGGCTGAATCGAACATCATGGTTTGCACCAAAAAGCTCAAGCAGTCATGCCGGTATAGAACATGGGTATGCGTTGCAGGCACCATCTGGTGAATTGCACGAAAGCTGCAATGCTCTTTGGCAGCCCCTTAGGGGAAGGGGAACGGGGAAAGCAGTCTCCCAGAGGAAGTGATTTGGGTTTGGATTTTGCTGTACACTTGATAAGTCCTTTACGCCAAATCAGAACATTTGTGCCCCTGTGGTCAGTATTGACTGATAGTGCCTCTCCACTGTCTGAGAGTTGGAGTGGTGCGGTGGTTCATGTACCTGAGTGGGATTTTGGGGTATGCGTGCCTTAAGTGCTGTCAAGTCCCTTCCGACTTATGGGGACCACATGAATTAATGGCTTCCAGAACGTCCTGGTTTTTTTCTTTTTATATATAGATTTATGTATCATTTTTCCATGACAAAGAGAATAAATACAGAAAAAGGTAAAAACAACGCTATCAGAAGTACATATGGGAGTTCACTTGGTCATTTCAATCCATTTATACACTTTTTGCCATCTTTTCTGAAACATTTTCTCGTCTTTTCCTGAAAGAATCATATTTAATTTGTCCGTTTCTGCTATCCCAGCTATTTTCATAATTAATTCTTCTCTACTTGGTATCGTATCCGTTTCCCAACATTTAGCTACGAGGATTCTTGGCATGGTAAGTATATACAAAACGATGCATGAATCGTGGCACTTAATCCCTTCCGGTATAATATTGAGTAGATAGATTTCTGGCTTTAGTTGTAATCCTATGTTTAATATTTCTTCTATTACTTTTTTAATACTCTTCCAAAATTTAATGATCTTTTCACAGCGCCACCATATGTGGTGAGAATGTCCTGTTGTTAACAGCCTTGGCTCAGGTCTTGCAGCCCTTGTGACTTCCTTGACGGAGTCCATCCACCACACATTCCTGCTGCCTTCAACTTTTCCTAACATGACTGTCGTTTCCAGCGACACTTGATTTCTCATAATGTGACCCAAGTATGATTGTATAATTCTACGACAGTCATTACTTTTATTTTCTTGATATTCAGCTGTAATACTGCTTTGGCCCTTTCTGCTTTAACTTTCATCACTAGTTGTTTCACATCTTCACTGTTTTCTGCCAGTATTTAGCAGAATTTTTGAGATTAGGGAGACCTGGATTCAAAACCCTTGTTATGCTGGGAAGCTTGCTGGTAATCTGACCAGCTCCTCTCTCAGAGGGTTATTGTGAGGGTAAAACGGTGATGGGATGCCACCTGAACTTCTCAAGCAAACAAGGGGTGAAATTACACAAGATCAAAACATAAGAAGAGCTCTGCTGGATCAGAACAATGGTCCATCTAGTCCAGCATCCGGTCTCATGCAGTGGCCAATCAGTGCCTCTGGACAGTCAACAATAGGGCACAGAGGCTGAGGCCTTCCCCTGATGTTGCTGCCTGGCTCTGGGATTCAGAGAATTAGCGCCTCTGAATGTAGAGGTTCCCCTCAGTCACCACAGCAAGTAGCCAATGATAGACTTATCCTCCATGAATCTATCTAATCCTCTTTTAAAGCTGCTTATTCCTGTGGCCATCACTACATCCTCTGGCAACGAATTCCACATTTTAATCACTAAGTGTAAAGTAGTATTTCCTTTCGTCTGTCCTGAGCCTTCTGCCTATCATTGGATGCCCTTGAGTTCTAGTATTTTGGGAGGAGAAAAATTTCCCTTTGTTAATTGTGTCCGCCCAATACATCCTATATATATATAAAAACCCACTGTACTGGCACTTTCTGGCTCTCCCATTGGCTGTGCCGTGTGCTCCATCAGCCATTGGCTCATCAACTGCCACTCAAGAGTACTTGCGTGTCATTGGCTGGGCGCTGGGTCCGTTCTTCTCTCCCGTTCACTGCCAGCCTGGCTACTCTTCCCTGACAGAGTAAACTGCCAAAATGGCTGTCTCTTCTGACAAAGATGCTTCTACTGCTTGGCTCCTCTGTGGTTGGGTGGCTACTGCGGTGGGCCATCGGCTGTCAAACCATTCTATTCTCCTCCTGCTGTGTGGCTTACTTCCCCCCAAGTGGCTATTGCTAGGCAACCAAGTTTGGTTTTGTCAGTAAAAAGGCAGGGGCAGGAGGCTCTTTCCAGGCCTGCTTTGGCCTTTGTGGGGAACTCATTGGGACCAGTCCTGACCAGGGTTGCCAGCTCTGGGGTGGGAAATTCCTGGATATTTTGTGGTGGAGTCTATGGAAGCCAGAGTTTGGGGAGGGGAGGGGCCTCAGCTAAACAGAATACCATAGAGTCCACCCTCCATGGGGAGAGAGAGTTCTGTTCTCTGGAATTCAGTTGTGATGCCAGGCAATATCGCAGCCAGTGTGGTGTAGCAGCTAGTGATTCAGAGCAGGGTCTGCCAGACCCAGGTTCTTGCTGTGGAAGCTGAGTGGGTAATTTCAGACCAGTCACAGACTCTCAGCCTAACCTACCTCACAGGGTTGTTGTGCTGATCAAAAGGGGGGGAAGGAGAATGAAGTAAGCTGCTTTGCTTCCCACTGCAGAGAAAGACTGTACTTTTCCTCCTGTGGAATCATTGTTGCCAATCTCCAGGTGTGGGCTGGAGATCACTCAGAATCACAACTGCTCCTCAGATGGCAGAGATCAGTTCCCCTGGGGAAAATGGTGGACTCTGTGTCATTATACCCTGCTGAGGTCACCACAGCAAATTGATGCTGAGTGCCCAAGACCAGGGCATCTGCCCAGAGCCTCTTTCTAGAGCTCATTGTATTTATTTCCACAATGTGCCTTATTCCCCCAGTCATCTCTTTTCTCTTATAGAATAATAATATTTCAAAACACAGGCTGATTGAGATCTTTTAACTGAAGATGCTGGAGATTGAACCTGGGACCTTCTAAAGACCGTATCACTGAGGCAAAGCATTTCACCCTTGCTCCCCTTCTCAGCTTCCGTTGGTAACTCGTTTGCCTATGATGAAGATGCACTTACTAAGTAGCAGGTAGCTGTAATACAATTATGGAAGATTTATGTATGTTTACAGAGCACCAGAGTAAGCTTGAGCAAAAGAGACAGATCCCTGCCCCGAGGAACTTAGAGCCTGCATTCTTTTTATAGGATTAGCTTTAATTTGGATTTTTTTTTCAGCAGTCAGTAATCTTTCAAAGCTTATTCGTCAGACCTAATTGTCTGGAGCAAGGGCGGGGGACTACAATTGATCTGCAGTTCTTACATATCCAGGCTTGGATGGTAAGTCATTTGGGTATTCTCAGAACAAAGGGTTTGAGAACAAAGCGGAGAAGAAAGGTGGAAAAAAAAATACCCTGCAGGACATAAAGTGTGTTATCAGCTGTGTTACTCTTAGAGGCAGCATGGAAAGCGTGAGGAATCCCCACTGGGCGTTTGTTAGGGATACAATTTCAACTTCCAGTATCTTTGCTCACGAAAATGATTTTATGTATTTTTCTTTATGAGAAAACCCTATCTCACTTTTCTATCAAAACTGCCCGCCAGTTAAAAATTCATCAAGGAGACTTATGGTGCAGTTCTAAGTATGGATAGTCATAATGAAATCTCACTGAATTCAGTGGGACTTGCTTTCTAAGATTTGTGAGATGTTGCAGCTGCCAATTTCAAGATGGGGCCTGGTAATTACAACCGGAATTACAACTGATCTGCAGACTTCAGAGACCAGGTCCCCTGGAGAAAATACCTGCTTTGGAGGGTGGACTCTCTGCCGTTGTACCATACTGATGTCCCTCCCAAACCCTGCCCTCTCCAGGGTCCACGCCCAAATCTCCAGAAATTTCTCAGCCCAGAGTTGGCAACCTTAGTCACTGTGCTCAGGCTTGCAGCCGTACAGTCCAGTATGAAAACTTTAGAAACTGACCTGCGGCTGAGCGGATTCTTTTGTTTGAATGGATTGTTGCTGGCCTCAGTGGTGAGTGGAGGGAACAGATGCAGACAGGGTTAACAAACAGCATCTAGCATCAACAGCGTGAAAAGTTGTCTTTGCTGTCCCTCCCTGGCTGGGTTGCGCTGGTGCCGAAGGCCGCTTCTCTCTGCTTGGTGTCTCCAATTTCACTGGGACCAAAGCTGGCAGAGCGCATTGGCCTCCGAGGGCTTTCTCTGGAACTGATCAGCTGGTCAGCTGAGAATGTCTGTCAGGCAGCCAGGCCTGCGGATCACCCTCCTCCCCTGGGCTTGCCCGGCCAGGGGGTTTGTGGCTGCTTTCCCTCTCGCTGCCATCGCTACCCACCCTGCACGCCTCCGGCCGCACACCGTACACCCAGACCTTTTGCAGAGGGCTTTGCTTAATCCCTCGGATTCTTTATATAGGAATTAATCTCTCCGTCACAGTAGGGGAGCACCAAGGGGACGGGAGACGAGGGCTGGGGTGTGTGCATGCGTGTGTGTGCATCTATCTCTTGCGCGGAGGTGTCTAGAGTTGCACTGCTTTGATTTCTAGCCGGGGTATAGCGTCTCTCTTTCCGAAAGGAGACAGGAACAGAAGCAAAGCAGCTTGGCTTGGCAACCCGCTCGGTGGTTTGCTGCTTAGAGAGGGAGTTGAGTGGGCATAGCACCATGGCCGAGTGCGAAACTAGTGGCTTGCAGGTTCTTCTTGCTACTCTCCAGGTAAGAGGGCTTTGAACTAGTTGAAGACACCCCTGTTGGCTGGCTGGCTCCTCCCCCCTTCAAGATGAATCCTGTTTCGCCTTTGGGTTGCAAAATAATAATAATAACAATAACAACAACAATAATAGTAGTAGTAGTAGCAGTAGTAATAGCTGATCAGGGTGCTGTGGCCACACTGGCCAGGCAAAATAAGTCTCTGCAAAACGAAGTCCCTGATTCGAATCATGCTACTGCACTAAGCGGATGTAAGCAAGCCACTGGCTGCAGTCCTAAGAATACCTTTCATGGATCAAGTCCCATTGAATCAAGTGGGATTTTGTTCCAGGTAGACCTGTTTAGGGTTGCTCCCATTCTCTCACACTCAGTCCCCCTGCCTGCAATATGGGGATAATAATCATAACCCACCTTCTAGAGTTGTTGTAAAATCTGCTGAGATACCGTGTGTAAAGTTCTTTGAACGCTTGGAAGTTCTGTTTAAATTTTTATGACGAGTGGATCTTTTTTTTTTTTAACCCGTGGTCCAACTCTGGTTTTGCTTTGTTTTGTTTTTAAATCGGGTGCGAGCTTCAGGGAAGAATCCTGAGCAGAATCCAATGGTCTTAGAAGGTGTGTAACTCTGTTTAGGAATGCACCACTAAGAGTTGGCTTCAGGGCACTGTGTATTTATCTATTTAAGCATCCCGTTAAATTGCTGCAGTGATGGCGACAAGGAACTGATGGCGTTAAAAGGGGCTCGGGCAGATGCAAAGCTACCTCCGTGTACTGAACCTATGGTGCTTTTTTTTAATAATCAGCATGTGAGGGTGACCGCATGTATCGGATCACAGGTAACGTGCTCTTCCCCCTTATGCGGAGCTGGAGCACCAAAATCATAAGGACTGAATGGGGTTACTCAGCCTTGGCAAATACCGGGAGATTTTGTGATTGGTGCCTGAGGAGGATGGCATTTAGGGCAGGATGTGATGGCATTTCCAGGTCACACCTGAGGAATTTCCCTTAACCTCTGTGGTAAAGACCATAGAGACATGAGAGATTCTTGGAGCATCACTGCCGAGACCATTATTTTATTATTTTTACTTCTATTTTCCCCACTCCTCAATTTCTTGAGGGCAGGAGATGGGGGCCTAGGGCGGTAGGCTACCCACTGCTGGGCAGACAAATGGCAAGCCTGCCTATCTGGACTAGTGTTCCCTCTAAGCTGAGTTAGTGTGAGCTAGCTCACAGGTTTTTAGCCTCTGGCTCACACCTTTTTGTCTTAGCTCAGGAAGGAGGGCTCCAGAGCAAACTAATTGTTGCAGCAGCCAAATCACTCGCTCACAACTTTAATGCCAGCAGCTCACAAAGTAGAATTTTTGCTCACAGGACTCTACAGCTTAGAGGGAACATCTGGACCCCTCCTCCTCTCTATTTTCCTGTCTAGTTCATCTGCAAGTGGGATGCTGGGTTGTCCACTGGGAGACAAGTGTGTGTGGGGGTGGAGTCGTGACAAATGGCATCATATTGACGCTGTGACCTCACTTCTGGCTCAAACCTGGAAGTGACGCCATTAAGTTGATGCAGCGCTCTGGGATTCACCCCAAACTCTGCTTTCAAAACTGATCTGGGTTGGAAGAGAGGTGGCATCAGAGTGACACGAATTTCCCCCTACTTTGTTCCCGCTGCTTCCCCAAGCCATGTGGGATGCCGTCGTTATTTAATAGGGAGAGGGATGAGGCAAAGGATATGAGAAGGAGAGATGAGAGGAGTTCCGGGGATGTTTAATTATGTCTTTGGAGGCATTTCATGAGCCTGAGGTCTTTCGTCGCAAGCAAAATCATTACAAATGCCGACAGTTTGCTGTTGCGGGGGAGGGGGGGAGAATTCCATCCATACGTCTTGACTGTTTCTTTTTCATAATGCCGAGAGGGGATGCTGTAGTATTTGGGAGGTGTGCATCGTGAAAACCCAATTAGATCCTGATCTCTTTTGCTTTGCGGAGTAACCTCTAAGGGAGCTCGTTGATGTCCGTCACCTCCAGAAAACCAGAATGGCAATGGTTGATTATCAAAACACAAACCCGTGGCAAATATTTGCTTGGCTCTGAGATGCTGAGCTCCAAAACGGAAAGCTGCCATTCATGTTTACCCTCCGAGATGGTATCGCCATCCTTCATTATTTCCTGCAACAGCTCCCCCAAATGAGCGTCTTTGTTTTTGTGTGGCGTTGACTTGGTCCTGTCTGGTTTCACTCCGCGTCCGCGGGCTGTTTGGCTGTGTTCTTCAGGCTGCTCTGTTTTTTACTGCCTTACCTCTGTCTTCAGGCCGTACAATCTAGCCTTGCTCACAAATTATTGTGAACACATGTATAAAGATAGATCCAGGTGGTCTGAAGAAATAAAACATTGTTGGTCTTAAACTG